>OX383268.1:11735000-12985000 GCA_947522985.1 Lithophane socia | reverse complement strand
TTTTGCGTTTATAATATTAGTTTAGAAGATAAGTAGTCCTGAGTCAGTAAACATAGATAAGTATCCACCTGACCTAGTAATTTACTTGGTAAGCTGGATAGGTTTTATCCATACCTACTAATATTATAAATTCGAAAGTAACTCTTGTCTGTCTGTCTGTTACCTTTTCACGCCTAAACCGCTGAACGGATTTCGATAAAATTTGGCAAGGGGATAGATGGCATCCCGGGGAAGGACATATAGGCTACTTTTTATCGACATACCACGCGGGCGAGGCCACGGGCGGAAGCTAATATATGTATATAATGTATATTTATAGGACTTATTTAACACGTTCCACCGACTGTAAAGTACCTGGCCGTATATGGTAGCTCGAGTTTAAAAGCCTCTCTCTCTCTCTCTCTCTCTCTCTCTCTCGAAATCTATGAATGAAGCAATGGACGTGGAAGTGAAAGCGACCTGTGCGAGGCCAAAAAGGCTCCTATTTCAGCATAATGCTACGTTATTTAAAAAATAAACACCGCAGCGCTGGTATTCTGATAGGGCCCGCAGTAATGCCACGGACACGCCTTTTGCCATTGAAAGCGACTTTTGCCATTTGGTTTGTGTTATCAATTACCTAATACTAGGCCATCACGACTTCTTATCACTCAAAACTCTTTTCCATCTGTTCCAGTGTTCTTCATCTTTGCCTTGGTAGAGTTGAGGCTAGTACCTGGGAGTCAGTTGGGGTTCCAGTGCAATGACCCCGCGCTCTCACACCCCTTCAATGGGGACACGATCAGCTTCAAGCTGCTTCTGGCTACCACTGTTCTGTTGCCGTTGGCTGTTGTAAGTAGTAGCAACAAAAGATACTTACTTTTTTTAATAAGTATTTCTGTCACTCAGAAACATTCTCACGAGCGCGCGAAAAAATCGATCCAATGGCTGCTTTTTCTCGCTCTAATAAAGGATACTTAAAAGGGACAGAGTTAAGGCAAAATGAGAATTCTGGCGTATAGTTCTGGCTCCTTTTTGTCTGAGCTCGTGGCTAAGTATTAATATTAATAGCCGCACGGGCATATCCAACCGACATTGACCCGTGGACGGGTGACCATCTCTACATACCGAGACTCCTCCGTGACTCGGAAAGCACGTTAAGTCGTTGGTCCCGGCTGTCATTCGTGGATTCGTGACAGTCGTTACGGGTCTTCAGAAGCCCGAAATTCTGACAACCAGTCTCATCACTCATTTCAGGCCGAGCCGATGTGGCCCTCTCATCATCGGCCTAGCCTTTTCCCAACTATGTTGGGGTCGGCTTCCGGTCCAACCGAATGCAGCTGAATACCAGTATTTTACATGGAGCAACTGCCTATCTGACCTCCACAACCCAGTAACTGGGTAATACGATACCCCTTGGTAAGACTGGTTGTCAGACTTTCGGAGTGCTGACGCCCCGTAACGACTGTTAAAGATCCACGAATGACAGCCGGGACCAACGACTTAACGTGCTTTTCGAAGCACGGAGGAGTCTCGCTATGTAAAGATGGTCACCCAGCCATGGAGGATGGATCGACCCGTGCGGCTGTTAATACATAGCCACGATCTCCTCCGATGTGACCCTCTATTAACAATAATTAACGAGATTCTAACAGTATCCACCAACCTAATAATATTATGTTACTTTTCCAGTTGTTACTAGTAGAGAGGATATACCACAATGACAAGACAGTGAAACACAAACAAGCAATATGTTGGTTCAAAGAGTTCCTGTTTGGAGTCATGGTGAACCTTGTGATAGTGCAGACGCTGAAGCTCATCGTGGGGTCGCCGAGACCTCACTTCTTTGATACGTGCAGCCCTAAGGAGGCGTTGACATGTCAGGGGTGAGGATTTATTTTGCATAATTACTTTTTCAGTACCTAGCCCAAAATATGTTTTCATGAGTATCCGAGAGTCTCCACGCAATGGGTTCCTCAAGGAAGGTGCCGTCGAAAATGGCCCAGAAGGACACGTACCATGAGGGTTGGTTCGAGACGGCGCGGGAGAAGAGTATCTAAAGAGTAATTGGGACATGTGGGAGGTGTTTGTCCAACAGTGGGACAGTAATGGGTTTTAGAAAAAGAAATGTGAACTGGGAAGGTTCCTGTTTAAGTGGACATACAGGTGACCTAGTAAAAGTTACAAGGAGACGTTAAGTCAAAATTGGACCAAAGCACTTGTACAGGGTCAAATCAAAAAAACGGGTGAAACTTAGCCTTTCCTCTCCCTTTAATTTTTTTAGGGTTCCGTACCCAAAGGGTAAAATGGGACCCTATTACTAAGACTCCGCTGTCTGTCTGTCCCAGTCTCTGTGACCAGCCTGAATCTAATGAACCGTGATAGTTAGACAGTTGAAATTTTCACAGATTATGTATTTATGTTGCCGCTATAACAACAAATACTAAAAAACAGAATAAAATAAATATTTAAGGGGGCTCCCATACAACAAACGTGATTTTTTTGCAGTTTTTATAGATTCCATCACGCACTTGACCGGTTTTTTATTTTTGCTCCAAACAAAAAGTACACAATATTGACGGTAGTATCTCTTTTCCAGGACCGAATACGTATCAAGTTACACATGTACTAAGGCGCACTGGTTGAATCAGTCAGACAGGAGTTTTCCTTCAGGACACACGTCGCTTGCAGTGCACACAGGGGTGTTCCTAGCGGTAAGAATTATTATTGGTAGAAATTGAGCTATCTCTTAGAAATAATAGGTAATGGGCCGTATCAAAATCAATCTGCCTAGCCTTTTGCCAAATATGTTGGGGTCGGCTTCCAGTCTAACCGGATGCAGGCGATTCAGCTGAGTACCAGTATTTTACATGAAGTGACTGCTTATCTGACCTCCACAACCCAGTTACTGGGTAACACAATACCCCTTGGTAAGTCTGGTTGTCAAACTTTTAGGCTTCTGAACACCCGTCTGTCGTAACGACTGTCAATGATTTATGAATGACAGCCGGGACCAACGGCTTACCGTGCTTTCCGTGGTACGGAGGGTTCTCGATATGTAACGGATGGTTACCCATCCATGAACAGACCACGGCTTGCGTAGCTTAACCCTTCGATCGACCCGTGCGGCTGTTATCATTTGCCACGTGCCTCCTTCAATATCTCTTAGTATTGTTTTTTCAAAACGAAATAATACTTATTTTAAGAAGGTAGGTTGAAACCTTGAAATTAAGTGACAGTTAATGAATGTGTCATGTTCTACTGTGTTAAAAAATGACTTAATGATAGAATAAACAAAAAATGCCTCAAGGTTGCCTCTGCCTCTAGTTTTAAGATCAAATACAATCACTTTGATCACATGGCAAAGAATCGGATAGTTAGGTACATGGAGAGATCATGCTTCCTCTGCAGGCTCACCCCCCTATTGCATGGGACTTAAAAATAACTGTCGAAATGTGTCTACCTACTGTAGCTACTGTAATCCTCGAAGGGCAGAGGGCCCTTCGAGGATTACAGGATGTTATGTTATCCTTACTAATCTTATAAATTCGAAAGTAACTCTGTCTGTTTGTCTGCATGTTACCATTTCACGCCTAAACCACTGAATGGATTTCGATAAAATTTGCCAAGGAGATAGATGGCATCCCGGTGAAGGACATAGGCTACTTTTTACCGACCACGCGGGCGAAGCCGTGGGCGGAAGCTAGTGTAAATATAAGGTTGCTTAAAAAGCTATAAAACTTCACTCAATATGATTCCTATCACCAATTTCATAGCCAAGAACATTTCATTTCAGTACTACCTCCATCGCCGAACAAGCGGTCCTGGAACCAGTAAGATAATCATCATCCAAGTGCTCTGCGTGGCTGCGGCGGTAGTATGCGGTGTGTCTCGCATGACGGACCACCGGCATCACTGGTGGGACGTGCTGGCGGGAGCGGTCATAGCGGCGCCCGTCTTGATGTGGACTGTAAGTACTCAATACTCAACACTCAATATGTTTATTGCTTTACAATAATGTGTATTTAGGTGGTAACTATATAATTTAGATCATTATGGACCCTGTAGGGCACAGCAAAAGGGTAGAAGAGAGGAAGCCCTGTTTTATGAGATCATTAAGATATTATTGTGGGAAAAAGTTTTTATTTACATAATCAAAGTCAGGACTTACTAAAATTTCGCTTATCTAATATTTAAGTATTATTTTATTTGCAAAAATTTACATAAATATTTTAGATTATTTTTACCTGTAAGTACTTCTTATTCTTCGTTATTATAATTATATTTATTCATTTATTTAGTTTATTTTCCTTTGAATAATTTGTTATTGCTATAATACTTATTTATTTATTATTATTGCAATTTTCTTAATTATTATTTTATTATATTAAAAGTCGCTAGCTGGTCTTATTAAAGGACAGAGTGCGAGTTGTTGAATAACCAAATAGAAGAAAGAAAGAAAGGAAAATGCGTTTTTTGGTATTGTTACAGAAAAATACATCTTAAAACTAAAAAAACAGAAAACAATCATTACAATGCCAAAAGGGCCTCAGCTCAGCATAATGTCAGATGGCAACACACAGTGTACCACCTGACGCTGATTTTCAGCTGCAACCCACGAGTGTCATACGCTAGAATAATAATATAATAAATTAAAAACTGATTGAAACCACTTAGGGTGAAACAAATGAAACCATTTAGGGTTACTATTCGAAATCATATAAGTGGCTGAATGACCTTGTGAACGCGGTCACTGTTGGACTGCATAGCCTGCGCCTCTGTACATTTGTGTGCTTAAAGTATTAAATAAATACATAAATAATAATGTTATATACCCAATGTAATATCTTATTTAACATTTTCAATCGAATTAAAACTTAAATTTAGTTAAAACAACAAATCGATAATTTGGGGCCATCTAGCGGCTTTTGATAGAATAATTTTTATGTGACAAGCGTTGACAAAGTTATTATGGTGAAAAGGTCCTGGGAAGCGGTGTGGTTACGCGCATTCCTTAATAGATGGCGCTTACGACAATTCCGTACTGACGCCTGAAATAATATGTAGAACTCTTCTTCATCCGTAAATCGCTCACTTGTCTGTTTTTTTAAATCGTTAAAAATCTGTCGGCTTGCCCTGGTTTTGTACCCTAGGCACGCCACTGATCTGACCTCCATAACGCAGTAACTTGGTAATACGATACCCCTTGGTAAGACTGGTTGTCAGACTTTTGGGCTTCTGACGATCCGTAACGACTGTCAAAGATCCACGAATGACAGCCGGGACCAACGGCTTAACGTGCTTTCTGAGGCACGGAGGAGTCTCGGTATGTAAAGATGGCCAGCCATCCACGGGCCAACCCCGGCAAGGGTAGCTTAACCTGATGGATCGACCCGTGCGGCTGTTTTTACTTAGCTACGAGCTCCTCTAACTAGAAACCTCCCGTATAGAGTTGAATAATACTCGAGACCATTCAAGAGTTGAAACATTTCATTAACATTATTTCTCCTTTTTCAGATAAACTCCCTGTGCGGTAACTTTGAATGTGCCAACAAGACGTCAACAATGGACGACCCGACTAGTATTGACACGGGTGTCAACAACGTGCCCATTATCAACAAGGAAACGTAGCTAATGTTAGTGAAGTATTATTAGTAATGATGCTAGCTAGCTGTAATAGGGAATATGCATGTATTTTTTTAATCTTTTTATTCGATAGTTTAATCGTCAAATAATAGTTAAAAAAAAATCGGCGGCAGAAAAGCAATTTAAAGTTGTTAAAAAAATGTTTAAAAATATCCAACCGATCCGGGCTATTTAAACGCCCTCCATTTGGCGCGCTTGGTGTGGTGACGTCACCGTCTGTGAAAACAGACAAGCAACTGTCAAGTCAACGTCTAACACTCCTTTGTCTATGAGCGTTTGACATTGACTTGACACTTGTTGATTGACTTGACATTGACATTTTGATTGTTATCCCGGATTGTTACGTCACATCCGCTCTTAGCCTTTTCAAGTATTTGAATTACCCACAGTTATTTGGGACTTTTTAAAAATTAATTT
Organism: Lithophane socia; assembly: GCA_947522985.1. Lineage (NCBI taxonomy): Eukaryota > Metazoa > Arthropoda > Insecta > Lepidoptera > Noctuidae > Lithophane > Lithophane socia. The sequence continues at coordinate 12,978,958 of OX383268.1, read as the reverse complement.
CTGAAGGATGGAGGCATAATTCTGAAGTAACATAGTTTATAAAAAAAAAATATTTGACCCATATTTGAATCACATGCATATTCCCTATTGTTACGTAAAATACCACTGCGTTTATTTGTACCGGTATATCTAAAATAGTGCCACAGATTAAGACAGATACTTCACTCCTATACATACTTAAAGCTATAATTACCTACAAAAATGACTGGATCTAACAACACGTCGTGTTCTGGTTTGCGACTGGTCAATCGTCGTCCTACGGACGCCTCGTTGAGAGGTGAAACACGTGTCGATTTCTTACAGGGTTTTTATGACTCTTGGAGAATAGTTAAGCGGAATAAGTTACTAAATATTATTATATCTACGACTATTGTATTTTATAATGGATTTCCGTAAAGTCACGCCTGAATCAATTAACTACAAGATACTGACAAATCTGAAATACGATTCAAGTTTCCAATATACTGGTACAACCAAGATACTGCCTTCAGAGAAGCTTCTCAGCCTTCAATGGAATTCCTGTAAATTAAGTTTTTATTAAGAAAAAGGTTTTATAATAAGAAATAATAACATTTTGATACCACAGCCATTGCCTCTAACTGATGACGAATTTAAAACTGAATAATAATTAAATCAAATAAGTCTAATTATACTTGATGCAATAGAAATTATTAAATTAAATATCAGTTTTAGCATGTAAAAATTGAAATTCTGCAGTTTTTTTATTAAAATGTTTTAACAAAAATGGTTAAACCTACAGGTACTTAAAACCCTGGTTAGTGTGATTATTTAATAAACACTGTGATTTCTAACATATATGAATATACAATACACCAAAAACACCAAATATTTTTATGTAATATACACAACGGGTTAACGTTGCAAGATGCTTATTTAATGCGATCGCTTTTTCCATACAGCACCTAGTGTAATCACTTTACACTTCGCACGTATCACATAAACAGTTATTAAGCCTGATTTACACAAGTTACAGAGAGTGCCATCCACAAAGTCGCGCTCCATTCCGCGATTACAGTACTGTAAGCTCTGCTGTACTTTAAGTACGGAGTGGAGTGGGGCGCGTCTTCGTGGATGGCACTATCTATTATATACATTATGATTTATCTATACATATTATAAATTGAAGTCGCTTTTCGTGTTTGTCTTTTTTCTTTTAAACCACGCAACAGATTTTGATGAGGTCTTCACCATCGTTTAGAGAATTTATTCCGGAAGGTTTATGTGTACTTATAATAAGTTAGTATTAAAGTTACATATAACTAAGGGCGAATTTCACCAAACTTTTATACCTAGTATGTCTTATCCTGCGAATAAATTTTGAATTTTTGACAGTTTTTCCATACAAAATCTGTCAGACGCCATTTTTATTCCACGGATAAAAGATATCTGACTTTGGTAAAATCAGCCCTAAGTAATCTCGATGTTTTGTTAAGGGCGAATTTCACCAAACTTTTATACCGAGTATAAGTCTTATCCTGCGAATAAATTTTGAATTTTTGACAGCTTTTCCATACAAAAACTGTCAGACGCCATTTTTATTCCACGGATAAAAGATATCTGACTTTGGTAAAATCAGCCCTTAGTCGTATAAACCGTGCGAAACAGGAGTGGGTCGCTAGTTATTTATAATTTGAAGCAATAAAAGTCAATTGTATTGTATGACAGGCATGGAACTTGCAACGTGTAAATGCCTTCAGTATGGATGGATTCAACATTTTATTATACCATCCCACATCTGGGCAAATGTCACCACCATATATAGTACGTATAGGGAATAGTTCCATTGCGAAAATGGGATAGCGCTATGCAGACTTTATAGCTCCCTCTCTTTTTCACACAACATTGATGATTTTGACACTTCCCTATGGGATATGGGTTTAGATAATGATGCGATGAAAGACAAAAGACGGAAAAATATTTACTCTGCAATGCTGGCCATTGTATCATGTTGTAGTAATTCATTATAGATAGTTCAATAATAATATTTTAGTGTAATTTATTTTATCTATTAAGAATTTCGTAGTATTATTTTGTGATTATAATACTTGGTTTTCAGAGATTCATTAATATAATAAATAATTTAAATGTGACTTGTGGGCACGAATATTTATTTTAATTGAGATTTAAGTGAAAATTGTGTATTTTTTTATTAAATACACAATAATTCTTACTGCTAAATTTATAAGCATTTTCTGCTATTATTTTATGATCATAAAACTTAGTTTCAGAGATTAATTAATATAATAAACAAATTAAATGTGAATTGTGGGTACGAATATTTATTTTAATTAAGATTTAAGTGAAAATTGTGAAAATTGTGTATTTTTTTATTAAATACACAATAATTCATATTGCAATTTTTTTTTTAAGTTTTGACAACACTGGGGCACCTGCACATAGCATCGATAATATACTTAAATCAATAAATTAAGATACCTACATACATTTTATAAAAGCAGCAATATTGTACAACATAATAATAGAAACTATCATATTACTACTTAGATTCTATAAAGGTTTATTTATAAACGTTTGCTTAGGGTTAAGAGAACCCTAATCGACAAAAAAAAATGTGCTTTCATTACTTTACAACGTTTATAAGAAAACCCTCAAGTTCTCACCAGAAACAATTGAACATTGTTCTAAACGCTAAGATCAATAAAAGCAAACTAAACGATATTATTCTAAAAACCTCTTTTCGACTGTCAAAAACTCCGCATACAGCATTTCTATTCAGCAAGTAGTGTGACTGTGCACCTTGTTTGAAAACTTGCAGGATTGTAAGTTGCGCAAGTTATTGGCTTGCATGTAAGTTCTACTTGTGGAAGTAGAAGAAAAGAAGTTACTGCTAGTACCAATTGTAAACTGCACCAAATATTTACCTACTAAGGAAAATGACAATGATAATTATTTTGTATGAGATGTATTAATTTATTTTTTATCATGTGTGTATTAAAGGTGGATTGTTTTAAGAGCTGTGTTTACTTCACCTACACCCTTAACATATTTTGAACTTTGTACCTGCTCACTCGTATAAAGTATTTTGTAATAAGTGGCCTTATAGGACAACTTATAGTTAGGTTAAATTCATCATCAAAAATCATAGTGGTTTTGAATAGTTTCGAAAGTTTGACAAGTATCTTTAACAGTCACCAAAAGAAAGAAAGAAAGAAAAATACGTTTAATTGTCACAGAAACACGTGCATACAAAAAAATAACAGTAATCAGCAATATTAACCACAAAACGTTTAAAGCAACTTATTTACTGCTATTAAGTGCAGCGGCTAAACTCACAAACACTCATAAATAACTAATTATACGTTTATCAAACTTCAAAACACAATAACCAACATTTAATTACGAAAACGTTAGATAATTACCCCTTTATAATACTCACTGACTTTAAGGAATATAATTACAGTCAAAATCGTTTATAACGATTTCGCTTAAAACGAATTACCAGTTATAACGACGAAATTTTGAGGTCCCAGCATTTCTGTTTACTTAACATATTGTTTGGTTATAACGACTACCGGCTATAACAACCGTAATTATACCGATAATTACCGTAATTAAAAACGAATTCGAATCAAAACCGAATATTTCTTCGAGATCTCATTAAAAATGTAATACTTACATCGTGACTTGCCGAAAGCGTTCGACACTGTTGACATAATTGATTTTCCTTTAATACTGTTTATCCATCACTTACAGTTCCGAGTCATACTTTGTCAGTATGCTGACGATGTTGTACATGAAAATGAATTTTCAGGCTATGATTTTGGTTTTTGTCATGTTAGAAAAGGAGGTGTTCTCCAAGGATCCATCTTGGGTCCACTTTATAAAGAGTTATGTTGAGAATGAAGGGAAACCTACTATTTTGATTTTTAACGACCTTTGCTGGAATAAAAGTAAGTATTATAGTATTGCAACTTTTAATTAAATATGGAAGTATAATATTATCACAAATATGTCGAAAATTGCTATCTTTGAAAGTTTTAAATATATTTTTTGTGTAATTTTCACTCGATTCTATTTAGTAATATTTTTTTGAGTATTGATACTTATAATTTTTACAGATATTATTGTCAATTTAGCAAATGAAATGTCAAAAATTGGAAGCAGATCATCAACGTCAATGGATGTCGACTCCAAATATTATTATCATGATTTATTATATCTTATTGATGTGGACTGTCCAAGAGCTGAAGAAATCATTGCTTTGGTAAGTCTTATTGGCCATACTTTGCATTATCTGTAGGCGTAGCTAAAGGTTGCTGTATAAATTGTGGTCGACCGTTCAATCAATCCAGGGAGGTGCCTATGCAAATTTAGTTAATGGATCCATAGACCACTATTTATATACAATGGATCGACCTACGATTATGATGTTCCTACAGGCGATAAATATATATTTAGCTATACCTACTGATCGAAATCGAACGCAATCTAGCTGCAACAACTCAACTTTAGCCAGACACCAGCAGTCTACCATCTATACATTAGACATCATATTTATCTATTTCAAGAAATTCAGCTTACTCAATTTTCTAGATTTTTTTATTAGTAAAGACTTATATTTTTGAAGGCAACAGAACGCAACTTGTTTCGTTCACCGTATCGCTGGCTGGTCATCACCGCTTGGTCGAAGCCCGCAAACATGGCTGCTTTATGGAACAGCCCAATATTGGCCGACAGTGACCTAGTACTGGCCTCGGCGACTGGCAGCTTTTTCAAACTAATGGAACGTGAGTAGAGGGTTATATAATAGATCTCTTTGTGTAGGAGCTCTAAATTCTGGGAAATATTACCACCATAATCTGTTTTTGACGCCAAGCAGTATTGCTGTGTTCTGATCTGAACTTAGCCATTGACTTTACTTGTGTTAGTACCTAGCTGGTCGACCGAGCTCTGCTTGGGTGAAAATAGTTAGACAAAACATCGTCCAGGTGTGCCAACGTTGTATCGCATCCCCCGAGGCTGTGACAATAAACAAAACGAATTTTCCCAGTTAGAAGACCTAGCTAGATCGATCCTATATTGCAATTTTCGTCGAAATCGTTAGAGCCATTATCGATAACGTGATTACAAATATAATTATGTTGCAGTAAGATGTTTATAGCCGGGATATAGTTATATCCCTAGGGATATAGCTATAATTACACCGACATATCGTAAATTTATTAATATTATAAATCGATAGTGAGTTTGTTTGTTTGTTACGCTTTCACGCTAAAATGGCTGAATGGATTTGGATGAAATTTGTCACTTGGTTATACCTCTTGACCTGGAGAAGGACATAGCTACAGCAGGCTACTTTTCATCCTGGATCGCAGATGTAGTCGCGGGCAACAGCTAATAGTTATGTGAAAGCGGTTCATAACTCTCGGAGTCGCATAACGCTCGCCGGCCGCTTTCCGCGGTACCGCCCGGTTCGCTCTCTCCCTCGGCTCGCGCGTAGTTGGTCACAGTTCTATCAAAACCTAACCTATTTGCTCGGAGTCCCGCTTCCATATAACTATATATATTACGGTCCACTTTAATATAACTATATTACGGTATGGATATAGCTATATCCCTAGGGATATAACTATATTACGGCTATAACCATCTTACTGCGAGAAACAAATATTGCTCATTGAATAGTATAGGATTAGGCCCCTAACAAGCAGGTCGTCCACCTGATGGGAAGTGGTCATTGCCGGAGGACATCTACCATACCAGACGCATCGCAGGTGCGTTTACAAATAACCCTATTCCTAGGAACAAAAACTTATTTGCCAATTCTGTCATTCCCAAGTCCACAAGCCGTCGCCTAACGGCTCCATGATATCCACCGTCCGCGGCTACTACAACAGGAGCCTGGTGGATGTAAGACCTCATCGTGAACTGTTCCGTAGACGCCGTGACGTCATGGGACATACCATCACCATGTCCAACGTCATTCAGGACAGCAATACCTCGCTGTACCATCTGCTGAAGGAGGATAGGATGTGAGTGGGAGATTGGTTTTAATTTCTAAGATTTTTGAAAGTCATATTCTAAGGGCCGGTTGTTTCAAACGGTTGGTTAACGTAACATACGTACGTCAAATTTAACGTTCGTTTAATACAAAGCGTTGTGTCAAAGTTATTCCATTATTTCGTGAAACAACGCTTGTTTTTGATTTGAAGATAGTTACCGCCATTTTTGACGTTTACCCGTGCGTAAAGTGGACGTGAATCAACTAACGCTAAATGGTCAAAATTTCTGGTCCAGCAACGTGGTGCTTAAGAAGAAAAACCGTAAATTAATTTGAAAGAAAGATACTTTTTTTGGAAAACACTTTATTAAAACAAAGTAAAAAATAATAATTTTGTAAAAGCTAAGGTCTGTTTTTTATTCTCGTAGACTAACTTGACATTTCGAGTGATTGTTGTTTGTTTTTTCAATTTGGAGTTTGACATTTGCACCTGTCAAATTAGTCTACGCGATTCAAAAACAGACTTAAGCAAGATTAATTTCATAAATTTTAAATCAGAAAAAAATTGCGCGTTGTTATGTTTGTGGGTAGTTTAAAAAGTGGAGTGAAAATATGGCTCGTCAGCCAAGGTTATACCTATTGAGTATGTAACCTTCTGGGATTCTTTTATCTACCTTACTCTGAATTAATTTCCTGTGAACCATTTACGCAAATACTTCAACTGAATACTATCGATGGTCTTTTTTTTTTTTGTAACGTTATTTACATCGTGTATAGGGAACCCCAATACGACTCCATAGCGAAAACCTGCTGGATGAACGTGAGGCTCGCGTTCCAGATGTTGAACGCCACACCTGGGGCCGTGTTCAGTTACCGCTGGGGTTTCAAGGTGGATGGCCAGTGGTCGGGCATGATTGATGACCTGCATTCTGGACGAGCGGATTTGGGTAAGTTATTTGAATTCATTGATGACTAGCTTCAGCCCGCGGCTTCGCCCGCGTGGTATGTCGATAAAAAGTAGCCTATGTCCTTCCCCGGGATGCCATCTATCTCCTTGCCAAATTTTATCGAAATCCGTTCAGTGGTTTAGGCGTGAAAAGGTACCATACAGACAGACAGACAGATAGACAGACAGAGTTACTTTCGAATTTATAATATTAGTATGGAAGTATGGATGGTATAGATTGGTATACAGGGTGTAAGGGACATGGAAACTTCCGCCCCTAAGACGACCCACTGACCAACTGTTACACTGGATTTCTGTGATTTATTTTGTAAACGGCCTTCTAACCCCCATTTCACCCTCACTCTAATTCAGTTGCTACCAACTACGTAGCTTTATAAGAGTGTCCTTCTTACCTTACGATAACCGAAATGAAACATTTCTCAATAGTGCCCAGTCAGCAAGATGTTATGGAGGCTGACTGCTTAAGATGAAGCGAACGTACATAGGTTCATATTTCACCAAGAATTTGTGAAAGCCTACAAACCTACAGTAGAGATTTAATTATGAAAAAAAAAAAACCGACTTCCAAAAAAAAAACACGACAAACAAAGTGAAAAATAACTTTAATTTCGTAAGTCGGTGTCTTTGGTTTTGAATTTTCGTTTTTTGCCACCGACTGTACCAAATACCAAATGAACCTCTGTACCAAATGAAAAAAAATATTTTCAAAATCGGTCCCCAAATTGACGAAAATATCGATGAACACAACACAACATTAAAAAAAAAAAAACATAAAGTCGAACGTAGAACCTCCTCCATTTGGGAAGTAGGTTAAAAATAGTACCTATACTTACATATGAAACTAGAGCCTACATAATATAACTCCAACTTTTTTCCAGGCACAAACTGCGTGTTATCAGACTTGGAGCGCCTCGACGTGGTTTCCTACACAGACAGCCTAGCCCCCTTCAGGGTCCGCTTCGTATTCCGCCAGCCCCCGCTGCCGTACGTGGCTAATATATTCTCTATGCCTTTCTCCAAAAACGTGTGGATAGCGATGTCTGTGTGTGCTGTGATTACTACTGCCACTGTGTATCTGGCTGCGAAGTGGGAAGCTAAAGGAGGAGGCAAGGTAAGATACTTTCGCAATACAAATAGATATGTAAACTAGGCCATCTTCTGTCATGTTTAATTTTTGTACAAAATCTTTGTTTTAATAAAAATGGCCGATAGACGTACGACTCGTGCGAGCCAGCAAGCTCGTACGACCTGTGGCCTGTTCCAAAACTATTTGATGAAAGTGTAACAAACCCACCCTGTTCAAGTTAAATTCTTACACAATCACTCGGTAAAGGGAATTAGTAACACATTCATCTTTATTTGATTTTATAAATAAATAAATGATTTACGAAAACTATCCCTTCAAGAGGGTGTGAGGGGAAGTCCAAGTTTTAGGCAGTAGGTACTAGGTATAACCTACAGACATTGATATTGTGTACCTAGGTTTTACTTTCCGAAATATCTTTTTTTTGGCTTAAGGAAAAGCAAAGTGTCAATCACAGTGAAAAAAAATGAGCTATGTGGACATAGCCTATTTTGAACCGGCTTCTAAAACGAGGAATTTTTCTGTTTTTCCTTAACTTTCCTCGAATATTTTTTGGACATGTTGCACATCTTTTCATCTCTTAGCAAAATCGTTATACACAGTGGACCCTTTGCGCTTTATCCAGGGTCCAACACAATTGGACAGCGTAGGCGACGCGATGCTGTTGACGTGCAGCGCTATTGGCCAGCAGGGCTGTGGCATGGAACCTAGGAGACTCTCAGGTTAGTACTTCAGTTTTAGGACCGTTAAAGTTACCTATGTCATGTTGAAGCTGTCGAGAGACTGAATGATTTACGTACTTATCAATTAATCACTCCCCTAAAAAATATTCCTCGGCACCAATGGTGACTCCCCCCCAAAATCTTGGGCTGCGACCGCGCCTGGGTGTAACCCGCATTTCGCCAATTATGTTTAAGGTCTCTGTAATAGGGGCGAGCATATTGCTATCAACCGCGCACGAAGCCAGACTACGGGCTGCTACTGATAAATTCCCAATGGAAAATCCAATTATACTTTCCCCGACCTGGGTATCGAACCCAGGACTTCATGGTCAGCAGTTATAGAGCGCTTGTGACCACTAGATAAACGATAAAATTATGCCTTTTGATTGCGATTACTTAGCTAGATATTTTGTTAATGCATGCTAAAAACCGGGCAGTCTTTGGGGACTGTCGATATAAGTGAAAACTAAGCAACAATGCGTAACCTCAACGTAATTCAAACGGTAGACGGTAGATGGCGCTAAAAAAACAAATCACTTCAAGCGTGACGATGACGGGAGTTCCATGATATTTGTTCACCCAAAAAGTGCTCAAAGCGCCTAAAGAAGTTTTCACTTAAAAAAAAATGTCGTTGCTCTATCTCGCGCTAAAATGAATGTTTACGCGTAGTTGTGTCGTTTCAGCGAGAGATATTACGATGGCAAAATTTTGTCGTTAGGTCGGTAGTGTCGGTACCTAATAGGCTGATGATAACTTTATTTATCTTTCCGTTTTATATTTATTAAATACATTAGTGTGTGTATTTTATTATGTTTTGTTTTTTCTAATGTGCAAGAATAAACAACTTTGTCTTTCTTTCTTTACTTTATGCTTTCTGATGTGTCACAATGTGAAGGACGCATGATGGTGTTCGTCCTGTTCGCGCTGTACGCGGCGTATAGTACCTATTTTGATGTCTGTCACAATATGCAGGTCGCATGATGGTGTTCGTGCTGTTCACGGCGCTGATGGCACTGTACGCGGCGTACTCGGCCAACATCGTGGTGCTGCTGCAGGCGCCGTCCGATTCCATCCGCAGCCTGCCGCAGCTCGCCGGAGCCAAGATCACGCTCGCAGCCAACGATGTCGATTATAATCATTTTATTTTTAAGGTGAGCGATGATCGGCCATCATCAGCATTTAGCCAAAAGCCGTCCACTGCTGGATATAGGCCTCCGTCCCTAAGCGTTACCACATCGACTGGTCTTGTGCCTCTCATCTAGCCAATTCCCCCGACTCTCATTGGGTTGTCTCAGTCAGTCCACTGATTGAGGCTCACGCTGCGACTTTCGTTAAGCAGTTGTCACGCCATATTTTCAAATCCTATTTATAAGTACTATTTTTCATTTAGTGTGTAGATACTTACGACTTGCTCAATTCATTTACCATCACGAAACTTGATCTGACGACCCTGTCTTGTGGTGATAGTAAGCTCTAGCCATACCTAATATCGTTTCAGCTGTTCAAAGACCCAATACGCGAGGTGGTGCACAAGAGAATTGATCCAGAGAAGGGGAAGAAACATTTCTATGACCTGAATGAAGGAGTTGAGAGGATCAGACAGGTAATTTAATATTGGCTTATTCCACTATTCCCCCCTGAGAGAATCCCCCTCAGGGGGAAAAGCTGGATCCTAATGTAAAAAGAATCCAGAAAGTTCCCTTTTCATTTTGAGTTATTGCACTTATCCCCCTGAGAGAATCTGCCTCAAGGGGGAAAACTGCACTCTAATGTAAAAAAAATCCAGAAATTCCCCTTATCATTTTGGACTTTTCCACTTTTCCCCCTTATTTTTAGTTTTGATTTCTACGCTCTTAAAGTAAATAAAACAATAGTGATTAGGTACAATGTAATTATCAAAAAACGACAATATAATATGCTTTTCTCAAACATGCTTGGAAATTCGAGCATTATTTTGACAACCTTCTTCGAGATAAATCGAAATACAAATGACAATGCGGCCGGCAAAGTAAGTATGAAAATCCATATCTGTCGTGTTTAGCGGCCAAATAAATTACTATGAAAACTCATATCTGTTGTGTTATTTAAAAATGGAACGAACTTTTTACTTCAGCGCATCAAAGATTTTATTTAAATTCGATTTGGCTTGCAAATAGAGCTGTTTAAAATAAAGAAGAAACAAATGAACATTATTGGCGCGTAAAGAACTAGCGTTGTGGGTCATTGATTCTGGAAATTATAAATAATTTACTTAGCTTGAATTTCCGCGCAATTTGAGAAAAGTACTATACATACAAGCCTTGGCCGCAACCAGCTATTGATGGACTCACGTTTGTGTGCCTCGGCTTCGCCTCGGCCCACAATTTCACTATCGTCCATCAATAGCCCAGTTGCCTACTACTATTTATCCCTCTTATCATCCAGGGTCTGTTCGCGTTCCACTCGATCGTGCAGCCGGTATACCTGCGCATCGAGCAGACCTACCTGGAGACGGAAAAATGTGACCTGATGGAGGTGGACTTCATGAACAGCTTCGATGCCTTCGTGCCTGTGAGGAAGGGATCGCCTTATTTGGAGCTGCTTAGAGTCGTGCAAGTACCCAAAACAAAAACCTGTAGGAATTACATCACGCCTGTATTGCCCGAAAGGCGCACACCTGGCGAGGCGCAGCGCAGCGCGGTTTTCACTGCCAAACAAATACCAACGTTGCGAGCCTAAAAAATAAAGTTGATAATAAATAAACGGAGACGCGCGTCTCTTTCCACTTAGACGTACTCTCGAGCTAATGGAAGTTTATTTATTTTCAACTTTATTTCAACTGCCGCAAGGTCCATATTTGTTTGGCAGTGACGAATGCGCTGCGCTGCGCTTCGCTAGATGTGCGCCGGCACGAAGGGTTAGGCAGAGGTGTACCTATAGTACACCCACATTTCGCCTGTTATGTTTAAGTCCTATGTAATAGAAGGCGAGCCTATTGCCATCAACCGGAACATAATTCAAGGCACATAAAAATGGATAAAAACAATCACACACGATTGCGCGTGCAAGCTTTCCCGCGTACGTAGTATTATATGTGCCCGCGTTCAATCGTGCACACTCCGACCGCGAGTGTAAGCGCGTGTCGTGTAAAGGCGGCCAATGATGACGTCTCCACAGTTTCAAACAAATCCGAGAGTCTGGCATCCGGTCAGCTCTATCCAAGCGCCTGCAAGTTCCGAAGCCGCACTGCACGTCCAAGATGTCGTCGTTTAGCAGCGTGGGTCTGATGGACATGAAGCCAGTTCTGATCCTCATGCTCTATGGCGTCTGCTTGTCTGTGGCCATCGCGTTTGCAGAGATCGTTGTGTTTAAATTGTGAGTTGGGGTTTATTTATAAATTAAGAGACGTTTAAACGTCCAAAAATGTATTGTTTCTTATTTGAATTTTGTGCGAAAAAGAATCTTACTACATTCTTTCGTACTTATTTATGATCATGGCTCATGCCACACGGCAGGCCGCACCGCGCTTTTTAGGGTTCCGTACTCGAAGGGTGCCAAACGGAATCATATTACTATGACTCCACTGTCCGTCCGTCTGTCTTTCAGCGGGCTGTATCTCATGAACCGTAATATGTAGACAATAGGGTGGACCGTCAATGTAGAGAAAAAAAAAGACATCGAATCGATTTTGAATACCTGCAAAGTTGCATTTGGCTAAATTATAAGTGAATATATTTTTATTTATTTTTTTGAACATATATTTTAGCCCTCTACTTTAGCTCAAAGTTTCCATAATTTAAGGAAATTAGGCATATCTTTAAGCATATACAGAATGTTATAAAAATAAAAATACTATTATATTTCAGCGTACTATTAACACTAAAACACTCATTTTATAAATTAAAATCTAAAACTCAACTTACAAAGATACCCGCAATATTTGTTCATTTTCTTCACATTGACGTCCGTATTAACATAACTTTGTGTGCCGTTTATCAGTAAATTGACCTTTTTATATAAAATTATTCATATTTATGGTATTATGAGTTACAATAACAATTTAAAAAAAGTTTATTTTTTATTATGTGTTGTTTTATAAATTGCTCAATTGATTGATTTTTCATAATCTTCAAGCGGCAGTAGAGGGCTAAAAATAGGTTCCAATATTTTTTTGATTATTTTTTGTAATTGAGGGTGCAATGCAGCATTCTAGTGCTATTCAATATTGAAAAAGAATTAAAAAAATTGACGCTCCACCCTAGTAGACAATTGAAATGTAGAAATTACCGCAATTACCAGAATTATCGAATTTGCCGCTTTATTACAAATAATACAAATTAAATAAAGTTAGTAATAAAAGGTAAAACAAGAAACGTGTTTGTTTTGGGCGTTTTTTTACTCGATCGTAATACGGTAAGGAGCCCTTCTTGTGCGAGTCCGACCCGCACTTGGCCGGTTTTTTGTATTGAAATACAATGCGCTGCGGTCCGAATCCAATGCGGCTATAATGTGCGCTTAGCTTTATAAGTTTGCTGCGCAGCTTCTGATTTCAATGCGGTTCTATATATTTTTTTAAAATTGTTTATATTCATTTGTTTCTACAGGAACGCGCAGAGAACGTTTTATAAACTTAAGAATACGGATCTACCGAACTCAGCATGAAGACGAAAGAATTTGAAAATTTATTCCTGTTTCACGTTAGCATCATCTACACTAATATTATAAAGATAAAAGATTTGTATTTTTGTTTGTAATGAATAAACTCTAAAACAACTGTACTGGTTTTAAACATTTTTTCACCAGTAGAACGCTATACAATGTCGCCCATGGGCATGTGACCGACCGTATTTTTCTGAATATTCATGAAAAATTCTATAATATTTTTCATATTTTATATAATATTTTTCATATTATTCAATTTTTATTTTTTGAGTAGCGTTTTTGATCTTGCTTTACATTTTTTTGCCATATCTCCGATGTTATTGGCTCGATTTGGATTGTGTTTATTATTTCTATGAGAAAGCTTATGAATTAACGACGACATACACACACACATATACACTGAGGTCTCGCATCAGGACACGCACCGCGCAGCTACCTGAGCAACGGACTCAGTTAAGCGGTCAGCCTATACTTAGATCTACCATTACAGGATAACCCAATGCGATAAATGCGCTTACCGTAACTTTATCTATACTAACATCTATAACTAATTATAAACAAAACATTCCTTGTGAATCCTCTCAAAGGACAGCAGAATGAGTAGTATACAGTCATTTAAAACATCGTACGTCATAAAAAATTGTGTTGCCATACGTTAAATTAATATATTTGGCTTGAAAAAGATATTTACCAATTTCTTTAATTTTTTTTTTTTTAGCATTTAAAATTTTATTATTATAGTGCTGTGCATCTGGGGTGTATAGTTTGTAATAAATAAAACAAATATAGCAGTGAAAGGATAATGTTATTGTACAAAGCTAGGTTCAAACATTTTAAATGCTTATTCATAAACCTAAACTGTACATAAAAGCGAGTTGCACACCGAAACTATACCTTCCTCCTACAGCCTGGGCTAAATTTTTTCATACGAATATAGAAGCACTGGAGTATTAGATTGAAGGGCAAATTTCACTTGTACCGATTCGTCTATTAAAGTCAGCGACAAAGTCAATTACCACAAAAACATGACACTTGTTCAACGCGTGTCTAATGTCAGTTTTATGTCAAACACTATCGTGTTTAGAGGTGTTTAGACTAAACAACTCATTAAACACAGTTTTTTGCTAATAAAGTAAATGTTTAAAACAATATAAAACTAGTATTCAAGGCGTTTTTTCCAGTGTTACAACCAAGTAATTAACAAGTTTGGTTACTTTCGTCGCTGACTGTACCTACCTGAAGTAGATCTCTCAAATGGTCTAGTTTTGCATCAGGTTGTAGTTTCGGTGTGCGCTACATATTTCAGAACTTTTGAAGTTGACAAGCTTAAGTTTACTACTCAAAATAAATTACTACGTGATGGAAAGGTACCGAAAGTGTTCATACTTTATAATATCCCACAGGTATTACTCCTAGCTTGGGAGCTAGAACTTAACTTCACTCATAATAAAAAGTTCTTAACCTAGTTACCCACTGCTTGGCAAAGGAGTCAACAAAAATGTTTTTAAAAAATTGGTAGAAATTTTTCTACCAATTTGGTAGAAAAATTAAAACTATGCGAATCAACACCAACTAACAGACATAACATTTTTTTTTAAGTTTCACATCAATTTAACTTTATTAAAAAATATCAGGTCTTTGAAGAATACTTTTCCAAGCAGTAGGATGTCAAATGCCAACATAAAACTGAAATTCGGTGACTTACATCCTATTTAAAACTAACGTAGATCCACATAAGAATCTAGCGTTCTAAATAAATAATTGTAAACAATTCAGATAACCATTTTTTGTTGGAACAATACTTATAATTCTCTTCCCGTTAATTTATTTTGTATTCTAAAGTGTAATTTTTGAATCGTTCATAGGTCAGGACTATCTTTAAGGGCAAAAAAAAAAAAACAATTTTATTTATCTAAATAGGCCTTTAGATTAAGAGCATCAAATTATAATATCTTTCTATTATAATTTAATAACTTCATTCAAATTTTAAATTAAATAAATATTAATTTTAATTACTGACATTTCTTCCCAAGATTTCTTCAGAATTTTTCGATGACGAATTTTCAGGAACCCAAGAGATTTTTACCTTTTTGGTTGGAAGACTTGCAAAGAGTAGTGTAATAAGGCCCTGTATCACCTCCAGACAGGCACTATTCACCAGGTAAGTACAAAAACAGAGAGATATTTGTATGAAAACATCTACCAGAGGTAGTAACACAGTCCCTTTGACTAATCAACTTTGAATGAACGATTCAAAAACCGAACCCTTTCAATTGCTATCTATAGCTGAACAAGGATCACTTGACGCGTGGCCAAAATCGGAACTAACTGTTTTTTAATACAGTTTCTGTGACAATTCCACGAATGTTAACCAACAACGCCCCCCTGTCAATGTCATTCAGGCGCCAAAAGATCCGTGCAGCAGCACTTTACTTGAGTAGTTCGCTATCTTCAGATAATGTCTTCTCCTTGACCAGCGTGTTGAGATGGTCGATGAGGCCCTGTACCGACATCTCGCCGTGCACCTTGTTGTCGCGCGTGCGCACATTCACTGTGCCTGATGACTTCTCGCGATCGCCAACCACTGGGAATACAAACGTAAGAGTTGTACGAGAAGAAGTAAAGAGAATTTAGTGATATCCTTTCTTCTGCTTGCTTATTTAAACAATTAAATAAAATTGAAGTGTCGGTTTATAGTGTCAAAATAACAGCTTTTTACTAAACAATACTTTAAAAACTCAAACAATACTTATAACAAGAAAAACAGTTTTTAAAATATTTGTCAGTCTGTTTGTTCCGGCTAATCTCCGAAACGGCTGGACCGATTTTGACGGGACTTTCGCTTTTATTTTTAAAACAGAATTACTATGCTGCACGCGGGCGAAGCCGTGGGCAGCAGCTAGTCTTAACTAATACACTATGTACAGTACAACAACAATATCTCACCTAAGATGTAGTTGAACTGCGCGAGCTGCGCGTTCCTAACTTTCTTGTTGAGCGTGTCGCCGGCGTCTGTGTCCACCTCCGACATGAAGCCGGCCGCGAACAGCTTCTCGTTCACCTGCAATTATAGGTAGCATGTTAGGGAAGGCAGTTTTAATGACATATAACCTTATGACCAAAACACGTACATACACACGATACGTGGTCGCATCGTGGTAGGATACACGGCACGTGTCGTCAAAACTGACGATGCAATATCGCATTTAATGTTCAATAGTCAAAGATGACGCACCACTATGCGACATCGTGTCGTGAATTTTTACGATGCACGTCGAAGATTTTTACGTCGTCGTATTTGTATCGTGTGTACACACGGCTACACATCAAGCTATACATTTCCAGTATAAGCTGACCTCGGATTTTACGGAAATCCTATACAATGCGAGATCAGCATAAACTGGAAATGTATATCTTGATTTGTAGCCGTGTGTATGTGTTTTTGCATTAATTTGTAGTTAATGAACTACAAATTAACCAGTTGGTAACCATAATAATATGGTATCATAGTGGGAAACCAGCATGACTATAACTAAAAACTCTAATACCTCCACAGACTCGCTCATGGCCAGAGTGCTGAATTACAGCCCACTCTCTCTCTCTAAGTGGAGTACGCGGCCGTAAATATGGCCAACCGATGTGAGTTTAAAAAAAAATCGGCTTAGTAGAGCGTTTACCGTCATCTCTGTCAAACATATACTACAGAGTGAGACTTCACTACTACAGAGCGCGGTAGTACAACTTTCAGAAGCATTGCCACTGGATAGGGTTTCTCTGTGGCGCGACGTTCGGGGCACGAAGATTACCGAAGCGCATACTTTTCTTAGGAAAGCTGTATTTACCTGCTTGGCATAGTCATCGAAGTGCGGCCCGACGGGCACGACGCACGCCTGGCGCGGACTGAGCCAGAAGGGCCACTTGCCCGCGTACGACTCGCTCAGGATGGCGATCATGCGCTCCACAGAGCCCAGGATGGCGCGGTGGATGATTACTGGACGCTTCTTGTCGCCGCTCTCACTGGGAAATAAGAAATTAGTTCAATAAGTGGATAAATGTGGGAGTATTTATTATTAAAAAAGAAGACTCCTAAACTCATCTTTTTTTTTTGAGGGTGTGTTTTATTTATTTATTTTATTATTTATGTACACACAGTAAAATACAAAAAAGATACGACATAATTAAAATATGAGTACAAAGGTACTGCTTATTTCTTAAGAAATTTCTTCCAGCAGACCTGCGAAAGGAGAAATGAGAAAGAAATGTAGACAATAGTGTGTGAGAACAAGAAGAGAAAAAAACATGAATATGCGAAGTCTTAACTAAAAATAACAAATATACCTACACATATAAGCAAGAAAATTAACATATACTTAAATAAATACATAAAGCTTAAATATATAAACATAAATACAATTCATTAATTGTCTTATATATCAGGGTTGCGGGAAGCTCCGAAAGGGATACCAGGACCCTTGGCAACAGGAAGGAACACGGGTGGGTTTTAGTCAGTAAAAGTCTGACACGCCCTCCCGCTCCGCCCAGAGCGGGAGAAGTAATTTGATGACATCCCAACCACAAAAAAAAAAAAAATGCCGCCCAGATCTCACCTGACATAAGTGAGGTTGAATCTCTCCGGCAGCTGGAAGTCCAGCTGTATGGTGGCACATTGGTGCGACCTGCGGAGCGCGTCCTGTATGGTGATGTCTATCTTGGGCCCGTAGAACGCGCCGTCGCCCGGGTTCAGTTGCCACGGACGACCGAATTTGTTTAGGGAGTCGGCTAACGCCTGGAAAGGAGAAAGTGATATGATCATTTTATTTATGTTTGGCTTTTTAAGGGCCACTTGCACAACATACCACTAAATTCATATAAGGCGCGAAATAAAAAATTTCTTAGGTTTTTTGCAATTTGCGTATGCGATTGGTCGTGATGAGGTTGAATTTCAAAGCTAAAAATGTTATCAGGTAAGTAAGTATATACCATGTGTGTAATGCTATGTTGTAAGAAATCATCCGTCCGAATTCGTCCAAACATGTCCGGATTTTCTGGCCTCCCATCTGGACTTTGTCCGGCCTTGTCTTTAGTCGAAAGGACTTTTGTACAAAATAAAAAAAGTTAAAGATTACTAAATAAATAAATATTTAAAAGCAATATGTCGGGCCTTTTTTGCAATCATCCGGCTTTTTGTCATGACTTTTCCAATTTCGAAATGTTAACCCTTGTGGGAGAACAGTTAGTATACCTTCTCAGCCTGGTCCCACGTCGCCAGTTCTCCGAGGAACTTCTCGGGTCGCGTGGAGAGCTTCAATTGGAACGTGAAGCCGAACGTTGTGTATACGCAGTTCAGGAACTCCAGGCACGACAGCTGAGGACAAACAAGATTATGTTTTGAAGTGTTTGTAGCGAATAAAGCGGCTGTCAGCGGGACAATTCCCTTATTTTTAAGAACATTCGCATCTCATTCGCAATCTGTCAAAAAAAAACATCAATTTACCAAAATTTTTTACAAGTGATGTGAACATTTTTTAAGTAAGACAATTGGCCGTCTGATAGAAATAAAATGTGGATACAGCCACATTTTACTGTGAAAGACTGTTTTCAACAAGCTTATCACGAATGCATAAAGTGCGTTTCATCAAATAGTTCCAATGCCGTAATTTTGGCTCCACTGTTGTGGGACGAACATTTGTACGATACGGCGCTACCTAATAGGTCCGTTGTTAAAGTGCCAACATTATGATGAAATCCTGGGCCAGCCATAAATAACGTCACACTTTAAGGGGGAATGAGTAGTAAGTATTAAAACTCTTAACTAACTTCAACTCTTAACGAAAAACTACAAAATATTACCAACTAGCTGCGCTCCGCGTTTTCACCCGCGCAAGTCTCGATCCCGTGGGAATATCGGTATAAAAAGTATCCTATGTCCTATCCCAAGTCATGGTCTACCCCTGTGCCAAATTTCATCCAAATCCGTTCAGCCGTTTTAGCGTGAAAGCGTAAAAAACAAACAAACTCACTTTCGCAGTATTAGTTTTTAATGTTGCAAAATATGAAACGTCACACCAAGGTTCACAGATTTTAGATTTCAGATACATACAATCTCCTGTTCAATATGCTGCGGCGTGCAGAATATATGCGCATCATCCTGCTGGAAGCGCCTCACTCGGGTCAGGCCGGTGAGCGCTCCGCTCAGCTCGTTACGATGTAACACGCCGAAGTCGGCTAAGCGAAGCGGCAGCTCGCGCCAGGAACGGATGCGGTTGTCGAAAAGTAGGCTAAAAGAAATTATAGCTGTATTAATAAAAAGAAAACCAATCAATCTGCCTAGGTTTTTCCCAACTATGCTGGGGTCGGCTTCCAGTCTAACCGGATGCAGCTGAATACCAGTATTTTACATGGAGTGACTGCCTATCTGACCTCCACAACCCAGTAACTGGTTAATACGATACCCCTTGGTAAGACCGACCCGTAATTAAATCTATGAGAAATCTTGAAAGTGTTCAAACGATGAAGTAAATATACCAGAGGGCCTAGACAAGTGACAATCGCTTCGAAAGCGTTTCGTATTTCTAGAATGACTTTCAACAGGATTGACATAAGCTTTTCGATAGCTAATGTCAGTCCTATACATTTTTGCCTTTTCCATCATCATTATTGCTGATAGAATGTCACTTTGTCTAGGGCCTCAGGATCTCACTCACCAATGGCCCGGGCAGTTCATGGGCTTGAGCGCGAAGGTTTCCTTCTCGACGTCGAAAGAGAACATGTTCTCAGAGTAGTGCGCCCAGTGTCCTGACGTCTGCCACAGTTTGGCGTTGTACATGTTCGGGGTTACGACTTCTTGGAAGCCGCGGAGTCTGGAGAAGAAAAGTGAGGAAATATAACATCAGATATCTGCCAGTGAAAGTCCCGTCAAAATCGGTCCAGCCGTTTCGGTGATTAGCCGGAACAGACAAAAATGAAAAAATATGTTTTTTTGTTGTATGTACCGTTATAAAAGACCGTTATATACTTTAATTTTGACAAACAGAGACTACAATTTTATTTATTTGTATACATACAATAGATTGTAGGTCAGATATATTATTTATTATGCCTGTTTACGATAAGGTGCCCTCTTTTCGAAAGACATTGGTAAGCCTGTATTATACATTATGATCATAATTATATAAATAATAAATTATATAAATAACATATGCGTCCATTACTAAGATTTGAAAAGTTACAAATGCTAACACCATTATTTTAACTTTGATTGTTATTTTAAAACAGTTTAAACTTTTAACATACCTGTATTGTTCTCTAATAAAGTTAACGAGAGTGTTGTAGATGTGAGCGCCGCGCGGCTGGAAGAAGCATGAGCCGGGCGACAGCTCGTGGAAGAAGAATAGCTCTTGTTCCTATAACAATAGAGGTCCAATTAGCGTGCACACAGATAATACTATATTTCTAGTTCTACAAAGGAAAGACTAATAAATAAATAAGAGGGTGCAACAGTATGATCTTATTTGGAATTATATTAATTACTTTAGAAATGTTTCTGACATGAGAGGGTGTGATTTACTCCAACACGCGTAGCATGACAACCATAGAAACGGGTTTAGATACGGATTTTGTCGACAGAAGAATAGACAAAATGACAGATTGTGATTGTTTATCTGTCATTATTTTTGTCTATTCTTCCGTCGACAAAACCCGTTTCTATTGCGGTCATGCTAAACGTGCAAGTCAACTCAGCTTGCCCGAAGGTAGCAACCAACCCAAAGTAATCCCCTAATATTTACAAGACTACAGTTCGCAGCCAGAGTTGACTTCGCAGGCAGATAAAGATCTCAAACAAGGCGACAGACGACTCGGTGTAAAGTACCCATTGTACTTTTTGTGTTTTTTTTTTTTTGAGAAATAATCACCTTAATCAATGCATATAGATGAAGAAAGAAAGAAAGGTATCAAGAGAAATGTCTTAGAACTAGCCCGCTAAACCGCTAGCCGTCGCAAAATATCTAAATTCAGTAATGAAGCATTAACACCTGTAGCATGACCACCATAGAACGACGACGGAAGAATAGACAAAATGACAGATAAACAATTACAATCTGTTATTTTGTCTTCGGTCGACAAAACCCGTTTCTACGGTAGTCATGGTACGCGTGCTGTAACATGCTATACATACCCTGCCAATCTTCCTGTGGTCTCTCTTAGCGGCTTCCTCCTGTATGTGCTCCCATTCCTTCAGTTGTTTGGGCTCAGGGAACGACACGCCGTACACGCGTTGCAGGCTCTCTGCGTCGGCCTTACCCTCCCAGTAGGTGGCGGAGTTCTAAAGGCAAGATAGATAGTTTTCTAGCCATATTTCCTATTTCCATACAGTAATAATCCCACCCAAATGTTTAAAAAGAAACTGACAGCCTTATTAATTGATATGATAAGTGTTATTATTCAATTGATGATTTTTTTAAATGACACTACTCTTTAGATTTAATTATTGACATTGTATATTTCCATTTTAAATTCTATATTTTTTATTTATTTTTTTGACATTTATATTTTACTGACGTGGTTTTTTTTATTTTTTTTTGTAGTTATATACATTTTATTTCAATGTTTGCATGCCTAATTTAAGGTAGATTATACAGGGATCTAAAAAATTGTGAACACCTTTATTTTGTGTACCTACTTTCTTAGCAAATAAACGATTGCTTACTTACTTAATATTGCCAAATTAATCAAAACAGGTAAGTATTTGACAGTTATTTGTGATGTTGCCAACTTTCAGAATAAACGCTCTTAATATAAATTACAAAAGAAATAAAAACGAACATACCTTAGTAACTTTCAGCGCCTTGACTTTCCCCGTATGCCTAACATGGGGTCCCCTGCACAGATCAATGAGCGGGCCACATCTGTACACCGTGGTAGTCGGAGTGTTAACTTTCTCGTTCAGAATGCGCACTTTAAAGGGATTGTAGTCAAACATCTCGAGTAATTGCTCCTTGGTTAGCTCCAGACGTTCAAACGGCTGCTTTTCTTTAGCAATTTTCTTTACTAGACCTTCTAAAACGTGGAAGTCCGTAGATGAAATCTGTTGAAGAAGTATTTTGCAAATTAATTATTAAAGTTTCTGAAAGCAGTCATGTATTTTTAAACTAATGGATCACGAAGCTCTGAAGGGCCCGTTTTCGCTGAATGAATGCCTAAATAATAGCACGCTATTGGATTTCCAACCCTCGGCTCAGCGCCGATTGTTGAAAATCCAAACGCGCGCTTTTATTTCAAATCATTGAGTTGATATGTTATTTGACAACTACCAGTCAGCCAGTCTATTGTCTGTCCAAAATTTTTTTTTTGGGGTTGGGTAATCATCAAATGACTTCTCCCGCCTGAATGGATTTGGATAAAATTTGGGGTTTCACATTTCGGGTTTCCCCCGCGTATGTCTAGATCCCGTGGGATCGAGATAAAAATCCTGTGTTAATCCAGGTTATAAACTATCTGTTTGCCAAATTTCATCCAAATCCATCCAGTAGTTTTTACGTGAAAGAGTAACAAACAAACATCCATCCATCCATCCATCCATACTTACAAACTTTCGCGTTTATAATATTAGTAAGGATAAAGAGAAACAGTCAATACTTACCCCTTCTTTAGGATAATACATGTCGTAATAGAAGCCCTCTTCGATCGGAGGTCCGTAGCATAAACAGCCCCCGTATACCTGATGATAAACAACATGAATTATTAGACAATAATAGTATCATATTCTTTTCTTACATGCAAAGTGTAAGATGTATGATAATGATAATCAATAAGTATTTTTATCTACACCCATGCTATAAATCCTCTATAAAAATTCAAATTCACGTCGTACCGCGCCATTTTTTGTTCGATATTGGTATTGCAAATAAACTTTTATAGAAGATTCATATCATAGGTGTAGATAAAGTCTTGTATGCAACTGTATATAATTAGGTAATTAAACACTCATGTGATACTATTATCACAACATAAACCCACATTCGTGTTTTAATACCCCTTATTATATAACAGTTGCATAAATAACTATTATAGTGATTAATCAATCGTAATGTACGGGAATCAAACCCACGACACGTAATGGTGGAATCCGACGATCGGCAATATTGCAGACGGACACTCTCGGCAGACGACCACAGATCGCCACGCACAGCGCACCGAGGAACTTCCGATGTCTGCGATACCCCGCACGTACACCTTACCAAGGTCCGTTATCCGGGCTCGTCGGTGTGCGTCCGCAAAATCGCGGATCGTGGGATTTCGGTATAACGCTCAGACGCTATTTCAACCGACCCGTCATACATTTTTGCCAGTGTATTTTTAAAAGAAAATCAGGACAAGACCATATTTTTTAATGATGATTGCAATAATAAAATCTGATAAAGATAATCAGAATGATAACTTAGGAGCAATTTTAACAATAAGTCTAGAATTCTAGATTACTAATATAACAATTATATTTTTGGTTTCATCAAAGTCTTGTTTATTCAAAATACTATGAGAGTTTTCTAACTTAAAATGAAAATAGACAACCCTCAAAATCCCCTTCCATCAAAACTAAAAAAAAAGATAATCTCAACACTCACCCTCTCCATAGCTTCACCCAGCATATGCGCAGAAGAATGCCAGAAGACCGCTTGAGCATCCGTATTGTCCCACTGCAGGAGTTCCAGCTTACAGTCACCTTCCAGCGGCCTGTCCAGGTCCCAGAGCTCATTGTTCACCCGTGCGATGATGGTGGAATCGGCCAGTCCCTGGCTGTGATGGAGGACAGTCATCATGAGGGTCGGATGTGGAATAGTAGGGTGGAACTGGAGTGGCTCTTGACTGGGATTATTTTGAAGCTGGGTTTGTCTTTTCTCAGCCAAAAGCTAAGTATTTTTAACCATGTCAAAAAAGGATGAGGCATTCAGCGAGTATTTTTTTCTTTTTGCGGTTGTTTCACAATATTATATGGTAGTAAGGTTGTTAATAAATGCTAACGAATAAATAGTATGCTTTGGTAATATCTACCAAGATTATGATTACCAAAACAACAAGCATTTTTAATAAATAATTGTATTATATACACCAAAAAGCACAATATATTATGTATATCGTAGAAACATGCTGCACATAGTGCACACATAGCTGTGTGTAAGCATGCGTCAACCCTCATATATTTTCTTTAAAATGCTTGCTTACAGAGCCTTCCAAATACTGTAACACCCAATCATTTCATACAAACAGATGATCTTATATTTTAATAATCATACAAAACATCAAATTCTCAACATTAACCATGCTTTAAGTTAAAGCGGTATAGACATTAACCAGTTAAAGCCATCTCAACAGTCCACCCTTAAGTAAAGTACTTACTATTCTCTCCACCACTCGCTTGTGTGCAGGTAAATAAGTAATTAGTAATTATATACATCGGTCTAGCAGTACTCGAACAGGGAGAGCATATTTCATAATTAAATACAAAGTAATGAAATTAGGGTTTTCATGAAAATTCGCGCCACCAGTTGGCGCCACTTTGACAAGAGGTCTTCCATTTCGACCATGAACATACTTAAAATATATGATGACGTTCATAATTCAGTCACAACTAAAATACACTCATCATTTCACACTTCATTCATTTTGACACTTTTGACAGGTGCCTGGACCGGACCTGATGTCTCAGTGCTGCCACCAGTTGAACGTCATTTCAGAAAATTCTTAACAACAGGGATATATTTGATTTTTCTTTGTTCTATTATTTTTTTGAATAATTGTTAGAATTCATTTTATTATTTTCATGCAACAACCACCAGTACCACCAAGGTTTAAAAATTTTTTTCTATCTTTTTTATTTCACTTTCTACTCAAAAAACTGTTGTCTAGATTATTTTAGAATATCAGTCTTATCAAGAATAAATTCTATATCTGTAAAGGAAGTCGACTGCACATTGGATTGGAATCATCAATTTATTACAGTTCAAAATCAGTTCAGTATCTTGAGCAAAATGCTTATACAAAGTAACATGAGTGCATGACTCAATTCCTATGAGTTTGCATGATGACATACAGGCACACTATTACAATAGAGTGCTTAGGAATTAAGCCCATAACAAACAATGTGCAGTTGCTTGCAGAATTAATACTCAGGATGTTTATTTAATATTGATTACATTTTATTTATTACATTACATTGAACAAATTAATTACTAGTAATATCACTTATACTACATAAGTGATATTACTAGTAATTAATTTGTTGTAATTTAGCCAGAAGCCACCGCAAAAGTCCCTTATAACATTGAAAAGTAGTTGACCGGGAACATTCACTTATGTACTTGTACCATTGTGTTATAGTAACATTTGCAAAAGGCTTGCAGTAAAATGTTAAAATTGAAGACTTGCAAACTAGTTCATCCTGAATTATAATTTGATGAGAACCTATTTTTGAACTCCTCTATACAATATTCATTGTCAATAGCAAAAACAATACAAAATATTCATATAACTCACCTAATTCCTTTAGCAACATCATATGGACTAGTTTTCCAGGCTTTCGCTTCTACAGTTTTGCCATCGGGTAGCGTAACCACTATGCTTAAGTCCGGTTTGCTTGCTATTTCTTCCGCATACTGGATTTTGAACTTATCCCAGAGATCAATGCGTTTCTGGATGAATTCAGGCCACGGGTTCAATTCAGCAGCTCCTCCGGAACCCTCGTCAGGTTTTTTCTTTTTTTCCTTCATTGCTTTGGTCTTTGACTGCAAAGAGAATTTATAAATAAGTACTTACCCAATATTATGGAATTGATAATCACTTCTATTGTTAGGATATTTTTTATAATGCCCTACTAACAAAGTATTGCAATCCAAGTATGGTGGTCAAGTGATTATGACAATAATACTTCCCAATTGGTATTTCTGAAGAGATTAGTAAATAATAACAGGGAGATAAGATGTGTGTGATAGTGGGATTTATTATTTTCAGTAACAATGACACATTATTGTAGGCACCATACTCTGAATAATGATTTAATACTAATGTATTACAAGGACACCCAAAAATCAATACTGTTTGAGGTGGTACTTAATTACGTAAAATCGAATTAATTGCACAGGCGTGTGACAATTAAGTTTGTTTCACTTAAATAACCTATTGTGTACTTTCTAATACGTTTTATATGACCTAGGTCCCATAGAAACACAAATCACAGTTTCTGACTTAGGTTACAAGTTTTTATTGACAAAAATAACAACAAATATCAATGGCTAGGATACAGAAAAAAAGAAATTTAGGCAAAGGAAACCGCATGATAATAACATTCCAGCAAAAAATGCCGATGGAAAGTCCTACAGACCCATGTGGCATATGCGTAGTCCTTGCAGCGGACCACACAGCCTCCACGGATGCCAATAAACTTTATCATGACTTACATAACGTACAAATATACTTTCTCAAACTAAATTATAATGTATAAAACCCTGCCTTTGCGTCAATGTTTAGTTTTGGGATTTCTTCAGCCACAGTGTCAACCATTGCAGAACGTGTATCTTTCGAATTTGACAGCCGAACAATGATGTTGCAAGCGTGAAGCGTGGAAACTTGCAAAGAAAATAATTTTTGTTTTCCGTTTCACGTACCTGTGCAAGTAATATAAAATAAAATAAATAAACTGTACAAAATTAATTTACTAACTATTTTGTTGGATGTACAACAAAACAAACAAATGTACGATGTACAACAAAATAAGGTAGCGAATAAATACAAAGTCAAAGTCAAATCATTTATTTCAAACGCACTTTTGAACATGAAAATTTACTAAAAAAATATAATATTGATTCTGGCTACTAGGTAGCCTTCAAAAACGAAGTTTCGTAGAGAAGAAGAAGAATGGAATGGGCAAGAAACTCCACTGTTTATTAAATCAATCAATGCCCTTGTATGATAGAGGTAGCCAGAAGCCACAGTTTATCAGCAGAATGCTACAATTTTTATTACAGGCGCTAGATTTTAAATTATAATCCTTTACAAATCTTTTACAAAAATTGTGCATAGACCTTTTTACCATTTGGAGGGTACCTACTACCTATATTAGAAGCCTCTAAAATTAATTCCGGGTAAGATGTTTTTAGGCTGACATTCCACAGAGGCAGAGCCGAGAAAAGGTCTCTATTTATTAAATGAATGATGAACGAAGAGTTGAGGGACTTCACTCAGCCTCGTAGATTAATCGAAGGAGTTTATACTAAAGTAGATATAATAATAGCAACCCTGAGCACAGAACACAAATTATATTGTCCTAACTAACCCTTTGTCACAAAATGACAATTGATGACAATTTTGATTTTGAGAAAAAAAAACAAAATTACACAGCGTATTATCTACCTATTTAAATTTTCTAGTGTAATCCAACATAGAAATTTAAAATGTGTGCACAGAAAACTCGTCCGATAGACGCTTTTCAGCGCATCATGGCGTCCTTCAAGCATTTTGAAAATAAACTGGACAAGTTACAGGAAGATGTGAATTATCATGGACAGACCCTTTCAGAACTTCGTAATATGGTAACAAATCTGTCAGGGGGGACAATACTTTCTGGAGACGGCAAAGCTGAGGATAGAAAAAGGCGTCCTCTAATCAAAACCACGGCGATGCAATACGAAGATAGGGCATTATATTTGAATGAGTCTAAAATAAAAAGGAAGAATTCTGTTCAGCCCGGGACAATAAAAGTGAAAAGTTACCAAAGTCAGTCATCTAAGGTCTCTCCTCAAATTTCACCTTTTCAAGTTCACGGAAAAAAAATGGAATTAGGTCCCAAAGGCATTAGCCCGAAACATGCCCTAAGACACAGAAAAGCTGACGCTCAACGAAAAACAAATACATTGAGGAACCAAAAATTGATGGAAAAAAAACGAATTAGACGGGCAAAGTAGGGTTTATACTAGAAAATTGAAAGTTTGCTCGTTTGGTACTTAAGCTCTCAGACCAAATAAAAAACGAAGACAGAGCGCTGTTTGCAGTGACGTGAGCCCGGTTTCGTAAACATGTTGCACTTAGTGAGGTGAAGTTTGATTGTAGTTTGATTGTAAATGGTTGCAAATGTGTGTGCGTGCGAGCGTGTATGCACAGAGCGGAGGTGTAGTTTTGGCATGCTTCACTGGATTGTTCGCAGCGCTCTGTCTTCGTTTTTCATTTGATCTGAGCCTATGCTATGTAAATTTTTGTTACTTCTAGAAAAATAGGACTATAATTTGTGGGAAATAAAATAAAAAAAAGATGTTTATTTATTCGTTTACTCAATTTACAATTGGTATAATCTTCACACTAGATTAAACAGCTATCTAATTGGGTTTGCGAATTGAACTAATTTCGTTATCGATTAAGACTAATCAGTTTCATTTTGACAGTTCAACAACATTCATTGCGTTATTTACGTTGCTGAGCAAATTTTTTTTTCGAACGTATGAAGCAATGGGTTAGCAATTTGTTTCAAACCGATTTAGATTGTGATTGATCGTGTAATACGCAATTATGGTGCTGGTCTCAATCACAGCAAGTAGCTATCAGCCCCAAAATTACGATTGCAGGCGGCATCTTCACGGACGAGAGAATCGCGGCGATAATGCCTTCAAATTATCGTCGCGATGACATCGCCGTGTGGAGATTGATTCATGGAGTTTCTATTTAATTTGATGCCACTCACGGCGAGACTGGCGAGACTATCGCCGCGATTTTCTCGCCCGTGCAGTTGGCGCCTAAAGTGATAGTACCTATAGGTATCTAAAGCCACGGTTACCTACCTGATTCTCTAACTTCCAACACTAGGGCCATGGGGTCCATGTGCTCACTGTCTTTCAAGACATCGTCAAGCTGTTGGTGGACTCTTTACGTGACCAGCATTGCCATACAACGTGGCAATGCTGCCAGCTTATTGGGCACTTTTCCTCTGTTGACAGCGATGCGGACGAATTTTTTGATACACTATGATTGTTTCCCCCCTTTTATATACCTACCTAATACATGTAATTGCTCAGCAGTTGAATAGTGTAGGCTAACATAAAAAAAATACGTAAGTAAATAAAATAATAAGTAAAATAAATAAAATAAATAAAATAAATAAAATAAATAAAATAAATAAAATAAATAAAATAAATAAAATAAATAAAATAAATAAAATAAATAAAATAAATAAAATAAATAAAATAAATAAAATAAATAAAATAAATAAAATAAATAAAATAAATAAAATAAATAAAATAAATAAAATAAAATAAAATAAGCCTTTATTACTGTTAATTTTAACTTATTTGACAAAAATATTTAAAAGTTTCAAATAGAGGTAAGAGAGCTAATTTACTGAAGCTAAATCCTATCCTCGGCATTCGGTTGGTCTCCCCTCATAACAGCTTGTCTTTCGACAAAGGCCTCCTCTAAGGCTTTCCACTTGTTTCTGTCTCTTGCTGAACGTAACCATTCTGGGCCTGCTACTTTCTTAAAATCATCCTCCCATCGCTTTGTCTGTCTTCCTCTGCTTCTTTAGCTTTCTCTTGGGTACCATTCAGTTATTATCTTAGTCCATTTCTCCTTCTTTTCTCTCAACATATGACCCGTCCAGCGCCACTTCAATTTTCTGCATACTGTTTGAACTTTTTGGAACTTAGTCTTTCCTTTTACCGTTTTCAACTGTACTCTATCTCTTCTCCTCACTCCTAATACACTTCTCTCCATTCCATTCTGGCATATATTGATTTTATTTTGTTGTTGTTCTGTTAGGGCCCATGTTTGGCATGCGTATGTCAGACATGGCAGGATACAAGCATTGAAAACTTTTCGTTTCTCCGACATTGGCATCTCTTTGTTTTTCATTATTTCACTTAACGACCAGAATCTCTTCCAAGTGTTAGCTATTCTTCTTTCGATTTCTTTCTGCATGTTCTCTGTTGGTGAAACTAATTGCCCTAAATAAATGTACTCATTTACGTATTCTAATTGCTGGTTATTGATTCTAATAGCCTCTTTTTGTGATGAGTTGCTCATTATTTTTGTTTTTGTTATATTCATAGTGAGACCTGCATTTGCACTTTCGTCTGATAATTGTTGTAACATTTTTTCCAAGATTTTCGGGTATTCGGAGAAGAGTATTAAATCGTCGGCGAATCTCAAATGACTTAACTTCTCTCCGTTCACGTTAAGTCCGAAATTATTCCAGCCCAGTCTCATAAAGATCATCTCCAACACAGCTGAGAATATCTTCGGCGAAATAGGGTCACCTTGACGGACGCCTCTTTCAATTGGGAACTCGTCACCTGTTGTTTCTAGTTTTATTTGTGCTGTGCTTTTCTCGTAGATGTTCTTTAGAATACGTATATACTTTCTATGGATCCCTTGTCGCTCTAATGATTCCCATATATAGTGATGTTCCAAGGAGTCGAACGCTTTATTGAAGTCTACGAAACCCAGGTAGTATACTTTATTGTATTCTTTGTATTTCTGAAGTATCTGCCGCAGGACGTGAATATGGTCTATAGTCGAGAATTTGCTCCTAAACCCAGCCTGCTCCTTTGGTTGATTTTCATCGAAAGTATTAGTTAGTCTAAATAGTAATATTTTTGAGAAGATCTTATATATATTAGACATTAAGCTTATCGGTCGATAGTTGCCAATGTCCCCTTTGTCCCCCTTTTTGTGTAACAAAACTATTATTGTCTTCGTCCAATCTTCTGGAATATTTTCTGTTTCTATTATTTCGTTAAACAAATTGGTTAGTTTGGGTACGATTGCTGGCATTGATATCCGTAGAAGTTCATTAGTGATTTGATCGGGACCGGGTGCTTTCCTAAATTTCTGCGTAATAATAGCTTTTTCAGTTTCTTCTGTTAGGACAGGTGGTATAGGTTCAGATTCTTGTGTGTCGTCAATCACAGTCGTATTGAGTTTATCAGTTTTGCTTTTATACAGGTCTTTATAATATTCCGTAGCAATATTTAATATGTCAAGTCTTTTGCTACTGCATTTTCCACATTTATCCTTAATATTTGGCATCCAATTTTTCGTTGCTTCTAACTCTTTAAACGCTTTCTTTACTCCGCCTGTTTTCTTAATATGGTATTGGAAAGTGTTTGCCCTTTTTTGCTTTCTGTCTTTTCTTATTTGTTTGTTAATCTTTTTACTTATTTCTGCGATCTCTTTACGTTTCTTTCCACTTTTCGTGTCTTGTAGAAGCAATTTTCTTTCTTTGAGTAGCTGAGTTGTTTCGGTGGATATTATTGCTTTATTATTTGTATATACTTTTCTGGCTTCAGTTTTTAGGATGTTTACAAAATCGCAATATTTCGCTTGAGTTGATTTTTTGTAGTCTTTTTCCTCTCTGCTATCCAGAATTTCCTTCAAGTTGTTTCTTATCTCCGCATCATTTTAATGTTTACAAAGGGTACAGATTTAGTTGGGTACCTTCGAGTTCTCTTTGTATATCTTCCTCGTATTGTCGCAAAATAATAAGTAACAATTTCTAATTCAACAAATACAATCAAACAATTACTTAGATCAGGCAATCACGTATCTATTATACATTGTAACAGCGAACACGCCTCCTCGGTGGGGAGGTTCCTTATAGAACATGAATTTAAAAATCGAATAACCGCGGGTAGGATACAATACAATAGGAACCTTGCATAGGTGCAAAGTTGCAATCTCAAAGTCGCCATCCAAAGTGAAGGCAGCAGCGAGGGACGACCGCACGATTAACGCAAGGTCTTGATCATTTGCAATTTTGAGACCCTCTTGTGTCGATTCATTCTGAAACAAAGAATAATCCATAAGATTGTTTGGGTTGTGGTGTCTGGATTGATGCTCCGGTTGAGTGCAAGGCAATAGACTCGCCCGTCTATTACATGAGTCTTAAATATAACTGGCGAAATGTGGGTGTCACTATTTAGCTATATTAGCTATACCTCTGGCCAACCCCGGAGAAACAAAGGCGTGGTGGTATGTCATTGTGTCCTTTTCCCAACTATATTGGGGTCGGCTTCCAGTCTAACCGGTTGCAGCTGAATACCAGTATTTTACATGGAGCGACTTAACTGACCTCCAACCAACCCAGTAACTGGTTAATACGATACCCCTTGGTAAGACTGGTTGTCAGACTTTCGAGCTTCTGACGACACGTAACGACTGTCAAAGATCAACGAATGACAGCCGGGACCAACGGCTTAACGTGCTTTCCGAGGCACGGAGGAGTCTCGATATCTAAAGATGGACCAACCCCGGCAACTGACGGATCGACCCGTGCGCCTGTTATTACCTACTTAGCCACGAGCTCCTCTAAAGGGGTCTTCGATAGTGGTAGGTACTTATTATTTACTCACAGTTTATGCACAACGATCTCTCCGACCGCGATAGTCACGGCGACGGCGACGCCATACAGCATGAGGATCAGGACAGGTCGCATGTCCATCAGACCGACGCTGCTGAATGAGGACATCTTGGTGATGCAGTGGGGTTTGGAGACTAGGAAACGTTTGCGGATCGCTGATTGGATGCCGGACTCTCGGATTTGCTTGTGGCTGTGAAGTAGGAGAGACGATTTGGTTCTTTAAAATGATTTTAGGACCAGAGATGTAAATTTTCTCTTTCGCCTATTCGCGCGCCGCCATAAAATCCGCTTCGCCGCGTGACCGCGTCCGTCCACTGCGGTGGTGAGTGGCTTCACGTGGAAACCGCCTAATTGTTTAATTTTGACTAGACATCCTGATGATCCACGCATTAACGCGCGTCAGCGAGCGCTCAGAGAAAAAGTTTCTAGACGCAGGCGATCGCGCGTTGACGCACGCGTCTGTTTGATGTTCAGTTGAGCGCGCGCGTTCATCGCGTTTGCACGTCCTTTTGTAAGATTGGTAGTGATGATTACTTTCGCAACGCGCGTTAGCGCTCGTCATCTGCACGATCGGTACTTAGCTTGGCCTTAGGCTCATTCATGCGAAAATTTAGGCCCTAAGGGACTCATATTTTAATCGTGAATATTTGAAATTAACTAAACCATTATGATGTTCAAAATCTATCCAGTAAGTAATATAATAATAATAATAATTTGTTTATTTATAAGAAGGGACACGTTTACAATAAATACAATAACAGTTTAAAATAGAGCACAGTTGCATATTTGCCTGAACTAGGTTGAACCTGTGCTTCAGGCTAGAAAGTGCATAGATACTTATTTTAATAAATTAACAATGAGTACAAAATTAAAAACTAAAGCAAGAACTTAGGTACATAAAAACAAAGAGGCACGTTAGGGGTTCTATTTGCAGACAACAAGTAGATCTTCCGTTTGTGCATAATCTAGGGTTAGTAAATAATTAAGTATAATTTTTTTACAGCTAAAGTAATTTAATTTATAGATACTAAGTATTCTATTTAATCTATTATACAAAAAGGGTCCTAAAAATGTAAAAAATCTTTCTACAAAGACATGTTTTGAGGTTGCATTAGATGTGCACACTATATCATTCCGTCTTTTGTTAGTATTGTCAGCAGTAAACTTGAGCATGGTGTGCTGTTTTAATACTAAGTGCATAATGAAAAGCTGGCGAACCGTCAGTACGTTACAGGATCTATATAGCTGATCTGTGGGAAAGAAGAAGGGATGGAAGTTTGCTATCTTTAAAATTGCTCTCTGAGATCTTTCAAGAGGAAGTAAATTAGTTTTGGGTGCGCCACCCCATGAAGTGATACAGTATTGAATTATTGATTGACATAGGGCCAAATAAACTTGTGTGATTAATTTTGAATCAGCAAATGATCGTAATTTTTTAAAAACATATATTAGTTTGCGCACTCTTTTAACTAAACTTTCGATATGTTTTCTAAAAGAGAGTGTTTCGTCTATTATTACCCCGAGATATTTTAAGTTGCTTGTTTTGAGGATAACAGGACAATTACACATGTTGACTGTACGGTTTTTACATTCATGGGCATATAGGTAAGTAAGTAACATCAAGTTCCAAATAACAAACTTCCTTTGGGTTTTTCGCAGTCGCTTAAAAAGCGTGTGAAACTTTTAAAGCAATGACTTTATATTTAAACGGAAATGTTATCAGATAGTAACATAATGTACATAGCAAAACTAACACGACTCTAATCAGCTCCAAATAAGGTGATCCCTTCCTGACAGGAGTGAAAGAGTCGAAGGTCACGAGGTAGTCCACTGTTGCGATGTCGCACTTCTCACTCTCTAGGAATGTGGCTTCGATCTGACGGTACACTGGCTCTGCCACTGAATGGAGGGCGAAGAGACCCTGGAAAGGAAGACAGATTGGTATACTTATGGTGTCTCAGAAATAAATATTTTGGTGCATTTTCGGCTCTGGATTCGGCAAGGATTTTTTTTAAAGGCAAATTCGTATCAAGCCGGTTGGCATCCTTGATATTAATGAAAGCTTAGACTGTTCCTATTATGAAAATGCAATATTTCGATTTATCAAAAAATCAAATCAAATCATTTATTTAGCCAGAGATATGGTACAATGGGTGTTACAAGAAAATAGTCCTTTACACATCTCACCTTTAGGAGGCATGCGAAAATTCACTATATGACACAGTAAAAATTATGATGATGATATAGGGGGAACCAATAATAAGAATCAAAATACTTAGTTACCTTTCGGATTCTTTCAACACCATCAGCAAGACTGTAAAGTTTTGCTTTACCATTTTCCGGAAAGACTCGGTCACGTATTGAAGTGTGGAGAGGTTCCTTGCTTTGATTCTGTAACCGTTATAAGAATCAATGAAAAGGATAAATGTTAGCTCACCTAAAGTGTCTTTCACATAATAGGGTAAAAACAATGAGATGACCTACGTACAAAAACGAAATGATTATAATCAACATCGTTGGCTGCGAGCGTGATCTTGGCCCCGGCGAGCTGCGGCAGGCTGCGGATGGAATCGGACGGCGCCTGCAGCAGCACCACGATGTTGGCCGAGTACGCCGCGTACAGCGCCATCAGCGCCGTGAACAGCACGAACACCATCATGCGACCTGCATATTGTGACAGATATCAACATAGTACGCCACGGACAGCGTCACCCAACGCCAAGAACAGCTAAACATCAACAAACAGAATTCCTGTAACGTGCACTCAGCAGAGCACAAAGGTCACGATATTAAGTGTGCCATCGTTTATGGAAACACTAAGAAACCATTATGCGACCTAGATAGGAGTGAGGAAGGTGAAAATAGGGTGTGCAGTAACACCTGGTGCTCTTCTAGGTTCTATGTAACATCCTTGCTGAGTGACGGCGCTCATCGTCAGCAGCAGAGCATCACATATTCCTCCATCCAGCTGTTGTTGTGTACCAGCCTAAAACAGAACGTTTTACATTCACGAAAAAAAAAGACTGGATTCGAAGTTCGAATTTTAGTTAAGGATAGTTGATTATTACGCCCAGGTGGACCGTTCACCTGGCGTGCATGCAAGATTGCGATCATCATGATTTGGATTGATTTTAAATTCATTTGAATTCAATTGAATTGGACTCAAACGAGTTCTGGGAATGGCAGTTTGACATATTATGTCGCAGAGATCAAACTATCTTTTATGTAGTTTTAATTCATAAATTTTGGCTGTAGGCTGTAGCTAAAATATTATCGTATTCTCGAACAAACCTTCGTAAGAACCAGTTCCACCTTACTAGCCAGGAACAGAGTAACAGTCGCGATAGCAGTACATACGGCTATCGTTACCCAGACCCTGGTGGAGAAGGGTAGGTAGAACACGTTGGCGACGTAGGCCAGGGGAGGCTGTCGATAGATGAAGAGCATCCGCATGGGGGCCACCAGGTCGGTGTAGGTGACCACGTCGTAACGGTCGCGGAATATCACGCAGTTGGTGCCTGTGGAGAAATATTGAAATACTACGCGTCAGATGTAGAAACGATGCCATACTTTCGTATTTTTTTTTTCTTTTGAAGAGTATGTTATGAAAGCGACGATTTATGGTCTTTCGTTTTGGCCAGTCGGTACAGAATATTCAATAATGGTGGCCTCATACAGGATGACGTCAATCATGTCAAAGGGTTTTTAGGAACTAGACTTGGGCTCGATGACCCTATTTTATTTAAATTCTACTTTATACCTATAAGGATATGATTAGGGGCTTGTGGCTAAGTAATAACAGGCGCGCGGGTCGATCGATCAGGTTAAGCTACGCTTGCCGCGGCAGGTTCGTGGATGGGTGACCATCTTAACATACCGAAACCCCTCCGTTGCCTTGGAAAGCACGTAAGCCGTTGCCACGTTGGTTCCGGCTGTCATTCGTGGATCTTTGACAGTCGTTACGGGTCGTCAGAAGCCCGAAAGTCTGACAACCGTCAACCGTCTTGCCAAGGGGTATCGTCTTACCCAATAACTGGGCTGTGGAGGGCAGATCCATGTAAAATACTGGTATTCAGCTGCATCCGGTTAGACTGGAAGTCGACCCCAACTTAGTTGGGAAAAGGCTAGGTAGATGATGATGACCTATAAGGATATAAGAAGTGATGGCAAACCAAACGCTTGCTTATCAATCACTTTTCGACCTTTAATTTATAAGTAAATCACTTACCCACATCTGCCTTGTTATCATACAGATCAGCGATCATACCAGACCACTGTCCGTTCACCTTGTACCCGTATCTATAGCTAAAGATATACCGCGCAGTCGCATTTATCATCTCGAAGCCAATCTTAGCAGCTGACCAGCAGGCTTTCGTGATTGAATCGTATTGCAGTTCCCTGAAAAGAACGGTTTCAAGATGGAGCTCCAGGCTCAGCCAAATAAAAATCTAGGCAAGGCTATAGAATGGGGGTTTAGTGGCGATATCGTCACAGACGGTGCCATTAGCAGGCAGGTCATTTAATTTTATAACCATTTGATGATCCTCTGAAAGGTTGATAATTAATTATTAGTCCCGGCTTTTGCTACCGACTTGGGACTACCACTTTGAAGCCGTATAAAATAACTAACCAACTTCTTTGTTTTACGGACTACTTATATCTCATTATTAACTTTCTTTGTTTTAAAAAGGAATAGAATAGACAAAAACATACAGACGAATTGCGAACCTCCTCCTTTAAGAAGAAGTCGGTTAAAAACTAGGTACCTATACGATTAATGGGGGGCACCTCTCCACAGACAATGGCTCACCTCCCATCTTGCCCCAAATGTCCTGTCACCTACACACGTGAGGACTAATGGCTGGGTCAGCGAACGGTAGGTATTCACGTAGGTAGCTGAGTTTGCACACGCTAAGAAGTAGAATGGGGGCCAAAAGTCTCGAAGGACTTTCACCCTGAGAAGAATTAGAATAATGGGCAGAAAATCTTACAGCCGATCCTCCCTGGGTAAATGCAACCGCGTGGTATTACTATCCTGGATGACGTTAGACATGATGATGGGATGTCCCATCATGTTTTTTCGTCTCCGATACAGCTCTCTGTGGGGTCGAACATCCACCAGGCTTCCGTTGTAGTAGCCGCGGAGGGTGGATATCATGGAGCCGTTGAGACCTGGCCTGTGCACTTAGAGAAGGTAACAAAATGTTTGATTAATTCACACACAACTCAATTTAAGTGGCTGTTAAGTATTGCTGTTTCTGTCATCGGAACACGTCTTAAAACGCTAAGTTAAGTTTCGTTCTAGTGTTCGGGCGTGACTAGGTACTGTTCATACTTCAGCATGATTTTGAGTGTTTCATTATGATTTCAATACTTAATTGTTTTGATGAAGCGACATATTCAGTATGTGATAAAGATCTGCAATAAAGAAAAAAAAAAATTGAAATCAGTTACCATGACGGCTTTAATTACGACCCCTTTTTGGACGTCCAGGATTAGGCACCAGATATTTTCCACAATATCTGCTTTTGCGTGTTTTCTACTTTTTATTTTATTTAAATAACTTTCCCTTACGTACTTTTCCCGGACATTTTCTATACCTACTTACACAATACTTACCTATTACATAGTTATGAGAATTGTGATTACTTACTTAAGTAAAAAGTTCATAGACTGTTAGCAACAACTGATACAAAAGCTTCAATCCATAAACAACTTACTTTCCACCATCTTGAACTGGTTACCGATCCTCTCAGCGAGCACAACGTCACTGTCCACCAGGACTGGTCCGTTCTTCATAAGAGTCAGCGTTGACTGCTGCAGTTGGAGTTGGGGAGAGGTGGCCAGGACCAGCCAGCGGTACGTGAATTGGAACAGTTCCTTGGACAACGCCTGGATTAAATGTAGATATGACGATATTCATTACTAGTTATACTGTAGTTAATTGATTCAGGCTTGACTTTGCGGAAATCCATTATAAGATACAATAGACGTAGATATTTAGTAACCTATTCCGCTTAACTATTCTTCAAGAGTCACAAAAAAACCCTGTAAGAAATCGACACAATGTTTCACTTCTCAACGGGGCATCCTCAGGATGACGATTTACCAGTCGTAAATCAGAACACGACGTATTGCGCCGAGCACCAATCCTATACAAGTGGGGGTGCCGATTTGATTCACTTTGCATCCAGCACTCAGTGTGGCAACATGTCGATGTGGCCCACGTGGGATATGTCGTACTTCACACACCTGTTTGTCGAACTAATGACATACACACTCCTGCGCTGCCTGTATTCAACATCCAGCTACCCAAAGTGACCCGGACGTATGGTATTAATTTTAATGATGTAGGAGCCATTTGTAGAAGTTGCACCCAAAAGTTTAGGTATGTACTTACGTAAGAAATAACAGATTTCGACTGCGCGCAGTCCAGATCTGTGAGGTAAAGTATCGCATGATCTTGATACTTGGACATCGGTTTGAAAGAGGATGATGTTCGTACTCCAATGCTGGACATTTCCATTACAAACTTGTTTATTACGTCTGCAATTAAAACTTTCAAACATAGATACTTATTTACACAACCCACAGAAAACCCTTTCAAGCGATGAAGATGTTTCTGATCAAATCTTTTTATTCATTACTAGCTGATGCCCGCGGCTTGTCGTTTATTATAAATTAAAACTTTATATATGATAGACCATTATAGACCATTGGTGAAAACAGCATGAAAATCGGTGCAGTAGTTTTTGAGTTTATCGCGAACAGACTCGACGTACTGCGGAGGACTTTGTTTTGTAATATGTAGTGATGCTCACATTTAATCTACTATACACTGTCACAGCGAATCAATTTTCACGCCTAGGCCAAATATTTTGTGATAAGTGTTCGGATAGCCCATGACCTAAAGAGGTACCAGTCGAAATTTTTAATTAATTCATTTTCTAAAGAAAATTAATTAATTAAAAATGTCGACTTAAGAAATTGTGCAAGAACGCGAAATTTCGCAGGTAGGTATTTTGGTTGATGACAAAATGATTTGAAATGATTTTATTTTTTGTACTGAAATAAAATACTGGAGGGGTGAAAAAAATAAGCTGTTCCCTACATTTATGTTCGCATAGTTCGTCAAAATGTAGGGTGCAGAAGATTTATTTTTTTCGCTATTTCTGGTTTGGTCCCATACTGAAAGTTGTTCATAATGATGAGTACAATGACCCCTTAAAAGATTAAGTGTATGAAAAGCTACAACTTATATAAAACAAGTAAGTACCTATAATTTCTACGTTCTTAAACTAGATTTTCTAAAAACACTCACTCTTTTTCCAACACAGTCCGCCGTAGATCAAATGTGTAGGTTTTTCATCATTTTGAATAAACATCTTTATAAAGTTTATAGTGTCCACATCTTTTGCGTGAACCAAACTTTGTATAAGCAGTAAAAATACAAAAGAAATATTCATATTGAAGATCAAAGGACCAAAGCAAAATGAAGACTTGGAACGGTTCCAGTCGTTTCGGTTGAAAAACTTTAGATCTTTTTCTAGGTAAAGTCAATAGGGTTTGTTAGGTTGAACTAAATGTGATATCAGCTGTAATTGAGAGCAATTGGAGTTGACAAGTCTTCAAACAAAGACAATTTGTGTCAGTAATACTGTGACTCTACATACA
This sequence comes from Lithophane socia, assembly GCA_947522985.1. Classification (NCBI taxonomy): domain Eukaryota; kingdom Metazoa; phylum Arthropoda; class Insecta; order Lepidoptera; family Noctuidae; genus Lithophane; species Lithophane socia. The sequence continues at coordinate 12,938,494 of OX383268.1, read as the reverse complement.
AATAGAATTGTGGTAGGTATGTGCGTCCTTGTTCGTGAATCTGTAAGTCGCTTTCGAAATTTATTTAACACATACAGTATGCAAGGGTATACACCGTTGTCACTCAAACCATGGGCAGTTGACTTAAATACAAAAATAAATGACCTAGTAACAACAAATAAAAAACCTTATTTTCATTAAAAGATTTTTAAAAGTAAATATCCGTCACTGTCCCGATACTCATGGATACGCGCTCGTGAGAGCTGCGAAACAGCTGACGGCCGGTCAGGTAAAGCACCGCGCGCCCCGCCCGCCCCCGCCAACCGCCGCCCGCTTGTTGAGACGCAAGTTCGTTGCCCTTGCGTATAGGGTGAAATATTCTTGTAGAAAAATGTAGATTTTCTTTAAAAAAAAAAGTTTTACATTGATTTTACGTTCTATATATGAAACCAAACCACTGGTTTCAAGGTTAACGGTGTTTACACTAACACCCTGTATGTAACTTATTTAACACATAACATCACTTTACTTCACGCCTGCTTCAGTCAGTAGACTTCTCAGTTTTGTTTTTGCAAGTCAGTTTGTAAAACCTTGTGTTCAGCAAGACTGTAGGTTCGTAGTGAATTCCGTGTTTTTCTAAACTTTTACACAATTTAACCGTTAATAAACCACTACTATTAAAACCACACTATTATTAACCACGCTTTTGCCCGCGGTTACTCCCGTGTGGAGGAAATGAAAAAATGAACTACCGGGATAAAAGTATCCTATGTCTGAATCCAGGTCATGGTCTGCAGCGTAAACCGTTCAGCTGTTAAAGAGTGAACAGGTAACAGACAAACAGAGTTAGGTACTTTCGCATTTTTATGATGGAACTAGCTGCGCCCAGCGGTTTCACCCGCGTAAGTTTTGATCCCGTGGAATATCGGAATAAAAAGTATCCTATGTCCTATTCCAGGTCATGGTCTACCCATTTGCCAAAGTTTATCCAAATCTGTTCAGCCGTTTTAGTGTGAAAGCGTAACAAACAAACTCACTTTCACATTTATAATATTAAGTTAGAATTAAATAGTTAGGATTAGGATTAGGATGGATGCTTTATTCGACCCTAACAATGATGAAACATCCACCCTTAAGTAAAATAGCAATCCAAAACCAGCCGAAAAAGGAAACATATCCAGGGCAACACTACCCTAGTCGTCTAGAAGGCACGATTAGGTTTTCACTAAACATAATAGAGCATATTTACTTAACATTTTCAACTGAATATTACATGATATGTGTCCTTCTGTTTGACGACCCAATTGAAATGGTGACATCAATAGAATATGTCTCATTATTTAATAAAGTGTAAAAGAAACTGTACGTTATGAATAAAACACAAGACTTTGGTAATGTTTTTATTGTGAATATCGTAAGGCATCTAATTTGCTTTGAATATTTCTATAAGTAATAGAGCAGTGGTGCCCAAGTGGTAATGGCCGCGAGTTACGAGTTGTAGGTCGAACCCAGACAGGCCAGACCCTGCCAGGGCTGCGGAAAAGTCCGAAAGGAATACAGGCCCTTGGCAACAGGCAACTGAAGGAACACCACCCGTGTTCCTTCAGTTGCCTGTTGCCAAGGGTTTTAGTCAGTAAAAGTCTGACACGCACTCCCGCTCCGCCCAGAGTGGGAGAAGTCATTTGATTTCCCAAGCTCAAAAAAAAAAAGACAGGCCAGATAGACTTTGTGTAAATTATTTCATAAGCACTGCTCTCAAAAAAGGAAAACATCGTTAGGAAACCGGCATGTCCTGAAACCAAAAATTTGAAGACAAGTGACATCTACCAATCCGTACTGGTCCCGCGTAGTGGATTCGGCGCACTACCTCTCACTGAGAGGAGGCCTGTTTCCCAGAGGGAACATTATAGGCTGATTATGTATTTCGATAATAAGTAATGTGATTCTGTTTCTTTTCATTATTAAGCCAAACGCTCATTACGGTCGCAAAGGGCCGCAGCGCAACGCATTTTCATACAAAAAAGCGCGGTGCAGCCCGCCTGTAGTGTGCGATGGTTCGTTGAAAAGGTTAGTTTTGTAGGAGCATTTTTGCAAGGCGGTGCGGCCCGCCCATTATCTGCGTAATCCTTTATAGTTATACCTAACTGCAAAAAGTAAATTAAAGCATTGTGACAGACTTTTCTACACTATACATGTATCGGTAGTCACTTGGTGTGTCAAACGTCCCTAGTTTTCCGAAGACGCCTAGCTACTATCCGAAACAATGTGTAGGTATATTTGTTATTTTTAGTTAAGACTTCGCATATTCATGTTTTTTCTCTTCTTGTTCTCACACACTATTGTCTACATTTCTTTTTCATTTCTCCTTTCGCAGGTCTGCTGGAAGAAATTTCTTAAGAAATAAGCAGTACCTTTGTACTCATATTTTAATTATGTCGTATCTTTTTGTATTTTACTGTGTGTACATAAATAATAAAATAAATAAATAAACAAGAGCCTATTTACGCTCTTAAAACTTTAGGTTTTATGTTAAATCAATGTCTTCCCGGACTCTTTTATTTTATTTATTTATTTTATTTATTTAGTAATAGGTAGCTTCACAGCTGACAGTAAGTACAACATTAATATTAATCAAAACATTACGCCAATTACGAAGTACACAGAAAAATAGAAAATACAGAGAGTGACATATTCTTAATATCTATAGTGTGTGCGTGTGTGTATCTGTGCGGTGTAGGTGCTGTAAGTGTGTGTGATGTGTGTATGTTTATATAGGTACGTATGACTAAACTGGCACTGCTGAGCACTACTAAGCTAGGCTAGCTGAGTATCCGGTGTTTGATGGAGGATTTGGATAATCTCCTTTTTAAAACTGTTTCGTGTGGTATTGAAGGGGTCCAATGTTGAGAATTTGTCATTATATAATGCAGGTAGACGCAAGAATGGTGACATCTTTAGGTAATTAGTGGAGGCCGATGGTACTGATAACAAAGAGGTATGTCTGGTACGTCTGGGTGGGACGTTAAAGTGTATTCTGCTGAGCAGTTGTGGACAGTCAAATTTATTGTTAATTATGTCGTACAGTAACATCATATCATTTAGCTGTCGTCGCTCTTCTAGAGTACTAAATCTGTGGTATCGACAGGAGTCTGGGTAATTTGAGATATCAGTTTTTATCTTGTAATCTAAATGTTTAATAAATTTTCGTTGGATTGATTCAATTTTATCAATATATTTCTTATAAAAAGGTCGCCATATAACACTTGCGGATTCCAGTATGCTCCTTACATAACAGTAATATAAAGTTTTTAAGCATAGTGGGTTATAGAACTGTTGGCTGTTACGTATTACGAATCCGAGGGACTTGTATGCTTTACTAGTGATATGATCAATGTGTGCCTCGAACGTAAATTTTTCGTCCAGAATCACACCCAAATCCCTAACCTGTGATACACGCGGTATGATATCATTACTGATTCGGTAATTGTGTTTAATATTGTTGCGTTTTTTAGAGAAAGATATAATTTGGCATTTCTTAGTATTTACATTTATATTGTTTAAATTATAATAATCGCTAAGTCTATCCAAGTCTGATTGGATCAATTGACAGTCACTAGGGTTATTTATTTTCATATATATTTTTTTGTCGTCGGCATACAGAAGATGTTCAGAGTGAAGGAAACACTGTGTTATGTCAAATAAATAGATGTTATAAAGTAAGGGGGATACCAGCGAGCCCTGAGGCACCCCAGAAGTAACGTCTACGTAGTCAGATCGGTAACTACCTATAACTACAGCTTGCCGACGGTTTCTCAGGTAAGAGTCTATCCACCTTAGCAAGTTCCCCTTAATACCAACGGCTTTTAATTTTCCAATCAGAATACAGAAATTTACCCGGTCAAACGCTTTTTCGAAATCTGTGTATATTACGTCCACTTGGGCACCGTCGTTCATACCAGTAACAACATAGTTGGTAAGTTCGAGAAGGTTGGTATTCACCGAACGAGATTTAACGAAGCCGTGTTGGGAAGCGGGTATGCAAAGCTTAGTTGCAGCGTAAATATGACCGTATACAATTTTCTCAAGCATCTTCCCAAAGTTGTTCAGTAGTGATACTCCACGGTAATTAGATACATCCAGCTTGGAATCCTTTTTATGGATCGGGACAATTTGAGCTTCGCGCCATTGCCGCGGGAACATGCCCTCGTCGAGGGACCGCTGGAAAATGACCTTAAGGGGAGATGTTAACCCCAATTCGCATTTTTTTATAAAAATAGCTGGTATCCCATCAGTACCGGCTCCTTTTTTACTGTCTAAAATTCCAAAAGCTGACTTTAGTGATTCGTGAGTTATGACAATAGAATGAGCAACGTTTGACAAAGGTGAGTCATCGCAACACCTAACACTGTTGCCGCTAGCAGGACTAAAGACACTCTGGAAAAAGTGATTAAATGCGTTACAAATGTCCTCGCCGTTCGAGTATGTTACCCCTTTATAAACCATATTGCGAGGGTACCCAGAAGATTTCCTTTTATTGTTAACGTATTTCCAAAATTCCTTAGGTGACTGTATTAACTGCTTCTCGCATCTGGCAGTATATTTAGTGTAGGACTCCTCTTGGAGAAACTTTACCCGAGATCTTAACAAGGCGAATTCGGCATAGTCCGTTTGGGATTTGAATTTTTTCCACCTTTTGTGTGCATTAAATTTTTCCTTGATAGCGTTTATTAGTGGTGGAGGGTACCATTTCGGGTATCGGAAGCGCCCTGATACTTTTACTATTGGAACGTGTGCGTCTATAAGTGAGCGTAGTGAATCGTAAAGAATGTCGACACACTCCTCTACATTACGTTGTTCGAAACGGTTATTCCAGTCTACGCTAACGAGCTCCGAATTAATTTTATCAAAATCAGCCTTAAAAAACCTTTTTACAACTCTAGGTTGAGAGCGAATAGGTATATAACAGCAGTCGTCAATGGAGAGGTCCAGTGGGACGTGATACTTGTCTATATCCACCAGCGATACCTCGCTTGAAGTACACTCCAATGATAGATTAGAAATTACAAGGTCAAGAACATTATCGCAGCAATTTGGTTTCAGATTGTATTGAGACATATTCATAAAATCTAAAGAATTAACAAATTCAGTTGCGACTTCAGATAAATCAGAGTTAGTTTTAGTTTTCCAACCGTATCCGTCTGAAGACCATGCTATGAAGGGTAGGTTAAAATCACCGACCACTAGGTACCTATCATCGGGTCGTAAATTGTAAAAGTGTAGAAAAGAGTCTTTAAAGTCCTTCAGCATTGTTGGGGAATTATTGTTGGGGGGTATATAAACTGCGGCTACATGTAGATCGCCTTTCTGTGATGACTTAGAAAATACATTGTTCTTAATCGTAACCCAAACACATTCCGCGCATCCTGTTTGAATGTCTGACCTTGCCGTAGCAGAGTAACCACGCTTAATACAGATCATGACACCTCCACCCTTCCTACCGCTAGGGCGATCGTGTCTAAATACATCATAACGATTATCACATATTTCTGCGTTCAATATTCCGTCACACAACCAGCTTTCAGCAATGATTATAATATCATAGTCATGAGATTCAATATTACGATAAAACAAGGGTAATTTAGTCCTAAGTCCGCGCGTATTCTGATAATAAACTTTTAACTTATTCATGTGATAATTAAAATGTGACAAGAAGTTAACCGGAATAATATTAATGTTTGGAGATAAAAGACAAAAAAAATGAAAAAGCGCGGGTACTTAGGAAATAATTTGCCAGAATGTATGTGTTGCGGGTTAGACCGGACCAACGATAAGTATTGAGTAATAAGCGAGCCAGTGGTTCTCAACGAGAGGGTCGCTAAGAGTGTCAGTTTTTTACTTGAGTTGTTATGGATATCTTTGCTGTCACCGTGGACCGACTTCTATTCTTCGTGGTCATCTATGTCTTTCACCTTGCAGTTTGCCATCCTAGCTAAAACTATAATGTGAATACTTCGTGCGTAACTTGCAAGAACTATTTCGAAATGCTCGTGATTTAATATCACGGCTCTAAAATATTTTTCTGGAAATCTTAGTCAGTGCCGGAACAGGTCATCAGCCGCATATCCTCTTTTCTGTTGTCTGATAGTCATTCTGAAACAAATGAGTCATCTAAAAAAAAACGTGAGTTTTGAAATGAAGCCGAGAATTATTAAAATCAATGAACACGCTTCTTGCGATTTCCTGGGAAGATTCAATGAGGTGTGAGTAAAATTAAAGTTTTCTTTTGCTGTGGCCTGGCTTTTACAATAAATAGATACAGGAATTTCAGGAAAAGGGAGGCTCTAGACATTGCGAATAGAGAAAGTTAAATTAAAAATAAATTATTAGTACTTATGGTATTATGAATTCCCAATAATAGTTATTTCTGCAACTGTAATATAATAAAGGGTTATTATAAGGGTAAACACTCATGTGATACTATTATCACAATTCGTGTTTTAATAGCTAATTATATACAGTTGCATACAAGATTTTATCTACACCCATGATATGAATCTTCTATAAAATTTTCTTTGCAATACCAATATCGAACAAAAATGGCGCGGTACGACATGAATTCGATTTTTTCGAATTCTAATGTGTTTTGTTTATTACGGTGCTTTGTTAGTGAAACGCTCGTGAATGACAATGTTCTTTTTTTGAAATGAGTTGCATAATGAAATTCAGTACAACATTATAACACCCGTTTAGATGATATTATGGTTACTATGGCACTGGATGTTTTAATATTGGCTATAAGCTAACTGTTTCAGATACTTCTATAGAGGATTTATAGCATGGGTTTAGATAAATCTGTTTACTATATGTTTACAGGTTAACTTACAATCTCTTACATGTCTCAACCACCAACACACCTGAGGCCAGCAGCCGCATGGCGCGGTACATTATGTCAGTGATGTCGATACTGCTGAAGGTGGACACGTGGCCGAGACAGCGCGGACGAGGCAAGACACTGATGGACATTTGCCTGGACTCCTACTTACAATCTCTTGTACAGGATCTCAAGCACCAACACAGCTGGAGCCAGCAGCATGCCATACAACGTCATCAGCATGGCAGGGTACATGTCAGTGATGCCAACACTACTGAAGGTGGACACTTGACCGGAACAGCGCGGACGAGGCACTGTGAGGCGCTGGTGGACGTTAGCTTGGACTCCTGACTCACGGATCTTGAGAAAGCTGGGGAAGTTAAGATGAGGTTTCATGAGAAAACACTTCCTGAGCTAGTTTTCTGGTAGCATTTTGGCAAAGAATTGAAATGAGAAACTTGTTCTATGGCCAACTCGTGTAAGCTTAACAAAAAATTACATATTCCATTTAATTATTTGTCAAGATTATTGTCAGATAGTGTCTGACCTTATGCTGACACTCAGTAAGATTCTTTAGCGGGCTGATATGAAATGAAATGAAATGAAATGAAATTGTTTATTCTGTAAATAGGATATTGGAATCACTTTTACACGTCATATTAAAAAGTTGTAAAAATAAGCTAGATGAGGTCGGCGTTTCCTATCTGACTACTCTGAGAAGAAAGGCCGAAACAAACTCAGAGGTCACCGTCTCCTTTAAAGTCCAGACATAATCTTGGTCAGGCCATATGAGGACCATGTAGATTAGAGTCTGAAATGGTCTTTTGAGGAAAGAACCACACAGATTTGAGTGGACCTGTCCAGTCAGTGCAAGCATTTGTCAGTAATAGTGGAGCTCAACTCAGAACTTAAGGAGCTCAACGACTCGACGAACAATACCAAAGAAAGGACATTTGGGTAGGTCGCATAAAGTTCTCAAATTGCCAGACCTTCGCTAAAACTAACAGAACGAAAAATAAATATCCACATAGTCCTCACATTCACAATAAAACAATACTTTACAAGTAATCATCATGTCATTTTTTATATAATATTCAATAATGTCAATTTGTATATAAAACTGGTAGGTATATTTTTATGGTTTTCCATAATATTCAAAATGTCACAATGCTTAGCAGAGCGAGCAGCTCAATCCCATGCATTTTTGTCTTCTAAATAATCTGAGATTTTATAGTACCCATTTTTACAAAGTTTGGTTTTAATACAGCTTTTAAATCGTTTAATGGGTAAGTTTCGAATGTTATAATGATATAACTATATCATGGGTTTTGTGCTAGGTGTGATTCTGGGGCCGTATAGCTTCCCTATACGCCATCATTTGCCCCGTTTTGAAAAAGGGATACTTACATAAAGTTGTTCGTCTTGTTTAGCTCCTTTTCTTTTGCATACTTACTAGCATAAGGACTTAGATCAGGTATCTAAGTTACAACCCTTGCACTCTGCAATAGGTAACACAGAATACTTACAGGGTGGGTGGGCTACCTGTCAGGGTCGCGGAAAAGTCCGAAAGAAATACCAGGACCCTTGGCAACTGGCAAGTGAAGGACCACGGGTGGGTTCCTCCCGCTCCGCCCAGAGCAGGAGAAGTCATTTGACGATTTCCTACCCTCAAAAAAAAAAGGGGGACTCACCCCTCCTGTTAGTAGGTAGGTCCATATTATGAGAACTCACTTAATTTTAAACAGGTCTTTAAGCGGTGACCTCTTCTGCCCCGGCACCCAGGGATCAATCTCGTTGATATAGTCAATCTCCACCAGGTCACATTTCTCGTCTTCTTGGTACGTCTCCTGAATCAGACGGTACCCTGGGTTCAGCTCCATGTGGAATGCGAATAGACCCTGGAGGAGAGAAAGAGATTGATTGGCATCAGACTGTGGAATAATTATCGATGTGTGTGAGTTCTAGATTAAACTGGAATCGAATCGAGTTTGATTCGATTAATTGTCTAATTGACACTGACAAAATATTGGATTCAAATTAGATTCAATGGAAATTCAATCTGATTCGAATCCAACATTTTTAAATGAAGATGTAGGAATGTAGGATGGAAGTAACCTCCGGACTACTATACCAATATGAAACAAAGTTATGAAATAATCCACTCAATAAATTGTTTTTTTTTATTAATTTCAAAAAACTCTTCTTAATTTTAGGTACGTCTAATGTCGATAGGTGGCGTTACTAACGTTACAAGAAAAGAATTGGTAAAATAAAAAAGCATTAATTTAAAATTCCTACCACTCGTATCTAAAACAAAATCCAATCAAAATAATAGTAAAGAACGATAAGATACTTAATTAATAGTATCATGTTATCTTTTAATTGGGTTCTAAGAGTTTTATTATAAAAAGTGTCCGACGAGGATGGGATTCGAACCCACGCGTGCAGAGCACATTGGATTAGCAGTCCAACGCCTTAACCTCTCGGCCACCTCGTCTTATGATGCAAAGGGCCAATTAAGGGTGTGATATATAAGTACTTATCGTACTATTTTTTATCATGAAGTAGTATAATATAGCTAATCTGGTAGTTTTAGTTACATCCACGGCATCCGAATTACAATACTAACCAACTTTGTACCTAAATACTGTAAGGTTTAATGCAATAAGCAACCTACATTTGTACTGGCTGTTAAGAAAGGCTTGATTCGAATATTGTGGCAGTTTGTATTTTAGAATGGGAAGTGATATAGAGACAGACTAACTAGTCTGTGGACAGCCCAATGCTGGCTTACGGGCTAGATTATTATAAAATGTATCTTTGATTTCTGGAGTTATTATAATTAGTTAAACTATCAAGAAGTGTTTTATCGACTCCGAGAGAGTCTACAGTAGGTACAGTCACGGACTTTAATTGATGAGCCACCTGGCACTGTTCGTATTTAAGCCGTTTAATGCAAGTCGGGTTTATTCGGTTCCCAACACGCAAAGTCATATGTCTTCATATTTGAAGAAGAAAATTATATTTTCATATCTTTGCCGGTTGGCTAACCTGAGAGCCAGAACTACAAACTTGACAGCAGAGTGACAACCAAAGTCAACCAATTGCAGGTCTAGCAAAAGTAACCTAGCAACGACAAACAATCGTTGCTATGTTACTGTTGCGATAGTAACGTTAGCGTACTGTTACGTCCTCCCTCTGTACTCCTTTTGGCCTATTCAGCAGTCTACGCTGCATCCTCGCTGCTGACGCAGCATTCCGACACTCCTCACCTATCTTCCCCTCGATCCAGTAGCCAGTCGTCTCCGAACCATCATCCCGTGCACTTGTTCCTTACATTCGTGTTTGTTGGAATATAGTATTTCTAATATTCAGTAGTAGTTTCTTTTTTAAAAACCTAATAAGGATCCCGGTTATAACATTGGTGGCAGCGTGAAAGGGATAGAAAAATCCCTGGACTCCTCCTAAAAGTGGTGCTAAATTAAAAAGTGCTAATTCTAAAAATACTAAGTGCTAATTCCATAAGTGCCAAGTGCTAAATAGTGCTAATAACCTCAAGAGACGGCTCACCTCACCGGAAAATCTGGTATTGACCAAGGTCAATCCAGTTCCAGTTCCAGTTCCAGCTCCAGCTCCAGGTCCTCCAGGTTCAGACCTAGTTCCAGCGAAAACATGAAGAACATGTGCGCAATTTTACTGTGAGTTGTGAACATAATTATTATCCCAAAATAAGTGATCAAAGTCCAAGTTATAAATAACTTACAAGTCAACAACGTGTTATCTTGAATATTGTAATCCATACCGCATCAACGGATGTTGTGTCTCGCCAATCGTCGCAGTTCCAGTCTCAACACAGTGCATAAGCGATAAGGCTTCTTTGTAATTCCTATATCAGTTAGCATAACTAATCTTATCCTTCTAATTTTAAACCTTTGTTTTCAAACCGATTTCAATCATGTCTAAAGATTCAAAGAACTTGAAAGAAGAGTCTGGAGAAAACATTCCTTTAAGTGTAATTTTGAAATTCATTAAGCCTTTCGATGGCAGCAGAGAAAAACTAAATGCGTTCATAAATAATTGCGACAACGCGATCTCTTTAGCCTCTTCTTTCCAAACTGACATCGTCTTCAAATATGTCATTAGTCAACTAGACGGCAGAGCCGAAATAGCGTGTTCCATTAAGGAATTTGACTCATGGTCATCCCTTAAGGAATTCCTTCAGAACCAGTTTGGAGAGCGTAAACATTACGCTCATCTTCTTGTAGAGCTCCAAGACTGCAGACAAGGCGCCCAGGAAAATGTAAACCAATTTTCACTTAGAATAGAAACCTGTTTATCCAAGTTACTTACAGAAATTTCAATATCCAATCATAGAAAGGGTGAAATTGCCGGCAGAGTAGCTGCAATGGAGGACCTTGCTCTCCATACTTTCACAATGGGCCTCACCCCTCGTATAGCTAATATCGTGAGGTGTAGAAATCCCAAAAACCTTAACGAAGCAATAAATTACGCGATTTCTGAGGAAAAACTTCAACAGTACTCATACAAACAATCTTTGGCCACAAAATCATTACGTCATAATGATATAATGGCTAAACCTATTAGACCCAATAACTTCAATAATAATCAATCTCAGAAAACTTACCAACCGAAATCTCCTTCAACCGAAACATTTTGCAGATACTGCAAAAAATCAGGACACATCTTAGAAAAATGCGAACTTCGCGAATATAACAATAAAAAATATAACCAAAATAAATATAATTATTCAAGTGCGCAACCGAGCACATCAAATTTCAAACCCCACATTAACCACATAACCGAACCAGAAAATATGGACAGTTATGATACTGTCGATAATTTAAACTAAACCATGTCCCGCATAGGCGTCGCACGGGACATATAAATTCCATTACAAACGACGCCAAATTCCAACGAGCCAAGCAACAGGGTAACCAGCCCCAAATCGTAGACTCTAAATCCTTAAAACTCCAACGAGTCAAGCAACAGGGTAACCAGCCCCAAATCGTAGACTCTAAATCCTTAAATTCCACTGAAGTCAAGCAACAGGGTAACCAGCCCCAAACAGTAGACACCATCCGGAATCCTGAAAATAAAAAACATATTAATAAAGAAATATATGAGTTTACATCTAATATATCAAATAAATACTTACCATTCATTAAAGTGAAGTCTCCCGTATCTTCTAAAGATCTTTCTTTTCTCGTCGATTCAGGTGCTTGTATAAGTGTTATCAAGAAATCAGCAATTGAGCAAATGCCCGTCATTAACGAATCAGTCATATTCAGAATAAAGGGTATCGATTCAACTATCGAACACCCGCTATGCACATTGGGACAAATTCCCATTACCATATATACACATGAAGAACCTCACACTGATTGTAAATACCTAACTCATACATTCAATTTAGTTAAAGAGCTAAGCCTACCCTATGATGGAATTATCGGCAACGATTTATTTAATTCAATGAGTTGCCAGATAAACTATGACGAAGGAATATTACAGTTTTAAACTAAAAATGCACTTCAATAACCCCATATATACTATAACACCACGTACGGAAAAAATAATTGAATGTACTGTAGCAAATCCAGAGATTAGAGAAGGTCTAATAATAGACCAACATTTATCTAAAGACTTACTAGTAGCGAACTGCATAGTTCGAGTAAAAAACAATAACCGCGTTAATATCTCCATAGTTAATACCTCAGAAGAATCCAAAACAATCAGTTCTGACCTTAAATTACATCTAAAACCTTTTGACTTAGAAGATTCAGCCCTTATCAATACCATGAACGAATCTCAAGTCTGGGAACGCACTGAAGAAGTATTAAAACAGCTTCGCGTGTCCCACCTTAATCCAGAAGAAACCGAAGCACTATACTCTGTCTGTTCTCAATTCTCAGACATCTTCCACATACCCAACGATCAGCTAACCTGTACTGACGCAATAGAGCATAAAATTAAAACCACCTCAGATAGCCCAATCCACGTAAAAACTTATAGATTTCCCGAGTGCCATAAGAAAGAAGTTGATTCCCAAGTAGAAAAAATGCTGAAACAAGGTATAATAAAACCTTCCATGTCCCCTTGGTCCTCGCCAATTTGGGTAGTACCCAAGAAACTCGATGCTTCCGGTCAAAGAAAATGGCGCGTCGTAATCGATTACCGCAAGCTTAACGACGTGACTATCGGCGATTCCTATCCTATTCCGAACATAGCCGATATCCTAGACCAATTAGGGAAGTGCAAATACTTCAGCACATTAGACCTAGCTTCCGGTTTCCATCAAATAAACATGTCTCCTGATGATTCTCCCAAAACAGCATTTTCAATCCCAACAGGGCACTACGAGTTCACTCGTATGCCATTTGGATTAAAAAATGCACCATCCACATTTCAGAGATTAATGAACTCTGCTTTATCTGGTCTTCAAGGCATCCAATGCTTCGTCTACCTTGATGACATCGTCATTTACTCATTTGAAATACCTACCCATATGGATAATCTAACTAATGTATTTTCTAGACTCCGTGAATTCAGATTAAAACTACAACCTGACAAATGTGAATTCTTACGAAAAGAAGTTTCATATCTAGGCCATGTCATTACTGACAAGGGCGTTAAACCAAATCCTGAAAAACTACGAGCAGTTCATGAATTCCCTATACCGAAAACTCCCAAAGATATCAAATCATTCCTTGGTTTTGTCTCCTACTATCGCAGGTTCATCCCTGATTTCTCAAGTATTGCCAAACCCCTAACTAATCTCCTGAAAAAGAACGTAGAGTTCGTATGGTCAAACGAACATCAGTTATCCTTCGAAACCCTCAAAAACAAATTAACTACAGCTCCTTTATTAGCATACCCTGACTTCTCCAAACCCTTCCTCCTCAGCTGTGATGCATCCAATTACGCAATCAGCGCTATCCTTTCCCAAGGCGAAATAGGTAAAGATAAACCTATTGCCTATGCGTCCCGTACACTCAACAAAAATGAGTGCAATTATAGTACAACTGAAAAAGAACTACTCGCAATTCTTTTCGGCTGTAAAACATTCCGTCCATACCTCTATGGCAGAAAATTCACAATAATTACCGATCATCGTCCCTTACGTTGGCTATTTAATCACTCTGACCCCAGTAGTAAACTCCAAAGATGGAGATTAAAACTGGAGGAATATGAGTATGAAATAGTATATCGAAAAGGTAAACTCAATAATGCCGCTGATGCATTATCCCGCTATCCCATAATTAAATCTGTCAATCCTATAAATCCTATACCTAGTACTTCTAATAAAAATTTAAACTCACCTGATCATGATGAAACAATGAATCCAGATGTTCTTCCAGCTGAATCCCCGGATGACTTAATTGAACTGGAAGACCTTACAGATCTTATCCAACCTACAAGCTTACCAGATTTAGGCGACCTTGATGACCTAGATAATACAACAAATGAAAACTTACCTTCATCCTCCAGCGATCATCCAAATCTAATGTCTCCTCCTGATACCTCCAGCCCTAATAGCTCTTCTACCCTAGACGGAAACTATTCAGAATTCCTTAAAACTATTTCTAAAGATTTTAATTCTAACGTGACCATCATAGAACACAACGAAAGCCTATCACCAATAAAAGATATATAATAATACCTACATCTATAGATATGGATGAATCCATCCCATATACTCAGGAAGTTTTATCAAACATTCCTAATTTAAGTGAATTTTCCTTATTAGAAAGAACACTACATTCTTTCCTTAAATATAAATTAGAAAACAAAATTTATTATTTCATTTTCACTAAAGTCAATCACTTTGACACTTGTACATACGAAGACATCTTCAAGTGTCTCAAATCTGTAAGAAACGAGTTAATCGTCAGTCTCACAGGTCAAGACAACCCCGAGATAGCTATATCTGACTTTAATAATCCATTCGATACGCATCAATATATCAAATTATATAACATGATTATATATCTGTTTCATAATTCAGAAATGTCTATACACATTTATAAAAATACTATCATCTATCCGTCATTAAGTGAAATCCCAAAAATCCTGAAAGAAAACCATGATCTCCCTATAGCCGGTCACTTAGGCTCTGGTAGAATGCTAAAACGCATACAGGAGAAGTATTACTGGAAAAACATGCGAACAGGCATTGAAAATTATGTTAAGAAATGTCCGCAATGCCAGGTTAACAAGGCCCTTAGGAAAACCAATCGGGCTCCTATGCAAATTACATCTCTTTCAACACGCCCGTTTGAACGAGTAGCCTTTGATATCGTAGGACCACTACCGGAAGCCGGTAATGATAAATATAAATACATCCTAACTCTCCAGGACGACCTTACTAAATTCTCAGCTGCATATCCAATCACTAACACTACTGCTGAGGAAACATGTGAATGTTTGGTACACTTCATTACATTATTCGGAATACCAAAAACAATCTTAACAGATCAAGGTACCAACTTCACGGCCGAGCTATTCAAACAAACCTGTAATCTACTAAAGATAAAACAATTATGGTCAACCCCATATCATCCTCAAACGCAGGGTGCTCTTGAGAGAAGTCACTCTACCTTAAAAGAGTACTTAAAATCGTATGTAAACGATCAACAAAATAACTGGCCCCGATTTGTATATACAGCTATGCTGGCGTATAACACAGCCGTCCATTCGACTACTCACTTTGCTCCCTACGAACTAGTATTCGGAAATAAACCATACATACCAACCTCCATCTATGAAGAAGCAGCAGGCGCAACTTACCCTGAATATGTCCGCATACTCCAAAACAGACTTAAATATTGCCGAGCGAAGGCAATAGAACATATTCAGAAATCAAAATTAAATTCAAAAAATTATTATGACACTCACACAAGACCAATTAAATATAAAGTCGGTGATCTTGTTTACCTTAGAAATCATTTGCGTCTTAGGAAAGCTCTCTCTCCAATATGGAAAGGTCCATTTAAAATTGTGAAAATTCATGGAAACAACACAGCATCGCTCCTAATAAACAGACGTCACGTCAAACATCATTTTGACGAAATGAAACTGGCCACTAGTAATATGACTTAGTATTTTAAATATATTTTTAATCTAGCTAACCTATAAATATCGTTTCCTTCCAGAATTGGTTTCATTTATCCTATCCTGGCGTCAGACAGTCAAGAATATATCCAGCCAGCATCAGATGACGCAGGCATATATTTTGATCCTATTGGCTCTCTAAAAATAACTGATGATACTTTAGATATTATCATCCCTATAGATATATCTTTCATTCAACCACATTTAGATAACATAAGGGATATTCTAACAACCTCGAAAGTTTTATGTAATCAAAGTAATGCATATTACGAAGATGATTGTCACTATTTGTTCCAACCATTGTCGTCCCGCTATACTGACATAGTTAGAGACTTTGATTCTATTTCCTACCTTATGTCGAAATCCAATAAAAGATCACCTTGGTTTGGCGGAATCGGCTCTGTAATTAAATATCTGTTTGGTAACATGGACCAGAATGATGCCGAAAAATATAGTAATGCCATTCAAACCTTGGAAAACGATCAAACCAAATTGGCAACCCTCATGAAAGAAAACATGATGGTTACACAATCTACACTTTTGTCTCTAAAAGAAATAATCAAAAAAATAAATGCAAATGAAGAAAGTTTAAGTTATGCCATAGATAAGTTGAACCAGGAAATGACAAACTTAACACTTGTTTCCAACAAATTGTTAATGAGATCTAAAATATCGGGATTGTCAAATATTTTAGAAAGTAGTTTGTTAACGTTATCATTTAAGTTAGAAGATATTATTAATGCTATTATGTTTAGTAAGTCTAATATATTATACCCATCTATCATTACCCCTAAGCAACTGTTTTCAGATCTTGTGGGTAATTATAGATTTCTCCCTAGTTCTAAGCAACTACCTGTACCCTTAACTCTAGATAATATCCATATTTTAGAAAACATATCCGATGTATCCAGTTACTACGCAAATAACAAAATTATATTTGTGTTACAAATGCCCTTGGTGAATACAAAAGAATTTGATTTGTATCATACTATACCTTACCCTATTGCCCTTAAAACCGTAAATAATACATTGTACTCTACGATAATACCATCCACTAAATATTTGGGCATAACTAAAGATAAAAAATCTTATTGTAAACTAAATTCACTTAATGCGTGTAAAGTAATAAATACACAATATTATATTTGTGAAATTTCCAATGTATATCCCACATCAGCTGTACCTATATGTGAAACTGAGGTTATCTCAAAAGCTCTGAATTCCGTTCCACCTCTTTGCAAAACTGAATTCGTTAACGGTAATTTCGAAACCTTTCATAAACTACATAGTAACCAGTGGATCTACATGATTAGCCAAAATTCTAAAATCACAATAGAATGTAGTAATCAAGATTTATCCGAATCCTCTATTTCCGGTACTGGTATATTAACTATACCAGACAATTGTATTGCTTATTGCAATGACAATAAGTTGATACCTAAACATAACATTGAAATAAAAATAAAACCAATAGTATTGCATTTTGAATTAATTAATGACACTTGTTGTAGTTCTACTACATACTTAAAGGAAAAAATCAAAGTTCCTTACGTTAGTTTAAAAAACATCAACAACTTAGATTCCCTTTTCTCGAATTATAATAAAGCAACCGATCAGATTAAAACAAACCTTAACGAAGTTATTGAGAAACCTCATATCGTCGTCTATGGTAGTTACTATTCATACACTACTGTTATAATAAGCCTTATTTTAATTCTATATGTTTCCTATAAATTGTATCGTTATTATAAAACATCAAAATGTAAACCCGAACCTGACACTCCCATAGAATTGGCATCCATAAGTACTGAAAATATCCCTGCTCCTCGTCTTCGAATGTCCTAAAACCCATAAAAAACCTGTATTTCTTTCTAATCCCGTCAACTTACCTTCCACCCGTAAGTTTCCTCCTAATCGGGGGGCTGTTACGTCCTCCCTCTGTACTCCTTTTGGCCTATTCAGCAGTCTACGCTGCATCCTCGCTGCTGACGCAGCATTCCGACACTCCTCACCTATCTTCCCCTCGATCCAGTAGCCAGTCGTCTCCGAACCATCATCCCGTGCACTTGTTCCTTACATTCGTGTTTGTTGGAATATAGTATTTCTAATATTCAGTAGTAGTTTCTTTTTTAAAAACCTAATAAGGATCCCGGTTATAACAGTACGGAGAAATAAGTCATTTCGACAAGTTCGAAAGTAACGTCTCTGACATCGATATTTCAGTTAAGTTTTTATTATGAAGTTAATGAGCTATGATTCAAAGGAGGTCGGTATCAAATAGATTGGATAAACTTAATGCAACATTGTATTTATTTTTATAATTGAGAACTTATTAGTCAAACTCTATGGTTAAGACTATTTCCGATTAAAAGTAATTTATTTGTTATCTTGTTTACGAGTATGCGTTTTGAATTCGTGTTTAATCGTGTAATCTCGTGAATGTATGAAACTGCAAAATTGAAAAGTTTGAAGGTGGCTCATCAATTAAAGTCCGTGACTGTACATAATCATTATCCGATGAATAAATGTATTTGTCTAGGTACAAGCATTTTATGAGTTGAAAGCTGGTAGCCAAGCAAGTAAGTAAGTAGGTAGGTAGGGAGGTAGGTAGGTAGGTAGGTAGGTAGGTAGGTAGGTAGGTAGGTAGGTAGGTAGGTAGGTAGGTAGGTAGGTAGGTAGGTCCGTACTTTTCTAATTCTTTCGACCCCATCCTTCATCGAGTAGTAGTTTTGCCTCTTTCCTTTCGGAGCTATTTTCTTCTCGTAAATCGATTTGCGTATTGGATCATTGAGTTTCTGAAAACCAAAAAAGAACTAGTTAGGTATAGTAAAAGGAAAAGTACCTAAGTACCTATTTTATTTAATCGTTGTTTAGGAAATATACAAAATTAGCTGCACTCCGCGGTTTTTCCCGCATAATTCTCGATCCCGTGGGAATATCAGGAGAAAAAGAATTTTCTGTCCTAATCCAGGTCATAGTCTACTAATGTGCCAAATTTCATCCAAATCCGTTCAGCCGTTTTAGCGTGAAAGTGTAACAAACAAACAAACACACCAACAAACAAACTCACATTCGCATTTATAATAATAAGTTAGGATTTGATTTATTTAAATCAATGTTACAAAATGTTCTAATTTATATCGAATATCTTTACTTGTAAAATAACCTAGAAAGATAAGTTATAATAGCCGAATAACAAAAATCATGAACATACAGGTGCCTTTTTCTTTTTTTTGTTTTTTTTTTTTTTTGAGGGTGGTAAATCATCCAATGACTTCTCCCGCTCTGGGTGGAGCGGAAGGGCGTGTCAGACTTTTACTGACTAAAACCCACCCGTGTTCCTTCAGTTGCCTGTTGCCAAGGTCCCGGTATCCCTTTCGGACTAACCCGCAACCCTGGCAGGCATCGGTCCTAGCGGACCCCGCCAATTGTGCTGACATCTCTTTGAGGCGCGCGTGGAACACGACGCGCCATCGACCCGGGCCTGGTCCTGATCGGACGGCGAGCTACCCATTGCTCGCCGTCCGCAAGCCCGCGCCTATGGTGGCCGGGAATCCGCCTGGGATTCCCGACGCCCAGGGCGTCTCCAGCGGCGGCGGCGGTTAGGGGCGTGAGGGCGCAAACTTTGCCTCTCCCTCACGCGTTCCGCCTCCTCCTTCGCGAGCATTACTGCTTCGCAGAAGGAGGTGACTGCTTCCCATGCCCTCTCGCTCCGTACCATGGCCTGGACCAGAGCCGGACGCGAGAGGTCACCGCCGCCAATCGCCTCCAAGAGGACACGGCGGGGCTCCGCCCAAGCGGGGCAGACCTCCACCGTATGCTCCACCGTGTCCTCCGGGCGATCCACACCGTGGTGACACCCGGGCGTTTCCTCCCGCCTTATACGAAACAGGAACCTCCCGAAGCAACCTTGTCCGGTGAGGACCTGCATCAGGCGGAAGGTGAGGACGCCGTGGCGCCTCTCTAGCCACTCCTCAAAGAGGGGACTTATCGCCGCAATTGTGGCGTGCCCAAACATACAGGTGCCTACAATCTATTTCTGTAAGCAAACAATACATTTTATAAGTTTCAAAGGTTTCACCGCCTCCTAAACTCACCTTAAAGAAGTACCGATTATACTCAAAGTCGCTGGCTCCCAACTTGAGAGGCGAGTTGAGCAGATCAGGTAAGCTCCTGACTGAAGAACTGGGGGCTCGGAGTAGCACCACGATGTTGGCAGAGTACGCCGCGTACAGGATCGTCAGAGCCACGAAGAGGATCAGGGTTACGCAGCGTCCTGGTGGATTGAGAGTGGAGTTAGTAGACTGAGAGTGGAGTTAGTAGATTGAGAGTGGAGTCAGTCGATTGAGAGTGGAGTTAGTAGATTGAGAGTGGAGTTAGTAGATTGAGAGTGGAGTTAGTAGATTGAGAGTGGAGTTAGTAGATTGAGAGTGGAGTTAGTAGATTGAGAGTGGAGTTAGTAGATTGAGAGTGGAGTTAGTAGATTGAGAGTGGAGTTAGTAGATTGAGAGTGGAGTTAGTAGATTGAGAGTGGAGTTAGTAGATTGAGAGTGGAGTTAGTAGATTGAGAGTGGAGTTAGTAGATTGAGAGTGGAGTTAGTAGATTGAGAGTGGAGTTAGCAGATTGAGAGTGGAGTTAGTAAATTGAGAGTGGAGTTAGTAGATTGAGAGTGGAGTCAGTAGGTTGAGAGTGGAGTTGGACAGTGTAGGCCTGTCAACTAGTAATAAGTACGAAATAGAAAATGGTTAAAAAATCGAAACATATGAGTCTACAAGGCCTACAACGTTCTCACATTCACAAAATAAAAGGAATCTGTGTAAAAGAAATCAAAATATTCTAGGTTAGGTATCTAATCTGGCGTATTGATGATGTTCATTCATTTCTAAGTAAGCTTGATCAGGCCATATAGTGACATTCTATCAGCGACAACTTTTAACGAAAAAAAATGTGTTGTATTTACACACCTGCCAGCCTTAGTTACCAGAAAGCTAATGTCAATCCTGTTGAAAGTCGTTGTAGAAATACAAAACGCTTTGAAAGCGATTGTCACTTGTCTAGCTAGACCCTCAGTTTCGAAAGGTTTTGTTTCTGTTTTTTATTGACTGTCGAATGAAATAGAGCTTTAGTCTTCTGTCGCACTTCTTTAATTCGGAAATGTAAAGGACAGACACTATTTTGTAGGTAAGTATAAATATCGGTCCAAAGCTACAAACCCGCTCCATAACGTGGCTCCTGCGTGCATCCTTGCTGTAAGACTGCTCCAATGATCAGGATCAACACATCAGCCCATGATCCGTCAAGTTGGAGCGGATGCTGGAATATTTTGAATACATGAGGAATAACAGTTTTTAGCAGTTGTTACTTTTCCATACTCATTTGCTTTTTAGGAGTCCCTAGTTAATTTAGAATTACGTTTCTTGTACGGCTTTACTGATGTCACCATGGTTTCTTTACTAGGCTATCTTGACTAATTTTGGTACTAAAAACGTGCAATTTCAAATTGCAATAACTTTTTTTTTTTTTTCTGGTAATAATAATGCAGTAAGTACCTAATGTGCCCCTTTAGATATATAGATTTTTGATAGTTTTTTTTACATATTTAATACAACCGTGAGTTTTCTGTTTGCTTACAGTGGATGTTAACACAGCAAATGGAGTGCAAGATTGTGGTGAATATGTAATATAAAATATATGTATAATTACCATCCCCATGCTAGCTTCCCACTTCGAAGCTATATACAAGAAGATGGAACATCCCAACACACAAATAAAGATGGCCAGCCAGACAGCTCCAGAGAATGGCAGCGTGAAGATGTTGGAGATGTAGGACAAAGGGGGCTCCCTGAAGACAAACCGGACAGCCGTGGATCCGACCATGGCGATGTAGTCTACTACCATCATGCGCTCTTGAGTGAAGATTGTCAGGGTACCTGCGGTGATTAAAATGATGCAAATCAAAACCAAGGACTACTGATTTAGGGCATGTTGGAAAAGGTCAGAAAAGATAATTAAACCACCAAGGTCAAGGCCAAGGTCACCTCTGCCGGGACGCGGCTGGCGACCGTGTAGCAAGCACTTGAGTTTCTTGATTTAAAAGAGTGTCCTTGGAGTTCTTTGGTCGAGTTTTCTTTTCCGAGATCTACGTTTTGGAATGCAAGTTTGTTCAATTTTCTGACTAACTGTTCGACTCCTTGAGAATTCAAAAGAGCCTGAAATAAATGCGTTGAGTCGCGGGATCATTTAAACAGCTGACAATCAGTGAAGGTCAGGGAATCATTAAAACAGCTGAAGATCTGTGTAGGTCGCGGAATCATTAAAACAGCTGACGATCAGTGAAGGTCAGGGAATCATTAAAACAGCTGAAGGTCTGTGTAGGTCGCGGAATCATTAAAACAGCTGACGATCATAGAAGGTTGCGGGATTTTCTGTATGTGGGCAGCATAGGGTCAGTTGTGGCGATACTATGAGGAGGCCTTCGTTTAGATTATTGTCTTTTGGCTGATAAGTATCAGTTTCTTTTATCCACTTACAAATGTCTAAGGCCTGAATTCCTCTTACGCTGATGTCGGTCGCGTACGTCAGTCGCGCGTGCGTATAAACATTGTGTTCTATATAGCACCATACTGTGATGCTGACGTCTGCGGCACGTACTACGTTGCTACGTGTACGCGACCGACAGAGGAATTCAGGCCTAACCTACGCTGAGAAGCGAAGTAACACTGCAGTGCAACAACACGTTTACGTCTGTCAAACATTGACGGATACCCTTTTATGAAAATGGTGCCAACTAATGGCGCCTCCTAGCTTCCAGAGGACTGTAGGTTATCTCTTATCCCTGTGCATAAATAAATTAATCGGCACAACGGCTTCGTAGAACAACAAGTTTCATAGCTGTAAGTTTTTTCTTCAACTCGACCTGATCAACTGTAATTAAAAACTAGACTAGTTAAAATATTAATACAGTTATTTTTATAATACGATTCGACCTGCCACTCCACTAGTGATTAATCAAATGGTAAATTATCTACAAAAAAAAACTGTACCACATCAAATTAGCATAAGGTCAATGAACGGTGAAGAATCTTAGATTTAGTGTTATAGGAACTAAATGAGAAGTTGTGGCCCAGCGGTAACGGCCCCCCCGACTAAGAGTCGTAGGTAGTGAGTTCGAACCCAGACAGGCGATTGACTTTTTGTAAATATTTTCATCACCACTGCTCTCAAAGCGGTGAAGGAAACATCGTGAGGAAACCGGCATGTTCTAGAACCTAAGCCAAGTCTTGTTGTCCTTTTGTTGTTTCGAAATCTTGTTTAATTAATTAAATTCATCAGACTCGAAACACTAAAAGTCACCTTGATTTATATTTTTAGACAAGAAGGTGAATTATTTTTATAATTTAAAAAATAAGTAAAACATGCATACAGCGCTGCTATTTAACAATAAATAATTATGATATCCTTTAATTTTATATTTGGCAAAATAAAATCTTCCAACTAGAAATCTAAAAAAATAACTGAACTGATATCATTCGCAAAAATGCAATAGGTAAGTACCTAATCAAATTATGTTCGAGTTATTTAGACTGTTAATTTTGTTTCTACATAAATACATAATCAGCCTATAATGTTCCCATTCACTGCTGGGACACCGGCCTTCTCCCGGTGAGAGGGAGTGGGCCGTAATCCAACACGCGGGCCCAGTGCGGGTTGGTAGATATCTTCGAAATTTTGGTTCAAGGACATGCTGGTTTCCTCACGATGTTTTCCTTCACCGTTTTTGAGAGCAGTGCTGATGACATAATTTACACAAAGTAAAGCGCCTGTCTGGGTTCGAACCGACGACCTACAACTCGTAAGACTGGGCCACCACTGCTTTTGCATTTGAACGCACAGGCTGTCAATGATCCTGCCCGGGGTTGCGGGAAAGTCCGAAAGGGATACCGGGACCTTCGCAACAGGCAACTGAAGGGGTGGGTTTTAGTCAGTAAAAGTCTGACACGCCCATCCGCTCCGCCCAGAGCGGGAGAAGTAATTTGAAGATTTCCCACCCTCAAAATAAAAAGGCTGTTAATGATAATTTGCCAATACAAACATTACCACAGATCACTGAATATTTACAACTTAATATTACCTAGATCGGCCTCCTTCTTCAGCAACTGATCGACGATCCCCTGCCACTGCCCGTTCTTGTCCTTATAACCCCAGGTATGCGTGAACATCAATCTCTCAGTCGCGTTCAGCATTTTGAAGCAGATCCCCACCACAGCGTATGACATCTTTGTTATGGAGTCCTGGTGGAGGTGCCTGGATGAAAGGAGGATTTATATCAGAGGGCCTAATTAGACAAGTGACAATCGCTTCGAAAGCGTTTCGTATTTCTACAACGACTTTCAACAGGATTGACATAAGCTTTTCGATAGCATGTGTCAGTCCTATACATTTCTGCCTTTTCCATCTTCGTTATCGCTGATAGAGTGTCACTTTGTCTAGGGCCTCAGGAATGGCAACAATAGAGTTCGTAAACGTCCTCTGTTGGATTTTGACTTTAGTTCAAACCACTTAAAAAAAACGTTTCTATTTACCACAATTGACCCTTTAGGAAAAGGCAAAAATGTATAGGACTGACACAAGCTATCGGAAAGCTTATGTCAATACTGTTGAAAGTCGTTGTAGAAATACGAAACGCTTTCGAAGCGATAGCTTATGTCAGTTCTACACATTTTTGCCTTTTCCATCATCGTTATCGCTGATAGAATGTCACTTTGTCTAGGGCCTCTGTTCCTGTGTTTTTACCCAGCAATGAAGAGCATTATGATCAGGAAAAGCTAAGAGGAAAAAGAAGTTCCTCATCGCTTTAAATAGAAATACTATTGCGACTTACTACGTCTTTAAGAATCTTAAGGACGTTGGCAAAACCTGAAATGCAAGTAAGTTGCGATGGAGGTGAAGGCTAGGTTTAATAATAAATAAATATAATTTTATATCTCTGCGTTTTAAGTTAATGCGTGTTCCATTAGCATTATATTATTTATATGCCAATGAATATGATTTGACCGCTGATAATTTGCAAGACCAAACGGGTAGTTAAAATTTGAAACAGACATAGCTTTCTTATGATATAATGGCATTTGTTGTGAGAACGTTGTAGGCTTATTAATAGACTGTAGATTTGTAGACAATTTTCTACGTTGTTAAGGGCCTACCCTACCTCAGCTCTAATTCACTTTTTATCTCGCTCGCATACTACTCGCGGCCTGATTGAGAGTGAGACGGAGTGGGGTGGTGGCAGCTCCAAGCCTTGAATAGTTTAGGTAATGCTTTTAACGGTGAAAATAATGGTAATTAAAAAAACATAAGACCTGCTTTAGTTAGTTCAGTTATTATGCAAAGTTTCATCTCTAAACGCTGGACCAAATGCAAGTTGTCAACGAAATATTCCCTATTTGAGGGGACTCGAAATGTGGGTGTACAGTCGAACAAGCTATTTGGCATACAGGCAGATAACTTGCAACTACTTTAAATAATTTTCTGAGTGTTTTCAGTATGCTCAAAAAGTTAAATTACACACACAATCAAAACGAATTGTGGCAGTATAGCGGAAAATGAATATATTTTTATATGGGTATTCCTGAATTAAAAATTTGATTTGATTTGATTTTGATTTGCCTGTATATCAAATGATGATGATGATGATGATGATTTAAAATATTAATTGGGTATGTTGAAACTTTTTGTACTTCTTCCTGTCACTTGTCGCTAAAGGTTCATTAGAAAACCAGCGTCAGACAGTATCTGTCTGGCATAAACGCTGAAATGACAGGTTCATTTAGCGCAGCCGTGAGGCACACACTATTATTGTTAAAACACTATTTTTTTACTTTGTATTTTGTTATTTGTATTTTGTGTTTCACGAACTGTGTCCAAATAAACTTTATTCGCGAACTTTTCTTCGTGCGCTCTCTGTTGCTCAGCGATTAATCGAGGGGTGTGCGAGAGAGAGCGCACGAAGAAAAGTTCGCGATATCGCGAAGTGTAGCCGTAGCATTAAGGGAAACAAGGCCCTATGATACGGTATGTATCCTAGAGTTTACCCGCACTAACAAATGCATAATAAACTCCCCTGTATTCGTTCAAAACAATAGCTACTTCATACATGACACAGTTATCTACAGCTTCTTTGAATCGTGCTGATCAGCAAAGCCGATAATGATTCTTGTCATGTTCACGTCTGATTATAATCATAGAGTTTTAACAAATTTTAATATTAATAGATTCAAGCAAAATTGAGTTTTATTAACATGCGATTTATTCAAAGATTGTATACAAAGTTTTTTGATGTTACGGGGCAAAGATCGAAAAAGATTAGGTTTTTTTTTCATACTTTCAAAATACTAGGTTCCAAAAATAAGTGCCAAATTAAGTCTGACATTTTTCTATAATTATGTTCCTACATCATATTTTATCAATATATCGATACCTATCTTAAAAAGCATGTAGACACACGTGCGATTGGTAACAAATAAATGTAAAATATCATACTTATTATTTTTTATGCAAATTAAAAGGTAACAAAAACTTGAATACCTACGTATCTACTCTAAAGTGTCACGTTCGCACTTACGTTATTACGCTAATTAGCATAATAATAGAAGACGAAGACAAATCATAAAATTATTGTTAATTAACATATTTATCACAGGTTCTCAAGACAATTATTATTAATTCCGTAAGTACCTATCAAATATTTTTCCTTGCATATTCGAACGCGAGTATTTCTGATACAAACTCCCGTATTTTTTTTTTACCTCTTTTAAGTACTCAATACCCACAGAATAGTTAAAGGAGGGCCTCTTTTATCTATTGTGTGTGTGCTAAATTACTAATATACCATTGGACCCCAGTTTAAAAATAAAACCGTTAAAATATGCATTTGTCTTGTGAGTATAATTTTGTCCTATGTAGAGTTCATCATCGCCTAACCTTTTCCCAATGTTAGGATAGGTCCAACCAGATGCAGCGTATTACCAGTATTTTACTTGGAGCGACTGGCTATTTGAGAAAATTAGAGTAAATCTTAAATAAAATACTTACAGTCTATCATCCATATGCAGCCTCGTCTCATTGCTGTCTGTAATAACATTCGACATTGTCAGAATATGCCCTCTCAAGTCGTATCTCCGGGCTGACAGCACTTTGGAACTCCTGTAATCTTCCATCCGCCCATATTTGGTAACTGTTATTTTTGGCAACGCCTTTTGTCCCTCCAATAGCACAACACTAGTATTTTCAGTGTCAAATATCTGGGTCCCGGTTACTGAACTAGTATTCTGAGTATTGTGAACCTGGTTTTTGTTTACTAAACTGGTATGTTCGGTAATGGAATGCTGTTGTGCTTTGGTGGTTTTCCATGTTGATCTTTTTGTGTAAATAATTTCGGAGTTTTCTGATATTTTGTATGCTGTAAAGAAAACATGGATTGTTTGATATTCGATTTAGATGAGGTAATTTTTATTCAGATCATTAACATTGTCTACTACCAGTGTAAAATTTTACTAACTAGCAAAACTTCACAGACATAATAGTTAAACAATATTGTAAAACGTTTGTATTGAACTGGCTAGGTGCAGCCCGCGACGCTACCCGAGTGATTAACATAAAATGTATCCTATAAACTCGGCAATATTATTGCTTCCCACTAGTGTTTTGGGATCGGATCAGTAGTTCCGAAGATTATCCCCTACTTGCGAACTCGCAAATACTTTTTTATAATATTAGTGAGTACTGGTATTACCTAATGTATTTATTTAGTAAGTATTTAGGTAACTGGTTCTTTATGGTGCGACTGCGTGCGTAGGAGATGTTAAAGCGGCTTCTACGGTTTCCACATTGTACAATTTCCACATTGTAGAATTACCACTTCTGGCATCAATCTATCTTTTAATAATAATATAATTGAAGAAGTAGGACATATTAAATTTTTAGGATTGACAATAGATTCTAAACTGACGTGGAAAGAACATGCATCGATCCTAATTACAAAATTGACTAGGTTTGCCTTTGCTCTTTATAAACTTGCCAAAATAGTAAATCAGGCGGCTGTTGTAACCGCGTATTATGGCTACGTAGATTCTATATTACGTTACGGAGTCATTTTCTGGGCAAATTCCTGTGAAAAACTTGAAATTTTTAAAGCACAAAAGAGGTGCATTAGGTCCATATGCAATCTTAAATCAACAGAAAGTTGCAAACCGCATTTTATATCATTAAAAATACTTACGTTGCCTTGTCTTTACATATACGAGACCGCTTTGTTCGTAAAGAAAAACGGTGATTTGTTTAAAAAAGCTTCAGAACAAAGCTATCGATCCATAAGACCAACATATCGACATGAATTATGCCTAAGAAGTTCGAAAACTGCCCTTATGCATAAGAGCATACTTTGCATGGCTCAAAAAAATTTTAATAAGCTACCCAACGATATTAAAGATTTAAACTTGACTCAATTTAAACGTAAACTAAATAAATTTTTAATAGACAAATGCTATTATACCATTGACGAATTCCTAGTTGACAAAATTTCATGTGACTGACTATTTTATGTTTTGATGCAATATTCATAATTATACATTGTCTATTAAATTAATTACAATATATTATATCTTGTATTTTAACTTCTATAGATATTGATTACTTCATTATGTTTCATGTAATGTTTATTGTTTAACTTAATTTCTAATATTTTCACATAACAATGCATGCCCTATAGGGTAGATTTTTGAGCTACTATAAAATATTTTTAAGACCCTGTTCACCAAAAATCGCATTAATAAAACTTTGACTTTGACTTTGACTTTGACTTTGTAGTTATAGTTTAAAACACCATGAATAGATGAGTGGTCATCAAAGGCCATGCAATACGATACCAAGGGGTATCGTATTACTCAGTCACTGGGTTGTGGAGGTGGGCAAATGGGCAGTCACTCCATGTAAAATACTGGTATTCAGCTGCATCCAGTTAGACTGAAACCAACCCCAACATTGTTGGGAACAGGCGAGGAAGATTGATTGTTAGGAATCTAAGTGGAATGTATCTTTAGCATGAAATAATGCTCTCGTTCTTAAATCGTTCAGCTGTCTATGAAGACAAAATTCGGACCGTCTTAGGACGCAGTACCTACTAGCAAAATTAACGAAATCAACAACTGTTAATTATATCACATAACATAATAAGCACAATTTTCTGGTTAATTTACCGTTCAATTTGAGCTAAGTAGGTTATCCAAGCATCTTTTTCATAGATTATATCTGCAGGCGTAGCATGACAACCATAAAAACGGGTTTTCTACGGGTCTTGTCGACGGAAGAATACAAAATGACAGATTGTGATTGTTTATCTGTCATTTTGTTTTCTCTATTCTTCCGTCGACAAAACCCGTAAAAAACCCGTTTTTATGGTCTGTTTTGGTCATGCTAAGCGTGTAGGAGTAATTTTATGTGTCTGCCATTTAACATACGTACGGATAGCCTATCCGACCGGATTTGCCGGATGTCCGGAATTTTCGACTTATGGGATTTTTTATAAGAAAATATGAAAGTTATGTAACTTATTAAAAAATAAAACATTTTTACAAATATCCGGGTTTTTGTCAGGACTTTTTAATTAATCAGTCTGCGTGACTGATTCATGAATCATAATTTAATTAAGTATGTCTTGAATTCTAGATAAGTATATCAATCATTGCGGTTTTTAGTATGCAGTTAAGGGTGACATTAAATTGACATTCAGAGACCGAAATACAAACGAACGGAATAATTAAGTAGGTAATAATAGTGAACAAAAAATATAATATAATTACATTTCGATTTGAAATTCGTTTCCTTTTTGGAATTGAATTTTACATTACAATACCTATACGGGATGTGTTAGATACAACAATAACGCGTTTTTTAATAAGATGCTGTAGGTACCTATTTATTTATCCTCACAATTTCTCAAAAACCCGGACCCGTTGTCTGGATTTGTGCCCGGTTAATAGCTAGCCATACACGCACAGATGTGCCCGGCAGATGAGACCTGAACGGGACCTGACGGGTAAATCTGTGTGTCTATGGAGAAAAAAGGCACGGATGTGTCTGCCTGTCGCCTGCCCGCTGCCCGAGGTCAAAACGAACGGATCAGATTCAGGTCTCATCAGCCGGGCACATCTGTGCGTGTATGGCTAGCTGATGGGGATTATAAATATAACTGGCGAAATGTGGGTAAAAAAACCACCTCCGCCCAACCCTTGGGGATTACCAGGTGTGTCGTTATGTTATGTCATGTTAACTTTGTCATTTAAACTTATCTGCTAAACGAAAACATCCGAAATATAGAATGGATAATATCGGATGGTACGTATGTTGAATTGGAGAGAAAAAGCCGCAAATACATATCATCATGTTGGAGAAATATACTTGACCAGGCTAAGGCCCACCCGCGGCTGTAAAGCCTTAGATGATGATGACGTATGTTGAATCGAGTCAAATGTATAGACGAAGGTACATGAATCCAAAAACCAGCCAATAAATCCGATTTTAAACAGACGAAACGGACTCATCCGTTATCCAAATGTTTATTTGTTTCTCCTATGTCTATGAAGTTAATCAAATAATTTGATAAATGACTCCAAAAACCAGCCAATAAATCCGATTTTAAACGGACGAAACGGACTCATCCGTTATCCAAATGTTTATTTGTTTCTCCTCTGTCTATGAAGTTAATCAAATAATTTGATAAGGATCAATTAGCGACTGAACGAGAATAAAATTAATGTCACACAATTAAGTAGATACAAGAACAACAAAAGCTTAGAACTGCGTTTATTTATGATGTCCTTTCTATGTCCTACTAATTTCAAGGTGACTTTTTGCGTTCGCTGGGAAATTCAGTTTTTGCGTCTGGCACTGAATATGCAAATCACGTATTTTATTACAGTTCCTTTGTTTAGATTACATAACTGTCGACAGCAGATACTTCGACATGTACAGTCACGGACTTTAATTGATGAGCCACCTTCAAACTTTTGAATTTTG
This sequence comes from Lithophane socia, assembly GCA_947522985.1. Classification (NCBI taxonomy): domain Eukaryota; kingdom Metazoa; phylum Arthropoda; class Insecta; order Lepidoptera; family Noctuidae; genus Lithophane; species Lithophane socia. Next base: position 12,907,442 of record OX383268.1, on the reverse strand, counting down.
CAGTTTCATACATTCACGAGATTACACGATTAAACACGAACTCAAATCGCACGCTCGTAAACAAGATGACAAATGAATTACTTTTAATTGGAAATAGTCTTATCCATAGAGGTTGACTAATAAGTTCTCAATGATAAAAATAAATACAATGTTGCATTAAGTTTATCCAATCTATTTGATATACCGACCTCCTTTGAATCATAGCTCATTAACTAATCTGAAAACTTAACTGAAAACAGTGACAGTTGAAATATCGATGTCAGAGACGTTACTTTCGAACTGACTTATAATATTTTCCGTACGCTAACGTTACTATCGCAACAGTAACCTAGCAACGATTGTTTATCGTTGCTAGGTTACTGTTGCTAGACCTACAGTTGGTTGACTTTGTGTAGTCACTCTGCTGTCAAGTTTGTAGTTCTGGCTCTCAGGTTAGCGAACCGGTATGAAATATAATTTTCTTCTTCTAATACGAAGACATATGACTGCGTGTCGGGAACCGAATAAACCCGATTTGCATTACACGGCTAAAATACGAACAGCCAGGTGGCTTATCAATTAAAGTCCGTGACTGTACTTAATAAAATTCCTTAAATAAACACGCAAAATAAATAATGGGTCTTTGTTCACCGACATTAGTGACATGCAAATAAGGATTTTTAATTATCAGATTTTGACAATTATTTCTACAGTAAAATTGTTTATGTATTGTATCCTAGGTATAAGTAATAAGTATCTTATTTGGTTTCTTCGTTTTTTATTTCGAGTTTCTTTGAAGGATGAAATTAATGAGGAATGATATTATCCGGAAAAAAACCAGAGTTACCGACATAGCTTGCAGAGTAAGCAAACTGAAGTGGCAGTGGGCTGGCCATGGAGCAGACGAGTCCTGGAGTGGAGACCGCGTATCGGCAAGTGTAGTGTGTGACGCCCCCAGCTGGATGGACGGATGACCTCAAAAAGGCTAGGACATGGACAGACTGAGTGCGGAAGGCGGAGAACAGGGTGTTCAATATAATAAGAATGAGACACTTCCATCAACGGCAGTTCCATGAGAGTTCTCCATGATAATTGGTAATCGACTATTGTACATGGGGCCTACCACCACCGCTTACAGCAGTGTTAATATTACTTCAGTGTAGGAAAGAGATGAAGCTCTACAGGACGTATAGCTCCATCTCTTTCCCCCACGAAGAAAAATTAAAATAATACGCATAAGCGGTGGTGGTAGGCCCCCAAATGTACCCAACCCGAAAGGGCGCTGTATAGTAACATTAATTTACATTACCCTCTTTTTGGGCTTCGCAGCAGTGGGGTAATAGAAATGGAGCTATAAATGTTAGAAAACTGCTGCCTGCGGTTTTTTTTTTTGTGATAATCTTAATCGTAGTTTGCAATTTTTTTTGTTGTTAAGTCGGTTTTTCAGCGTGTTCAGCAAGTTTGACTCCTGAGCAATGGTTTAGATAAACACAGGAAGCGATCCATTTCTCGTTGGAAAACGGCGTCACGCGACACAGGTGGTACAATTTCTATGCAAACTTCACGAACATTGTTCTACCGTTGTCGCGTCGCACCGTTATCGGGTCGCGCCTTCGCGTCGCACCCTTTCTGCGTGAGCCTATATTTTGAACTTCTCGATGATAGTCGAAGACTTTAGCGCACTTACCTTCTATAAACAAGCATTCCTCATCGCTAATCTTCTTCACAACAACCATATCGCTATCAACCAGGATATCAACATCATTCAGTACTACTGAGTCTTCTTCATAGTTCAGTAGGAGCCAGCGGTATGGCGCCTTGAAATAGCCTTCTTTACTTGCCTATAAAAACAAAATAATTATTATAAACGCGGTGCCTACAGTCCTTAAAAAGCTACCTTACCTCTGGCAGCAACCCAAGCAGCAATCCATCAGCAACCTTATTCCAAGAGTATAAAGATCACTTTGATTTGGACGGTGATGCAAAATCAGAGTTACCTCTCGTTCGTCGTTTGTTTTTTTTTTCTGAACCAAAAGCGAAGGAAAAAACCGGTCAAGTGCGAGTCGGACTCGCGCACAAAGGGTTCCGTACCATTATCTATAAAAACGGCAAAAGAATCACGTTTGTTGTATGGGAGCCCCCTTAAATATTTATTTTATTCTATTTTTTTATATTTGTTGTTATAGCGGCAACAGAAATAACTCTCTCGTCTAACTATCACGGTTCATGAGATACAGCTTGGTGACAGACGGACAGACAGACAGCGGAGTCTTAGTAGGGGTCCCATTTAACCCTTTGGGTACGGAACCTTAAAAAAACGACAGTATAGCTACCTATTGAAAACATCATAATAATCTCTTGCCCGAATCGCAATTTAATTAGGGTTGGCGATATGAAAATATAATTCGATTTTTTTTATCATTTTACGTCGATCTCAGAATACCTACAGGATAATATAAAAACCCGAAGGCCATTACCAAACATAGCTTTTTCTTTAAAAAAAAAGTTATTTCGGTACTTACTTTGACCATAAATCTGTCAGTCTCAGGACATGCCAAGTCAGCAAGGATCAAGACGTACTGCAGATCATACTCCGTTCTATTATACTGTAGTGAAGTGGCAGTACTGAAGCCAATACTGCTCATACTCCTGGCCAAGGATTTGAGTGCATCTGAAAGGAAATAGAAGAATAATTTGCAAACATAAAATAAGCAACTTACGTGTGGGGAACTCCTAACTCCTAAGACGGACTGCATTCTTGCAGTTTGAATGCAGTTTAGTACGACTGCAATACTCGTAATGTACTTACAGGGGGCCTAAAACGACTACATTAGCAATTCCTCTAAAAGCAATTCATTTACTGAATTTCCAGCTTAATTCCTCTATTTTGACACAAAAGCAATTCATAATGTGTGGACCATTTTACGAATCTCCATAGAAAACTGTCAAACAGATGAATTATTTCACAGATCATAATTATGGATTGTCAGTTTGTAACATTTTACGATGATTCATAATATTTTCCTATTATGATTCTGCCAAAGTGGGTAACTGCATTCAAACTGCATATTTGCAGTTGGAGTGCAGTTGAAACAGTTGCAATGCAGTCCGTCTGATGGCAGCCTAAGAAGTGCCAAACTGCAGAAGTTGGAAAACCAGTAACGTAACTTCAGAGAGGCCTTTGCTCAGCAGTGCTGGCAAACTGCATGATGAACTGAAGTATGCATAATCAGCCTATAATGTTCCCACTGCTGGGATGCAGAGGTGAGAGGAAGTGGGTCGTAATCCACCACGCGGGCCCAGTGCGCGTTGGTAGATGTCACGTGTCTTCGAACTTTTTGTTCTAGAATATGTCAGTTTCCTCGCGATGTTTTCCTTCACCGTTTTTGAGAGCAGCATTGCTATTCTGTAACCATCTCACCGTGAAAACTTAGGTGAAGTGAGCGTGCAGTGAGCTGTCATTGTCATCGATACCTACTGATGATATGGCAGTGACAGTTCACTCCAAGCTTCACATAAGTTTCCACGGTGAAATTTTTACAGAATAGCACAAAAGTGGTGATGAAATTATTTACACAAAGTACGCCTGTCTGGGTTCGAACCTACGATCTATCTATCTATCTATCTATCTATTTACGATAACTCGTAAGGCGCGGCCGTTACCACTGGGCTACCAGGCCACCACGTATTGAATTTGAAGTATGCATGAGTAAACCAGGGCTGATTTGCCTACTGATTTCAGAAAACAGAAGCAAGCTGATGAATTGAAAACGTGTAGAGATATGGCTGATCAGTAGATTTCCTCAAAGGATTACTCAAATCAATCAAAAAACTTTAATTCCAGTCAAGACTCACAGAGGGTTATTAACAAAAGGGTTAGTACTTACGCCGACTCCAACACAAATGCGGTATCAGCAGTGATGTAGGTCTATTATCCAAAGTCACAAACGACATTATCATATCAATACTATGACCACCAAAACATTTTACTATTAAAAAAAATGAAAAACTTATTAGAAGTAATATTTTCACGTTCATTTTTCATCGGGTTTTGGTGAAATAATCGTGAATGGATGAATACCATGTCACGAGAGAGAGGGTATTATATTGGCATTAGCATTTATTATGCAAGTAGGCTTCTTGTATTAATGCGATGGATGTACAGTCGCGCACAACAGTCATAACATTTTTTACTCCTGTTTTTCTGTTTTTGTCGTGTTTTTCTGACGTCAGACGTCATAAGTCTTGACAATTTAAGGCTTGTGCAGACTGGCGCGATATTACGGGTTCGATTTGCGACAAGGGCCATGCTGCCTTTAAATTAACTGAACAGTATTGTTTGGTAAAAGATAATCAGGTGATGAGTTGCACTAACCATGAAAGAATGCAACTTATCACGTAATCAATCAACTATTTGCTTTCTGTTCTGGATGTAATTTTTTTTAAAGAGGAATTAAAGTTAAAAAAGAAACAAAATATTAGGGGATTAAAGTTTCTATGGAACTTCGTAATTTTTATCAAAGGGAACACATCGAGTAGATGGCTTTTATTGTTATAATAATAATTATATTTTTTCTGCTTTTACTCCTTATGCTTTTAAGTAAAATAAATATTCTATTAAACTTTTGTCAGTAACTGTACGATGTTCTGGGATATCAAATTATACGCTGGCCCTAATGATACGTTATAGTCTATGATTACCATAATATTTGAGTTTGTTGTTACACATTTATACTGTTAACTCGTTACGTACAGGTATCAAAGATAAATTGATTGTCTTGCCCATTGGGATTCCAGTTTTGTTTTGAAAGACTCTTTTATTTTAATTTTTTTTATAGAAAATTCGATTTCTCTGTTGAAAAAGAGTATTTCCCTAATAAAGATTTACACATCACGCCTGTATTATCCTAAGGGTTAAGCAGAGCTGTACCTATAGTACAACCACATTTCGCCAGTTATGTTAAAGTCCCATGTAATAGGGGGCGAGCCTATTGCCACCAACCGGACTCAAATCCAGATTCCAGGCTGCTACTGAGCAATTACAGATCGAAAAACCCAATAACACTGTACCCGACCTGGGAATCGAACCCAGAACCTCATGCACTTGTGACCACTGGACCAACGAGGAAGCTACAAACAAAATACACGATGATAATAATAGTTATTTACGCAACTGTTATATAATAAAGGGTATTAGTATCTCATGAGTGTTTTAATACCTAAGGCGTCGTCCTATTTGGCGAAGATCGCACGATCAAACGCATCGTACGATCGTTATTAAGCATATGAAATGCTTAATAACGATCGTGCTCGCACGATTACTTGCGTTCGATGACACGATGCGTTCTCGTCGTGCGATGAGTTCAAACATACAGATTTCATCAGAGTGTCCTATTTGAACCTCGAATCGTGCGAGCACATGAAATGCTTAACAACGATCGTACGATGCGTTTGATCGTGCGATCTTCGCCAAATAGGACGCCGCCTAATTATATACAATTGCATACAAGATTTTATCTACACCCATGATATGAATCTTCTATAAAAGTTTCTTTGCAATACCAATATCGAACAAAAATGGCGCGGTACGACATGAATTCGAATTTTTCGAATTCGATTGTGTTTCGTTTTTAAATTACGGTGCTAACAAATAGTGAAACGCTCGTGAATGACAATGTTCTTTTTTTGAAATGAGTTGCATTATTAAATTCAGTACAACATTATAACACCCGTTTGGATGATATTATGGTTACTATGAATGACACTGGATATTTTAATGTTGGCTATAAGCTAACTGTTTCAGATACTTTTATAGAGGATTTATAGCATGGGTGTAGATAAATGTATTTTAGAATTATTTAGGTACCTCCTACTTGCATACCTAATAGCAAAAAAAAAAACAAGAAATAGATTAAATCGCGTATCGAATTCGAAAGAAATCATGTAATGGACCGGTTTTTCGCATTTAATTTGAATAATTTAATATTTTACATAACATACCAATATTATTAGAGATAAGTATTGAACAAGTTTCCCTAAAACAGGTTTTAAGCCAAATATGTCTGTAATAAGAGAATTAACAAACATTATGAACATAAAACTGTCTAAGATTTATAGTAATTGTCTGGTCCTTAGAGTCGAATGTTTGTCGAATAACAACAAGATTATTAAACATATTTTAAAGAAGCGTAAAGAAATACTGGACTTCGAAAAGAATACTTCAAACCCCGAGTATACACTTCATCTTCTTTAGATGTATTATATTTATTTATTTTATTTTATATTATTATAAAATAAAATTAATTAGAAAAAAAATTGAATTTTTAAAATTTTGTTTGTATTATTATAATTATGTACTTTAGATAATTATAATGCTATTGGGATTCAATCAATCTGCCTATCCTTTTTCCAAATATGTTGTGTTCGGCTTCCAGTCTAACTGGATGCAGTTGGATAGGTACTAGTATTTTACATGAAGCGACTGCTTATGCGACCTCCGACAGCCCAGTTAGATAGTGCTATCCAAGAAGAAGCGCTCCTCTCTTCTTTCTAAACGCGTACTGTAATCGGTTGAACGGACAGTAAGACGGTTTACTTAAATGTCTAATTTTATTAATGGAGTATAGGTAATAGGCGGCCAGGCGGCCGTTGTGCTCAACGTGTACGATATGTACTGGACCAACTGGTAAGTAACACATTTATAAGCTATCTCTAGGGCCCCCTAGCGATTTTCCGCTAAGTAATATTAGTAGGGACTAAGTAATAACAGCAGCACGGGTCGATCCATCAGATTAAGCTACGCGTGCTGGGGTTGGTCCGTGGATGGGTGACCTGATATGACATGATGTCTTTACATATCGAGACACCGCCGTGCCTCGGAAAGCACGTTAAGCCGTTGGTTCCGGCTGTCATTTGTGGATCTTTGACAGTCGTTACGGGTCGTCAGAAGCCCGAAAGTCCGACAACCAGACTTACCAAGGGGTATCGTATTACCCAGTTACTGGGTTGTGGAGGTCAGATAGGCAGTCGCTCCATGTAAAATACTGATATTCAGCTGCATCCGGTTAGACTGGAAGCCGACCCCAACATACTAGGCAAATTAATTAGTAGGGACTAATCACTAATCTTAGCGAAAAATCGCCTAAATCGGAAGTAAGTGCGCTACATAGCTTCAGTAGGTAAACTTGTAGATCCACGTCATACTGCAAGTAGTTTGCTACAGAACTAGAAACATTTCCAGTCCTAATTAAGTCTTTAGCATTTATCTCAGCGAAGTATTTAGTCTGCCATCAAAGTCAGCAGTCAACAGTCATATATCTACAGCTAATGGATATATAATTATGGGTATACCTATTACTTGCTTGAGTTTTTAAGATTAATGATTTATTACAAATTAATGGTGGTCGCATTTAATCGGAAATTCACTGTTTGTGATTCTCCTGGTCATACCCTAGTATATACCACAAAACATAGATCCTATCGCAGTCCACTGCTGGACATAGGCCTCTCCCAAGCTGCGCCACAACGCCCTGTCCTCCACCTTCCGCATCCAGTCTGTCCCAGCCACTTTCTTCAGGTCATCGGTCCATCTAGCTGGGGGCATCACACGCTACGATACGCGGCCTCCACTCTAGGACTCGTCTGCTCCACCGGCCATCGGTCCTTCGACAAACCGGGCCAGCCCACTGCCAAACTGCAGCAAACTGAACTGGCAGTGGGCTACTGCCAGTTCAATTTGCTTACTCTGCAAGCTATGTCGGTAACTCCTGTATGTTAAACATTACGGGACCACTAAACGCCCCCAGAGGTAATATCAATAAAACTTCTGTTGTGTTCAGTGTCTTCAACCGATTAATAATTATCATATTATTCTGCAAAATGAGGTCCTCTGTTCCCGCCCCCTGTTCGATCACCGCCTAATTATATTTATTTAATTTTAAAACTTTTTAGATAGACTTACTCTGCTCATGATGTGTTTAATGTAGGTATTGAAATTGAAAATTGAAATTGAAATTGTTACTTACTACAATTTTCCTTCTTTCTCTAGCTCCGTCATATAAGTCTCGGTTATAGATCATTGCAGCAACATTCTGCAACAGTCTATTAACCTCATAATCAGCCTATAATGTTCCCACTGCTGGGACACAGGCCTCCTGTCTGTGAGAGGGAGTGGGCCGTAATCTACCACGCGGGCCCAGTGCGGGTTGGTAGATGTCACATGTCTTCGATTTTTTGGTTCTAGGACATGCCGGTTTCCTCATGTTTTCCTTCACCGTTTTGAGAGCAGTGACGATGAAATAATTTACACAAAGTAAAGCACCAGTCAGGGTTCGAACCTACGACCTACAACTCGTAAGTCGTGGCCGTTACCACTGGGCCACCACTGCTCCTGTCCTATTAACCTGATTAAAACCAAATACTTATTACTTAGTATTTATTTATTTAAATAAATAAATACTTTCCTTCCACACTACCAAGAAAGAATGAGGATAAAAACAGCTTCATTCATAAAAGTTCCATGATTAACAATTATTTTCAAAATAAGTAGACCACGGCGACCATGACCCAAAACCCTTTGAGGATAAATAACGAAAAGTTGACGCGCCAAAAATGAATCAGCCATCTTAAATTCTTCGAACTCGATACACTACGTTTATTTCATGGTACTACGATGTTTTTTTTAGTGATTTGTACTTTGCCAGGCAGGATATAGGGTTTCATATTATAAAACTAGTAAGTTTGTTGCCACAAATTGCTGGTGGAACGTGACGATCGCCAGGCGTTTGTATTCCTAGGTTTATTTCTGAGTTTAAAACAATTGGTTGGTTTGTTTTGTGTTATTTGGTATGTCTCAGTTTTGGCACGATTTTCATGGTTGAGATTCACTGGCTACGAGTCCTACGTCTGCTGTATATTTCCTACGGCAGCTTCAAATTTCAGTCTATGTCAGTCTGTCAAATGAATCATGATTTTGTGACTTAATATTCGACACACTTTAAATTCAATGTCCATCTTTGGGAGTAATTCCATGTTTACGTCATGTTATCGACCTCCGAGTTACATGTATGAATCACATAGGTTGATAGTTACGAAGCAAAACTGATTGGCTCATTACGAAATGAAGATTTTACGAAAAAACAAAAGAAAGTCAAAATAAACAAAAGACAAACCAATTCTTCTCGAACCTTCAAAAAAAGAATGCCAAATAAATTATCCTACAACACAACAAAAACAAAAGAAAGTCAAAATAAACAAAAGACAAATCAATTCTCCCTAACCCTTCAAAAAAAGAATGCCAAATAAGTTATCCTACTTTTCATATTCATAGTATGGTGTCCCTAGTTACAGCTGCTACACACAGTATCCCTTGAATGCCCATGATTGCATTGCACATGCATGCTCTAAAGTGTGTCAAGAACATGCGTCCTGTTCATTGGCCCATAAGTCATATTCCCCAGTAATAAGCACGCAAGGGTTTTCTCGGAAAGGCCGTATGAATGACTTACTACTTAATTACGGTCCATGTTTATTATTATTAGTGATATTTTATGATTCTTGAAGACATAGTTTGTATGTGTTTATGATGAGGGGTTCGGCTTGGCTTTCGTGGATTGCAACTATGGAACTTATGGAAGTGGCTAGGTATTTTATCTGACTGCTAACTCAGGCCAAATAAAAAACCAAGACAGCGCTGCCAGCGCGCGGTCAACAGTGACGTGAGGCCGGTTTCGTAAACATGTGTGCACTTAGTGAGGTGTAGTTTGATTGTAAATGTGTGCGTGTGAGCGTGTATGCGCAGAACGGAGGTGTAGTTTTGGCATGCTTCACTTTATTGTTCGCAGCGCTGTCTTGGTTTTCTATTTGGTCTGAGACTGCTAAGTGACCATTATCGGCTCCCATAGTCCCTTGGTTGTTGTATTTAACCCATTCTTTCGTGGTCATATGAATATCAATCACAGTCGTTACAAGTAGTCAGAAGCCCTAAAGTCGAAAATCGCTTAATTTGGTTGTTGGGAGCCAATTCGATGGCCGCCGCTACGGTAATTTATTATTTTTCAGTCACATCTGGTACATCACCTTCCATTTAATGAAGTGTCCTAAAACGTCCATTCACAAGCACCCTTATCACTCTGAACAACGTGCAACGCCCAAACAGTACCTACCTCTATAGAGATGTACCGTAAAAGATGAACTCACATCTGGGGTCTACCTATCTCTTAAAACCAAGAGGTGACAGGTGACAATTCGATAATTTCTCATTTTTAACCGACTTCTTCAAAAAGGAGGAGGTTCTATGTTCGTCTGTATGTTTTTTTTTTTTTACAAGTTTCTTTCATACATTTACTGCTTTACTAAACAGCACCTGTTGGAAAAATGTGTATATTTTTTTAAATAAATATGTAGAGTATTGTCCGTTAGGCCTACTTTTACATATTTAATAGGGTTGAGACTACAATATTCAATGGAATAAAAAGACTAAAGGCTCCCACAGACAGACGCGACGCGACGTGACTCTCTGGTGGTACAGCTTCTATGAAAACATCACAGAAATTTATTGTTCTACTAGTGTCGCGTCGCGCCTATCTCGTAGTTGCAAAACGGCTCGACAGAATACCTACCGATCGATAGAGACTAATAGAGTTATTTTATTAAATTAATGCCTTTTTAGTATCGCTATTAATAAGCGTGTTATTATGACAGTGACCATTTATCAGGATTTATCCTAAATTACATTTTATATAGTTTGTACTTCTGTCGCTATTATTCATCTAACAACCTACAATCGATATTATTTTTACATTCGTCATATTTTCATCTCTTTTTCGAAACAAAATGTCTAATCAACGATTGGTAAAGAGATTCGTTAGCTTTATAGATGTATGATGATGATGATGATTCAACATAACATGACAATCTACTTCAGAATGTTACAGCAGAACAATACAGGGTGTCAGGGTAAACACCGTTGTCACTCAAACCATGGGTTGACTTAAATATAAAAATAAATGACCGAGTCACAACAAAAAAAACATTTTTTTCATTAAAAGTTTTGTAAAAGTTTCTATCGGACACCGTCCGCAAATTCATGGATATGCGCCCGAGGTCGCTGCCCGTCCTACCTAACTACACAACACATGAATAAATACACAATAGGGGTCGCGCTCGCGTCCGGTCGAGTTACGTCCCGAGCCCCCCGCCCGTGTTGAGACGTAAGTTCGTTACCCTAGCGCGTATGGTGAAATACTCTTGTGGTAAAAGGTAGATTTTCTTTAAAAAAAATAGTTCTTAGTTTTCATTGATTTTAAGTTCTATAAATGAAACCAAACCACTAGTTTCAAAGGATAACGGTGTTTACCCTAACACCCTGTAGAAATCCATGTCACGAAATTAACATAAACTTTACAACCTGACCCTAATCTTAAAACTTTGTGGTTTTCCTCACACGAATAAGCAACATAACTTCATATCGCATTATCACCTTTAACTTACTAGAGTTGCGGTCTAAAATACCGTAAAGACAGGCGCTTTTGTGGCGGTGGTATTAACTCGGTCGATTATACGGTTTGTCAGTTACGCCTGTAATCATTTGAACGTTTATGCTCAAAAGCTATTATTACTGTAATTCAATAAATTGTAATGACTATCTGATTGTGGAGTACTTATTTCTATTTCTAGCATTCTCTTGCTGTATGTTATTATGGCGTTAGCATTGCATTGTTTTGTAAATAAATCTCAAGAGTCTGTGTTATATGGAGTGACAGCTAACTTTAAGCTCACTTCACCTAAGTTTTCACGGTGATATTTTTACAGAATAGTACTACTGTACCTAATTATGATAGAGGGCCTCGTACAGTTTACGTACCTCTGTAATGTCGGGTACAGATTGTTGAAACGTAACAATAAAATATAACATAAAAAAAATATAACACAAATATATCACAAAAACTAGGCGGATTTTTTTCAACGTGCCATTTTTCGTTTATATTTTACCAATTTGTACCCAGCGTGACAATAGACCTAGCCGAGTTATGAATTAGCCAAACATAAATTCATTTGAATTTGAATTAGCACCAATTTCTAAAATAAATAAATAGGTAGGTATTTTCTTTATTCCTTCACTGAATTGGTCAGGTTTCTAAGTACTTATGTTGAAGCGTCAAAATGCAAAAGTAAAAAAATCAAACTTATCACAAGGATAATAATATACAGGATGCAAGTGCACGGGCATTGACGCTCAAAATGACAATATGATTATATTCTGCTAGTCGATGTACACAGTTTATATCTTACTAGGTGAACCCCCACAGGATTTTTTGCAGAGGTATTATTTATTTTCTAAGAAGGTGCCATCACTACTGCGTCAAAAACCTGACACTGCGCAGGCGCAGGCAGTCAAGTACCTTCCCAAGTACTTGGGGGTTTTTGTTTACGTTTTTACACCACGAAGATTAAGTCATCACCGTAGATTCCTCTGAATGACTGATGATCGTAGCCTCGTAGGCGGATCTAGTGCGCATACGCATGACTAACGTAGCTCAGGAATTAATACTATTAGTAATGCGGTAACAAAGAAATTGGCCGAACATGGCTTGTTGCTATTAATATTGTTTATGAGTCAGTATGGTTTTGTATGGGAATGGTCGTGGATGACTGCGCAAGAGATAGCCATGGCGCCAGCGTAGGATGAATGATGGGTCATCGTGGGTTTAAGTTAGTAGGAGTCTGATACAGAACTTCGTCTTTTTTAGGACGATTTTTTAAGGAAATTATAAATATATTAATATTCAATCGAATTTAAAGAATTAAGCACAAAAATACAACTACTTACTGATTTATAATATCTACTCAATAATAATAATTATATATAAGGGACAATTATCACGAATATTAACGAAATGGAATGAAAATTTGAAAGAATTCAGATGGTCTCGCTTTTTGCAGTTTCTAGAACAATTCGCTTAAACGAGCATGTAAACATATTTAATACTTACCTGTAATAATTAAATATGTCAAGGGTCTAGCTAATAAAATTGGTGCTTATATCATAACTAGCTGTGCCCCATGGTTTCAATCGCGTAAGTCTCGATCCCGTGGGAATATCGGGATGAAAAGTATCCTATGTCCTATTCCAGGTCACCGATGTGCCAAATTTCATCTAAATCCGTTCAGCCGTTTTAGCGTGAAAGAAAGAAGAAAGAAAAAATATATGAAAAGATTAATGTGGACTATCCACCTTAGGATCTGCTACCTCAAGCTAAAGAAGCTGGTGTTCAGGATACTGTTTGTATGATTTAAGGCACACTGCTATTGGTCTGTCGTGTGAGGCGCCAATTGCAAATTATGATGTCATTCATCGTCATTACAAATCATTCAAAGTGTTCTTCGTTTCTAGTACTATGGTCATGACGTAAAACAATACCTGTCATCATTAATGGAGTCTCTTTCAATACCGCTATAAAATGTTTGTATGACAAATAGTGTGGGTAGATAGGTACCTACCTTCTTTCTTATATCTATGGTACCTACAGTCAGTGACCTGCATAACCCGATCCCTCTTCTTCTTTGTAAGAGGGTTCAGGTTATGCAGAGCACTGACCGTGGTATGTAGAGTTGTCGACTCTTCAAGAATGAGTTCAAGTACTGTAGGTATAATTTGTGCATTGCATATATAGGTCTAAGCGCCAGAGCATGCACTACATTATGCGAGGAAAATAACACAAATAATTAAAACAATTCATATATATTTCGAATAAATTGATTACACTAGGTAGGTATATAAATTAAATTATATTAAAATTATAATTATAGCTACAGTATGTTATCTAACAAAGGGCGTCCCCGTTAACCTGCAATAGCATAGCGTCTATACATGCTAAAAAAAATATTACCATAAAAAAGGTATTTTAATTTTTTTATATTAAAATATTCACAAAAAATATTAAATTGATACGGAAAAGAAACACTGTACACGCACACTCACTTGTCACACTTGTTTTTCTTTTACGTATCAATTGAATAATTTTTATGCGAATAATTCAAGAAATAAAGGACATGACCAGTTCCTGCACTCGAATTCAGGAACTTGTGCAGGATTACAGTGTATACACTATGATTTAAAAATTAAGATCTAATTTATCATGGATAAATTATACCGAATAAAGCCAAGGTTAAAATATCTGCAAAAACAGTAGTTTAATTGCTTCCGCTATTCTTTTAGAGTGCGTTTCATCCTATGCCGTAGTGTTGGTTCCCCTGTTGTATGACGAATTTAGTACGTTACGGCGCCACCTAATAGGTCCGTTGTTAAAGTGCCAACATTACGGCATAGGAACTTTATTGATGAAAAGCACTCTATAAGTACTTTCCGATTTTGACGTTCCATTGTATCCATAATCATCCGGTAACCATAATAAGCTAAACAGTATGGGGAAAAATAAAATAAGAACGAGTTATTTTCGATCAAGAGAATAAATGACATGGAATAATATAATGCATGTTTTGTTTTTGATTAATTTGATTAATTTACATTTTATAATCTAAGTTTGCACGCCTACAGGTTAGGTTTTTATTGACATTTGGTGTATAAAGGACTGTTATTTCTTTGACAATGCATCTGACATTAGTGGCGGGACCAAAGGCACAATGTAGGAATCTTTTTCATAAAATCCCCAATTAATCGATTAGAGATCATGAAATCGGTTCACAAAAAAAATACTTTTGAAAAATATATCAATTCAAAAATATTTTTTTATCTGTTATTGATTAATAATAACATAACATAACATCACGCTTCTAATGCCTGAAGGGAGAGATGTACCTATACACCCTCATTTTGCCAGTTGTGTTGTAAATCTCGTGCATTAGGGGGCGAGCCTATTGCCATCAACCGGGCGCAAATCCGGACTCCACTTGCTACTGAGATATTCCAGATGAACAAACCCAATAACACTTTGCCTGAACAGGGAATCGCACCCAGGACCTAATGCTCAGGTGTAGCTGAGCATGAGGTCCTGGGTGCGATTCCCCGGCACAGCGCTACAGCGCTTGGAACCACTCGATTTTAGTGTTTTAGGTTCGAGAAAAAATCGAGTATCATTTATCGATCTCAGATCGCCATTCACCATCCCTATCGATCCATCCGATTGGCGTCACGTTGTGTTTACATATTCGTTGTGTACTGTGCGATTATTGTGTTCTATTTCTAACGACCATTGCTATTATTTACGAACTGAGTTACGAACTGATAATTATCTTCAAAGCCTGATTACCATTGCTATATAAAAAGGATTCTTCGGTTTTGCTCTACGATTCGATTAAATGGATATTAAGATGAGATGCATAAACTGTGGTATATTTCGTAAGGCGGGTTCAAAGGCATATTATGTCAATGCTAACCTTACCCCTGCAAGCGAGACTTGCCCGGTGGTTGAATAATCAGGTATGTACTTAAACTACATTGGAACAATACCTACTATATAACAACAAGACTGCAGGTATAAAGTCTGACATAGTGGTTCGATTGCATGTGAGCCAGCAAAACTTAATAAAGCAGCGTTTATTTGGGGAAAGGGTGGCAATGCATCAGCAAAAACCCTGCTATGGGCGGCGATGATTGCCTAATTCCCGTAACTAAAAACGTTCAAATTCAAGTCGCAATCTCATCTCAGCGACAATTATTGTCAAAAACTCGATTACCACAACGCCTAGCGCCATCTCATATCGAAAACCAGAGTTATTTAGTGAATACTTATCTTTATTTTTGTCAGTTTCCTGATCTTTTAGACTCGTGAAACTTTTTTGTTTGGAAACTGTAGAATACAACAATTGCAAAAATAAAACAATATTTGCTGCACATTGATTTCGACACCTATGCCGGCGCCCATAGTCCCACTGGTCATGTCATTTATAAAAAAAAAAAAAAAAATCGTAACCTTTGTTTGTTACCATACTGTATATTAAATTTAATTATCATATTCATTTGGCAAAGGGATTACCTTTGTGGGAAACTCAATCTTCCGTATGCGTCTGTCAATGGACTGTTTATAAACTATGACTAATTACTGTGGTAACGCTGCGTTTACTATGGGTACCAAGTACTATGAATAGATTATAGGTATTGCAGACAGAACGAAGAACGATTAAAATATGACGATGATTTTTGTTAGTACACACGGCTACACATCAACCTATAATTTTCCAGTATAAGCTGACCTCGCATTCTACGGAAACCCTATACAATGCGAGATCAGCATAAACTG
Organism: Lithophane socia; assembly: GCA_947522985.1. Classification (NCBI taxonomy): domain Eukaryota; kingdom Metazoa; phylum Arthropoda; class Insecta; order Lepidoptera; family Noctuidae; genus Lithophane; species Lithophane socia. The sequence goes on along the minus strand of OX383268.1, from coordinate 12,891,204 downwards.
GAAATGTATAGCTTGATGTGTAGCCGTGTGTACCTACCTATTGATATTATGAAACTATAGCGCACTGGTGAGTGCAGGCCCGTACGGGCCTGCACTCACCGAGAGGAGGCCTGTGTCCCAGCAGTGCGAACATTATAGACTGATTATGCTTATGCTAATAGGAAATAGTGAAAAGACTGATGAAGTAGGAATGATGTGCAAAATAATAAAGTGCCTGCTATACGGTTGCCAATCACGTCCCCGACAGAGGTGACCTTGGTTGGCGACTGGCAGAGTTGTTTCTTTGGTAGTAAACCATCCTCTACACGGTTGTAAGCCACCAAGGTCACCTCTTTCGGGACGCGGTAGGCGACCGTGTAGCAAGCACTTAAAGAGTGGCAAGGACGAGAAGGGGCCTTCGCCATAGTGGGTCAAAATTACAAGTCAGTACAATTACCCCGCTGTGGGGTAATTCCTTAACACACATAGAATGACAATTGATCGCAATGTGTCTCATTTTGACAGTTCACCCTTGTCCATTGTGTTATTTACGTTGTTCAGCAGACGATTTTTTTAAACCTATAAAGCAATGGATTAGCAATATCCTTCAAAACACACGGATTGTGATTCAAAATGTGTTACGCAATTAGGTTGTGGGCCCAAGTTCGAATGATCGAATAGAATTTCCAGTTTATGCTGATCTCGCAGTGCATAGGATTTCCGTACAATGCGAAGTCAGCTTATACTGGAAATGTATAGCTTGATGTGTAGCCGTGTGTACCACCACATTCAATACAATATTTGAATAAGTTTTAAAATAATGATTATTTGGCCTAATGTGTTATCAAAAGTGCTTATACATACCTACTTTTGATGTAAAGTCACCGCGGGGTGAAAGTGATTAAGATTAGCACGTATCAAAAAACTCTGCAATTTAGCCAGCCATTATCGTAAATAATAATTTTACCTACCTACATTTGGTTGTTAGTAAAATAAAAAGCTTCATTGGTTATTCCATTTTGTAACAAAGCTGCATTCAACCAATTATATTATTAATATAATATCACTGCATTCAACTGAATCATGATCAAAGTGCCAATGATCCAAATATTGCAAAATTAATTCAATGGATCCGTGACTAATAATAGGGTATAGGCATCACAAAAAGCTGGTTCCGAATTACCAAGTTAGTGATTTTATATGAAAAAAAAAAAAATCTTCCTATCTTCATCAACATAAGTTGGCAGTTAAATACTTGTGGTCATGACTAAGCCCTAAGAGGTAGCTGCGATGCTGTTAAGTGACTTTAGCTCTTAGTCCGTTCATCGTTTAGGATACAAAATACAATAAAATTTTGAGAAAGCAGTTTTCGGAAATAGGCGATTTTGTTTGCAATGTTTCCGGAAAGTAAAATATTAACTTCCGTAATCGGCAGTGAAATATCTGGTGTTACTATTCGGGTTGAGTTGATTTGGGCCGAGCTGTCACTGACCCGTTTATTCATCTTTTTTAAAGTCAAAATGTACTCTTTTATTCGTATCAAGTAAATCCACCAAACAGGACACACCCACGATCGCCAAGAGGTAGTAACTTGATGGCAATGACCGATTTCGCCATGACCATCTTCGTCAAAAACCAGTTCACAAAAGATCGTTAATGATTTCCTCTTTCGTAAATTGGACATTAATCATTGACCTGTTTTAAGAATAAGTTTTTTCAAACCTCTTTAAGTAATGCAGTGAAAAGGTGAAATACTGGTATTCACTATTCAGCTGCAATCGATTAGACTGGAAGCTGACTCCATCATAGTTGGGAAAAGGCTAGGCAGATTAATTTTGATAATTATGCCCATCATCACTTACAATAGATGGACAAATTTCAATACAGCGTTCAGTACGAGTAACCAATGAAATCCAAGCGAAATAAAAAAAAAAACTGATTAAAAGTGACTTTATTTTGACCTAAAAAATTAATTGCTGGCACACAATAAACACATCCATTATGAATGGGTAGGTACTTGCACTCGCGCTTGATAGTTGTTATTTTTTTAAATCTGTTTTCTGTTTTTTTCTATCTGTTACGATAAATTTGCCTCACCCCTAGTAACCAATTTTTAGTGTACTTTCGTTAGCTGTTTTTCTTTTCTTGTAAGTATAATATGTAGTGCGTTTTTCTTATTTGATTTTTTTACCATTTTCCTTATTCTGGTGGTCTGAATGATTTCTAAAAGTTTCCCCATCTATTTTAATAGGACCTTATATAGCAAACTTAATCTGAATAAATAAACCTACATTACAAATCTACGATGCATTGTCTTTAAATAGCAATGATCATTATAACAGTTAGTAGAATCAAAACTTATGTAATGAAGCACACGACCGATTGTGTTTTAATTTGTCCTGCGATGTTCGTTGAGTACATAATTTACCTTATGTGTTTATGATATTCTTTATTTGATGAAAAAACAACCTGTTAATGGTCTTACCACGTGTATGTGAAATTACTTTGTTTATTTACTCTATATTCAATTCTTTATTGCATTCCACAATGCAGGTGCTTAGGTGGTAAACATTTGCGTATGAACAATCGTGGACCCTGTCGGGCACAGCAAAAGAAATATAGTAGGAGGACATAATATTGTTCATCTTATGCCGAGATCCAACGATCCGCGATTTTGCGGACGGACACGCACGGCAGACGGCCACAGACCGCCACGCACTGCGCACCGAGGAACTTCCGAAGTCTGCGATATCCCGCACGTACACCTTCCCACGGTGCGTCGTGCGGGCACGTCTGTGTCCGTCCGCAATATGGCGCACCGTCGGACCGCGACATTATAATATAACTTACTTATTAAAAAAAACATTTTATGTGTTTTTTTATATTTTTTACATTTAATGGTAATGTAGAGTCGGCTACAATATTAAAGCGATGCATCGACTAATTGCACGCATAGACCAAAGAAGAGATGGGTGGACTGGTCTGTTTGTTGTCTATGTGTTTTTTAAGCCCAGAACTGTAAATTCATTTATAGACAATTTTAACGACCAGCTTTTTTGTGGTCTGTGATTCCAGACCAACAATTTTATCGACCACTCAATGTGCAGATTATATGTTTCTATGCTAGACTACGCAGGCTACAACAAAAAGTTTTGATTTCTTGCCAAAAACCTGTCCAGATTTATGTTTTAGCATTTTTTTTCCTACTGTAGAATTTTTATAACTAGTTTCCATGTGATTTAAACAGTTGAATATGTTTTCGATCAAATTAGACTTTATTTTTGTAAGAACAGGAAAAATATGGTTGTATATTCAATTTTTGATTCGTTGTATTAATTTAATTACGCAATTTTTAACCGTCTTCCAAAAAGGAGGAGGTTCTATGTTCGTCACTGTTTTTTTTGTATATTCGTCGATATTTACGTCAATTTTAAAGTTTTTTTTTTAATTTGCTAGAGCAAGTTTTTGAGTGAATTAGCTTCAGTTTCTCAGGACCTCTGGCTAACCTATCCAGGAATATAAGCATGATCCTGTGTGTGATATTGTAGTAGTGAGGTGCCGAATAAGGATTTTGCCAATAAACAGACTAGCCATAGTGACTAGAGACATAATTATTTTGATATAATTATTTTGACTGAATTTTCTTAGGCAGACTGGGAACGTCATTAGTTATAGGTACGAAGTTAATTATTTTTTTAATATATTTTCGTCTCCACGTTTTATATACATATATATATATATAGATATGTGTAGTAGTGCAGTAATAATAGGTACCTCTTATTTGTTCATTTGCGTAATAATGATTAAGTTAGGTAGGTAGGTATTACGTTTTCCTTGTAACAGCCAAAATAATGATAACAGAGTCAACGAACTTGAATAAAAGCAATTATTTATTAATCCGGTTAGCGTTTTAAATTTGATGTTAAAATAATAACTCCCACTTTGGTATTGTAAGCGCCCGCACCGCTATGAACCTAGGTTCGATTCATAGGAGAAGAGGGATATAGTTTCCTGAGGCATCGCGCGATTTGTATGTATTTTTCTGATGAAAATGTAAATAAATGAGCTAAAAAACGTACCTCAATCTGCCTAGCCTTTTCCCAACTATTTTGGAGTCGGCTTCCAGTCTAACCGGATGCAGCTAAATACCAGTATTTTATATGAATCGACTGCCTATCTGCCCTCCTCCCACTGGGTAATATGATACCTCTTGGTAAGACTGGTTGTCGGACTTTCGAGCTTCTGACGACCCGTAACGACTGTCAAAGATCCATAAATGACAGCCGCGACCAGCAGCTTAACGTGCTATTGGAGGCACGGACTAGTCAAGGTATGTAAAGATGATCACCAATCCACGGACCAACCCCGGCAAGCGGATCGACCCGTGCGGCTGTTATTACTTAGCCACGAGCTCCTCCAAGGTTAAAAACGTACCGGTGGATGTAATTTAGTTCCACCTGTACCACTTACAAATTAAGTGCTTTGGTTTGATTTTGTAATACTCACTTAATTAAACTCGAAATGCTGAATCACATAAAGATGTATTTTATTTTGGCAATTGAGGTTCAGTTGCATGTCTCTGAGAGTGTCATACAAATCCCTAATACGCGCCCTGAATTTTACCAGATGACTAAATAAGGAGTTTTGTTATTCTTGAGCTTTTTACCTCACATCCTTACCTACCTTATAATATCGTAAACCGTTGTCGTAAGAGTTGAGTAATCGGAATTATCATGATACCTTTCGTGATTCCTGCTTGCGTCAGAATTGTCACGCTGCATTACTTTGTTAGTCATAAACGCATCATAATCCTTAAGATGAACAAAGTCCAATGCTGGGTTTAAAGAATGTTCTCCGTCTGTGATCATCGGGGTAAAGTGCATGATCCCGTGTCCTAACTGAAAGCGACAGACGCGCGAGCGCGCGATCGACGCAATCGTTTGTATGAATAATGACGCACATTACATACGCGGCTTGATTGACGCGCGAGTACTTTATATTCATACTAGCACGTCCCCTGCGGCTTCGTTCGCGTTTCAACACCCCTCTCACCCCTAGGGATCAGACCGGAATGACAAAGTTTAATTAGGATCAGACAGGAAATAAAACATAATAATAACAAGCAGCCGATCAGATAAGGGGATCCGACCGGAACAACTCAATTGAATGATCATAATCGCCCGCCCGCACTATTACTTTGTTTTCCCTAAGTGTTCTTACTGAGTTTTTTCTTTTTGCTCAGCCCTTAAGGGTCGTGGCAAGATGTTAAATCAACGGTAAAAAAACCGCGGTAGTTCCAGAGTTTAAAGCGTTCAAACAAAAAAACAAACTCTTCAGCTTTATTATCGCGTATTCACGCGACGGTTGCTTTCGGTTAGAACATGACCTGAAAGCTTTAGATATGCATACGGCGAAGTGCTGGTGTGGTGATGCATCAGACTGGTATTTAACCATTTATGTTCTCTTGTAAAATGGTGAACCGTTAGTCGGTTGACTGCTCAGGATGAACCGCATCGTCTTTCGAGGGGGCATGATATTAAGGTACTGGTACTTGTTGACAGGTTGACACTGTCCCCCCATACCTATTAACGAAGAATGCTGAAGATGACGATAGGTCGGTACCTACCCTTATTCATGACGACGAATTCCCTACACACGTTACGAGAATAGAGTCACGTAGATAACTATTTCAAATTAACTCGTACAAGGAAATTATGTGATGACGATTTTGACATTGACATAAATAATAATAAACAGTTATCAATCATTTGAATGACGTAGAAATAATAATGATTAATAACGCAATTTGTGGGTTAGTTTTGTTTGCGCATTAGATTTAGATTAATTTAAAAAAAAAACCTGAAATAAGGGCTTTCCTGAAACTCACGAAAGAATTATGTTAGGTATGTAGAGCTTCTCTGAAAAAAAATGATATCACATTATGTAGCCGAGCTTAGCCTACACGTAGTTTGTTTTAGTCTAATGCACTATATAGTTCCCGAAACGCCATAAGCGTTTATCTAATCCGTGGTCATCATCTGCCTAGCCTTTTAGGTACCAACTATATTCGGGTCGGCTTCCAGTCTATCCGGATGCAACTGAATAACAGTATTTTACATGGAGCAACCTGACCTCCTCAACCCAGTTACTGGATAACACGATTCGCATTGGTAAGACTGGCTGTCAGACTTTCGGGTTTCTGACGACACTCGATTGTATAAGATGGTCACCCATCAACGGTGGTCATTAAAGGTGCCTAAACCGCTACAGCTTTACAATGTTCTTTTAGCGTGTGGCCAAAATCGGAACCATAGCCATAGCGTGCCGCCATCTTGATTTTTGAATACTTACATTTAAAGTGACATTTCACAAAACAATTGCACAAAATGTTTACCAACAGCGCCCCCCTGTCAACGTCATTGGAGCGCCAAAAGATCATGGAGACAACCAGGACCTATGACATATTACTTAATTTTTCGCCTGTCACATGTTAACATTTTGCATGGGTAGCTAGTTATACTGACCATCATCATGCAGCAGTGGGAACAATACTGCTAGGACCAAATCTTTTCACTTATTTTTATATTTTTTTAATAATTTCTTTCAAATGGGCACTTATAAGGCACTTTTGAACGTAAAAAAAACAAAGAAATAGAACTGATTCTTCTACTCTGTGAGAAGAACTACCTACTGGGCCTATTTTCGGCCGTTTCATTGAAATATCTTTTCGACTCGAAGTTTTTGAAAACATTCTCTTCCAGCTCGAGTATTTTTTTCCATTTCAAAGGAAAATATTTAGATAAAGTAATGTTTCACTATTCTGTTAATTTGACAAAAAATATTCGCTTGGAAATTCCATGACATATTTGTATTGCAGTAATCACTGAAACATTACCTACATCACAAATGCGTAGGTTAACCCCCCGAACTGAAATACCATGGAAATACAATTCCAGGATTAGTTCTAAAGTTCAAAATATTACTCTAAATTAGTAATTCGTCACAGTCATGACGTGACCTCTACAAGGTTGGCCTTTGGGAAACTCTAGCGGTAGACATACATACGTAACATTAATAGTAGGTATTAATAGCTATACTGTGAATTCGGTGATAAATATAACGTCACAGTACAGTGCGTATGATTTTGTTGTTTAGTTGGACAGTCCGTCATTAGAAGATTAGATTTTCCTTGGACATTTTTTTTTCTTCTAAAATACTTCAATCTAATTAAACAAGTAGGTAACAAAACATCACGCCTGTATTCCCCGAAGGGTTAAGCAGATGTGTACGTATGGTACACTCACATTTCGCCAGTTATGTTTAACTCCCATGTAATAAGGGCGAGCCTATTGCCGTCAACCGGGCACAAATCCGGACTCCGGGAGACCACTGAGAAATTCCAAATGGAAAAACCCGATATCACTTTGCCTGACCTAGGAATTTAACCCAGGCTCAGCAGCACTAGAAATACGTTAATAAAATTTAACAAGTAATTAAGTAGGTACTTATCTTGATTTGAGTATTGATTTAAAATGCTTGAGATGAAGTTGCGAATACTTTTAATTCTAGGATTTCATATTTTAAAACGGTGAAGTATTTATATATTACAAGAAAAAAATGTTGTTTCTCCTCTCGAATGGATGTTTTTAAAAGATCGCTTTTAGCGATAAGAAAACCCATTATAACAATCTATGTACATTTTTTACATTTATATCTGTAATTCGTATGGTGTAAATAATAATAATAGAAAATAATAAATAATATACAGAATAATAGTCTATTCTATTAAACAGAAAGAAAAAGTGACAAGTAACAAACAAACTGAAAACAATCATGAAATTATACATAGAAATGTAAGTATCTGAATTTCAGGTTCTCCAATATCAGTAGATCATCCCAAAGCAAGTGGAGCCCAGACGGTTATACATCATAGTTAAAGTTATAGTGGGTTTTCCTATTTATTTAGTTATATTATTCCTAGAACGTCAAAGGAGACTTTTAGTCACAGTTTCCCGAAATCATGGAGCTCCTACATCGTCGCCGGCGCCGGTCGCCGATCGCGGTCATATACATACTCGAGCGTTGAGCATTTCATGTCAGTCGAGCAGCGTTTGCGCATCCTATGGGTTATTTTTATATATTAATTTATTTAATATAATAACGTGTTCCGAAATAATTGTTAGTGCGTGTTGTGGTTTAGTGTTGTGACTTTTTTTTAATTAATTTTGAAGGTACGTTTTTTACTTTTATTTTTTTATTTTAAGAGTTTTTATTAAGATGGTTTGCCATGATTTTAAATAATTAGGTATTTAGTAAATAAATAATACCTAAAAGTGTAACGTTTTTTAAAAAGTAATATAGGTTGTCATCGCCGTAAGGGATATAAATAAATATGAGTGAATGAACTATAGCCGAAAAAATATTAGGTATGTAATTCATGTTTGCAATGTAAATCAGTTGGCTAGTAAATAAACTAGACAAGTAGGCATCAATTTATTGAATACTTTATAATGTTTACGATATTACATTTAAAAGAAAACTGTTTTTTTTGTAATAATATGAAATAATGACACATTTCTCTAAATAAATAGAATATTCTCCATGTATCATACTTTTACTTGAAAAATGTTAGGTGCCATAAGTATTTTATTAAACTTTCATGTTATGTGCGACTATGCTGTAACAGCTGTCTTTAGATTGTTTACTTTCGGTGTCACGTCTAAAAATACTTTCTTTACAGATAGCGATAAATGATTGTAAAAGAAATGTGTGTTGTTTCAAACTGCTCCTTAAGAAGCATGTTGTAATTAATGTTGTAAAGAACATGATTATGTCAATGCATTGAGTTTGATAGCAGTTTGTTTCTTTAATATTGTGTTAGTTTAGGTTCACACCGCAAGGCACGTATTAAAAAAAAAACGTTCTGAATCTGGTCGCAATCTTATCTCAGCGACAATTAATATGTAAAAGACAAAAATGTTGGGCAATTAGATGAATTTTTGAGAAATTCTGACTGAGATTACTTAGAATAAGACTTAGGTTATAAAAAGACGGGAATAGCCCCTCAGATCAACTATCTCACGTCCGCAAAGCATCGGAGCCTATTTATGATTATTGCAGTTGGTGGACTTTTCCAACTACTCTAGATTTTCCAAACTATGGCTATGCAGGAGATATGATTTTAAGTGGGTTTTTCAACGGGTGTCAGATTTGAACTCCCGAACTCTTGATAGTTCAACCGTTCAACGTTTGGTCATTATCAACACAGATAACAAGAAGGTATTTTTTTTGAACGAATGCAGTTTATGCTAGATATAAGTTTAAAAAAAAATGAGTCTGTTAAAATTATTGTTCTGGGAGAATAATTTACGGTTATTATTTTAATAAGTTATTGATTTATATGGAAATCGTTAAATTTTATTGAAAATAATATAGAATTTAATTGGTTGTTCAAGAGCTATTCATTTGATTAAGGACGTCATAACTGTTGACCATTAACTTTTTGCTAGTTTTCCTTAAAACAGTCAATGAAAAACAAAACTAAATTGATTACAATAAGTATAATTTAAATACATACGTAGAAATAGTAAGGATACTTTGAAGCTCATAGTTAGGTATCAAGAATTTCTATGAAAACTTCATGGTAATTGTTCTACCGGAATCGTGTCGCACCGTTCTGCGGCAGCTATAAACGTCAGTCATAAAACAAATATTAATTTACTCAAAAACAAACATTGGTTTCGATTAATGAACTTTACGTGCCTAACCAACTAAGAAACTGGTTACAAATTGAACTATAAATCGTTGTATTGAGTGGTATTTACTTTTTACGGGAAAAGTGAAAACTTAAAACAAGCAATCCGCTCAACTGTTGACTGGCCTTTTAAAGGCCGATAACAATTAAAATTCTATTGTGTCTCGTTAGTGAATGAGGAGGCCTGTCGCAGCAGTGGGACTGCACAGGCCTCCTCATTGTGAGAGGGAGTCAAGTGGGCCGTAATCCACCACGCGGGCCCAGTATACCGTAGGTTCATGTCACATGTCTTTTGGAATTTTTAGTTCTAGGACATGCCGGTTTCCTCACAATGTTTTCCTTCACCGTTTTGTTTGGTGATGAAATAAATTACACAAAGTAAAGTGCCTGCTTGGTTTCGAACCCACAACCTAGCACTGGGCCACCACTGCTATAAACAAACAAATATTAAAAATAAAAGGTTTTGTTTTCGTGTTTGCCAAATTTGAAGGGAACTCACTTCAACAGAATTTGAAGTTCAAGGCTATATTCTCGTAAAAATATTCATTCATTTACATAACATAATGTCTCGTAAAAAAATAAAGTAAACAAATAGCAAGTAAATTACTGGTGTCAAATATATTGACACTTGTCCTGCCAACAATGATTTTATGGAGTTCCTACAATAATTTAGCGATGTTACTTTTTAAACAATGAAAACTAATTCTCTTACGAATTTGTGAAGGTTGAACAACACAAATTGTTTAAATCAAAGGCTATCATTATCAAAAATTATGAAAATAAGGTAGGTATGTACTTATTAATTAATTATGCACTGAAAGTTATGAACCAATTTTATGCAAAAAATCGCGCATTTATCGAAACAATAATACGTCCACTGGTTAGTTTTAAATTAATGAATTTATCGTAGCTATAAACAACTGATCAATTATGACATCATAGTTTCTTGATTTAATCGCCCACAGACTATGCAGTGCACATACTAGAATTCTTTAACTAGCTCAATCAAATCATATCCTACAGCACAGCCGAAGGTGAGAATCCAGTTCAATAATAGCAAATGATCACAATGGCATCACTGCAACAAATAGTAGATTGAATTTATCTTTCGTTGCATCGGTATGTACATGTAACCGATATTTATAAGCAGGCCCTAGATTCAGCTTCATTTGGTTGGTCTGGTCAAGTTTTTAGAGTTTGATTAAATACTTTGGCAACGATTAATTTATTGCTGATAAAATTGGTGACTACTGACTATTATCGTTTAAATGCTGATAAAATTGGTGACCAGTTTTTCCTTCTACAAATTATTAATATTAAATGATTTGTCGCCTCAACTCTACACCGCAAAAACATACCTATTAAAATAACATAATATTTCACTGTTTGACATTGAAATTTGTCCAAAAATATTAACAAAATGTGTCCCAGAATAAGTTTTGCGAACTATAAATCATCATAGTATTAATAAAATTTTATCGATGTTTGGTGCAACAACGTTAAGTTTACGACGTTTACAAAATAGAACGTAACTATGTGTTTTTGTGGCTATTTCAAGAACTGCGTGACATTGCTGATGAATATCGGTTTAGAGGCCCTAGGGCCTCTCAAAGTGACATTCTATCAGCGTTAACGATGATGGAAAAGGCAAAAATGTATAGAACTGACATAAGCTATCGAAAAGCTTATAATATCGCCTGTTAAAAAGTCGTTGTAGAAATGCGAGACGCTTTCGAAGCGATTATGTCACTTGTCTAAGCCCTCAGCTTTAGCACGGTTGACATGCATAGGTTCTTGAAAGACTCTTTGTAAATCTCAAGTTCCTAGGAACTGAATCTAAACTAATGTACCTATATACTTTGCACACCCTTTAACGGTACTCTTAGGTATGTTCTAAACGAGCCACTAAATTGCACAATACTCGGCAATTTTTATACAATCTTGGACAGCAATTTCAAGATAGTATAGAACTTCTTCTAATTCTGTAGGCCGTTTCGAAAATGTCACTAGTCCTATCATATGGAGCTTTTGCTCTCTTCCACTCTAATTGCGTAACACACGATCGATCATAATCTGAATCATTTTGAAGGATATTGCTAAGTATTCCATTACTTCTATTGTTCGAAAAATGTGTCTGCTCAACAACGCGAACGTAAATAACGCAATGAATGTTGAACTGTCAAAATGAAACAGATTGTGATTGATCGTGTGTTACGTATTTACGGTACTGGTCTGTGCAATCATACTAAAATATAGATAATACGGCTAAAGTAGGTATAAAATTAATGTTTAGAAGCAAAGCAAAGATCAAACAGATTATTAATCAATTAAATGATACAAACCCGCTGATAATTCATACTTAAATTTTACTTGAAGTGTTAAAGTAACTCTCAAGTGTCGAGTTGTCGAGTCAACAACCTGTGACTATTTGAATAACGCGTCATCTTAACCTTTGGAGTCGTAATTGCTCATTTACATTGTCAATGTCTTGGTCGGTGTTAGTAATAAGTAGGCATTAAGATCATAAGTAGCAGTGTCCACTACATACAGGTACCACTATATGTTTATAGGTTTATCTTGTGGGAAGACCCTGTTTTCAGGGTAGCTTCAATGACGTCAGAAATCCAACTGGCGGCTCTTCTCCATAAGAAATCACCAATTGGAACCGTGCACCTAGCTTTTGACGTTTCATAAGTGCCCATGTAGGTTTATTTAACTAATATTATAAACGCGAAAGTTTGTAAGTATGGATGGATCGATGGATGGATGTTTGTTACTCTTTCACGTAAAAACTACTGAATGGATTTGCATGGCAAACAGATAGTTTATAACCTGTATTAAGACATAGAATACTTTTTATCTCGATATTCCCACGGGATCGAGACTTACGCGGGTGAAACCGCGGGGCGCAGCTAGTGTGAAATAAAATATTTTAATTTAGATTGACGTTGAATTTTACGGTCAAGTTATGGTGCTAATAATCAATCTGCCTAGCCTTTTTCCCAACTATGTTTGGGTCAGCTTCGTCTTACCGGATGCAGCTGAATACTTACCAGTATTTTACATGGAGCGATTGCTTATTGTGACCTCTACAAACTAGTACCTGGGTAATACGATACCCCTTGGTAAGACTGGTTCGGTCGACTTCTGACGACCCGTAACTAAATAAATACGTCAACAGCTATTATTGAGATCGTGTCACCGAGTATAAGTCTTATCCTGCGAATAAATTTTGAATTTTTGCCAGTTTTTCCATACAAAAACTGTCAGACGCCATTTTTATTCCACGGATAAAAGATGTCTGACTTTGGTAAAATCAGCCCTAAGTGTTCTATAAAAAACAGCCAATTTAAACAGTGATTTTTATTAAAAAGTCCATTTTGAAACACTTTTTGAAAGATTACTTAATTAAAGGATACCTATTTTCTGTGGATTTCCTTATAAATACGTACCTACTGATTACTGTGATAGACATAATAACGCTACCTGCAAGCAGACCTTACCTCATCTAATCCAAGATGCGGAATCTGACGCATCTCACAGTCATAGACGCGTCTCGACATCGACATAGTATACTAAGTAAACGGTTAGCTATTTCTGGATACGGCATGTGAATGCATTCGACATGGTTTCCGACTCCAATCTAAAACAGCAATACTATTTAGTTCGTGACTAAAATTCTAAGCAATAAACACTAAGTACTTACCGATGCATATGCGATACCGTTGCTCATTTTGCCCTGCAGTTGGTAACTAAATATTTTCAGAACTATAAGTAGATACTTTAAAATTATTATGTACCTAGGTCCCTATTATGTCAATTGGCGGGGTCCGCTAGGACCGATGCCTGCCAGGGTTGCGGGTTAGTCCGAAAGGGATACGGGGACCATGGCAACAGGCAACTGAAGGAACGCGGGTGGGTTTTAGTCAGTAAAAGTCTGGCACGCCCTTCCGCTCCGCCCAGAGCGGGAGAAGTCATTGGATGATTTCCCAACATCAGAAAAAAAAAAAGGTCCCTATTATGTAGCAACTCAGTAAAATGTTTACAGCTTCACGCCAATTATGTTAATAGAGTGCGCGTGAGAATTTCCTGAACTATTTAAAGTGACGTTAACTCGTATTGTTAGCTCCAATTATATTTTGGATTCAATGGTACAGCCAGCAACAGGAATAGGTGAACACTATCCTGAGTTTCAGAAGAGTTCAAAATATTACTTTGACTTTTTAGGGTTCCGAATGAAAATACGGAACCTTTAAAGGATCACTCGTGTATCTGCCTTTTTGCCACAGCCAATTTGCTCCGAATCTAATGGGCCGATTAAGTTGAGGTAGGTACGCATGTCAATTTCTGTGTCCCAAACACGGACGTGTTACGTAAATAAATGAATTTTGATAATGGGGGTCACTTTTTGGAGACAAATAAAAAAATTAAAAAGAGTTTGCACAACTGTACCGTGTGATATCATCATATCATATCATTTCAAATGAAAGGAATTACTGAAGGGTCTCAAGTGTATTTTTTTAATTTTGAAATAAAAAGTTTCAAAGGTATTTATGAAAATAGATGACAATTTACCCACACCCTAATCTCCGGAGCTACTGACCCTGAGAAAATTAAAAAAATTGTTCTATGCTTAAGGTTCAGGAAAAACTTTAAGGGACAGACCCTTAAAGGTTTTCCTGAACCTTAAGCATATAGGTCTTAAAATAACATGGAACATCTCCAAATATTGTGTGTACCTACCTACTAAACTACATTTGCAGTTGGAATGTATGGGAGAACACGTAATATCACTTTACGCCACAAAATATACCTAGACCTATATCTGTCTGTGGTTAGATAATCATTTATTCGTCGTAGCCAATTGGTGAAGTTATTTTTCGACTGCATTGCAGTTTACCGCACAAATATCTAAACGTTCCCTTTTGCATTTATAATGGTATTAATATCATGTTTTTTTCTTATTTGTTTCAGACTTTAACTCAAGATGGAGCCACTACAAGTAGATGTCGTTCACTTCTATCCGAGGGAAAACGCACAGCCACATAATACTGTCAAGTAAGTAATATTATATTAAAAACCAATAGTTAATTACCTAATTATATCAATATCCATTTTAAACCATTTATTATAATTATCATTATCCATTTTAAACCAATTCTTAATTAATTATATCAATATCCATTTTAAACCAAGTTATGGGTTAAAGCTACATTGATCTAAACTCTGTGACTAAATCTGCTATAAAAACATAAGCTATCTGATGCAATTGGTTGACAAAATCCATACTAATATTCGAAAGTAACTCTGTCTGTCTGTCTGTATGTTACCTTTTCACGCCTAAACCACTGAACGGATAAAGGAGATAGATGGCATCCCGGGGAAGGATATAGGCTACTTTTTATCGACATACCACGCAGGCGAAGCCGCGGGCGGAAGCTAGTCAATCATAAAAGTGAATCAAGCCATTGGCAAGCATAATGCTAGAATTCACCGATGTGATAGCAAGTGATGAAGGGCGGACGTTTGAGTTTTGTAACTATTAACGTTAAAAAAGCGCTGAAACCTTTGTTTATAATTTTGCAGTTAACTCATTGTATTTGTTTTCCCTTCAGATTCGAGGTGGTGAACGACGAGAACCCGACGACCACAATCGTGAGACGTGGACAGCCGTTCAGCGGTGTGGTGAGGTTCACAAGACCTTACGATGAGGCTACCGATATCGTGCAGCTTTTGTTTTCCATTGGTAAGATTTTGTTTTTATTCTCTGGCTACTTTTATCAAAATATTACAGAAATAATAATCTATAGTCTAGCCGCATTGCACCGACACACACGGGTCCATTACAGCAGCGGTTAGAACAGACTGATTACGTAATAGACCAACCGAATGTCAGATCAATTGAATACTAGGCCCATTGGCCTTAGCGTTCTCATTGGTTCTTTACCGCATGGTTTCATTACGGTACGGTGTATAAACCGCGCCGTAGGAAAACCGTGTCTGTCAGCAAGCTTCCATAGTGATCCATACAACACTGACGCCAGTGCCTACACACGGCGAATTAACTGTAGTTTTTCACGACAAGAAAAACGTATGTGTACGAAGGGCCTAACTGATTGACAGCCAGGCAAAATTGTGGCGGACCAACGTGAAGCTGGCAGAACAAACTTGACGTAACCCGTGTTAGGAATAGTCTAATGTCCATGTTATGTTACGGCTAAAGGTGGGTGTGAACATAAACTTAAGATTAGATTAGCCGGCTAAACTTAGGTCTAACTTCGAGGAGGTGTCTGATGGAAGTACTGGCATGCATTGGAAAATTTGCGTGGAAATAGAAGAGATTCGAGCCTAAATGACAATACGGGCATAGATAATGCAGTTTGTTTTCTACAATTCGACATAGTAGAAGACTAGACATACCTCTTGACTGACATAACTTCTCTCGCTCTGGGCGGAGCGGGAGAGCGTGTCAAACTTTTACTGACTAAAACCCACCCGTGTTCCTTCAGTTGCCAAGGGGCCCAGTATCCCTTTCGGAATTTCCCGCAACTCTGGCAGGAAACTAGACATTAACTTGAAAATGTTTGTCCACAGGAGATAAACCATCAATGGAGACTACAGGGAAGATGTTTATACGACGTGACGCGGTGACAGACAAAAACACATGGAGCGCCAATCTGTTGGACGTGCAGGATGATAACACACTCTCTTTTCAGGTAAGCCTCCAGATATGGGCTTGAGAAATGAATGATAAAGCAGGCATGCTCCGTATTATGCATATCGCGTAAGACGAATATGATAGCAAGTTTAGGAAAAAATATTACATCACAGAAGTGTCACATTACCTACAAAGACCACGGGGCTCGGTCACTTTAGCAGAATCATCTATATATTCTATATATAAAAAAATCAAGTAATAAAAAATCAAGTAACAAAAACTAAAACCCAACTACGACTTAAAAGGTATAAACAAGACACCACAGACAGACAAATTAAAAATCCGGAGTCACACATGTTAGGGCATAAATCGAACAGATTACGTGTGACTCCGGATTTTTAATTTGTCTGTCTGTGGTGTCTTGTTTATACCTTTTAAGTCGTAGTTGGGTTTTAGTTTTTATTACTTGATTTTTTTTTAAATTCTTTTGGGGTTATAATATATATATTTTTGAAATGTGCTCATTAAGCCCTTTCATTTGATACCCAACATGGTACGATTAAACCATATTTTTTTTTAAGTTCCTCGCTTTATGTCCTCTAGACACAATCTGGACAAAATCAAACTGGTTGCTAATCTAGTTGTAAAATTTATTATTTTTATATCTTCGATTTTTTTTTACATTTTATGATAATTAATCTCACACACTGTCCTATTAGTATTACTTGCAAGTTTGTAGAAATATTGTGTTATCGTACGTATACTTTAATGTTTGTAAATATGTGAGCACCAAGTACCTATCACATACTTAATTTATTTATTTGTCATTGCTCCATTTTTAATTTTTAATTCTTTTTACCTATTGTAATTGTATTCTCGGTGCATCGTCTTCACATGTAATTATATAATTGATGTACCTATACCAAATATTGTATAACATTTTTTTTAAAAGAGTAACGGTGGAGTTTCTTGCCCATTCTTCTCCATACGAAAACTACCTTTTGGAAGGGGCAACTAGAATCAGTTCTATTTCTATGTATTTGACGTTCAAAAGTGCCTTTAATGTGCCTACTTGAAATAAATTATTTGACTTTGACTTTGACTTTAGAGGGCGCCATTTTTAATTTAATGTGACTTCACATAGCCTATTACCAGCGGACAATCACGACGCTTCTAACGATAGGTACCTCATTTGTCAAATTGTGATAAGTGGTTTGGAAGATAGGAGGGAACAGATGAACATACATACATACATACATACATACATACATACATACATACATACATACATACCGGTCAAAATCATAACCCTCCTTTTTCTTCGCCGTAGTCGGGTAAAAAATAAATCCCTATTTCCCTTGGTCACGCCATCACGCGTGAACGGCTGAAAGGATTTGGATGTTTGGCACAGGGGTAAGACCATGACCTGGAATAGGACATAGGATACTTTTTATCCCGATATCCCACGGGATCGAGACGTACGCGAGTGAGCCCACGGGGTGCAGCTAGTAATAAATAAAAATATTATGAATCATCGTAAAATGTCACAAACTGACAATTCATATTGATGATCTGCGTGTAATTCATACTACGAAATAATTCATCTGTTTGACAGTTTTCTATGGAGATTCGTAAAATGGGCCACACATTATGTATTTATTTTGTGTCAAATTAGAAGAATTGTTAATGACAGCTGGAAATTCAGAAAATGAATTGCTTATAGAGGAATTGCTAATGTGGCCGTTTTAGGCACGATGTGATAGGGGTCTTGCCATCAACGGGCCACAAATCCAAACTCCGGTCAGGCTAATTGATACCTAATTGACTTTGTTCGTTTGAGAAATAATGCTCGTGGCTAAGTAATAGTAGCCGCACAGGTCGATCCATCAGGTTAAGCTACGCTTGACGAGGTTGGTCAGTGGATGGGTGTCCATCTTTACTATAGGATTCCTCCGTGCCTCGGGAAGCACGTTAAGCTGTTAGTCCCGGCTGTCATTCGTGGATCTTTGGCAGTCGTTACCATATAGGTAGTAAAAGTACTCTGTGGTCGTTACGGGTCGTCAGAAGCCCGAAAGTCTGACAACCAGTCTTACCAAGGGGTATCGTATTAACCAGTTAATGGGTTGTGGAGGTCAGATAGGCAGTCGCTCCAAGGTGACATTTGGCCCGCAGGCCAGTTTTTGTGTGGGCGAGATGTCCCCTAACCCGCTCCATGTACCTATACCTAATACTGGTATTTAGCTGCATTCGGTTAGACGGGTAGCCGACCCCAACATGGTTGGGAAAAGGCTAGGCAGATTGATTTTTTTAGGAAATGATGCTCGTTGTGGGGCGATGAATGGAAATAACGGTTCCACAATTAGATAAATATCAGTCGCACATGGGAAAAAAAACAATAAGGCAATCACCGTTAAAAATCTTGGGTTTATAAACCTGCTGTATTTAAAAATGTGTAGGTATAGTTTAGGCATAAATTAGCAATCCAGACACGAAATTATTGACTATTTTAGAACTTGTTTTACTAAAATTGCTATGCTAATTTTGGCACGTATGAAATTGCATCTGCGCAAAAAAATAAATATTTCCACGTAGTGTAGCGAGCAATCTAATAATATGTTTACTAGGAGTGAATCTAAAGTGGAATTTTATTTTAATCTTAGTGTATTTCAATACTTACCTGGTAGGTTAGGTTAGCATCAAAAGTAGGTAGGTACAGAAAAAAAACCGTAAAAGCAATCCCGTTTTTTCAAGAATACGAACGTTTC
Source organism: Lithophane socia (assembly GCA_947522985.1). Taxonomy (NCBI): domain Eukaryota; kingdom Metazoa; phylum Arthropoda; class Insecta; order Lepidoptera; family Noctuidae; genus Lithophane; species Lithophane socia. Next base: position 12,872,048 of record OX383268.1, on the reverse strand, counting down.
TATTCTCAGTCTCGATCTGTCTAAAATACCCCATATTAGGGGTCCCACTCGTATTCCTTAAGTTGCCTGTTGTCAAGGACCCCGGTATCCCTTTCGGACTTTCCCGCAACCCTGGCAGGCATCGGCCCTAGCGGACCCCGCCAATTGTGCTGACATCTCTTTGAAGCGCGCGTGGAACACAACGCGCCGTCGACACGGGCCTGGTCCTTATCGGACGGCGAGCTACGGTACGGAACCCTTGGTTCGCGATTCAGACTCGTACTTGGGCGGTTTTTGATAAAGTTTTGATTTTGCCATTGATTGTCGCTGAGATGAGGTTGCGACTAGAGCTTGGACGTTTCTAATTACTGAAATGAGCCTTCAGTTTTTTAAAACTTATTCAAATTGAATTGATTTCCTGCCAACAAAAATACCACCTTAATTCCTCCTAATTCATTCAAATCACCACTAATACGCATTAGTTACAAACTTACAACGTTCCAAATTAATTCAAATTGCAACGTGTTATTTATGAGCTTACAATAATAATCTATTTAGTTTGAAACAATAGAATATTGAGAGCTAATTTCGTTTAACACGCGATGGGAATTGAATATCTAATGCTTGATTAAAACAAGTTATTTTTGAGGTAATTCGATAGATACGTGCTTAAATAAAATGTTATATTTATTATTATTGTCTGATTATTCAAGGTTTGAGTATTTAAATTAGGAATATTATATACTAGCTCCGCCCCGCAGTTTCAGCCCACTTAGTCGCGATCCCGTGGGATATCGGGATAAAAAGTATCCTATGTCCTATTCCAGGTTATGGTCTACCCATGTGCCAAATTTCATCCAAATCCGTTCAGTTTTTTTTTTTTAACTGGATAAAAATAATCAAGTCTTTATTCAGAAAACCTTAATTATGTACATTATAAAAGCTAACACTAAATTATCAAAGGGCATCAAAAAATTCGTCTGCATCGCTGTCAACAGGAAAAGTGCCCAAAAGGCTGGCAGCATTGCCACGTTGTATGGCTGATTCTGTTCAGCCGTTTTAGCGTGAAAGTGTAACAAACAATCAAACTCACTTTCGCATTTATAATATTATTTAGAGGATTAAGATATACATAAGATAATATTACTTGTGGTTTTGAGGATCCCTTTAAAGCACAAGCACCAGAATTTTCTTCCGATCCACCAGCCCGCAGTGTGGGCCCATGTGGTGGATTATGGCCCACTACCGCTTACAGAGACGAGGCCTGTGTGCCAGCAGTGGGAACATTATAGACGGATGCCTGATGAAGACAAGTAGATATGACAAAGCACCACATTGTGGGTTTTAAACTTAGTTATTCACTTTTAAATAAAAAACGACAGTAAAAATTTTGTACTTGAAGTATTAGAATACCTCAGTCAATAATAGATAGAATACTCATTAATAATACACAATAATAATACGAAGAAGAAGAAACATTATTATAATAACACTTAAAATAAGAATTTATGAGCATTAAAGTGTTGGTCAAGACCAGTTTGTCTAGACAGCGATACTCAAAGTGCGAGTTGCTTTAACTTTAACGTAACAAATAACTCAAACTCAACATTTATTTCAATTAAACCAATAGGGAATATACATGTGATTCAAATATGGGTCAAATATTTTTTTCTATAAACTAAGTTACTTCAGAATTATGCCTCCATCAATATTTTTGAATAAAATTTCTTTTTGAGCGAGAAATTAATTTTTAAAAAGTCCCAAAAAACTGTGGGTAATTCAAATACTTGAAAAGGCTAAGAGCGGATGTGACGTAACAATCCGGAATAACAATCAAAATGTCAATGTCAAGTCAATCAACAAGTGTCAAGTCAATGTCAAACGCTCATAGAAAAAGGAGTTTTTGACGTTGACTTGACAGTTGCTTGTCTGTTTTCACGAACTGTGACGTCACCACACCAAGCGCGCCAAATGGAGGGCGTTTAAATAGCCCGGATCGGTTGGATATTTTTAAACATTTTTTTAACTAAGTACTTTAAATTGCTTTTTTGCCGTCGAATTTTTTTTAACTATTATTTGACGATGTAAACTATCGAATAAAAATATTAAAAAAATACATGCATATTCCCTATTACGGGCACTTTTGAATTGTCAAGGAGTCGATATAAAGATGAAGCTAGTTGCTCATTTGAAAGCGTAGTACGTTCCTATTGGAGAAGAACGAGGAAGAAACTTCATGGACACTCTTTTAGGTGGGAGGTAGTGGTGTCCCATCCACATTTCACCTCTTATGTTTAAGCCAAGGTAATAGGGGGCGACACTTTTGTCACCAACCTGTCACAAATTCAAACTCTCTGCACGCGTAGCATGACAACCGTAGAAACGAGTTTTATCGACGGAGCAATAGACAAAATGGCAGATAATATCTACCTAATTGTTTATCTGTCATTTTGTCTATTCTTTCGTCCATTTTCATTTCGCCCATAAAGTAAAAGTACTCTGTGCCCGTTTCTAGGGTGATCCTAATACGCGTGCTGGATTCCTTATGGGAAAACTCAATTACACTTTGCCCAATCTGAATCTGGGGATCGATAAGGCCTAGCTCAGTACAAGCAACGAACCGCCACTTGACCAACGAGGCTGTTTTTCAGGCAGATACGAGTCGAGGCGAGATAGCAGTCAGAAATACAAAGCATTATTTTTACGAATTGATATCATAGCAATTAATCAGCGTAGTGCATGTACAACCCGTGCACATTAGCATGGCACCTGGCTGGGAACTCAATACTCCCCCCGCTACCCGCGCCGCGCCTCGCCGTCGCCGTGCGCGGAAGCGGGGGGAGTTACAAACGTCATTGAGCCAAGAAGGTGCCATGTTAATGCGCACGGGTTATTATCATAGCATAATCATAATAAATCTTTATTTATGTCAACATCAATTTTCCAGGCACTGGTTAATAAAATGCACAATTTTAAATAGAGAACCGTGTGTCTGAAGGATGAGATTCCTGAGGTGCAGATCACCCGGCTCTCTAAGATAGGATATGTTAATTTATAAGACGGTTAAAGTCTTGATACAATCAACTTTTAAATCTGAGCACCACCCAGTTTGAGAACCGCTTGCTGAAGAACTCGCAGTATTAAAGATGATGTTCACACAAACAGATTACGTTAGGTACAGGTTTTACACGCAAATCTAGGATTGGTAATTTATTATGAGGATACAAACCATTAATTACACTTAGAAGACGTGATGAAAACGAGCAATTATAAATACATTGTTATTTATGTATTTTGTAACTAAATAAATCTTTTACCAACTAGCTTAGATTTTAGGGTTCAAGTATACAAGATACATTAAAAGAAACGAAGTTATTATAGGTATTTTTTGGTAAACAGAGCTTAGGTACATAATAAAAAATAATAATAATAAAATAATTTATTTGCGTAAAACATGGTATACAGTGTTATGTTAAGCATAGGTCAGATTGGCACAAACATGTTTAGCTAAGATAAAAACATAGCATGCAAAAATTTCATGTTACAGGGTAATCATAATTAGGTACAATAACGTCAGAGTAGAATGTCAATATTTTTTATCCATAAATTCTTTCAAACTGTAAAAGCTACATTCATTCATAGACAGCCACATCATTTTCCTGCCCTTATCCCATGTTACTTGGGGTCGGCGCAACACGTTTTCTTTTTCCACTCGCCCCTGTCAACCGTCACGCTATCATATATCACGCTTCTCTTTCATATCATTCCTCACACAATCCATCCATCTTTTCTTTGGCCTTCCTCTCCCGCTCCATCCATCAACATTTATATTCATCACTTTTTTAGTCACATGCGTTTCGTCCCTCCTCATCACATGCCATACCAGGCCAAACGACTACCTTTCAACTTTTCTGTCACTGGCGCCACTTTTAAACTTCCCCTTATATACTAATTTCTTACTTAATCCATTTTCGTCACTCCACACATCCATCTCAACATTCTCATCTCCGCTACATGCATTCTTTTTTCACCCGTCTTCTTCACGTACATAGACAGCCACATGGGAAGGAATTCCTTCCCATGTGGCTGTCTATGTACCTAAGCTCTGTTTACCAAAAAATAAACGTAACCACTTTCATCGTTTCCTCCAAAAAACTCTTGGAACTTGGTTCTAGGAAAGTAGAACCGATCTATGAAGGCTGGCGCACATTACGGCACCTCGGCGGGTCACAGCACAACTCATTTCAATACAAAAAAGTGCGGTGCGGCCCTCTTTAAAATGTACGGAAATGGTGCACGAGGATTTTTACAATGCGGTGCGGCCCGCCTAAATATGCACTGCGCTTAACTCTATACCTATAAACATTTACCTATCTTTACTAAACCTAAATAACTCTCGTTCCCACAGGTATCAACTCCAGTGACCGCCCCTGTTGGTGCGTGGGTACTCAGAGTGATCACCTGGAAGCGAGGCTTTCCTGAACGGGCCTATTATGACTTCGATCAGGACATCTACATCCTCTTCAATCCATGGAACCCTGGTAAGTGCAGCCAGAAAAGTATAGGATCAATCGTTTATAGCAAGCAGGCTATTGCTATAAACTATACAGGGTGTCAGGGTAAACACCGTTGTCACTCAAACCATGGATAAGTATTTGACCGAGTAACAACAAAAAAAAAACATTATTTTCATTAATTTTAAAAAGTTTCTATGCGACTCCGTGCTCGCTAGCGAAACAGCTGACTAACTGAGGGAGGTCTCGCTCGCGGCCGGTCAGGTTACGTACCGCGTCCCCCACCTGTGTTGAGACGCAAGTTCGCTACCCTAGCGCATAGGGTGAAAGGGTGAAATACTCTTGTGGTAAAATGTAATAAAATAAAATAAAGTTGTAATTTTCTATTGGTTTTACGTTCTATGTTCTAAATGACACCAAACCACTGGTTTCAAGGATAACGGTGTTTACCCTAACACCCTGTATACTATATGCTCTATTTACCTCCTTTCTTGCCCTCTGTGCCACAGAACAGACAGTCAATGTGACCTCTGCCTTGCCACGACGACGCTAAATTGACACACAAATATTTGACGCACTGCTTTTAAGCATTTTAATTATTGGTAGTAGCTACGTTTTAATCCTTTGTTCCGTTGTTTAACTAAATAATGAGTTCAATATGATTTAAATTCATAGAATTTCGGTGCTGATTAAATCCAATTTAGGTCATCATGACATGGTATCAGTAGGGTATTGAACAGCGTTAAAACAAAAAAGAAAAATAAATAAAACGAGCTAACCAATCTATGTTTGTTTCATTTCGTTATATTACAAATTACAATGCAATCTTCTCAATTTAAACTTTAAATAGGTTGCAAAACAATACTGAGAGTTGTAAAAACATGGCTAGTCTAATTTATTTATGAGTTTGGAGTCTCTTTTTGCGAATGCAACTGAAGGTAGAATAAAGTTTTAAAGCTTTCCATTAAATTTGTCTTTCAAGTAACCTCCGATTTTGTAGGTAGCTTTATATTTGATCCAGAACAGGACATCCAGGAAACGTATTCCCTTTTTTCACTCGAACCCTAGACGATTATTCGGCATAACATGCGTTTGTTACGTGAATTATCATGCTGCATGAAGGACCCTGTATGAGGTCGATCATGCAGCATGATAACTCACTAAATTCTATGGAATTGTCAATCAAGTGCCAGCACATCAGTTTGTCATTCGCATCAATCAATACAATTAAACGGTCATGCATGCATAACAGCACGTAAAGCATGTCATGCCGCATGAGCGTCTAGGGTCCGCTTTATGCCCATTTTCACTTACACTATGCGACATCTAAAAGTAATGCATAAGCATTACTTTTAGATGTCGAAAACTCGTTGAGAGTCAAAAACTCAACAGTTTTTGAATACATTTAGGTGTCGCGTATTTTTAATGAACATGGGCATTAATGGCTAAAGTAGATAAACACGTGTCCTTTTATTAAAGCCTGTCTGATAACGAACCAACAAAAATGAAATAAAATTTAAATGATTAAAGTTGAACTTCAACATCAACCAATACTTACTTAATCCTCCTTCCAGATGACCAGACCTTCATGGAAGACAAGCCTCTTCTTCAAGAGTACGTGCTGAATGACGTGGGCAAGGTCTGGGTGGGGCCCATTAAGACCACGCGCGGGAAGCCCTGGCTCTATGGGCAGTTCGATGCCGTTGTGTTGCCGGCCTGCATGTTCATGCTGGATAAAGCTGAGGTGCCATTTAACCAGTAAGTAAAATAATCTGAGCTTGCTTCTTCTTTTGCTTTGGGACAAACTGTTCTAAGTAGTTGGTTGAGAGACTGATTTTGCTGGGGTGGGTAGTTTTGGCCAGCCACCACCGCTCTCTTTGAAATAGCCCCCGGCAGCTGTTAATCGGAAAACGTAGGTAGAGTAGGACCTAGGACGCTTTTCTAGGTCGAGTGGTGATCTCCAAAGCGGTCAGTAGAAGCACCAGCAGCTGCATGCGATTAGCCAAATAGCCCAAGAAAGAGAGGAATAGTGAAAGATGGAGGAGGCCTTCGCCGTTAAATGGACACCCAATAACAATTGAATATTTTTTTTGTGGCTATTTGTTTACCGCCTTACTACTTAATAAACGTTGTATAGCGTTGTAACAAACGTTGTATACAACGTTTATTAGTAAGGCGGTTAATGTTTTCTTTAATCTGTCAAATCAGTTAATTTATACACGGTTAAATTTTAGTCGTTTTAATCCTCATATGGGGTCTTATATTCATCATTATGAATAACTTTCACTATGGGGCCAACCCTGAAATCGCGAAAATAAAATCAGCTGTTATGTTGCGAACATAAATGTCCCTACATTTATGTTCGCATAACTCGTCAAAATGTAGGGAACAGCTGATTTTTGGGATTATTTCGGTATATAACAGTCCTGCTATATTAGTTGATAATGATGATGACGTCTCCCATTAAATAGGCATCATACCTTTTAGATTATAAGTAAGCACACATAAAACAAACTAGTCATGCGTTTCTACTAAACGATTATAATTGCAACCAAAATTAGAATTTACATTGAAAATCTGTAACTACTGATTTATTACATTGGCAAATCTTCAAAGCATAACACTATTTCATTCGAGAGTAATTGTCCAGGTTTTACCTGACATAATATGCCGCTAAACAAGACAAGAATTGGCAGTCGAGAAGAGTGTTAGAATCTAAAATCCCTACAGAAGCTACAGATTAAGGAAACTAAATAAAACAATAAACAAATCTAAGTCTTAAAGGCGCAGATCAATTGATGCTCGCGGCTAGGCTACGCACTTGACCGAAGCTTGGCTTTGTATGAAAATGTAGCGGGTTCGACCACTGGGAACCACACACGGCCAAAGGCGGTTCGTAACCACTCAGTGCACATCTTAGGGGCGGGACATACACAAGAGACGATGGGTGCAGGTGAGATGACGTTGCGGAGCCGGCGTTGCGCCGCTTTTTTCATACTTCATACAAAATATATAGGAGCGACGATACACAACCCGCCCGCGCCCCGCCGCCTGGATACGCGCGCCTTGTCACTCCTATACATTTTGAATGATAATATGAAAGAAGCGGCGCAGCGCCCGCGCCGCTCGCCTATAATGTGCGTTCCGCCCCCTACTCCGCAGTAGTAGAATTGCGCCTTTAGTATAATAATATCTTCCTGGAAAAAGACTTGTGTTTCTGGACACTGGTCTATGATTCTACCGTCATGTTACGTGACCAGCTCTTCAATTGGAGACGTTGTATGAATACGGAGGTGAAAGGAAACTGGCATTTTAGAGGCGATTGATATATTGGTCTGCTGTTGAACATCTTGGCGATTTGGTTTGCAATGAGTTGAATAATTTAGAATGAGATTAACTAAAGCTTGATCTATTTTGTTTTTATTACATTCTGTTTTACTATGGTCTTTGAGTTATTTAGGATTGTTTCCATACCAGAGATTTTTTTTAAAAAGGGCCGTACCTACTTTTCTTTTTACCGAAACCGTGAAGTGTAGGTAGAGAAATTCTGAAGACCTAACTCCAAGCTATGCGGTTTAGGACCGCGTCTCCAAGCTATGCGGTCTTTTGCAATGTGAACCGCTTGGTAAATGCTGGCTCCAACAGCCTTTTTGACCGCGTCACCATCCTGCCGGTGCGCTGAGTGCGTTTTTTTCCACCCGGCCCAGTATCGAAAGTCTTTCCAATGAGAGATAGATTTCTTAGAAGTTACAATTTATCGTTATTTATAACGACACTACCTATAACCAGCGGGGCAGGTAATTGCGAAACACACATAAAATGCCAATTGATCGCAATGGGTTTCATTTTGACAGTTCGGCCACGTTCATTGCCTTATTGATGTTGTTGAGCGGATGAATTTTTCAAACCTATGAAGCAATGGTTTAGCAATATTGTGATTTAGTGTGTTACGAAATTAAGTGCAGGAAAGTGTTGCATCACTAGAGTTGCATTTTCTTCATATTTCGCAGTAGGTACCTACTTTTTTCCCTGTAAATAATTATAGATTTCATATAATTGTATCAAAAACCTTCCCAAAATCATATTATCCTTTGTGGCATTCTAACTTAATTAAAAACACCCCTCTTTCCTTTCTTCCAGCCGTGGCGACCCAGTAAAGGTCACTCGTGCCATCTCCCGCATAGTAAACTCCAACGACGATGACGGTGTCCTAGTAGGACGTTGGGACGGCGTCTACGACGACGGAACAGCCCCCTCGGAGTGGACCGGCTCCGTGGACATCCTGGCGCAGTTCCTCGAGACCCAAGAACCTGTGTCCTATGGACAGTGTTGGGTATTCGCAGGGGTTGTTACTGCTGGTAAGTAGATAACATTCTTGGAGTGAAATTTTCTTAAATGTGCTGTGAAAAGGTTCATCTTGGTGGGGAGGGGGGACAATAATTCTTCAATGTAAAAAAAAAGTTGACTACCTCATCTGCCAGGTCAGAAATTAGTAATTTAGAAGGTGAAAGAAATTCTCACCTTTCGTAGTTAGTGTAGGAATTGTGGTAGACAAACAAACATCTTAGGGCTTAGGGTCCTCTGCCAGGGTTGCGGGAAAGTCCGAAAGGGATACCGGACCTTGGCAACAGGCAACTGAAGGAACACAAAAAAAAAAAAAAAAGTAGCTTATGGTCCTATTGATCATCAGAGTTTTTGGAACAATGCTTTTATAAGGGCGAATTGCACCAATCCGTTATACCGACTATAAGTCTTATCCTGCGAATAAATTTTGAATTTTTGACAGTTTTTCCATATAAAAACTGTCAGACGACAATTTTATTCCACGGATAAAAGATATCTGACTTTGATGAAATCAGCCCTTAGTCAGTCAGAAATAACGTATATGCACCTACCTACAGTGAGTACCTACAATCAAACAGTACAAAGGAAAGTTAAGAAACTATAGGTCATGATAATTTCCTCATACAATCTTGAAAGCGTCTAAGTGAAGCAAAAACTGGCATCAGGCCAACCAGCACACAGATATGAAGTACCAAGGACGGTGCAAACGTAACTATAACTTTCGCGTTTAAGTTCATTTATTATCTAGAGGAATCAGATCGTTCATCACCATTAAACTGTGCATTTAGTTTATAAATCATTTCACGCAGTTTATTTCTACGTGGTTGAGCCAGAAAATATTAAATGTTAATTGTACAGATAAATTAATATTTGGACAGCTCATTAAGATACGGGGGGTTATCTATGTCTTCCATTGCTTTGATAAAACGTTTTAAAAATAACGTTGTTCCTTGAACTAATTTTTATAATCTAATAATCATGATATTCTTGGGTATCGGTCCAAAAAACACGACTGGAGTTTTATAGTCTACCAAGTATAGCGGACTGCACCTCATTAATTTAATCAGAACTAAATCAAAATATGAGAAGATATTCCACCTACTTTGCTGAAATAGTTGTAAGATGATTGATGATGATGATTCATGTCAATAGGCAAAAAATATTGACAACCGCAATGAGTAGGTACCTCATAGGAAGTTCATCTGGGCTAGGATATACCCACGCAATGACAATGTTTGAAAGTATAATTTTACCGGCACCCTCCAAGCCAAAATACAGCTCAATGCTGCTTCGCATCAGAAATCAACAAATTCCTAATCGATTTTCTCTTTCCAGTCTGCCGTGCTCTGGGCATCCCATCCCGCGTGGTCTCGAACCTGGTGTCAGCTCACGACGCCAATAGCACCCTGACGGTCGACAAGTACTACTCAGAGACTATGGAGGAGCTGGGCTATGACCCTAGCAACGCTGAGCCTGAACAGACTGATTCCATCTGGAACTATCATGTGTGGAACGATGTTTGGATGGCGAGACCTGACTTGACTGCTGGTGAGTTGGCTGCCCTTTATGGTAATTAGCTTTATTTATAAATGAACCGAATTAATTAAAAGAGCTTAAAATGCAGAATCTTTTAGAGACATCGTTCAAGGATTATGCTGCTTATCGGTTGTCAGATACTGCAGCAAAATAAAACGGTTCGTAAATACCATAAATATAAGATTTATATTTCTATGGGAAATACTAAAGCAGCAAAAAGAGAGCAGTGTTGGCCCAGTGGTAAAGAGCAGTGGTGGCCTAGTGGTAACGGCCACGACTTACGAGTTGTAGGTTCGAACCCTGACAGGCGCTTTACTTTGTGTAAATTATTTCATCGCCACTGCTCTCAAAACGGTGAAGGAAAACATCGTGAGGAAACCGGCATATCCTAGAACCAAAAATTCGAAGACATGTGGCATCTACCAACCCACACTGGGCCCGCGTGGTGGATTACGGCCCGCTCCCTCTCACAGAGAGGAGGCCTGTGTCCCAGCAGTGGGAACATTATAGGCTGATTATGAAAAAGTGAAATGGTTCTTGAACGACGCTTCATACTTATATCCCCAAAACTGAATCTGGTCTTTTTACATAATTAATGCCTTGTTTTCAACTTTTATGGCTGCTTCATAATAGTTTACTAGGCACCAATGGTTTCCCATCTGAACTTAACAAACCTTCAGCATTTGAGTTTTCGATACGAAGTTAATCCGTCATCTCTCCCAGGATACGGAGGCTGGCAAGCCATCGACGCCACTCCTCAAGAGACCTCCAAGGGAGTTTACCAGTGCGGCCCAGCGCCGTTAGAAGCTATCAAGCAAGGAGTCATCGGAATGAACTACGACGTGGAGTTTATGCTGGCTTCAGTCAACGCTGATCTGATGAGGTGGAGGATCGACTCTAATGAGGAGACTGGATATGCTATGGTGGACAGTAATACTTACCAGTAAGTATTCTTATTTTACTACTAATAGAATTTCCGCCTCTTGGGTACCTACTGAAATTATCAAAACTTAAGGGCGCACCTTAACTCAAATTGCTTAGCATGATCCTCCGTTATGCCGGAAATACTGCAGCATTAATTTTGAAATAAATATATGTTAAAGTTGAGGATTGATGTTAGGTCCTATGTTTGGCGAAAACACGATTACATAAAATTTTCTCGATAGAAAAAAAATCCAAAGTTACCTCTAAACAGAACTAGAAACTTTGTATAATAACTGAACTATCTATAAAGCAGGTCCTTCGTTTTTTATTATTTTTAAATAACCATTATTTTCACCGTAAAAAGCAATTACCTAAACTTTTCGACGCTTTAGGGCCGCTAGCGCCACACTCCTTCTCGTTCTCACTCAGGTCGCGAGTAGTATGGTGCGAGCGGCATAAAATCTGAGGTAGGGTGCGCCCTTAAAGTTCAAAGACAGTAATTCGCACAGAAATTATCTTCGCTATCGAAAAGATAAATTAGTTTCCACCTTTCTTCCTAACAGCCAATTTTCTTTCCAGTATCGGCCGCATGGTCCTCACAAAGAAACCATACGTGTTCGATCCCAACGGTGACGAAGACCGAGAGGACATCACAGAGCAGTACAAGTTCAAAGAAGGAACCGCGTCCGAGCGGATGGCTCTCATGAACGGAGTAAGGTTCTCCGAGAGGGCGAAGAGATATTACGCTGTAGCCAACAACTTACAGAATGATATCACGTTTAAACTTCGTGATGTGGATAGTGTTCCCATTGGAAAAGACTTCAGGGTTACTGTGGATATCGAGAATATTTCCGGAGAGGTAAGACCAGATGCTTAACTAATTACTCATCTTTCTTAACTCTTCTTTTTCGCTGTAAGCCGTGTACAAATAATTTTACTTTGATTTTAAGGAAACCGGTTTATTACAACATTGTTTTAGTATTGCCAATTTGGTGTGAAAGGAACAGCTTATACAACTCACTATCTTTACTCCATAGACTTTTTTTTTTTAGCAACTACATGCAGGTGCTGAAAAAAAATTGTCTTCATCACATAATACTTTTCTAAAAAACATAGGAACAGCTTATACAACTCACTATCTTTACTCCATAGACAATTTTGTTACCGAACCGATATTGAAAAAGCCATAATAACTTACTTTTCTACGTATTACTTCCAGGGTCGTAACATCAAGGCGTCCCTATCAACCAACAGCGTGTTCTACAACGGAGTGAGAGCCGGCGTCATCAGGAAGGTTGAAGGAAAGATCTTCGTAGGAGCTGGCAAAAGTAAGTCAAATTAAGCAGCTGCAAAGGGGCATATGGGGTCCTGGGCCCTGGGTTTGATTTCCAGGTCGGGTAAAGTGTTATTTTCTCAGTAACATCCCGTAGTTTGGAAGTTGGCAGGCCGCGGTGTGATACTACCGTTCCTCGGAAAGAAGCTGTTGGCTCTCTTCGGTCGTTTCGGATTGCCGTTCCATCGGACTATTTTTGAGAGTTAGGGAAGGGAGAGGGAACTCTCTCCTTCTTATCTCCTATTCTTGAGTCACTATGTGTTCAAGATTATCTCAATTAAACTGAGATTTTGCTATAATCAGCAAGATTGGAAATGGTATAATGGATAATCCGATGGCATGATATTACTAATACCTAAATACCAAGGTTCACAGCTGGTGTGTGATCAAAAAGGCTGATCTTTTCTTTACCAATACGTAAACCACAGCTCTTAATAGATGTTCTTTTTTTGCAGAGGAACAAATCAGTATCCTAGTGAAATCAGACGAGTACCTGCCCAAACTAGTGGAGTACTGCAACGTGAAGATATCAGCGATGGCCATCGTGGATGAGACCAAGCAGTCCTGGGCCGATGACGACGACTTCCAAGTCATCAAACCTAATATTAACATTAAGGTAAGTTAGGAAGAAAAATCTGGAAACAGTGGAACTACAGTACTTGGTAGAATGATGACCTGCAGGGCTAACATGAAAAGCGCGAGAACGCTCTTTGTAGGTCGCGGGAATCTGGGCAGGGCAGCAACGAGGCGAAAGTTGTGGCAATCCTTGGGAGAGGTCCTATGTCTAGCAGTGTACGTCTTTCAGCCAAAACAATGAGGATAATGAACTGCAATTTGTTATATTCATATTCAAAAATCTTGAAAATATTATAGGTAGCGCGCAGTCCTGTTTTTTCCCCTAAGGTCATTCTAGTCTATTTTTGCCCCCTATTATACATGGGGGTACATGACCGCAGGCTTAGTACTTATGTAATTTATGAGCGAAGTTTCTCGTTCCTCAAAAATCTGTATTTTATGGTAGAATGAAGTCGTTAGTATGACAATAAATAGAATACCTGAATCAATCCTAGTGCAGTAATAATTACCCATTTCACTAATTCCTCTGAGACTTGAGAGCTTCATTATCGCGGCGCTTTTCTGGTTGATCGCCAATGCAGATTCCGACCTACACTTTCTTCAGAATCATTATCCCAATGAATTATTTAGACGATAAATATCAGCGACATAAGTATATACATATACTCCAAACACTACATACCTCTGTACCTCATATACTCCAAACACTACACTCGCGACAATCTAAGATGTCCGTTTTGACGTTTCGTTCTCGTACATGTAATAAAACGTTATGCCTTGAGAATCAATTTTAAGCAATGTAGATAAGTCGTCGATTACAAACTCCCTAAGTATGTTCAATCGATATGTCTCGAGAATCAGTTTCTAAGAAAGCAATTTTTCTTTTATCGCTACACAGTCCATTTTTATAGCTGTCAAAAGGCACTTCTTAGATTGTCGCAAGTCTAATAACTTACCTTTATTTTCCCCTTCGCAGTTCAACGACGACCTAATCCTGAACCAGCCGACAGTAGCCTTCCTCTCGTTCACTAACCCTCTAGACCGCGCGCTAACCGGCTGCGAGTTCCGATTGACGTCATCAGGCATAACGGGCCGCACACTCAAGCTGCAGGGCGCGGATGCGGGACCATTGGAATCAATCACTGCCGAGTTGCCTATACAGCCTAATGTAAGTGACTTTAAAAACATAGGTAACTGTTTTGCAGTTGTCTCATATGAATAATCAATCGTCCCATTTTGGGTCGATAGGTATTGAACATAGAGATGTAATATATCTCTATGGTATATAAGTTAGTGAGTTAGTGAGAGATATAATATATCTCTATGGTATTGAAGTTTTGTAAGCGACGACTGATTATTTTTTCGCGATTACGATGTTGGTGCCATAGAGACAGTTGTGCAGTTTGTGGTCTGTCTGTACCGAACCCTTAATTTTCACCGCACCTTTGAGATACACCCAGCTGGACCGTGTGCCTGTTTTCTATGCTAAAACGTTTTAAAAATCCACATACAATCCTAATATTAGTAGGAAATATTATAAATGTGAAAGTTTGTGTGTTTGGATGTTTGTTACTCAATCACGCAAAAACGGCTGAATGGATTTGGATGAAATTCGGAAAATAGATAGTTTATAACCTGGATTAACACATAGGATACTTTTTATCACGATATTCGCACGGGATCGAGACTTACGCGGGTGAAACCGCGGGGCGCAGCTAGGAGGAAATCCTACTAATATTATAAATGCGAAAGTTTGTGTGTTTGGATGTTTGTTACTCAATCACGCAAAAACGGCTGAATGGATTTGGATGAAATTTGGCAAACAGATAGTTTATAACCTGGATTAACACATAGGATACTTTTTATCCCGATATTCCCACGGGATCGAGACTTACGAGGGTGAAACCGCGGGGCGCAGCTAGTACCTAATAATGTTAAAATCCACTTCATATAAGTAGTCTTGCTTACTTATAATTATATTTTCTTTTCATTTGCAGAAAATCGGCAAGATCAACTTCGTGGCGACATTCAAATCAGTTGAATTGAAGGATATCAATGGTGCAGCTACCGGTGAAGTGTTCGAAGCATAAGCTAACTTATTTCTTAGGAGTTAAGTCATATTTTCTGTTGTACTATTGTAAAATTTTGCGAGTATATTAGTCAGGTATTTTTAAGCATTTTTCTTGTATTGGCTAGTCCATATAATATTTTTTTTTATAAGATTCAAAAATACGTAAGAATATTTTAAGAATTTGTGCATTTTAAAATATTATATTTTTCTAAAATTAAGTCATAAGTCGAATAAAAAAAATCATATGAATAGATTTTATTTAGATAATAATAGGTACATAATATGTGAGTTGTAAGTGCCAATTTAACTGTGTAATAATTAAACAAATAATTATTTTTTTACCAGGCAGCGCCGTGAAACGGTACACACCTAATTATAAGTTTTAAAAAAGCAATTGTGTCATGTTATGGCTTATAGCATTTTATAGTTACGTAGTGTTATAGTTTATTTTTTATGAATTTTGTATTGAAATCTCAGAAATTAAAATAAGTAATTATTATTGTGAGTTGTTTTTGAAACAACCCCGATGAAAACTTAAAAACGTTTTCAGTGTGATTGTGTCGAAAACTGTTTTATCGCAGTCTTTTATTTTGTAAGAGTTACGTTTCTACTATTTTTGTTTAAGAAAACGCTTTCTACTACAATAAATAAAAAGTTTTTATTAGTATTTTGGTTGTATTTTTTTTTCTGGTAAAGCTCCTTCCTTTTATGAAATGACTCGGAAGGGGGAGATTCGGCCACGAAAATTGGCCAGTAAGATTTAGGGACAATTTATACTAGACCGCCACGGGCACGAGACACGTCTGTGTCTGCTCGGGACCTGCTAGGGATAAAGACTCGGACGGGACACAGATGTTGCAGGGTGTAGCATGAATTGCTCCATATAAAATGTTCATGAAGTTTTGGATCTGTGCCTCGCCCGCGCCTCGTATAGGGCACGGCTCGCGCCCGACTGCGTCTAGTAAGTAGGTCTCGGTCTAGCATAAATCATACTTTAATGAGATTTGAATAATGTCAGGTTATTTTTCTAAGGAAAAAATATGGACAACACTAACTTACTGGGTACAGTCAATAAAAAAACATTATTTTAAAACAATTTTTTTATTCAATTCCATGCAGCGTTCACCACTTTCGCTTACAAACACAGTTTGACATTTAGCTTGAAACTATCCTCTTAAATCGAAATAGAACACTGACTAGGCAAACTTAGATACATTTCATTTTTTAGTTTAGTAAAAAAGGTTTTATCAGCAAATATGCCATCAAAACGCATGTTAGCTGTTTTGACCAAAATATTTGCAGTTTATCAAAAGGATAACAATTAACGGATCAACCTTAATGAGTATGGACGAATGGAACAAAGTATACAAAAATGCACTTGAAGAAATCCAAAATTAGTTTCCAAGAATCCATACGCAGTCATGGGCACTGCCGATAGAAATTAAAAATTAAAACTGGTATTAGCGCCCTCTATGTTCTAAAGCCCCGCACTACGGTAAGTTACCACCCAAAAATCGCACAACGCGGCTAAAGCCTGAAACACAGGTTTTCACAAACCTAGATCAGGCAGGTCTATATTACAGCTAGAATTAAAGTTACCTCGTTTGTAATTAATGTAAATCTTATTTTTACTTTTTAACTTGAATAAATTTTATTTTTTATTTTTTTTTATTTTTAAAGCTTTCACTTCAACTAGTGGGAATAAATAAAAGCGTTGAATGACTTATCCAACACAGCAAAATTAACCACAACTACTGATCATTTTACGAAATAATTTACAAGTTTGCCTGGCCGTATTCTCTGAGAACCATCAATTTAGATGCACCCAAAACCATACGATATTTAACCTTAACCTAATTGATTAAACTAAATGGAAAACACAACATCGCCATACATAAATAAAACAATATATTTTATCACATAATGTTCGGTTGACTTGGTGCCCACTTTGCTAATAAAATGGCGCAGATTTCAGAAAAAAAAAATAGAAAGTCCTTAATATCTAATAACAATAATAATTATTGTTATTACATAATGAAGGACTTATTTCTTCTTTTTTTAAATATTATTTATATAATTCATAATTATTATGAAAATATTTTCCATTTAATAAATTAACTAGTAAAAAGTTCCGAAACCTTAAAGAGATCATCTTTCAACATCACGCCTGTATTCCTCATTGGGGTAGGCAGAGTTATGTTATGTCCTACGTAATAGGGGGCGAGCCATAAACTAGGCCAACATCCAGACTCTGGATGGGGGTGCTGCTACTGAGAAATTCCTGATGAACAAACCCAATACGATACACACAGACAATTTTGTCTAGTCTTTTTATAAAAATGTTTTCTTAGACATTTTGAAGATTTTATAAGTATCAACAGTGGACACCAAGCAAATGAGAATAATTTGAAAGGAAAAAATGTAGCACAAATGCATCTGTACAAGGAACTTCAAGCTTAAAGGACGGCCAACAAAACCACTGTATATTTATAAACATCTGTATTTATATTAAAACTATTCTTTGACAAAACAAAGTGTGCAAAAGTAAAAAAAAACTTTTTCTGCTGACTATACTTAGTATGACATAAATGACAAACCATATCAATGACAAATTGATATTATATTGGAAAAAGAAAATAATTTTCTGTTCCACAAATTGAAAACATCGATAGATTTTTCATAACTAATATAAAAATTCATTGCCGTTTCGAAAACCAATGCGACTAAAATTAATATAAATAGCCGATTGCATAATTTAGAAAAAAAAAACACAAATAAATAATTTGGCATAATGGTCATTTTCAAAATAATCAGAATAATACTTAGCTGAGATATATGCACTTCTTTTTCAATAAATTATTTTACAAAATTACTATTATTCATAATAAACATGGAAATATTGCTTTCGATCTTATTCTACACACGATATAGACTTCTTGGTAAACTGCTGTATACCTGTACAAGAATCTTTTGGCGCGTGGTCAAAATCGGAACTAACGCCGCCATCTTGTTTTTGCAATACGTTTCACAAAACAATTGCAGCAGATGTTCACCAACAGCGCCCCCCGTCAACGTCATTCGAGCGCCAAAAGATCTTTGTAGCAGTATATTTAAAAAATAAATAATTTTCACTTCTTAGAAAATGACTAACTAAATATTCTGGCGATTCTTTTGAGCACAAAGTAAACTTAGCTAAAAGTATTGCTATCTGCTTAGCGCAAGTAAAACAAAAAAGAGATGCATGATTATTTGAATTGTCACAGATTAGCCCCTGCGTAACACACTTTGAAGGATAATGATAATCCATTGCTTCATATGTTCGAAAAATTTGTCTGCTAAACAACGTAAATAACGCAATAAATGTTGTTAGACTGTGAAAATGAAAATCATTGCTACTGGAAATGTGTTACGTACCGGGGTATTTTTTTTAACTTTTGAACAAGTTTGTTCCAGTTTGGACTAACAGGGCATCTCTATTTACCCGACTGCGTTTGTTCTGCTTTATAGCAAGAGCCAGCAATATTTGTTTTGAGTTGGTGTCCAAATGAATCGTCGGCATTGTCAGTCGAAATCGTGATTGACCATAACCACAGTATAATAAAGTAACAGTATTATGTCTCGTCAGTGACCTAATAATTAACTACGGCCGCTCGGTAGGTAAACCTTCCGCGTCCATGCGTACTCAATATTGTTGCGTACTAATTCATTAAGGTTGATGCGCTAGGGTAGTCCGCGAAATGTTCATAAAAGTGCCAAATGTCATGATTTCATGAAATAGTCATTCAATACACTTTCATGAGCTTAGAGAGTTGTATTGCTGATTTTAATGTTTAAAATTCTGTGAATCCATATTTTTTACGAGCGCTAATAATATTTAGATCAACATACAACCTGATACTGACCTGCAAATTGCAAAACCCGTAAGAAAATTAATAACCATGTTCCGAACTTTAAATATAATTTTGTATGCCTCAATGGCGGGACATAGCAGACTTACCTGTTACTAACACAACATCTTATGAACCTATGATCCACAATAAATGATTTGATTTGATTGAATTTGAAAATTTGAATTTCGCGGGCCACCCTAGCGCATCTCCCTTAAACACTGAGATTTTGAAGCACGTTGTTTCGGCCGTTTTCTATGAAGTTAAAATACTGTTACTTATTTATACTGTGCTATAACGAATTAGAAGTACTAATGGACCACTCTTATCAGATGGGCTATTAAAAACCAGAATAAATATAATAATACCATCGGATTACGGTAAGACGGTGAATACTTCTTCACAAGTTTCTTCGATTCTTCTAGGATTTTCAAAATGAACCATTCAACTGACAATAATTTAGTTCACCATCAAATAACAATATAGACTGCTTTATAAATAAACAATATTATTGAAAATTATTCCTTTTCTCATAAATTATTTGTGAAAACTTACGCCTTAATATGTACAGTGTATTTTTTCTTACACGTCTCATTTGGTAAACAAACACGGTATACAGTTTTCGCATCAATGACACTCTAGGTCAGGTTCGAGCGTCTTGTTAATTTCGAACCCCTTGTCCACACTCTCCAGGGGGCAAGACGAGGTGAAGAAAGCGCGGTAGTGTTGATGGCGCCGTCGCCTCCTCTCGTCGTCACGCCTCGCCTCGCGCTTCAGTTTCTTGACCGGAGTCAAAGGACGCGAGGCGCGAGGCGAGCGAACCAACCACATGCTCTCTCATTATAATATTGATAAGCACACAGAACAGCGATCGTAGTCACTTCAATCACGTCCATGTTTATGTAGAAGTGGCGGGTTACTGAATAAAACATAATTGTAGCACTCGTGTAGCCTTCGCTTGCCACGCCTCGTGGAACCACGAGGCACACTCGCGAGTGTGGACCCAGGGTTAGAAACACATACGGTATGAATAACGTTTAAACCGATTTGAACGAACCATTTAAATACTTTCATTTTTTTTTATCTTTTCACAGCACGCCACTATTTGTTTACAAAATAGGACAAGTAAAGAGAAACACACTTTAAATGAAATTGTTCAACACTTATGCACTAAGATTGACTTCTCCGTGGTGTGGGGAATGTGGTAACAAGTATTTTAGAAGATTTAAGGTTTAGACTACAATGTACTATGTACTACCAATAGGTACTCATTACTACCTTCAATGAACGAAACAAAAGTTTCACATTATTTCCGCAACATGTTTTTGTGTAGTTTGATACATGTTGCAAAACATAGTTCACATATATGTTGCCAGCAACATTTGCCACAAACATTATATTACGCCTGTTCGAAGGGATGGGCAGAATTGTATACATAACATAACATCACGCCGTTTCCCCGAAGGGTTAGGCAGAGGTGGACCCATAGTAGGTACACCCACATTCTGCCAATAGGGAATATGCATGTATTTTTTAAATATTTTTATTCGATAGTTTACATCGTCAAATAATAGTAAAAAAAACTTCGACGACAAAAAAGCAATTTAAAGTAGTTAAAAAAATGTTTAAAAATATTCAACCGAGCCGGGCTATTTAAACGCCCTCCATTTGGCGCGCTTGGTATGGTGACGTTACAGTCCGTGAAAACAGACAAGCAACTGTCAAGTCAACGTCAAACACTCCTTTTTGTATGAGCGTTTGACATTGACTTGACACTTGTTGATTGACTTGACATTGACATTTTGATTCTTATCCCGGATTGTTACGTCACATCCGCTCTTAGCCTTTTCAAGTATTTGAATTACCCACAGTTTATTGGGACTTTTTAAAAATTAATTTCTCGCTCAAAAAGAAATTTTATTCAAAAATATTGATGGAGGCATAATTCTGAAGTAACATAGTTTATCAAAAAAAATATTTGACCCATATTTGAATCACATGCATATTCCCTATTATGTTTAATTCCCAAGCAGAAGCGGGCAAGCCTATTGTAAAAAAATCGGGCACAAATCCGAACTCAGGACGAAAATCGAAAACAGTTCCTAGTCAAATGCGGTTTTGAAACAATTCTATTGTAGTACATAGTACAATGATATCGTCATTAATCTACATAGTTTTACATCTCATGTGACGAATTTGCACTACGAATGAGTATAGGACAAACTAGCTATGCTAATGAAATGTACAGATATTTTGAGACTATTTCAATATAATATTTCTTTAAATGCATTTAAAGACTGTAACAACACTTTTAATATTTAAACCTCTTTTATTGAATAACCAATCCTTTTATAAATATCGATTTCAATCGTTAAATACCGAGTAGCAATTACAATATTATCAATTCAGTACGTAGACTCGTTATTTTCGTACTAGATACTGAATTTCAAGATTTGTATTTGTTCTAGTGCGAAAAAGGGACGGCACTATGCGTCTTGTATAGTTCCCTCTCTTTTTCGCATTGGATCAATGATGACACTTGCCTATAAGTGTGACCACAGCTGCACGGGTCAAATAAATTATTTTCAAATATCGACGCAGACGCATAATATATATGCTCCATTTAACGATTCAAATCGAAATTCACAACTATATGATTGTCTACATAAAAATCAAACATACTTACTACGTCTAGCGAGTGTCACCTATACATTTCATTAACATAACATATAAAGGTACGTTCACACTCGTCACACCACAGCTGACTAAGCTAGTGTACTTTGGCTTTACCTGTGACGATCTTGGCGTACTCTTCGTAGAAACGCGGGAACAGTTGGATGGCGAAGTATACCACGGAGAGATATGCAACGATCGCTAGCGTCAGTATTAGGTCGAATACTGCTGGTTTTACACTGTGGGAGGAGAGAAAGGGCTTTATAATTTTTGTTTGTGTAAACTAGTCCACGTATGTAAATCATTATCAGCCTACAGCAGTCCACTGCTGGACTATAGGCCTTTGCAATTGCACGCCATTCAGCTCGATTCTCGACAGCTCTCATCCAGCTGCTACCAGCCACCCTGCGAAGATCTTCCCTAGTCTGAGGGGGTCCTACCTTACGTTTGCCGATTGGCCGTCTCCACTCAAAAAAAGAAGATTTCAAATTTGTAAATGTATCATAAATCAGTTCACACCGAGACGCTGACACAGACTTTTTTATGATCCAATACAATATCGAATTTATTTACTACACATTAAGGTGCACGCGCTGCGCAGCACTGCGCGTCTCAGCGTGCAGTGACACGTGTCAACCCTCGCATTGAAATTATACCGTTTCGTAAAGAAAATAAGTTCGATAATTGTTAAAAAGTGCGCGCAGCGTCGCGTCGCTTCACGTCGCGGTCTGAACTGACCCTTAACATGCATCAACATCATCAGATCAGTCTAAAAAAACCATTGCTGGTTTATAATGACATGTCGTAAGTAGTCAGAAAAACTTTGTTTCTAAAAACCTAGATAAGTATTTCTATTTGTTTTCCAGAATGTTAAATCTGGAATCGATGACATTTTTTTTTAATTTTGTCTATGGTTTTGGGGTCATATGGTCACGAGAGAAATATCTCCTTTGGGTCAACCAAACTGTACTGTACCCCTTCCGAGCATGAGGGGTAGACCCCATGCCCGAATACCATTTTAAAAGTTTCCAATTGAAATATAGACGAATGTACCGCAATTTTTTTTTTTTCACTTTCTTTTGTAACTCGCTGATGCCCGCGGCTTCGCCCGCGTGGATGTCGGTTATTATATACTAAACCTCGAACCACTCTATACTTCTATCCATTTTTGAATTTATCGCGAACAGAAAGACAGACAGACGCGACGGAGGACTTACTTTTATATTATGGAGTGATTTAATTTATAGACTCACCTGTAAACATATAAAGCCGCTCTGGTCGCGCCATACAGCGTGTACTCCGGCTCTCTCTTGTCGACCGCGTGCGAGCTCACCGTCACCTCCATGTAACGCGACAGAGCTCGCTCCAGCGCGCCCGTCACTCCTGCCAATAAAACAATTATGTTAGAATTTAATTTATATAATGTCACCGTAAGATTGTGAGAACCGTTAGATCTCAAAAACAAATAAAACTACGTAACTATTTCATATTTATAAGTAATGGTGCTCAAGATACAGGCTGTACCTAGTTTGGGACCAACGGTACCTCAATGTTGTAATTTAACTGTTGAAATAAACTATTTTACTTACTACGTAAATTACAGTCACACTTCCGTTGTACAGTCAAAATAAACCAAAATTGACCAACTCTGATTGAGAATTTAGCCGTAAAAGTAAAACCTTACAGTAGAAAATGGAACTCACCTGCACTCGGCAGTGTGGTGGTGATAATCTGTGGCGCCCTCGCTTGCGAAGATAAGTACTTGTACCAATGTCTTATTGACGCTTCATCTACACTCTGAAAAGAAGAATAATACGTTTTATTTTATTGAAGTTCACTCCTTTAGTTCACACCAAGACGCGAAGCGACACGCACTTTTTTTTAATCAGATACAATATCTATTTTATTTACTACACAATAAGGTGCACGCGCTGCGCGGTACCGCGCATCTCAGCGTACTTTGACACGTGTCAACCTTCGCACTGAAAATATACCTATTCGTGAAGAAAATAAGTTCGATAATTGTTCAAAAATGTGCGCAGCGTTGCGTCGCGGTCTGAGCTACCCTTATACGTTTTCGTGCAATGACTGATCCGAGCAATCTCTCTGTATGATTCCCGCAAGCTTCATTTTAATTTGCTTGAAAGTAAATATTTCAAGCAAATTAAAATGAACTTCTTCGGAAATATCACGCAACGGCGCAATCGAAGAGTCTCAGAAACAAAAAGTGAAGATTCTAATACCTCTAACTTAACAGATAGTGAACTAGATGGCACCACTAGCAACAGCCTGCCAAACATATCTGGTGACGAGGACTGCGAAAAAATAGTCGAACTCAACAACAAAATAAAAGAATTGACTATACAATTGCACGCTGCACATAAGGAAGTAGAAAACCTAAATATTGACAACACAAATCTCAAAAAAACAATTGAATCTTTGACAAAAAAGGAAAATATTTATAAAAAATTTACGATTGACATAGTAAATTCACCTAAGAAAAAAACTACAAAAAAAGTTCCTGTAATAGATCTCAGCGTTACTCCCAAAACAAAGAAGAATAAAGAGAAGCTTACATCCCAAATGACTGCCAAAACAACACTTACGACTCCAACAACCACACCCAAGCTGACCGACGAATCGACACTGACAGTACCTAAACCTACACTACAGACAGCTGATAAATCAACTCAATTTGACAGCGATGGTATACAGCGTGATAAATTAATGGATAGGCGATATTCAACCCAACAAACTAAAACCAAACTTTGTATAATAAGTGCCAACAATAGAAATAGACTATGTGACATTATAGAAGACAGTTTGGGAACATGTCATGACTTCTGCCATTACTCATATCCGAATGGTGGCATAGAAGAACTTCTACTTGGCATAGAAAATAAGCTTATAAATTATAATAAAACTGACTACTGTATCTTATTAATTGGAGAAAAAGATTTCTTAACTACTAAGAATTATCATGATTTAATTTATCATATTAAAGATACCATTGATAAACTAAGTCACACAAATATTATTATATGCCTCCCGACCTTCAGAATATGTGGCGAATACACAACACTATATAACTCAAAGATTGAAATGTTCAATAGTTTATTGTACCTGCATAACACAGCGTATGAATACGCCTTTTTATTGGACTCAAACGCTGACTTATCATACGATTACTCAATGTTTTCGGGTCGTCTAGGACTCCTGAACGATGCAGGTATGAAAAACATATTTATGAATTTAAAAAGAACTATTTGCGAAATCCAAATGAGTAATAGAGACACTGACATAAAGGACACATCGGAAGAAAAATCAAACCATTTTTTTCTATAACTATCTGACAATAATGCATCAAAATATTGCAGGATTGATTAATAAGTCAGACCAACTACTATTGCACCTACATGAACTTCAAAACAACATAGACATTATTTGTGTAACCGAACACTTCATGGAAACTGGATATGAAGGTTTCCTTAATATACCTAACTATAAATTAGCAGCTTGTTACTCCAGGGACACAAAAAGAGGAGGTGCATGCATATTGGTAAAAATCGACCACCAATGTAAAGAGCTTAACGAAATCAAGAAACTTTCAGTGCAGGGAATTTTCGAGTGCTGTGCAGTCGAATTAACACAGCATAACGTTATTATTGTATGTGTTTACAGGATACCTAAATCTAGTAACCTTGACATGTTTTACTCCAAATTAAACATTCTTCTACCAAAAATATGTTACAGAGCACGCAAAAATGTCATATTATGTGGTGACTTTAACATTAACACTTTGAAAAGAGATAGAATCTCTCAAGAATTTACAAATTACTTATTAAGCTATAACTTGAAATTACAAATTAATGAGCCTACCAGATTACAAAGCAACACATGCATAGACAATTTTGCGCACAATTTTCCACGAAAATGCAATCATAAAATAATGGATTTCAACATGTCAGATCACACAGCCCAAATTTTAATGTTTCCTGTAAAGAAAACTTGTACAATAAATAGTTGGAATATTACAACGCGTGATTACAGTTACAATAGCTTGATTACATTCAGAACATGCTTAATTTCTTTATCTTTTTGCGATGTTTATGAAGCTGCTGATCCAAATGTGGCGTATGACAATTTTATAGAAATATTCCAGCTGTTTTATAATTTATGTTTTCCCTTAGTTAGTAGAATGATTAAGTCAAAAAGGAATCCGAATTGGTTGACACCCGGTATCAAACGTTGTAGCAAAAATAAACGACAACTTCTTTGGCATTTAAGAGCAAAACCTAATAGTAATAACCTGACAAAATTTAAAAATTACTCACAAAGACTTAAAAAAATAATAAGATTGACACAAAAGGCAAAAAATAATCATAAGATAATAACATCAAATAATAAATCGAAGGATACATGGAAAATTATAAATGAAAACAGATATTGTCCTCCACGTGAATATTTATCAGAAATACGTAGTAATGGTACTACATTAACAAATCCCAGTGATATAGCGAACGCATTTAACAATCACTTCATAGAGCAAGCAGAATTACTTTCAAAAGCCTCCAAATCTGTTAGTTTTAAGATTCCAAATATATGCAACAGCTCGATATTCTTGGCTCCGACTACGCCTAATGAAGTGTATCGGATAATACAAGACCTAAAAAATAAAGTTAGCGTAGGTTATGATGACATCTCAACAAAAGTATTAAAATTCGTTTCCCAAGTTATATCGGGTCCCATTTGTCACATAATTAATTTAAGCATTTGCTCTGGAATCTATCCAGATAAACTAAAGCCCACTATAATTAAGCCTCTATTTAAAAAAGGTGATAAGACTGACATTAATAATTACAGACCAATTGCACTTATACCGGTAATATCAAAAATATTTGAGAAAATTATTTATAACTGTATGTATTCCTTCTTCACCAAACACAACATCTTAGTAAAGGAACAGAAAGGCTTTAGGAAAAACAAATCCATAAACCTGGCTATCTATGACTTTCTTAATACTATAATGCCAGATATCGATCAAAGAATTCCCACTACCGCTATATTTATGGACATGACGAAAGCCTTTGATCTAGTCGATCATAATATTTTGTTAGGAAAACTAAGTGCTTACGGTATAAGGGGAAACGCTCTTTCTCTTATAAAATCCTACCTTGACAATAGAACACAGTGTACAGAAGTTAGACGAATTTGCAAAAAGGATAAAAAAGAATATAAATACATCTCAGAACAACGCAAAATCACATTTGGCGTGCCACAAGGCAGCGTATTGGGCCCACCATTGTTTTTAGTCTATATAAATGACTTTCCAAACACGTCAATTTTCCTATGGTTCTTTTTGCCGATGACAGCACTTTAATTATTAGGCATGATGACTCAAATAGAAACTACGAAATTGACATTAAAAAGGCATTACAACAATCAATTACTTGGCTTGAACAAAATAATTTAATTCTTAATTTAAATAAAACTAAAATCATGCAGTTTCGGCAAAGAATTACCACTTCTGGCATCAATCTATCTTTTAATAATAATATAATTGAAGAAGTAGGACATATTAAATTTTTAGGATTGACAATAGATTCTAAACTGACGTGGAAAGAACATGCATCGATCCTAATTACAAAATTGACTAGGTTTGACTTTGCTCTTTATAAACTTGCCAAAATAGTAAATCAGGCGGCTGTTGTAACCGCGTATTATGGCTACGTAGATTCTATATTACGTTACGGAGTCATTTTCTGGGCAAATTCCTGTGAAAAACTTGAAATTTTTAAAGCACAAAAGAGGTGCATTAGGTCCATATGCAATCTTAAATCAACAGAAAGTTGCAAACCGCATTTTATATCATTAAAAATACTTACGTTGCCTTGTCTTTACATATACGAGACCGCTTTGTTCGTAAAGAAAAACGGTGATTTGTTTAAAAAAGCTTCAGAACAAAGCTATCGATCCATAAGACCAACATATCGACATGAATTATGCCTAAGAAGTTCGAAAACTGCCCTTATGCATAAGAGCATACTTTGCATGGCTCAAAAATTTTTTAATAAGCTACCCAGCTATATTAAAGATTTAAACTTGACTCAATTTAAACGTAAACTAAATAAATTTTTAATAGACAAATGCTATTATACCATTGACGAATTCCTAGTTGACAAAATTTCATGTGACTGACTATTTTATGTTTTGATGCAATATTCATAATTATACATTGTCTATTAAATTAATTACAATATATTATATCTTGTATTTTAACTTCTATAGATATTGATTACTTCATTATGTTTCATGTAATGTTTATTGTTTAACTTAATTTCTAATATTGTCATATAACAATGCATGCCCTATAGGGTAGATTTTTGAGCTACTATAAAATATTTTTAAGACCCTGTTCACCAAAAATCGCATTAATAAAACTTTGACTTTGACTTTGAAGCTACTAATTCAATCCTATTTGACAAAACGAAAACAAATTACAGAAATTAAAAAAAATAATTTAACAAATAATCGAGAAGAAATTCATCGATCATCAGAACGTGAAGTCACTTTTGGTGTACCGCAGGGCAGCGTATTGGGTCCTCTATTGTTTATATTGTACATAAACGTCCTTCCAAAATGCATACAACATCCACTAACATTATTTGCTGACGATAGCACCGTGACTATACCCTGTAGAAACACAGAAACTTATGAGAATGATATTAACAACACATTAGCTTCAGTTATAAAATGGTTAGATGATAACAATTTAAACATTAATTTAAATAAAACCAAAATAATTTATTTTAATCAACGACACCCTTTGAAAAGTCAATTTAAAATACACCACAATAACAATATGATAGAAGAAGTTGAAAATACTAAATTCTTAGGACTCCAAATAGACAAAAAGTTAAATTGGAAAATACATTTAGATATTTTAAGTAAGAAAATTTATAAATCAGCATTTGCCTTAAGTTCCCTATCACCGATAATATCTACAGACGCACTACTCATTGCCTATTATGGTATAGCAGAATCCCATTTACGATATGGTCTAATATTTTGGGGCAATTCAACTGAGAAGGAAACAATATTTAAAGCCCAAAAAAGGTGCATACGATCTATGTTTAAATTAAAGTCTACCGACAGTTGTGTTCCGTATTTCAAAGAATTCAAAATATTAACCTTGCCCTGCCTTTACATTCTTGAAGTAGCTGTATTTGTAAAAAGTAACCCAAATCGTTTTACACGCCTTGCAGACATAGTTCCTCGGAATAGGCGCGATAATAGTAGATTATGTATGCAACCCGCAAAAACAGCACTCATGCGCAAAAGTGTCTTCTGCATGGCTCCATTCATTTATAATAAGTTACCTAAATCTTGGAAATCTTTAAATTTACCTTTATTTAAAAAAAGGCTACGAACATTTCTAGTGAATAAAGCCTACTACAATATTTCAGAGTTTTTAGCAGAAAAGGAAAATGCATTTGTGTAATTGTTTTGTTATGAATATGCCTATCTGTGTTGGAATGAAGAAAAATGTTTGATTTAATGTGTGTGCCTGTAATCTTTCTATTTTTGTATTTGTTGTTGGTCTTGTACCTTTCGCATGCCTAGTGGTAAAATGTGGCTGAACTTGTTTAATTATATATTTTTTTTTACACCATGTACTGTACCCATATTTGCGAAATAAAATATCTTATCTTATCTTATCTAAGCTTTTCATATTCCGAACAGCGAATTGGTAAAGTCCGCAACACAACTTGTTCAACACACTCAAATGAACGAAATGTATTTTTGTATGAGCATGAGGTCCTAGGTTCAATTCCCAAGTTGTTGTTATGGGTTTTACCCATAACCAGAGTCAGGGTTTGAGCAGGCCTCACGACATTACATTGGACTGTGACGTTATGACATGAGAATTATTCAATTTGTTACAGTTGTAATAGCAATCGGTTTAAATAGGTTTTTTATTATTTGTCTTTTATATAGATTATTTTCTATTTTGTGACTGTGAGAACGTTGTAGGCTTAGTGGACTGTAGATTTGTTGAACATCTTCTATTTTGTTAAATACCTGGTACTCGTTGAAAGGCCTACATTGTCCTCCCATGCTTACTAACACTGTAATTTGAAAATATTGTAAAAGCCAATTATTTTTAAAAGAGTAACTGTGGAATTTCTTGCCGGCTCTTCTCCATAGGGAACGACCAATTGGAACCGTGCACCTAGCTGCTTACGTTTCATAATTGCCCATGTAGGTTTATGTGAAATAAAAAAACATGTTTTTTTATGTTACTTACCAATGCATCATTATACAACGCAGCATCTTCCTCATTCAACTCGTCCGTGAGATTATAAATATGAGAAGCGAGCGCCTTTGCCGTAACCTCGATGTTTTCTATTAAATTCTTGAGAGATGACTCGTTTGGTTGGTCTAGGACTGTACTGCGAGATGGGTCCTTGTGACTCTGGAATAAATAACGATATTTGAGCTGACTGAATTGTTTAGTTTAAAAAAGAAAAATATTATCGTGAACTAGTTGTATGATGAGCTGAGAAAAGAGTCCATAAGTACCTACATAGTATAATATATAGTATAATTATACATTATATAGACTCTTTCCGAGCAGAAAAGCGTTCAAAGTAACCCCGATACAAATGTGTGTAATCATGGAAAATCCACAAAATATAAGCTCGTAAGTTATTAATGAGTTCGCTTTTCGATTAACGCTATTAGATACAGAAATGTAAATGCATTCTGGAGCAGTAAGGTTCGTAGATTTTATAATTTCTTACAATTCAGATTTCATTTATAAGTCATAACTGTTGTGTATATTTAGGAAAGATATATTATGCTAAAAGACATCTGTCAGGACGACGGGAGCCTCGTCCGGTGTTTTTGGGGTTTTGCCTGAATATAGATGAGTGCGTACCACCGCATATTACTTGCCTTCCTCTTACAAACTCAACAATAACTATTCTCTGTTAACTATTTGCAGCCAATCCGATAATAAAATAATTTAAAAAAAAAACATTTTTCTAATGAAAAATTAAACACTTTTTAAGGTGAAGCGATCCAAATGTCACCTCCCTCTTAAAGCAGCTGGTTCCTTTTCAGGGTTTTTCACCAGATATGGTTCAAGAGAACACAAAATTAGAGGCAATATCAACACATACCTGCAACGAACTCAAGGTAAAAGCCGTCATCCTCCTGATACTGAACCGCTCGTGCTGCCAAGCTAGCAGCTCATCGGCGAGGTTGATCTTCTTATGGTTGATGGTGACGCCCAGCCGGGACTTGAAGCTGTGCGCGGCGCCGCCCGCGCGCGGCGGCTTGGACACGTGCAGCGTGAGCGCGCGCGACGACGAGATGGAGTCCACGCACATCACGAAGGAGACGTCCTGCGGGAGGTTTTATGCAGTCAACGTATTGATGTCTATTTATCTATCTTCTTCTAATATATAAAATTCTCGTGTCACAGTGTTAGTTGCCATACTCCTCCGAAACGGCTTGACCGATTTTTATGAAATTTTAAAGTTTGAGAATCGGTCGTAATCTATATTTCATACCCCTAAGTGATAGGTAGGGTAGATACTTAGTGCTACCCGTGCGAAGCCGGGACAGGCAGCTAGTGAATGTCTAAATACTAAAAAGCTGTTTTAGTGCCTTGCCCTGTCAGTTTATTGACATTAAAGTTAAAGGGACAAATATGTTAACATTTTTCTGGGGCATTTGGCTAAAAAGGATCTAATATAGGTTTAAAATCAAAGGTGAACTGTAGACACTATACACGGCATCTATTTTTACAGGGAATTTGAAGGTTCTATTGGCACATTTTTCTCAAAAATACAAAATCATAAAGACAACTAGCTGCGCCCCGCGGTTTCACCCACGTAAGTCGCGATCCCGAGGAAAAATCGGGATAAAAAGTCTCCTATTCCAGGTCATGGTCTACCGCTGTGCCAAATTTCATCCAAATCCGTTCAGTCGATTCAGCGTGAAAGCGTAACAAAGAAACAAACTCACTTTCGCATTCATAATATTAGTTAGGATGACGTTTACGCAAGGCGAGAAGAATAAGATATCTTCAAAAGGTTATAAGATTTTCACGGCAGTCCTAAAAATGCATATTGAAAGTCTAAAAGCCTTGCTCTACTCACTTGCAACAACGAAGCATCAGCAGAATCCAGTTGCTCCTCCAACCATTTCTTAGCAGAGAAGTAGTTGAGCGAGTGTCCCAACGATGTGAGGACGAACAGTAGCGACGGCGCGCCGCGTACCGACGTGCTCGAGTACAGGCGCGAGAAGATACGAGCGAGCTCGAGAACAGCTACCGCGCCCGACGCGTTCGAGTCCGCGCCTTGGGAGAGCTCCTAGGATTAAATTAATGAATTAATCATTGATGTTGGTTTTTTTAAACCGGTTTAAATAAACCGGTTTGAATTTGGCCAACATGGTCATTCTGAATTAATGTGGAAATCTTTCTATAATTATTTCTTGGCATGTTTTTTGTTCACAATAATATTATTATTATGTTTTATACAAAAAACTGCTGCATTACTATGCCCTTATTAAAAAAAATGAAATTAGGGCTAATTCCTTATAATTATGTCCAATTTCTATTAAATAAAACCGCATGTTTTCACACACTAAACTTGCGAAAATCTAAGAAGCCCGTTTTGACGTTTCTCATCATACATGCCGCGATAACTTTGTATGAACGTCTACGTAAGAGATCGAAAAATCAAATTCATAATCCTAATTAATTCCTTTGTTATCCATACACTATAACAATGAGTATCATTCGAAAGCAGCAAGTTTAACTTTATATTGAGAAAATGCACTCATAAACACGAAATAATCGTTGATACAATGTCTTTGGGTTCGTTGCTATGGCAACAGTAGTGTTGTGAAGATATTAACCCATTTATTGACCGAATAAAATCGATGTTCTGAAAAATCTATACTTTTACAAACATTACATTTAGAAAAGAGAGTAACATAACAAATAAAATATGATCACATATATTTTTAGCTTTCCTTTGATATTTAATATGTTATTAAAGGAAATGGTTAAAATTACACGATAACACCAAAATCTGTATCGTGTAAACTCGTCAACATGTCTAAAAGAGGAGGGCCAATCTTCGCAGGGTGTTTGGTAGCAGCTGGATGAGAGTTGCCGAGAATCGAGCTGAATGCCATGCAATTGGAGAGGTCCAGTAGTAGACTGCGGTTGATGATGATGATGATAATGACGTGTAATAAAACGATATGCCTCGAGAATCAGTTTGAATTAATGTAGATAAATTGTCGATTACAAACTTTATGTATGATAAATCGATATGTCTCGAGAATCGGTTTTTAAATAACCGTTTTTTTTTCCCCATCACTACTAACAGTATTTTGATAGGTGTCAAAGCGGGCTCCTTAGATTGTCGCAAGATTAGAGTCTACTAAAATAACCCTATAAAATTACTACATGGATACATTTTTCTAACATTTCATTGAAAACTTGGGAACCTATGGAAGTACTCACAGGAACAACAGCTGACGAGTCATAGTGGGCTGCAATGACGATGGTTTGTGCCGATCCGGAGCGGCCGACCAGCTTGCCGTGAAGAGTCACCGGTTTAGACTCCAGCTTCTGAGGAGTTGAGGCTGACACCACTGTGGAAAGAAAGAACTATGAGTTATAATTATTTTATAAGAAAGTAACTTTTGTCCGTGGATCCACAATATAGAATCTATCATTATTCATTAAGTTTGAAATGTTTAAGTTTGAATGAGTAAAAAACATCAAAATTTTTACATTTATAAACAAATGAATTAATAGAATCTATCATTTCATTATTCATTAAGATTGAACTGTCTAAGTGTGAATGAGTAAAAAACATCTAAATTTCTACATTTAAAAAAAAAGGAAGTAAGGTAAAGTCTTTTGTATCTGGCTGTACTTATTAATATAACAACTTGTTTTTTAGATTGGCTTTCTTACAATAGAATCCTAATCCAGCTGATTCCTGCGATCTTTACAAAGTCATCAGTACACCTTGTTTAATTTGAGATAGTATGTATCTCAAGTGATTTAATAAATCAACATGCCCAGTTTTATTTATGCCAACCCTATACAATTAAAACATTCAGCAAACTTATGCGATTTTGATAAGAAGTTATCTTTCGCTTGTGATATGATCTAGGCCGAGATATGTATGATAATATTAAAATCTTTGAAGATCTGTGCATTTATTTAACCTACTTTTCTCAAATATTTGACAGGAAAAACCATTTTTTAAGAGCATTATTAATTAGCTGGTGCCTACGACTTCGTCTGCGATCCAGAATGAAAAATAGCCTATGTCCTTCTCCAGGTCTACCCATGTGCCAAATTTTATCCAAATCTGTTCAGCCGTTTTAGCGTGAAAGCGTAACAAACAAATAAACTCACTTTCGCATTTATAATATTAGTTAGGATATGCAAACAGATTTTCACCAACAATAATTACAGACTGCCAATTCTCCGAATTCCGAAGTCTAACTGAGAATTTCCTAATGGAACAACCCCGTTATTCTGCTGACCCAGGGCTGAGCACTCATGCTCGCAATCACTAAAGCTAGGCCACCAACAAGGCGGTGAATAAAACGAAAACTGCAATTTTTGAACAATCTATAAGTACATATTATTAAAGTCGCTTTTTGTGTATGTCTGTTCTTCTAAACTACACAATGGAGTTTGAAGCCGGAAGGTTTATTTGTAGAATTGTAAATACTAAGGGACTAAGTGCGGAAACCAAACCCCTAACATAGAACATAGAAGCTTATATTTTAGCTTACATTTAGTGAAATCATAAAAACCATGCAAAGAATTGCATGAACACATATGCGTATCAGAACAAAAGAAACCTTACCAATTTGATAGCCATTAGAAGACACAGAGTTCATCATAGCTTCCAGAGCTGTTCCAGACTTGTCATCAGTGATGAAGCTGTGCTGCAGGTCTCGAAGGATATCCTCAAAGTCAGGATTCCAGCGGGCAAAGTACACTGGAGCGTTCACTTCCTGCTGGATCATTGCCATCTCTAGGAGTTGGATGTGCTGTGGAAAATAAATAATATTAGAAATATGAATTTTTAGGCACATTTTCATAAAAAAAAGGAATGGTTCTTGATTTGTAACTAGCAGACAAATCAAATGATACCTTCTTTGCTTGCTGCTTTTTGGCAGTTTTGGCAAGCTGTCCTAACAATGTCTTCTTTCTACATATTTGAGTTTTATGTATGAGAAGACTGGGTTGTGGAGGTCTGATTGGCAGTCATTCCATGTGTAAAACTGGTATTCAGCTGCATCCGGTTACACTTGTAGCCAACCCCATCATAGTTGGAAAAGGTTAGGCAGATTGATGTATGTAATAATGTACCTTTTGCGATTGGCATTTCCACACTATACAATAAACTTAAAATAACACTATTATTACTACAAGTACCTCTTTCTCTTCAGGCGTCAGAACCGTGTCATTTTTGGGTAAAACCAACAGCAATGCTCCTGCTTTGCTACGGACCTCCATAAACTGTTCAATGGTGATATCCTGTACCCTAGCAACTACGCAGTGACGAGAAGTGCTCCATGATGTCAGAGAACGGCCTTCAAGGTTGAAGCTGGCACTACGGCATCCTGATTGATGGAAAAAGTTATTAAAAAATAGTACTTATTAACTTTTACTAATTAATAATGGGTTTTTAAATAGCCTGTTACAGATTTGGCTTGCAAGATAAAAATCAACACAAGAATCCTTGGGTAGCGTAATAAATACACTATGAACAGCAACATTCTGGGAGACTGACAGAAACAAGGAGATAAATTAGTAGTTATTAGAGATAAAAGCTGTGAAGTTAATGTGGGACCATTTAATGTTGACTGTTCAGTTTTATCAAACAAGGAAATTCACAAATAAATAGACATTCAATGCCATACCAAGTAAAACTTCTAAAGAACTACCTATTCAATCACCATTTGCAAAATTAGGAATGTTTTATATTTTTTTCTTTGCCCTGATAAGGTGACCATAAATTAGACAGCCTATGTATGGTACTCCCATAGGCTGTTTATTTTATGATTGCCTAGCAATATAACCTCAAAAGTGTTACGAATCGATATTTTGTTTTATAAATTACAAGTTTTAATAACGTTACGAACTTACCATGGGGAACGGTGTGTAGGTCGTAATGTTGCATTCTAT
Organism: Lithophane socia; assembly: GCA_947522985.1. Classification (NCBI taxonomy): domain Eukaryota; kingdom Metazoa; phylum Arthropoda; class Insecta; order Lepidoptera; family Noctuidae; genus Lithophane; species Lithophane socia. The sequence continues at coordinate 12,835,966 of OX383268.1, read as the reverse complement.
ACACGGAAAACTCATGAGAAGCAGCGACCGGGTTCACAGGAGACATTATGATAAAAATAGGAAGAGCCACAAGCAAATAGTAGGGCAAGTAGCCCTTAAAAATCTCGGCAAAGCCGTCCGCCTCATCAAGCCACATCTTGGTGACTAATTGTATTTTCAGTTAACAAAATTAATAACACCAAATACGATTTTTAGTAATAACCATAATCCAATTAGAAACCCTACGTGTGATAAGTCGGTCAATGACATTCGATTTGCGTGACACTAGTGATGTGAGATGGTGCAGTTTGTTAGTATTACTAAATTCGAAATAGTCGAGTTAGTAAAAGAAACGTTTTTGATATAGCAATCGATGTTCGGCTTATTAAAATAAATGACTTCTGGTTTATCTAGACAATAATCCTTTCACAGTTATTTTACCTCTGATATTGCATCACTGTCAAAATCATAGTGATCTTTATTTTCGTTGCAATAGGGTTGCTATTGAGTTACTGCTGTCAGACAGTCTCTAAGGAAAAATAACTGTGAAAATACTGTGCCATGTTTTGGAGTAGGTAGATCTTTGATTTACTTATATATATTTATTTCACTGAAAATGATACAACATAACTTATGTTGTATCATTTTAATATTAATCGAAAATTCATTGAAAACAATAACAAAGATTCGTTCTTTTTTTGCAAATATAATATCATAGTAATAAAAAAATAAAACGTCGCATCACTAGCTACGACAACGAGATCTATACGTTTTGTTTTACGTAAAAACAATTTTCTTGATGTAAGTAAATCGATATTAATTCGACGTTAGACGTTCTTCATCAGGCCAGGACTAACAAAGTCAGAATCCAAGATTTTTTTGCCTTTAGTTCAGTAAAAACATTATACTCAAGTCAGGTAGTTCCATAAATTGACCGCGGCACAGTGATAAATCCTGGGCGCGCTGTGAACCTGAAGTCCTGAAGTCAAGGATTTGACCTGCATAGCCTTTCTCATCACAACCAATTTGATACGCTTCCGTGCCGAATCGAACATTACTTAAATTTTCCCTAAAGGCTTCACAAATATTCGAAAATTTTGTCAGTAATCAAATAGACGACAGCCGTTCTACCGACAGCTATTTGCTGTCGGGGGCAAGGCAAATTAGTTATTGAAAATGTGTCGGTTTCGATTGGACAACCTGTCGAATTGAAGACTCACCGCTATCGTACCACTCCTGTATCACCGCGACTTTTATTTGATAGTCTTTTAAAAAGGAGGAGGCGGTCTTACCTATCTGTCGAATACATAATCACCCTATAATGTTCCCACTGCTGGGACACAGGCTTCCCCTCTTGGAGAGGGAGTGGGCCGCCTACAACTCGTAAGTCACGGCCGTTACCACTGGGCCACCACTGCTCTGATATACAAAATACTATCTGTCGAATACAAAACCTTATTTGAAGTTGTTTTTTTTACATAGTAACATACATCACGCCTGCAATCTTCGAAGGATAAGGCAGGGGTCTTCCTTTTTCCGTGTGGTTAGTGACTAACTAACCTGGGGGACTAGACAAAATCCCTTTTCTGTAAGCATTAACGCCAACGGAAAGATTAAATTGTATGGAGTTGACAGCAGCAGTCACGTGACATCTCTAAAGCTAATGTCAACTCCATACAATTTGATCTTTCTGTTGGCGTTAACGCTTACAGAAAAGGGATTTTGTCTATAGGCCCTGGTGTCAGAGTTTTAAAGCCGGTAAAGCTTGGATTCATTGACTTGGATTCACAGTCGGTTTTCTTAAGATGTTTTCCTTCACCGTTTTAGAGTGGCAGGGCAGGGGTGTACCTATAGTACTCCATGTCGCCAGTTATGTTTAAGCCCCATATATTAGGGGGCGAGTCTAGGAGGCGGTCTTATCAGACGAATACAAAACCTCCATAATTGAAGTTGGTTATTTTTGTTTAGATATTTATTTTAATACAAATAATATGAACAGTGACTAACCTGGTGACACAGTTTTTATGCCAGCCATGGGGTGTCCGAATTGGCTTCATAATTTCATAAGCCGTCGAGAAATCCGGTTTCCTCACGATGTTTTTATTCGAATGTGTTTCGAATTGTTTATTGGACTATATACAAAATTCGAAAGGTTACAGTGATTAGATCTATGCGCTCTCAGTCGCAGGAATCAGATATCGCGATCCGATCATAACGGAATAACCAACTTGGACTCTTTTTAGATACTGGTCATGTAACCGAAAGTTGATAACCCCGGCAGAGCAGTTGCAATAGTAATAATAATTTTAACTGCATGCTGCGGCTTAATATCTCCACCGTGGCTCGGAAAGCACGTTAAGCCGTTGGTCCCGGCTGTCATTCGTGGATATTTGACAGTCGTTACGGGTCGTCAGAAGCCCGAAAGTCTGACAGTCTTACCAAGGGGTATCGTATTACCCAGTTACTGGATTGAGGAGGTCAGATAGGCAGTCGATGCATGTAAAATACTGGTGTTCAGCTGCATGCGGTAAGACTAGAAGCCAACCCCAACATAGTTGGAAAAACGCTAGGCAGATTGGCTGCGGCATAATATTAGCTTTTGTATTATTCCTACTCATATTTATTTAGTAGGTAATAAGGTATGTAGTAATATCATAAGACTAGTACTACAATTGTGCTTGTGCTACTTAAATCGTGTCATCATAATGTCTTATTTTGTTTTTTTTTTTGTATATTGGCACCTTGTGGCTATTTATTAATGTAATTAGTTATTATTTAACCCTGCTTCTGTATGTTGTGTTATGTCTTATGTGTGCACCAAATAAACGTTTTATCTATATAGATCTATCTCTATCTATATACCTCGTTGGTCTAGTGGTCACAAACGCTACTGTTGAGCATGAGGTCCTGGGTTCGATTCCCGGGTCGGACAAAGTGTTATTGGGTTTTTTCATCAGGAATATCTCAGTACCAGCCCGGAGTCTGGATTTGTGCCCGGTTGATGGCAATAGGTTCGCCCCCTATTACATGGGACTTAAACATAACTGGCGAAATGAAGGTGTACTATTGCACACCTCTGCCTAACCCTCGGGGATTACAGGCGTGATGTTGTGTGTGTGTCACTGTGTCATCATCATCATTCTCCTGCCCTTATCCCAATTTATTCGTGGTCGGCGCAACATGTCCCATCTTCCATACTTCTCTATTAGCCGTCATCTCGATAGTCACCCCCTTTCTAGCCATATCATCTTTCACACAGTCCATCCATCGTTTCTTTGGTCTTCCCCTACTCTTATAGCCATCGACATTCATACCCAAAACTTTCCTCACAACATTTTCCTCATTCCTTCGCATCACGTGCCCATACCATGACAACCGATTTCCGCACAATTTTGTGTGTGTCACTGTGTCATATTAATTCATTTCCTATCTCAATGAAGCTCAATTAACCGACACCTAAAATCCGTGAGTGAGCAATTTTTTATATACTATTATTTGTAAATATTCTGTGGCAATACTGTTGTTTTAAGGTTTTTCGTTCAATAATAAAAAATAAAAAAAAATTCTCATGAGATTTGAAAGAACATATCAACTTTACCATTTCATTTACCGCGGTTTAGACTAGCAAAGCTACCTATTTATTACTGCACTAAAACCAAAAAAAAACAATGCAAGACTGCATTTGCCTACTACATTTGTAATAGCGCCTACGAAAGCTACGCGAGACTACGCTGTCGTAGGCGTGTGCTACGGTTGCTACGAGTCTACGAGCTACGTGAGACGTCTAGTTTATTGAGCTATATTTTGACTGTTATTTAATAATGCAAGGCTTTATGCAACCAAGAGGAAATCCTACAGCTCTTTGGAAGAACAAAGTTATATTTTACATATATGTATGTAGGAAGTTACTACGAGTATAATATATAGCATTTGGCCTGACCAAGAATATGTCTGGACTTTAAAACAGACTATGACCTCTGAGATATTTTTGATCTTTCTTCTCAGGGCAGTCGGATAGGAAACACTGAACTGATCTAGTTTTAAAACATAAGGTAATTTTGAGGTGTAAAAGTGATTTTTGAACCAATTTACAAAAATAAAAATCTTTTATCATTTATCATCATGACGATGATGACATTACGTAACATAATTTAGTGATAAATATAATTATTCACTTTTATTTAAAAAGACGCATAAAATCAACAGACTGGCAAATAGTTTGATTTTTTTTATATGTAAATGTACTTTAATCTGCATAATATAATTACCAAACAGTACAAAAAACATGAAGAAAAAAATCCCATCCACATTTTCTCGTAGGCATTCGCTACGATAGCTACGAACCTCTACGCGGTGTCTACGTTAGAGAGCAGACGCTACGACACAAATTGCAGCGCAAGTGTCTTACACCGACCGCAATTTATGTCGCCAGCGGACATTTAGAGTACGACACTAATGGGGAACAGTGGCTGCAATTCGTAACTCTGCTGTTTCTACGAGATTTTTTTTTAATGTGTGCGAAATCATCAAATGACTTCTCTCGCTCTGGGCGGAGCGGAAGGGCGTGTCAGACTTTTACTGACTAAAACCCACCCGTGTTCCTTCAGTTGCCTGTTGCCAAGGTCCCGGTATCCCTTTCGGACTTTCCCGCAACCCGCAGGATAAACTACCATGCCTGCTGCGTAGTTTCTTGAATCGTCTCGTGGGCTTGTGTGCTGGAGTGACCGCGTACCTGCAAGCGTAGTGTGGGACGTCCCCGGCTAGATGGACAAACGAACTTAAAAAGGTAGCTGGGACAGACTGGACGCAGAGTGCGGAGGACAGGGTGTTGTGGCGCAGCTTGGGAGCAGCCTATGTCCAGCAGTGGACTGCGATAGGCTGAGTTGATTTTTCCAATGAATCAAAATTTTCATAAATAGAATCAAATTTTTCTAACTGAACAGACAGCTGTGCTGCTGGGGAGTTTGTTGCGCCACTTCTTCTTCCCAGCTAAAGCACTAGGAAGTGGTGAAGGGTAGGCGTTTTGGGGGGACTGTCTTATGTAATTTTGACGTTCGAAAAGTGCTGATTCTCAGCTTAGTTTGAATAAATGACTTTTGATTTGATTTGAATGGGCAGATACTATAAAAATCGATCCTTACTATAAACTACTTTTGCTTAGTATACGTTCAACGAAAGAAAAATACACATCCTGTATTGTGTAAATACTGTAAAGATGTCATGTGAAGGCTTCCATTATGATTTTTTTTTTCACTTAATGGGCTTTGGTTTTGTCTGAATCTTTCTCACACACAGAACGTCCTAATAGAAGCTTTTCATGCAGTTCAGCTTAAAAAGGACGTCGACAACCAAACTGCAAGTTTCGTTCAAGAACCTACCAAGACACTCTTTTATTTCATTTCCGATAAATTCGTTTCGCCATTAGGTACCTCTTGAATTTTATCTTTGCATCAGGATAGGAACGCGAACGGAAAAACGGGTCGGAATTACTCTGAAAAATCACGTTCTATGTCGAAACTCAAATGGGCCAGGAGATGTACTAGCAATGTTTTGTAAATGCTTGCCCTTCCTTTTCATTGTACTAGGTTATGGGCGAAAGCATTAATAATAATCATTCCTTTGTGTGTTTACATTTTGCGGATCAAAGTACCGCGATTAGATAGAGTCTGAAAAGTTTATATTTGTTTGGAAAAGCGATATTGTTTCTATGATATTTTGAATTTAGGTTTATGTAAAATTGGCTATCTGAATAAGAGGTATTTGTTATCCAAGATAAATCGATACCATCTCAACACTTTAATGATATAGTAGTATTTACACAACTAATTTTAGGTAGTTACTTTAAGAGAATTTGAAGTAATAAGGCTTTGGAGGTGTATAGTAGGAGCGGTTGTCGCGCGTCCCGGGGCGACGGGAGCCGGGGTTGCGTCGTGGAGTACGCGTAACCATCGATAAGGTGATACAGAAGGCTTGCTTTCAAAATGGGGTTTATAGGATGGTCACTGATGACAAATCATTACTGTAGCGGCCAATGGGACAGTTTAAGAGCCACTTTCGCAACATATTACGCGTGTTGCTTGCATGCTTTCGAGATTTTGGGAAGTGAGAGCTTATAATTAGGTTTTGTGGCAAATGGAGGTTCTTCGCTTCTCTTTTCAGTGGAAGCGGTGTGGTGTGCGAGGCGCGAGGCGGCGCGGCGCAGTGCGGCGCTATCGAGCGGGTCCGCGGGGGGCGCGGGGGCGCGGGCCGGGCGCGCGGCCGGCGGCGCGGGGCGGGCCGGTGCACGCGGCAGTGTGCGCTGAGCCCCCGGGAGCGCGGCATGGGTGGCGCGCTGCTGCTAGCGCTGCTGGCGGCGGCGCGGGCCAGCGAGCCCAATGCCACCGAACTCAGCCCCTCGCCGCCACCAGAAGAAGAAAAAACCCCGCTGTTCCCCATCGATCTGTTCAGCGAGGAGCAGCGGCGGTCCGGCGCCGTGCTGCTGCACATAGTGGGCATGGGCTACATGTTCGTGGCCCTCGCCATCGTGTGCGACGAGTTCTTCGTGCCGGCGCTGGACGTCATCATCGAGCGGCTGGCCATCCGGGACGACGTGGCCGGTGCCACCTTCATGGCGGCGGGGGGCTCGGCGCCCGAGCTGTTCACCTCCATCATCGGCGTGTTCGTCTCGTTTGACGACGTCGGCATCGGGACGATCGTGGGCTCGGCTGTCTTCAACATTCTGTTCGTGATCGGTGCGTGTGCGCTGTTCTCTAGAACGACTTTGACACTAACTTGGTGGCCTCTGTTCCGCGATTGCTCCTTCTATTCCGTGAGCCTTCTCGTGTTGATATACTGTTTCCGGGACAGCGAGATATACTGGCAGGAGGCGTTGGTGCTGTTCTCGCTGTACGGGGCGTACGTGATGTTCATGAGGTGGAACCAGCCGGTGGAGCGAGCGGTGAAGAAGCTCATCTACAAGAACAAGGTGACGCGAGTGCGGAGTACTGATCAGCTGATGCCAACGGTGAGCTCGCCCGCACACACCCAAGCATGCATGTTGCAGTTCGGCGCAGATTTGGCAGCCGTTCAACTTTCCTCTATACCAAATTCCTCTAATCTTTTCATCATCTAGAAACAAGAGACGTCGATTCTGACACGATGATGCGCAGTAAGTAACACCTTTCATTCAGAAATTCGAAGAAAATGAGAAAAGTATGAATTACGTTGTCACCAAATCTGCGCTGAAATTTAGAGTATCGACTTTCAATAGAGCCTGCGATGTGTTGAACCTTCTAAACGTTAGATGAAAGACCTTCTCCTATCCCTAATCGTCTAATAGTGCATTAAAATTAGACCTCGATAAGAAAATGCGATAATAGAAGAATCATCCCGTCAGACAAGGAATAAAATTTCAATATATGTAGGACAATGTAGTGGAAATGAGGGAATTTCTGACATTTGACCTGAATTTTAAAGAATCGTTCCTTTGTATCTTAACATCGAACTACAGTTTGCTTACGAGACGCGGCATGTACGAGTAACAAACGCGACTACGACAACAGTCTCGTTGTCGTAGTCGCGTTTGTTACATGTCGCGGAATACTTTGTTTCTCATTTTGGTCCTAGCACTCATTTTCGTATAAAAAGGACTACTGTTATTCCCGTCACAATTCGGTATTATTGCAATATTGTTACTAGAAATCAAACAAAAATTGTATTTATTTTAATAATTCAACGTACCTTTAACCATTAAATAGCGCCTACCCGCCATAATTCGTGCTATTTCAAATTCGAACAGTCGATTTCGCTATTTGAAAACTTCAATTCGATTCGTCAGTTGATTTGGCGGATTTAGGTAGTTATTACGAATTGCGCAGCGTAGAAAGGTACCTTTGAAGTATTTCTAATTTATTATAGGTATTTAGTAATATCAAAGCGCCTACTGAAAATCTCAATAAAATTCTTTACATAATCGAGAGCGTCGGAATTTTAATTTCGTTTTGTCTCGCTCTCATTCTCAGAGAAACAAAATTAAATTTTGGAACGAATGTGATTATTTTGAATCGAGTTTGAGTATCGATTTTTATGGAGATATTTTAGTTGATATAAATTATTCCAATAATAAATTAATGGAGTGCTTTGGAGGCCGCTTCTACGATAGCGTGTATTGGAGCGTTATTTATTAGTTAAAGTTAATTAGCAATTAATATTGTTGTAGGGAAGCAATCATTTATCCATCGATTTTTACTAGAACTTACCTACTGTAATAAAAGTTTTCTGCGCGCACATGAAAGTTACATTACCATAAAAAAGTTGCTCTGTTACACGAAACAGACAATACACGCATGTAGGTAATTTCCGCAAAGTAATAAAGCAGATCATGTATAAGGCTGAAAGGAGAAATGTCAGTGCCGTTCTAGGTCACAAAAAAGAAGCAACAATTTTTTTAAGTTATAACTGTGGCGACTTCATGACAAGTTTTAACTTGCGAGGTTATTTATTTCCAAACTGCGTGTACTATAGTTACACCTCTTAAAAAAAGAAAATCAAAGCAAACCGGTTAAGATGCTGGAAGCTATACCTTACTATAATTTTTCCTCAAATGGGGTTTTAAAAACCTGAGGAAAACAACCTTCTTTGCGTTTTTCTTTTTATCTCGGGGCAAGCAGAACATTATATCAATCAATCTGCCACGCCTTTTTCCAACTATGTTAGGGTCGGCTTCCAGTCTAACCGGATGCAGCTGAATACCAGTATTTTACATGGAGCGACTTCCTACCTGACCTCCACAACCCAGTAATTGGGTAATATCCCTTGGCAAGACTGGTTATCAGACTTTCGGGCTTCTGACGACCCGTAACGACTGTCAAATATCCACGAATGACAGCCGGGACCAACACGGCTTAACGTGCTTTCCGAGGCACGGAGGAGTCTCGCTATGTAAAGATGGTCACCCATCCACTGACCAACCCCGGCAAGCGTAGCTTAACCTGATGGATCGACCCGGTGCGGCTGTTATTACTTAGCCACGAGCTCATTATACCATCACATCAAAATTTCAAATTGCTTTACAAATTGTGTTATTCACAGTTAAACAGATAGTGATGAAATTCTACCGAGTGCATGAAATATGGAAATGAAAACAATAGTTCTAATTGAAGTGCGTCTGAATTGAAATTGCAATTTCTGTCTGGTTTTTAAATGGATTTTTCAGGTCCTCTGTTATTATATTGGTAACATAAATGCATTAACAAAATGATACATCGTTGTAAATGCATAATGGTTGGTGTTGAATAAATAATTATTGTTAATTGATGAATTATAACTGTTTTCATTGAGTTGTCGTCGTCAATTTAATATACGAATACAAAGGACGATTAATTTGGCCCATTATGATTTTGAATTATTAGGTTTTGAGTGATTTACAACTGAATTTTCTACAGATAGGCTTTTAATTTCATTAAATAATACCAAAAATATAAATTATCAACAACGGGGAGCAAAGCAAATCCCTAAATATAGGTGGTTAGTCAAAAATCCGTTATTTATATATTTAATTACAACGGTTGTGTTATAATAACCAATTACAGTAACAAAAATTATAAAAATAAAAGTGAAAATTATAAAACATACAAAATAAGACTGGCTACATGAAAACTGAGAATTTTCATGTAGCCAGTCTAATTCTCCTAAATCGAAAGCGTAATCATGCATTGCAAACTTTAGCAAAGCTTGTTCAAAAACCAGGACGAAAGCAAAGACTCCACAAACGCGAGATCTTTAATATCCGAACAAATAACTTTCCTTCACTCAACTTTAACAAACCCAAAGACAGTACATCACTTTAACAATGATATTTACGAAGTAAAAACCCATCTAGAAGTTTTTAACGAAACAAAAGCTAGGGAAAAGCACGCGAAATGAACTGAATTTTATGAAAATTGTTCTTTTGACTTCGAGTCCTACATCGACGGAACTGCGCTTAAATATTTTCTCATAAAATACTTCGAAGACACGAACGCAGATATTTATATTTATTTTGAAGCTTTTTAGCTCAAGGAACACCCAGTCGATAAAGGAATCAAGCTTTGGCTTGAGAGAGCCCGGCTTTGCTCTAGACATCTTTACGGTCACTACTTCGTTTGCTTCGAGTCCTAGATCTTAGCTTTAGTTTTCATTCTTTAAATTCTTCATATCTTTGGTCCTAGCACGATCGCGCGGAGTAAGAGTAACGTAAATTCGAACGATTTTAATATTGAAAATATTTTATTTATTACGGTGAAGGAAAACATCGTGAGGAACAAAATGATACATCGTTGTAAATGCATACCTAATGGTTGGTGTTGAATAAATAATTATTGTTAATTGACGAATACTGTTTTCATTGAGTTATCGTCGTCAATTTAATATACGAATACATCGGAAAACATCGTGAGGAAACCGGCATGTCTTAGAACCGAAAATTCGAAGATATGTGACGTCTAACGCCCGGACTAGGCACGCGGGGTGGATTACGGCCCACTTCCTCTCATTAAGAGGAGGCCTGTGTCCCAGCGGTGGGAACATTATTGGCTGATTATGTATTTGTTATTTACTAGCTATTGCTCGCGGCTTCACCCGCGTGGAGGTCAGAAATTATTCCACGGGAACGTAATTTCGGGATAATAAAAAGTATCATAAGTCTCAAAGGCATAAGGCTGTATAGGGAACTTGATTGCAAAGGCTTATGCCCTTATGGCTGTATAAGAACTTAATATAATATAGTTTGCTATAAAGGTAGCGCCAGTAAAAAATATGCAGTTTACATCCAATTACTGTAAAGAAAACCATTTTCTTTTACACCTAGTCCAATCAAATATTTGTTTTGTGACCTAACATAATTTTTCTCTAAAAAAACAAACTAAAAAAAACTTGGCAACACTAGTATTACGCAAGGATGGCGTGCTAAGTTCACGTGTGTAGTCGATTTGATTTCAAACGATTACGTATATTTTTATGTTAACGTTTGCGTTTTGACGGCCATGCTTTTATGCGTTACGATGACACGCGAATTAGGTTACAGGGTTATAAGTTTGCGCAGTAGTGAGGGGAAATTAGTCGTTTTTTTTTGACGTTTTTGGTGCAACGGAAATTAGAGTTGTTTGGTTTTTAATGGGGTGGTTTTTACCTCTATGGTGCAATATTTCACTGTAGAAGATCATGTTATTATTGTTGTTTTATTTGTGATCGCTTGAAAATTAAACGAAAAAAAAAATATTCTGGGCTACATCACAGTTTTCGATTGTTATAAGTGTTATAAGTAGGTATAACACTTCATATTTTTTAAAATAGAAAAATATTTTCAATTAAGTCACTTAAGTACCTAAAAAGCAAAAATTTGAAACTTTTCTTTTTTAATTTCTGAAATAAAGTCAGTTCAAAAGAAATTCCTATTCATAATCCAAAAAAGCTTCTTATTCCTCAAACAAAAGTTCATCAGAAAGCACAAAGCAAAGTAAAAATTTTACACCACTACTAATTTCAAAAGCGCCCTTTTTCTTGCACCGTAAGTAGAAAACTGTGTGAAAGCCCGACAGTGTAATAACTAGTTTTCCCTGCATCTTCGTATTTCCTGAACGAATTGCTGAAACTGGAAATGAAAAATTTCACAATCTGTGACCGTTTCATAAGATTGAAATTGATTCTGATTTTATTTACTGATCGACTATAAATATAAATAAAAGTAAATTTAATTAACAAAGTTTATTTTAAAATACCGCTATAGTTTAATTAAAAAACTTTTGAATATAAAATTGAGTTTAAATTGCAGTTAATTCATTATTGCGAGCTAGCTTTATGAATATTATTTTAATAGTTTTAACTTTCTGAATATTTTAATTTTCAACTCAAATACAATTTGCAAAAATTTTATGATAATTGTATTCATATAAAGCTACTTTTATTAACTAGCAAAAAATTATTAAAAATAAGCCAAACAGAAGAATCAACAGTACTGAATCTATTCGAGCGTAAATACGGGTTACAAAACACTGCTACGGAGGTACGTCAATACCGCTACGGGCGTCTACGAGCCTACGCTCGTAGCACTCGTAGATAGGTCTACGATAATAGCTACGCTGGCGTAGCTGCTATTAAAAATGATGCATTGTATTGTCGGCAACCAAATGGATGGAGGTTTTAAGGTTCCGCACCTTTTGTTTTATTTGTTTGAGGCTTTTCTTCTTTGTTGTGGGGAAAGGTTTGGGATTTAGTGAAGGCGAAGGCTATTTATGGTGTTGACGATTGTGATGTAGTGAAAACTTTTAACTTCACTCGACCGTTACGTGTTTTTCGGCTTTTATATTATGTTGATTATTTACAATTGCATTTTATATTTTCTATACTAGCCACCCGCCCCTGCTTCGCACGGTTTTTATGACTTGACAAAACATCGAGATTTCTTAATTATACAAGGTGGAGACGACAATACAACAATAAAAGAAAACACTAGCAATACTAATGCATAAGAGTATTTTGGAACTATCAAATAAATCCTAACATCGAAATTAAAAAAGTCATTTTTTCAAACAAACTAAATAGTAGTGATGGGCCGACTATGGGGTTTGCCGATCTTTGACTAGCTATCGTAACTAAACTATTGGATATATTTGATTATTTTTTTGTATGTAGACCGAGAACGTCATTAGATATAAGGAGTTTCATTTTTTGTTGTATTGTCGTCTCCACCTTGTATGTAAAAGTTTAATAGTTTAATAATCTTTGGTATCAACGTATTATAAAAAAACCTTCCGGAATAAATTCTCTAAATGGTTGTGAACATCCGATGCCAGGTTGTATAATAAAACATAACAAAATGTGGGTGTACTATAGGTACACCCCTTTTACTTTTTTTTTTTGAGGTTGGGAAATCGTCTAATAACTTCTCCCGCTCTGGGCGGAGCGGGAGGGCGTGTCAGACTTTTACTGACTAAAACCCACCCGTGTTCCTTCAGTTGCCTGTTCCCAAGGTCCCGGTATCCCTTTCGGAATAACCCGCAACCCTGGCAGGCATATCGATGCCTGCCAGGGTTGCGGGTTAGTCCCGCGCAAACTTTGCCTCTCCCTCACGCGTTCCGCCTCCTCCTTCGCGAGCATTACTGCTTCGCAGAAGGAGGTGACTGCTTCCCATGCCCTCTCGCTCCGTACCATGGCCTGGACCAGAGCCGGACGCGAGAGGTCACCGCCGCCAATCGCCTCCAAGAGGACACGGCGGGGCTCCGCCGAATATAGGTACACCTCTGCCCATCTCTTTGGAGAAACAAGGCGTGATGTTATAAAGAATAGACGTATTAAAAACGTACTAGAACAATCATTTAGAGCGGTCCTCCTGAGACTAGGATACCACACAGATCTAAGGTTCATTTACTTAAGGCCGTACCCTCCCTCAAATTTTATGTTGCTTGCACCATACTACTCGCGGCCTGAGTGAGGAGTGGGGTGCTGGCGGCTCTCAAGCCTCGAATAGTTTAGGTAATTGCTTTTTACGGTGAAAATAATGGTAATAAAAAATAAAAAAGACCTGCTTTATATTTAGTTAGTTTAGTTATTATGCAAAGTTTCATGGTCTAATTTGAAGTATTTTTTTTAATACCAGCCGTTTATAGTTCGGTTTAGAGGTAACTTTGAAATTTTTTTATCGAGAAAATTTTATGTAATCCTGTTTTCGCCAAACATAGGACCCTCAACTTTAACATAATATTCATTTCGAAATTAATGTTGCAGTATTTTCGGCATAACGACATAGGATCATGCGAAGCAATTTGAGGTAGGGTAGGGCCTTAATCCGGCTCCGTTTTAATGTGTTTCAGGCTACAGACTTCATTTAATTTTGTAATTAAATATGATATTATAGCCTTAATGAAGTTGATCAGAATTTGATGTTCCCATGGCAAGTAAATGATGAGGAAAGTTTTAAGTATGAATGTTAATAGCTATTTGATTCTCAAAGCCATTTATGAACAGGGTCTAAAGACAGGCGGAAAGTCTCTTTATAGTTTCTAATGTTGACCTATTTATATATATTTTTTTCTATTCTTTATTTCATTTTTTATACATATAAATTATATTTTTAAATATTAGAATAAAAAAATATATAAAACATTTAAAAATATAAAAAATAGTAGCCCACCGGTATCGGGAACAGGGTCCAAGCTACCGGCGGTCAGGGCTCCAGAGAGAGGAACCTCCTAACAATGCGAGCCGTGTCCAGGAGTACAGCTTTTTGAATCAAGCCCTTAATCCAGCTGCCCAACGAGAGCCTCCTTAGGTGTTGGTCAAGGCTCTTGGCAATTAAGCCATTGGCTGATACGACTATCGGCACAATGATCGCAATTTTTTTCTATTATTGTTAAACCATAAAATTATTATCCTACTGTCAAAGAGGGGTCAGTGCAGTCGCTCCATGTAAAATACTGGTATTCAGCTGCATTCGGTTAGACTGGAAGCCGACCCCCGAATAGTTGGGAAAAGGCTAGGCAGATGATGATGATGTCAAAGAAGGGTTATGTTTTTTTAACAATAACATCACGCCTATTTTTACCAAATTGTTTGGCGTTTAGTACATCCAAACGCCAGTTATGTTTAAGACACATTACAACATTTTATTCTTCATAAAACATTATCTATTAAACATAATACAATAATAATAGCCCCTGATAACCTCACTTCAACATTCATTGATTGCCCACTAAGTATACACTGACCTTCAGTGAACTCGCGGAGCAATGTACGCTAAAGTCATTATAATGGTCATCACTACATAATGTATTACTGGTTCATGGCCAATCGGACAGGTGGTCTCACTATCGTTCACACACACATACACACACCACGTAAGTTAAACAGTTTACAGTTAAATCAGAAAAGGTTTGCGCTTCGGTAATCTTCGTTTTTGGAATAATTACGAATATCGCGTCACAGAGTAACCCCCTTCAGAGGCAAACGTTTGAGCTGCTGCGCTTTGTAATAGTGCACCTATCATTGTGTGTTTCTATGAAGTGGGGGCCTAAAACGGCCACATTAGCAATTTCTCTAAAAGCAATTCATTTCCTGAATTCCCAGCTGTCATTAGCAATTACTCTAATTTGACACAAAAGCAATTCATAATTTGTGGACCATTTTAATAGAAAACTGTCAAACAGTTGAATTATTTCGTAATATGAATTGCACGCAAATCATATAATATTCAATTTTCAGTTTGTGACATTTTACGATGATTCATAATATTTTCTTATTATGATTCTGCCAAAATGGCTGTTATAAGTCGATCGTCTTCTGTCATTTAAAAAATTGTTGATCAACAATTTTGTAATCATAGTAGGTAATGGAAAATAGTCAAGTACTTCCATTAACAATGTAACACATGTGTATTAGATCTCATCTTCGCTCGTATTTCCGAAGATAGACGATGTTTCTCGAAGCGCATACTGTTGGGATATGTGTAGGGTACATTTATTTTTTATACAACCTCATTGGTTACCTGTGGGGGTACTTAGATGAGCTTCGGGCGTTTAGGGCCCACTAGAACTATTAGACCGTGAAACTCTTTCTTAAGGCAGGTACAGATTTCACGATCTAGATTCGTAGTCTGGATTTTGTATGGATTCGGAGTCTGGATTTTAATTATGGTGAGTTAAGGCCTACGCAGACCGGGACATGGCAAGGGATTTAATTTACCAATGGACATTCAAACGTATCGATATAGATATACGGCATAAATTGCTATGCTTTAAAATGATGCCGTGGCATCGACAGGGATTTAATTGCACGGCATTGTACTCCCGTCCACGGGCTCCCGTGGCGGGATGCCGTGGCGTACTGTGGTAGACAACGGCATGCCGAGGACGCCGGCGCTGGTTGTGATATACCGCGGGGCGCGCGCGCCGTGGCAAGGCGCTGGAATGCCGCGGTATCTAAGCGGCTAGTGTGCGCTGACTGACGGCAAAATCCTTTGCCATCCCGTCCCGGTCTGCGTTGGCCTTTATGCCCCCAGATTTTAATTAATTATAAGTCCAAGTTTTCTCACGATGTTTCCCTTCACCGATGTAAGTGACGCCCAAGGTACGGGGGTCTTTTACTGAAAAGACCCCCGTATCCTTTGTTTAACACACTTTATTACTCTCCAAGAGACCAACACACTTAAGCACCTCAACCAATACTATAAAAGCAATCTTAGCATCGTTCACAAAGCGCGGTGGACTGTCCACGGCCGCACACTGTGCCACTACGGGCAGGCGACTGGCGAGCTGCCAAAGTGTTCGGATGCTGCAGTTTCAATAGTCCACGTTATGTGTTTTATGGTCACATTACTGTATGTTAGGTAAAAGAGGGTAATTAATTTTGGCGACTATTTGGTAGTTATAGTGTTTTGGTGGTAGTGCAGTCTGATGTTTTGGTTTGCTGTACTATTCATAAGACTTGGGTATAAAACTAGGAAATGAAGACTACTTAGCCACTCAGGTTGTTGCCTAAGATTTCTTCAAACTTGGGTGGTTACTGGAAAACTGGGGCGCTTGAGTCCTTATTAGAAAGTTAGTTTTGAAATGTCGGTGCGAGGTTCTAAATTACACGTATTTATCTTCTCTTCACAAGCATTATCAACAATGCTATGATTGGAGAATGCACCATGCAGATACCTATAGAAAATCTTGGTTTCTCGAGAACAGTTCAGCTTGCAGCTGTAGCAGTGTAAATGATAAATGATTTTATTTCTTTTAAGTAGGTTACAAATACTTTTTTACACGTCAATCAATTAAAACTAGATGAGGTCGGCGTTTCCTATCTAACTACTCTGAGAAAAAAGACAAGTCTCGTTTTAAAGTCCAGACACACCTACATTTTCTTTACGCAGTGAACTGAAAGTGACAGACTTTATATTAGGAAGTCGGTGGCATCTGGCAAGAAATAAAAAAGAAACCAAAGACAAAACTTAGGGTGCGTTTCCACTGAAGCTGAGACGAGCGGGGTGGGCGGAGACGTGCAGGAGTCGTCCAATCAGAGACGAGACGAGAGACAAGATGAGGATTTCAACCATTGTGTTTAGTCGATTCCTGCACGTCTTCGCTTCAGTGGAAACGCACCCTAAACTTATTTTATACTCTATTTTTTCGACTTTAAAATAATTTGAATTTGCTTTACGTTTACTTATGTGAATTCTGATTGGTTTATCTTTATGCATTTACGCAACCTTTTTTTTTTTGATTGTGTAAAATCATCATGACTTCTCCCGCTCTGGGCGGAGCGGAAGGGCATGTCAGACTTTTACTGACTAAAACCCACCCGTGTTTCTTCAGTCGCCTGTTGCCAAGGTCCCGGTATCCCTTTCGGACTTTCCCACAACCCTGGCAGATCTTTATGCACCCTAACTTTCACTAAACATCTCTCATAAATTAAAACAAAACTAGTAAGTAAAATCTCTCGTCAAGTTTGAAGCACTTACCGCACTCGTGTTCGTCGAGGCGAGGTGTGAACTGACATCTACGGTGCTCGTCACCTCTCGCTAGTTGAAAACGACGGCTTTAGGAGGGTACTTAGTTAAAGCTGAAGTTAGCGTTAAGTTTTTAGTGATTTTTATCAGCGAGTTTATGTTGAATATATCTAATGGTTCGAGTATTACTATGTACATTCATGCCAAATTAGAGCTTTCTAGTACTAA
Organism: Lithophane socia; assembly: GCA_947522985.1. Lineage (NCBI taxonomy): Eukaryota > Metazoa > Arthropoda > Insecta > Lepidoptera > Noctuidae > Lithophane > Lithophane socia. The sequence goes on along the minus strand of OX383268.1, from coordinate 12,818,316 downwards.
GAGCCTCTGAGCTAAGCTGCGGACAGACAGACGAACATGGCGAAACTATAAGGGCTCCTTGCTGACTACGGAACCCTAAAAAACAGCAAAATGATAGTAGATAATAATTGCTTACAGTATTTTTATTAGATTCCTACTTGACTATGTGCCATTCCCAGTTTTTTTTTTTTATCATAACTATTTAAAGCAAAACAGTATATTATACTGTTTGCTTCAAATAATTATGATCACGAGGTTTTTACGTTAACCTCGTGTCCAAAGGGGTTCTATCGCATACGCGTGTGTAAAAAAACCACGTTGGATAAGGATCCAACGTAGTTTTTTAAAAACCCATAACTCTAGTGTATTAGTTTAGTTTAATTAGTTTGTTTATTTATATCTCACCACAATATAAAAGTACATGTTCAAATTATCATAGGAAATTACAATAATAGTTTTAATTATATGAGACAATGTCAAAGAATAAACTTGCATATAATGTTTGTTTTTGTTTTTACCCGACTACGGCGAAGAAAAAAGGAGGGTTATGATTTTGACCGGTATGTATGTATGTATGTATCGTTAGAAGCGTCGTGATTGTCCGCTGGTTATAGGCTATGTGAAGTCACATTAAATTAAAAATGGCGCCCTCTAAAGGACATAAAGTGAGGAACTTAAAAAAAATATGGTTTAATCGTACCATGTTGGGTATCAAATGAAAGGGCTTAATGAGCACATTTCAAAAATATATGTATTATAACCCCAAAAGAATTAAAAAAAAAATCAAGTAATAAAAACTAAAACCCAACTACGACTTAAAAGGTATAAACAAGACACCTCAGACAGACAAATTAAAAATCCGGAGTCACACGTAATGTGATCGATTTATGCCTTAACACGTGTGACTCCGGATCTTCTTCTTAAATCTTAAAATGTCCATAATGTGACTTCTAGTGCGCGGTCATTACTCGTACATCAAGCTCGTCACAAATGTTACAACAGTAACAACTAATAACCATAACCTAACAGTTTCTTAACGCTTCTAGTCTAGATTATCCACAAAGGATTCCTCAAATCATGTCCCTTCCTACATTTGCCTAATGCCAGGTGTTCCGTTACACCTAAGACATCTGTGACAGTGCGAAAACTGGGTATAAATCAGTGTCGAGATTAGCACTGAATGACATATTTATATGGACAGTTTGGAAACCTCTAGGGGCGCCTGTTTGATCATGGTTTTACTTTCGTGGTGGAAAAACTTGTAAAGTCTTTTAAATACGTACATAATTGATTATTTAAAAACAAAGAGGGCAGCAGGGCCTTTCTAAAAAATAGCAAATCTATTTATTTATCGATTTAGTATCTCCAACAGAATATGAAAGAATAGCTTCCGCCCGCGGCTACGCCCGCGTGGTATGTCGATAAAGAGTAGCCTATGTCCTTCCTGATGAAATATTATAAATTAAAGTCGCTTTTCGTGTTTGTCTTTATATCAGCGTTGTTCTTCTAAACCACGCAACAGATTTTGATGAGGTTTTCACCACCATTTAGAGAATTTATTCCGGATTCCGTTTTTTTTTGTTGTTTGTTTTTTTTCTGTAGTTAGGTAGGTATATAACTATATCTTACCACCCAGTCAGTGCTATCTATAGGCCATATTCTATAATCAAATCCACTACCCTCAGTTAAAAAACCAATGCTAAAAAATCCAATTTTCAGTAAAAAAAAAAATGTGCTTGAAAATAACAACACCTTGTCAACACCGGATGTTTGTTGCCGTGTCCATAAGCTCTCAACCTCTCTAAAGAGCTCCATAGAGCTAATATTGACGTGAACTTGCCAGCCCGGAAGTACGTTGATGGGAAATAATAATCTCGCCACGTCTAGCCGTCAGTCTAGACTAGAGTTATTATTATTACGGCTAGAGTGCGCGTAAGATAAGTCTGCGCGCGACTGTTGGCGCTGGCGTTCTGTAATATTTAAAATATTAAGGGCCTTACCACAAAAACACTTAGACACTTGTTCGACGCGTGTTTAATGTCAGTTTTATGTCAAACTCCATACAGGAATGTCATGTTTAAAAGGTGTTTAGGTTAAACAACTGATAAACAAGTTTTTTGGTAATGGTAAAAGGTTTATTTATAAACGTTGCTTAAAGTTAAGTGACGTTCAAACGTCAAATGTATGGTTAAACGGTCTTTGTCATTGTAACAGCAAACAAACAGTTGGTCATTGTAACAAGCTTGTTTTATCACGAGAGTAATACTGTGCGATAAAAGGAAATGTTGAACCACATTTATGGCCCAAACAAACGCTATTGGCTATTGAAGATACAGGTTTTTTTTATAGTTACAAATAAGTGGTTAGATACCGTTTCCATTGTCCTCAAAACAATCCTTTAACACACGAACGAGGTTCCATATCCTGTCAAGATTTTCAGAAAAATATAGTCTAACACGCAAATGCATACTGCATCAGAAAATATGGTAGGTATCATACCTTAGCACAAATGGCAGATCGTAGTACCATACCTGGGAACCTTCTGGTTACGGAGATATTGAAGGCCAAAGTTACAACTTTTTCGGACGTTTTTTAAAGAAAGCGGGTTTTAAATGTTAATATAACTTAATTTTAAATACCCCCACAAATCCTGAACCGTTGCATGCACCCATAAACACTACCACTGTATCTAAACAGGGATTTTTCACACCAAAAATAAAAGTCGTTTCCCAGCGATTATTTTGTGCAATATTACTTAATTTGATGTACAGAATGCGTAGTTGACGGCTATGTTATGGGTCTTTTTACATTCTGTATATTGTTATACAGGGTGTCAACTTCATTAAAATGCACAAAATGGTGGTGGCTGCAGTGATTACGGAAGCGCGTCCAATTAATTATTCGTATCTCAGTTTATGAGCCCCGCAATACCGTATCGTTGCAAATTTCGTACCTAAATGATAGTAGGTACATGCTGTGAGTGCAGCTTCTTTGCATGAAAAATAAGTTTAATTCTTTCATTTTATGAAATCTTTTATTATAGCAATCGTAGCACGTAAAGTGCTAGAAACATCTTCTGGCGCTCGAATGACGTTAACAGGGAGGCGCTGTTGGTAAACATTTGTGAAATTATCACAGAAATTGTATTACGAAAACAAGATGGCGGCGTTAGATCCGATTTTGGCCACGCGCCAAAAAAATCTTTGTACCACTACAGTACGTGGCGTTTTGTTGTTTTCAACCAGCCAATATCACAGAGAAGAGACGTAAAAGTTACTTTACTTTTAAAATACAATAGACGTAGATAATATATTTAGCTTCTTTTAGCTTAGGCTCTTACATACTGGGGTGATTCGCCGCGCAACGCGACGCCGCCGCATTGTTCACCGTGAAGTTTTCTCAGAAATTGTTTTGTTAAAATTCGCGTCGCGCGGCGAATCGCGCCTGTTTGCATAGGTTACTAAATAATATTATTATAAATAATATTTTATAATGGATTTCCGCAAAGTCACGCCTGAATCAATAAACTATCTTAAAGTTACTTTGACCAATATCTACATGCATCAGACAAGATTTTAAAATATTGATTTCAATATCCCAGGAGGATTGGGAGATTTTTTTACCTTCAACAGGAAAATCTGTTAGAAGCATGTTCACTGCATATTTTACGTTCAATTCGCACTGTAGCTGCTCCGATATTGATAACATTCGAGCACCTAATAGCACACCGAATACCAAACATAATATAACATCAAGCCATAGTTCTCTGTGGTAGGTAAAGATGTATACTGTATAGGTACCTTCAATACATCTCCTATGTTTTAAGAGTAAGAATAATTTATTTGCAGATAATATAGGTGTTACCAGCTCTCACCAGGAGCGCTAGCTTACCAGGAGCGATCCATCAGGTTAAGCTACGCTTGCCGGGGTTGGTCCGTGGATGGGTGACCATTTTCACATATCGAGACTCCTCCGTGCCTCGGAAAGCACGTTAAGCCGTTGGTCCCGGCTGTCATTTGTGGATCTTTGACAGTCGTTACGAGTCGTCAGAAGCACGAAAGTCTGACAACTAGTCTAACCAAGGGGTATCGTATTACCCAGTTACTGGGTTGTGGAGGTCAGATAAGCAGTCGCTCCATGTAAAATACTGGTATTCAGCTGCATCCGGTTAGACTGGACCCCAACATAGTTTGGAAAAGGCTAGGCAGATGATGAATATAGGTGTTACCAGTTGTAAAAGTTGGCTGTTTAGGGGTTTATTCATAAACGATGATTAAAGTTAAGTAATGATTAGCGACTGTTTAACCATACATTTTTGACGTTTGAACGTCACTTAACTTTAATCAACGTTTATGAATAAAACCCTAAATGTACAAACGGCTACACATCAAGCTATACATTTCCAGTATAAGCTGACCTCACATTGTACGGGAATCCTATACAATTCAAGATCAGCATAAACTGGAAATGTATAGCTTGATGTGTAGCCGTGTGTACAGTCCATATTTTGCCAGTTTAGGGTATGCAAATTAATTTTGCCAGAAATGTTTAAGTTCCATTTGTAATAAGGGATTGCCACTAACCAGGCACAAATCTAGACTCCGTGCTAACACTACAATATTTTGCTAAAGGAAATAATATCCGAATTACAAAACACAAATCGTAAACCAAATCATATAGAAACTTGTATTGATTTAAAAAACTAACCATTTCTGCCAACTGTAGTGGACTGTGTCCATATTAAAATCACTTTTTAGTATACTTACCTACTTAATATTTTCTGGCTTAGTGCCAGAATTTAAACTGGCAGCTTGTATGAGGCTCACCGTTGTGGCGTGGCAAGTGACGGCCACAAAACAAGCCTTGAACTGAATGATATATGAATAAGGTTTTAGAGATATACCAAGAGATATTTCATAAAAATATTTATACGTATATCGAGCCAAGTCTTTTACGAGTGACTACGCTTTTAGTATATGGATTTATTTATGAATATTTTGTGGAGTTTGTGGCTAAAGTAGGTATGCAGGGATCGATTGATTTGGAAAGTCAAACTGCGTTTATCTTTAACTAGATAAGTTTTGTTTACACAATGGAGACCTCCAGCCCCTGATCTTTATAGCCTTGGATAATGAGGTGTATGTTTAATTAATTACAGTTTATTATGTGCGTCATATCCTTTTAATATCCAAGTTTTTAAATACGACAGATTGAACTAGTCTACGTCCATTTGTTCGAAGCCTTTCCATACACACTACACAGCGTTAGCAGTCTACTCGTAATATCTACTAAACCTACTTAGTGGAGGAATTCTATTATTGAATGAAGACAAGTTAAATAAAATGTTAACATTTAAAAACCCCCGACAAACACAAAGGATCTAATAAATGATTTTTTTTATATAGCTAAGAACACTGTCGATCAAGTCACCTTTCAAAAAAATCAAAATCGGTTCAGCCGTTTGGCAGCCACGATGGCGCAGACAGACACACAGATACTCTTTTTCCGTCGGGAGTTAAAAATAAATGAATGAAAGAATTAAGACAATGTGTTAACATAGATCGTGGTGGTTAGATATCACAGACACCATGTCACCATTATAGTGAAAAATCCTGTTCGATGAAGGTCCATATTTTGACAATGACTTTGCCTATAAACCCCGTATATCCGAACGTTATTCGAGAGCTTTGCATTGATTGGTCGCAGTTTCAGTCAGTTATGGCTATAATAGCCGCGCTTGGCAGGTTGTGATAAGATGTTAATAGTAGGCAAAAGTGCCGTTGATATGATTATCACTGGCCATTCTATAGCCATTAGTGACTGGCAGTTTGAGAAGTCATGCTCGCTCGATAACAGGGTTTTCAGTTAAGTTGTGTTTCAGGCCGTTGAACAGAACCAATTTTAATTGGCATAATTAATGTAAGTACAACCTATGTATTTAGTAAGAGTAAAAAACTAACTAACATCTATTCTATGCTGGTTTGTACGCAAGGGCCACTCATGTCGATGTAATTTATATAAATACTTATCTATCATAAACAAGACGCGTATTAGGAGTTTGAAACAATTGCAAGACATTGCAAAACGAATAGGTAATAGGAGTTTGAAACAATTTGTCAGTTTTTTCCGTATTGCTTAAAGGTATAATTTGTACAACTGGGGGCGAACACGGCATATTGTGACATGGCTCGAGTCACACATTTTATATGACTAAACTGTGATACAAACAACTCGAGCCATGTCAAAAGGCCCTGTTCGCCCCGCTGTTGTAGGTTCTGTAGAAGTGTGGGTACAAACTGAACAACAGTGGTAGTACAAATTGTCCGCATCCTACAGCTATGCAACTAGACATAGGTGGCCATATATATCGTGTTAATTATCTTAACGCCCTGATTAACGCGGCTACTGTATCTACTGTTCATCGGGAATCAGTCACTCTTGAACCGCCATGTGGGGTCACAATATTTAATATTGTGTTGTTATTAAGGCTAGGATTGGACTTAGGTAATTTTCTACTACTAACATAACATCGAGCCCGTACTCCGCGAAGGGTTAGGCAGAGTTGGAACAACATTTGGAAGTATAAGTTTGTTTAGTTTATTTTATTTATTTATTAAGGTATAATAAACAACTACACAAACAAAACTTAAAATAGTAATGTCCACCGCAACGTGTGCGTTGTATCTAGTAGAAACGCCCCTCTCACCCATAATAGTCAAACGTTTTTCCCCGTTATTGCCCATGGTCGCAGATGGTGTTACACCCTCATAGGGCTAAAAGAAGTCGCTCAGCTGCGTAAGGAGGATGCAATTTTGTAAAGAGAGGGCCACGGAAAAGGTGGGCCTCCAATTAGAACGAGTCGTTAAAGATCTCTGTTTTAGGGGCTCTTGTAAGAAGGAAATGGTGTGCTTAGAGAGTTACGTTTGTAGTGTGTTGGTGGGAAATAGAAAAAAAAAACACAAAAATTTATGATGAGTAATTTTCACAAAAGTCTTTTTAATACTTTCAATTTTATTCACGAAAACATTGCTTCAAGCAATGTGTATATTTTTATTAAAAACTCTAATCAAATAAAAACTATACCTACTTAAAAAAAAGAATCTTTCACAGTTTCCAGCCAGTCTATTGTAACTTATCTAAAAGGGTATTTTTTTTTAAGAAAATGTCTAACGGAACAAAAGAAACGGCTTTTGAATACAGAACACGACAAAGAAGGTTTTGTTCTTATTTACAAAAAAGACAACATTTTTGCAAACCATTTTATGTTTTTATAATGAATTTTTAAGTGTGGCAACATAATTGTTTGAGTGTGCGTCTGGAGAATAAAGAATTTCCACAAAAAACTTACAGAGACGAGGCGTTGGAAACGGAAAATCTCTCCATTGTTAGTTTGTCTTGAAGCAATTCATTAATTTGTTTTAATTAGGTTTATTAAAGAATCGTAGGGATCTTTTTAACTAGCAGAGTAGGGAAAGTTTTGGACAAGGGAATTAATGAAAAAAAAAAGGAGATGGCGAGTGTAGTTAATCTAAACTGGGGTGCTACCTAAGGAGTTTGTAGAAAGACATGAAAAATGTGCAATCGTCACATATCATCCCTTCAATGCAAAACGCGCGACCTGTACTAAGAAAAAAAAACTGTCATATTTTTACGAATGTTGTGGCGTATGTTATTATAAATTAAGCTAATAAAATAACATAAATAAATATAAGCTTGAAAGGCACAAGAGCCTTTTATAACGAAGGTGAGCATTATTAGTGATATAACTAATATTTTCTAACAATATAATTTAAAACCAGGTCCATGGAGTTTCTTGCCCGTTCTTTTCCTTATGTACCTGCTATGCTTTAGAATGGACAACTAGCTTCATATTTCTGACTGACCAACTCCTTAACAATTCAAAAGTGCCTCTAAATAGTTTAATTGAAATTTGAGTAAAAAATGCTTTGAGTTTGCCCCTAAAGGGGTCAAAAACCGGATGAAAGTTTTATTTGTAAGTTTGTCGTTTGCCGATGGAAATCCCATCAGGGCGCACGGCTTGTTGGTAGGTACATAAATCTGATACAGAAATTGGCTTTTATACTATTTACATAAAAAAAAGTGAAAAATTACGCTAGTATGTATTTTCGTATGCCACGAAAAATTGAATTACACCCTACTCTTTGTAAAATTCATTCCGTAATTGAATTTGTGTCCGATAAATGGCGACAGGGCAGCCTATCACGTTGAAATCTAATAATGTTATTAACAGATGTGGACAATGTATAATCCCATTGTTACTATGTTAATTTTGTAAGCAGAGGTCCTAGTCAAGTGACAATCGCTTCGAAAGCGTTTCGTATTTCTACAACTACTTTCAACAGGATTGACATAAGCTTTTCGATAGCTTATGTCAGTCCTATACATTTTTCTTTTCCATCATCATATCGCTGATAGAATGTCACTTTGTCTAGGGCCTCTGAGGGCCTAGACAAGTGACAATCGCTTCGAAAGCGTTTCGTATTTCTACAATGACTTTCAACAGGATTGATATAAGCTTTTCGATAGCTTATGTCAGTCCTATACATTTTTGCCTTTTCCATCATCGTTATCGCTGATAGAATGTCACTTTGTCTAGGGCCTCAGTTATAAAACCGCTAAGGATGACGAAACGTCAAGAAATGTTAGGACACTGTTTCAGGAAGCTATAATGCTTATTAGTCCTTTCCTTGAAGGCTAAGAGAGAAGTAAGAAGAATTGACCAATATTTACTGAAATTTCATCTTCACCACATAAGCCGAAATTACCTATATGTAAGGTGTTAAAAAATTAACTTTTCAAGAGGTGCTAATAGACCATCAAACTGAATAACTTTTACAATGAGAACAAAATTGAAATCGCGATAAAAAAATCAGCTGTTCCATATAAAAAAAAAAATGTTTATTTAGTCTCTTACTTTTACATAACAAATGTGAATGAAACAGCCCCAGTGTAGTAGTATTAAAGTTTTAAACTGTACCTATTATGGGACAGCTGTTCTATTTTTTGTCATTTCAAAGTTGGTCCCATATTAAAAGTTATTCAGTTCGATGGCCTAAAGCTCCTCTTAATGTTTGCAAACCTAATATAATTTTTTAACACCTTATATTATAATCTCCATGTTAACACATTTATTTGATTGCAAAAGAAAGAACTGCCGAAAAAACTCACCAAAAACTGCACCTACAGACAGACATCTGTAGAAGATAAGCTCTGAAAACCACCCAACTCCGTTCACAAATAATTAAACCCCAATTCCTCAGAGGTATGGACCAACCTCTGAGGAATACCTCCCATACCTCGTACAGTCAGCACCTACAATTCCTACAAACATGCTAGGTACCCCTGGCTGGTTGCCAAATCGAGCAATTTATCTAACAGACCACCGATACGGGTTGACAATCGGTCGAGTATTTGGTGCTGTTTGCCCATATCGGCTTGTTATCGGAGCTTCGATGTTTAGATTGCTCTGCAGCTTCTGTTTTTTAGTTCAAACTTTCGAAGCCTGTTTTGGCTGACTGAGTTTTTTTTTTAAATATATTATGGGGCCGCACGGGTCGATCCGTCAGGTTAAGCTACGCTTGCCGGGGTTGGTCCGTGGATGGGTGACCATCTTTACATATGTAGACTCCTCTATGCCTCGGACAGCACGTTAAACCGTTGGTCCTGGCTGTCATTTGTGGATCTTTGACAGTCGTTACGGGTCGTCAGAAGCCCGAAAGTCTGACAACCAGTCTTACCAAGGGGTATCGTATTACCTAGTTACTGCGTTGTGGAGGTCAGATAGGCAGTCGCTCCATGTAAAATACTGGTATTCAGCTGCATCCGATTAGACTGGAAGCCGACCCCAACATAGTTGGGAAAAGGCTAGGCAGATGATGATGATGATCTTATGGGGTATTTTATAGATTTTTATTCTTGAATCTCGGCCACTGGTGTGGGTTTTTTAGTTGCACATCAGTTATATTCTAAGTTGCGATCATTACAACAGATTTATCATTTGTCTAGTTAACTGTGAGTGCAAAATTACTTGTCAGGTTATTTACATTAGAAAGAAGGAAAATAGATATATAAAAAAGAACAAGTTGGGAGAAAATATGCGTCACATTCCACGAAAAACGGCCATCGCTCAGCATAATGCTGCGACCCTATGCGAGACAGAGCCCCAGCGCTGATTTTCAGCGACAGCATTAAGTATTTTTGATCAGTGGATCGTCTTAGGGGCGGAGTTTTAAATTAAATTAATTAAAAATTAAAATCTTTTATTTTCAGACCTTATAGTCCATTTGGTTAGTATACACACGACTTAGAAACTAGTGTTAGTACTTACATCTACCAGAAAATCAATAAAAACTATTAATTATTACGCCACCGTGGCATGTAGGCGTATCCAATGTCTCAGTATGGGGCTGTCCCACCTATCAGCTATCGTTTTCAGGATGCTGTTGGGGCTGGCGCGTACCCTGCGCATAATGGAAGCGCAACGCTTGCGCATGATAGCGTGGAAACCATCTATCCTCGCCTCTGCGAACATGCCAGAAGCACTGCAATAGCGCGGCAACCCCATCAACACCCTGAAAGCATTATTGTATTGAACGCGCAGGACGCTGTATGCCCTCTGCGTGTAGTTGACCCACAGACTGCATGTGTAGAACGACTGACAGTACGCTGTAAATAGCGTAGCTTTTACTTCAGTCGTGCATTTTGCAAATCTGCGAGCCAACATATTGCAGCGGACAGCCAACGCCCTGCGCTCACGCTCAATATCCAGACTGTCTTTGAGGTCGTCAGAAACCCAGTGGCCCAGATACTTGAAAGAAGTGACTTGTTTCAAGGAACTTCCGCAAAGTTTCAACTGCGGTTCAATCGGGTAGCTTTTAGAGCCTGCCCTGAAGACTAGTACCTCACTTTTCTTAACATTGTATCTGAGCCCATGAGCCTCCGCGTACCTCTCACATATCGTAAGCAGGCTTATCATTGCGTTTATCGAAGGGCTCAGCAACACCATATCATCAGCATAACTAATATTGTTGACGCATACTCCGTCCACATAACAACCCTGATAGGTGTTGCTGAGCTCGACGATCAACCGGTTTATGTACAGACTGAAGAGGCGAGGGGAGGTCAGGCCGCCCTGCCTCACCCCGCACCCCAGCCTGTACACATCCGATAACGAGCCTGCCCACCTCACACAATTTGTCTGATTGCTATACCAAAATCGTAGAATTGATATAACTTCTCTATCCACTGAAGTATCATTCAATAGTTTCTGCCACAGCAATTCGTAAGATACCAGATCGAACGCTTTGGAAAGGTCCAGGAAGCACGCATTAACAGGCGTTTTCCTAGACGTATAATACTGGACAGCATGCTTGAGAGACAGTATGGCACTTTCAGTGGAGAGACCAGGTCTGAAGCCAAACTGTGCATCATGGAGTTCGATGCGAGTCGCCATATGCTTATCAAGCAAACTGTCCAGCACCTTGGCAATGACAGTAGCAAGGGATATGGGCCTATAGTTCGAGAGATCTGATGTGTCTCCAGTCTTATCTTTTACAATAGGTACAACCACAGTTTTCATTAGGTCACTGGGCAGATGAGTGTGACTTAGACAGAGCGAGAAGAACATCGCCAGAACCCTAGGCAGGTGAACTCCTGCATTCTGTAGGTGCTCGATGCTGAGGTAGTCATGCCCTGGTGACTTGCCCCTAACCATGTTTTTAATGACTTTAGCAACAACTCTTGCTGAGATATTGACATTTAACGCCTTCAGACCATCCTCAGCATCGACCACCTGCGATGCGGAGCCAAGAGGAGATTCAACTTTAAAATGTTTCACAAACAAGTTAGCTATTGCAGTAGGCTCATGTTGCCCCGCCACGCTCACGGGGGCGCCCAGCCTCGGATTCAATCTATTCGTATTTTTCCAAAACCTTGAAAAATCTTTAGATTTATGATTGTCAGCAAGCATGTCCATTTTAATTTTATCTTGATTGTTCTGACACCATTTTAACTTTGATTTAAAGATTTTTCTTGTGTCACACATATGTTCATACACAGAACCAGAAGCTGGTTTACGAGACATACTCCAGACCTGAAAAGCAAGCCGGGCGTCCGCGTGAGCCTGCTTAACATGCCTATTCCAACCGACAACACGTTTGTTCCTTCTAACCCCTCCCACATCCACATTACTGGGACATTGGGCAGCCTCTGTAAGTAAACACACAATGTTTTTATACATAGTGTCTAATATGACTTTATGATTGGAATCCTCACAACGTCCATTAGCACATTCCTTAAATTCTAATGGAAAATTAATTTCCCTTAACATTTTATGACATCTTTCTTTGTATTGACTTATTTGAATAACATTCCGTTCCCCCCATATCGCATAGTTTTTACTCTGATTGGGTATCACAATTGTAGGTCTTATCATATTAAAATTACACTGTAATTGTATAGGCATGTGATCCGACCAATACGTATCATATAACACAGTTGCACTAATGAGCAGACGCCTCGCGGCCTCGGTCACTACACAGTGGTCGAGCCAGCGGTGGCAACCGTGCGCGTCACTCACGAAAGTGTACGTACCCTGCGGCAGAAAGTCCAGGTCCGCACAGGTCCAGCACTGCTCCTCACAGAAGCTCAACAGTTCAGTACCGAATAGCTCACCTGGGTGAGCGTTAAAATCGCCGAGTATGATCACTGATTGCACATTATTACTTTCTATTATCGCACTAATTTCACTAAGACAATCTGTAAACAAAGTAACGTTATCGTTCGAGTCCGTAGGCATATATACCGAGAAAATTAGTATGGAACGATCCTGCGACACTATCTTAATAGCTACAAGTCGAACGTTGTTACAGCTAACTACTGTGACTGATGGAAATAGGCTCTTCCTCCACAACAAAGCCACTCCTCCATAAGGCCTTCCACGTAGCACTCCCTCTGAGGTGTCGACTGCCGAATTGCCAGTAAAAGCGAAGTCATCGTCTATTTGTCCAAGAAAGGCGATATCATGTGGCAAAAGCCAAGTTTCTTGCAACGCGATAATGTCGGCTGCTACACACAGACGCCTCACACAGTCAACAGATCTTTTAATAGATTTACAATTGAAACTTATTAGAGTCGTATTATCCATTTAAATTGTGTGTAGTATTCATTCTCAGAGTATTTTCTCTGTCTGTTTTCTTTTTAGTAAAGTCTATAAATTTACGATATGATATACCTTCAGGCCAAAAATCATCACTCATGAATATATCATACTTATGTTTTGGAACAGAAATCTTGTATGCATTATAACTTTTGGGCATCTTCATTATCATTTTCTCAATGTCCACACGTATTTTGGCTTTCTCGGTAACATATTCTGTAATGTCACTCTGGGTCACCTGTTTATCTACATTATAGATATACAAGACGATTTTATCATCTACAGCCTTAAATTTTCCCGTGGGTTCTATAACAGCTTTACCTATATTTCCCACAAAGCGATTCCTCGTTTTCTTCTTCTGTTTTTGTACCAAGGTCCACTCACCTTCACTTACAATCTGAGCGACCGTTTTAGGTTGCGAAGTCGATTGGACGAGGATTGGATTTTAGGAGTTGGAGTATACGCTTAGGGGCAATATGAACAGCAAATCAAACATTTTTTTTTTTGGTTAAAAAAAAAATTTTTTCCCTTTAAAGAAAGGACCTAAATTCAGTTTTATTTAACAAACTAATATTTAAAACGAAACCAAATGTTTTTGTATCCTTTGCGATCTACAAAACATTGAACCTATTCATGAAACATTTAAAAATGTAGAATAGAATAGAATAGAATAGAATACTCTTTATTATGTACACCATAAAAAATACAGATACAAATGTAGAAATTTAACATAGGGCGACACAATGGGCGGTCTTATCGCTAAGAGCGATCTTTTACAGACAACCTTTGGATGGATTAAAGCGCGAAGGAGAGATAATACTGCAGGTAGTCAGTGGTGTACCATTTATATATACAATAAATACATACATACATAAACCATATACTTATCTATATAAATATATATATAAACAATACAATAATAAACATGAAACAGGAGGAAAGAGCTATATTTAATGACGATGTTTAAGGAGAAAGGAAGTGTTTTCTTACCAGAATTTTAAAAGTGGACAAAGATTGAGCACGCCTTATCGACACGGGCAAGGCATTCCATAACCGTACTGCTTGAACTGTAAAAGACTTGTCATAAAAACTGGTCGAATGCATCGGCATTTCTAGTTTCAAGTTTTCTCGTGTTTTCATGGACACCCAGAATAATTTAAAAAACCCACCACATCCATCAAGATCACGCGGAAAGTAAACATTTCAAGCAATTAACCCTTCGCTCGCAATAAAATGCATTAAAGGCCGCACAATCGGGCCGCAAGCCGCGCCGCCGTCAGAAGCGGCCTGCATCTGACAGCTGCTGATCGAAAACCGTTAATAACCGCCACACGTATCAATGTACCGCTTTTGAAGTACTTTATAGAGTTAATCATACTTCTGTTTCCGACAGATTTATTTTCGTTTTCCGTGAGATCGTTTTGCTGTTTTCATATTTATCGCGGTTTGTTGCTTTTCAATCTTTTACATAGAAACTTGGGCTTTACCTAATATTAATAGCTATTTACGGAATAACTAATAAGGTAGTTGAATAAACCGGCTAAAATTATGATGTACCTACCTAGATCAAATAACTTTAATAAAATGTACCTTCGAGTGAATACATCCATAATATTTTATAAGCTGTGGCGGCCAAGTGGAACGGGCGCGACCTACGAGTTGTATATGTCATAAGTTCGAACCTAGACAGGTGCTTTACTTTGCATTATTTTATCACTCTGCTCTCAAAACCGAGAAGGAAAACATGGCGAGGAAACCGTGCAAGTCCTAGAACCAAAATATCGAAGCCGTATGACATCTACCAACTGGCACTGGCCCCGCGTGGTGGATTACGGTCCACTCCCTCTCACCAAGTGGAAGCCTTTGTCCCAGCAATGGGAACATTACAGGCAGATTGTAGAGTGAAAACAAAATCCCGCACCGAAACACCGAACAGTTTAATCCATTTAAGCGCAACATCATTTACTAATGTATGAGAAAACTCATTAAGGGCCTACCCTACCTCAAATTGCTTCGCATGATCCTCCGTGTCGAAAATACTGCAGCATTAATTTTAGCTAGGTCCTATGTTTGACGAAAACACGATAAAAAAAATCTGGATAGAAAAAAAATCTAAAGTTACCTCTAAACCAAACTATAAACCGCTGGTATTTAAAAAATACTCCAAATTAGATCATGAAACTTTACATAATAATTGAACTAAGCAGGTCTTATGTTTTAAAAACATTTTTATTGGCATTATTTTCACCGTATAAAGCAATTACCTAAACTATTCGAGCCTTGAGAGCCGCCAGCACCCCACTACGTCTCGTGCTCACTCAGGCCGCGAGTATTATGGTGCGAGCGAGATAAAATTTGGGGTTGGGTAGCCCTTAATAACAGACAACAAGGCAGAATTGAGAAATCCTACTCAGAATTTTGTTTCAACCTTTATCCACAGACTGCTGAAATATTATTTATTTACTGTGTTTCTTCTCTATAGTAAGAATTAGACGGAGGAACATTGAATATACCTCCGGAGTGCAATATCTTTGGGTTGCAATTTGCAAGCCTGACTTGGCCTCTCGAAGGCGTTCTGCTAACGACTTGAACTATTTATGCAGTATTTCTAGATTTGTTATTCCGACTGTGTAACTGTTGACGCGAATAAGAGCAGAAAATGAATTCCAGAAATTAGCTATACTAGAAAATGGAGCTTCTGCCTTCGAATTCCATGCGCGTCGAAGTCAATTTAGTATACCATAACATATATCCTGTAGCAGTGTAGCCGACTATCACTTTTTTTTTTTGTATCGGGTTTCTAGTTTCTAAGATTACCTACCTTTTACTAACAGTTAGAAGTCCGTTTAGATACAGGCGATGTTTTGAATCGTCTTACGTCATAAGAAAAACACTGTCATGTTTCGTAAGCGTAGTATTTATGACAAAATGACGTGTTGCCTCAACATAATAATATTCTTGTGTCAAGAATGACGAAAGGATGAGAATATTGTACCTAAGATTAGCTAATCACCTTGAGGGCCTGATATGAAATACACTATAGGAAGCCGTATTATTGAAAGAAAAATTAAATTGGTCTTTTGACGCACCGAAATCGTATCATTCGGATTTTTTACTAGTACTACTACTCTACTACTATATATAACGTCTTACTCAAGTCTACCGCAGTTGGTTCATTCCGGCGGCCGATTCGTAAATAACAAATGAGGCCGATTAACCTACCGGTTAATTGAGCAACTGGGTAGCATTCGCGGAGTTAGTTACATTTCGATACAACTGTGCAAGCCGTAATGCTGGTAACAAATGTTTCGCTTTTACTAGCTGGACGGTCTGTTGTCCGCAAGAAAATAACTTGATCGTTCTACTGAAGATTATTAATTGAACAATGAAAGAAAATATTGTACTACGTCTAGAAAACATGATTTTGTTTTCTTATTGTTTTTTATATTTTTACAATTATACTAAACTTTAAATCATAATTAGGTACAATGACGATGACAATCATATTATCCTCTTTGCGTCAGTCACATTAGTAACTCAGCATTGTAGTTGTAGATACATAGGACTTTAATTTACGTATATACCAACAATAGTCTTCACTACCTTCATCTGTAATAGGTCAACACATTTCACATACGATGGGAATTCAATATAGCTTATCGCACACCAATCATGCTGCTAAACATCTCATGATTCATAGATATGAAACACAAACAGTCGAACTCTAAACATATGCACATTTGACAATACGAAATGAATCCTTCCAAACATGTCGCGGGCAATTGTCTGACCACTCCACAGATTCTGATCATGCGGCGATTTCTATTCGCGCGGCGGTATCTGATCACTTGATCGATCAGCCGCAGCCGCGCCCGCAGTTTGAACAATCACTCGCCGACTCTTTACTAAACTATTCTTATCACTCTGCTTTACCTACTCTAAAATGACTCTTCTATTACTGGCTTAACTGACTGAAGCCTGTTTTTACAGCACCAGACAGCTGCCCAAACTTTGGTGAGTGATTGCCTAATACAGCACTTCTTTTTTTCCTTTTTACTGCACTGTTCAAACTGCGGGTGAGTTCTAAAATTGACCACTGCACAGGCTGCACAGGTCACGATTAATCCTGGCGATTTAATTCTGCAAACTGTTTTATTGATCCATTGGTTGTTTCAAGAGGGATTGTTGTTGAATAACTCATCTAAACTTTCAATGGAATTCTAACAAACCGTTTGCACAGTTAAAACGATACGATGCGAAGTGTGTAGCGAGTTTCAAATAAATGAAATAGCGTGGTTACGCCCTACGCATTCGCTAAATCGTTCTCTCGCCCGCATTTTGAACAATTTCAAATTATTTCTTCATATTTTGCTTTTATTCAACTTTTTTAATGAATCGCTTTACACTGACATACATTAATTTTGAACACTACTTTACTTAACATTTTTACATTTCTGCTTTTACGAAACAACTAAGTACCTAAGGCAGTTTTACAACATTTTTGCTTTTAAATATGTATCCTTTTTCTTTACCCTTCAAGAACAACACATGGACATGACACCGCGAGATGACTTTCGAGTGTCGATGCGCATACACTTTGCATTGAAGGCAGAGATGAGAGAATGGCTAGATTAAGAGCAGAATAACTTTAACTACTTACTCCGTGAAATCTTTTGGAGTTCATCGCTAGACTTAAGTCAGTTTTTAATAATTTTTTTGGTAATTTTTTTGGCATGACTTTCTATTTTATTCTTCAGAACTGCCCTCAGTCTGTTCCATATCTGCCTTCTGTGCAACGCGCAGAACCTTAACACCTTTCAGTAGCCGTACTATGACTTTTTGAGGCCATCTTAGTGTGCGAGAGAGATAAAACTATAGAGGATGCATAACACCATCTCATTTTCGCAACGAAAGAGTGATGGCTTTGACACTTCATAGAACAGTATCGAGGTGTTAATATGGCATACCGAGTTTTAGAAACAGACATGTCGGACAGGACTTAGTGACAGGGAAAAGGCTTTGCAAAGCCGAAATCATACAGGAACAATTTCATCAATGAAAATAAACGCGATCAGTACATCTTAACCGCGTTCAAGAGCTGTCAGTGTCAATATTCAAAAACAATAATGACAGTGACAGCTATTACACCTGATCGCGTTTAGTTATTCCAAAACAATTATGAAAGTGACAGCTCATAAATAGGTGGTTTAAATGTTCTGATCGCGTTCAGTTTCTCCTCACAACTCCATGTGCCATACTAAAGCCCAGGTACGATACGGTCCCTGATCATATTATTATGATATGAACGTACACTTACCATCCAATATTTAAAGTAATTAAAGTGAGGCGTGCATGGCCGTTTGATGAGCTTTATCAGCAGATTATACTTGACCTATTAAACCTTGCGGCCGATTTGACAGATTTTGGCACTTAGCTGAGCATGTTGGGCAGATGATACGCTATTTGATTATAATTTTACGGATTAAAATTGTTTTATCTTCACTATGTTACAGGATGAACAGTAAGTTAATGACATTTACTTTTTATTTATGAATAACATCACGACTTGTTTCCCCGGAATTAGGTAGAGGTGTCCTTATAGCACACCCACATTTCGCCAGTTATGTTTAAGTCCCATGTTATAGGGGGCGAGCCGATTGCACATCCAGACTCCGGGCAGCTACTGAGAAATTCGAGATGGGAAACACCAATAACACTTTGCCCCACCCGGGAACCGAACCCAGGACCTCATACCGTGCAGTAGCACTAGCGACTACTGATAAGCGAGGCAGTATTTTTATTTATGTCTTGATAATGTGGAACAACGATCGCAGGGAACATTGTCATATTAAAGATTGCAGAATGTTCGTATTAGTGTACTTAGGAAGTATAAGAACTTATTGGTGATTTAGCAGATAATTGGGGGCCGCAGTACGATGAGCTATAATATCAGGTACATACATTAATTCTTTATTTTTTATTTTTTTTTATTGTACACCAGATACTTGTTTTTGCCCGTGCTTCGCCTGCGTGGATATCGGAAAATATACCACGGGAACGTACTACTGGGATTCAAAGTACCCAATGTGTTAACCAGGTTTAAACCTATCGTCATCCAAATCCGTTGAGCTGTTTTTGCGCCAATCCGGAACATACATCCGGGACAAACAGACGACCAAAATTCTTCGTTACTATTTTATTATATGTCTAGATAAAATAAAGATTAGGACAAAAAACCTTCTTCTTCGATTTTATATTTATCAGGGTTAAAATAAAATGGCTAATTTCAATGGTGGTAAGGCTGGTGACTGCCCAGGGTGCCTAACCTATCTTCACTCATGAAAACTCGTTTAACGCAATACGCCAAAGTATAGTGGTACAATGAACTTTTGGCGCCTGAATGTCATTAACAATACGATTTCTGTGACAATTTCACAAAAATGTTGGTAATCATTTGTGAAATTGTCACAGAAATTGTATTGACAAAACAAAATGGCGACGTTCCAATTTTAGCTGCGCACCAAAATAACCTTGTAGCGTTGTAGAAGGATACTTCCAGAATACCTGTAATATTCATAACTTGTCCCCAAACTCCGCGTTCATTTGTTCGGAAAACTATAACAAAGTAGGTAACACGAGGTTACGAGGAGGCCTACCTATGTCAAACTGTGGACTGCGATGGTTGGAGTTGATGAAAAAAAGTTTGTCTTCAGTTCGTACGGTCTGTGGTAAATAATACTTGGAACTAGGAAAACCACCCTTAACTGCTACGACATAAAGGCACTGTCAATGTGAAATTGGATCATGGAGCTCACCAGCTGACTAAACGACCCACTTTTGTTTGTTTATTTCAGTCTCCGTAATCTATTAATCCAAACTACTTTTCCAGGTCGCACTGTATGATATTTAACTTTAGTATTCCCTAGTTTTGAGTATTATACACTCGCGGATTTGGCTCACTTTTTCTGCTCCGCAGTGCTCAGAGCATCAGGAAATGGAAAAAGTTCATTCAAACGCGATATTATCTGGGAAACTTAGTATCATTTTAATGTAAAACGTTTGCGTGAATGTCAGATATAGGTGCTCACATAAATCGTTCCAGTCATTATCAAGATTTAAACAGAAGTTTATCAAATAGGAGTGTTGGAATCGTCGAGTATTACAAAACTTGCATAACAATTGAGCCAGCTTTGCTTTCTATTTGACTTTAACTGGGTACAATTGTGTCGGGATTCAAAGACTGGATTCTATTCAAAGCTTAAAGTGTTACATTTCAAATGTGAAAGCTGTGTCTATTTTTTCACACTCAACTGCTTTGCTCGATCAAAATTAAACGGTGAAATGAAAATAGCACTCGAGTGGAAATAGCCTAGGTATTGCTGTCTTTTTTTTTTTTTTGATTGTAATATATCATCAAAATATGACTTCCCCCGCTCTGGGCGGAACGGGAGGGCGTGTCGGACTTACTGACTAAAAGCCACCCGTGTTCCTTCAGTTGCCTGTTGCCAAGGGTCCCGGTATCCCTTTCGGACTTTCCCACAATTCCGACTTTCCCGCAAGAATGGAAATACCAAGGTTGTTACGTCTCATGGCGATTTATTAGGGATGGCCTGATCTCTCTCCAGTCGTGTCGAACTGCCGTCCCATCGGACTATGAGAGTGAGAGAAAAGAGAGTACCTACTATAATATTACCCGCGTCGATGGCTAGTCTTCGTTGAGATTGACCGCCATGGCCGAAATACGGTCTGGAGGACTATATTAGGGATGGTATGTTATTATGCTCCAAGGATAAGTTGCAACAGACAGACGAACCGACACTAGAATTTGCATACACTGAAAATTTACGAAGTCAAACGCGTAGGTATATTACCTGTGGCGTAAAATTTACAACCGGTACGAATGGGTGATAAATAATGCAATTAGAATTTACTGCAAAAAAGGCCAAATGTTTTTAGATGAGACTCAGAATGACACTTCCAATTAATTACTAATGCTACGATTCAACCAAAGATTTTTTTTTACTTGACCTACTCTTTTTCTCTCCTAGGCAAAGGGGAGGCCTTTGCCCAGCAGAAATTCCAAAGTCCTTTTCACCAGCTACGAATAATATAAAAACAATCAATTCAAACAATTACATGTACTAATAAACAGCTGCTAATCTATATCTCCTAAAATTCTCTATACGCGCCGCAACGCAATGCAAAAGGCGGGCCGCCCGCACCGAACTTGTTTGTATGAAAAAGCATTGTGTTGAGGCCCGTTGCGGTTGTATGTGCGCTTGGCTTTATAAATGCGACAGTGAGTTCGTTTGTTACGCTTTCACACTTTTTTTTTAAGGTGGGAAATCATCAAATTGGTTCTCCCGCTCTGGGCGGAGCGGGAGGGCGTGTCAGACTTTTACTAACTAAAACCCACCCGTGTTCCTTCAGTTGCCTGTAGCCAAGAGTCCCGGTATCCCTTTCGGACTTTCCCGCAACCCTGGCAGGATGATTTCACGCTAAAACGGCTAAACGGATTTAGATGAAATTTGGCACATGGGTAGACCAAGACCTGGAATAGGATACGCGGGTGAAACCGCGGGGCGCAGCTAGTACTTACTAAATCAAAACGTTCAAGGCCACAGTGTACCATTACCGCCCCTTCGCTCACCTTGTCACTGAGCACTGACAGCTTAGAACAACGTTTTCGCATCCACAGCTG
Source organism: Lithophane socia (assembly GCA_947522985.1). Classification (NCBI taxonomy): domain Eukaryota; kingdom Metazoa; phylum Arthropoda; class Insecta; order Lepidoptera; family Noctuidae; genus Lithophane; species Lithophane socia. The sequence goes on along the minus strand of OX383268.1, from coordinate 12,796,459 downwards.
TTTATAATCACCCTATTGCAAGTCACGCACTTCCTGCAGGAACATGATTAATTCAACCTTCAGTATTGCTAATGGAAAGGGTTCCTAATTTGAAACATTAGGGGTCATTGTTTTTGTCTGCTTTGTTGTCTGAGGAGCTCGTGGCTAAGTAATAACAGCCGCACGGTTGATCCATCAGGTTACACTTGCCGGGGTTGGTCCGTAGATGGGTGACGATCTTCACATACCGAGACACCTCCGTGCCTCGGAAAGCACGTTAAGCCGTCTGTCCCGGCTGTCATTCGTGGATCTTTGACAGGCGTTACGGGTCGTCAGAAGCCCGAAAGTCTGACAACCAGTCTTAGCAAGGGGTATCGTATTACCCATTTACTAGGTTGTGGAGGTCAGATAGGCAGTCGCTCCATGTAAAATACTGGTATTCAGCGGCATCCGGTTAGATTGGAAGCCGACCCCAACATAGTTGGGAAAAGGCTAGGCAGATTTTTATTGCTGTCTGATTTTTTGCCTAACATACTCCTTTTACTTTCTTTAGGTTTATACCCTGCAAATACTTACTACGCACGTGACCTTTTCTGAATAACATCACCAGTAAGGTGTCACTCACTATAATATAGGTACCTATTATTATTATGACCTTCTAGAGGTTCCCCTCCGGTTTTATTATTATTATTTCAACTAAATAATAATAGAGCAACAGAGTAGGTATAATATTTCCGCCGCTTATATGAAACCCGTCTCTAAAATGTAACAGCTGTTTGTTCCTTTCACCGACAGTTGCTCGTAAACGGCAAGTGTTGGTGTGACTCATATTGGAACGCTGAAACTTTGCTTGGCTTAGCTTCACGCTAGATGAGAGAAATACTTGCTAGGTATCGTATTATCCAGTCACTGGGTTGTGGAGGTTAGATAGGAATTCGTTTCATGTAATATACTGGTATTCAGCTGCATCCGACTTGAAGCCGAAAACAATGCTAGGCAGATGATGAACCTGTCAGGGTTGCGGGTTAGTCCGAAAAGGATACCGGGACCTTGGCAACAGGCAACTGGGTGGATTTTAGTCAGTAAAAGTCTGACACGCCCTTCCGCTCCGCCCAGTGCGGGAGAAATCATTGGATGATTTACCACCCTCAAAAAAAAAAGGCAGATGATGAAGAAGTTAGTTCTGGCAACGTTAGGTAAAAATCTACGGTATTTTTATAAACTTGAATGAACGATTAATTTGCTTGCGGTTGTTTATTTTGTTCGGGTTCAGGATATTATTGATAATCTTACTTCTTGATTGCCAGTTTAATACCTACCTTATAACAGGTAATATTTCTCTGTATCGAAACTTTATTTCCCTGTTGTTAAACCCGAGATTTGGCTCCAGGAAACTATGGACCTTACCAAAAAACTTAGACACTTGTTCAACGCGTGTTTAATGTCAGTTTTATGTCGAAATCCATACAGAAATATCCATATGTTTAGACTAAACAACTGATAAACACGGTTTTGTGGTAATAAAGTGTGTACCTAATAACTAATGATAACTTTGCTTCACCTTTTTAAATTCCACAAAAAACAACTTATTTTGTAGAGTGGACACTTATTAGAAGGCTACAACGAACAGTTTCAACCTTACCATCCAAAATGAATGAATAACAAAACGTCACCCAATCATGTCAAAATATTCCCATGAATGCAAAACTCGAAGACTTACTGAAATCGTTACTTAATGCCTTTTGTTTTGAATATAATTATCTTCTCTTTGATATGGGGTAGATACTGTAGACAGTCGTTACAATCGCTTTAGTAGCCAAGTTTCCACCTGAAGTCTCTAGAACATCATATTTTTCAACTTTTGGTGAGCAACTCTTGAGTTATGGGATGAAGTTAGGAGTAAGTAGTTCCAAGTCATTTAGCTGTATGAAGGCTCATTCTCGTGCTGATACAAAAGCTCACGCCTGTATTCCCCGAAGGGTTAGGCAGACTTGAACCTAATAGCACACCCACATTTCATCATCTGCCTAGCCTTTTCCCAACTATGTTGGGATCGGCTTCCAGTATAACCGGATGCAGCTGAATACCAGTATTTTACATGGAGCGACTGCCTATCGGACCTCCACAACCCAGTAACTGGGTAATACGATACCCCTTGGTAAGACTGGTTGTCAGACTTTCGGGCTTCTGACGATCCGTAACGACTGCCAGCTATATTCAAGTCCCATGTAACAGGGGGCGAGCCTATTGCCATCAACCGGGCACAAATCCAGACTTCGGGCTGCTACTGAGAAATCCCAGATGGGAAAATCCAATAACACTGCCCGGCCCGGGAATCAAACCCATGACCTCACGCTCGGCAGTAGCGCTTGCAACAACTTGGCCAACGAGGCAGTCATATTAAAATTAATCCTAAAAGCCATGATATTGGAAAGGAACATTAAAATAACTAATGGTTAGCTACACAAAAATAAAAGACTAGAAACATGCAACGGTGCAGACTAGTTCAAGCAAAACAAAAGAAAACCAACAAGCCAAAGTTCCATACAAAAATAAAAAGACGAACAGCATTTTTTGCAGCGAACGCTAAACAGAAAGCATTCTACAACAACAGCTCATTCATGTATGAAATGTATTTGTTCTATTGCCTGTCGAAACGTTTTGAGAATCAGTGAGCTGAATCGATACCACATAAAGGTACGGAATTCCGGTTCTATACGACAAGCGAAAATAGATGCTCGCACACATAGACGCGTATGTACGGCGATCTCCGGATACCGGTCGCGAGTGCACTTGCACTCGCTGTACGTGAAGAAAGAAAGAAAAGAAAGAAAAATGCGTTTATTGTCAATAAGTACAGAAGTAAAATATACCTATAGGGTGTAAGCATGCGGAAACTTTCACGCAGCGTGAAACACTAGCCTACGATCTAGCTTTCTGCGGGCTGCTAGGCGTTGTGGTTGTGTACAATGGACGAAACACATGGACAAATGGACAAATTCCACGCGGGGCTGCTGCCCAGGATCAGGCCCCGCGTCCGGCGTGCGTTGGAATACGCACAAGGGACGCGGCGCATTATAATAAATACTTGTATGAAATTTAAATTTGCGGGGGTTACGCGTGCGGTGCAATCCCGCATGTGTAATGAAATCCGCACAATATTAAAAACACCCTAAAGCTATAAACAGAAAACAGTGATTATATTGCCAAAAGGGCCTCCGCTCAGCATAATGTCACCTGACGCTGATTTTCAGCTGCAACACACGAGTAGGTACCATACGCTAAAATAATAAACACAGGGAAGTGTGTCCGTTTTAATAAATTAAGAGAATAAATTAAATCCATGCTAATATTATAAATTCGAAGGTAACTCTGTCTGTCTATATGTCTGTCTGTATGTTCCCTTTTTACGCCTAAACCACTGAACGGATTTCGATATTTGGAAAGGAGATAGATGGCATTCCGGGGAAGGAGATAGGCTACTTTTTATCAACATACCACGTGGGTGAAGCCGCGGGCGGAAGCTAGTGTAATATAACATAGGATAAGTAATATAAAAAGGTTCATACAAAGTCGAATAAAATGTTGTGACATACATGACTGAAGCGTGTATATGTGTGCGAGGGTATTCGCTCGTAGTACGAAGCTGATCTACTGAACTTGTCTATATTGTCTCGATACATAGCTCGCATAGCTCCGGATCGTCACTCGAATAACAATATCGATTGTGAATGATTCAATAGGCGGAAAGCATGCGATCGCGGATGTTTCGAATAGTGACGATTTAACGATTAACGATTTATATCGAATAACAACGATTAATTTTTGTTTTGTTATGATTAGGGAAGTTATGTAAGGCTGTGTTGTGAGTATACATTGTGAGAGACAATTAGTGATGTCAGTAACTTTAGATTGGTTAAAATTTTGTTACAGAATGTGACAATAATTTAGCGAGCTTTGATTATAAACGAGTTAGTAGGATCTTTATAATTTTGGTTTTATAAAGTACGTGAAAATACCGCGATTTGATAAAACATAAAATGTCATCCTTGATTTATCTGAAACTAAAATATATCTCGATCCCATGTGAATATCGGGATAAAAAGTATCCTATGTAATGTGCCAAATTTCATCTAAATCCGTTCAGTCGTTTTAGGGTAAAAGCGTAAAAAATAATCAAACAAACTCACTTTCGCATTTATTATATTTGTTAGGATAAGTTTGAAACAGTAACATTTTATAAATTAGAACCGATACCAACAAGGTACCAGCCACTAACCAGCACGGTAAGGATAAGGATAGATTCACAAATTCAATAAAACTTTTTAATAGAACTACCTAACAATACAACTTTCATAAAATAAGAGAACAAAACTAACAATAATAACTATCAATGTCATTTCCTCGCGGCGTCGGTCCAACAGAATCTAGCAGGAATCCTATTTGGACGATCAGGTTTCACACCAACGGAATAAGAGTCTTTCAACCCTCCAGCAAGCTCCCCACCTCCTAAACTAGGTTCTTTTTTCTCTAATGTTTCTTCTGACACTAATTCTGTAACAGCACTCTTACTTCTTCTGTACAACAGTTCCTGGTGAAGTTCTTCTTCTGAGCTGTAATCTTCTTTACTCTCTATCAAATCTTCTTCTAATTCTTCCAATGCTGATGCTTTAACTTCAGGCTTCTGCACATTCTGCACTGCATTTATAGATTTCTTATCTGATGCACGAGTGTCTGAATTTTTTTCTGATGTACGAGTTTCTGAATTTCTTCCTAGTGCTTGGAAATCCAATTTCTTTTCAATGCATGATATCTTTTCTAGAATTGTATCCAGTTTGCTTGCATTGCAATTTAGGATTTTTTGCACTTTAGTTATATCAGAAGCATTATTGCAGTTGTTTATTTCTGATATACATTCTCTGAGGGCTGTCAAAATCGGTGCTTTAATACTGTCACTAAGGAAGTGCTTATCCTTTTCATTCATAAGATGGACTTTAATCTTCGAGTCACCGTGGTTTTCGGTTGCCAAAGCTTCGAAAGATTCTGAAACAACTAACTTTGAACGATTATTTAGTTTTTTATGGTGACTTCTTTCTTTCTTATTACATTTCTTTTCTGACACTTCGGATAATGTGCAGCATAATGATTGATTAATGTTTAAATCATCTATAGTGTTGCTTGAACCATGGCTTAGGGACTCTCTGACACTGAAACTTTCTTTCTTTATTTTTCTGTAAGTTTCAAAAACTTTTTTAGTGTCCTTTTCTGCCCCGTGATGATCAAAACTAGTTTCATGAGGTTTCTTTTCTTTCGTCCTGTGCCTTTTTGATGTTTTTATGGTATAAAACACAGGTAGTTTGTCATCACTCTGTGGTATAACTAAAGGCACTAGATCTTTAGCAAATCGAATAGCCTGATCTAGCACATGATCGTTATTACTGCTAACTTTATACGTCCTATTATTGGTGGAGACTTCAGTATTTTTCTCACTGTTGAACTGTTGGCCTTTATCAACTAACTTGTATTTTTTTTCTTTTTTCAGTTTAAATTTTTCCTTACTTACTTCAGGACTTCTATAATCGTCTAAATATTTCTTATGTATAAATACGACGGAATTGTGTGAGCGTTGATGAGGAAAGTAATTAGCTAGGTTCACGCCGTTGATTTCTCTGACAGAGGGCTTCCATTCTGTGGGCAAAAGAGTTACGTTAATATTAACGTGGAAATTGCTCGGTTTATTGCCTTTGTCGTGAACTCGCTTGACTTAGTGGGTGTGGCGCATTGTATAGTATAATTAGGGGCTAGTTTTATGAACACTCGTTGTTTAGTGTCGTGTTTGCATTGATTAGTGTGACTGAAGGGTCTTACTCGTATGGATGTAGCATTTAATTCTGGCTATACGAGTACTAAACACTTTCCCTCTAAGTAGGTAAGTACTTATTGCTTAAACAATAGGATTTTTTTTTCAAAAATATAAGGCAGTAGCCATTATTATGAACGAGAAATTGCCTACGTATGAAGATAATCGATAGATATATAATTTTTGTTTAAATATTTGTAATACGATAAAATGTATGCTTTGGATAAACTACTTGCACTAAATTAACTAGATTATATTAATTATAGATGTAGATAAATAATATTTTTTCAAATGTTCTTTTTTCTACAAAAAATAGACAGATCGAGTTATATTAAAAAAAAAAAAAACAGAAATTGGTAATTAAACTTTTACCTGAAGCCATCCAGTAAGATAATATACGATAAACAATACGATTGAAAGTAAATACTAAATTAAAATTGTTTATTTAAAATTCGCAAGGTAAATATTGACAAATCGACATTGACACAAATAATTTATAAATCTTTGACAAAACAAGGTTTTATGGTATTTTTATTCCAGTCTCTTTCGATTTAAAAAGTTTATATCAAGTAATAACTTCTCATATATTCAAATTAAAACTCATTAAAAAGCACTAAAGTGATAATTGCAAGTATCTACAGTATTTGCAGAGACTTTAGTATTTTCCCGCGACTTCGACTGTGTGTAGATCGAAAAGAAATTATCTTAATTATTTTCATAGTTGTGTTGTCCTTCAGGGTTTTAAAGATTAAAAATAAGTATGGTGATATCATGACATTGAGGCCAAAAGAAAAAGATAAGTAGGCTACTTATTATTTTAAAGCTTTATACACCCACCAATAAACTCACAAACCTACCAAAACACCAGTTACTATTCTTTTTCTTATTTTTATATTTTTTGCTAGCTGTAAGCGCTCCCTGCTACTGTTTTTTATGTCCTTAGTATAGGTCTCATAATGTATTCGAGATTAGGAGACCCGTAGCACAGGTTTTACTTAGTATGGGCTCCTGTCTTCCATCTTAAAACTTTTTAAAATATATACTGTGTACATTATTATTTGTGGGAGAAAATAAATAAATTTATTATTTTAAAGAAATAGACCCCCTTAGGGGTGAAACGGGGTGTTCAATTTTATATGAGAATATCCTAAATTCACGTGAACGAAGTCGCGGTCTAAGTTTTAGCCCTCTTATTAATAAACTCGGAGTAAAGTTGCAACCAGTGTATCCTACAGATTAACCATACATGTTTCGAGGATTAAGTTTGGCATACGGGGAGTCATGAACCCCCTTTTACTTTAACACCTGCCAGCGAACCCGATCTTGTGAATCTTTAAAAGATTTAAGCGATGGAACATATCTCCTACCTAATAGCAAGTCTCCCGGTTTTATTTATTTCTTAGGCTCTTCAACAATGAGTACCTACACTTTTACTTAATATAGAAACATATATTTATTTATTTTATTATTTATGTACACACAGTAAAATACAAAAAAGATACGACATAATTAAAATGTGAGTACAAAGGTACTGCTTATTTCTTAAGAAATTTCTTCCAGCAGACCTGCGAAAGGAGAAATGAGAAAGAAATGTAGACAATAGTGTGTGAGAACAAGAAGAGAAAAACATGGATATGCGAAGTCTTAACTAAAAATAACAAATATACCTACACATATACGCCAGAAAATTAACATATACTTAAATAAATACATAAAGCTTAAATTTATAAACATAAATACACTATAGGTACCTATATAATAATAAATACTCAAAGTTGAGAGGAAAGATAATGCTCTAAACATGTTGTAATCGTTTTTGGGGAGGCATTTGGGAGACGGATACGTCCAGCAGTGGACGTCTTTCGGATGAAATGGTGATATTGTAAGCGTTAGACCAAGCTGGGCGAACGTGTAGAGTCAGCATTTCCATTCACATTTTCATTTCACCACAAAGTTTCTTTGAGAAAAATATGTCAAAAGCTTTATGAGTTTGGAGTTTGTGTTTTCAAGTTATCTATGAGCGAAGTAATAACTTGAAGTACACTATTGCAATTTTGAGTAGTACTTACACTTTATTTTGTGCCTTGGTTTAATTATTAAAAATACGACTTCTCCTTTATGTAATAAGGCAGCTATTTGTGTAAAGAACAAGAATTCAAAGGAAAGACTTATTACGAGTAGGACCACGTGATTTAGTTAAACAAAATAATGAACAGATGAAAACGTATAAAACCATCGGACATAAATCCAACATCCATTTCAATTACACCCCCCAAAGGGGTGAAATCGGTATTTATATGTCTGCGTTTCCTCTCCGTTATGTACAAACTAATTAATATTGATAAAACCCATCTAGATAGGGACGAACAGAAAATCAAACAACAAAACTGCAATGCAATGCATTTTCATCCCTATAGTGAGAGCTTAAATCCTTGTTTTAATATGGCAACCCTGGTGGAGGCACGCAGGGGAATTTCAACGTTATTCCTGTACTGTTAGAGTAGAATTTTAGTTGACGAATGAGTTCTGTTTGTAGCAAACTAGGGCTGCAGGCATCCCGGGTAAAGCTGAAATTCTACCTAGCAAGTCTCGTTTGATCGATGTGATGTTCGGTCAGTTCATTGCAGGACGAGCTAGCGACATGACGCGTTTGTCATGTTTGGTAAAAATTGTTATACAGGGTGTTTATTTTAAAGGGGCCTTGGGATATTTGAAACGAACTTTGACTGGGTATACGGTGTTTTAACGTGTCCTGCAGAAGGTTCAGCTGAAATTAAGGTAGGCAGATTTCTTCTTTTAATTTCATATTTTTTCCTTTGTTCTCATAGGTACACACGGCTACACATCTCAAGCTATACATTTCCAGTTTATGCTAATCTCGCAATGTATAAAGGATTTCCGTACAATGCGAGGACAGCTTATACTGGAAATGTATAGCTTGATGTGTAGCCGTGTGTATGTATGTCATATCCACTTTAAGATATTTTCTGTTCACATTGATTTTATTTATGATGCATATAACATTCAAGTTAATGTGTAATCGAACTTGTGTTCCAATCAATCATTGCGATCATTTCTCACCATAGAAATATTTCTATCTCATTTGTTCGGAAAACCGCAAGTTCGGAAGACGCGTTTATATTCGCCGAAAAAATGAACGCGACGTTCGTGTATTCACGCGCCGATCGCTTGTATTAGGACAGGGCCTTATTCGTCTAGATAGATACTTATTCCATATTATGAGGTAGTAGAAACCTGTCAGAAAGGTGGAGCCGAAATCCCAGGGTGCCGTCGTTGTACTTATAAATGACTAGCTTCCGCCCGCGGCTTCGCCCGCGTGGTATGTCGATAAAAAGTAGCCTATGTCCTTTCTCAAGCTCTAACCTATCTGTGTATCAAATTTCATGTAAATCGGTTCAGTAGTTTTGGCGTGAAAGCGCGACAGACAGAGTTACTTTCGCATTTATAATTATTAGTAAGGAAGTAAGGATTGTCATGCGCAGAGGCCTTAGCCCACGTGTTACAGGCGCTTTTTTAACGCGACGTTTTCTAACTGCACACAGAATTCTCAACGCTCGGCTTATCTTTGAGAGTTGAATATCGAGTACCTAAAAGTACCGTTTTTGTAGAAGCGCCCGTGCGTAGCTAATGATGCATTCTACCTTTATTTATTAAGTATCATAAGTAATGTACCTACTCACCCACAGATATTTATTTACTTACTTAAAAGTCCAACTGAAATAAATTCACATACATTCTCATCCTCAATTAAGCTTCATTTAAATCATAAATATGTTAACACTGCGATTAAAAACAACATGAACCGTAATCACATCAACAATGCACGACCGTGTTAAATGACATAATCGCTAGTTTAATCAATTAACTCTGTTTGTTTTAATAATTAAACCAACTGACCGTAATTATTGTGATATGGACACGTTGACTATTTACCGGTGCATTTAAAACGTGGTTATTTTATAAACTGTTAACATCTCACCTATATTTCTCGAAGAGGTATTCAGGGGTGTATAGGGCCGGCCCTGGTCCAGGCCATGGTACGGAGCGAGAGGGCATGGGAAGCAGTCACCTCCTTCTGCGAAGCAGTAATGCTCGCTAAGGAGGAGGCGGAACGCGTGAGGGAGAAGCAAGGTATGCGCCCTCACGCCCCTAGCCGCCGCCGCAGGAGACGCCCTGTGCGACGTCGGGAATCCCAGGCGGATTCCCGGCCACCATAGGCGCGGACTTGCGGGCGCCGAGCAATGGGCAGCTCGCCGTCCTGTAAGGACCAGGCCCGGGTCTACGGCGTGTTGTGTTCCACGCGCGCCTCATAGAGATGTCAGCACAATAGTGGGGTCCGCTAGGACCGATGCCTGCCAGGGTTGCGGGAAAGTCCGAAAGGGATACCGGGACCTTGGCAAAAGGCAACTGAAGGAACACGGGTGGGTTTTAGTCAGTAAAAGTCTGACACGCCCCCCCGCTCCGCCCAGAGCGGGAGAAGTCATTTGATGACAAAGCAAACTCAAAAATAAAAAAAGTGTTTATAGGGAATAGCCATATTTGTGTGGGCATACCCATATAATAGGAGCAGTGGCGGTAAAATGGCCCCGATATAAGTATCGTAGGGCGAGGGTTCGAAGCCATGCAGTCAGGCGACTTTGTGTGAATATTGCATCACCACAGTTCTCAAGGTGAAGAAAAACACCAAGAAGAATCCGGCATGTCCTAGGACCAAAAATTCGAAGACATTTTGTGACATCTACCAACCCGCGCATGTCCCGAGCGATGCCCATAGCCATTACAGCCTACTCCCTCTCGAAGAGAGGAGGCCTTTGTCCCAGCAGTGCACATATAGGCTGATTATGTACTCCCATATTTTCTCAGTCAGTTATGTTTAAGTCCCGTATAACCGCGGGCAAGCCTGTCCCGGTGACCGCCTATATCCTTTGGGTACATAAATATCCAGTATTATACAGAATACGGGCGGATACTAAAAATCTGAACCAAAAATACCTTGACCGACCTGGGGATCGAACCTAGGACCCAACTAAACAGTTGCGTAGTCACAGTGGGCCAATTTCAGTCTGCTATTATTGCTACAAGGCAATACGGAACATCTAAATTAGAAGCAGAGTCTTACTATGCTCAGCGTGCACGCAACATAAATCAAAACGTTCAGCTTTCCAGCGACCTTGCTTGAATCACGCGATGTCTAAGTATCCTTTAAAGGAAAATTAGGTTATTAGTAGCATTTATTTAACCTACTAGCTGCGTTTCGCGATTTCACCAGCGTCGACCCCGTGGGAATATTGGGATAAAAAGTATCCTATGGCTTATTCCAGGTCATGGTCTACCCATGTGCCAAATTTCAGCCAAATCCGTTCTGCCCTTTTAGCGTGAAAGCGTAACATACAAATGAACAAACAAACTCACTTTCGCATTTATAAGTTAGGATTTGTCAAGTTACAAAATCCTACTTAATAATAAAAATGTGAAAGTTTGGATGTTTGTTACTCAATCACGTAAAAACGGCTGATGAAAGGCACACATATACCATGGCCTAGGTTAAGACAATATACTTTTTACTTCGGTGCTTTGTTCCCGTGGAATAATCTCCGACCTCCACGCAGGCAATGCCGCGAGAAAACTTATGAGCTGGGGGTGGACTTTGTTCGCCAATCATGTGACATTCGTAGGTGAGTACTGTTCCTTGCTTATGAGTCAACTGCACGATTTCCCCAAGGACACTATTTCCTAGCTTCCCCTCTTTAAAAAAATAAACGTAAAACTGAGACTATCTCAAAATATTTCCATAATTTCGACCCGAAAGTAGAAGAAAGCCTCGTCCTAAAGACTCCCGCAAACAGGCGCGACACGACTTTAACAAAATAATGTCTGAGAAAACTTCTCGGTAGAATGATTACTGGTGTTGCGTCGCGCGACAAGTTGCGCTAGCCTGCACGCGCCTTAAACCGGCGAGCAGCATTATCAACTCTTTCGCTCGGCTCTCTATTAGCGGGAGTGGGTGCTTATCCCTTTTCGAAACACAACCTCTTTATGCATACGACGGTATCAAGTCTAAAGCCTAGACGAATGACGGGATTTAGTTTATTGTGAATTTTATGCGAATGAGAAAATGGAAAATATTATTTCGATGTTAGAAAAATGTGATTGGTGCAGAGACTAAGATTTCGATTTTGCTCTGTTCTATGTTCGAATGATACACATGATATTATCCATAGAGCGAACTATATTTTTCAAAGTGTATTGTGAAAAATCCGTTCAAAATGGAATGACATTATATACCTCCAATTAATTTCAACTCTTAGTGGCTTTTGTGGACGACGGCTTGTGAGGATTATAATTATTCAATTTGTTACAGTTGTAATAGCAATCACGTCAATTGGTTTAAATAGGTTTTTATTTTTATTTGAATTCTAATTTTATTATCATTAGTCTTTTAGATAGATTATTTTCTATTTTGTGAATGTGAGAACGTTGTAGGCTTATTGGACTGTAGATTTATTGAACATCTTCTATTTTTGTTAAGTACCTGGTACTTACTTGTTGAAAGGCCTACATTGTCCTCCCATGCCTACCAACACTGTAATTTGAAAGTATTGTAAAAGCCAATTATTTTTAAAAGAGTAACCATAGAGTTTCTTGCCGGCTCTTCTCCATAGGAAACGACCAATTGGAACCGTGCACCTAGCTTCTGACGTTTCATAAGTGCCCATGTAGGTTTATGTGAAATAAAATATTTTGATTTTGATTTTATGAATGTCTTTTACTGCTCTCAAAAAGCAAGAGCCTTAACATGAGGCTTCATTATGCAGGCTTTGCATTTTTACCTAGATTAGGTAAAAATAGAAACAGAGTATCTACCAATGGTAACTCTCTACCGTAAAACGAAAAGTTCAAAACGTAATCATTCTCAATCCCTTTGATGTTAACAGACAAACAAAATGAATGAACAGCCACGATTCCCCCCATCCCCCTAGGTTTCAAATCGCCCCAGATGGGGGAGAAAATTAATACCCATTTATTAACCGTATCCCTTTGAATGAGTACCTATGTAAAAAGATAGATAGACACACATTTATGTTTCCTCATCCTCATGTAATTTTGGAATGCACGGTATTTCTGTTTTGCGCTTGTGGCGGCATCTAAATCGCCACATGCAAACTACGCATCACAATGAATCCTGTATCGCGCAAGCAGAGTTTACCGTGCAATTAGCGTATATACAACGTCCCGACATCGATTCTCGGCCAGTATCCCACCAGACACAACACCCGTCTGGACAGAAGATCCTTCCTTTTCTATAGAGGATGATTGAACACCCTGTTCCTTATACTAGATTTTACACAAATTGAAAAAGGTACTTATGACAATATTATCATTTACATTAAAAACACAGTGCACACACACATGCAACAATAAACGCCGGAAACTTACAAATAGCCAGACAATAAACCCTTTAGGTATTGAATTGATTCGGCATCTGCATACATATACAAATAATTGGCGTCTCCACCCGGCCAAACATGTACCCCCCTTATGTGTCTGCCAGGGGAGACGGAATCTATACAAAGTGTGTATGAACTCATCCCGTTTTCATTCCCGTTCCCCTGTGCAATAGTTTCACCTGTGGGGATATTAATTTGGTTTCGGACTTCCCCTAATGGACAGGCTGGTGGTTCTTTTGTATTGAATTTCGGTTTGAACTTGTTTTTACTTGTTTCTGCTGTCTGCTGCAGATGTGCGATTTGGATAGAGTATGGCTTGTTCATGTGTTGGATTAATTTGGTGAGATTTTAAGCATCCACCTGGCTGTAAATAGGTTAAGCTCTAGCTTCATAATACACTGACGACTCGTCCCCTTGGGCTACAATGGCTTAACAAATGTTTTATGAATAATTAAAGTACCTGAGAATATTCTGCAACTTGCTATAAAGTTCAGTAACGGTCATTAGATCCTTGCACGAAGGTGATTAAAGGTACTCGCAGAAATGCTCCCGCAGACAGCCGCGACGCGACTGTAGTAGAAAAACTTCATGGAAATTGTTCTACCAGAATCGCGTCGCACCGTCGCCGCGTCGCATCGCGCCTGTCTGCGGTAGACTAAAGAAACTATATTATAGCTACTTTTTACATGTTTACATTAAATGTAATGAAAACATGTAAATAGCAGCAAGTAATGACTTGCCTACAAAGCTTGCAAATTCTAACTTCGGACGAATGTAGCTTTACCTGAAAAGTTAAAATATTTATACACAAAGACACCTTTTAAACCACGGTAGAGTTTACACACAGCCGGCTCTCGCGAACAAACCACAAAAAAATATACCCAGAAAAAAAATGTTCACAAACAGAACGCCGTTTTCTCACTGGCATAAAGGGAAACGCGGTAAGCCGACGTTTAATAATAAATAAGCCAGGTGTTAAGCTCTGCGACGGTGTCGCCACCTGTCGGTAGCTGTCAGCTTCTCCTTCATCATTAAGGAGTTCACACGGCCATTTAGTATCTACTTAAGTTGTTATAACGTGCAGTTAATTAAATAGAACATATATAAGCTCTTTATGGTTTAATAGGCTTTTGTGATAGTTAAAAGTCTTATCTCGGCACTTCGATTCTGTTTAGAAATTGTGTTTTAAGGATCAGAGAGACAAAGAGTCTCCTTGAACGACCAACTGAAAATTGTGTTCTTACAGTTGGTCGTTCAAGGAGACATGTCCACATGTTTTTTTTATGTCAGTGAATGGCAAAGAACCAGAACAAGTCGGCTACCCACCTCATGGCGAGTGGTTACTACACATCTACGATACCAGAGGCATTGCAGATGAGTTGCCATCCACTGCCATGACTTTGACTTTGACTTTGACGAGTTGCCATCCCAAGACAAAGCTAAAATGTCTTATAATGCTTTTGTTTCATAAATTGCGGTGAGAAAATAAACCCGTGAACCAAACATGATAATATTAATAATACAAGGAAAATTAAATGCCTTAATTAGGTGAGCCCGCCCTAAGCCCTAAGTTTAATAATAAATAAGCAGTTGTGTTGCGTCACGACAGTGCTGCCACCTGTCGGCGTCACCTGTAAACTTCTCCACCAATGGGGAGTTCACACACTCATTCATATTCAATACAAATATTGTTCAAAGAAAGCATATTGTGCCTTGCTACGAGTCTTATACATTATTTGAATTGAGAAATTGAAGTCGAAATTCAAGCTTACATTTTTTGTAAATCAATTTTGAATAGCACTCCTTATAAATTCATATACCGGTTATTTCTAATGTTGTTATCGTAGATCATTTCACTTGAGAGGTAAAATTGCGCTTGCGATTTGTTTAGTGATGGGTGAGCATTCTTTAAACATCAGGCACTTCTGTGCCCCAGAGACCTAGTTATTGTTTATTGTTAATTAAAACGATAACACCAATAACATTAATTAACATAGAAATTTAAACAGTAGTAAACAGAAATATCTCAAATACTAACTTATAATATCAAATAGTTATAACATAGTTCCTGTTTGTTGCAACAAAAATGCCTTCTGTGCTTGAAGTATTAAATCCTTACATATTATAAAACAAAGTCCTCCGCCGCGTCTGTCTGTCGTCCTGTTCGCGATAAACTCAAAAACTACTGCACTGACTTTCATGCTGTTTTCACCAATGGATAGAGTGGTTCTTGAGAAAGGATTTAGTATAATTTGGCGGGCGAAGCTGCGGGCATCAACTAGTAAATAATAAATAAATAAATAATGGCGGGCGAAGCCAAATACTGAAGAAAGCCGCATCTATTTCCATTGAAATTAAACCGTTGCATACTTAGAAAAGTTAAACAGATTAATTTAAACCATCGACCATCAAATTCCTCCTCTCAAACTCATATAAAAGTATCTACATTTTAATAAAAACATACCGTAAATACCGAAATATTTTACAAAACGCGGTATTTCGTATCAAATCCGAGTCAAATTACCAAATAATTCCCTCGGCGGTACTCAACAAAGGAATAAATTAAGTTTCATGGCATATACATACATACTTGTGTGTATATGTACTTACGTAAATACGTTACGTTGGGCAATTAATCACTTCTTGGCGGTACTGTAAGGCTTTTGCGTACAGTCAACGTGAAAATTGAGTAACTATTTGACAAATTGACAAAATATATATTTTTTTTCTATTTGTCAGTTATGTGTGGAAGGAGTGGAGGGAGGCCTTTGCCCAGGAGATTGACAGCATAGGCTAGGAAAAATAAAAAAAAATGTGTCAGTTCATGAATGAAATTATTGAAAAATAGATAAAAAATAGGAAAGTGGTGATAAGTATGATAATCTAAGTACTTGTTTTGTTCTACGTTTAACAGAGTAAAACACTTTGTTAGCGCCATAGCGAGCCAGATGTCAAGAAAATATAATAAAGTAGGGTGTATGCCTAATAAGTATTGTAACCAATTATTTCAATTCAACTCCGTTAAAAATCTCCGTTATAAATTATAACATTAATAACAATTATTATTATTTAATTACTCGAAACCGGCGTGTGTGTATGACCATATTGTATAAACGTAAACGAGGCAAAAGGAGTATGTAAGGAGCGTAGCAGGTGGCGTTCTGTAGTTTTCGCCTACCCCCATGGAAAATGGAAAATTATCATCGTATTACGTTACCGACTGTACCACACTATGTTGTACAAAGGCGAGAAATTTAACCCGTCGTTTCGTGTTCAAACCTTTTTGTTGTGTTTTTGTGTTTTTAGGGTTAAGCATATGGAAATAAAACGGAAACGTTGTGACCTGTCAGATTATTTATTGCTGATAATTTTAGTAAACTGTACTCGGGTAAATAAATGTAGTTTCTACATTGTTCTAAAATACATAATTAGAACTGTATTTACGTGGTTTACACAGCTTGCCGACTAAGGCCCCTGATCTATAAACGTAACTTAGGTCTTTTTCTGATTTAGACATGTTGCCGTTTTTGTATTGTAGTTGTAGTTGACAGTTGTGCGACCATGACAGGAATTTAATAGACTATCAAAGGACCAAGGCCAAGGGCAAGATCTAGTCCAAGATCTACTACCGTTTATGTTTTTCCTGTTTTACCATGTAGATACTAAATGTACCCACAAACCTTTTGTTTTTCATGCTCCATATCAGAAAACAGAGAAAATCCCATATTTAGCGACAAAACCCGCGCAGTTGTCTCCTTAACAGTGGGATATAAAAATGGCAGTTGCTAGGAGATAAGAAAGGGAAGTACCGCCATCCGTAAGGATTTTACGAGGCCTCTCTGACCCCGTGTTTGGGAGCCGCAAATGATGTAATAAATAACGGTTCTTGCCTACTTTTTAGTGCGTTTTTGGTTTTTGACGCAGAATCATTTGATTTTTTTTAGGAGCTCGTGGCTATGTAATAACAGCCGCACGGGTCGATCCATCGGATTAAGCTACGCTTGCCGGGGTCGGTCCGTGGATGAGAGACCATCTTTACATATCGAGACTCCTCCGTGCCTCGGAAAGCACGTTAAGCCGTTGGTCCCGGCTGTCACTCGTGGATCTTTGACAGTCGTTACGGGTTGTCAGAAGCCTGAAATTCTGACCACCAGTCTTACCAAGGACTATCGTATTACCCAGTTACTGGGTTGTGGAGGTCAGATAGGCAGTCGCTCCATGTATTCAGCTGCGTCCGGTAAGACTGGAAACCGACTCCAATATACTTGGGAAAAGGCTACGCAGATTGATTGTTAGATTATTTTATTTTTTCAATTATTGTTTTAAACGCAATAAGAGTATAAAGCGGAACTCTCTGCAAGCGTTTTGTTCCCTTTAACATTAACCCGTTAGCCTTCAAAACTAAAGTAAACAGGAACTTCTGGGCACACTCGTTTCATTATAGACCTCATCCATCGCTTTCCATCAGTCGAGATCGAGGCCAAGAGCAGGCACATTTCCAACAAAAATAAAAGCATTCCAAAGCTTGAAATTGTCTTCAGAAGGATAGGTTATGGTTCAAAACTGGGGTATGTACATAACCCACCTAGTGTGCAGAATGTTCTATTATGATACAAAATTATCTCCGAAACTAATGTGCCGTGCTCTAGCTTAAAATTGAGCCGTCTTAAATGGCAATGTTTTTTGTAAAAATACGGTACTTCTTCGTTTTTACTCATGGGTGTCGTAAAGTCTACAGGAACGGGAATCCTTTGAAATATTAAAGGAGGATGCCAACAGTTTCTTCGTCTGTGATAAAAAGCTATTGGGAAAATGGGAACACTTTTTATGCAATGCGTCAAATGAAAAAAAAATATGTCGGTTTCATTATTTCCTAAGTACAATAACAACAAAAGTCAACAACAACAACAGTGGTCGTTTTTAGACAAACCAAATTTTTAACGTTCGCATTCGCATCTTATTCGCAATCTGTCAAAATTTTTATCAATTTATCAACATTTTTGACGCTGCAGTCCCAGGCGAAGATGGCGGGACTATAGCTTGACTCTATTGAGGAACTGACCTTTTTTTTTCAATTAATTGTATGAAAAAGGGAGAGGGAGGCCTTTGCCCAGCTGTGGGACAGCCAGTATTGTTCCACAATTAAATTGGATTAGATAAATAGTATATATCTAATCTACTATATACAATAGTATAGTTCCTATTGTAGTTCCTTGTTCGGGAAAGAGCATGAGAATTATATATAGGGGAACAAACTTAACATTGTAGTTGAAAAACATGTTCTCCAATAAATTCCAGCTGCAAATGTAATATTGGAAGATTTACCATGTTATTTTAAGACCATAGACTTCTTATAGGTTTTCCTGTAATCTTTAAGTACAGAAATCTGTATTTTTTTTCCAAATTTTAGGCTCTGTAGTTTCGGAAATGGTAAAACTATTTATTTGATGGTTATAACAAAAAATTCTTGAGACTCTCACAGAGTCCTTTCATTAGATAAGTTTGTCACAACTAGTCACAAGGTACAGGAGGCAAAACTTTTTTTTTAATTTTCTTATTTGTCTCCCAAAAGTGACCCCATATTCAAAATCTATTTATTTACGTTACACGTCCGGGTTTGTGACACAAACATTCAACTTAATCAGTCCATTAGAGTCGGAGAAAATTGGCTGGGATAGACAGACAGACAGACACACGAGTAAGTAAGAGACACACCTGTAAGTGTACCGTTTTTTCATTCGGACATACGCAACCATAAAAACATGACTGTTTCATATTCCTTTTAAGATCTAATGATAAATAAAACCTCTTCATCTATCTACGTACACAAGTCCCATTCTATAGGATTATATGGCCTCACACAATAATTACAGCTTCTAAATTGGTTGTCAATTCGGGTGACAAATTGCTTGCCTATAAGTACGATTCCATGTTCCGTCAATTAATTTATTCCTTCAATTAATAGCTGTGGAGGCTGTACCGCTATTACGCACTGATCTTGACATATTATTATTACACAAAGGTATAAGACTAGCACGGGTCTGCAGTTTTACCCGTAAACTTATCGAAATCATATTGATAGATAATCAAAAGTCATTTATTCAAATTAGGCTAAGAAACAGCACTTTTTGAACGTCAAAATTACGTAACACAGTCTCCCAAAGTCATAAAAAACACTGTAAGAAATCGACACGTGTTTCACCTCTCAACGAGGCATCCTCAGGATGACGATTGACTTGTCGCGAAACCAAAAACACGTGTTACCACGCCGAACGCCGGACGCAGAGACTGACTCTGCGCCCCCTCGTGTGACGTCTGGTGTGATGCGTGTGGTCCATCGCTACGCTCGGGATTCTACTCTAAAGAAATGCTCTCGCCTTTAAAATTGTTATTTGCTTCCTAGGCAAACTATCTACTATTTATATTTTTTTAGTTATGAAGAAAGTTATAACTATGCTAAATACATACCAGGTACTTGACATAAATATGTTCTGTGCCCTAACAAGGTGAATTAAAACTATCTTTCGCATTTTGGAGTCATAAGTAGGTATTTCTGCGTCGTGTATATTATACATAAGCTGCACTAAGCACCTCATAGGGTCAGCTTTGCAATAGCACTAACTAAACGCACAATTTTTACTGCATTTTTGGTACAATAATGTTATGATTGGATTTGCTCTATATCTTCGGTTCAATTATTTTACATGGTCATAATTACACTGCCGGAAAAAACCAGTTTTACTAAATTAATTGTAAGTATTGTGTCCAAAAAACTAATCGATTAGCTTACCATTACCAGTCTTCCAACTGGTTCAAGAAGAATATAAACGCTTTTATGATGAAATGGTATGCTGTGTCAAGCATATATAAAGGTACACAACATATTGAAACGGCCAACAATAACGGAATTTTGATGTAGGTATATTCGTGATAACAACTCTCATTACAGCCTCAAAAACATTCAAAACACAAATTATACAAACGCAAAGGCGACGAAGTAAAACACTTCTCGTCGCAACTCGATAACCAGCTCTCTGCGAAGACCATCAGCTCACGAACGTAACACTCCAGCTATCCCAACTTGAATTCTGTAACCTCGCAACTAAGGGTCAATTTGCTTTGTCAGAATCGTGCCCTACAATACAGAATGAGAATTGAAGTGGCCAAAGTTTCGGAATTGGGTCGCGAGGGCGGTTTAAAAATCGGCACAAGAGAATTGAAGTGAATTTTGGATAACTCTATGTATATAAATCGAATTTCCTCGGGCCTTATACTTGGACAGGCATTTTATTTTTTATAGTTTTGTGCCTTTTTTGTTACTTCGGGGATTTCTTTGGCGAAGATTTCAGATTTTCATTATGGAAGGTGTGCGTGTATTGTCTTCCGTCTCGACTTGAAATTGCTGCAGTTATCAAAGTAAGCGATTTTAAGCGAACGTAATTAGATGACTTAGCTAGACGGACTAATATAGTTATTTTCAAAGTCATTTTTTTTTAGATGTTGGTACTATTTATTAAGGTGACCTCACCAAATATAGGACTTGTGTGTATTTGGTGTATTTAAGGAGGCTTTGTTTGTATTTCTTAAATGAAATGAAATTGTTTATTCTGTAAACAGAATTGAAATCACTTTCCCAGGTCATATTAAAAAATATTAAAAATAAGCTACATGTGGTCGGCGTTTCCTATCCGACTACTCTGAGAAGGAAGGCCGAAACAAACTCAGAGGTCGCAGTCTCTTTTAAAGTCCAGACATAATCTTGGTCAGGCCATAAGAGCTTAAGCGGGTCTAAGTTAGAAAGAGTCAAAAACATTATCCTTTTTAAACAAACCAATTAATTCGTAATGTCGAAAATCTACCTCATCGTTGAAACAGTGCAGTGCTATAAGTAAGCTGGTCCTTTATCGGACCGCATATCATGACGCTCCTTTATCCCTCGTCAGTCTGATATCGAGCCGCGCCGGTTAAGCCTTCTAACAGATCAGTGAAGCCGAGTACCCTAGAGACTTAACTCGCGAGTCTTCGAGTCAAAAGGAACAAGGAATTACGAAAGATTTCAGGAGAATGTGTAGATGTAGACTTCCACATTGTTCTCGGACAAGACTCTTGAATGAATACAACAAAAATTCCTGACCAAAGTATTTCAAGATTTGGTCAAGCGGGCAGTGATGTTTTTTCTGTCTGGTTCAGATTCAGATAACATTCTTTGCTCAAACATGTGTGTACATACAATACAATGCATGCAAGGCCTGCTCAGTCATCAACGAGTATGAGTCATTATTTAATAATAGCTGCACCCCGCGGTTTCACCCGAGTAAGTCTCAATCCCGTGGGAATATCGGGATAAAAAGTTCTCTAAAAAGTATCCTATGTCCTATTCCAGGTCATGGTCTACCTCACTTTCGCATTTATAATATTAGTCAGGATTGGTCCGTAGACAATCACAGACATCATCTTAGTCAGTAGTGGTCATGGTGAGGCGTATTTTGTTCAGCAATGCATCATTACACAATTATGAGTTACTAGCTGCGCCCCGCGGTTTCACGGGATAAAAAGTATCCTATGTGTTAATCCAGGTTATAAGCTATCTGTTTGCCAAATTTCATCCAAATCCATTCAGCCGTTTTTGCCTGATTGAGTAACAAACATCCAAACACACAAACACACAAACTTTCACATTTATAATATTAGTAGGATAACGACCTCTTTCACAACAAAATTATAAATCCTGTCGTTATTCCGAAATTTAGTTTCTGATCCTGCTACTACATTTCAGCACCTTAATCGAAAATGTAATGAAATTCAACACTCCATTACCTACTAGTGACACATTGGCTATTTTTTTTTTTGCTCAACAAGACGCTAATATACTAGTCTATAAAACTAAGACAGAAACCAGATTAAAAGCCACAAAGTAAGTCTGTAACTCGATCTATCTAGCCGGTCTCCACTCACTTAGCTCGGCCCTCTGGAGACCACGACAAACTTCAGACGTGAGAAACTATTAATATAGTTGACAACTTTCACTGCAGCTTAATTGAGTGGTTTAGCTTTTAACCGAGAACTAACTCGGTTTAGCTGATAGATTGTTAACTGTTAGAGAAGTTAATTGATTCAGGCGTCACTTTGCGGGAGTCTAATCCACTCACACACACGTCTAACTATACTATACTATCCTAAATAAAACAAATGATTTAAAAAACAAAAAACCCGCCTGCAAAAACGCATAACTTAAAAGAGAAAAACAAGCCTTATAATAATAATAAGTCTTATATCTGTAGAATTTTGGTATTACAGGTGGGGAACAAACCAATAACCTGAAATATGGTGTAACTTTTGTTTGTTCTTCGCCTGTAATACCAAAATTCTACAGATTATAATGCTTGTTTTTCTCTTTTAAGTTATGCGTTTTTGCAGGCGGGTTTTTGTTTTTTAAATAATTTGTTTTATTTCAAGCTTTTTAGTTTTATTAATTTAAATATTTGGAATTAACTCATTACTAGCTTTTATTTGATACCAATATTGTAATTTATTTAAAATAAAACCTTCCCCTAAAAAAAAAGGGATTTTTTTTTAAATCCAGATGAAATTAAAAAAAAATATATAGCCTATGTCACTCCCACAATTAAGACGAACCTAACGACACCTCGTATGTTAAAATCCATCTAGCCGTTTAGGCTACAGAGCGTGCCAAAGAAATAGACATACATACATACAAACATACATACAAACATACATACAAACATACATACAAACATACATACAAACATACATACATACTCTCGAAAAACATTACCCTCCTTCTGGGGCAGTCGGGTAAAAAAAGTCGCGTCATACGTCCCGGATAGTATGTACACTATATATAAAATTGCTAAGTGTACACATATTAGTGCTCGTGCCTGCACAAGAATTTACCTTCAGGCCGTCGTTTTTTATAGAAAATTAGAGGCTCTAAAAACATACCGAGGTTCTCTTTATCCCTATTTCCTCTGCTCACAAAAATCTAGAACAAAGACGTAATAATTAACAAGCCATCCCGCATAAATTATCCAATTAGTTTGTGGAAAATAAGAGGACGTTTAATAAGCCACAAGTGGTATATTTAAATTATTTGCGGCGCGGTCGGGTTTGTCAGGATCCTAAAGATTAAGCTTGTTATGTGGCACGGTTACTGATGAGGCCGGTTTTTGGACGCATTACAGTAACGAGGCGCAAACTGCTTTAATTAAAAAATATGTCCTTTTTGTTTATTGTGTACGGTATAAGGGTCGTATAGATATTAAATGAGAATTGAGTTTTGGAGTTGTTTTGCAAGGTGTAAGATTTATTTGACGCATTAGGGAGGTGTTTCTGTAGCGCACATGTGTGACAATTATCTAATTTTTTTTTTATGTTTAATGTTATCAACCAGTCTTGCCAAAGGGTATTACCCAGTTACTGGGTTGTGGAGGTCAGATAGGCAGTCACTCCATGTAAAATACTGGTATTCATCTGCACCCGGTTAGACTGGAAGCCGACCCCAACATAGATGGGAAAAGGCTAGGCAGATTGATTTATGTTTAATGTTATAATATAAGCATTGCCATACAAACGTAGCAATGCCGCCTGTCTCTTGGGTACATTACCAGCCGACAACGATGCGGAGGAATTTTTCGACGCCATTTTTTAGTTCTTAATTGTTTATTTGTTTAGTTAGTTAGTCCCTTAATTTAGTGTTATATTTTGATTGAATTTATGTATCATCTTAATTAAATAACCCAAGTAATTATAAATTTATATAGAAGTAATATTATCAAAATGACAAAGTAACCCACAAGTACGTAATTTTATTATGGTTTACTCAATTTCACCCAATAAATAAAAAAATAAAATAAAAAAATAACTCCACAAAAATTCCCCCTTACACACTTGGCTCCGACCCATGTGTACTATTTTAGAAAGAATATTAAAAAGTCTAAATTATAATCATAATAATTCTACTAAAATTATTCATCGACGTAATAAGACCTAGAGATAACCTTCTATAAACGAGCATAAAGGCACAGATTACTCCTCAAGGCACATGAAGGAAAGCTAAGAGGATGTTGTAAAATGTATATCTCGATTTGTACGGTATTCCCCTCACCTACAGTTACCTCATGAGTCTCGAGGGAGGCCGAACTTATACCTACCTACCTTATACTTCTACATTAATACATGTCGAGGTGAAATGTAAGATTTTAGCTATTATACAACGTGCCGCTAAAATGGCGACATTAATTTAACACACGGGTAGGGCTAGTAAACATAAAAATTATAATAAAATAAAATAATTCGTAAATTGAAAAAAAATAACTTTCAAACGAACTAAATAATAAAAACATAACCAAACTTGAGATCACTCCGTGTAAAACATTCATTCATGAAGCTACCTACCAGCTGGCTTACGTTCCATCGGTCAAGATCCTTTGTCGGCATAATTTCTAGGAAATTGCGCGGCTTTCCTTCTATTCGCCTACATCCGTGACCCCGACAAATGACCTCTTCGCTACAGTTCTTTAAGTACAGGTTGCTCCAGGATGGTAATTTAGAAAATTGTAAATAAATCAATAAATAATAACGTTTAATGAAATTAAAATATTTTCATAAAACGAATACGTGAAGTCGTATACGTGTGTTAAATTAATAACGTCATGGTAGAGGCACGTTGTATAATAGTTCTTCTTTAACCTGTCAGCCCCCGTACGGTTGTCTTTGTAGTTGGAATGGTAAACGTTTCGTCTCCAAAGTTTTTTTGAGTTGAGCCATTTTTCGTCTCAGAAGTTTTTGTCCTTCCATTTTATTCTCATCTTTGTAACTGTTTTGCAGAAATAGCTTATTTAGGACGAAGCGTGTCCCGAATCTGTTTTTTATAGAAGGTAAAGATTTTTTAAATCTTACATAGAATCTAGCAATAAGTGAAATGATTAGAAATGAGTAAAAAGAGAATAAAATCGGTACCTACTTACTGCATTATTTTACACTAGCTGATGTCCGCGGCTTCTTCCACGTGGATGTCGGTTATTATATACTAAAACCTTCCTCGAGAACCACTCTATCCATTGGTGAAAACAGCATGAAAATCGGTGCAGTAGTTTTTGAGTATATCGCGAACTGGACGACAGACAGACGCGGCGGATGACTTTGTTTTATAATAATTATGTAAGGATTAACATGAGATCACCACGCCTGTAATCCCCGAAGGGTTAGGCAGAGTGTACCTATAGTACACACCCACATTTTGCCAGTTATGATTAAGTGCCATGTAATAAGGGGTGAGGCCTATCACATAGTATTTGAATGAACTGAAAATAAGTACTGAATATTATTATTATGATCAAGGCAATAAAATAAAATAGTTTTATTACAGATAGTTATTATATTATGAAAATGAGGAGCTCGTGGCTAAGTAATAACAGCCGCACGGGTCGATCCATCAGGTTAAGCTATGCTTGCCGGGGCTGGTCCGTAGATGGGTGACCATCTTTACATATCGAGACTCCTCCGTGCCTCGGAAATCACGTTAAGCCGTTGGTCCCGGCTGTCATTTGTGGATCTTTGACAGTCATTACGGGTCGTTAGAAGCCCGAAAGTCTGACAACCAGGCTTGCCAAGGGGTATCGTATTACCCACACCCAGTTACTGGGTTGTGGAGGTCAGATAGGCAGTCGCTCCATGTAAAATACTGGTATTCAGCTGTATCCGGTTAGACTGGTAGCCGACCCAAAATTGGTTGGGAAAAGGCTAGGTAGATGATGATTATAATATGAAAATGAAATAATCCGCTGAATGGCGCATTCAATAACATTATTTTACTAATAATAGGTGCGATATCGCACTGCGCTCGCAAACCGTGAATATAGTATTAAATTGACGGAAATAATTTAAAATTCGATATGAATATGTTAATCATGGTTATTATTTTGTAGAGAGGGTGTTATTTTTGGTTTTTGTTTATAGCTGAAAAGATAAATATTCTAGAATTGGACATAGACTAAGAATCTATCTAATCTTGAATTAGCGTTAGTTAAGGACGTTTCGATGACTGAGGTCTTAGACAAAGTGACATTCTATCAGCGATAACAATGATGGAAAAGGCAAAAATGTATTTCTACAACGACTTTCAACAGGATTGACATAAGCTTTTCGATAGCTTATGTCAATCCTGTTGAAAGTCGTTGTAGAAATACGAAACGCTTTTGAAGCGATTGTCACTTGTCTAGGCCCTCTGGTATCCGATTTACATGTATATAATCACGGGGTTAAGATTCTACGTCGTTTATTCGTAATATAACATTACAAATACCACCACAGCCACAGATTAATACAGATAGCTCACTCCGCAAAATCATTTAAACAAAAAGTGACTCTTGGTACGACAAAATATAATGCAATTCAGGTTGCACAGCGCCAATTACCTAGTAGTTGCCTCTCTTTCCATCGCGTAACTTTTATATCTTCTGACTACGTTACCCTCACTAAATTGGCCCGACAACACGCTCGCCGCATACTTGTAACTTCATACCTAAAATGCAGAGTGCGCCTTTTGTACTATTCTGTGCCACAGCCTAACTACAATCAATATACAGCATAACTTAATTTGTGAGTAGATCCTATCGATAGAGGTACTATACCCAGTCTGTGTTCAATTTAACTCGTGGTCCCCGGGTGCGCCACACAAAGTTAAGACAAGTAAACCTATCAGTAGTTGACAACTTGTCTCTTTCAACCATTAACAGCTATCTATTGACTAGTTTTCTTTTACACCACAGAATGAGGAAGTTCTTTTATTTACCAATTTAACTTTTGCGGATTTTCAAACTTGTCTTGACAGTTTTTAGGGTTCCGTACACAAAGGTTGCCAACGCTGGCCGTCCGTTCATCTGTTTGTATCTTTTGAACCGTAATAGGTAGACACTTAAAATTTTCACAGAGGATGTATAAAAAAATGAAAGGGGTTCGCATGAAGTATTTAAAAAAAAAATTGTATTGTACGGTTCGATCTACAAGTCCGACTCGAACTTGGCCACTTTTTATTTTTTGTTGTAAGTTGAGGTTAAGGCGTAAGTGCACTTACGTTTTTATTAAAAAAAAAAACATAGAGAACCCTGTCTGTTACTGTGGAGTTTGTTGCGTCACTTCTTCTTCATAGCTAAAGCACTAGAAGTGGTGAAGGGCACGCGTTTTGGGGGACTGTCTTATGTTATTTTGACGTTCAGGGGTAGTAGAAGTATTAATCCCATGATTATTCCACTGCGAAAACAGGATGGTGCTAGCGGCCTTGTCTAGCTCCATCTCTCTCTCACACTGGACAAATGGTGGCAATAATACTTCATAATATGGCACCAGTAAGTGCTGATTCTCAGCCTAGTTTGAATATATGGCTTTTGTTTGATTGTGATTATATTGAACAATTTATGTTAACAGACAAATAATTCTCACATGCCTATCATACACTCGATGATACTCAATGAACAGAAAAGTTACTGTTAATTTTTCATTATTAAAATAGAAATACCATGTATTTATTTAGAGTATAATTTACCATTTCAGTACTTTACATAGTGTATCTTAATTTACCTACCATCTATAATTTTTATTTCATTTATATTTTGCATCCAAACCGATCTATCATGTGATATCTAGATTATTACGACCCCGTACACAGTGGCAGTGGCCATTTTGATAATGGCTCAGTGGGCCATTGTGTACAGGGGTCATTAGAGCATGGTCTAGAGTCTAACCTAGTGTTAATTTGACATTAGATTGTTAGATTATCCCTTAATTAAAGCGGGCGAGCTCACTGTTTAATTATAATAGTATAATTAGATACATAATTTTAATAATTTAATTGTGTGTATCTCTTTTTATGCTCGTCAACAGATGTCGCTTATCAAAATCTGCGGCGTGGCGGCGTTTATTTTGATCTCAATTTTAAATATGAAAAAGCTTATTTTATTCTAGATCATGAGAAGAATTTGTTTAATTGCAATTGGTTTATTAATTTTTCAAGAGCACCACATACAATACACAACACACTGCACCCGAGACGAATAAAGACGTAAGTACACTTGCGTCATTTATTAAACAGTTTTTTTTTAATTTAGATATTACTAAAATCTTGATTAACTAGCCTTTTCAGTGTCCAAATTCCAGAAGCCTGCGTAATGTCTAACAAATATAACATGTACATAAATGTTTCATAATCAAACCAGACATCTTGAGGTACAAATTGTAAATTAAAGTCGCTTTTCGTCACTGTCTATGTGACCGCGTTGTTGTTCTAAACTACGCGACGGATTTGATGCGGTCTTCACCACTTTAAAAAAAATGTAGTAGGGAAGGTTTACATTTATAATACATTAATATTAAACTTAACTATGTTTTGATAGCTGCCGTAGTACGACGAATGTCATTGGAAGGGTTCATCATAGTGAATTTATTTCATTCAAATTGTGTAGCGACACCAAAATATGACTACGCCGTAGCCGATGTCGTAGCGCCGCCTACGCGGCTACGCCGTCGTAGCAGCTACGAGCTTCTACAGGATGTGAGATGATCCTCTTATCGACTCGACGACTCTTCGAAATTCATTGAGATTTTTTAAGATACATATTTAAAAAATGTTTTCAGACCGAAGATAAGAAGAATACCTATTGGAGCGTTTTCGTAGATAAGAAAAAATAAGATGTGCTTATAAATCGACAGGATGACCCTTCGAAATTCACTGAGGTATTCAGTTCGCAATATGCTTCCGATAAAAACACTTCGCAACACCCCAAGTGTTGTGAAGTGTTTAGCAGTTTAGCACTACAAATCAAACTAATAGTTATTTAAAAAAAAAACAAGTTTTTTTGGATACTGTGTAGGTGTCACAAAAATCCGAGAAAAATAAAACCTAAGAGTTGATTCTACCAAAGTCGTAAATTGACGTCAAAGCTCTCAAAAATTCAAAAAATATTTGCTGTCACAAATATTCTAGGTGTAAAAGTTCGAATTCGCCTTAAGTCGGGTAATTAATAAGTCGGAAAAAAAAATGGCTAAAAATGCTTTAGCCATTAAATCCGTCTTTGCACAATTAAAAAATTACTAAGTACCTATAGGTAGTAGTAATTTTTTAGTTTTGCATAATCTTTTCATAAATAAATAAATGAAAGATCGTAGTTAAAAACTAAAACTGAACTAAATCTATACTCCAATTTCGTGAACAAAACCCCAGGGGACCCTAAAAAGTACGAGCATTGAATTAAAAAATCGTAAACGATTTTTTATCGTTCACTTAATGGCCGATTAATGCGGCGATTATGGCTGGTAGGGCGGCTAAATGTGGCTATACCGGCTATACCGGCCATCGTTACAAAAGTTTTAGGGTAACCAGAAAAAAATGTCTTGTTGAATTAAAGTAAGGCATTTAGTTAACTAAATGCCTTACTTTAAAAGATCAGCAATCGTTTAAGGGAGGATCTAAAAAAATAAGCAATGTGTTTGTGAAAGGCAAACAGAGAGATTCCTTTATTAACTCGTCTAAAACTTTTCGAAAATCATAAGATATTCGTCGACATCTTAATCGGTTACGAAAATAAGTTATGCAATTAGATAGGAGATCGATGTTTTAAATTCGTTTAGCGGTAAACGTATTTAGTGATTCGTGGTGCAAGCGGATTTTGGTCTGGCTTCGTGCAGTTTTCATTTGTGCACGAAGCATAAAATAAATAAGATAAAACAAACGTGGCAACTCTCTACTTATACAAAGTCTTACCTTTGTTACGAAGACTGGACAAAATTGCAAAAGAGGCAACCCTAAATACAGTAGAGCATTATCAGTAGGATTACATAGAATGTCAGCACACAAACTGGGGATAAATCAGTGGCCGAGAAATATTACTTCTTATCTTAAGAAATGCTTACCCTGTCGCACCGAGCTATAAAACGCGTAAGTCGACTTACAGCATTATTCGGCGTGCATTAAATAAAATAGCCTTCATGGGTCGGGAAACATTATGGTACAGTCACTAGCACTAATATGTATACACCTAGCAACTTTTTTCTGCTACTGTACCCAGTGTAATTTTATTTTGTTACATACATATAATTTGTTGGATTATTATGAAACAGGTCATAGTTCAAGGTTTTAATCGTTATTCCATGAGAAAATCGCTTTTGAATTTTACTAAGTGTATACTCGTCTGTGTGTTTGCTGTGTGGTCGTAACCGTACGTCCAGTTAGCCCGGATGGATAGTAAAAATCTAAGCGTTTTACGAGAGCATGAGTTGCGCATGGTAGAATGCTCAGTATTTTTTGTCGCATTAAAATTCTTTTTTTTTTTAATTCAAAATCTAATATTATAATAACTTACCAAATGCGAGTTTTGGTTGCTCTCCTTTCTACAGCTGACACAAAAAGCAAAAAGAAAAGTAAAAAAAACATAAGTACTTACAATTTTTTTCCGCGACGACAGACATATAGACCGCTTTTTCTAACCCAGTGTGGGCGTATCTTTAAGTATCGACGTTAAGTTCTACACACTGTTAACTTAGAACTTACTCGAGGAAATATCTTGACTTGTCTAGCTTAGGTTCCGCTAAATTAAAGCAAAGGTCTTAACTATTAAGACAAGGGTCATACTTCCTTTTCTAAAAGCTTTTATTAAACGTACTAAGTACGCTGCTACTAGGATATTTTTTTCGTTCAAAAGAAGTCTAAAGGGGGCGGTGTTGCTAAACGTTTTGTGAAATCTCACTTGAAACGTAATCGAAAATCAAGATGGCGACGTTTGTTGCAATGTTGGCCACGCGCCAAAATGATCTTGTAGCGCTATTATTAGGGTTCCGTAACCGAAGGGTGCCAAACAGAACTATTATATTATTACTAAGTCTCCGCTGTCCGTCCGTCCGTCTGTCTGTCAGCGGGCTGTTTCTCATGAACCGTAATTAATACGGTACAGAACCTTCAGGCACATGTTCGACTCGCACTTGGCCGGATTTTTACCTACTATTTATAGCTTCGTCATACGTCAATAAAAAAAAAGATTTTGTAGAGCACCGGAAAAAAAACAGACTTTTACAAAAACGAAATCTTTTTCCGATTCACAAAAAGATCGATATCTATCGTATCGTAAAACAATTTGCTTTTAAAACGATATAACGATTAAAGAGGTGTTGAAATATCGGCTTCGGATTGGCGATACACGATCGACGCTATGATTGCTTTGTGAACCAATTTACGGGCCCTGTCCCACCGCCGGCGATTAACGAAAAGCGAGTAGAGCTAGTGACTAAGAACGATTTGGCGAGCATTGAGTGGGCGACGGCGACGAGCGATTATTAATACGCCGCTGGTGTGCGTAACCAAGTGTGATGCCGGGGCTACATTGTCGCGTTATCGCGAACTTTACTTCGTGCGCTCTCTGTTGCTCAGCGAGACGGCGAGCGGTGTGCGAGAGAGAGCGCGCGAAGTAAAGTTCGCGATAACGCGACAATGTAGCCCCGGCATGAGTCTCTCAGCGAGTGTTCTACCCACCAAGCGAGAATCGCTGAACGAGTACTCTCTTTGTAGTTCATATCGCTGCAACAAACGAGTACTTACTCGCCGGTAGTGTGAACAGTCCACGATCAACCATTAATACATTATGTAAATGTATATTGTATCTCTTTTTTATTTACTCAGTTATAAACCTTGTTATTACACTATACAAGCTAACACTAACACTAAAATTATGTACAAATATACAAGAACAAAATTAAAATAAATAAAGTCTCATTGGGAATCAAAAAATTCGTTCGCATCGCTGTCAGTGGGAAAACCGCCGAACAGGCTGTCAGCGTCGCCACGTTAGATAGCAATGCTGATTCTTTTGGCCTAAGAATTGCCCAGCCCTCAGGGGAGCAAATCTACTAATTTACAAACGTCACAATGGTCGTCCATTGTGATTTTTTGACACTGAAACTGGCAATGGCGATATAATTGCAACGTTTCTAAATTAGTAGACTTAGGCCCCTGGTCATCCTGCCAGGGTTGCGGGTTAGTCCGAAAGGGATACCGGGACCTTGGCAACAGGCAACTGAAGGAACACGGGTGGGTTTTAGTCAGTAAAAGTCTGACACGCCCTTCCGCTCCACCCAGAGCGGGAGAAGTCATTGGATGATTTCCCACCCTCAAAAAAAAAAAAAAGGCCCCTGGTCACGTGAAGACTGTCTCTTTTACTTATACGGGACCTATAATCTTTTATACGTTTCTTGAGCGAGAAAATGGTTGACAACTATAGTCGCTTCCCGTCGACTGTGGGACAGGTCCCTAGGGCTATACCCATACTACCATAGGGTACCCATGTGATTGTGTTCCGTGTCTCGAACCAACGGATTTTTAATTACAGAGCTGCTGTAGGCTCGGGATTGAATTATTTTTCGGCGATTAATTAAAACAATTACCGTTTGTGTATGACGGTTTATCAGGGGGTAGCAATTTACCTGGGTGAAAGGCTTTTTGAGTGGTAAGGGATGTGTGCATTTGTTTACAAAAAAAGAGTTTTAGTTGAGAGTGTGTAAAGGGTTAAGTTAAGAGTTTATAAGTCAACTGTTGTCTTATAAAAATATTATGGCGAAAAATATGGACAAAACTAGCTACGCCCCGCCCGCGTAAATCTTGATCCTGCGGGAATATCGGGATAAAAAGTCCTATTGCAGGGCATGGTCTACCCATGAGCCAAATTTCATCTAAATCCTGAAAGCGTAACAAACAAACAAACTCACTTTCGCATGTATAACGCCATATCCTACCTGCCTATCCTGACCTGCTATCCTGACTGCCGACAAACTGTTATGCAGTTTGGCAGACTTTAGGTATGTTATTGTGAATACAGATTTTGGAATAAATAAATAAAAAAAAAAAAACCTTATATACTTATATATATTATAGTTATGGCGAAATGTGTCACCGAACAAGAATATTTTTAACATATTTTCTATTACCGCTTATAAAGCAAATAATTAACTTCATTTTGAAATGTATCCCAACGCATAACCCCAGGAAATACAGACATGATCTTACAAAACTTTATCTCCACTTAAAATTCAAAGACATTTTAAATTCTACATCTAAGGATTAAATTACATTTTCTTCCCAATTTCTCTTCCACGATACAGCTCATTCATTAGAAGTGGTTGTGTCTCACAATGACTGGCAAGAATAATAGAGATTCCGCGTAATGACCGGGCTAAGTGTGTTTGTACATTTAAACTTCAAATGATGGAAATTAATTAGTTGTTCATTCGTTTTTGTTTGGCTGAGATGCGATGGTTTAATGAGCCAAAAGCTTTTGGATGTGCTGTCTTGAATCCACTTGAATGAGTAATTAACAGTGGCCTCGTACTCGTAAATCTTACCAGAGGCCTTAGGGCCGGTTTTTGGATCCCTAGTAATAGTCAAGCTAACCAATTGATAAACTGACCATAGTTAGGACTCTAACCAATAGTTATCTCATGTTTACGTTTTTTGATCCCCATTTGAACAAAGGTTAGAATTGACTATTGCTAACTATGTTGCCATTGCAATCGGCACTAAATTACCGATTGAAGAGTTGGGAGTAATTATTTTGCTATGGTAATACGCGTGCATTTTGACGTCTATCGCGCATGTCTAATGTCAAAGTCGTCAAATGTTACTTTGTTGATTGTTGTATTGTGATTTTGTTGTGATTTCATAGTGTGACACCAGTGAACGCCAGTGAAGGGCCAATCGGAGCGCCGAACGCGGTCGATGCGTAAAGTGAAGATAGTTAAAATCATAACCCTCCTTTTTTCTTCGCCGTAGTCGGGTAAAAAGAAACTCGCACTAAGGCCCACTCACTGGGGAGTGGCTAAGATTTAGGAGTTATAGCTCATAACATGGACTCAAACCTAGGCAAGCATGCAGATTGTGTTCCGCTCAACTGTTGACTGGCCTTTAGAAAGCGGATAAAAAAATAAAATAAATTTATTTCATATCATTTTAGCTTTCATGTTGAGGAGTCTCCATTTAGGCATATAAAATACCTGTAGTTGATGGCTCCGCTATTCCCTTACATCATAAACATACAAATAGATGAATAGCAAAAAGACAAATAATTATAAATAGTAGAATGTGTGTGTGTTCGCGCGTGTGTTTTCTGTGTGTGTGTGTGTATGTGTGTGCGTGTGTGTGTGTGAGAGAGAGACAGATTTTGAGTATACATGTTGTGACTAAAGAAGCGAATAACAACAGAAATTGCAACGCGGATAACAATTAAAATTATATTGTGTCTCATTAGTGACAGTTTTAGGTATAATTGAGTAAAGAGTATTGGCAGCACAGTAGTAACGGCCCAGACTTATGAGTTGTAGTTCATAGCATGGACTCGAACCTAGGTAAGCATGCACATTATGTAGGTAGGTACTACACTGCTCACAGAACAGTAAAAGAAAATATCGTGAGGAAACCGGCAAATTGAGCAAGGCCCAAAGCTTATTACTTGAAGCTCAAAATGCAAGTAAGTATGCAATTTTGCCGGATTACAGTAGTGTCAGACTTAAGATATTTCGAACTACAAGTATTGTCGAAATAAAGACGTGTCGGAGTTCCATAATGTAAATAAAATCTTGTCGTAGTACGGTTTGTCCAAGTTCAGTTTGGTAGTCATTTAACATCCAACAATCCACACAGCGCCTGAGTGGATTACCGCTCAAGCCCTGTGCTGATTGTTGGACTTCATCTCACACAGAGGCCTTTTTTTTATGGTTGGATATCATCAAATGACTTCTCCCGCACTGGGCGTTGCGGGAGACCCGTGTTCCTTCAATTGCCTGTTGCCAAGGATCCCGGTATCCCTTTCGGACTTTCCCGCAATCAAAAAGATGCCTGATTCTCAACATTGGAAACACTAGCTGATTACGTAGCTCCACTTATTAGCCAAGTTTAAGATTAATACTCATACCATGAGAACATTCCTTCATCCTACACTTTTTTTTTTTTTGAGTGTTGGTAATCATCAAATGACTTCTCCCGCTCTGGGCGGAGCGGAAGGGCGTGTCAGACTTTTACTGACTAAAACCCACTCGTTTTCCTTCAGCTGCCTAGGTACCGGTAACCATTTCGGACTTTCCCGCAACCCTGGCCGGCTTCATCCTACACTGAAACATTAACAGTCACTATAAACTCAAATTAAACACTGAAATAAAGACAAAAGCCTCCTCCACTCCCATATGCACGAAACTTTCCACTCCAAGTATAAAGACAGTCGGTTAAAGTCTGGATCTCAATTACTTTGTCCCCTTTGTTCAGCGCCAATCTTCGCCAGTAGCAGAACAAAGGCGCTTGGTCCGGTGAGACTATTGTCTGCTGTATGTGCGATTATTAACCAAAATGTTGGTGAGAATGTGCAACGGGATTATGTTGGAGATTTACATGTGTTTAGGAATGTTGGTAGTGTTTTTCTTGTTATGTGGGGTTGCTTTGTAGAGCTGGGGGCTGACTATGAAGTATTAATGCCATCATTATTCCACTGCGAAAAAGGATGGTGCTAGCGGGCTTGTATAGCTCCGTCTCTCACTAACACTGGACAAATGGTGGCGTTAATACGTCGGTGCTGATATCAGATGATTCACCCGAGTGAAGGTCGTTTTGTTTCATTACACGTTTACACGACACCGAAAAATTATATGTATTATAGGAACTCTGTTTTGCCTGCGACATCGTCCCCGTGAAACGGCCCCGACCCAAGACGTCGCCTATTCCCATCGCCCGCCCGCAATATTACTTCGTTTTCGCTTAGCGTTCTTTCTCACTTTTTTTCTTTTCGCTCGGCTCCTAACGGTCATAGCGTGGTTTTACATAGCCTATAACTTCTTCAAGAATTGGGCTACCCAATGCAAAAAGAATGTTTCAAATCCAACTGGTCGTAGCGGAGATATTACACACAAACAAAAAAAAACTTTAACCTCTTTA
Source organism: Lithophane socia (assembly GCA_947522985.1). Taxonomy (NCBI): domain Eukaryota; kingdom Metazoa; phylum Arthropoda; class Insecta; order Lepidoptera; family Noctuidae; genus Lithophane; species Lithophane socia. The sequence goes on along the minus strand of OX383268.1, from coordinate 12,760,176 downwards.
TAATATTAGTATAGATAGATGACTACCTCGTTGGTCTAGTGGTTGCAAGCGCTACTGCTAAGGATGAGGTCCTGGGTTCGATTCCCAGGTCAGGCAAAGTATAATTGGATTTTTTCATCATGATTTTCTCAGTAGCAGCCCCGAGTCTGGATTTGTGCCCGGTTGATGGCAATTGGCTCGCCCCCTATTACATGGGACTTAATAATAACTGGTGAAATGTTGGTGTACTATAGGTGCACCTCTGCCTAACCCTTTGGGGGTTATAGGCGTGATATTATGTCATAGATAGATGAACGTTTATCTGCTCATTTCATTACACTTTTCGATACATTCAGTAGGCGAGTGAAAAATGCCGAATTCCGAAATCCAACATCCTTGGATCGGTTCAATAGTGAATTCATTTTTCACTTTTGATGCATTTTGTGTTCAGACGTTTCACTTAGAATGAAAGATGAAGAATGAAAAGCAAAAATGGACGCAAAGTAAAGCGATTGATATCGGCCCCGACTTCGGTAATACAAAGCGTTTGTAAAGCGAGGTTCACTCGTTTTGTTTAACTATCTCACTGGTGGATAAATACCTCCTCAAAATTATAAAAATACATATTATAATCGTCACTAAAGAGCATGAAATCAAGTGTGCCATATTATTTAGGTCATAACGCCGCCACGCCATAAAAAATAGTTCAAGTACACAATAACTCCTAAAGAAATTCACAAAAAAGCCCATGGAGGTAATCCATTTTATTTTTGCCCACAGCACGGCAACGCGACGACTTCAAGCGAGACGTCAGTCGGGACGAACACGGCAACCGCCGCGCCCTCCGCCGGCCCCAGCAAGGGCCCGCCACCGGCTGCCAAGTTCCGCCACGGTCTGCTGCAGCTCATGATACACACGATCGATCCCATGCATGACGGTGAGTTAGGTATGCACGCGGCTTCGCCTACACTTTACACCTATGCTAAGTTCGGTTTTGGGTGGTTGATGATAAAGTTAATCGAGCGTCGAATAATTCCCATGCTGCTTTCCTAAAAATATTATTCAGTAAAAAGATTCATTCATCATTAATTTAAAAAGAGGCGCAAACAATATTATTAGAGTGTTCTATAAAATGATTGCGCCTCTTTTTGTGAACCTCAAATAATTCATATTTTAGTGTCCTGTATATATACTACATATCCAAGTAACTGCGACCAACTTGGACATAGTGGTCGCCGGCTGCTGCGCGGCACCTTATATTTCCCTTACAGTTTTCCGCCCGACTAGTATACATACAACGTCCCAATATCGGGCAGTAGTCCACCAGACACAACATCCATTTGATCCGATCGGAGGATCCCCTCTTTTCTATTGAGAATGAAGAACGTAACACCCTGTTCCTCATACCTCTATAATGACTTTCCAAACCCCACGAAAAAAAAACCTCCCATGAATTTGGCATCCAAGTTGATTTAAATGAAGCCTGGTTTCAAAGTTGTCCCGAATAATTACGTTCAATACTTTAAAAGCTTCCCAAAATTCTTCTTCTTCAGCTTGCCTTTGTCCCATGTCATCTAGGGTCAGCTCAACACGACTTTTTGTTCCATTTTCTCCATTCCAAACACCCTAGAAATTAAGATGACAAATGAATTTGGCCTTTTAGAAATCAACGTTGGCTTAAACGAAGCCTGTTTGGTATTAAAGTGGTCCTGAAAAGTAACGTTGTATAGTTTAACCCCCAGAGTTCTACATTTGATAGTTGTTAATCATTCTTCTAAATTATCAAATAAATAGAACAATATCTTTTGGAAAATAAAGTTTATTTTTAGAAAACAAATATCAATCGTTTTTAACCGCTCTTCACATTTACAAATGTACAATTTTCTTATTAAATCAGTCAAAAAAACCACATAAAAATTAACATACCTTTAAAAACTCGACCCCACTTCTAGAATCACATTCCAATTCTCCGATTCCTTACAAAATCCGAACCCAATTAGCACACAGCGTTATATTAAATACCCAATTTATCATCAATTACCCAAAGTTCAACCTCATAACAACTGCCTTACGTGAGCAAGTCTCGCCACGCAACCATAATAATTACAACAACAATCAATTAATTAAAAAAAACATTTTCATTCGTGTGTCGCTTGCATTACTCACATAAGTCAGGAAAATTGATAAACCAATAATTTAATAATGGTACAAAAACGGATCACGACGGCAAATGGTACAAAAACGGATCCAAATTAGGTCAAAGGAAAACGCACGTTCCTAATGTTACAGGGAGGTACGCACTGCGCTTTGCAATCACTAACGCTACGGCTGCTGAAACTTAGAGCTCCTAAAACGTTCAATGGAGCTCTGAAATGGCCCTATAGAGCATTGCCTTAAACTGCAAGTGTTATTTGGGGCAAATAACAAGCTTGTATCGATGCAAAAATAAAATCCTGCTTGATTCGTGTGCTATTAGTAGCACAAGCATCGATCATACATAACATTGCAATATTGTACGTTTTTATAATATTTATACTGTGTTGTTTTGTGACTGTTTTTCGGTGTGACATGTTCAGATGATTCCCCTCTACCTAATTAAGATTTAGGAGGGTAATAAGGCACTATATTATGAGGTATAAACGTACCTTGTGGAAGAGGATAATCAAACCATAGAAAAGTTGCAAGAACAATTTTGATTCAAACTTTGCTAGAAGTGCACTATGTAAAAGTAACGATCAAGAGGAAACTATAGGAACTTAAATTAAGCAAGCACAAGTTTGAGTAAGAGTAGAAATTTTGAGGTTATATCTTAAACTAAAGTCGAGATTTGCAAGTCTAACAGGGTGGTTTCTGAATTGAACTCTACTTTAGCATTACTGCATAATCAGCCTATAATGTTCCCAATTTTGGGACACAGGCATCCTCTCTGTGAGAGGGAGTGGCCCGTTATCGAACACGTGGGTAGGCGCCCCGTCTGTGATGCGGGAGTGGAACGCGGGCCCAATCGGCTTGGTAGAAGTCACATGTCTGAACTTTTGGTTCTAGGACATGCCGGTTTCTTCATGATGTTTTCCTACACGGTTTTGAAGTAGTGGTGACGAAATCATTTACTTATAGTAAAACTAGCAGCGCCCCGCGGTCACCAGGTTATAAACTATCTGTGTGCCAAATTTCATCCAAACATCCATCCATAAGGCGAAAGCCTATGAAATTCAAGAAAACGTATGAATTTTGCGGTCTACACAGGTATGTAGATAGGAATAACCTATGACATCTAATTAAGCCGGCTATTTCAGTCCCTATACCTAAGGATTAAGATCTTTTAAAGCCATTGTAAATTGCAACGGCCTCACTACCATCTATCACATTGATGGATGTAGCCGATTGTTCCATGTTTACATATACAGGCACGGTCTTACAAACCAACCATTAAGTTTGCGTGAGACATTTAATTTATAGGTACTGAAGACTAACCAACGATTTTGCACGCGTGAATCTAGTCTTACTGCGAAACGATATGTGCCACTCACATATCGTTTCGCAGTAAGACTTTTATTGTGATTTTTACACAATTAAAACCTATAGCTTCTCTTATCGCTACGAATTAGTGGACTGAGAAAATTGCATATTACATATATGCAATTTACACCAGTATTTTTTACACCATCAAACTTTACAGTTATTCTCAGCGTTACAGTAATCTTTACTTCATCATCCACAGCCCGACTTTATACCCACTGCTGGGCATTGGCCTCATAGGCCTCTCTTTTCAACTGCCAATCCTAATGCTCCTGCGCCAGCCTCAACCCGGTATTACCCGCAATGGCAACAATGTCGTCCGCCCATCTTGCCGCCGGACGACCGACATCTCGTCGTCCAGTCCATGGACGCCACTCACTCGTCATCACTGCGCCTTGACAGATGTCCTGCTCAACTCCATTTATGTTCAATAATACGCTTTACGATATCGAAGACCTTCGGATCTCGACGATCTGATGCCAAAGCAAGGAACACTCCATGGCTCTCTGCGTATCTCTCAGCCACAGCCGACCTTTGCTTAATGTCTGTCAAAATCACAGTAATCTTTATATTCGTTACAATAAGGTTGATATTGGGTTGCTGTTGGCAGAGGCAAAATAACTGTGAAAGGACTGTAGACGACTTGAGTAAGCTAAGAGATTCTGATCGCATGCTCTTCAGATTACGTGGTTTCGATTTCCTAACGGAAATTCCAAATATAATGTTAGTAGTTTTGGATCTCGATTTAAGTGTATTTAGGCAAAGACGTGGTTTATTTATCGGCCAAAAGCGTCCAATGAACGGACAAAGGGAATATTGCCAAAATCTTGGCACACAAATTATTAACAAGGACAAACTTTGGAATGCGAATCGTAAAGTTTTTAAGTTCAAAATAGACGATATCATCTTTTTTATTTATGAATGATGTATAACTGAAGTTCTGTTAAGGAGTAGAACCTTCATCAGGTCACCTTCCTAATCTTTTTTTTTTTTTTTGAATGTGGGAAATCATCCAATGACATCTCCCGCTCTTGGCGGAGCGGAAGGGCATGTCAGACTTTTACTGACTAAAACCCACCCTTCCTTCAGTTGCCTGTTGCCAAGGTCCCGGTATCCCTTTCGGCCTTTCCCGCAACCCTGGCAGGCATCTGCGTCCTATTCTGATCGAACCTATGTCACCGCAAAATCTACAGACACGCATAGTCCGTATCAGCGGAACTAATTACAAATAGCGAATATGCCAGGCTATCTGCTCAGTAGGCAAGATTGCCTGTCTGGCACGCTATGTGAGCTACACCGCAGTACGCCAATGTATGTGGGGGATACTTTGTCTTGTCTTGTAGGTGGACTGCGAAACACGCATACGGCAAGACTTGGTGTCACGTTTGTTGCAAAGTATTTGCCCGACCTGAGAATCAAACACAGATTCAGCAGTCGCGCTTGCGACCACGAGACCTACGGATACCTTCATAGTATAGAGTATTCTATCTATAAATAACGTTTAAGCTTTCAGACTACGCTATAATATACATGTATAGCATATCGACTTGCTGGCAATACCGAATATCTACACTTAAAAACCTGTAGATATTCGGTATTGCCAGCAAAAATCACGAAAGATGACTTGTTTAGGCTGTTACATACAGGGGCGATACAGGGGCGGGCATTGTTCGCCGTGAAATTTTCTCAGAAATTGTTTTGTTAAATGCGCGTCTCGCGGCGAAACGCACCAGTATGTAATGCCTTTAGGTATTTCTACAAGTAATTATCTAATAAATTTGAACAATTCAAGACTGACGTCTTTGCAAATACAAGCTCTTTCATATTTTACCTACGAATATGCAATAAAGTGAAAACCGCAAAAATATTAGTTATTAGATATTGATACTTCATTCATAGTACAACTATATCGCTCGCCATACATTTCCAATAATATAATAGTAAAGCAAAGTGTGAACGTGTTCTAAATAAATGTATGACGAGCGATATTATTGTGCTATCAACTTTAAGCTATGCTATTATATTACAGCATAGTCTGAAATGAGCTTTATTCAACTCGAAAATATTAAAACATAAAACACTGTAGTAAGGGGACAGCGTATCAGACTAAAAACTCTCGGAACATGCTATAGATATGAATACTATCGAATCAACTAGCCTTGTATAGACAAGTTACCTATTATGCAGGCAGTGAATATATTCAAAGCTGATATCATACTATCATAATGCCAATGTGAAACTTCGTCCTAAATTAAGTTCTCAGTACTGCCCAACCCTACACCTATATGGAGGTGTTAGTAAAGGCGGAAACAAACTTGTAACACGCGACGCGATTGTGTGACCACACATACCTTGTGTAGCATAGGTACTTTTAATCAGCCAATGAGCGCGAGTTTTTATGTCACGTTACAATATGTTATTGAGGAAGATAAAGAAGATGAACAAGCAATTACTAGCATATTCGGGATTTAGTAATTTTAAGCACTAAATGTCTGTAGTAGGTAATTCGGTGTTGTTTTGTTATTTGTTTTTGTATTGTTTTTACTAAGCCTCGCATACGCTCATTCACCCATCAAGAAAACGATTTTTTTTAGGCTCGCTTACTCCACAAGTCACATTGTTTTGTTTTTGATAGTCGTTGACAAACGAACGCTGACGCAGTTGACAGTGAGTCAGAGTCTTATTTAATTATGTGTGCTGCAGGCGGGCGGGATCTAGTGATGTTATGTCGTGTTATACCTGAATATACGTAGATATTTATTTATTTATTTTCACTTCAGAGACGGCAAACATCTGTGTAGCCCTGGCTCTTGTACAGTCACGGACTTTAATTGATGAGCCACCTTCAAACTTTTCAATTTTGCAGTTTCATACATTCACGAGATTACACGATTAAACACGAACTCAAATCGCACGCTCGTAAACAAGATGACAAATAAATTACTTTTAATTAATCGGAAATATTCATAGAGGTTGACTAATAAGTTCTCAATGATAAAAATAAATACAATGTTGCATTAAGTTTATCCAATCTATTTGATACCGACCTCCTTTGAATCATAGCTCATTAACTCGATAATTATGAAAACATAACTGAAGACAGTGACAGTTGAAATATCAAGATGACAAATAAATAAATTTTAATCGGAAATAGTCTTATCTATAGAGGTTGACTAATAAGTTCTTAATGATAAAAATAAATACAATGTTGCATTAAGTTTATCCAATCTATTTGATACTAACCTCCTTTGAATCATAGCTCATTAACTCAATAATTCTGAAAACTTAACTGAAGACAGTGACAGTTGAAATATCGATGTCAGAGAATTTCTCCGTACGCTAACGTTACTATGCAGTAGTAACCTAGCAACAATTGTTTATCGTTGCTAGGTTACTGTTGCTAGACCTGCAATTGGTTGACTTTGAGTAGTCACTGCTGTCAAGTTTGTAGTTCTGCTCTCAGGTTAGCCAACCGGTAAAGATATGAAATATAATTGTCTTCTTTTAATACGAAGACATATGACTTTGCGTGTCGGGAACCGAATAAACCCGATTTGCATTACACGGCTAAAATGCGAACAGTACCAGGTGGCTCATCAATTAAAGTCCGTGACTGTACTAAGAGTTCCTGTATCATAAATCACAAGTGGCAAACATTGAAATATATTTGTTCTACACACATTATTCGAGACACAAACCGCGCGATGTGTTACAAATATATTATGTTCGCACCTCTACAAGCCGTCTTGTTGTTACCGTTTTAGCATACACCTACGCTCATTTGCTATAAGTACTCATAGTATGGGGAGGGTCACCCTCGCCTGTCTAATTTTACCCGTAAAGTTATTTAGGTTTGGCTTACCTGAATGAGTGGTGCGATAGCAATGTAGCCAGAAACATGTATAGTTCGTACCTACATTGTTTTTTTTTTGATTCCGTACATGAAGGGTGCCAAACTAAACCCTATTACTAACTAGCCTCCGCTGTCTGTCTGTCTGTCAACGGGCTGTATCTCATGAACTGTTATAGGTAAATAGTGAAAAGCCAATGTTAAGATTGATGCGCTAGGGTGGCCCGCGAAATTCAATTTTTCTTACGTTTTTTGCAATTTGCAGGTCAGTATCAGGTTGTAAAAAACGTAAGAAAATTTGAATTTCGCGGGCTACCCTAGCGCATCAACCTTAAACAGTGATAATATTATAGTATTCTAAAGCTGGTGAAATATTTTTTTAAATCAGTCCAGTAGTTTTTGAGTTTATTCATTACAAAACAAAAATACAAATCTTTTCTCTATGTAATACTAGCTGCGGTTTCACCCGCATAAGTCTCGATCCCATGGGAATATCAGGTTATAAAGTATCCTTATGTCCTCTTTGAGGTCATGGTCTACGCATCCAAATCCGTTCAGCTGTTTTAGCGGGAAAGTGTAACAAACAAACAAACTCACATTTTCATTCATATGAAAATTAGGATTACCAACATCCCATGCACCAAACCACCTCCTATTACTTAATTAACTAAATAAATCACTTCATTCATAAAACTGACCGTCGTTAAACATGCTTATTAATCATCTGTACACATAATTTATGATTACCAAAGGATAATTAGCACCTTTGATAAATATTTACCATCAATTTTAAGGGTCATAAAAGGTACCTTCAGTAAAGTTTCGAACTCGTGTCCGCTGGGGCAACTGGACTTGTAGGCTTGGGTTCAAACTCCGGGTCAATCAAGAAGGATTTTTCGTTGTAAATAAATATCTATATATCATACTAGCTTCGGCCCGCGGCTTCGCCTGCATGGTATGTCGATCAAAAGTACCCTATGTCCTTCCCCAGGATGCCATCTATCTCCTTGCCAAATTTTATCGAAATCCGTTAAGTGGTTTAGGCGTGAAAAGGTAACATACAGACAGACAGGCAGAGTTACTTTCGAATTTATAATAGTATTATGGATTTAAAAGCAGGGCCTTAAATATAAAATAAAATATGCAATATAAGCACAAAATACACAAGCATAGAATTGAGGTAAGTAATAACTACCAAGTATTTTTTTTTTTTCAAAAATTACTTTTTTATAGATAACCACAAAAAATCTAAACCATAGCGTTTCACTTACATTTAGAAGTGACTTATTTCCCAAAATCCTGACTCAAAAGTTCAAAACAGATCTCCACCACACGTAGCTTATGCCTTAGTTACACTCAAAATGCACGCTCACTTTTACCAATTCAATGCAAAATGTTGCCTTCAACAATATAAGCAATATGATCCTTATTAAATAGCTTATATCGAAATAGAAGCATACCCCGAAAATATTCGATACACACAGAGCCACATTGTTGACCCCACCTTGACCGAAAAGGCGCTAAGGTATCGATTCAACTGTTTTCGTAGGGCACACAAACGCTCGGTGTTAGTAACACTCTGTTCAGCGTAGGGTTATTCTACAACCCGATGTTATTATTGTCACGAAGTATTATTTAAGAGGTCTTTACCCTGTCGATTTAACGGATTACGGTGATTATTGCTGCAGTAGTGTTTTTTAAAAACAGCCGTGATTCTAACTTTAACAAAATTATGAATATCAACTTTCCTTACGACGACGCCTTCCGTGTCGGCATTTTTAATTATACGCTGGGTACTTTTTATTATTGGATAAAATCTAGGGTACACTTTACGCGTGTGCAAAATTTTGCCCTGCTTTTTTTTGTAATTGTATTTTTACCGTCGCCTTTTAAGGTTGACTGGTAGAAAATGCCTATGGCATTAAGTCCGCCTCTGTACATTTGTGTGCTTAAAGTATTAAATAAATAAATAAATAAGGTTCATTTATTTACAGTAACAGTAACAAACATAATATAAAATTCATTAAATCGAATGCTCGCTCCCAATGAAAACAAAATAATTCTTTTAAATATATTTTTTAAATACTTTTGTTTTTTTTATGTTTCTATGATTGTGTTTAGTTTAGTCTGTGTTCTTAGTGTTCGAGTCCCAATAAATAATTTTACTTTCTTTCTGTTCTAAATCAGAAACAACAAAACATTTTGTAAAGTTGCAGAATTACCCATCTTATACTTTAATAATATGTTTACCTAGAGGTCCTAAAATGTATACATTACTCGTCCCTGCACAACATCTTCTTATTAAACTGATGTCAGAGAAATAAAAACGCTGCGTTGCTGAAAGTAATATCAGTGCCTTCTGAAATAATATTATGAGAATAGAACTGCTATTTTTATTTTGTATCACTTTATTTTTTAATTAAGTTTGTTAGCCATGCGGTTTTGAACATTATGCTGTTTGTAATTAGAGTAAAGGTCTTATGCCGAAAATGCAACAGACATTGCTCCTAATTTCTAACTAAAGAACTTTACACAGGCCATCTTTGTTCCCATGGAAACTCTTGAGTTAATTGCCTAACATGAATTCGTTTATAGACGTATTTACTTAACAAGCTTTTAGATGTTTTTAACTTCACCTTCTAACTAGACCTGCATCTGTGTTATACAACAATCAACCAATAAAATCAGCCTATCGCAGTCCACTGCTGGATATAGGCCCCTCCCAGGCTGCGCCCCAACTTTATGACGTCCACCTTCCGCATCCAGTCTATCCCAGTCACCTTTTCAAGGTCGTCGGTCCATCTAGCTGGGGACTGTTCCATACTTCGCTTGCCGACACGCGGTCTCCACTCCAGGACTCGTCTGCTCCACCGGCCAACCATGGCCAGCCTATTCCCACTTCAGCTTGCTTACTCTTTATGCTATGTCTGTAACTCAAAATTCTTTAACGGATTTTATATCCCGCGAATATCCGAGATGGCCCGTTCCGTAGCGCGCTGTGCGAACTTAAATACATAGTTGTTACACACAGTGAGGGATAACTACAGGAATAATACAAAAGCTAGCTATTACCCAAGCAGTGATAGCCTAGTGGTGTGACCGTCGGACTGCCAAGTCATAGGTCGCGAGTTCGAACCCAAGCCACGCACCTCTGACTTTTCGGGTTCAAGTGCGTATTGTATAATTATCACTTGCTTTAAAAACTGTTAAGGAAAACATCGTGAGGAAACCGGCATGCCAGAGAGATAACTCAAACTCAAACTCTTTATTGCATGCATGTGTACAACAGCTGTTACATAGATAAATAAAGTAAGATCCAACATGAAACCCGGTTAGGGCACGGCAACATAAAAAAATGGACAAAACAAGCATCCAGTGAGTAGGTACACTGGATTGCAAGATATTTCTTGACTAAAATGTGAAGCCAAGTCAGAGGCCCTTGGGCGGCTTTAAAACTCTGACACTAGGTTGGTCACTAACCACAAGAAATGTGGAAGAAGACCCAAATGTCCCACAGATATACCATAGTTACGCGTAATTCTATGCTCAGCTCATTCCCAATAGGCCTAGATTATAGTGAGGCCCGATCCACAGCTGTGGTCCTACGCGATAAGCTAACGATGACCTATAAATACTAAGTGCACTATTTGTGCTCATTTGCGGTCTTAGGCACATAAGTTACGGTTCCGAATTGGTCATTTAGAACCGAATCGAATGAGGGAATATAAATCACATCATTAATTTGTTTAAAGATGTTAAATGGGTGTAAAGGCATACTAGAAATGGTTTACCGGCTGGATAAGTATTGTTATGGTGGTATTAGTATGGTATTGTTATTAGCTTTTGCCTTCTGCTTCGCCCGCGTGAACCTACTACCAGGATAAAAAATATCCTAGGTCCTAACCCAGGTCATAGTCTAACTGTGTGCCAAATTTCACCCAAATCCGTTCAGCCATTTTAGCGTGAAGGCGTAACAAACAAATGAACAAACAAATTCACTTTCGCATTTATAATATTAAGTAAGTGAGTATGGATCGAGGTCTAAATTACTGTAAGTATACAGATTCATCCTCCATCCTTCTATTAATAAAGAATCCTAAACAACTCCAAGGACTTCTTTAACTTTTCCGAAGTCCATAAGCCCTGGCACTTTAAAATTCCCCCGTCGAAGTGCCGATAAGCCGGCCAAAGAAGTGTCTTCCCCTTTTGACAGGGGATGATGTAGGTTGAAAAATATACGCATAGGTAAGCAGGTTTCGTAAATTATTAGCTTGGGATGCGGTAAAGAGTCGCGTTGCATGACATTATTATCGTTTTATGTACGCCTGGTAACTTGGGGACAGTTTTTTTTATCTTTCCTCTAACATAGGTTAATATCTATGTTTTTCTGTGCCGTTAGTCTCGTGGTCGCAAGCGCTATTGCTCAGCGTGGGGTTCTGGGTTCGGTTTTAAGGTCGGCCAAAGTGTAATTGGGTTTTTCGCATTAAGAATTTCTTAGTACCATAGCCGGAGTTTGTAAGTTAGCGATGTGATACCCCCTGCCTCGGAAAGCACGGTCCTGCGCCTGATCTCTCTCCGGTTGTGTCGGATTGCCGTCCTTTTAGACTAAGAGAGTGAGGGAAGAGAGATTGCACCTGTGTGTAATATCTCCCGCGCCAAAGGTTAGTCTCCCTTGAGATTGGCCGCCATAGCCGAAATATGGTCTGGCCTAAAAAAGCTGCAGCTATTGTGTGTCTGTCACTATCGCTGTAATTTCAAACTACAAGTGCAAGATAGGGACAGGAACATGTCAAACTCAAAACATGAAGTAAATAACGTGTATAAATCTCGACCTCAAACTCAGTGCGAGACACTTCAAAAGTTAGCAATATTTATGTACCAAAATCTACATTTTACTTTAAAATGAAACCGCCTACTTCTCTTAATATCAAAACGCAGCGATTAAACTCTAGAAGCACTCAAACTAGGTTGGAATGGGACTGCAACATACATTGTGCTTGTTGATGAAAATAGGTCAAACAGAAGTACAATGTGCACTAGTTGCAGTCTCCTCTCGAGTAGTTAGGACATGCTGCAGATAGAATGAGATTATTCCCTGAACTGTTTGTAACTTTATTAAACTCGGCCGCAAATGTTTTGTGTGAAGATGCGACCGCGGCCTATTGTTGGAGTTCCAAGATGAGGAATAGTTCTGCTGTGTCAACTACGTTGAATTTAAATATTATTGGAGTTCTCTTGACGATTTACATTATGTTAGGTGAATTGTACAACTTTATGTACTGCATGCGTAAGGTATTTTATAATCCATACTAATATTATAAATTCGAAAGTAACTCTGTCTGTCTGTCTGCATGATTGTTACGCCTACGCCACGCCTAAACCACTGAACGGATTTTGATAAGGCAAGGAGATACACGGCATCCCGGGAAAGGACATAGGCTAATTTTTATCGACATACGGCGCGGGCGAAGCCGTGGTCGGAAGCTAGGACATTATAGTTGGATGAAATAGCCTTTGATTTAGTGTCCATGGAGTATCTTGCCGTTCTTCTCCATAGGAACCTACTACGCTTTGGAATGGGCAACTAGCTTCATCTTTCTGACTGGCCGAATCCTTAACAATTCAAAAGTGCCTGTAATTGGTTTAATTGAAATAAATGAGTTTCAGTTTGACACCATAATAAATTATAATAAACTTACCATCAGATGAGATGCAGGCCAAGAGCTTCCCCGAAAACAAAAAAAAAACACTTAAAAGCATTATGCATACTTGAATGTTTGAATATCTTCAAAAAGGGCTCCATTCCAAGGTATAAAAAATCGCCTAAACAGCATTGTATATTTAAGACAGGTTTTTTTATTATTTTATTTCACATAAGCCTACATGGGCACTTATGAAACGTCAGAAGCACGGCTCCAATTGGTCGTTTTCTATGGAGAAGGGCCGGCAAGAAACTCCATGGTTACTCTTTTAAAAGATAATTGGCTTTTACAATATTTTCGAATTACAGTGTTAATAGTTATGGGAGGGGGACGGTGTAGGCCTTTCAAAAGGTTTCAGGTAGGTAGTTAAAAACATAGAAAATGTTTAAAAAAAAGTCTAGAGTCCACTAAGACTCGTATGGCGTGACAGCAAACGGCATGACATTCTATGACGTCATGCTTCCTTCCCGCCATCTTTTTTTTTTCTCTAACAACCATAATCCAATCCTTTCTCCTGTTGTCCTCAGGCAAGGTCGACGAGAAAGCGACGCAGTTACATGCGATAGCGTCTCTCAAAGTATTGTTGGAGGCGACGCGGCCCACAGCTGGGGGAGCCGGCGCAGCGGCGGCGCGGCATTCCGCTGCGGCTGCGCAGGCCAAGGAGACGCCTCTCGACTTGCCCAACGGCGGGGTCGGGGATGTCCAGTTAGATGCTATAGAAGAGGTGAGAATACTATTTTATTCTGTTTATCCTATCCATGCTAGAATAAAGCTGCATAATGTAAGAATGAAGCTTAATAATACAGGTTAATAATAAGCTTAAAAATACAGCTTCATTCTTACATTATGCAGCTTCATTTACATTCACATTATACAGATAATGTATAGATCTTTGAGTGTAATGTAAGAGTTAAGAATTCTGAAAATGTCCTACACTGTTTATTGTCACTGTGTTATTTTTAGTGTTTTTTATTATATTTGTTTGTGTGTTATCTAACATATTGTTTAGAAGTCGAGCGTTTATTATCACAGATTTATCATCGTTACCCACTACCTATATGATCCTTCATTCTTCACATTGGTGAGCTATATTGGAAAGTCGATCGATTTCATTTGTACTGTTTTATGGTATTAGGTAGGTATATACGCCTTCTAACAGTTATCTATAATATCGCTGATAAACTATACATCTATACTCTATTTCATAATTCCTTAGTCGTGTGGCTTCCTTAGTCGATAGGACTTCCGATGATTGAACCGAGTTGTCACAGAGAGTGAATAACGATTCATAGTTCTTATTCCTTTCCTCATAGACATCGGTCCAACGGAGGTATCCGTTGCCAAAAATGGTGCAATATTTCTAAAAATCCCAAACAAAAATCTACCAAAATCCTGTCATATCAAGATAAATGCTACCATTGTTCGATCTAAGAGATTTATAGACTCAGCAAGTCTGTCTGTCATTGTGTGGAACGCGGCAAATGATTAATTGACTCCACGACCTGAATCATGCTCCGAGTAATCTGCTTCGTTGCCTCTGGAGTTTTTGTGACCAGCTAATCCAATTTTTTGGTCACCTAACAGATTTCTGTTGTTGACCCCGAAAATGTAATGTGCGAACGTGATAGATGGCGTGGTGGGAAGGGAGAGATGTTGGTTTTGTTGCATAAATGTACAAACAGATGATAAAAATAATATTAACGGCCAATGGCCTGATGGCCGAAAGCCTCGACTAACATTTCTCGAGGCTCTTGTAGGTGGTTGGATCAAGGGCCTGATTCAGAAGGCAGTACTCCTTGATACGGCTCGCAATGTGAGGAGGTTCCTGTCTGTGCAGCCCTAAATATTAAATACTTTTCTATTGTATGTATACCAAGAATAGTGACATAAAATAATAAAAAAGTATTGAGCCGTACCACATGAATATTAATGGATCCGACTTACGAGTTTTAGATCGTGGGACCCAGCCAGGCGCTTTACTTTGTGCACCACTGCTCTCAAAACGGGGTAGGAGAAGATCGTGAGGAAACCGGCATGTCCTAGAGCCAAAAATTCGAAGACATGTGACATCTATCTACCCGTCTTGGGCCCAAGAGTTGGATTACAGCCCATTTTCCCTCGAAGAGAGAGGCCTGAGCGCCAGCAGTGGAAATATTAAAGGCTGATTAGGCATAAAAAAGTTAACAATAGCCAGAGACCCTAGACAAAGTGACATTATATCAGCAATAACGATGATGGAAAAGACAAAAATGTAAGGAACTGACATAAGCTATCGAAAAGCTTATATCAATCCTGTTGAAAGTCGTTGTAGAAATACGAAACGCTTTCGAAGCGATTGTCATTTGTCTAGGCCCTCAGATTCCTCATCGTCATCAAAGAATGTTTTCCTGTGTATGTGTCTAAGCATAGTCGACTTCGTAAGTGCTTTATACTTCGTGTTGCTTTTTTTTGCTACGGTTGAATGTCATCAATTGTTTATGTGACAGTTACAACACAAAATAAATATTGTGGTTACAGTCCGGCTGTCGAGAGAATGCGTTTCTGACACCCGGTCAGTTGGACTAGTAGTATATAATGTGGAGATCACAATACAACAATAAATGAAAACACTGTCAATACTAATGCATAAGAGTATTTTGGAACTATCAAATAAATCCTAACATCGAAATTAAAAAAGTCATTTTTTCAAACAAACTAAATAGTAGTGATGGGCCGACTATGGGGTTTGCCGATCTTTGACTAGCTATCGTAACTATTGGATATATTTGATTAATTTTTTGTATGTAGACCGAGAACGTCATTAGATAAATGGAGTTTCATTTTTTGTTGTATTGTCGTCTCCACCTTGTATAATAAGGATCAAATTCGCAAAACACATCCGTTCTATCTTTAGGTGCGCCTCATTCCACCAAAATCCTCAAAGAGCAAATCATTCACCTTTCTAAACAGTCTCACCGTTTCATAACACACGACCGCATCCGACCATCAAATAATTATGACTTTCGGCTGGAATTTTCGAATTGAAAAACGATACAGTAGGTAAGTATGATCATAATGTATTTCAGACTGATGTTGGACTAGCGGGTGTGCCTTCACTCACTGAGTAACCCCCACTCTCTCGTTCTTGTGTTGCCATTTCACAAAAAGGAGCCAATGGGAATTATTCGGCTGGGTACCTACCATTGACGGCTTTCCTTGAAATAATTACTGGTATACAGTATACTTTACAGGATTTTTTACTAGACATTCATTCAGCCTTCGTTTCAGTTTGTCCGTTGGAAAATTTCATAATACTCATTCTTCATAGAATAAGTATCATAAAATTTTGTGTGGGACTCTATCGACGTTTTCATGAATGTATATGCCTCTATTTTCTTTTATCAATAAAAGTAACGTTGTTACAACAATGTAAGTAACGTAACGTAATATGAGTTTGGTACAGTTTGGTGAAATTGGGTGTCGATGCTTCGAAAATTATAATAGCTGGTTTATTGTATCAACTGATGTTTCAAAAGATTTCTCTTCCATTCATTCACGTTTATTCCATTCATAAACCTAACTAAAATTGGTTCAATTTCTCTTTGAAAATGTCAACTATTAATTGAATTTTGTTATCATAGTTGTTAACTTTATTGTGCATGCTGTGTGTGGTCTCCTATAAGTGAAGGCAGTACAATTAATACCTGTGTCAATACCTTATGTTGCCCTTTATTTATGTGTAAATAATGGGTATGTCTTTTGTTAGAGTTCCTAAATAAATAACATACATTTCCCATGGCAGCTTTACGTCTGACAGTTCGGATTTAAATCAAAATGGAACACAACACATCCCGAATGAAAATCATTATTCTTTTGTTTTTCTACCAAGCGGGAGATGGGAATTAGGTATGTAGCAGGGATTAAAGGCAGTCAATCACTTTGGAGTCGATACAATTTTAATGATGTTGTTATATGTTACAATATTTGTCTGGGAATTTTTATTTGAACCTTTTCTGACAAAAAAAGATATAAACTTACCTTGAAACCCTGGCCCACAAAAAAGTTTGTATATACTTGGCACTACTAATTTGAACCTATCACAATTTCCATTAAAATACAGTTTTGGAAGCTCATTAATTTAACGTATTCTTAAACTTTTCGGTAAAAACCAATTATTGTTATATTAAATATGTGCATGCGTGTATAACCAAATGTATGAACAAAAACGAGGTAAAAGGAGTATGTTAGGATCGTAGCAGGCGGCGTTCTGTAGTTTCTGCCTACCCTAATGGGAGGGAGGGGTGTGTTAATATAAGTAAGGTCTATTTAAGTCCTTGCTTCCAATTGATGTTTTTTCTACCTAAACAAAAATAAACTTTATTGTCGTATAAATAAAGTTGATTTTAGACTGACTAGTACCGTTGAAAAATACAAAAAAAAAATGAAGTTGTAGCGCAAACCGGACCTGTAGGCATTACAGTTGTTTTTCCTAAAACGCGTGTTTTTTACATGTTTGGCAAATAAATTTCGAACGCAGAATATGTTTATAATTTTATATTTTATAATTTCACGTAGACTGGTCAATTCTTATGAAACCTAGTCGGTAATCTTTTGTCAAAGTCAAAGTCAAAGTCAAATAATTTAATTCAAATAGGCACATTTTTTGTTTATTTGTACAGTTAGTTTTATTTAATTTTATTTAATATTAGTTAGAAAATTGTTTAGTGTTAGTGTAAGTTCCTAGAATTTGTATATTATGTAAATAGGCACATATATGGCACTTTTGAACGTCAAACAAAGAAATAGAATTGATTCTAGTTGCCCCTTCCAAAAGGTAGTTTTCGTATGGAGAAGAATGGGCAAGAAACTCCACTGTCTGTGACACAATACATCCTCCGTCCGTTTCGTTCACTAAAACGCCTCTATCATCATCTGCCTAGCCTTTTTCCAACTATGTTGGGGTCGGCTTCCAGTCTAACTGGATGCAGCTGAATACCAGTATTTTACATGGAGCGACTGCCTATCTGACCTCCACAACCTAATAACTGGGTAATACGATACCCCTTGGTAAGACTGGTTGTCAGACTTTCGGGCTTCTGACGACCCGTAACTACTGTCAAAGATCCACAAATGACAGCCGGGACCAACGGCTTAACGTGCTTTCCGAGGCACGGAGGAGTCTCGGTCTCGATATGTAAAGATGGTCACCCATCCACGGACCAACCCCGGCAAGCGTAGCTTAACCTGATGGATCAACCCGTGCGGCTGTTATTACTTAGCCACGAGCTCCTCCACCAAAACGCCTCTATCTCCATGTAAAACTTTTCCTTTTAACTGTCCGCCTAACTATGTAAAGGTTTATGAGTGGGTCCTCAAATAGAATGCCAAAATTGGGTCCTCGTGATAGTACCAACCTTTTGTAGTTGAATTTATTGTTTTAACCTTGGGCGGGACTGTTTCACGCCTTGCCGCCTAACTTTGAAATAGTTTTCTTTCATTACGCCAGCATGATGAGCTATTTTGGTACATTTCTTGTCTCATCTAAAATTTCTACATTCCAACTGCCATAGTATGTGATTATTTTTTAACTATACAGAATTATGATCATATAATTATACAGTGTAAGTGGTTAGGAGCTGCTCGGAGCCACACGGGTCGAACCAACAGGTTCAGCTACGCTTGCCGGGGTTGGTCCATGAATGAGTGCCAATCTTTACATACCGAGACTCTACCGTGCCTCGGAAAGCACGGTCCCGGCTGTCATTTGTGAATCTTTGACAGTCGTTACGGGTCGTCAGAAGCCCGAAAGTCTGACAACCAGTCTTGGCAAGGGGTATTGTATTACCCAGTTACTGGGTTGTGGGGGTAAGATAGGCAGTGGCTCCGCGTAAAATACTGGTATTCAGCTGCATCCGGTTAGACTCGAAGCCGACCCCAATATAGTTGGAAAAAGGCTAGGCAGATTGAATTATACAGTGTAATGCCTTATTTTTTTTTCACATTCCTAATATTCAATGTTGACAACATTTCGCTGTTTATATTATGTAATCTATCTTTTAAACCATTTGTGTGTAATGTGACTATCCAAATACCTATAATGCGATGGAGGTGCTGGCAATTTCAGCTTAGGTGATCACTGTACTTTATCTATCTATGTGTGCAATGTGTGTCTTAACCGAGGGCCTAGACAAGTGACATTGGCTTCGGAAGCGTTTCGTATTTCTAAAGCGACTTTCAACGGGATTGACATAAGCTTTTCGATAGCTTATGTCAGTCCTATACATTTTTGCCTTTTCCATCATCGTTATCGCTGATAGAATGTCACTTTATCTCAGGCCTCAGGTCTTCATAAAAAAGTGAATTAGGAGATCCTCATAATGTTCAATCTTGTTACAGATTGGAGACCTGGACGAGGACACGACTCCGTTGGACATGTCGTGGCCGTCAGGTTTCCGCAAGCGAATAACGTACTTGTTAGTCGCACCAATTGTCTTCCCGCTCTGGATGACCCTGCCAGACACTAGAACGCCGAAGGGTGAATATTTTATTGATGAGTTCAGCATCATCACCATCTATATCATCATCGTTCAATTCATTTAGGGTTGACACACCTTGCCTTCTATTACCATAGGTCATCACTATCAGGCGACCACAATCACCATCATTATCATCCTCCAATGTATTTGGGGGTCACAACTCGTTTTCTCTTCCATATATCTCTGTTAGCCGTCATCTTAGTATTCACCTCCTTTGTAGCCATATCATCGTTCACGCAATGACCATTCTCCACTTTATCTCAATTTATTTACTCTTCTCTTTCCGTACATCTCGATCAGTCAGTTTAGTATTCACCTACATTCGGGGTTTAACATTTTTCATACTGTATCACAAACATCCATCGGTTCTTTGGCCGTATTCTGTTCTTTTATTTCAGCATCTTCATTATTTGCAATCGTTTTCATTTTATTTTCCATGGTTCTAACGAAGTTCTATAAAATGACGATCACGATTGTTCTGCAGTGAAAAAGAGATGGTGCTATTCGTTTTGTATAGCTCCATCTCTTTCTTGCATTGGAACACTGATGAGTCTAATGAGTTAAAACACAGACCACGGAGACGTCTCGGCGGCTTCTACTGACAAGGCGATAACGTGCTCTGTATATACATGTAACATACAATCTTTTCTAACAACTTCATTTTCTTTTTCAGGGAAAAGATTTTTCCCAGTAACATTTATAGGGTCAATAGTTTGGATAGCTTTCTTCTCGTACCTGATGGTGTGGTGGGCGAACGTGGCTGGGGCGACGGCCCACGTGCCCCCCGAGGTCATGGGGCTGACGCTCCTGGCTGCGGGGACTTCGGTGCCTGACCTCATCACGTCCGTGATCGTCGCTAGAAAGGGGTTCGGAGACATGGCGGTGTCCAGCTCAGTCGGCAGCAATATTTTTGATGTTACCGTTGGGTGAGTATATTTTTAATACTGTTAAAATTTTCAAATCATCTGCCTAGCCTTTTCCCAACTATGTTGGGGTCGGCTTCCAGTCTAACCGGATGCAGCTGAATACCAGTATTTTACATGGAGCGACTGCCTATCTGACCTCTACAACCCAGTAACTGGGTAAAACGATACCTGGGTAATTTTCAAATGTGTATGAAAATATTCTACGAGGTTGAGATACGGAGAACCGTGTAGTTTTGTACTTGAATGCTAAAGGGCGTAGTCGTTGCCCAAAAGTGAGTTAGTATGACAATTCTAAATAGATCGACGACCCTGCCTTCAGAACTTTATATAGAAAATGAAATAACTGACAGAATATAAACGGGTGCAATGCAACTAGGTATTTAAGGCGAAAACTTCAGGATAGCCCGCAAAATTCAAATTTTCTTACGTTTTTTGCAATTTGCAAGTCATTGTAAGTATGTTGATTAAAATATGATTCCCAAATGTCATGATTTCATGAAATAGTCATTCAATAGGTACACTTATAAGATATGAACTTAAAGAGTTGTATTGCTGATTCTAATATTTATAATTCTGTAAAGCTATATTTGCTACGGTCGCGAATCATATTTCAATCAACATACCACATACCACTTACCTGCAAGTAGCAAAAAACGTAAAAATTTAGCGCATCTCACTTAAACAATTTTAAAAATTTGCCCGGTTTGACACAATCTCAGTAATCTTACCCCTAAAACTAGTTTCGTTTCCAGAGAATAGTCAAATTAATATTCCTCTAAATTTAGGTCAAACCAAAACCACAACCATACATTAAATTAAACTTAATTCAGCATAAGATTGCACCAAAAACTTCGGATTCCCTAGTTTTCAGCACTGCAGTTCTTCGTCCCAAGAGAAATAGAAACTATGTAGGAAGTGCTATTCAGCGATTGCAGCTGAAACTGATATTTTAGCCCCTCCTGTCGAATACTTTACCGGAGGCATTCCTTTGTGAAACTTCAGCATAGTTGATTCCAAATTTTGGTATTTAGAGTTACGAAGTTTTATAATCAAAATCAAAATATTTTATTCCACATAAGCCTACATGGGCACTTATGAAACGTCAGATGCACGGTTCCAATTGGTCGTTTCCTATGGAGAAGAGCCGGCAAGAAACTCCATGGTTACTCTTTTAAAAGATAATTGGCTTTTACAATATTTTCGAATTACAGTGTAAATAGTTATAGGTTGACAGTGTAGGCCTTTCAAAAAGTTTCTGGTACGAAGTTAAAAAAAATATTAAAATGTTCAAAAATAGTCTACAGTCCACTAAGCCTACAAGCCTTTAAGCAGGGGAAACTCTTATTTTAATCCATACGATCCATACTAATATTATAAATGCGAAAGTAGCTCTCTCTGTCTGTTACCTTTACACTCCTAAACGGCTGAACGAATATGTGTCACATGGATAGAACGATACTTTTTATCCCGGTATTACGTTAACGTGGGATAATTTCCGTCTCCACGAGAGCGAAGCCGCAGGGAAACCTAGTTTGTTATAAGCATTTCCGCTTTTTTTTAACTGCAGCATTTTGTGACTGTAGGTACTTCCCGAGTGGGAGTTATTTTAATTTTAATTTGTGTGTTCGTGTCCGTAAAAGTTTTTACACTACCAGCTTGATTTCGCAGAATTGTGACCGTTTTTACTGAAAATAGTAGCATCACTCTTTATTTATTTAATACTTTACTAGTGACCCGCTTCTGCTTCGCAGTTTGTACGACTTGACAAAACATCGAGATTCTTAGAACTTTACATAAACCTTCCAGAATCAATTGTCTAAATGATGGTGAAAACCTCATCAAAATCTGTTGCTTGGTTTAGAAGAATAACGCGGACAAACAGACAAACCCGAAAAGCGACTTTAATTTCTAATAATATCCTTACATATTATAAAACAAAGTCCTCCGCCGCGTCTGTCTGTCGTCCTGTTCGCGATAAACTCAAAAACTAATGCACCGATTTTCATGCTGTTTTCACCAATGGATAGAGTGGTTCTCGAGGAAGGTTTTAGTATATTAATAACCGACATCCACTCGGGCGAAGCCGCGGACATCAGCTAGTATATAATATGTATAGAAGAAGTACATAAATGTACACAGACATTTTCTAAAAAAAAATCTTTCTTTCTTTTACGACTCTAAAGATTCAGCCTTGTGATAGGCAGAATTTGTAGGCTAAGAGCGAATTTCACCAAACTTTTATACCGAGTATAAGTCTTATCCTGCGAATAAATTTTGAATTTTTGACAGCTTTTACATACAAAAACTGTCAGACGACAATTTTATTCCACGGATAAAAGATATCTGACTTTGATGAAATCAGCCCTTAGTAATATAATATATACGATCCCGCTAGAATTAGAACCTTCTGGATACGGAAACCTATAAAACTAGGAGTTGATTGGAAAGGTCCTTCAGTCGGGAACACAAAAGCGAACGTATTCATAATTGAGGAAAATAGTTCGTTAATTAGATTTCAATTCCCGACGGCCATAGCGTGATTATATTCCTTGATTGGTTACGGGAATAGTTAGGATGTATAACTAAATCTCATTAACATTTTGTTATTTAAAAGCATTCGTCGCAAATAATAAATAATATCTAGCAGTTTTTTTATGTGTTGATAATTAGTCAGAGATCTGCCCCCTAATTGCGTAGTATACAAATAATCACAATCTGAATCGTTTTGAAACAGATTGGTGCTTACCAATCAGTCGAAAAAAAAAATTTGCTTTGCAACGTAATTATCGCTATGAATGTTGTTGAACTGTTTTAGATTAGTCTTAATAATTTATGAAAATGTGTTAGGCAATTGCATTGTTAGGTAAATATGTCGACTGATACAGATTAAGAAAGAATAATGCTGCTCCAACCCCAAATTAACTATGATAATGGGCAGGAGGATTTCTCAGTAGCAGCCTTTTGCAATTGGTAGCCCAATTCTTCAGGAAGGGTACAGGCTATTTAACATCATGCTAAGACTATGAGGAGCCGAGCAAAAAGAAAAATAGTCAGACAGAACGCTAAGCGAAAACGAAGTAACAGCGCGGGTGGGTGATGCGATGCGACGTGTGCGTGAAATTTCTTGTTACCCCAACCCACCCGGTTGGGGTAACAATAAATTTCACACAGACGAAATCACGGTCAGAAGCTAGTAAAAATATTAAACCGTAATGAATCGAAACCATTAACGTTAGTATAGTTACAACGTTAACATAACATTTAAAAAAAAAAAAAAAAAAAATACATGGTTTGCAACATCTGGTTACCAAAAAACGAGCGGGGCTTACAGTAGTCGCTTATCATGTGTAACAGCTGACATCTCTCCTTGGTAGTAAGGAACATTAAAGTAATAGCAACATTAAAGGGGCGGGGTTTACAAGCCATTTGGTATCTACCAACCCGCACTGGGCCCGCATGGTAGATTAAAGACCTCTCGAAGACAGGAGGCCTGGGTCCCAGCAGTGGGAACATTATAGACTGTTTAAGTAAAGGGGCGGGGCCTCATCAAGGTCGTTTCTGACGGTCAACTCGTGGCCTACGCGTGCTGAATGGTCACATCAAATAGCGCGCGCTTCCCCGGCTTCCTGTTACATACTTCCGTCCTTTTTCACGAAATCACTCCCAGATTAAGGAAAGCGAGAGGAAAGGTTTGCAGGAAAGTGAGCGGAAAGATGTTACACATCAAAAACATAAATAACGTTATCAAATGAACTCTCGCAAACCGTGCTCTAAGATAAGAAAATTCTTAACTATGTAGACATTAAATAACGGCCGCCATCTTAAGTGCTTACCTACTCAGCTTGGAGCGGCGCCAAATATGAGGGTAGATGTGAAATTGCGCGCTTTTTTCTGCATACGTATAGCAGATGGCGGATTGCGGATGTATTCTAAAGGAAGTGTTGCAAATGTTCTTTGTAGGGTATTCGGGATCTTATAGTTAGGAGGTAGTGGTTGTACTCAAACTCTTGAAATAACGTTTTTCTACATCATTCTCACATAATCTGTAGGTATGCATAATTTCAAGCTCAACATGCATGATGTAACCAATATTCTGTATGAATATTTTGAATTTAAAAGAGTCTCCATGGAGTTTTTACCAATAATTCGGATACCAATTTGTAGTGCCACATAATAATTCGGATACCAATTTGTAGTGCCACATAATAATTCGGATACCAATTTGTAGTGCCACATTCAAATTGAGTGCGCTGATTTGATTATTTAAATACGAGTAGGTACTTAAATGCTAATTTTAAATTACCGCAAAGATGTTATTCATTTGACAATAAATTGAGGTTAATTTTTTTATGACCTAAATTCTCTTTCCATGATTTTTCATTTACAATTGAATCATGTTATTCAAACAATAATTTTGGAAAAAGTGGTGAGATATAAGGTTGACCCCAGACGACGGTGTTAATAATTCCCGTTGTTGAGTGATTGCGTAAGAATTTAACCTGAACAGAATTTGTTTACGTTTTCATCAGCAACTTTTGGAAAAGACTGTATCTAACAGTACGAACAACGTTGCTATAGTAGGTATGTTTAGTAGGTATTTCCTGAACAATACTGATTGCCCTCCCGACCTTCACTAAACACCTACTCTTGAACTTTGTAGGATCGCACCTACCTGACACCTACGGCCTTGTAACACTAATTTTATATCAATACTCTTTACTAAAGTAAAAGGTAGGTAGGTAGCTTTGTCAGGCGTGGTTTTCTGGTAAAATAGTAAACACTTTTAAACATTAATCTATAAAAAACACTTTAATACTAAAACAATAAAAATAAAATTTTTGTACAAAAAAAAACAACCGACTTCCAAAAAAAACATTAAAAAAGTAAAAAGTTAAAAATAACTTTAATTTCGGAAAATAATTCGGTGAAAATTTAAAAGCAAAGACACCGACTTCCGAAATTAAAGTTATTTTTCACTTTTTCGTGTTTAAAAAAAATGTATAGGAACCAGTAGTGACGCGGCAGCACTACCACGTGCAGCGTTATTCGGAATCATACCTTTACGTTACCATAATATCGAAAGCCAGTCCCCATGCTTACGAAACACCATCCAAACGAGGTCAGAGGATACGATCTCTGACCCAATTTAGTAACCAGTTGAGGAGCGGATCACCCGACCACCCTTGAGACTCGAAACAATACAATCGCTTTAAACAGCCCTTATGTGAGTGTAGATGGCATTATCCAGCTGATTTGCCTTGTATCATATTATTATATCTATCTCTTCGCATAAGCATAAGATGTGCCCTTTTGCCGTTCAGAAGTTAATAGGTACGTTGTACAGTCACGTGCGAAATAGATAGATACAAACGCACTTAGTACAAATGGTTTTTTGTTCTTTTTTTTCTCGTGGTTTTTTTTAAAGCCTTTACGGATAGCCTATGCCACCTGCTATGCAGTCAGGAATATTAGCATTTTTTCCTAAATTCTTGATTGAGTGTCTTTGTTTTGTTCACAATAATATTGTATTCATATTATAATACTAGTTTTTGTCCATGACTTCGCCCGCGTTGATGTCGGAAAATATCTACGGGAACGTACTACCGGGATTAAAAGTACCGCAAAGAAGTTTAACAGTTTGTGCGCCCATCCGGATCACACATCCAGACAAACGGACAAAAATTCTTTGTTACTACTTCATTTATGTAAATCAAAATTACGAAAAAACGATTTTGAATTTTGTAAAGTGTCCACATCTCTTTGCACGTGACTGTACATAAAGTCGAGTCTGCGAGAAATAAAAATGAATGGGGTAGAGTGTTATATTTGGTCACGCACTGGGGAATACATGAAACGTTTGAAATATAATATTATTTATAGCGACATATTGCTGCAAAGACACGCTGTTTCAAAGAAACAACTACTATAGCCTATATTTTTGGAATATATTCCAATAAAATTAAAGCGGTTAGTTATCGCCAATATTTACAGAAATAAATAAAACAATGATTATGACTTATGAGTGAAAACAGTGACTGTTAGCAAAATTTTAACATATACTTATGACACTTTATGAGATCCGATCCCAAAAATACGAAACGCTTGCCGGGGTTGGTCCGTGGATGGGTGACGATCTTTACATATCGAGACTCCTCCGTGCTTCGGAAAGCATGTTAAGGCGTTGGTCCCGGCTGTCATTTGTGGATCTTTGACAGTCGTTAAGGGTCGTCAGAAGCCCGAACGTCTGACAACCAGTCTTGCCAAGGGGTATCGTATTACCCAGTTACTGGGTTGTAGGCAACCGCTCTATGTAAAATACTCGTATTCAGCTGCATCCAGTTGACAGACTGGAAGCCGATCCCAACATAGTTGTGAAAAGGCCAAGCAGATGATGGAGTGAAAACAGTGATTTTAAGCAAAATTTTACATAAATACTTATAAAAGTTTATGAGATCTGGTCCTAAAATTACTAAATAACCAAGTAACTACGACCAAGTTCGAAGGAGCGCTAACGCAAACAATTTAACCTAACCTAAACCAATTGGTCAGGGTGTCCTAGCTTAGTTACAGCAACCGGTATTAGAAGCGACACCAAACGCAATTGTGATTGCAGATAAGCCATTCTGCATTACGTTTAAACGTGGGTAGCAGTTTTGTAAAACGTCACGCAATGACAATCCAGCTGAACGTTCAGCGGTTTTACATAACGGAGCTGTTTTGTAAAACAGCTAGCGGTTATGTAAAACAGCGGATTCTACAATCCATCTGCGAAATACATAATATTTTTTTTTAATATTCACAAATTGAGCATCAATCACCTGCTGGCATAGACCTCTTGGCCATAGACTAGGTTCATCAGTACTAATTATTCTAATTACATTTCTGTTTAAAATAATTACATCATCATCATGAGCTTAACCGCAGCACAAACCACGAACAACGATGAATAATTACACCACAAATCTCTCTTTCTGGCAGTTTGGCATTTGGCAAAACACGTCATAATGCATTTGGCACTAGGCTTATTTGACTTTGCCAAGCGGTAGAATAAACTAAACTGGGGTAGGTAATATAGGTATAGTGAGGCTTCAAAATTGTGTTTTTTAGGGTTCCGTACCCAAAGGGTAAAACGGGACCCTATTACTAAGACTCCGCTGTCTGTCTATCCGTCTGTCACCAGGCTGTATCTCATGAACCGTGATAGATAGACAGTTGAAATTTTCACAGATGATGTATTTCTGTTGCCGCTGAAACAACAAATACTAAAAAACAGAATAAAATAAATATTTTTTGGGGGTTTCCGTACAACAAACGGGGTTTTTTTGCCGTTTTTATAGATAACTAGCTTCCGCCCGCGGCTTCGCCCGCGTGGTATGTCGTTAAAAAGTAGCCTATGTAGTAGCCTTCCCAGGGATGCCATCTATCTCCATGCTAAATTTTATCGAAATCCGTTCAGTGGTTTAGGCGTGAAAAGGTAACATACAGATGGTACGGAACCCTTCGTGCACGAGTCCCACTCGCACTCGGCCGGTTTTTATTGTTGTATTTCCTGAGCATGTACCAATATTTTTTTTCTTTATTTCTCTCTATTACGTAAATTTTTACTGTATCATAAAACTTATTATGTTTCGAGAATGTGTTTGGAAATTGATTATATTTGTCTCCATAACAAAGGCCTTAGGTACAGCTTCGATTTATCAAATAAACTCGCATCATAGCCCCAATAGTTATAAACAGTTAATCTGCCTTACTCTATCCGTACCGACCTCGCTAGCAATTGTAGATCAAGAAACCGCAACATAAATCCCCAGAGCAAACGTGTTTCGGATACCATCTTAAATAACAATATATTTTATCGCTATAGACATAAAGTCGTAATTTGAACTACATTTGGGCTATATATTATCAGAAAAATAAAATTTATGTCGTAAACAGGGAGGACTTATAGGAGTCCTCCAGTCTAAGGGGGTGCGGGGAGGGGAATGGATATCGCAATGCAGTTTGGAACAATTTGCCATATATCTTCGAACGTAGGTATTTGTGTTTGGGTCATGCTTGAGAATTCTCGAGTTTAAAATGTTTTTTTTACTCCTTTGTTTGTAAGTGACCCCGTTTTAATGTTAATGGTGTAATACACCGCCGACCTCATCTAGCTTATTTTTTAATATGACGTTTAAAAATGATTCCGATATCTTATTTACAGAATAAACAATTGAATTTAACTTCGAATTTCATTACATTTTGTAATATTTAGGGGTCCCGCAGACACGCCCGACGCTACACCGACCGGGAGAACAATTTCTGAGAAGTTTTCATAAAAAATGTTCCAACAGAGTTGTGTCGCGCATGTCTGCGGAGGTAAAATCGCTACAGACAAATAGGAATTCACCAAAATCAAAGCATTTTATTGTCAAAATGTAATCTATTGGGAAACGAGTCAAGTGTTTGAGAAACTATAAAACCGGCAATAAACTGGAATATATCCCAACATTTTGTTCTATCCAAACTCAATCGAGACTTTAAAACACCCATTTCAGCTCGTCCGCTAACAGTATCTTACTGCATCGTACCAATATTTTATAATGTCTCAATTGTAATAAAATAACTCATACAAAATCACTAGCAAATCTTTAAATTAATGCATTTATGTAAGAAGTTTTATTAAAAACGAAAGTTTTATTTAAAAATTACTTAAATTATTTAACCTTGGCAAAGTATTCGATTAATTTTAAGTTTAGTTAAATTTTTCTAATAAATAAATTAAATCGTGCAAATACATGTTAAGTTCTCCTAACTGCCTCCTTACTATCAAATATCCACCTTGCATGATGTCAAAGTTAAACATAAGATACTCGGTTAAATGTTGAAATTATAGAAGTGTTGTCTTGTCAAAATTACCAGCATCCCGCTGGGAATTTAAATCCGTAACACGCATAAAATGACAATTGATCGCAATGGGTTTCATTTTGACAGTTCACCCATCTCCATTGCGTTATAAATTACTTTGTTGTATATAGGAGGAAAAAAAAAACAAAAAAAAAAAAAAAATTGATCAATTTTATAAACTTTGTTGTATGCTCGTAAATATTGTAAAATTGCATGGGAAATGAGAAATAAAAAGGCTTATTTATTTATTATTTAAGTATTTATTTATGTAGGATTAGCAATATCCTTAAAAAATAAACTAAAAACTCTCGGATTGTGATTCAAAGTGTTTGACGCAATTAGGATACTGGGTTGGACATTGTTTTTAAGTATTTTTTACTGTTCCTAACAAAGTTAAAAGATCACTATCGTATCTAAAACTAGTTTTTAACAAACCTCATTAACTAATCATCAAAAAGAACAAAAAAATTAACCATCTACTGAATCAAAGAAAATGCCTACTTTTAATTTGTTCCTCAAAACTAACAATCAGTGCTTATTTTTCATTACAATAAACACGAATTCGCCATAAAAGAAAGTCGGCCATTTTAAATACAATTTAAAATATAACCATTCGTGTCGCTCTCCATTTTATTAAAAGATTTGTGTGAAACGCGAGCATTTGTTTATTTAATAGTGACATAGTGTTTTTGCCTCGAAGCATTTGTTGCTTATTATTTCTTAACATGCTTCTATTTCTGTGTTTCCTGTAGGGAATATTATGTAGGTACCTTCCTATCTTATTCACTGCCTAAGTACCCACCTGGAGAAACTAATGTGAGTGGTTGTAAAATAAGTTACTGGACCTACGCTCAATTTCTCGGGTAAAAATTAAGGTTTTTTTAGAGATAATAAAGAGTTTCACCACATAGACTTGTGTAGTTGTGAAACAGAATATAATATACTTAGTATGTTACGTGGAATTAAAAAAAAGCAATTCATTTCCTGAAATCCCACCTGTCATTAGCAATTCCTCTAATTTGACACCTAATTATTTCGTAATATGAATTGCACGCAGATCATATTATGAAATGACAGTTTGTGACATTTTACGAGGATTCATAATATTTTTCTATTATGATTCTGCCAAAGCGGCCGTTTTACAGCCTCTGATTAAACAAAGTTACTGGGTCAAAAAAGTCATACTAAACCTTTATGAGTTTTACTGAACTACATACAATTAAAATACTGGTACTCAGCTGCATCTGGTTAGACTGGAAGCCGACCCCAACATAGTTGGGAAAAGGCTAGGCAGATGATGACTGAACTACATACAACTCACTTGAAATCAACTCTAATAAAAAGCTCCCCTTGCAACAGCTTAAAAATAAACCAAAATTACTTCTCTAACACTGTAAAAATACCTAATAAAACTAAAGTTAGAACATTATACGTTGAATTAACAGCAATAAATTAAATCGAGCCCACTTTCACGGCCTTCTAATAAATGCTGTTACTTTGTTTACAAAATACGCTGAAATTCAGTAGCATCTGGTTACACGCAGACCACAACATAGTTCGGAAAAGGGATTTCAAACAACGACTTTGTAGTATACATTATACAAATTGACGTCGAATTGTACCTAGCGTTATACAATCTGACGTCAAGGCTGACATACAATAAAATATGATAGGTGCAATGATATTATATTAACAGATATATTATACACCCACAAAACAACCGAAAAAAGTGTTCCGCGCAGCAGCGGCACACATATTATACGTTTCATTCATTTTACATTTCACTACAAGTAAAAAACGTTACGGATAGGTGTAAAAGCTAACGTTAGTGATTCCTGGAAGTAGGTTTAACTGCAATAATAAGAATCACTCGGATCGGCTTTGAATCTCTCTAGGTAGGAGAAAAACCTAATTAACCTATGAGAACACTTCAAACTTATGTAAAACCAGAGTACCTAACAAAAATAACAGGCAACTGTTATGACCTCACCTTAACAGCCCCTGTGCCCGAAATTACGATAAAAAATAACACTATGATATTTATCAATGTAATTCGGCTCGACCTTGCTCCAAATATCGGCGAAACAAATGCCAACTATAGTTACAAGTCATAACTAAATGTTGAACACAGCCGTGTTTATGTTACAACATTGATTTTTATTGGCATTATGTTGAACAATGTTGCTGTTTTAGTTACCAGTGATTTATGAGTAAATTGGTGACCTACATTGTGGTAAAACGTTTTAACTATTGGTGGTACTTAAAATAGAGGTCGTGGTTTATTATCAAACTGTAAAATAGAAATATATTATGTAATCTATATAACATTCATTCTATAGTGATATTCCTGATTTCATGTAAGGCGAACGCACTGTGGTTGCTCGTTTCAGCTTCAACTTCAAAATCAAAATCAAAAGTCATTTATTCAAACTAGGCTGAGAATCAGCACTTTTCGAACGTCAAAATTACATAAGACAGTCCCCCAACACGCCCACCCTTCACCACTTCCTAGTGCTTTAGCTGGGAAGAAGAAGTGGCGCAACAAACTCCCCAGCAGCACAGCTGTCTGTTCAGTTAGACTTGTTAGTCAAACTTCGCGATCTATGTGCTTATATTTTTCTAAGAAGTTTTTTTAAAGTATTCTTCAGGTGAATTTTTATTTTATTTTATTCTTCTAATGCTCGATTCTCTATTCCGAACTTGCCTTTTTTTATCGCGCAATCAACGACGACGCCCTATGGTGTAACTATAATGGTAGTCCAGTATCGATAATTGCGTATAATTAATAGTTTGACCTCATTATGGCAAGTATAATTAATGAATCTGCATGTTTTTATTGATAAAATAAATTTTCGGTGAGACTTTGCTAACAATGAATATTAGTTAGCACGACAGCAATAGTCAAATTAAATGTTATTTAAATAAACATGTAGTTCAGACAATAAGAACTTTTATATTTTATTCCAGACTCCTTTTTCTACTCTATTTTGCCAAGCTACATCTTCGACAAAAAACTATCATGTTACCAAGCTTTATTACTTCCCAAAGTTCAGTTCTCCCTATTAGAGAATACGAAATTACAATCGCAAAACTATAAAAAATCTAAATTATTTCAAATCCGATTTTATGGTTTCTCAACCCTAACCTGCAATAACCTACTTGTAAGAGTTATAAAACTTTCAACTAATATTTTTACTACTGACATGACCTACTTCAGAACTACACTACCTACTTTGGACGACAATAACTAAAGTTACTAGCAGTGCTCGCAGCTCAGCCCGCATGAGAAGTTTTTAATTTTCCAGAATGTTATTGTCCATTTCCAAGTACCTTACCTACCATGAGCGGTCAAATAGCAGTAAAAGATACCAGACGAACAGACAAATAGAGAGTCTCTGAATATTTCTTTTATATTCCGAGTCAGAAACTATCTAGAACAAACTTTAATTTACAGCATAATTATATGAAATATGTTTTACTGTTCCAGGCTGCCACTCCCGTGGCTGCTGTATGGGATCATCTACGGCGAGCCAGTCCAGGTGAACTCCAAGGGCATGGTGTGCAGTATAGTGCTACTGTTCGCCATGCTTATCTTCGTCATCATCAGCATTGCCTGCTTCAGGTGGAAGATGAACAGAGGACTAGGGTTCACCATGTTTCTCCTGTACTTCGTCTTCGTAGGAGTCAGTTTGGCACTCGAGTACGGGTACCTCCACTGTCCAAGCGAATAGACTGGTCTTTTCGTCTTTTGGTCTTCTGAATTATTGAATAAGGGATTGGTGAAAAGGATTTTCAATGTTGAGCGTTTGATAGTGACTATTCGTTTTGGGAATGATCGGGTTAAAAAAAGAAAGTAATAGAAAAGCTGATGAAAAGTTTTTATTGTAGAATCCTATAGAGGAAAGAGGGAAGCAGAATTTAAAATAGTTTATGGTAAATAGTGGAGAGCGCTAGATTGCAGAACTGTTTACCTAAAACAAATAGTCGACAGTCAAATAGTAGCAGGTTGGTACTTCCAGCAATATTGCAACTCGATTGCAGCAAACTATGCTACGGAAAACCTAGTAGAGGTTTTAATGTAAATTCAACATCACTTTGTATAATACGCATATACATTCTGACGTCGGAAAACGTCAAAATGTATAAAATATTTTTAAAATTTACATTATACAACGTGGTGTCGTGAATAGGTAGATTATTTATTTAATTATTTTATATGAATAATTAAATCTAATGGTCTTGTTTTACATGGAATAATTTAACATAGTTTTGCTGCAACCGAGAATAAAATTCTATAAAAATATTTAAAGACAATGTAAGTAATATAAGAAAGTTACTTTAGCGTTGTGAATTATTTAGTTTTGTATTTTAGTTATCTATTTGCCATAGCACAAGCAGTAAGATATTGCTCAAAGATACTCCTTTACTTTGTTATTGCTTTGCTAAATATGTAGTTTCGTTTAGGTGTTTTTAAATGGACGCTTGTAATAGATGTATTGATCGAAAAGACGAGAGATAAAGTGCACCAAGTATACCGTTAAGAGAAACTTAAGACAGTAGAACAATTAACGAATATACAATTCCTATGAAATGCAATAATGAAAGCTTCAGTGGTTCTGATCATATTAATAAGAATTTTGCATTGTAAATTATTATGTGGTACAACATTTTTGTATCCGAAGTAAATATTTAGCCATGATAGAGACTGTAGTTATTTATATGAATGTTAGTTGTTTAACTCGATGGCGCTTTTACGAAGTTTTAAGGCTAAGTTCTTAATCTATCGGTAAATGTACGTGTCGATTGTTTTTGTAAATATTCAACGCGTTGTGTTGGACTTCTTTTTCTTTAATTTATCTGTTCGGTCGCAGACCGTCGGTCCATGTGGATGATTTATATTTTAATGTGTCGTTACAATGAAAGCGATTTGATGTAGGTAAGTGTGTGTTGCGAGCACAAACAGCTAGATTGTATATACACACGTAGACGGTGGAAGAGCGGGGCAAATGTAAAAGTTTTAATTTAAATCTCATTCCATAAAATGTGCCTAAGAGTTTTACGAACTCAGTAACATTTAGCTTCGATTTTTATAAATTAACAGTAAAAAAGAAAATGTTAAAAAAGTCATTTTATCATCTGTTAGCGGACTATGCTTACATATAGTGTTATAGACTATCCGAGGACACATCTGTCCCGCTCTACGATATAATACGGTAGTTAGAGTTTACACTATCTCTATAAAGTCTATCTATAATTATAATGAACCTCCATACTCTTCGTTTCACCTATTGACTTTCAGAAATGATTGGATGGTCTGGCTAGTCAATTCTTAATGTTACGGCTATGTCTTCAAAACTCTCTTCTTCCTTAATATTTAAAGGGCACGGTTCAGTAAATTTAATAAAATTAAAAAACACCTTGTTAACCGTCCATAGTTTCTGTTTTTTTTTTAATATTTACTTTCCGCTTCTGCACGTGATATCACTCTGTTATCTATGTCTCATGAGAAACTTTAAAGAAAATGATGGTATGTTCAATTGTTGATACCCAAAAAGTTTTATATTAATAACCCGCCTATTTGACATAGCAATAAATAGTCTAGAATAGATAGTTAAATATTTATATTGTTAAGCTTTAACACTTCAGACCATAGTGTCGCTCAAATGATGGAGAAAGCATTATTGAACTTCAAAGATACTCTGGCGTGGAGGAGTGACATGAAAGGGCTACAAAAGAGTCTTCGAGATAGTACAATTACAGTCCATGGCCACTTCTCTAGCCACGATACTACTTAAACGCACAAGTAACCGACAATTCTTAAAAGTTCGCTTCATACGTCAACAAGGGATGTTTTGTTGGACTAGACTTCTTCATATAATAGAGTTTATACTATATCTATAGTTTATAAACTCAAAATTAAAACTATGGTCGCGAATTAGATTGGAACATTTGTCTGAAAATACCTTGATATTTCAAAAAGAAGTCATGTTGTAGAATCTCATGAACAAACTCAACTATTTCCACAATCTGACGATGACCTCCGGTCTTTTAAATGCCGATCTTATCAGGTACTTTGATTGACTGCTGTTTTTCCATCAAACGGCGAACGTGAAAGACAAGTGATTAACTGACAATGCGCTGACCAGGTTTTCAGAAAACGGGGGTAGTTTTGAAGTAACTTTTCGGTTTCAGCGTTCTACAAATATTCCAAAACTATTCGCGCTGTTCCAACTTAAAGACATGTT
Source organism: Lithophane socia (assembly GCA_947522985.1). Classification (NCBI taxonomy): domain Eukaryota; kingdom Metazoa; phylum Arthropoda; class Insecta; order Lepidoptera; family Noctuidae; genus Lithophane; species Lithophane socia. The sequence goes on along the minus strand of OX383268.1, from coordinate 12,724,554 downwards.
AACAGATTACTGCACTAGTTGCGCTATTTAGAGTAAAAATAAAATTTCAAGCAAGTGTGAAATGAATATTTACGGGATTTATTTATTTCTAATATGATGATTAAATATTTACGAGTACCTACTTCGGTCAAAAGGCCAATTCTTTCTATGAATCCTAGGCGACCAGAGATGAATCTTTTACCACGCCAAAAAATGGAATTTATTTTATTCTGAACAACGCATCTAGTACAAAATCAATGTCATTGCTATACCTACTCAAATATAAAAAAGTTAATACAAAATGATGTTGCGATACGTGACGACATATCGGTAGCCACCGGACATCGTTTAGGTCATAATCTGTGATAAGGGCATGCTTATGACGTATATACTAAATATTTATATGGACATCATCTTTCTTCAAATTCTCACATAGTATTATGTATGTATAAGCTTGGATTTGATAGCCTTCTGTAGTTCGCTTAGCGACGCCACTACTTGACAGTGCCTAATTTAAAAACAGTTCAAAACGTAATTACAAAAAACCTGACAAAAAAGTCTCTAATGTTCCCACTCCTGAAACTCAGGCCTTCTCTCTGTAAGAGGGCCGTAACCTAGCGAATCAATTAATCTCAGCAGTGATACTAAAGTAACTGTAAATACTTGAGACATCCAAAGTATCTCAGAACCTAAATGACGGATGTGGGCCAGAATGATATTGATTCTGTAATCTAATGCTTCCATATCTAGCAATCATTGCACCATTTATATAACCATTTCTATTGGGCTACAGTACTGCAGCTTGCAACAGCTGCAACAACTTTTTGTCAATGCTATCGTGCTTTCTGTTAAATAAATATCGCAGAAAGTACTTTGCTAAAACCATACTGTTTAGAACTAAACTGCTGACTGCCCCTGTTTTCAAGAACAGTGTATTCTAAACTTGGCATGTTTCTTTATCCATTTCTCCAAAATATAAAAACATCTAAAATATACAAAAAACTGTACGAAGTAGTGGCCACTCTATAAAAATTTAAGAATTTGACTCTATAAAGTAACTTAATTCGATTTGAATAAACTTTTTCTTTACGATGATACAAGCTAGTTCGTAGTTATCAAAAATATCCTTAAAACTATTATCTGACGCACCAAGTACCAAAAGTACGTTATGCCTATGCTGAGGAGTCCCAAAAATGTACTGCTGTAGGTAATAAATTCACATAAAAGTTATACATACTTGCAGTGAAATGCGACGAAGCACAGTCAGACCTTTTTAAATTATTATTTCACCTGATAACAGTGGCCAAGTAATTACGAATGCTAAAACACTCCAGCTGTATATTTTTGAGGCCCTCACAAATATTCTATATGCTATTAAATTATATAACTATGTACGCTAGATTTCTATCTATCTATCTCTTGTATAATGTACCTAATTAGGCTTTGTAAATTAACCATCCTTCCATTTGTTTAAAGCGGTTAATTATTGAACTGATAAAGAATATTTATAATCATATCACGAGGTTCTATTTTTTGACGTCAGGATGTAGAAAAAGGTTCTCTGTGAGACGTCAGACTGTATATTTGACGTTACGTTTTCTACATTTTGAAATCAAAATTATCATAGTTAAAACTCGCCTTTATGCATGTCAAATCACGTAGTTACATTAAAATTGCATTTGTTCAGTACCAAATAGCACGAGCCGAGCTAGAACTCATTAAATTCCAAAATTCGTTATAATTACTAGTCTCTGTAAGAGTTACAATTTATCAATATAAATCGGTGTCGACTACAGACGCCGATTGAACACATAAAATATCCTTTATAACTTCTTCGTAGTCTAAGATCTAGGCTTAAACGCTATCATTAATATTAAACAAAATGTTTATTAATAAAAAAAATTGAAATATGATATCCAGGTAGAGATTGTTACTAGAAATGATGGTTTTTATATAAAATTATAAAGTAAATTATGCAGATAATAAAAAATATTTTTCATTCCACTTTTTTGTTACGACAATAAATTATTGTAATAATATTTGATGTGAACACCATAATTATTATTTAGTCGAAATAAGTGATTATTCTTTCTCTTACTGTTTCAGCTTTAAAATTGATCGTCAAGGAAAAAGTGGAGTGACTTTAAAATAGTCATCGATTTCGTTTATAGCTGACAAGTCTCGATTTCGAATGACATTAAGTAAAATGTATAATTCTATTAGTTTGCACTTGTTATGTCAATTTATTTCACAGTTTTAAATTTACAAAAAAGCGATTGTAAAACCTAATTGGCTATAAATTGAGTTACAATGTAAAATTGACATGAAACAACCGAAATGTAAAATTGACGTCATATGACCTCAATTTAAAATTAACGTCAAATGACGTTGTTATGATATTGTAACTGGAAAACTGACAAAATTTAAGTAAGAAAGATTTAAAAAATAAATTTAACGTCACACGAAGTCGTTGAAATCGAGATGACAGCGTAGGTTGTTAATAGTGATATTACAAATTAGGTAAAAGAAAAAAAAATGTTATTAATTTTAAAAACTGTAGATAAGTTTTAGGAATTTTCATCATGTTGTAACGAGTAAAATGGGAGGAGAAAAAGCTCTTGTTGGATTTATTGTTTCCATTCAAATGGTATGTGATTGTGGTTTTTATAAAATTTTAAGCAGTATTATGACTTCCATAGTTTATTTGAGCTAGTTAATTTTTTCGACTTTTGTGAATTTTGCTGAGAATCTCGGTCGGAAAATTATTGAAGAAAATGAATGAAATAGTTGATACTAGAATGTTTTAATAATATATACCATAGAACACGTATATTTACATATATTTTTCGATAGATCTGAATATTTTATGCTGCGTTCAAAAATGGTGATTTTAATAATGTTATTTGAACGTAGGACTCCTCATTTTCAAGATAATAGTAGTACATAAATAAGCGAAACACACAGCTATTATATAAATATTAATGAATAAATAAATATATATTCCGATCGAGTGGTTGTTGTTCTATTAAAAGCTTTTAATGATTGTTGAAGATTAAAAGATTGTGATAGTTTAAAAAAATCACTAGTTTATTGCGTATATTGTGAGATCATTTTTTATGTATCAGTGTTTATAATTTGACGTACAAAGAGCATGGCGTACCCAAGCGTCGGCTGTCGACGGTATTATGAAAAATTACAATAAAAATAATAAAATAGTGAGTGAAAAAATAATTTGGCTTTTATTATTTTTTTCCCTCTTTTTCTTTGTCATCCTACCCTGAATAATCGATAAAGATAATCAGGCTAACCCACAGGCTAGTCCATAGAGTAAGGCTGCCATCAGACGGACTGCATTTCAACTGTGCTCCAGCTCAAACGGTGCGACGCGCGTCCGATAGAACAATTATCATGAAGTTTTGTTAGAAATTGTTGACCAATATTTTACTCCAAAAAAGATCAGTCATTTTTTTATTTTAGGTAGGTACTATCAGTTGCAATAAAACAGACTTCCAATCAAAATATTTTAATAAATCTCAAAATTGTGTAAGAAAAATAAAACAAAATACAATTTGGAACTAAACTAAACATTCAATATGGCTTCAAGCTAATTATTGTGGCACACAATATACTCCAAACATTTTATTAAAAACATATAACTTTATAATTAGGAATCACGATCACATTGACATAATTTGGACATCGATAGGTATAATATAATTTCTAAATGAACTAACACAACAAACTAACATTAACTGGTAACATCACGCATTCACTCATAAGGGATGATCAGAAATATTGCAATGTTTTGATTTTATTGCTCTTGCTATTTTTCCACTAGCAACATTAAGAATAGAATAGAATTATTTTTTATTGTTGTTATAGGTGCACTGTGTTCAGTAACCCTATTAATATAAGGTTTAGAAAGGCGCGAATATAGTAGGACAATGAATGAAGTTTTCAGCTGCACTGTGTTCAGTAACCCTATTCATTTAAGGCTCCCGCAGAAAGACGCGACGGGAATCTAGAAGGACAATTTCCTTAAAGTTTTCATAGAAATTGATCTATTATAGTCGCGTCGCGTACATGGAACTACGCGACATGCCGAATACTCAGTGCTATAGGTACTCCCCTGGCTGACAAATAGGTAACTTCACATCACAGATTTAAAAATAATGAAAAGCTCTAAAGAATAATTTTCTGCAGTGGGATTTCTGTTCAAAACTAAACTCAAAATCTTTTGGTATAGGATCGAAATTACAGTAAAATGGACCGGAGCAAAAAAGGATGAGCGTGACTACACAATCTTAAAAAATCTAAACCTTAAAGGTGTTTACAAAAATAATAATAAAATTGTGCCGAAAATCTCCTAAACATCACATTTAGACTTAATTACTTATTATTATTTTAATAATATAGGTACTAGGTACCTACGTTATATTACTATTAAATACAGACATTCTGAGACAATTCTTACAATAGACACCTTCTCCATTCCCTGGCCGTGAAGAGTTTAGACCACGGAGACTTTACAGGGTAATTTAAACCATCATCAGACGAACTTCCAAGTTCGGTCGATTTCCAGTCTAACCAGATCCAGCAGAATACTGATATTCCAGCCAATACAAAGACATATAAATGATGGTTGTTATCCAGCCGCTTAAAGCGATTCAACTGATCCCGTGAGTGTGCGAGGGTAGTTTTACAAAAGCGCAGAGCGCATGCGCGCGCGACAGAACAGCAAGAATGCCAGTAGTGCCGCGAACGCCGCGCCGGCCAGTAGCGTGGTCTCGTCGCGGCGTGCACCGCCTGCACGCTCTACCACTGTGCTCTGAAAAAAGAAACAAGGATATATAGGAGATCGGAAAAGAAAGGCTTTCAAAAGCGTCAGAAAAGATAAGTAGCTTGTATTATGAATGTCTTATTTATTTCCTTTGGAAGACCAGACATACTGTCCAAGTACGAGTTGGACTCGCACACGCAGGGTTCCGTACCGATGGAGCAAAAAACCGCCCACTGCCAGACAGACGGACTGACAGACATCTACATCTACGGTCTTCGCAGAGACCCATGCTCGACATGGCGTTCTCTTTTTACATTTAATAATTGTACAGATTTTTTTTCGTTTTCTTACCCATCCGCCATGCCTGATGGCCCATGGTGTGGCACACTGGGCTACGTGCTTGGCGGCCCAGTCCACTGCCCTGCACCATCCTCCAACTCTCACGGCGCGGGCGCAGACTTCACAAAGAAACGCTAGCACTACCAACGCTCTTTGTTCTGTGTGAACACATGCCTGAAAAGAGAAAGAAAGGGTTCGTAAGGCTGATTTTGAAGAACTTCTTAAAGTAAGAAGTGTAAGAATGCCTGGAAGAGATCTTTGTGTTTGATGGTAAAGCTTGGCATTTCAACAGCTATCCCTTCGTTTTATATTTTCGTGGTGTTTCTTTTACTTGATACCATGTATAGAATCACAACTGTATTTGAAGAATCTCATTATGAAGTAAACGGCTAGTGACCGACATCATTAGGGTTCTGTTCCACTGAAGCAGTGACGAGCGGAGCAGTACGGAGACGTGCAGGAATCATTCACAGACGAGACGAGAGACGCTATAATGATTTCAACCATTGTGATTGGTCGATTCCTGCGGGTCTCCACTCAGCTCCGCTCTTCTCCGCACGCATCCTTATTTAGATCACAAAAAACATGCTCGGACCCCAAGTTTTTTTGTCGTTGTAGCTTATGATAGTCTTATTACTAGGAACTACATCATCATCGCATAAGGCCTCGCATAAAACCACAAAATTGCGCTGTTCTTGGAAACTATACAATCTTGGAATTGTTTTAAATTGAACAATTTTCAGCAATTCCAAGATTGTACAGAAATTGCGCAATTTAGTGGTTCGTGTAAAGGCTCTTACATACTGGGGCGATTCGTCGCGCGACGCGACGCCGCCGCACTGTTCGCCGTGAAGTTTTCTCATAAATTGTTTTGTTAAAATTCGCGTTGCGCGGCGAATCGCGCCAGTATGTAAGAGCCTTAAAGGTACTTTAATCACTTGTCATTTCACTTGATCCTCTCATCCAGCTGCTACCATAATTATTATTATCATTACATAGCTGATTCCTTAAGAACATGAGAGTCTATCTACCTGACACAACTCCTGCATAATATCCTCAAATTCCACCTCATCCAGACACAACAGGGATATGTGTTCTGCCTCAGCTGCAAGTCGAGCTCGTGCCTTTGTCTCTCTGAACCTTCGAGATGCCCGCTCCAATGATCGCCAGTCGCGCCAGTACATCCACCATCCTCTGAAACGAAAAGTGGGATAACTGTAGAACTACTTAAATTATTATAATGTTTGACACCGCACAATCGCACGTTCGATCCCGCAATGGAAATTACAGACACATTATTATAGAGATCTTTTATTATAATCTACTTAAAAACTGACAACAGACAACGCACAGCAGCGGTGCAGTAGTTTTTGAGTTAATCGCGAACAGACAGACGCGGCGGAGGACTTTGTTTTATAATATGTAGTGAAGTGAGTGCTAAGGAAGGATTTTTGAAAAATCATCCCTTAAAGGGGTTAAACAGGGAAATCCCAACAGGCACACGGCTATCTTAACTTTATATTATAAATACGAAAGTGACTTTGTTCGTTTATTACGCTTTCACGCTAAAACGGCTAAACGGATTTGGATAAAATTTGGCACATTGGTAGAATATGCTCCGGAGAAGGCTACTTTTCATCCTAGATCGCTGACGAAGCGGGCAACAGCTAGTTTTCTATCATTGTGTAGCATAACCAAGGGATGATATCGGTTGCATGAGCACTACACTGACAATCAGCATTTGTCTTGATTAACTACTACAAAAATGTTGTAACTTGAGAATATGTAAGAACAAATATTTGATTATTTATTCAAAGAACAGATACATAGGTCGTATAAAAATGTAAGAGATGATGTAGCTGAGAAGGATGTGAAATTCTAGTTTGGATTTAAATAACTTGAGCCCAATATAAATTGGGATGATGATGATGATTAAAACGATGTTCTGCGCCGACGCCAAATAAATAGAAATGAGGGCAGAAGAATGATAAACGTAAGGAATGAATGTTTGTATTGGAAAACCAAAAAACAAAAGAACTTCAAACAAAAACAAAATAACATTACCTCTGATCAGGTTTCGCTGGTGCCACAAAACAGGCCGGAGGCCTCAGCTGTTCCAGTCTCAAATGCTGCAGTAGCAGCGCCCGGAACAGCCGCACCCCCCTCTCTTCCTCCTCCCCCTGCAGATCAGGACCTCGCCAGTGACCCTGGCACTCGTCTCGTCGCTCTTCGTCTAGCGAGACCTGGCGGAGAAGAGGGGCGCGGGGTGTGTCGTAGTCTTCGAGACCTTGGACGCTGCATGCTGAAAAAAGTAGTTGAAAATTCAGACTCAGTTGCACCACATCACTAAGGGCGAATTTCACCATTGAAACATCACTAAGGGCGAATTTCACCAATGAAACTGAACGCGATCAGCACATAAACTACGCTTAAGGGCTGTTAGTGTCATTATTTCCTGTGGAATATTGACACTAAAAGCCCAACGCGGTCAAAAAAAAACCTTGACACGGTATCAAAGTATAATAACAATAGGTAGGCACAGTAGGTACCTACATAATTATACTCGTGTTAATTGAACCGCTTTGTAAAGCAATCAAGATTATAATTAACATAGTTTTACACGCACACTTTACACCATGCAAGTCACAAATGTGTGGTTAGTAAAATATTTGTTTATGAAACATTATACGATTGTGAAGGTTCACACCCCACGCGTTCAACGAGAGTCGTAGGAACGTTCTTCCAGATTCGTACGATTCGACGCGGGCAAGTGTGCGAGGTTTCATACAATTTCATTTTTCATTTCGTTCTCGTTTGACGCATTCGGCTCAAATAAGTGTGCATTCACCTACTGAAAGTGGCACCGGTGACTGAAAAGTTGTGTGGAAATCGGTTGTCATGGTATGGGCATGTAACGCGGAGGAATGTGGAAAATTACTTGAGAATTTTGAATATGAATGTGGTTATAAGAGTAGGGGAAGACCAAAGAAACGATATATGGACTGTGTCAAAGATGATATGGCTAGAAATTAAGGGGATGACTACCGAGATGATGAATAATAGAGATTTATGGAAGAAGATTTTATACTGTCCCAACTGTTTTATACAGTCATCATCATCTACCTAGCGTTTTCCCAACCACGTTGGGGCCGGCTTCCAGTTTTACTAGATGCAGCTGAATACCAGTATTTTACATAGAGCGACTGCCTATCTGACCTAGACAACCCAGTTACTGGGTAACACGATATAATCATTTTAAAATATATCATTCTATTAATTAAAAATTAAAGCTCTAGTAGGACGAGTTGAAGAATTACTCTAGGTATTGTTTTCTTTCTTTCTTTAGTTTCATAAATGGAAAAACATATTCAGAACTAAGAGCAATAAATGTAAACCTACCTATCTAAATCTAGTAGGTATACAAATCGCGATTGGTTTTAAATAGGGCGAGGCTAGTCAAGCAAGACTACTATTAGACTTCTTAGGATCATAAAATTTCCACCATTATAGTTTTAAAACAATCCTGAACTTGTTAAAGCCAATCAAAATGTTGTAAATTAATTTGTTTCAATAAAAATAAATTGAAAGTCACGCAGAATAATGGTACGTAATTTATTTGATAGGCATTTTAAGATATCATAGCTAAACTAGGTTTGCTCCAGGAGCTGCCTAACTTTTTTTGTTAAAACGAATTTCAATCAATCTGCCTAGCGTTTTCCCAACTTTGTTAGGGTTGGCTTTCAGTCTAACAAGATGCAGCTGAATACCAGTATTTTAGTATTATTTTATCAAGATTACACACACACATTCGCGCCATAACTTCCACTCTACATTCTTTCATACAAACTTTTAGTGTATTTCTTGTAATTCTTAATTTTAACTCAATAGTAATATTTTAGCTTAGCTTTCACGCTCAAACAGCTGAACGGATTTGGATGAAATTTGGCACATGGGTAGTCCATGACCTGAAAAAGGACATAGTATACTCTTTATCCCAATGTTGTTACGGGATCGAGACTTATGCGGGTGAAACCGCGGGGCGCAGCTAGTTTATTATAAGACTTCCTTTAATGCTCACTCACGAGCGGCATGCGTCAACGGCAGAGGCAACTTCAGCAACAACGTGCCGTGCCTTATGTTTGAGCACCGTACTCAAATAGACGAGCGGCACGTTGTCACAGTATACAAAATACAATATTTTAGAAAACGGCCGAAACCAGCACATGACAGATTGTAAACTTATCTGTCATTTTGTCTATTCGTCCGTCGACAAAACCCATTTCTACGGTGGTCATGCTACGCGTGCTGTACTCAACAGTATCGTGTGCGCCGCATGGACGCGGAAGGTTTATCTACCTAGCGGCCGTAGGTAATTATTTCAAGGTCATTGCCGAGTTAAAAAAATAAATATAAATAAAACTTTGATTATGCACTTTAGCCAACGATCATGCATGATGCACATTATTCTCTAGTGACATTGAATATAATAATAATAAAATACAGACAGCTAATACTACAAAATTTTTAGGCCTAACAGTTGACAGAAACTTAAATTGGAAAGCGCATATTGAGGCTCTAGCCAAAAGAATAAGTAGTGGTGCATATGCGTTACATAAATTATCACGTACTCTAAACATAGAAGCGCTATTAACGGCCTACTATGGTTTAGTTGAATCCGTCATTAGATATGGTGTTATCTTCTGGGGTAACTCAACCGATAGGGATATCATATTTAAAAGACAAAAGTGCTGCTTACGATCTATGTTTAATCTCAAAACTACTGATAGCTGTAAAAATTATTTCACTAAATATCATATATTAACATTACCTTCACTTTATATATTTGAAATAGCAATGTTCGTAAAAACAAATCCACATTTGTTTCCTCGTATGGCAGACAGGTTTCCAAGAAATAGACGTGATGATAGCAAACTATGTGTACATACTTCAAAAACTGCACTTGTGCGCAAAAGTGTTTTTTGCATGGCACCAAATATCTACAACAAATTGCCCAAAAGTTGGAAAGAGCAAACTATACCTAAGTTTAAACAAACAATTAAATTGTTTTTGGCACAAAAAGCATATTATAGTATTACAGAATTTTTAAACGACTCATGGTGATTATTATAAATAAATACATATAACTAACATTGCAGTAAATAAGGTCATGTAGTAGTGTAGAACTTAAATATGCCTATATTATAAGTATTTTAATGCATATTATAAGTGGTATAAACTGTTATTGATAATAATGTAATTTGTAATATTGGATTTCAAAGTAAATAAATAATAAATAATTGGATATTGGAAATGATTGAATATAAGTTTGACAAACTGTGTATAAAAGTAAAAAAGTTCTATAATAATAATTGTATCTACCTAAGATATTTGCACGCCATGAGAAATGGCAGACATGTCGTGAGCCACCCCTTATTTAAGATCTTGCATATATGTGTTATTTTAATTATGTATGTATACACATGTTTGAGCAAATAAAATTTCTTTCTTTCTTTCTTTCTTTCTTAAAATACTGCTACCTACTTATTTATTCTGTAGCGTCGTCGACGTATCGATCCTATGCATTGTATAAATCAACTAATCTTAGGAATTTGAAGATCGTTCATTATTGTCTTGTCTTCATTATTGTCAGACAATATAATGGTCCTCCTGCAGTCAACTACAGGCGCTTTATAGAAACAAATGCAAACGTAAACTAACTTGGAAACAAATACAATGACAAGACAGAGCAAGCGACTTGTTTTTCCATGTTGGAACATTAGGTAGGTAGGTATATGTCATAGGATCCAACATGTTCGAGTCTTGAAGTCTCGATTGAAAAGAAGTAGGTCAGGCAAGTGTGCACCAGCGTCAAACATATCATCACTATAGAAACTCCTTTTTAGGGTTCCGTAGTCAACAAGGCACCCTTAGTATAATAATAGTTTCGCCATGTCCTGTCGGTCTGAATGTCTGTCCGTCCGTCTGTCTGTCCGCGGCTTAGCTCAGAGACTCTTAGTACCAGAAAGATGTAATTTGGTATGGAAAAAGCTGTAATTTTGTATAGAAAACGCCAGCGAAAAATGGTTGGTTTTGGAAATGTGAAAAAATTCACGGCAGTAGTATATTATGAATAACGATATAAAAAGAAAAACTATCAAAGGTAAGTAGACTCTACAAGTTAGTAATAATCGACCAAAATTGACATTTGCAGTTGCAAAAACATGAACAGAACAAGTTTTCCAACTACGCCTGAGTGTCCTTTTGATTTTATATTTATTGGTATAGTTAGTTCTTTAGTTAATTTAGTAAACGAAGTTTACTCAATGCTTATATTTTATCATATTAACAGTAATAAAATATACTACAATGGTTGGTTCTTAAAATAAATTCATCCCAACTACGGAACCTTTCATTGTGCGTGGTTCGACATGCACTTGGCCGGTTTTTTTTAAAGAAAAAGATAGAATAAATAGAAAATAAAGAAAACAAAATTTATTTGACCCAGATTAAGCAACACAATAGGTACCTACTTATACCTAGTAAATAAAAATTGGTCAAATTGAATTAGCTAGCGAAACTCTTAATGGGTATCGATATCTAAACATGATCAAACCAAAACGGAATTTGTTTGATAAGTTTTTTCTTGGGGTCATCAATCGCCGGTAATGTAAAAAATATGAGTTTAAAAAAACAGTTTTCTTTATTTAAATCATAAAATATCATATACTTATGACTGACTTACATACTTAAATAGATATCTAACACGATAAATAAAAAATACATTAACCTGTCTTATTATGATATTTTTTTTTTTTTTTTTCTCTCTTTGTTCGGGACAGACCACCAGCCATCTAATCTCTTCACCACCCTTGTTTGACTAGTAGAGAATGCCTAAGGCATTAAGTCCGCCTTTGTACCTCTTTTTTTGAGTGCGAAAAGTTTAAATAAATAAATTAACAACACCACCAGCAAAAGTTACCCCGAAAAAAACTTTTTTTTTATATTTTTCATTTTGTCTGTTTTTTGGATCTGACTGGACCAAAATCTCTGCACAGCCAAATCAAGCCAAGTATGACAGTAGGAATTAATGTATTAACTCTGTTAAAATACCTCTACTTACCCCTCAAAAACGATGACTGCGACCGACCGTTCATTGTTACTGTAACACTGAAAAATAACATTTCAATTGTTAATTAAGTGCTACCAAAAACTAAACGCTACCGTCATCTGGAGTTCCGTCATCTTTAACTGCTGGGATAAGTAACTACAGTCGGGGGAATAATTTTTTTATCAAATTGACACACCACGTCGATTTGCTGTGTTTTAGGTTACTTATAACCATTACATACAGTTGTGATTTGAATACACACATTCAATTATTTGCTACACAATTAATTTTCCCTGAGTTTACTAAAATATTTTTGGTCAGACACAATAACACATAGTTTTTGTTCTGTGGGACAAGAACCGAATTCCTAACATAATGTTGAAGTGGTGTAGTGTTGTTGCCATGGTGGGTGTGTGGGGTATGTGGGTGTGTGTGTATGTTGTTGTTATTGTTGTAACCTCAGCAACAGCAATGCAATACATCCAGATGGCTTGTACTTAATGATAAATGATTTTATTTCTGCTAGTAAATGATAAATGATTTTATTTCTGTAAGTACAAACACTTTTAAGCGTCAATCATATTTTTTAAACTAGGTCGGCGATTCCTGTCTGACTACTCTGAGAAGAAAAGCCGAAACAAACTCAGAGATCACAGTCTCTTTTAAAGTCCAGAGATAATCCTAGATCATTTGAAGACCATGTAGGTTAGTGTCTGAAATGGTCTTTTGAGGAAACAACCACACTGATTGAGTGGACCTGTCCAGTCAGTGCACGCATTTGTCAGTAATCGTGCAGCTCAACGATTCGACGAACACTACCAAAGAAAGGACATTTGGGTAGGCCGCTATGTTAATTGCCATTTTTTTAAATGTGATATTATTAAGAGTATTCTGGGAGACCAGATATTTATAGCTACGTACCTACGGTACCAGACAAAGATAGTCCAATTATGATCTAGTCTAGACAAGTACCAATTTAGAGCTCTTGGAGACAATCGTTCCCAATCTCGGATCCTCTTTTGTCATTTGCTATGCCAGACAGCGGCAACATAGATGAAAATATTTTATAAAACAATCAATATTTAAATTATTGAAATAGAGGACAAACTAAACAATACTAGCTGATGACCGCAGCTTCGCCTGCGTGGATGTCGGTTATTATATGTACACTAAAACCTTCCTCGAGAACCACTCTATCCATTGGTGAACAGTATGAAAATCGGTGCAGTAGTTTTTGAGTTTATCGCGAACAGGACGACAGACAGACGCGACGGAGGACTTTGATTTATAATATGTAAGAATAAGGATATACAATCTAACACTAAATCAATGACTAACTATACAAAAACAAAAGGACAATTTCTCTTTAAAGAAGAGAAGAGGAATAATAGGATACTTTCAGAACAGGTTTCCTCACGATGTCTGGTCTTATCCTTCACCGATGTCTGGTCCAAGATGAAGTCATCTACTGACCATTATTCTGAAGGCTACACTAAAATCATACAAACAGGCCGAGCATAAAACAAACTAAAGGTATAAGAGGGACCAGCAGGCGTAGCATGAGCACCGTTTTGTCGACAGAAGAGTAGACAAAAATGACGTTCCGTGTAGACAGTACGACAGCAGCAAAGTAGAAAGAGCCAATTGCACTTTTTACGAAATTCACTGTTCTACATAATTCAACTCAGAATTCTTTGTTTTGTCATAGGATATTTTTTCTGATGGTGATTTTGACAGTTGGGATCATTGATAGATATATAACTCAATGGTTGGGATAGAAAACTTTCTTCCGAAATTGTCTACACACTACACTTAAAAAGACCTAGACAAAGATCGTTAGAAACGAAAGACAAAATGACAGATTGTAGAAGGATTTCTACGGTGCGATGTCAAAAATGAAGAAACGAACTGTCACTTTGTATAGAAAAAGCTTTGTCTATTCTTCGTAGAAATAGAAAGCGTCATGCTACGCCTGCTGATAGGCCTCAAATCCAGTAGTCATTTCAGATGGTCGCGGCGCCTGCTGCTAAGGTTGCGGGAAATTCCGAAAGGGATACCGGGACCCTTGGCAACAGGCAACTGAAGGAACACGAGTGGGTTTTAGTCAGGAAAAGTCTGACACGAAGAGCGGGAGAAGTCATTTGAAGATCACCAACCGTCAGAAAAAAAAAGGTACCTACCTATAGGAGGTAGCATAAGTAAATCATCTACTTCACACATAATTAAATTCCGAGTAATAGGATTGTCTCGCGCAATTTTACACGTACATTACTACGTTTTGCCGTTTTGTTTGTGTAGTGTAGCACTGATACATAGTAAGTAAGCGTTCTTTATGAAACAAACAAAACTCAAAATGCACCTTTTGAAGTCTAAATAATATTTGGAACAAGCACACATAGGTTCCTAAAAGTACTCACTTTTAGGTAATGAAGCACTTTTAGGTATGAACAATGAGCTTTAAAAACAAGGTTTTCCACTCGGAAAACCTTGTTTTTAAAGCTCATTTTAGTACCTACAACTAAGTAAGTTATTTTCTTGAACTAAGGATAATAAAACAAACTATGTATGCATGTCATTTTGTGACAATTTTATTGGATAGAAATCTTCTTACAAGCTTAGAACAGCACTCTGGTAAACACAATGTAATAGCCAGTATTATTCTACTTAGTTCTTCACAAATATTTGTCTGCATAGAGATCTTATTCCTTTGCAAACAATAAAAGGTCTATGCCGTATGTACTTTGGAGGCAAAGCTGTTTATATATTCATAAGCTCTTCTAGACAATCTTCTATAACGAGGCGAAGGAAACACTATTTCAAAGCAAGATCGTATTATTTTTCCTTAAAAAAACAAAACCTCACACCCCCTAACCTCTTTAAACAATGCACGAGCGCTTGGCAACAGACCTAATTCAAAAAAAGAACAACACTTCGAAATTCGAAATGCCACCACGGCCATATTGGAAAAACCACTTCTTCAGTATCACGTACCTGGTATCACTTTAGTAGTCTGGAAATCCATTCTGAGGACCTGATTCCACCAGCGTGTGTTCCCAAGAATGTCTGCGGACTGACAGTGAGTTAAACAGTAGCGACCTTGCAGCACGGGTCATGACCCTGACACACATTTGTACGCATGCGCGTGAAACTGGGGGCTTGTTCGGCCGAAACTTCGAAGGGGCTGTAGTTCCAAGTATTTCGCTAGGCTATCGTACTACGCTTGATTTCAGTGTCATGTTATTGTGATTGATGTTGCATGAGGAATGTTTTGTAAACAATTATTAATTGCTTTATTTTTGTAAAATAAGGAAATGGAATATTTTTTATAAGAGGTTATCTTTTCAGACAATGCAAAAGCTCACTGTTTGAATTATGTTTTTGAATTCAAATTTCTTAGCCAACGATTCGAAAATTGGACGTGAACGAGAATTGAGACTGAAATCTCAAGGACACGTCATGTTTAAGAGCGTTTACGCTGAAAGTGGGCAACGTCGCAAATATATGTCAAATATTTCGTTGTTTTGATTAACTTGGCAATATTACTGTATGGAAATATGAAATATGGCTAGCTGACTGTTTAAAATGTTGATTATGAAATGCAATAAATAATATCGTAACACCGAATATTTAGTTTTAGTTGTAAAAAAAGGATTTGGAAGTTTTCCAAATGCCTTTTTTACACCTTTTTTTTGTTCCCGGGGTGGAAAAACCTCATGGACGTCCTCCGCCCTGGGGCGGACCACCTACCCCAACAGCGAAATATTTGACATCTATGCGAAGTTGCCCACTTTCAGCGTAATTTCGTTACAAGAGAGAGAAGAAA
This sequence comes from Lithophane socia, assembly GCA_947522985.1. NCBI lineage: Eukaryota > Metazoa > Arthropoda > Insecta > Lepidoptera > Noctuidae > Lithophane > Lithophane socia. The sequence continues at coordinate 12,708,525 of OX383268.1, read as the reverse complement.
GATATAATCAATCTCATAATCTTAATTTTTACGAAGTTTCACTTCTATCACTTGTACGTTGCTGCACGCGCCATATTTTTTTTTCAATTACGTAATTCACCTGGAATATTCGAACCAATAATGATTTTCGCCATAAAAGTAAGCAACCTTATAAAAATATTAGCTGGCGTTCCTCCTTATTATGTAGAACAAAGCCCGGATTATGTGGAACATGTTCGATTTTCTATAATTGGATATTTTGTCACTCTCTCCATTATCGTGCCCAACTCTATTGCTTGTTCTTTCCACTTAAATAGGTTAATAAGGGCGTTGTTTTAACTGTCTCCTACTGCTTTCATATTTTATTTATGTCAGGAATAAACTTAGGAACTAGACATATAGGATTTCTTCAGCCTATCTGCATCACTAACCGATTTGTTCCCATCACGTCGAGTCCCGCCACGTCGAGTAGCCTTGACGTCGATTCCCGCAACGTCGAGTCGCCGCCACGTCTCCTTGTTCTTTTATATGATGTTGGAAAAATTCTGCCCGGAACCGTCACGTCATATACCAAAAACTGATTCTTTACAGGGATGATTACCTCCCGCAAACTTTGATCACCATGCTTTTAAGTGTCAAAGAATTTGTTCCCACGCGAAAATGACGTTGTTCGTTCCCATTTCTTACAAAGTTTATCGACGTGAGAAATATAACTTTGTCCTTCATATATCAGTAATTGGTAGATTTGTTACCGATGGTGTATTATTTGTGGTTTTATAATGAGGTGGTTTTGTACTTGGTGTCGGGTTATTAAAAAGTTAATGCGGTCGCGTAATTTCTCGGTAATCTTTTGTTAGTCTGCATGGGTTACGTGTTCAATTAAGGCTGTCATCAGACGGACTGCTTCGCAGCAACCGCGCGCAGTCGATATATTCAACTGCATACACTCGTGACTTCAACTTTAGTCGGTCGGCTACAGTCGTGTAGTATCGATGCACGCTGTCCATCCCTAACCACTTAAGTGTACAGAGCATAACTGCACACTAATGCGGTTAATATTGACTTCACACGACTGCTGCCGACCGCGAAGTGATATCATGACTGAACGAAGTCAAACGTACAACTGCATGCAGTTGAATATATCGACTGCGCGCGGTTGCTGCGATGCAGTCCGTCTGATGGGGTAGCCTTAAAGGCAACAATATTGAATGAACTACTAGGGCATGTTTCAGTGTCCGGCACAGCCTGATAACTTAACCGGAGTTGAAAAAAAACGGTGGCTTTTATCTATATTAAGTACCTATTTATTATCCTAAGGAAGGTATCCAGCTGGTAGTTCAGGTAGTTGCTGCTTATAAACCTTAACACCTTCAGGTAATTCATTATAAAATATGTTTTATAGGTAAGTATTTTGTCACCCAGATCCATAATTTATAACACATGTAAAATAATAACATCAAAGCATTTCATACATTTATGTCCGACAACTTCTAAAAAGCATACTGAACATTTTCCTTGCATTCATTTCCTTCCTCATCGCTGGATCCAACGTGTTGTCATCTGAGAGCTGATCAGGTTCGGAGTCAGGTGACATCTCAGTGCGATTCCACCAGTACCGCTCAGGCTCCCAGCGCAAGTTGAAGATGCCGTAGCGGAAGCACTTGGCAACCTCCAGCGCAGTGTCACAGAGGTTCTCCATTGGCTTCGTGGATTTCTTGCACAGTTCAGACATCTCCGCCATTTTGCGCGACATTAACTCGTCTGAAAGTGTGCAATTATTTGGCAAACAAATGATTACTTAGTCATGCAATTACGTTATCGTTCTTACGAAACCCATTATACAGGATGTAAGGGTAAACACTCTTGTCATTCAAACCATGGGTAGTTGACTTATATATAAAAATAAATGACCGAACACAACAAAAAAAAACGTTATTTTCATTAAAAGATTTTAAAAAGTTTCTATCTGACACCGTGCTTGCTAGCGAAACAGCTGACTGACTAAGGGAGGGATCGCGCTCGCTGCCGGTCAGGTCACATCCCGCATCCCCCGCCCGTGTTGAGACGCAAGTTCGTTGCCCTAGCGCATAGGGCAACGAACTTGCGTCTCTTGTGGTAAAATTTAGATCTAAAAAAATTAAAAAAAAGTTGTAATTTTCCATTGATTTTACGTTCTATAAATGAAACCAAACCACTGGTTGCAAGGATAACGGTGTTTACCCTAACACCCTGTACATGTCGACATACAGCCAGTTTCTTCATCAAAAGTAATAGCCAAAGTAGCAACCGTTTCTTTGACTTTTTGACGTTACTTTGGCTGTTACTTTTTATGAAGAGTGCCGTAACCATACTTGGTCATGCGTGAAAGTGTTACAAACCAACTCACTTTCGCATTTTAGTATGAAATGACAAAGGTCAATGGAAACAAAAGTGTTTATTACCAGCGCCTGCCGCCCTGAAGAACGCCTGCACATTGGGTATCTGCACCTGGCTGCCGTCTTCATTCATAAGCTCACTCTCCCCAAACACGCAGACAAGGGCGCAACCTAGGTCCGTGCTTCTCAGGTCGTTCTTCGCATTCCAGAAGTCCATTAAATCTCGAATTACGTCATTGTTGAACTCCAACTGAAGATTAAGATGATGTATGGTATATTATACAGTATATTATCTAACGAAGGGCGTTCCCGTTAACCTGCAATAGTATAGGTAGCGTACATACATACAAAAAAAATATTACCATATTTTTTTTATTTTTATTATTTCTTTACAGTAAAATATTCACAAAAAATATTAAATTGATAATTATGTAAAAGAAACACTGTACCTACATGCACACTTGTCACACTTGTCTTTCCACGTTTAAACACAAGTGTGAGTATACAGTGTTTCTTTTACGTATCAATTGGTTTTTATTTTTTACCCGACTACGGCGAAGAAAAAAGGAGGGTTATGATTTTGACCGGTATGTATGTATGTATGTATGTATGTTCATCTGTTCCCTCCTATCTTCCAAACCACTTATCACAATTTAGCAAATGAGGTATCGTTAGAAGCGTCGTGATTGTCCGCTGGTTATAGGCTATGTGAAGTCACATTAAATTAAAAATGGCGCCCTCTAGAGGACAAAAAGTGAGGAACTTAAAAAAAAAAATGGTTTAATCGTACCATGTTGAGTATCAAATGAAAGGGCTTAATGAGCACATTTCAAAAATATATATATTATAACCCCAAAAGAATTAAAAAAAAAAATCAAGTAATAAAAACTAAAACCCAACTACGACTTAAAAGGTATAAACAAGACACCACAGACAGACAAATTAAAAATCCGGAGTCACACGTGTTAGGGTATAAATCGAACAGATTACGTGTGACTCCGGATTTTTAATTTGTCTGTCTGTGGTGTCTTACACATCTGTGCCTACCATGAAAAGATTCTTTAAATGTGAGCGTTCGTAAATATTTGCCGTGATCAGTGTAACTGTATGTCATTTAAAACTTGTGTATTATTCTAAGTTGTAATTTTTCACAATCTTTTGTTGTAATGTTTCACTACATATATATCCTTTTTTTCTTTTTTTCTTTGTTTTGCACTGTGTCCATAGCAGTGTATGCGTACAGTATAGTGCATGTAGTGCTCTTCTTTAAGTGATGAGGCACTTAAATTTAAGTCTGAAGTTTTTTTTTTTTTTGTAAATGTTATAGTGTACTCATTGTTGAAGAGCCAAAATAAATAAATAAATTACTTGTTTTTTTTTTTTTCGAATGGTAATATTTTTTTTAGCATTTTAACATACTGTATAGTTTAAGCTTTATGTTACCAAAAGAAGCCAACAAATCAAATCATTCGTGCTTTTGCTAATACATACTAATATAAGAATACATTGTTTTTGCATCATCGTTTTTGGACGGTTTACGGACTTTTTCCTTTAATTTTGTTATGAGACTTGCTTCTTCCACATGATTCTGGGTCAAAGGGAAGTGCCCTATAGGTTTTATTTATTTGCGAGTACCAAAATATTTCGCATAAATGGCCGTACTTTTCTATTGCGTTCACTTAGAAGTTTGTTTTTTTGAAGAGCTCCAAGGTACTGAAAACCTACGTATTTGATATTAATTTCAAATTGACAACTGCACACGTTTTTGGAAAAAACGGTCTTGATACACAGAGAGATAGACAGACGGACATCAAAGTGGTCTTAAATATACCTAAGGTTTCGCTTTTTCCTATTGAGGTACGGAACAATAAAAATTATGAAATACAAAATACATACCTACACACGAAGCCGCCAGGGTTGCGGGAAAGTCCGAAAGGGATACCGGGACTTTGGCAAAAGGCAAAATAAGGAACACAGGTGGATTCTAGTCAGTAAAAGTCTGTCACGCTCCGCCCAGAGAGGGAGAAGTCATTGGATGATTTCCCACCCTGTCGCAATTTTTTTTAAACCTACCTCTTCCTGACATTTTATTATCATGTCACCGATATGTTTACTCATGGTCCGAAGCACAAACACCTCATTTTTTTCCACACTCAACAATATCAAGGAACAAAATACTAATAGTGTCTTCATTTCGACCAGTGGTCCAAAGACATCAGTATTTCTCTTTATAATGGTGGCAGCTAGGTGTTTCGAATGGCGAGGAAATCAGAATAATTGACTAACGTGTTGGATTAATTAGTTTGTTCATTCGATTTGTGTTTGAGATTGTAACGTTTGTTCGTTTAACCGGAGCAGCTAAATGTAAGTCACACAAATAAAAAATCCTAATGCTAACTTAAATTATAAATGCGAAAGTGAGTTCGTTTGTTTGTTTGTAACGCTTTCACGCAAAAATGGCAGAACGGATTTGGATGAAATTTGGCACATGGGTAGACCATGACCTGGAGAAGTACATAGGATACCTTTTATCCTGATATTCCCACTGGATCGAGACTTATGCGGGTGAAACCGTGGGGCGCAGTTAGTAGTATATAAAAACACAGAAAGGATAAAGACTAATTAGGTTAGAGATAACGGATAAGTAAGAGGTTTAGGTCGGCTTTACGTGACGCGTGACGCTCGGGGATAGGTAGGAGAGGCAGGATCAGCAGAGAGGCAGGCAGACAGACAGGCTGGAACGAGGAGTAGGGGCAGCAGGTAGTGTGGAGGAACAGAGCTGTGGCGTCTTACGCCGAACCTGCTCGGCGTAAGATGCCCCAGTTGTTAACCCTGTCCAAAGGAGAAAAGCTTTAACAGAGGCCCTAGACAAAGTGACATTCTATCAGCGATAACGATGATGGAAAAGGCAAAAATGATAGGACTGACATAAGCTACCGAAAATCATATGTCAATCCTGTTGAAAGTCGTAGAAAAACGAAATGTTTTCGAAGCGATTTTCACTTGTCTACGCCGCGCCGCCGCCGTCAGCAGGCGTAGCATGAGCACCGTTTTGTCGACGGAAGAGTAGACAAAAATGACGTTTCCTGTAGACAGTACGATGGCAGCAAAGTAGAAAGAGTCAACTGCACTTTTTACGAAATTCACTCTTTTAAATAATTCGACTCAGAATTCTTTGTTTTGTAAAGGGATTTATCGGTTGTCAGTGTGATTTTGACAGTAAGGATTGAAAACTTTCTTCCGAAATAATCTACCTACAAAAAGACCAAGACAAAGATCGTTAGAAATGAAATACAAAATGACAGATTGTAGAAGGATTTCTACGGTGCGATGTCAAAAATGCAGAAACGAACTGTCACTTTGTATAGAAAAAGCTATGTCTATTCTTCGTAGAGATAGCATAAAAAGCGCCATGCTACGTCTGCTGGTCTTGAAATAGCGAAGGCGCTTTGTGGCGCCTCAGGCTAGCGGAAGATCGCGATGGCGTCACACGCCACACCGTGCTCTGACGTCGGGGGCCTCGCTCAGAGGGTGGCGGCGTTAACTTAAATACCAAGGTTTAAGTTTACCAATTCGCGTGTAAGAACTTATTAAGAACCAACTTCGTCTAGCAGGTCTTGCCGCAATATAAATAAGTAACAGTATTATATCTTCACAAAAAAACGGCCGAAACGATGCGCTTCGAAATCTCAGTGTATCATCACCATCATCATCATTTCAGCCGAAAGACTCCGCTGCTGGACAAAGGCCTCCCCCAAGCACCGCCACTTCGACCGGTTCTGTGCTTCTCGCTTCCAGCGCATTCCCGCGGCCTTCACCAGGTCATCGGTACACCTTGTGTGAGTACGCAACAGTATTGAGTGCGCGGCAGTTACACACGGACGCAGAAGGTTTATCTACCGAGCAGCCGTAGCCGTATTTCAAGGTCACTTCCGAGACAAAATACTGTTACTTTATTAAGCTGTGTTCTTGCTGAACAAATAAACTGCTGACATTTATTTGATCTTGAATAATTGTTATGGGTATTGTCCTAGTAAAAGAAAATAAAAAGTTTCGCACTAATGGAACTGTTATTTCTGTTTATTTTAGGTCAATAAATACATATAAATATATCCATGGGGGTGAGTAGAAACTACAGAACGCCACCTGCTATGATCCCACATACTTACTACTTTTGCTTCGTTCATGTTCATACATCTTATACGCACGCTGCGCGCTGGTTGCGAGTTCTACGCATCTGATCTTTCTGAAGAACGTCACCAATATGATCACTATCAATCATCCCCTTGACGGATGCAGGTCACCAAATCACCCTGTATAAGTAAATAAAACTTTGGAAACTTGACACTTCGTAATTTTTTTTGTTTTAGCCCAACATATATAGCCCAAAAGGAATTCGACTTGATTATTTTTATTTTATTTTATTTCTTAAGAAAACTTACAGCTAGGATACAGATAGTTAACAATTAGTGAGAGAAGGCCAATTAAAAGTTTTCACTGACAATATTGGGGTAGCACAAGAATCAGCAGAGAGGCAAGCGAAAGTATGAATAAGAAAGCACATGGAGAGAATTAAGAGAAGATTTATAAGTTAGAGAATTTAGTGATCTTCAAAGAAGGTTTTACATAGTATTTTTTTATTTAGTTTATTTTTTTATTTTATTAGTTAGTTACCTCGTGGATTTCCGCTTAACTATTCCTCAGGAGTCATAAGAAACCCCTCACACATGACATGTTCGGGTTCGCGACTGATCAATCGTCATCCTGAGGATGCCTCGTTGAGAGTTGAAACACGTGTAGATTTCTTACAGGGTTTTTTATGACTCTTAATAAGTTACTAAATATATCTACGTCTATTATATTTTATCATGGATTTCCGGAAAGTCACGCCTGAATCAATTCACTATCTGTGTATTATTTAAACATTCATACGAAACACTGGTCCTATGCCTGTCGATGTCTGATTGAGTTAGTTCATTGGTTTAATAGTCCGGGACTCAATTGGTTATCGGCGGTCGTTGTGCAACTACTCATATCGTGCCGGAAGATCCACATTGGTCAGGATTACGTCCAGATCACTCGCACAGAGAACGCGTGTCTACACTCCCGAAAACTAAGGCCTTTTTTGGACGAAAATGGCCGCGAATTGAAACAAAAAGTCTTCTAAATCTTGGAGGATTGTTTCAGGGCTTTACTTTTGTGTTAAAAAACATGCGTGTAATCAAACAAAATGAAAAATAGTTCAAAGAGAAAAGTGTCAACGGACTCCGAACCGTTTTGCTGCAAAAAACTCTCAGTGATTGCTTGTGCTTTTGCCATAGTGTCTTTGCTAGTACAAACATACAATTATGTAGATAGTGGTGAAGTGAACTTTGACTTAGAAGCTAGGAAGATAATGCAGAATGTTCTAGAAGATAGAATAGAAGAGAAAATAGATGCGTATCTGATGGAGATCAGTGGGAGTACGTCTCATAGACTAAAACGAGAAGCAATGTTGGTAAGTGGTTTATAGCTTTGAAAATATGGGAATGCGGAAGTAAATATGGAATTAAAGGTTTGTCTGTACTCCTAAAATTGATCAAAGTGCCTCAAGCCAGTGCCTCTTGTCAAGTTTCGGCCTTCTTCTAGTTTGAAGTTATATTATTTTAAAGTAACCCATCGATATTTATTAAAAGTGAAAGATGATATGGCTAGAAAGGGAGTGACCACCGAGATGACGACTAATAGGGAAGTATGGAGGAAAGGGACATGTTGCGCCGACCCCAAATAGATTGGGATAAGGGCAGGAGAATGATGATGATGATGATTTATTAAAAGCGACTGTTAATTTGAATCAAAATAATCGATAAGTTTTGATAATATGTCTAAATATAGCCTCAATTATGGTTACGCGGTTGTAGTACGCAAAAACCCACGTCCAAGTGCGCACGAGTTTCACTTCCTAATTCAATTTAACGGCATAGTAAATTCCATCTTCATACGATCAAAACACTTTGGTGTAAGACCAAAGTGGTCCTAAGTCTATTTTCGACTGCTAACTTTGAAATAAAGAAACGTTTTATCTTTCTTATCTTCAGAAACAATCAGTAAATCAGGAAGACAACACTGTGACTCCTCATGTGGAGTTCTTTAACCCTAAAATGCGGCCAGAACTTGAAGAGAAGGATGCTGCAGAAATGAGGAAGACTGGTGCGAAAGGTCCCGCGCCTGGTGGAGACACGTGGGTCTGGTTGACCAGCTATTCTAGAGTGCCAGTAAGTTTTTCAAAGCCTGCTAATAACACTCCCCGAGTCCTAAACCGAGCCGCCCTACATTTCCTTACATCCATACTTCCATACTAATATTATAAATTCGAAAGTAACTCTGTCTGTCTGTCTGTATGTTACCTTTTCACGGCTAAACCACTGGACAGATTTCGATAAAATTGGGCAAGGAGATAGATGGCATCCCGGGGAAGGACATAGGCTAATTTTTATCGACAAACCACGCTGGCGAAGCCGCAGTCGGAAGCTAGTTTATTATAAAACAAAGTCCTCCGCCGCGTCTATCTGTCTGTTCGCGATAAACTCAAAAACTACTGCACCGATTTTCATGCTGTTTTCACCAATGGATAGAGTGGTTCTCGAGGAAGGTTTCAGTATATACTAACCGACATCCACCCGGGCGAAGCCGCGGGCATCAGCTAGTTTTCTATAAAAGCTTTTTAAATGGTCGTGAATTCAAATTCGGAAAAGTAACGACACCAAAATGATGGCCAGTATGTCGGCTTCAAAACTGCGTATAAACTTTTTCTTTGACTCATCAATATTTTGACGATTTAGGCCTATACACCTCCCATGGAATTGCATGGTGGCTCGATTGAAAAGTGCCTCAGAAGAAATTGGCATTTGTATTAATTAGTTAGTAAAGAGCCTTCAACCGGATCAATATTTGTTTAATTTTGTGTTTCGCGACGTTTCTCTGACTACAGTTTTATTAAGATTGCTAATACCATACTCGGGACACATAAAAAAAAAACCTCATGGCACAGACATGCACAATCATCTAGGTTCAGGAACACTCCACAATTACTGATTTCACTATTATTAGCTAAAAGTATCAGTAGTCTCTTATTTAAATCAATTATTGTATTACTTAAAGTATGTAACAAACTAGAAGTCTTTTTAGCTTAAAAAACACTTTTAAACTACCTGACCGTTTTCATAATTTCCAGTACAAAGTAGTGCAAGGCTTCTGCAAAGCGACCCAAGATTACTGTCCGCCTGGCGTGCAAGGACCCAAGGGACCAACAGGTGTGCCTGGACCAAAAGGAGAGAGAGGAGACTCTGGGGCCCCTGGAACACCGGGACATTCAGGAGGCAGAGGGCCTGTGGGACCACCAGGACCTAAAGGTAAACGTGTGTTTTATCAAAGGGAACGCCAGTATTCTGTAGGATTTCATGTTACTGACCCATTCAATTAGAATCTGAAAAGTTTTGCGAAGGACTTGATTCGGGCGAACGGTATCTCAATATTATTCTCAATAATATGCTGGATAAAGGACGAAAAGGACATGTTATGTCGACCCCAAATAAATCGTGTTATGGGCAGGGAAATGATGATGACAATATATAATAATAATTGGTGACGATGATTGGCTCGTGGGGTGGCTAAGTAATAACAGCTGCACGGGTCGATCCATCAGGTTAAGCTACGCTTGCCGGGGTTGGTCCGTGGATGGGTGACCATCTTTACATACCGAGACTCCTCCGTGCCTCGGAAAGCACGTTAAGCCGTTGGTCCTGGCTGTCATTTATGGATCTTTGACAGTCGTTACGGGTCGTCAGAACCTCGAAAGTCTGACAACCAGTATTACCAAGGGGTATCATATTACCCAGTCACTGGGTTGTAGAGGTCAGATAGGCAGTCGCTCCATGTAAAAGACTGGTATTCAGCTGCATCCGGTTAGATTGGAAGCCGACCCCAACATAGTTGGGAAAAGGCTAGGCAGATGATGAATTGATGACGATGATCATAATTTTGGCTTGTCTGGTAAATACACAGTAGCACCAAAAATAGATTTATGACCAATTAATCTCAATGGATCTGGAGCATGAGACAGAATAGTGTCATCAACGAAGTTAATGTGAGTACACAACAGCACAGCATTCATAATTATTATGTTAAATATTTATAGCCACCAACTAGTACCCGACTATAATATTATGATTCCTCGAAGAAAGGGTTAGTACTCTAACGTAGATTATATAATACAAGTCATGTGCCGGATGGGTTTACCCATCGGCAAAAATGACGAACTTAAGTACACACAAACTTTCATACCTTATTATTCCCCTCCCCTCTAGGGGATGAATTTTCAACAATCCTTCCTTAGTTTATTTTTTATTAAACCAGCATAATACATATTTGCTATAAAAAGAGAGAAATAAAATACGTTTATTTTCGATAAACATGACGCGAAGAAAGAACACAAACACGAAAAGAACAAGTTGAGGGAAAATAAGCGGCACAAGACGCATCCACGTAAAATGGCCATCGCTCAGCATAATGCTGTGATCCTATGCGAGAGAAGGCCCCAACCCTGGATCTTGATCCATTGTTTAATCACACATTTGTAACATCACCAGGAGAACGAGGTTTCCCCGGTAACGCGGGTCTAGATGGCCGGGATGGAGTTCCAGGAGAACCAGGACTTGACGGCATGTCAGGGAGAAATGGTGCTGATGGGGCGCCAGGCAAAGACGGGCGGGATGGTGTGCCAGGCAGGGATGGCAGTCCAGGCAAGAATGGGAAGGATGGGAAAGATGGTAAGTTAAAAAATGAATTTCGCTGCCGATAAATAGTAATAATAATGATGAGAGTATTGTAACAGGGTTGAAATCGATGACTGATTGAAATAATACTCGTAAAACCCAGCTACCTAGTTAACAGGTACTTGCTTTTAACACTTTTGCCGGAAGTTTTAATTTCGAATTTCGTCAAGAATTCGTCTCAAACTTAGGAATATAAATATATTGGAATATAGGGCAGAAGAATGTTGGTGGTTGAGTTTTAAGTATTTCACGTCCACGCGGTGCACGAAATAATATGTACGAGTATATCATTATAAAGGAGGCAGGAGGGAGGAAACGCATGAGACTAAAAGAGTGATGAATATAAATATTGATGGGCTGGCAGGGACAGGAAGCCCAAAGAAAAGATGGATGGATTGTGTGAGGAATAATATGAAAGAAACCGGAGTGAATGATAGCGTGACGGGTGACAGGGGAGAATGGAAAGAGAAAACCTGTTGCCCCGATCACAAGTAACATGGGACAAGGGCAGGAAGATGATGAGTATATAAATATCATTATAAACTTTAACACAGGCAGGGCAGGGGCCCCAGGACCACCAGGGATGCGAGGACTGAAGGGAGACAAAGGACCAATGGGAACTAAAGGCCAGAGAGGTAACGATGGCCGTGACGGGGCTCCGGGCAGGCCAGGCCTCTCTATCTACAACTATACCCTGGAGAAGGAGCTGTTCATACCACCTACTTTTGCACGTGAGTATAGTTAGTTCAATTAGCAATAATGAATTATTAGCATAATAGAACAATCAGCCTATAATTTTCCCACTGCTGGGACACAGGCGTCCTCTCTGTGAAATTGAGTGCGAGAGTGCGCTGATCCAGCTCGCGAGCCCAGTGCAGGTTGGTGGATGTCTCATATCTTCCCATGATAGATGTCATGTCTCTCAAAAACTGTGAAGGAAAACATTGTGAGGAACAATGCTCAGTAGTAAGGTATAATTTACACAAAGTAAAGGGCCTGTCCTATCAGGGTTCGAACCTACGACCTGCAACTCGTGTTATGTTTAAAGAAACGACGAAGAACTATCAAAACCTATAACTTAGTGCAAATAATTTTCAACTGCTCTTTTTAGTATTCTAAGTATGCTCAAATCCGCTATCCCTCCTCAGAGGACCAAACTCGCGTGATAGTCCGGGAGGGTGATACAATGCGCATCAGCTGCAACCCCATGGGACGTCCGGAGCCTACCGTGGAGTGGAGGAGGTACGATGGAACTGCAGTTATTCAGGTGAGGAATTTTATTTGAAGAAGGAACAAGAGCCTGGTATCCCCGACTTTTTGTTTTACGACTACTGAAAAACATTGTAGCAAAACCGTCAAGTTATGTTAGAGAGCAGGCTTGAGTACCATCACACATTACATTGAGTACATCACTCATTAACTGATTTTGTTTACTTAAACAAATAACAAGGCTCATAAATATTTATTTGTTTAGCTCTTCAATGAGTATACCTACACTATTACATAAACATGTACATTACAAAAAAAAAATAACGTCTTCTGCTGTTCGTTGTCCGCTATCGCCTAAGCCTCACGTACGATCCCTACGATGTCGTCAAAGTGGCGAAGTTTTGGGCCAACAAAAACGAATTCACTATCGTGCCATCGACGCGTCGAAGAAGAAGACCTCACGTACCTTGCTAAACTTACAAGGACCAAAATTAGAACAATACGTAGATTTTGCATGCAGTGCAGATATGACCTTGTTTCCTGGTGCATAACAGTCCTAGCGGTTTGCCCGCCACGCCCTTGTGCTCTGAGAACATGTTTACATAAGCTTCGTATGATGAAAAGCAGACTACAGAATTGGATAACGAAATCAATTTTGTTCCAGACATAACAAAAGTATTTTTTTTTACACTATTATTATAACATGAGTGTATACTCTTGATTTGCATGCTCATTTCTAGGATCTTTAGGGCCAGCTTCTGTATTTTAAAGTTTGTGCCGACTCAAGTAAGACCTTTTTTGTCTGTCTAGGGATCATGGCGTGACGCGTCAGTCAGTGGTCACGTGCTGAACATCCCCAACGTGTCTCGCTGGCACACCGGCAAGTACGTCTGCTTAGCTAATAACGGGATGCTGCCTTCCTCCAATCAGACCACTGATGTTGAAGTCCATTGTAAGTACAACAACCACACATGGAATATGCGCAATTTCATTGGTCGTTAACTCGTTCGGTATACAGCATACGGGGAGTCCCCGCAGGCGAGATAACAACCAATGAAAGTTAACAAGTCGATACGTGTTCGTCACCGTCTGCAGGGGTTCTCCGCTTGCTTTATACCGATCGTGATATCGACCAATGAAATTCATCGGTCGATATACAGCTTGCGGGTCGTGAGTCAAATACTTTTTCGGTTCCCCGAATGCGGGCCCTGTGGCACGCGTTCCAGAAATCTCTCGCACCCGGCGTGCGGGCCCTATCGACTAATGAAATTGCGCCATGAAGAGCTCATGAGCCCTCTCGTTTAATAAGTGTGATAATGTATCATCATAGTCATCATACTACATCATAGAACTGCTTACTAGAGCTTGCATTTTTAATTTCTCCAAGAACAACAGACGGCTGGTCCCAAATAAACGCCTAATACGATAAAAAATAATGTAAATTGGAAAAACTATGATGACTACCATAGAATGACGTAAAAAGACGATGATTTTTAAAGGTTATGTTTTGATAAATACTGGTATTCAGCTGCACCCGGTTTGACTGCACGCCGACCCCAACGTAGTTGGGAAAAGACTAGGCAGATGATGATGTTTTGAAAAAGCAATTGTAATGTAACTAATAAACTGTACACTGTACGTCTTACTTGTTTCAGTTAGTCCTTACATACGGGTCCCGAACAATGTCGTCTATGTCACTAACAAGACTGTGAAGATTGAATGTGAGGTAAGTCAATCAATCAATTCATGACATCATGTCATACATACTAAGTTTTAAGAAGGCAAAACAAAAAATAATGCGTACCCTAAACCATATAATCATTTTCATAATAATATTTCCCGGGTGGGTTTTAAACTAACAAAATACATTAACTTCCAATTGGTGCATTCGGTTTCTGGGGTTCCGTCAACGAAGATACGTGCACGTCCAAAAGTACTTAATCCGTCAAAATCGGTGTAAAATTAATAAAAATCGTACGGGCTTAAAGCATACTTAACGAGAGTAGAGACAACTGTCAAATCATGTTGTCATTCATTCCACAGAGTACATTTTATTATAGGTTTCTGGCACATTCTTAGTTCTGGCTCCGAACTAATGATTTATGTGCATAAGTGATACGGAGTAGGAAACGCCAATAAATCCGGGTTGAAACTATTGATTTCGTGAATACTTATGTGAAAGATTAACAGGCTTGCCAGATGTAATTAAAAACATTGTCTATATACTTGGGTAAAGTAACATGCCTTCAAGCCTATTTAACACTTCATTTATTTCCGTTCTCAGATCCAAGCCTGGCCAGAACCGGTCCTAGCTTGGGAGATCGACGGACTCACTCTTGAAAGTCTACGGTACAGAACCGAAGTGGCGCCGACGAGAGACCCATGGCGCTGGATCATGAGGCTCGAGATCCCAGGAGTAAGGGACAGCGACTTTCGAAAGTACAGCTGCGTAGCCAAGAATGAACTTAATAACCAGACAGTTAAAGGAGATATTACGTTGATGAGTGAGTAACAGATTTCAGTCACTTTTAGGAATTTTAGAAAGGTATTTTGATTAGGGTCGCCCGTGAGTAATCTTTTTTTTCAAAAAAAAGACATGACATGATATGCTCACGGTCTTTTAATCTCCTAAAACACAGTTGTAACACCTCAAAAGGCTATAAAGATCACTTTTAATACTGGTCCTTTGAGGTCCTTTTAGATTTTCTAACTGTAGGTCTCACTAGACATCGTTAAGAAGATGCAAGCAGCTTTAATTTCCTATCACCAATAGGTACTTGTCATTAATTGTAGCGATCATTAGAAAGCCGTATTCAGGAGTGGATGGTTTTCATAACCTGATATAATAGACTTTTTAATCTTCAAATACTGAAGAATCCATGGCCTTTCTTCCAGATCCAGGGCCAAACGGCCAGGTGCCGATGCAGCAACCCGTGGAATACGGCTCGCGGCCTCCGACCCTGACGTCTTATGAGGAGTTGTGTGAGGTGCAGCGCTGCCCTACGTGTCCGAGATGTGACCGTGCCCAGCTGCTTATTACTCCTATGAATGGAACTGCTGGACTGAAACCTAGGCGGAATACCAGTAAGTCATTGATAGAATTTTTTTAACAGACTTGAAAAAACGCAGGCAATGCATTTTTAGGTGCAATCACGAATAAACACCGAGATTAAAACATTGGCCTAATCTCAGTGGCCACACAGTTTAGTTATGTTTTACTTATCTATGAAAAATGGCCTTTGTGAAAAAAATGGCCTTTGTACTGTATTGGGATAATCGCAAGATGACACTGTCATTTCGTTTATTTTTTACAGATTGTCAACTATATGCAATTGGTAAGCCAGTGTACCATCGCTATAAAGAAGAACTGTTTGGAGCCTGGCTCAGAGACTCAAATGGATCTGACGCTCAGGTAAACCTAGCTATATTTTAGGTACTTTTGAGATCTTAATGACGACAATCACCTTTCGCTTAACGAAATAAAGTGAAATGATGTATGAGTCTGTGGCGGCATCTACATCGCCACATGCGAACTACGCATCAAAGACCTGACGACACACGAAAATCCAGCTGTCACATAAACCCTGCATCGCGCAATTAGAGTTTACCGCGCGATGGACATACAAGATTCCGACATCAATCGTTGGGCAGTTGCCCGCCAGACACGACACCCGACTGGTCGGAGGATCCTCCCTTTTCTATAGAGGATGAGTGAACTTTACACCCTGTTCCTCGCACCCCTAAAAGTCTAAAAGAACCCCACGTAAAGAGCTGAGCTTTTGACTTCATTGCTAAAAGGAGTATGCGTAACTTGGTCAGTAAGTAATGTAAACTGAATGTCACAAAGGCGACTAACACTCTCCATCATCCTCTAATAAACTGCGGTTGTCAGACAATGCATTAAAACTGTGCCTCATTTCGTTACAAACGATAATTGGGAGATTTTCATTCTTCCAGAGGGAGAAATTGTGGACCACTCAAGAGACTGACGTGGAAAGGCTGAGGGAGTACAGAACTAAGGCAAGCTTCAAGGCAGACCATGTGGACGAGTATCACAAACTGCAAAAACCATTCTTTGTAAGTATCTGTATTAACTGTCCAATTTTTTTTTTTAATTTTCAATCTGAACTTAAAACGTATTAGAAAGGTATGAATTGATTATTTAATACGTACGATAATAGAAGGGTACTGGGGCTCCCTCCATTGGCTTGGCCGACATATCTCTAAGTACCATAGCTGCTCGTATAGAGCTCTTTAAAGTTAAAACACAACCACCAGCCCTTTTTACTTTTCTTAGATTCTCTCCCTTCAAAGGTGAAGAATTGCTTTTGATAAACAGTAAAGTAACTTAACATCACGCCTGTAATCCCCGAAGGGCTAGGCAGAGTTGTACCCTATTGTATGTTATGTTTAAGTTCCATGTAATAGGTGGCGAGCCTATTTCCATCAACGGGACAAATCCAAAATCCACTGAGAAATTCCTGGTGGTAAAAGCCAATATTAATTTGCCCGACCCGGGAATCGAACCCAGGACCTCATGCTCAGCAGTAGCGCTTGCGACTATTAGACCAACGAGGCAGTCTGAAGTATAACTTCTTATCAATAACCAGAATTTCCTCTCCACAGGGTAACGGCCACATTGTATACAGCGGCTCGTTCTTCTACCAGGCGAATGAGTCTGGCAACCCTGGTGACATCATCCGCTACGACCTGACGCAGAGCCGCATCAAGTCTGTTAAGCTGCCAAACGCTGAGGGTAGACTGTATGCTGCACAACATAATCAGGTACCGACTCGGTCTTAAAACCGATGACCCACTTGATGGGAAGACGCCACTATCGGTCATTTGCAATGCCAAACTGGGGGCCTAAAACGGCTACATTAGCAATTCCTCTATAAGCGATTCATTTCCTCAATTTCCAGCTGTCATTAGCAATTCCTCTAATTTGACACAAAATCAATTCACAATATGTGTACCATATGTCCATAGAAAACTGTCAAACAGATGAATAATTTCGTAATATGAATCGCACGCAGATCATATTATTATGAATTGGCAGTCAGTGACATTTTACGATGGTTCACAATATTTTCCTATTATGATTCTGCCAAAGTGGCTGTTTTAAGCCCCCTGATTGTTGATTGAACAGCGGAGAAATTGGGTAGCACAGTACATAAAATGACCATTGATCGCATTTTGACAGTTCACCCACTTCATCGCGTTATTAACGTTGCAATTAATTAGCAATATTCTTCAAAACTCTCGGAATTAGAGTATGGCCCTGTTTATCAAAAGTTACATCGGATTATGACCAATGCCTAAGTGGGCATTATCATATGTAGGGTTAAAAATATTATAGACATGATTGTATCAATGTTTCAGGTAGATTTCAGTGCTGACGACAACGGTTTATGGGCGATTTACTCAATAGAGTCATCGAATAATACTGCTGTTGCTAAGGTATTTACAATTCTTTTGTTTTTGCCAAACTATTGGAATATGTATTTAAAACACGGTGTTATTTAAATAGTGTTTGATTTCAGCTCAGTTTTGATCCCAGCAAGGAT
Organism: Lithophane socia; assembly: GCA_947522985.1. Classification (NCBI taxonomy): domain Eukaryota; kingdom Metazoa; phylum Arthropoda; class Insecta; order Lepidoptera; family Noctuidae; genus Lithophane; species Lithophane socia. The sequence goes on along the minus strand of OX383268.1, from coordinate 12,690,582 downwards.
GGCTTGAATATTGACTACATTTGGAATATATCTTTGAATCATAAACAAGTGAGTAAAGTTTCGTACTCTTTACGCTATAAGTTACTTGCCACCCATAGCCATGGATGGCCTCCCATCAGGTTCTTGATTTGGTACTTAGAGAAGTAACTGGCTATATTATTTTATCTTATCATATATATTATTTTATCTGTTTAGGTATGGTAAGTATACTAATAAGATCATTACGTTTCCTTGCATAATCAGCCTACAATATTCCCACTGCCGGGAAACAAGCCTCTTCTCTTCAAATTGGTTCTGATGACGTTTTCCTCACGATGATTTCCTTCTCCGTTTTGAGAGTAGTAGTGATGAAATTATTTACACAAAGTAAAGCGCCTGACTGAGTTCGAATCCACAAACTACAACACGTGAGTCAGGCCGTTACCACTGGGCCACCACTGCTTCGTTTCCCTGCACGCTCGATAATTATTGCAGTCTTCATCGAACGTTCACAAATTCACATTATCCATCTTACAATCTTTTTGGAGTTTCTGTTTTTTTTTTTTTAAATTCAGTTATTGCTAAATGTACATAAAGTTCCCGAGGCTAAACTAATGAGTGATTGACCCTGTTTTTTGTTATGGGGTCTGGTTTCCGCACTTAGACCTTCAGGTGGACGATTGACCGTCGGCGGTTATTCCTACGAGCCCACCTCCCTCCAGAAGATGATTAAATCTCCTGGGCTGTTCAGAAAATCGTACATGACCCTGTTAGGGCGCATCAAGTTCATCTTTTATCTAGGATAATATCACAAAATTCCAAATGCTCCATCACGTATCATTGATTCAAAACCAATCACATTTTGTTTTTATAATCCCCAGGTAGGAGAAATGTTCATAGTATGCGGGGTGCTGTATGCCCTGGACTCAGCCACAGAGCGAGAGAGTAAGGTGTCCGTCGCCATAGACCTGTACCTCAACAAACAGGTTGAGGTTGCACTGCAGTTCACCAACCCGTTCCGGAAGACCACCCAGCTTGGATATGATCATATGCATAAGGTCTTGTTTCTATTTTCTTTTTCTGGTCGTTCGAGACGAATTCGAATCTGTGGCTGAAAAAATAACGCTAAAAATAACGAATTCGAATCTGTGGCTGAAAAAATAACGAGAAAATTAATAAATATATTGTCCACCTTGTGCGGGGAATAGATAGTTTATTTGACTAGTAAAACACAATCAAGCCCCGGAACTAAAACGAATAATTCCTGCGGAGTAATTGCATAACACAATGACAATTGATAGCAATGGGTTTCACTTTGGCAGTTCAACCACGTTCATTGCGTTATTTACGTTCTTGAGCAGATGGTTCAAAAATATGAAGCAATAGATTAGCAATGTCCTTCAAAAGTCTCGGATTGTGATTGAAAGTGTGGTACGCAATTCGGGTGCTGAACAGAAAAATCAAAGAAATTATTTGACCTTTGTCGTTCTTCTTTCAACTTTATTTTCTAACAATTTCAGGAGCTGTACTCTTGGGACCGAGGGAACCAACTCACGTACCCTGTGAGATACAACGAACTGCCCTGATTTAGTACCAATAAGATAATTTAACAACAATGTGAAAATATTTTTATACCAACATTTTTGCAAATACATAATCTTTTTATCGATCTTTTGTTTGTATTCTTAATCAGCCTAAAATGTTCCCAGTCATGGGACAAAGACTACCTCGCTGTGAGAGTTTGTAGGAGGTATGTATTGCTGTGCTGAAATTAGGTGAGTGTGACTTCGGTTTGTTGTTTTGGATAGATTTTGACACTGCTTTCCTTTTGAACCAGAGAACACTGTAACCATGTCAGTCACTGGCACTAACTAATAACAATACCCTCTAACGGAAAATGGTAGCACTAATTTGCCTCTCAAAAACTCCCATTGGTCCTAAGTTACGAGTAACACTTCTCCTCAAGAGGGCGCTGCTCTCAAACTACAGAACTTACACGATAGATGGCGCCACGAGTTATTATCATAAAAAATAGATTACTATCGACCCTTTCATAATTTAATCACAGAACTTTATTGAAAATTATCGGAAATTCTTCAACTTAATAATTGATGTCACGGCTACCTTTATTACGTATGTATGTTTATTTATAGACGGAAAAGGTCACGGTTCTTATTGTATCTCTTTGAACTAACGTGATGAACCCATTGCCCGTTCAAGCATTATTTAATTAGAGGGGTAAGCAGGAATGTCAGATAAACATAAGTACTAAGATGGGAACGGAAAAAGGTGCCTGCTTCGATCGTTTAGAGCAAGAGTACCTATTTTAGAAAAGATAAAGCAAATGAGTAATAAGTGTGGACCAATAAAATAGATTAATTTGTATCCCAGACAGATACAGGCTGCCTATGGGGACCTGGGGCTACATTTAGAAGTAAACTAGGTGTTTTTTTTTTACTTTCTGACATGCAAAAAAAGTTTTTGTTTGGTTGTCATTCGCATACCTACTGATGTGTTCGCGGATGAATGGAACAAGATCTTGTCAGCATGTCTAGAAACCTAGGTACAGTAGGTACGACACAACTTAGATGTAGCATCGGCAAAATTCGTAAAACCGATCACATTCCGAACTGAGTGCTTTCAAAAACTCCAATCTTTATTACTGCAGTTTTTGAAAATGATCTTTACGCAAATGCAATAACTTGTAAAGTTTTATAACCAAATACATTACGTAGTAAAATTGAAATGAATGAATGCAGATTTTCAAATGTATGCTACATCTAAGTTGTGTCGTACTGTACTACTATTACGTAGGTACCTAAGAAAGAAAGAAAGAAAATACTTTTCTTTATGAGTATGGAGATATGTAGGTACTATAATAGTTAGGTACGTGTCGATGGTGTTTACTGATCTAATTACTAAAATATACCAGTTCGTAAGTACCTAAATATGAATGTTCCTTGTCCACTGTTCAGGAATCCCCTGAATACATTAATTAATAATTATATATCTCACCAATGCTTATATAAATTTATTTAACCGCAAAAATCAATGTTGTGTTCAAAATGGTACCTACCAGTTATTAAACCCTGTTTTATTTTATCGGTACCTTTAGGTACCTACTACTAATGAAATCATTGAATTAAAGTCCTTTTTGTTATTTCGGTACATTACCATAGCCACATTTCAGATGTCCGGTCCCAGTTTAATACGGAAACTTGGTATGTTCAATTTTCATAACCAATTTAAATTTTTGAACCATGAGAACTGCTTTTTTCTTAATTTAATACCTACTTATTTAGGTGTTGTATGATGCGGTGTTAAGAAATATGTAATAGCTGTTATCACGTAGAAATTGAGTTTGAATTTCGAAGTCACCAATTGTTTTGGCAACTCGTTTTAACCTCCATCATCATCATGGTCATTTCAGCCGAAAGACGTCCACTGCTGGACATAGGCCTCCCCCAAGCACCGCCACTTCGAATGATTCTGCTTGTTTTAACCTCAATCCACACTTTCATGTACATGAAATATCATGTACGGTAAGGTAATATTCGGTACACATAGCAAGTAGTTTCTACCATAGTTCATTAAATAGATAGAAGGCAAGTTCTCCTTCAATATCCCATTGGTAAAATATTCACACAGTGTAATTGCCACCGTACCCGCATTTCGGAAATACCAGGCTGTATCCATATTTCAGTGCCTTTGTAATTATGTATTAGAAAAGTAGCGTGTAAGGAAACTACCCTCACTTTACGAAAATACTTGGATTTTATGTGTTTGAGTTTATGATAGCGTTTCTATGATTTATTTTTATTGTTGTGTGATAAAAGTGGATAGCGTACGATCGTTTTGGTTCCTTTTAGGTACATACTATAAAATTTACGCTATTATTTTCATCACTGCTCTTGATTCTGCTATTTGTACCTAAGGACCATTTATTTTTATAATCTGTGTTATCCACATCATTTAAACATGGATACCAGTGTGTAAGACTATCTAAACTAACTAGGTAAATATACTTTAAAACACCTGAACACTCATCAAAATTATAGAGGACCAAAGAGGCAGCAAACAAAAAGAACGGCTCACGCATAGTGACGCCGCGGCTCACATAAATCGTCGCCTCACACTAGGTGCGCCCTAAGCGCGGGCAGGCATTCCACGCTCATCTCAACCCCCCATTTTTCGCCACAATAGCTAGCAATACATTCCGTGACTTGGCAGAACCCGATGTCGAGATATTTGGCCCCCATCGCGCGATCAATACGTGCGCACAGCGCCATCTAACAGCCATCGCGCATCCAAATTGCAGTTTAATAGTTCATTAGATCCGGCAAAAATGGCGGGGACACGACATTTTAAATTCGGAACGCGGTATCGATTCGCGGGAGCGCCATTATGGTGTACAGGTTATACAATTTTAAGTAAATTTTTTTTTTAACAGACGTTGCCTCGCTGAAAGCCGGTTCGATTCCGGGTCAAGACTGGATATTGAGAGTTGGTACATTTTAGTCAAGTCAAGATACCGCAGTTACTTGATAATGGTAATCGAACGAATTCCTGCTTTTCTTATGTCGGTAATAATCACCTTTCTTAATGATTATTAAATGCTAAAAAAGTCGGTAGTTTTAACCATAATTAAGTCAAGATTATTGTTCAACTTTCGCTGTAGATTAGTATTCATGCCATTTCATACCTATTATTTTCTTAAAGCTATCAGCGGTAATGTTTCTTTTTCCGAAAATAACTAAAACCCTCCTGTGTATTTTAAAAACCTAATGAAAATTGGTTTTTCACGAAACGTTGGACCGAGGCAAGGAAAATTATTTTTGAATTTTCCAAGAACGTACACAGCCTACATGCAGAACTGCTTTGCAGTCTCCATTTATAGTCTGTGGTGGTTTCGCGCCACCCGCCTCCCTCCCGATCGTTGTAATGAATGAATCATTAGAATTCAATTGATCACCGTTGTTAATACTAATCAAACAGATTACCGTTTACTTTGAAGATTTTAAATGTTTTAATTGTGTTAATCATGTAATTTGTGGATGTGCAAAAGTACTTAGTAAAGGCTGATTGATTGTTAGCTACTTTGATTTATTTATTGAAAGTGCCATTACCTACATACAGCTGCAGTTTTCCCGCGCAATTTAAAAGTCGAATGTTATAAATGAATTATTGTCAATTGCCGTAGGTTTCAGGGGGAGTTTTATTAAAGTTTGATATTGGTGCTCGCTATTTTATATGCAGACTGCATGCTACGAACACACAAAAAAGATGATTTATTTATTCGTTTCTACGATATCAAAACAAGTACCTAACTGGTTTGTGGCGTCAACTTGCGCCATGGAGGACCAAAAAAATTTAATCGCAAACCGATCTTTCCTGACTCGCCAAATATTTCACCTTTGGGATTTGAACAATGTATTATGGTTGGTAGAATCAGACTGAAGTATATGGACACTGTTTTTAGAGAGCTAACTCAGATATCCATACTAATATTATAAATTCGAAAGTATGTCTGTCTGTTACCTTTTCACGCCTAAACCACTGAACGGATTTCGATAAAATTTGGCATGGAGATAGATGGCATCCCGGGGAAGGACATACCTAGGCTAAATTATATGGACATACCACGCGGGCGAAGCCGCGGGCGGAAGCTAGTTTCATATAAATAACGATGGCGATCCGAACGAAATTTAAACTAGACTCTTTAGTATAATGTGAGCATAGACACACCACCTGTTTATTGACTTCGGAGCTGCGTATGACAACGTACACCGTTATTACTTGCACCAGGATATGACCGAGATTTATATTCCGCCGAAATTCCTATTCCTGACCGAAACCTTTTAGAACTCATGACGGTCTTAGACAGGGCGATGTGCTCTCCTTTTTACTTTTCAATATTGCTCTTGACAAGTGTGTCCGAGACACAAAGACAGACACAGCAGGCAGGATATTTTATCCATTCAGGCATGGGGTACGGACGACCTCAATGTGATCGATAGGAGTCTGCCTGCAGTGGAGCGTGCTTTCCGGGCCCTGGCAAAATCATCTGCGGAGGATGGTCTTCGGGTCAGCACGACCAAGACTAAATATTTAAGTGTGTCCAAAGACCAGCACTAACTGCCGTCCGATATTACCATTGACGATAACACCTTTGCCTATGTCGGCGAATTCGTGTATCTCGGCTCCTTAGTAACGGACAAAAACGATATACTATATATCTTCTGATAATATAAGCAGGAAATAATGTCGGCCAATAAATGCTATTCCAGCCTGCTAAGGTATTGTTGGTCAAAGTTACTCTCAGGAAGCATTAATTTCTACCATACCATACTGAAATACGGCTCGGAAAGCTGGGTACTAAGCAAAAAAGTCGAGAACTCTCTCTCAGAACGGAATATCCTGAGGTGCATATTCGTGCAGTGCTGGAAAACGAGCAATGGCGAACGCGGTACAACTATGAGCTTTACGAGATGCACGCACGACCAGCCTAATGTTATTAAAAGACGTCTTATATGGGCAGAACATGTCGCAAGAATAGAGGAGACTAGAGCACCCAAACGTTTACTTGAGTAAACCAGATGCTCGGAGAAGAGGAAAACGCCCAAGCTCAGTTGGTTGGATGGCGTGTAGACCAAGATTTAAGAAGTGTTGGAATGAGAAATTGAGGACAAAAACCCGGAAATAAATTAGGTCACGTTAGAAAAATATACTTGACCAGGCTAAAGCCCACCCGCGGCTGTAAAGCCTCAGATGATGATGATGATGATGATTCATTCATGTGGGAGCCATGTTCTAGAGTGAATTGACCGAGCGAGCGTAGCGAGGGAAGCGTCTTTGCATCAAGTCTGGCAAAATTGGCGAGTTTGTATTTTACAACCGATCTGGACGAAATTTTGTGTACAGAATATAAAGACTTTTTTGTAATGTAGAACCCTTTTTCTTGCGCACTTACAGGTTTTTAGATTTTAGGGTTGTAATTACTGGAAGTTTATCTCCGTAAGTTACCTAGAAGATTTTTTATTTTTCAATCACAAGTAACACCTACACATCATGTCTACGCAAGCCTTGCATCCCTTAACATTAGTAGCATCACAAAATTATAACGTAATCGGAAGTCAACCATAACAAAAAAAGTTAATTCACTTTCAATGGCGATCAGCTGACTGCTTACACATAAATCGACATAATAGCATTATGTATAAACAGTAGGTATGTATTGTATACATAGGTATGATCGCGTTCAGTCGGGATTTCCTCGTTGTCGTCCGAGACATGATAGCGAGCGCTTTCAGCGGATACAGCGCTTTTTATTGTAATTCTATTGTTTTTGAGTCAGTTTTTTCTTCGTATAATTTTGTTTGCGCTAAAATTAGATGAGAGTTTAACATTTTTGTGATAGGTGAATTTTTTCCCTGTTTTGTTATATACGAGTAAGTGTTTCGTATATGTATTTTTTTTTTTTGGTTTTTATGTATTTTTCAAAAAGTTTCCTAGAATCTCTAAGTTTACGAAGCAGAAAAGATTAGAATGTCTTAAAAAAAATTAAGTACCTATTACTTAATTTTTTTAAAGACATTCTATTCTTTTCTGCAAAACTATTGCCCTGAATGAAAGCGTTTGAAGAAAAATACACAAAGATATTAAATAACACCACTAAAATCATAAAATAGGTAAATAAGTACTTAATAGGCTTCACTTTTGTCACCCGACTCTCGATTTCCAAAACGAGTTTACAACAGGCCATCCTCCTACTGCAGTTGCTAAGACAATACATTCTAAAACCATACTTTGTTTCCTTCGAGCGCGGCCGAGTGAGTAATGTTTACAAAAAAATGATAAACAAAAAGGTCAATGTACATGCGTTGCAAGTAAGCGGCTGCAGCGCTGAGCGGCGCGCTCAATCACAGCTGAGCCAGCAGGTCGGACACCTGACGTCGGCGGCCCCGCCCCCCGCCTGCCCGCCCGCGCTCCCCTGCCATCAGCTGTTAATGTACCCCCTCCCCCCGCCACACCGCACCAGCCTTTCCCCTTCGTTTGTGTAATGCGAGGAGCGTCGGCTATCAACGACACGCACCGACATTATATTTTTATGAGTATTGTTCTTATTTATTTCTGTACCAAGTTTTTGATGTTCAGTGTTATGTTTCGAATTTCATAATAGCTGACTACAAAGGCAGAATATCCATTGCATCATTTTGAATAAAAATACAACGTGACTAACTGGTTAGTAGCGGCATAATACATACAACAAACGCTAAGCACATTCAATGCAATTAATAATTAACAAATGCTAACCGCAGCGATTCCGACTAGTTATGGATTCTATTTGAGGCCACAGAGAACAACAAAAATGCCAACTTTTAATAATATATCGCACATTATGCCTGCCAAATGAATAATTTATCGCAGTGTGTCGATTCGGGGCTCGCATCCCCGGGGTTCGCGGGGTGTCCCCCCGAGGGGGCGCGCGGCGGGAGGGGCGCGCCGGCCGTCAGTCCGCGCCGAGCGGCCGAGCGAGCGCCATGTCCGCGTGTGCGCCGCGCGCCTGCTGCCGGCCGCGCGCCCCGCCGACGTTACTTGACATCACAGCGAAAATAGTCGCCGCCGCGATCCCGTTCCAACGCATCGAGGAGCGCTATGAACGCATCCCGGAGCCGGTGCAGCGCCGCGTCGTGTACTGGTCATTCCCGCGGGATGAGCGAGACATCTGCATGTACTCGTCGCTGGCGCGGGCGCCGCCCGACGACCACCGCAACATCGCCTTCTGCCGCGGCCTGAAGCTGCTGGAGGCTGGCTGCGTGGAGAACGTGCTACAAGTCGGTGAGTGTACACCCCGACGCGCCTGCGCCTGTTTACTAATATGCGCCTCGCCCACCCGCGCCGTATAAATAAAAACCTCGACGTGTGCGATCGATAGCTGCTCCTCTCGGGAATTATTCATGCGTCGGCTCGTAAAAGTTTCAGGAGATTAGGGCCTGCCGGGGACGGTGATGGTGACCCCACAACCTCCTCTGATCACAGAGGTCGGCCGGTCGCACCGCTCACTGTCCGTGTGACGCAACTAATAGGCTTATCTTGCTGCGATATCGATAACCCGGTAGTTGCATTGACGTTTAATCGATCCAAAGTTAAACATATTCACGATTTTCCAGTGGATACTGGCACTGGCCCGATAATGTCTCCCTGAGGCACGCCGGGCGACCGATAGGAAATCAGAGCGCCCGTAATTAATTGGGACTCATTACTATGCATCGATTCCGTTCCGCATCCATAATCCATAAGCCACTTCAATGGCTTTATTTCCTCGTCACAATATCGATATAAAACCGTGTGGTATAATTAATCGAACGCCTAATTAAGATCGACTTTCGAAACTATGCAGATGCATCGTGAAATTCGGCTGAGATTTACATAACTGGAAGTCCCGTTACATAGGGAATTACTCAACCGGATCGGCGTGGTGTCCGCGGCATCGGTGTCGCGGCCGCGAGACGCGCTCGCCTCCGATGGCATTAATCCATGCAGACGTCGTTTGTTACTGTCGCCGCTCTGAATAACGGACGCGAATAAACAATATTAATTGCCTGTTTTTATTTTTATAGGGTCAGACCCGGTTTTATTGTGCTCGGTCGTGGGAGGACGGGCGTTACATATTCATTTGTGCTTATCTGCCATCAGAACGACGATTACTGGTCATTTCGGGCCGTTTCGGGTCGCACTGCGGTCGCATACGCCACATTTGGTGAGGCCGCGTCGTTCATAATGCTGTCACGTCTCAGGAGAACTTCAGACGTATTAATGTAATAAAAGATATGGAGCATAAACACGAATTCATAGTTGAATCATGTCCGCAGTACGATTTTAGGCACTGGCTTACGTCCAACTTTAGGGCGGTGGAAGAGCCGCCTCGGCGAGATAGCGTTTCCGATATGAATCGTGTACTTATGTTACAGATAAACGCGTTAGTGGTCGGCGGCATGCTTCTCGTGTCCAAAGTGATGTAAGTTCCCACACCCATATCATCTGAGTCACACAATCTACGATCAGGAGGAACCGCCCACTTGAAGTAAAAACAGGCTGAAATATGTTCCGAGAATTTAGTCGTAGCTAACAAAGGTTGAAGTCAAGGAAGGATTAAATTGTCTGCTATGTAAATTTGTAGGTCAGACGAGGTCTGGGCGAAAGAAAAAGGAGCTCTGTTATTCCTATTGAAAGAAACTCGATTTCTATGAAGTCCTACTCGTGCAATCGGCATCGGAACTTTTAATGGAGTATGAATAACTTATGGACGCTTTTAAAATTTAAATGCATGCATATCGAGTTCCACCGGTGACAGCGTACAGACAGCACGAAATGTCATGTGAAGGAAAAAATATCTGGTTGGCACCATTCGAACAACCAACCAAACGAGAATAGCCAGATTCGTGTGTATGAATAAAAGAACGCTGCGCCCTCAAGGTACATGCAAATGATCGAAAATTAACCCCACGTTTTAAATGTATTGGATTCGCATGTACATATTTAATTGTCATGCAAAAATAAACGAGCGCACCCGGCACAGCTCTGTAAATATTTTAATTCAATGTTAATAACTTCATATCAATTCAGTTCGGACGAATCTCGGTGCGCTCCGACCGGTTCTCTGGCTGATCGAGAGCGCGGCCGTAGGGGTGTGTTTGATCAAACCATCGATACCACTCTTTGTTTGGATTTCATTTCACATAAAACGAACTGCAGCACGTTTCTAACACTGCAGTTCAATTAAAATTAGTAATTCCAAGGAAAAAGCATTTTCCGTACTGTGTCGACAGCGATCGTAGATTATTCAATAGAATCGATTTTCATTGGCTAGCATAATGGATGCATTAAATTTTTAAGTGCTACATCAACGTTCTTCTTATTAAATATTATATTGCTTTTCTGCTATACAATTCACAAGGCATTTCTTAGGGTGGATTTGTTAGGCACGACACTAGAAAATGTGTTTAAACAAAAAAATATGGTGACATGTCAGTCGCACGCAGCCGCAGTCATAAAGATTCATCTTCGAAACCGTACATATTTCTACCAAAATTGCCACATGAATCACAAACAAAATATGAAATACTGCAAACAAATATTTTTACAGTCTGTAAGCAATCACTCTTGTGCGATCGACTGACAAACGTGTGGCGTCCGTCATGCCAAAAAACATACATGATACATATTCAAATTGCGAATTTGAACAGAATGCAGATAAAGGTATAATTAAAACAATTTTAACGTAAAATCTGAATAATTAAATACAAAGTACAGTAGATACGAATATTTCCGTCCACATGTTGGTCTCACGGCGTGTCGTCACCAATTTAAGAGTTCACGGTATGGCTGCAGTTCTGAGAAGGACTGTAACGCCGCCATTATTCATAAGATGATCGTATGATATCCATGTGTATAACAAGTTTGGAGCTTAACGTCTGCGGTTTTTGTCGGATCCTTTTAGATTTTTAGGGCAACATTTCTTGTAATATGACCTGTTTTATTTGTGACCTTTCAGTAAGCGTTTTGTAGTGTATTGCAGTGTTTCTTCGTCAAAAGTCAGAATCGAGTTCAAACGGGTACCACAATGGAACAACCTTTTTTCCTTTACCGTGGTCAGTGGTAAAGGAAAAAAGGTTGTTCCATAGTTACAGGATACGTGAGTGGCTGATTAACAATAGTCATTGATTTAGCTCATTATCATTATGAAATGTAGCGGAAACAGGAAAATCCCATAAATACTGGATGTTTTATCTCGGTTTTTTATATGTAAATGACCAGAAATTAACCAGCTCTGAAAATTATATAAGATTCTAAAATATAATTATTAATAAGTACCAAAGATAAGACAAATCAGAAAGAATTTTAAACCCATCATTAATCAAATTAAAGTTCATGAAAAAATCTGAACCTATATATATCGATAAAATTACTTGATTTATCAGACCATCCGCATGACTGCTCAATTGATCATATTGGGACCCCATTTGTCACAATTGGGGAACATCTTGCAATAGACAACAAAACCATCTGACATAGTAAATGTATAAGCATCATTTTAAATAGATGTGCCTTCTGTATCTGCAAGAGACTGCTGGACGCTCCCATATGGACGTTAAAAAAGCTTTGCTATTGGTATATTCCCATTATAGTGAAGACGCGGTGTTCTCATATGAGAAAGAAAAGAAAGAAAAAAATGTATCGTCATATCGTCTATGTATAAGAAAAACCATGGAGGACAAAATGCTTTCATTTTACTGACATTTTTGACACTGACTAGAGCTATTAAACTTGGGTTATGAAACTAAGCTTATCCATCATCATCACAACCCCACTTCACCAACTGCAATCATAGGCCTCTCTTTTCTTGCTTAACCTTGATCTTCTAGCCAAATGATTTCAGCAATATTTCTTCTTTTCTGACCACAAGTTTTTATCTCAAACATTTTTAAAGGATGAAATAAGCCTATTTACACAGCCTGACAAGAATGTATGCACATTTCCTACACTGTTTAAATATATTACACACATTGTTTGTACGACAATTGTTTTTACAAAACCATCAAAATGGAATATGTCATTGTAATTACTTCTTATCGTAGTTTAAATAACCATAATCGTGATGTGTGTAATTGTAAAACAATCTGTGCGCTATTATGTCTGGTAATAATCTCGTGTTCGTCCGCAGGCGTAATTGCTTTAGAATGAGAATAGAAAAAAATTGGTGACACACTGTTGCATAATTGTGCTAAGAATCAGCTTTAGTTTGCATCCCTTTTAGAAATAAAGTCCGGACTGTTGTTAGAATAAAAAGTTTTTCAAAATTGCGAAATATTTTTGATCTGTTTCAGAGAATCACGAATTGGTCGTTGATCTTTCCCTTTCTGATGCGTCAATCCTTCGGAACGCAATGTGCCGAGAACCACAAGATAGTGGTAGATCACACAATGAAAACGACAAAAAGCGCTTGCTTGGCTTGAACGTAAAATTCTACAGAATTTTACGTACAAGCCAAGCATTTAGATTTAAGAGACAACGAGGCTATTGATGTTTGGCTAGCCTCGGTTTCCCTTCGCATTATTTGCAATACTACAATGACTCACTCTACTAAACCATATCCGTTAGTATTTCAACAACTAAAGCATCTATTCACGAACACACCATCACATCCGTAAAAAACCACCAACCACATGTCAATACAATCGCGATTCATAGCAACAAAGAAATTACAGAGCAAACTGACAAACAGACAAACTCAATGCTCCTCTGTCCAATAACAGTGTATCATAGTATCCACACAAGAACAGTTCTGTCGCGCGACCTCGCACCAAAAACTAAAGTAACACGTCCCCCCATATGCTCAACATCACCCCCTCTAACACCTATATAAATAAGCAATGGGAAAGACGAGGTAGATCTCGAAATACTGGTCGCGCTCACAAAGACCTGCTTGTGAGTACCAAAAGCACCTCCGCATTTTAGAATCCAATTGCAAGTTTACGCGTGCAATTCGGGAGGTCCTTAATGTTCAGGGAATAGAGGATGTTTTGCAATGAATAGAGGCATTGTTGGTGAACACATACAGTGAATCTTTGAAGCCAAACAAGCTTGTGAAGAGTATTGAATGCTTGATTTGATGGTGAAAAGATAAACTCGCGAGTACCTGAGAAATTTTGGTACTGTTGGAAAGTTTCATCTAATACGTTACAGAACTATTTCGTTCGAACTTTGTTTAAAATTGAATTCCATACAACAATGTGTTTTGTAAATATGTGTATTATTACTTTTCCAGTTTATTTTCTTTGGTTATTACCGAGTACCTATGTGTTAACGTGTCGAGATAATCTAGGACAGAATTGGCTTTGTGATACGGCAGCGTTCACGCAAATACTGGTTTGGATTGTTCCATCGATGTGGACATAATAAATTAGATGTTAACGAGTAATGGATTTATGACGTTGGTAATGATAGAGCACTCAATAGCTATTATAGGCTTCGGCTGACTACAACGTTGTAGCTGTAGCACTTGTCGATTCTTCACAGATTGTAAAAACGTCACCTATTAAATCACTTACAGAATTTAATTAAGGGAATATTTGCTGTGCGAAGAGGATAGAAGCAAACCGAAATAAGCGATGATATTTTCTTGATTGACAACAATTCAGAAGATGTTTCCATTTTAAATGCAATGATTTGCTAATCACACAACCTCCTAATAAGGATTAAAATAGGACTTCATTTAAATGTTGATACTGCAGATAATTCCGAATGCAAATCCAAGGTCTAACCAGATCCATATTAATGCAGAACCAATTACATGATGACTAAACTAAATAAGTAAATAATGATTCAATATAACGTGGGAACTACTAGTACAATACATTGGGTGTTAATTGATACAGAGTTCAAGGTCAAATATAGTCAATTGCAAAGCTTGTGACCTTCACGATCAATCGGGCTCAAATTGCTTCTTTATACGAATAGCTATAGTTTCTGAATTGTGATCGATTATCTTGGCTGAGACCTGAGACAAGTAATGAGTGGGCAAGCAAGTGTGAGTCTTATGTTGATGCTTGCGACTGGCCGTGCGATCTTTTTTCGGAAGCTAGTTTCTTAAATATAAACATGTTCTAACAGTTCAAAATAAGCAAGAGCCTAAAAAGTAGACAGATGAAGGAAATGAGGGAATTGATGAGCCCAAAGAACATATATCACAAATCCTATCATATGCGGAACTTACTTGATCAGTTGTCCAAAGAAGTTTCGATATCGTGCGCGTTTTAACATTTATTTAGGCCGTATTTTGAAGTCAGTTCTGTGAGCAACATTCACATTAATTTTGAGACTCAGCTGCATAAAAATTGAGTGTCTTCGATAATCGTAAAGCAGCTGAATCGGTGGGTAATCAACGACCCAGTTCTAACACATCGTCATTCAAACTGATTTCGACAGCCATCCGAATTCTGACGAGTGTTCCGATGACATATACTACGTACCTACCGTAGCGACTTCTAGTGACTCACTTCCATGTATATTTTGTATTAATTTAATAAACGCTTGTACAATTTAAATACAATGATTTTATATGAGCTCATTGTTTGCAATCAAGATTACGTATCCTTCTTATTCTTTATTTTTTGCAGCTTCTTGGTTGATATGAAGTGTAGGAACCTAAGTCAGTGCACCATTGGGGCTTTTGTGCCATTCCACACAGTACGCGTTTTGTATTTATGATGAAAGTTTTGTTTGAAATTCATTGCAACAAAATGTGAAGGACTTGTTAGAATCGTTAATCGTCCACGTTTTCATTTGCAAAAGGCCTGAAAACATTCTCGGGGATTTACCTGTTCAAGCATTTTCCTTTAAAATATTAGAAACTCCCATAGTTTGCATCTGTACCGTACCGAACCGAAAGAGTAAATATTACCATCACCAAATTCTCTGAAGCAGTTTGCATGTTATTCGCGACGTAACAATGAGCATTTTATTATTTTGTAAATAAAACCAGGACAGACATGCTACCAAGAAGACTGACAAAGAAAATGTTGCAACACATAATTATGTTCTTAAGAAATCATATGTTTGTTTTACCGTTACGAAATCATGCTTTTCTTGTGTCGAGAGGAAAATTGCAATGAGGATATTATTTTGTAATTATGCAGCTAAAGGATAAGTCAAAGAATAAACAGCGCCCGTAGTGTGATTCGTCATGATGGTCTGTCTTTGTGTTTTAGTTGAAGCCTCAAGACAAATATGGGACCAGTAAAAGACAACAAAACATGCCTCAAATCCAAACCTATTGTACATATGATTCACCTCCAAATTAAGAACCAAAATGAGGAAAACCTACATGGCATTAAAAAAGAAGAGTAACCAGTTAATACAACTAAACAAGGCTTGCCAAATGAACTGAAAATAGTCCAATCTAAAAATAGGATCACAGTAAATACTTTTATCACCACGCCTGGGTCAAATACAGTCAGGTCAGATCCAATTACCGCCTCAAAGGGGCGAAAGGTGAGAGGTCGCGCAATTAGCTTCAATCAGACGCCAGGAAGACGGAATTAACTTATTAGGGGGCAGGCTTTGGCACTGACCCGGGGAAATATGCGTTGTGCTTGACATTTTACATTGTAGGGTTCAATAAATTGTAAATTATTTGGTGTAAGTAATGAATCAGGAGGGGCTTGTAGCTTAGTAATGTCAGCCGCACGGGTCAATCGATCAGGTTAAGCTACGCTTGCCGCGGTTGGATGGGTGACCATTTTTGCCTACCAAGACCCCTCCGTGCTCGGAAAGCACGTTACGCCGTTGGTCCCGCTCTCATTTGTAAATCTTTGACATTTGTTACGGGTCGTCAGAGGCCCGAAAGTCTGACAACCAGTGGGGTATCGTGTTACCCAATAACTGGGTTGTGGAGGTCAGATAGGCAGTCGCTCCATGTAAAATACAGCTGCATTGGGCTAGACTGGAAGCCGACCCCAACATAGTTGGGAAAATGCTAGGCAGATGATGACTAAGTCATGTCATGAATCACTTACCACCATTAATTTGGAAGATACAGCCTTTTGTGTTTTCATCCAGACCATTATGGAAGAAGTCATAAAGTTCTGTACAGTTTCTCTGTCTCTCTACTCAAGGCAGTCAGAGATCATATTTTTCTAAATTAATTCAATGCTTATGATAGGTGATTTTGAAGACGAGTTTATTCTTAATCGATGTTATGCAACCTATAATTAAATCTAGAGACAGATCAAATCGAACTATTGAAAATCGATTATAATATAAATTGATAGTCTCCGAACATTTATATTGTTCTGATTTTATCGATTTGGCACGAAAATGACATTCAAATACTATAAATTGTTAATAATGGTTCAAATCTGCTCATGTTCTAAATTAAAAATCTGCCCGATTTGGTTTATTTAAGCATCCATTCACCACCAACATATTCATCCTCTAAAACGAGAACTTTGAATTCTAAATGAACAGCTACAATTTTGGACTATGCAGTAACAGAGCATTTGGCTTTTCCTTAGGGATCGCAGAATCGCAGATTATATACACGCTTAGAAACGTTTTAAAACCAAAAGATTTTCTGAAAGGAAGTTCCTTATCTCATGTTTACTTCTTGCACTTGGCGAATGGGAGCTAGCCCGAAAAAAGATTTTAACCATGACGAAAAAGATTTTACACATTTTAACCATCACGAAACTTTTGTTATAAATGTAACTAACAAGCCAAGTGGAAAAGCGAAAGGAACTTCGTTCCAACAGGGTGTCCCAGGATACCTCTTTTGTGTTTCTTTTATACGCACATAAAGATGGTCCACTAGTGCACCCACAAAAAAATACACCATAAAGTTATAATTAAAAAACCATAAAAATACTCCTCGAACTTTTGAATCGACCGAACTACATGACTTTTAAATATCCATAACGTCACAATAGTCTCCAATATCCATCAAACTGTAGACATAGACAAGGAGGTTTTGTAATGTAGATGTGTATCATTTGTTATTGTCAATTATAATGATACGAGCTTGCTTGAAGGCTAGCTTGGCTTGTACATTTATATCGGCGAACATAAACGGCTTGTGACAACGATTTACTTCGTGGGTTGGAGTGATGGTTGATCGTTTTTTGTTTGCTCTGAATTAAGATCTTGTTTCTATTGTTTGTTTGGGATATTCGATTATGTCTCCTTTGAGTATAATATTTATAGGTGGTGCTTTTAGAACAACCAATCTGCTCGTATCAATGCAACGTCTGCAAAAACCTCATTTACAAGCAGACCTATATTTCTACTACTTCTTGAAGGATGACTGCTAATCTTGACCTTTGTAAGAGAAGCCTCATCCATCATCATCATTATTAATTTGTCTTTTTCTGTCTATTACTGGTCTTTATAGTTTTGTACGTCAATCATCTTGGTTAGCTTTCGTCCATCAGTTTCCTGCGAACTTCCATCTCTACCAACATCATATGCTCCGTTTCCCAGATACCTATCAAACATCAACAATTCCCCGTTTGTTGACAAACCTTTCACCCACATTTCACACACTCTAAACACCAAAATAAGGTCGGTACACTTGAAAAACTAACAATTTTATCTAGTTTCGCAACTCCGGTTACTATCGACCGATAGGCAGGCTCGCATGGTTGACCCAATATTCAATCACAGATATCGTAAGTGTGTCAAAACATTTTGACAAGCACTACTAATAATGTTACATGTACTATTTAATTTTGTTTGTGCTGATTGGCTGTAGGTACTGCCGCATGTCTGTTGCAAAACAGATTCGAGCTTTGTAAAGCATTTTCCCAACTCGGTTGGGGTCGGCTTCCAGTCTAACCGGATGCTGCTGAATACTAGTATTTTACATGAAGCGACTGCCTCTTTCCGGTGAAAGAGGCAGTCGCTTCATGTAGAGAACCTAGTAACTGGGTAATACAATACCCCTTGGCAAGATTGGTTGTCAGACTTTCAGGCTTCTGACGAAAAAGATCCACAAATGACAGCCGGGACCAACAGCGTGCTCTCCGGGGCGCGAAGGAGTGTATGTAAAGATCGTCCGAAACCCATTCCCGGCCAGCCCCGGCAAGCGTAGCTTAACCTGATGGATCGACCCGTGCGGCTGTTATTACTTAGCCACGGGCTCTTCTAGCACAAGCTTTATAGTAGGTAGATATATGTATAATAGTAAAATTCTAGGAGCTATAGTAACTGTTGTAGGTGGGTCTTCGTATATAGAATGGTTTTCTGAGTAGTCTTCCCTGTTGATGTTTCCGTTTTATGTTTAATCTTTTTGCGCTGCGAGTGCGGTCTAAAATTATAGAAGGAGTCTCAATAGCCAGATGATCCTACAGAAGATCACAGGGAAGACCTGGATGAGACTAGCACAGACCAGGGCAGGATGACACAAAAGGGAGGAGGTCTATACCTACTCAGTCCTACTGATTCTCATGATGTAACCAATTTATTTGTATCCATTTTTTTATTTAAAAGAGTGTCCGTGGAGTTTCTTGCCCGTTCTTCTCCATAGGTACCTACTACGCTTTGGAATGGGCAACTAGCTTCATATTTCTGACTGACCGACTCCTTGACAATTCAAAAGTGAAGTGGTTTAATTGAAATAAATGCTTTGAGTTTGAGTTCAGCAGTGTGTGGAATAAGTCTGTCATTGATGGTGATGATGAAACGGTCTTGAAGATTTACTTTTGCTTAATTTTCTGCAGAAACCAACTCATTAATCTTACCTTAGGTATAATGCAGTACACAAGTTTAAGATAAT
Source organism: Lithophane socia (assembly GCA_947522985.1). Classification (NCBI taxonomy): domain Eukaryota; kingdom Metazoa; phylum Arthropoda; class Insecta; order Lepidoptera; family Noctuidae; genus Lithophane; species Lithophane socia. The sequence goes on along the minus strand of OX383268.1, from coordinate 12,671,273 downwards.
TTAAAACTGATACCTGCCTCCGAGTCCCAGCCAACAGAATGCAAGTACACCTTCTTCATTCATAATAAACTGGACAGAAAGTCCTTCACCCATGGAAACCGGAACCAAACATCCACTCATTAGTCTGAACATGAAAAACCTTGTTCTGCGAAACAATAAACAATTACTCTAACGCTTCGCAGTAGTTCTATCATCCTTAGGTCAGTGGTATCATTAACACTATTGAAAGGTTCCTTCTCACTAGATCCTTTCTGTTCTCCTATCTTTATGATGTTTTTCTCTTTTTTGTTTTGTGTACCACTAAAAAAAATATCAAAATAACAACATTATTGTGATGTACGAATTGCTATTAATTTTCGTATCGTTATAAGTTCATTTGGAGTTGGAAATCCCTTTTGTAGGATCCTTTTTACCCAATTATGGCAAAGCCGAAAAGGAGGATGATGTTTTTGCTTTTGCAGTGCATTGAGACAGTAGTGATGCTAGAAGAAATTATTTAGGCACATAATTATGCTGCTTTGACAGTCGTCACGGGAGTCAGAATCCTAAATGTCTGACAACCGGTCTTACCAAGGGGAGGTCAGATAGGTAGTCGCTCTATGTAAAGTATTCAGCTGCATCCGGTTAGACTGGAAACCGAACACAACATAGTTGGGAAAAGGCTAGGCAGATTGATTGCTGCTTTAGTTGGTGCAACCGGTGCAACGCAAGATTTTGAGGGGTAGTGACGAAAGAAACAAACTTGACACACAGATTGGTGAACAAAAGATGCTGATGACAATAAAAAAGATTGCAGAGAGTACAGTATTTAAAAAATCAATGATCATAACACCTGTTGTAAGATTAATAATACCCATTCGTATCAAAGGAATTTAAAATTTAATAGTTAGGAACGACCAACATTTTGTTTCGAGTGATATCCACCATATAATATTAGCCCCAACTACAACTCACCCATGCATTAGGAAAGTCGATACAGATATTCAGTTTTTCGACAAATCCTCTGCCGTGTATCAGCTGCCATTTTGGGTGGGACTGTCAACCTTCCTTTATCGCAGGCTTCTTTTCAGCAGAGGTGGTTATTGACTGCGTACTACGTACGAGGGTGATCGTTTTACGCTACACATCAGTGTACCAACACCTTTACCGTGGTTCTATGCTCGGAACGGACCGGAAGCCAGTAGTTGAGAATAGCACTTTATTTAACTTTACATTGTGTGATTGAGTACCTACCTACCCCATGATTACGTATTCAACGAGTTTTTTATCTCTCCTTAATTATCTTTTGGTAAAAACTAAAAAAGAGCCTTTTTTTTCTTAGAATTCTGAAATAACAATGTAGGTTGGCAATCTTGGGAGTCTTTGTGCTAGATGCTTTGGGCTGTATTTTACCTATACTGCGGATAGGTGGTTGTTGAAAATTTTAGGGGTTAATATTGTGGGGGTCGTAAGCATTCCGGGGAGTAAAATTATTTGCTAAATGTGACTGGCAGCAATCAATCTGCCTAGCCTTTTTCCAACTATGTTGGGGTCGGCTTCCAGTTTAACCGGATGCAGCTGAATACCAGTATTTTACATGGAGCGACTGCCTATCTGACCTCCACAACCCAGTAACTGGGTATAATACGATAAGTATAAGCCCCTTGGTAAGACTAGTTGTCAGACTTTCGGGCTTCTGATGACCCTTAGCGACAAAGATCCAGTCGGGACCAACGGCTTAACTTGCTTTCCGAGACACGGACCAACCCCGGCAAGCGTAGCTTAACCTGATGGATCGACCATGCGGCTGATATTACTTAGCCACGAGCTCCTCATGTGACTGCCAGCATACATCAATATATACAACATGACGCCTGTTTGCCCCGAAGGTTTAGGCAGAGGTGTACCACAGTACACCCATATTTTGCCAGCACTCATTAAGGGATCTCGCGCACCAGACGGCCCCTGGGACCCCACAGCAAATACAAAAGAGCTCGTTGTGGTCTGAACGTTGCCAAACCCTTTCCGATAAACAATTACAGAACCTCCTTCCACTTTTTTCTAAAACCGACCGAAAAATTAGAAAACAAGGGAAGATCGATTTAGTAAGTTCGAAACAAAAACCGATCGAAACTATAAATAAGCCTGAGGCGACGAGGGCTAATCGTAGCAAAGCGCACGTACCAGCCAATCATGTGTAATTTGGTACCACTTTGTACCAATAATAAAACAAATTACTATTGTAACGGCCCTTTGGACCTACTACGGTATGCCACTCAGGTTATTATAGCTAAAATCATTTTTTTTATAGATTTTTGTTTAAATTTTTTTGGTGACTGACTACACTTATTTGGGGGTGGGGGCATCAAATGTGATGAAACATGTTCAGCAGTAGAATCTTACTACATATTATGAATACGGAAGAAACTCGGTCTGTCTGTAACCTTTTCACACTTCACCACTAAACGTTTTTTAAAACAGATAGGTAGCCGGAAGAACCTCATATCACCAGTATTAAAAAAAATATGAAATACAAAATAAACGCAGACGAAGCCGCAGGCAACAGCCAGTATCAGTCAAATTCCAAAATTAGTCGTTGAAAAATTACGCTTGATGGAAAGTAAGATCAACACCGATAAGTGTGATGTCTTATGTGATCCTAAAGTCCTAATGTAAATTTTCTGAATTTCGTGAATACAGTCTAATCCATTCATCTAAAAATCATTAACAAAAATGGTTTTCTGGCTGTACCATGTGTAGGTACAGTAAAACAAACAAATGTTCACATAACTCACAAATACCACGCAACTTCAGTTAAAATTTATTATCCAACTTTTGGCCATTCCACCATCAGTTTAATATGCAAAAACAGAAAAATATCAGTAAATCAATCAAGCGCAACATCGCCGTCGGTCGTAATAGCGATCGGTTTAGTGTTGCCATAAACAACAAAGTATGAATGTACTAATTTAACAATAACCCTATAACGCGACCGGGGGAGGGAGGACCAAAATTGCCTGCGGGGGTACTCCCGACCCAACTCGGTCCGATGTGCTTTAAAACTTGATGCCCCCAAGTGGGAGGGCTGTAACTCTTTAGAATTCAACTGATTTTTAATAGATGCGACATTTCAGGGTATTTCTAAGGATATTGCTGTCGTTGTGCATCGCTGATATTGTTTTGTTTTTGTGTATCATTTTTTATGCCTTACTGGTTACGGTCTGGGGTATAGCATTAAAATTTTACGTGAATAAAGATTTCGATCTCGAAAATTACTTGCCTGTAGAGTAGAGTGGAGCAAAATAACTATAAATCTTATACAGAAACATCATTATTTCTATCTATAGAGCCAAAAGGCAGCTAACAACTTTGCTGCGGCCCTCTCAGGTAAATGTAGATGAGTAATGGTTATCATGACACATCCATGCACAAAGAAAATAACACAGGTACCTATACGTATACAGCATATATTCATGACCAAAAGGGAAGAATCACAAAGGAGAACCATAAATAATTAATAAGGTGAAAGTCCCCGGCTGCCTATTCGCATTAATAATCTCCTTTTAATAGTGATAGGTGCAGAATATTATTTGGCGAAATTGGCTCCCTGCCCGCACCGAGGACGCCTAGAACTCCCAACTTTACATAATTTACTTTTGGCAAAAAACCTACAAAATTATTCATTCTCCGTTCGAAAACCAATATCGGGTCCGCCATGTTGGCTGAATCCGAAATAGGCTTCACAAATTTGTTTTGTGAAAAAAAGCGGGGAGATTTGGCAGTTGGCAAGGTACCTGGCACGGCGGCCGGTCGTCGGCACTTGGCAGCGCCCTTAATGCGCCTGCCAATGTGCACTGGCCGGCCCGGAGATTTGGCAAGCCAACATATTTCGACACCTTGTAGGAAAGGATTTAACGTTGTTTCCTTTGGCATGGCGGAGGCACCATCAAAGTGAAGCGTCAGCCGCAGACTTACGAAGCCCATCCTCACGCACAAATATCTACTTTGCGGTGTAATTTGTTGTTCGTAATGCGCGGCGGTAAATCTTGCGAATCTGATGTTGGTTTCAAGGTTTTAAATCAACTCTTTACATGAATGTATCTTTTCAAAAAATAATCCAACATGAAGATTGCAGTGTTCCCCATTCCCTCATTCCCTGGGTCGTTGAGACCGCAAGCGGGAGCCGGTTAATAACTCCAGGCGCCGCACAAAATGATCTCCACTACAACCAATTAAAATAGAATTAGTGAAAACACAAAAAAGCTAAGAATTTCAACTCTAATTAACTGAAACTTTACAAAAAAAATATCATATAAAAACGTCTCGCGTGTCATTAGACCCCTGCCTCCCGGTGGTGTTATATTACGAACACAATTTATCCTTTTTCAACTCTCTACCCTGGCGTTAAGGTTCAATTTTGACTAGCAGGTACGTAGAAGTAAATATGCTTTTACCCCCTCGGAGAGTGGTCCCTTTTTTCTTCAATTTTTTCGTCGTTTTGTACCTGTGGGCACAACAAAAAGTGTTGCCGGGTGAAGCCAGATGCCTGCACTTGTATCAACACATGGATGTCCCATTGTGCAAAACGCACAGAAATGGGTTGAGCATCTTGAAAAGCTACATTCTGTACAATAAGTTTCATATTACTGGGAGCTGGTATTGAAATGTCAGTATTTTTATACATGTGTTTGAAATTTTGGCGACGGCACGCCTATAAATTTTGGTAAGAATGTACAAAATGTGAGAAATGATTTTGTTTCGGCGAGGAACGCAACGCCACTACACATAAGTTTTGTTATTTTACATGTTTGATCAAAGAGGTTATTTATCTACAACATTTATTCATTGGAGGAAGTTTTATTTTTACTTTTTCGCAGACCATTTTTTATTCAAACAATTCTTTTAACACGATTGCTTGTTTAAAAACTGCTTTTTCTTCCGGATCTTGTTCCGAGAACGATAAAACTTCGAAAACTGGTAAAAAGCGCGTAAAATCCACACCAAAACCCTTTCTGAGTCTTTCCTCAATACTTTACCTTTAACATTAATCAAAAAATAATACCTTCAAAGGAGCACTTCAACCGCAAGCCGAATCTGACATTCTGACCACAATACAACCTCGCAAACTTATCCCGACACTCTATACAAAGAAAATTGACACTTAAAACCTAACACTTAAGGTTTTTACGACCTGCACGTGTAAGTTAGTTCTCTTAACCCGTTGAACGAGTTCTGGCTATTGTTTTGAACGTATTTTTTACTTCAGTTTACTTCCCAGCCCACCCGGATGCCTGCAATCAATAGATTAGATTTAATCTTAGATTATCGCATGGCAGGATGCGTAGTAAACCTATAATAGCAGCCTTGGATGCCACTAACATGGAAATGATTTTAGAGTCTCTGAATAAAGTTTGAATTGAGGTGTGATTTAGAAAGATTGGGAAAGATACACAATTTTATCATATACGTTAGAAAGAAAGTTATCTTCCTAAGATGTCTATAAATGTAAAGCTAAAGCAGGAAATAATGATCTGACGCTAATAGTGCAGGTTATTGGCCCAGACTCCAAATAAATTGGGATAAGGGCAGGAGAATGATATCCAGACGAAGATCTGATCAGTGCAGGTTCTTGGTGAGGACTAGCATGTAATAATGAAGAATAAGAATTCTCTTAATTTCCAAAGATAATTGCGACCTAAAGGACCATAGGACTTTTTTTTTAAATATTTGTTTTTCTTAAAACAAGCAACCACTCATTTTGCCAACATTACAAGTTCTTGTCAAACATTGCATCCTTACAAATAAACCAAAGTAAATATAAATGGCAGGTAACATCATAAACATGGTCTTTTAGGCTGTGCAGTATAATTTCAACATTTCATGACACTAATGAACGGGAAAAAATATAGGTAAACTATCATAAGATTGAATTTTGATAGAAATTAATAAAATGCGACACTGTACGAAGGACTGACATGAACAAGGAAAGCAAAGGTATTGGATGGTTATCGTATCATATTCATAACATTATCAAAACGCCGCTGGAATTTGGGTTACTAAAATGTAAGTGTTGTGTTGTTGGCGTTCAAACGTGACGTTATATGACATTTTTGAATAAAAGATGTAACTGTAAGTAGATGGTATGGATTGTTAGCAACGAAAGGGACTGCTGGATTTTGCAAAAGATGATATACTTTTAATTATGGCAAAGATGATATGGAAGCGAATAGTGATAAGATGGATAGCTGATAGAAATCTCTGCATTTGGTGCAGACCGGACGCTGAGAGCTTCCGGTCTGCCGTCTGCACCAAGTTCCAAGTCGACCGATAGACATCCGACGATTAACGAAACACGAAGTTTGCCGAGGGACATTAAGAAAATAGCTGTACTGTACTTATGGATGGATATAGACACACGTTCCTTACTTGATGTGGATATCTTTAGCTTACACGTTCAACTTCTGATCTGACCCTATCTATCAAAAAAACAATAATTAAGTACGTCCCAAAATATACACATTGATTAGATTAATAATAATATTATATCGGGAGTGCTAGGTATGAGTGGGTAAACAAAACGGCTAGATTAAATGAGATATTTTTTTTTAAATAGTATGGAGACAGATATTTAAATATAGAGAAACTCTGCAGACTTGATGAGTATCGATCGATATCTATAAACACGATAAAATAAAAAGACGTGATCATTTTTTTTGGGGTTAACGACAGTTTGTTGGTTACTGGGAAGTATGAGTCGAGAAAATCTGTATTTTTTAATTAAAAAACTATTTTTTTTTTACTTACCCTACCTGCGCTTGATCACCCCAAAAAAAAGCTCATCAAATTAATTACTATTATGTTGCTAATTAAATTTGACCCTGTAGGTAGGAGGTAGTATCTTAAATCTCTTTGTATAGATAGAGAAGCCTACATTGACATTAGCAATATGACAAAATATTTTAGGAAAAAACAGCGAAAAACTAAAACATATGTGCGTAGGTATATTCTAAGAACTAAAAACCAATTTTTAAGTGACGAGTAGGTATGTATGTTAAGTGACTTATGTATATGTATGTTAGAATCTCAGATTACTCATTTACTAAATTCTATGCTAAATTCACATTTTTGTTTAGTCGTCGGTACCCACACACCAAAAAATGCTAAATTAACAAGTTCAAAAGAGTACATAAAATCAAATCGTCCATTAGCAGTGCATTAACCTCTTTTTTGAGTCATTGTTACAAGAATCATGTAATTTGATGTTAACATTTTTTTCCTTACCTCAATCCTTGAGTTTTAAAGAGGTATTTTTTCAAATGTTTTGATGGATTTGCCTCTCTTCCCATACAAAGGTAATCAAAGTAGAGGTAATGAAACCACCTCTATAATATTATCGTCATCTGCCTAGCCTTTTCCCAACTATGTTGAGGTCGGCTTCTAGTCTAACCGGATGCAGATTGCAGCTGTATACCAGAAGTTTACATGGAGCAAATTGATGTAGGTTTAGGTACAGTCAATCACACAACAACACAAATACGTAACAATTTGACATTGACAGCAACGTAGTGCGATTTTCGTAGTGTTACCAGTTTACCACTGATGTGCGGTTCACTGTATTACCTAAGTAAATATAATTTTAAGAATAATTAGTTTCGTGTTACACGACAATTTTAAACCCTTTGTTTATAACCAATCTACAAATATTTATTTCAAATAATAATAATTATAGCAACTTTGTGTGTAACTCTCATTGGATTTTAAACCACTAGGAGTGTGTTTATGGATAACTTGTGGATTACGTAGGCGGAAATTCGAACTGAATTATATTCAAGTAAATTAGTTTACATATATATTGTCAGTTAGCATGAAACCGTTATGGGAAACAACCAGTTTATTTTAATAAAATTTATTTGTGCGTGATTACTGAATCATGGTCATTTATAAAGTGCACTTTTATAGGAAATACCATTTCTGTACTTATATTTAATTACAAAATGATTTTATTAATTAGATACCTCAGTAATCTTCTATAATAATTAATATCAAATATCTAGTAGGATAGGATACCGTTTTAAAAACGTCTCGGAAATCGGCTAAAGAATCAATCGGTTAACAGAAACGCAATTCTCACGCTTTCCATTTTCAAATTTGACAGCTAATGTCACAGCAGCCGATCCACCCCAATGTCACCCCAACTCGCATGTTTTGCATTTGAAAGCGTTTGAGATCCAAATATAAACAGGCCCAACCCTTGCACTGCCTCTGACACGCTAATCTAACGTTGTATACGTTGTAGTGTTGTGACATCACCACAGTTTATACTATGTCGTCAGACGACGGAATTGAGTTTTGACTATTTTGGGAATTTATTTAATATTTTAAAAAGTAGATAGACAAATTGTCTCCACAGACAGACTATTTATAATAATTATTGTACATAATACATTTCTTCCAAGACTGCAGCTTCAAGTTTCATGTCACTGCAAAAGTAATACAAAACTGTCATAAAAATATTATCGTAACAAAACCGTTAACCACTCATATTCTTGCCTATAATCCCTCGCTTTCACAACAGCAACTATTATAAAACCTTTATGTCTTCAATCACAAATACAAAGCCCACAGTTTTTGTCAAATTGAACTGAAATTTGTCATGCTGACACAACAATTAAATCATAAAATTCACAATAAAACAAAATTCATAATTAACAATTTGACGGAACCGTTATTCAAATTAAGAATACAGAAATCAATTTTGACGTTTGAAACGTCAATTAGTTGTCATATTGTCATTTATCAATCAGAGGTGTCACTAGCTTATCGATTTACCATAGAGGTACCTACAGTTAGGATCTTTAGAACAGCCAGTATCTTTGGAATGAATTGAAAGCCAAAATTGGCAAGCGGCTAAATAGAATAAAGTCTTTAATGACAGCAATAATGTGCTTTAATTATTTAAATTAAATTATTTCAACCCTATCTAAAGTGAACTTTGCAATAGTCGTAAACTATTAAGTAGGTGGGCACTGAAGAAGGTTAAACACTTCTTAAATAATTCCCTAAGGAGTGAACATACTTGAAGGTACACTAGTAACCAATAACAGAAACGGGTAGTAGAAATTAAATTAGACTTAGTTCGGGCCCTTTGAGCCTTAGATTAAGGTAGATTAGTTGGGCGGGCCCCTTCCATAGGATTATGGGAGACGTATGGGGAATTGGCTTAGTCTATGGCTTCAGGATATTTGATTAGACAGGATGAGATCTAAGTTTAATGCAAAGATACAGTTCACGATTATACAGGGTGTAAAGAGACCCATCACATAGCCGTCAACTACGCAATCTGTATAAAAAAATAATTGCTGGGAAACGAGTTTTATTTTTGGTGTGAAAAATCGCTGTTTACGGTAGTGCGCAAGGTAACGCACGCAAAATATTGTGTTTATGGGTGCATGCAACGGTTCAGGGTTCGTGGGGGTATTTAAAATCAAGTTACAACATTTAAAACTTGTTTTTTTTAAACACGTCTGAAAATGTTGAAACCTTGAATATCTCCGTAACCAGAAGGTTCCGAAGTGTGGTCCAAAACAAAAAAATGATCACAATGAAGGGAATAACAAGTGAATTTCGGCTTCGTTAAGCGCCTTTTTACCGCTGCAGAAACAGGGTAATTACAGAATAAGCATTTGGCTCTATTACCGCTTAAATGAATCAAATAGACAGACGTTTCAACTCTGGAACTTGACAGTTATTATAGCATGTTGCCAGATGAAAAAAAAAGCTTTATAGTACTTTTTTTGCCAAGCTTCATGCTTTAACCGTTTCTTTTGTTTTTTCTAAACTAATCAATGATCGCTTTAAAATCCTTCGCGTACAGTAAAATTTTACGATCTTGGTAGTAGCAAACTTGTTCAAAGTGGTCTAAAACAAAAACTGCAGCTTGTTGCAGCCGAGAACCGAACCGGCTGTAGTCCGGAAATGCCAGTGACATGCCGACATCGACACGGGTCGATGACAGTCTGATGCATTGTATTAACTGAGGTAACTTGGTACTACTGGGTCCAGTGACTCAATCATTCGGGGATAGAAATTAGATTTTTTTCGTTAATTAAAATACTCGTGTTTGCGAACCGCTCTTTCTCAATGTGCTAGCATTGAGAAAGACGCTCAAATACAAACTATATTCATCCATTAGGAAACTAATAATAATTGCTTAATTCAGTATCAATTAAAGTCAAACTATAATCTTTTATTCAATCTATAAAATCAGTTTCTAATATAAAACTTTTGCATTTGCAACTTTAAAACTTTATTTGGTCTTACGCCATGTTGGCTCATGCATAAGCAAAGCATAAGTAGACCGAGGGTGCAGCACCCCTGTGCCCTACGCATGTCACTGCAACCCGTTGCCCTCAATTAATGACAGCTTGCACCGAATGATAAGCAGTTGATAACACCTAGGGTTCCGTAGTCAATCAGTGTCCATTCATAAATCACAATACCCTGATTCTGCAACTCAAAATAATTAAATAAAAAACATTTATTCAAATTAGGCTTAGAATCAGCAGTTTTGGAATGTCAAAATAACATTTTAAATTATGCCCGATTTCGTTCAAACACACACATCTGTCGTAGCCTATGCCTAAGATAATCCTGAATTTTGGGTATCCAGATTTGTGAGTAGTTAGGTACTTAAGAAAAAGAGATTTGGAGGATGAGCTATAAACTGATTTGTTGCTTACTAGCATTTAAGAATAAGGTTGCTTCTGAAGATTTCAATAAACTACAGATTCAAATTGAATGTAATTCGGGAATATACCTAGTTAAATCAAATTATACCCTCTTGGTAACTGGAAATTCAGGCTTCTAGCTTTATCCACAACGAAGTTACAGGGGGTCGAAAATGTCCTGTATGGCTTCGAGAAAAGGATGGCACTGTACGGCTGTGCCTTTATTTGTCTGTTTTTGCTCGACTTGGCGGGGGCTCTGCCGTGCCCCCAGATACATTATTCTATCTTAATCGCCAAAACAAAACGCCGGGTAACATAAAAGCGACTGCAGATTCCTGTTCTAAAGACGGATACACATACACATTGCCTTTCCCAACGCTATCGCTAAATTCCACAAGATACACGAGTGAAGCCACACCTTAGTACCAGCTAATATCCCAGTGGGGTTCGTGGGGGTGGGGACGTGGGGAACACCCCACACGACATATTGGAATGCCCACAGCTGACTACAAGTTTGTCTGATTAAAATTACTTTTGCTACACATTTATCTGAGAAGTTTGAACTTCGTAGGTGTAGGATTTTCTCGGGAAATTCTGTAGTCGGATTTCTAGGTTTTTTTTTATTGTTAAATCTAGGTTAGCGAAGTTTCTGAAAATAAGACACTTCATCGGCATCTCACAATTTGTTACACACTTCTGCTGAAAATAAAACAAATGGCACTTTGCGTTAGTGAAATATGAAGGGCCATTCTCAAAATATTTTCATAAAAGTTGATTACGATTTATGGTTAAAATAATTATTTTTCAATATTTTAAATCCTCTTTATCAATAAAGGTGCAGTCCTACTTGATGTAAGAGTTGTTTCAGACCAAGCAGCGAGAAACACGACATATAAATATTGGGTTAGACAAAGCCAAATTATCTTAATGTTCCCTGTCAGTTCATTATGGTCGCCCCTTGACCCTTTACCTCTCAATAAATAATAAATTTTAGGTACACCGTTCCTGCATTACTGTCTCCTAAAACATACATTTCCTTGAGATTTATTTTTGTAACTAGGGAGTTTGTGACGCCATGGAAATGTTTTATTCCCTGTGAGTTTAAAAGATTAATAATTAATTTAAAAGAATTTCAAGATAATTATGTATTTTGAAAAAATATGATACCTAGGGAAGATTTTTGTAACAAACAACACATATAAGGGGTGTCCTAAAAAACTCAAATATTATGAAATAATGTATGTAGTTTAATATGAAATCCTTAAATTAAAAACAATTTTCATGAATTTTTGTTACAAAAAAAAATGATATTAATTAGTGTTTTTAAACCCTGAAGTACTTATTGTTATTTTATATTTTACCCTTCGCCAGTATTGTTTAATTCTTGTACAGGTTGGTCCTGTCCATAAACATTGTAAGAGATCCATGTTTCATCAAAACTGTATGGACGATATCAATTTATTTTATCAACGTACTTGTACAGTCGGCACTATAAAGCATCCGGGAGATAAGTCCACATCCTTGCAGCATCCATCTTCAATCTTCATGAGTGTATTTAATCTTAGAGCCTGCTTAAGTGGCTCACTTCCCATAGAAACTCGAGTGGTTCGGGGGCTACTGGGGCCCGGCTATTATGCCCACATGTGGGGTACCAGGGGTACCATTGGGAAGTGGAAATTGAAAACCTTTTATGTTTAAAATTTTGGCACAATTATTTATGATTTATTTTGGCATTCACACGATGTTCTTGTTAGACCAGTTTTTGGCAAAGCATTTTGTGTTGATCAATTTTTGCTGTTATACAGGGTGTATTTTACAAAAAAAAACAAATATAGTAAATCCGCTTGTAAAACGAATAAAACTTGATTCTCCATAACCCAATAACGAACGCTGAAAATTGTTCCTAAAATGAACCCCTTCTCAAAATAATACAAATTCCAAATTTAAACGCGCAGTCCCCACGCTCGCGTCCATTGTTTTTAAATTTCATATTTTATGCAACAGAACAGATGCGTCACGATCTTACACCATAAATGGAACGCACCCCGGTGATAGCCGACATAAATTGAGCCCCCACTCCCCCCTCGCGTCTTTATATAACTAAACGCCACAGGGGAATCGGTGTAGAATGTCAGAGGTCTGGCTTTAATGGCGCTTCTAGGCCGAGGGGGCCACACATTGGCGCCATTGGCACTTGATATCGATCTTTGTTCGGGCTCCCCCGCGTCTTAAGCCGTGCTCTCTGAATTAGGGCTAGAAATTTATGTTACTGGCTTACAGCAGAGGGATTGATACAGTTTGTAACTGTAAACCGGCTTAAACTTTGACGGAGACTAATTTTCTGAATCGCTAAAATTGTATTTTATGGCGCGTTTCGCAAAACGGGTTATTCTGCAAACTATTGTTTTAATCGAGGTCGTATACATGTCAAGTTGCTGTAGCTGCTTTCAATTTTGAAATCATAAGTAAATAGTAGGGCTTTATATTTTTTTACTACTTAATAAAAAAAACCAAGTAATTAATTTCATAAGTCACTAGGTCAATAATGTAGTAGGCGCAGGAATCCGCAAAAGGTAGCAAACGAACAGCACAAACATGATGTTGTATTTTGCATGACAAAGCAGGCTGACGAGTTAAATGAGTACAATCTTATCTCCCATTTATTTATCTAAGTACAGAACACAAGCGCAGGCCGCTCGTTCATCACTGCTCCGCCCCCTCACGTTCGTTCGTGATGATACATAAAACCAGTCTGCGACATTACTAAAGTAGATTCTAACAAAGCAAAGAAATAAAACGTTCTCAATAACAATGCAGATTAATGAAAACAATGTTAGACACGAACAAATTTTTCCGTCGGAGCTGCAAGCCGACCCCCGCAGACAATACGAACTTATCGGTCCGACTAAACAAGTTTTCGAGTGGGGATGCCGCCGCTTATCTGTTCAGGCACATGTGAGCCCGTGCCTTGGGGCCTTTAAACTAATACCACCATAAAAAGGCCCCCTCGGCCCCCGCCAGGCATCATAAAAGAGGCCATAGAAGGAAATGGGCGTGTAAACTGGGAGGTCAGGCTACGCTGGTCGTTCGTATAAAAGCTTTTGCCCGATTACTTGGTTGGCTGGCTCGCGTGCGTTCTATTTTCAAACGTGATAATGATAACCGGATAGTTGGGACGTTGCGAGTGTACGCAGTTCGGTGTTTGAAAGTGGAACAAAAAAGTATTCTTTGTTCTGAGGCGAAGGCATTTACCATACAACCCTCTCGGCTGTTCTGATTTTTTTATTTTTTCCATGATTGAACTGGCTCTGAACTTTGTTTCATCCGATTTATCGATAAATTGCTGAACATTTTTGTTTTATGTACTCCATCTTATTCTGTTTATAAAGCTTGCCGCACTGGATTACAAATTGTTTTGAGCAAAACTCGTTTCTTTACAATTACTTCATACAACCAATTCTTGTGCATATGTGGCATGGCAATATGTATACCGAAAAAATCGTCATTTTTCTATAGAGATCCAATTCTCTGTTTATTTTGTATTTCCAATGCTGGCTGCGGCTGTGCGTGGCTGTGCCACAAAAACGAATGGAACCAAAGCAAGCGCGCACCCTTGTTTGTTGTGCAGATTACAGAGCTTAGCGTGCGGGTGACCATGCTCCGCGGTGTTGCCACTACTTGGAACACTAGAGAAAAACAAAAAAAAAACAGATTAACGTTATATGAAAAAAAGTAATAACGATCAGAGAGTAGAGTTCTAAATACACTGAGAATCTTTGTATTTGAATTTTTTACGGATACTTTCAAAAACAGTGCAATTTTGGATGTGCAATAAAAAAAATATCCAACACTACGCCCATTATTAGAACCGCGAATGATGTAAATCTGACCACAAACTGTGCCTGGTAATGTACTTACTAAAAAACTTCCTTCTACGGTACCCCGTCCCTCGAGGCTGTCAAGAGAGGACGGGGTTGCGTGGCAGCACGGTTCGGGGAGATTGTCGTGGTAGGGGTGTACTTCTCCCCGAACCGAACTCTCGCCGAGTTCCACAACTCCCTTGCGGAGTTGAAAGTCGTCGTCGTCGGGTTCCGTTCCCTCCCCGTGCTCGTCCTCGGGGACTTCAACGCCAAGAATGTGGCTTGGGGTTCCCGGTATACGGACACACGGGGCAGGATGGTGGAGGACTGGGCTCTGGAGACAGGCCTGGTCGTCCTAAACCGGGGTTCTGTCCCCACGTGTGTGCGGATGCGGGGTGAGTCGGTGGTGGACATCTCGTTCGCCAGCCCCGCTCTGTCACCGCGTGTCACTGACTGGCGCGTCATGGAGGGGGTGGAGACGTATTCCGACCACCGGTATATCCGGTTTGACGTCTCCGCCCAGTCCTCGAGCGCACCGGTCCGACAGGCCCCGAGTGGTCCGCGGTGGGCGCTGAAGCAGCTGGACCGGGAGCTCCTCCTGGAAGCCTCGATCGTGCAGGCCTGGGTGTCATCACCGGACAGGCCTGCCGACATCAACGACGAGGCGGAGTGGTTCCGGGAGGCCATGTCCAATATTTGTGACGTGGCAATGCCCCGGGCCCAGCCCGGACGTGCTTCGCGCCAGGTGAGCTGGTGGTCGCAGCAGCTGACGGCTTTGCGCCATGCGTGTGTTGCTGCGCGACACCAGTACACCAGGCACCGCAGGCTCCGTATCCGCCCTCCGGATACGGAAGCCATTGAGGCGGAGCTGTATGAGGGGTACAGAGCGGCGAAGACCGCCCTCCAGGCGGAGATCCTGCGGGCCAGGGCAGTGGACCGCGAGGAGATGCTGGAGACTCTGAACAGAGATCCGTGGGGACGCCCATACAAGATGGTGCGGGAGAAACTCCGCCCATGGGCTCCCCCGCTGACGCAGAGTCTCCGGCCTCAGCTTGTGGAGGACGTGGTGAGCGCTCTGTTCCCTTCGAGAGGGGAACATACCTCCCCGCTCATGGCTCCGCCTACTGCGGTGCTTGATGCGGACCACAACACCGACGAAGACGACAATGCTCCGGAGGTGACCGAGGTAGAAATGAGAGTGGCGGTGCGAAGGCTGAATGCCAAAAACACCGCCCCAGGACCTGACGGCCTACCTGGGAAGGCCTGGGTCCTGGCCATGGAGGCTCTCGGGCCTCGACTAAGGGGTCTCCTAAGCGCATGCATGGAGAGGGGCCAGTTTCCACTTCGTTGGAAGACGGGGAAACTGGTCCTCATAAAGAAGCCGGGGCGCCCTGCGGACTCTCCGTCCGCTTATCGGCCCATCGTGCTGCTCGACGAGGTGGGCAAGCTCTTTGAAAGAGTAATTGCAAACCGCCTCGTCGGGCGGCTGGTGCGGGTGGGGCCGGACTTGGCGGAGAGCCAGTTTGGTTTCCGCAGAGGGCGCTCTACGATGGACGCCATCATGCGCGTACGGGCCCTCACGACGGGGGATGCTGTGGCCCGGGGTGGGGTCGTCTTGGCGGTGTCTCTCGACATCGCCAACGCCTTCAACACCCTGCCCTGGAGTTGCATAAGGGAGGCACTCCGGTACCACCGGATGCCGACCTACCTCTGTCGTGTGGTCGAGGCCTATCTGACGGACAGGGCCGTCATCTACCCCGGTCACCAGGGAGTGTGGAACCGGCGAGAGATGTCGTGCGGTGTTCCACAGGGATCGGTCCTGGGGCCGCATCTGTGGGACATCGGTTACGACTGGGTGCTGCGCGCCGACCTCCCCAGTGGCGTCAGTGTAGTTTGCTACGCTGACGACACGCTGGTCCTGGCACAGGGGAGGTCGCACCAGGCGGCGGCCGAACTAGCGACACGCGGGGTTGCGACAATCGTCGATAGAATCCGGCAGCTGGGACTCGAGGTGGCCTTGCACAAGTCCGAGGTCATGTGTTTTCATGGCCCTCGGAACGCGCTACCGTCGGGTTCCCAAATTACGGTAGGAGGGGTTCACATCGGCGTCGAGTCGACGATGAAGTACCTAGGACTCGTCCTCGACAGCCGGTGGAACTTCGTTGAGCATTTCCGACGTTTGGCTCCCAGGCTGGACCGGGCTGGAGCTGCCTTGGGGCGTCTCCTGCCCAATCTGGGGGGTCCAAACGCCTCCTGCCGGAGGCTCTACGCGGGGGTCGTGCGGTCCATGGCCCTTTACGGGGCACCGGTGTGGGCGCGTTCCCTTAGGCTGCGGCCAGCCCGCCGGCTGAACGCGTCCCAAAGGGTCATGGCCATTCGGCTGGCCCGGGGATACCGCACGGTCTCTCGCGAGGCGGCGAGCCTCCTGGCCGGATTACCGCCATGGGATCTGGAGGCGAAGGTCCTCGCGCACATCTGGGAGTGGCGCGAGGAGATGAAGCGCCGGGGCATAACTCCGCTGCCGCGAGAAATCGCGGCTCAGCGGACAGAGCTCCGGCAGGATCTCATGGCGGCATGGAGAGTGCGATTGTCGCAACCCAGTGCTGGGCACGCCACAATTGCGGCGATAAGTCCCCTCTTTGAGGAGTGGCTAGAGAGGCGCCACGGCGTCCTCACCTTCCGCCTGACGCAGGTCCTCACCGGACACGGTTGCTTCGGGAGGTTCCTGTTTCGTATAAGGCGGGAGGAAACGCCCGGGTGTCACCACTGTGTGGATCGCCCGGAGGACACGGTGGAGCATACGGTGGAGGTCTGCCCCGCTTGGGCGGAGCCCCGCCGTGTCCTCTTGGAGGCGATTGGCGGCGGTGACCTCTCGCGTCCGGCTCTGGTCCAGGCCATGGTACGGAGCGAGAGGGCATGGGAAGCAGTCACCTCCTTCTGCGAAGCAGTAATGCTCGCGAAGGAGGAGGCGGAACGCGTGAGGGAGAGGCAAAGTTTGCGCCCTCACGCCCCTAACCGCCGCCGCCGCTGGAGACGCCCTGGGCGTCGGGAATCCCAGGCGGATTCCCGGCCACCATAGGCGCGGGCTTGCGGACGGCGAGCAATGGGTAGCTCGCCGTCCGATCAGGACCAGGCCCGGGTCGATGGCGCGTCATGTTCCACGCGCGCCTCAAAGAGATGTCAGCACAATTGGCGGGGTCCACTAGGACCGATGCCTGCCAGGGTTGCGGGTTAGTCCGAAAGGGATACCGGGACCTTGGCAACAGGCAACTGAAGGAACACGGGTGGGTTTTAGTCAGTAGAAGTCTGACACGCCCTTCCGCTCCACCCAGAGCGGGAGAAGTCATTGGATGATTTCCCACCCAAAAAAAAAAAAAAAAAAAAAAGGGTTATTGATTGAACGAGTTTTAGTTACTCTATTTTTGGCTTTTGTTTTTTTTTATTCTAGATTAATGCCAGTACTGGATTTATTAAAAGTGTCAGTATTGTTTGTGGTTTTGAATGATTTCTGATTAGTATTTTTTGTATTCGTGGAGTAGTGAAACAAACAAGTCCTTTTATAGGTATTTGCACAGCTAAAATAACTGTTTCCCTGTACCTAACGATATTATTATCACCAGTCACAATATCGTCCTCAACATAGGTAGATTGATGAAACCGAAAAATCCAAAATTAAATCAGCCATCGAATGCAAAAGGGAAAACCAGTAGAAACCCAATCAGTGCTCGAATTCAATCTAGTTCCAGCATCTAGTTGAATATAAACCTCGGGGATCCGTGTCAGAGCATAATGCGCCGTCCGTGGCTCAGCATAACGCTAATCCTCCAACGGGTTCGATTCTCGAGCACGTACGAAGGTATTTAGTTAGAAACCGTCCTTCACCAGTCACGTCTCACTGTTTGTTCTACGGATTCTATTAATTGTACGTTTTTATCTTCGCTCTCTATCGCTTCACTCGCTTAGGTGTCCTCACGTTTTATGACTGTAACGAAAGAGGCTGGGTTGAAGCCTTTTAAGTTTTTGTACTAAATTGTTGGCTTCTTACAGAAGAGCCACCAACAATTAAACGTGGATTGCTGCGTAAATATAATTGAAAATATATTCATCAAAGTATGGTATATATGCCATAAGAATAAGAAGGTTTGGAAATATGTCCTAACATTGACTACATGTTCACTGTGTATAACTGCAGTGATCCAAATTCACAGATTAAAAACCACCCTTCTTTACATCTGTTATAATTTAAAATAAACTGCGCGAATCGAATCGGCCATCTAAATGTACCCTCGCAAGCGGTGCAGTTACGAAACGCAGATTTCAATGTTTTACGACGCGGCCAATTTTTCGTGAGCCCCCCCGCCTCTCTGAGCTCATACTCTAGAGGGCCATTGAGGGGGAGTGGTGGGTGATGTCTGGGATCATAGCATAATGGTCATGTTTATAACACGGCCCCCCCGCATTAAGGCGCGGGCCGCGTATAAAACGCGTAATAGAATTTCAGTGACGACTGCCACCCTTGATAGCGCTTCACTTTACTGCCCATGTAACGATGTTAGCGCCGCGCATGCGCCCACCAACCGCCGCGAGTTATGTCAAAGCCCAAGACGTGACAATGGCAACATTGTGACAAGGATTATAATTTTGTCGCGTTTCTAAGGAATACTTCGTGTGAACATATTGCTGGAAATTTCTGACGGCTATTGCTTGAGCGAATTAATTTTGCCAGATTAATGATCAAATTAAACTTTACTCCTAGTCTTAATCAACATTTTGCAGAATGACGGCTGTATAATTTTACACCCTGTATAATCGTACTTGCAATGCTGTGTAAAAGAAAATAAGATGGGGTAGAGTGAGTGTGCCGGTTAGGAATTCTATTTTCATGTTCATCTCTAAACAAACACAAAACTTCGCCACCCCTATTCGATTAAAGCTAACTACCCGCACATTTCCCAAGGAACATCACACAAACAACTGACTACACAAGATGACCGTTCCCGCCAATCAGCGCGGCCAAACTTTTCCCAGCAGAGGCGTTATGTCCAAACCACCAATAGGGGAGGTTGGCGCCCTCATTGTTATCCAATTACGGCCTCCCGCCTGATAATACGCCGCGAATTCAAATTAGGATCGGGGAGAGCGGTCGCCGACCCCGCTCTGATCAATCGGTGACCGCGCCCGGCATCGATATGTGGACTTGATCGTCGCACGCGATACTTAATCGGTTCCCGCGAGCGATTTTTGTAAATCGAACTCCGTTTTGATTGGGATGTGATTTGTGAGTGCCGGAGCTATGTCGGAGCTGTTAAAAACGGCGGAGAATTTTTTATCTTTAGAAGGATTAAAAATGGCAATGCGCCACCGGTTTTTGGCAAAGTTTTGTAGTTATTTAACGGACAAATAAACGAGATGTTCCAATAGCTAAACTTTATTCACCTTATCATATTATTGGAACTCATCCCTAAAAACTCTGAGGAAGCGTTGTCTACTCCAATTTTCAAAGGATCGATTTCATTTATTTTTTACAGAAATTTTCGTGTGTACAAAGATCACATCATTTTTTGCAAATTAATTAAGAAATTGGCCGTTCAAATACGAGCTCTTATTAAACGTACATTAAAATCCCTCGGTACGAGTATAATTAAGCAATAATTTCGATACATCGTGTGGGAGCCTACAATGGCGGAACAAGTTCGACGTTTAATATCGGACAATGTAAACGAGAATTACAAGAAACGCCTACCTTTGGCCGTTATTTGGTCAGACTTCTTCGCGTCATGCCATTTTTGGCTGAAAACTTGATAAGATGCAGGAGCGTACATGTTTTTGCTCTTATTAAAAGTTTAATTGTAGAGCCCAAAGTATTAAAGAAGAAGAAATCTGTAAGTAAGTAGTATATTTTGCACGCCACATTTGGCAGAATGTGATGATACAGCCAATCACACCAGCTACATGATTTTGACTATCTGATAGTGTCAGCAAATTTTCGTGAGACCTAAGATTTTTTACATTTTTAAAGACAAGCAAATAAACCCCCAGTCACAGGTAACGATCCTTTATTAAGCACATTTTCTGTCCAGAGTCTGGAGAGCAAATGTGCATCCTGACCACAATATTGAAACAGTGATATGTCCGGAGTCCGGGAACGCATAACGGAACATTACGCAACCCAGGAACACTTCTCACGGGCGGCGGCGGCGGCGACCCGCCATGCTGGATTACTGCGGTTTTTGCCGGCGCGCGCTTTTATTATTTTTAATTTCACCCGTATTGCTGCCAGTTGCATCATTATTGGCTCTCGGAAATGGAATCGGTTTGAATTTATATTTCGAACGTAATCATTAATTTGTGGATGTTGAATTTATTTGAGTACTTTATTATTTATGGATTCGATAATCAAACTTCAGTAACTTCAGTACAAACCATCCATCCAGCTGGATGTTGGTCTGCCTGGCTGGAACACTCTACATAATATTACCTTCTTGTGCCTATCTTGGTCTTGTGATTTGTGTCTTGTATAACGTCAAAGTTAATAGGCCCAACTGTCTTTATTCATCTCCAGACAATAAACCTCAGCGTGCACCACGCTTTTCACCCTCGTGACCACAACACAATTTTAACATTCATTAAAGCTTTTGAGCTTTTAGGCAGAAATGCGTAAAAAATGAATACCTCCAAAATGCGTCGTAATTTTCAGTGTTGCCAGCATTCCTACACTGTCAGGTGGCGCCACCTACCGCCATTCACACACGTGTACCATTTATTATTAAACTTGCGGCTTTCCGCGGCACTTTCCATCACTGTTGCGGCTAATGATAGATTTAAAGCTATGAGTTTGAAACAGGTACGGCTCAAATTAGTTCTATCGCGTATTTCAATATTCGATCGAAACAAATGTGGGATAAGTCCTTTTAAAGTTTCATAAGTCTTTTCATAAAGGCTTTATTACTATGTAATTCCTTCTTTCCAAAAAGAGTTTCGTGGTTTTTGTTATTGTGGAAACTTAGGTGAAGTGTGGTAAAACTGAGTTGTCAATAGTGTCATCAGGTGAAATGACAGTTCACCTCAAGCTCACTTCACCTAAGTTTTCACGGTGAGAATTTTACAGAAGAAAAGACCGGCTGGCCTCCTCTCTGTGAGAGGGAGTGACCTGTTCTTCACCACCCAACCCCGGTTCATAGATGTCAGATGGATGTTAGGTTCTAGGACATGTCGGTTTCCTCACGATGTTTCCCTTTACCGTTTTTTAAGCATTGGTAATGCAATAAATACGTTCGCAAACATGATAAACACATCTATTTTGTGCTCTATGTTCTTATAATATTTATTATATCAATATATTAAAGTATTTGTTATTTGTTTCAGGTAAGTTGGGGATTGCCAGTGAGCTCACAAAGTGACTATAGTCATGTCCTTCCTGTTGCTAAACGTGAACTATTGGTTAGTATTGAGATGAACTTCTGTAACGTGTTTGTGGTAAAACCTTAGTTTAAAAGAGATAATGGTCAATGAGCGGATGTGATAAACAAATAATTATGACGCTACCTGGTGAAATCCTTACTATTATTATAAACTAGCTTCCGCTCGCGGCTTCGCCCGCGTGGTATGTCGATAAAAAGTAGTCTATATCCTTCCCCGGGATGCCATCTATCTCCTTGCCAATTTTTATCGAAATGCGTTCAGCGGTTTAGGCGTGAAAAGGTAACATACAAACAGACAGACTGACAGAGTTACTTTCAAATTATATATATATATCGATAAAAAGTAGCCTATATCCTTCCCCGGGATGCCATCTATCTCCTTGCCAAAGGAGGACCGGACAAAATGGTCCCCACGACCAATAACAACCAGACCTATGTCATTAGATAGGCATTTTAATATAGAGCAACAACTTCTATGCCGGCTCTTTTGAAATCGCTGTGTGAAAAAAGTTGTGGCGATGTTTCGCAGGACGGACCTAGTCTATATTATCGGAACACTTGAATATTAATAATTTCTAGTGGTCAACTTTGAATATTTTCTGTGTAGTATGTGCGATGATAATACAATAATTTCAATATTAAGGTACCATCGAGCTGATCTGATGATGGACCTGGACGCTAGGTGATGGAACTCTTGAACAGCTACTAGTACACCCATCGAGTGTGGGCTCATTAGATGTGTCTCAACGAGTCCTGTCCATTTTACCTGATGACGAGGACCTGATGGCTGACCTGGACCTTAGATAACAGAACTCTTGATTATAGCTTCTAGTATACCCATCGAATGTGGGCTCATTAGATATGTCTCAACGAGTCCTGTTCATTTTACCTGATGACTAGCCTAGACACTTACATGGTCCCATTGAGTTGGTCTGATTATGAACCTGGACGCTAGATAACGGAACTCTTGAATAGCTACCAGTAAACCCATCGAGTGTGGGCTCATCAGATGTGTCTCAACGAGTCCTGTTCATTTTAACTGATGAAAGACCTGGAACCTTTAAATGTGTCACTCAAACTCGGTGGCTTTACTAGTAGCCACTAGTAAAGCCACCGAGTGTCGACTCATTAGACGTGTCATAAGGAGTCCTGTTCATTGTATCTGATGTAGAGCCCCTGATGGTTGGCCTGGAAGCTGGATAATGAAGTTCTCAAACTCAGTGTTTGTTTTTTACATTTAGCACATACACAAGTACGTTTTTGCTATTATTATGGATGACGGTATGTAATTATAAAACTGATTACTATTCCATTTGTTTTTTTTATTATAAAGACTATGTATGGTGTGAAGGTTGAACTTGTCCATGAGTATATAATTATGCCTCGGCCAAATAGTCTCCTTTCAGTCGACACAAGATAAGTCAATGAAACACCATATGAAAGGACGAAACTCATGGGCATGAGCATGCTTTCCACACTCACCTATAATATGGAGCTCAAACGTTGTCGTTAACAAAGCGTCAAAAGTCCGCACTCACGGGGTCAGCCAGCGAGCAATGGGACGAAGTATATGTATTCTGGGAGTCGAAACTTACTGTCCGTGTAAGAAGCAGGTCATCGTCATTGGGTAAAGTAAACAGGACTCGTTGAGACACTTCTAATGAGCCCACACTCGATGGGTATACTAGAAGCCTAATGAAGAGTTCTGTTATCTAGCGTCCGGATCAGTCATCAGGTCCTCGTTATCTGGTAAAATGAACAGGACTCGTTGAGACACATCTAATGAGCCCACACTCGATGGGTTTTCTTGTAGCTATTCAAGAGTTCCGTTATCTAGCGTCCAGGTTCATAATCAGGCCAACTCAATGGAACCATGTAGGTGTCTAGGTCAGTCATCAGGTAAAATGAACAGGACTCGTTGATACACATCTAACGAGCCCAAACTCGATGGGTTTACTAGTAACTATTCAAGAGTTCCGTTATCTAGCGTCCAGGTCAGTCATCAGGTCCTCGTCATCATGTAAAATGGATAAACTTGCTGAGACACGTCTAATAAGCCCAAACTCGATGGTTTTACTGGTGGCTATTCAAGAGTTCCGTTATCGAAGCGTCCAGACCCATAATCAGACCAGCTCAGTGATTCCATATTATCATCAGAATGCATATACATTTGCAAACATTCAAACTATGATCACCAGAAGTGATTAACTATTCAAAGGTTTCAATTATCTAGCGTCCAGATCAGTCCTGCGAAACATCGCCACAACTTTTTTCACACAGCGATTTGGAATGAGCCGCCATATTAGTTATTGTATTATATTAAAATACCTATCTAATGGCATATGTGTGGTTGTTATTGGTGCTGAGACCAGTTTCCATATATTCTTGCCGATCCTCCTTTTATCGAAATTCGTTCAGCGGTTTAGGCGTGAAAGGTAACATACAAACAGACAGACTGACAGAGTTACTTTCGAATTATATATATTATATAAGTATGGATGCGAAAATAAGTTTTTTTGTTTGTTTTTTTTGCCTGTTACGCTTTCACGCTAAAACGACTGAACAGATTTAGATGAAATTGCGCACAGGGGTAGACCTTGACCTGGAGAAGGACATAGGGTACCTATACTTTTCATCCTGGATCGCAGACGAAGTCGCAGGCAACAGCTAGTAAATATTATAGGGGGATTATTTTCATCCGTATAATTGCGTAGGTACGCAATTATACGGATGAAAATAATACCCCTTCTACTAACAGCTGTCAAAAATAATCCAAATAAAGTTTTCAAGACTGACTTCTCTCCAGATTCCAAATTTTTTTTAAAGATAAATAACTATTATCTATTAAGTTCTTAAAAAACATTATATTTTATGGAATTAATAATTAACAAAAAAAAACTAAAACTAAAAGGACTTACTAATAGATATAAAACAAAGGGACCCTCAGGCGTCGAAGTATTCGTCCGCATCGCTGTCATCCGGAAACGTGCCCAGAAGACTGGCAGCATTGCCACGTTGAATGGCATTATTATCAAATTACCAAAACTAAAACTAATTAAAATATTAACAATATGAAAATGAAATATCTCGCGAAAGATGGAAGGAGTCGAGGGAGGCCTTTGCCCAGGGGTGGGACTGAGCAGGCAAAAATAAATAAAACTAAAGTGACCAGTGATAAATATCAGCTACCTACCTAAAAGGAGGCCCTATTTCAGTAAAGTTTTTCATTCTAACACCAACCTCAATTAAACCTCAATTACTTTGTTTAAATCCTCGTCATCTTGCTTAATGATTCTCAATTTCTATGGCGAGAAAAATATAATTAAAGCAGATAATAATTATCATACGTGTATTTTTTGTCTACAATTTAATTGGTACAATTGTACACACTTCAATTAAATACTTAGTACTTTGTTTGTAGTGACAAAAAAGAGAATTTAGTAAGCAAAAGGAATATAAATTATGAGTATCGTAGCGTTTTGTATGACGTTGCTTTCTATCGTTTCTGCTTACCCCCGTTGAAAAGCCGCGGGTTTATACATATACCTAGATCTTTATCATCGTTAACCAAATTAGAGCATTTCCAAAACAAAATGTTTTTTTTTTCCGTGATGCAGGATGCAGGAAAGTTAATAGGGAAAAAAACTACGGGATGATTTGCGACAACTATCCTCCTCAGTATTGATTATTTACTTGAACTTGTATGAAATATAAAATAAACGGGTATCGTCGGCCTCCATCGATGCGATTCTTTCAAAATAATTAAGTAAATATTTTTTGGTACTTTTTTTATTTTTAGTTAGGACCAATGACCAATAGTTAATTTAAAGTTAAAAAATATAAATAAGTAAGTACATAAACAAATCAAACAGATCTAAAAACTTCCGTAATTCTCGTTACTTTAGAAAGCCTAGAAAAAGGACCTTTTAATTAATAATGATAGTTGTTGAAACTGAACGCAACACATTCAAATACGCGCAAATATAATAAATAGGCAGTATATACAGCGAGCTCATTGTCTCCAAAGTAAATAATGTGAACGTTGCCAGTGCCCGCGCAAAAAATTCTAAGGTTATTTACGCAACTGGCGACACTTTTTATCGAAACTTGAATGTTCGCACGTATTGTAATCCTATCGATGGATTTAGACACACAATGATAAAATTTTAACAGGATGATTTATAAATTCGACACAATACCTACAAATACATACATAGTACCAATTATTTATTCTATTGTTGGATTTTAAGCAGAAATTTAAGTATGACAGTATTACTGGACATATATGACCGCTAAAGGCAATTGACAATTGAATCTTCACCATTTTGAACCAGCAACCTGTGGGCCCTGCGGCCTTAAGTAATGCGCTTTCATTTGACATTTCAAGAATATCCATTCCACTTGTGGTTTTATACGAGATCGCGAAATCCAACGCAATAGATATTGTTGAACTGGCAAAATGTCTGGTGTGAATGTGTGTTACACAAAATTAGTCCAAATGTAAACTCCAGGGAGCTAAACGTGACGGTTATTACACGACGCGGCCATACAAATTAGCAGTTCTTTGCCACAATTTGTCTTCGATAGTCTGCGGTTTGACGTCAGCTGCGACAATTTAGCGGCCTATCCCTTTTTCCAGCAACGAATGACGTAATAAGATATTATCGTTGGTATAATGAGCTATTACGATACAACGGACGATTGCTACACGTTTCCGAGACGTCGCGCGCCCCCTGCGCACATCTGGCCCGCATTCGTACGGCCAGCCTTTTTTATTGCATCTTTCTTTCCTTGACCAGGGCCGCACTTTAGATACAAGTTGATTAGAAAATGTGTAAAACTCAGATCCATTTGGTGCATCTATTGTAGGAGTCGTAGGTAGTCAGCCTACTTGCAATTGTCAGCAATTGCACACAGCTGAAATTAAGATGTTGCGCTGGGCGGGTGGTGTAACACGTCTGAGGGCCTAGAAAAGTGACAATCGCTTCGAAACTGTTTCGTATTTCTACAACGTATTCAACAGGATTGACATAAGCTTTTCGATAGCTTATGTCAGTCCTATAAATTTTTGCCTTTTCCATCAACGATATCGCTGATACAATGTCACTTTGTCTAGGGCCTCTGCACAGAATACGCAATGAACACGTAAGAGGATCTTTCGGAGTGGCCCCAATAACGGACAAAATAAAAGCAGGCTCAGATGGTACGGCCACGTAATGAAAAGAGATGACAGTTTCTCAGTAAAAGACAATCTTGAATATCCCTACGAAACGCCTGGGAAGAGGAAGACCCTACTTAGTGGTCAAGTATCGAGAGGGCGCAGAACCTAACTCCAATGACAACACTGCACAGACCGTCCTAGCGCCGCTGTGCAAGAAGACCCCTGATAGAACTGGGATTAAGTCTTGGAAGAGGAAGAAGTAGGTAGTCAGGCTACTTGTAATCTTTCTTGCTGGGTCTTTTTCTCTGTGTAAGGCGATATATCAGTTTGATAAACATGTAATTTTACCCTGACCCTCATTTTTCCTTGAGCAACTTGCTCCATAGAATGGCAGACTTGTTTAGAACAATCAATTTCAATCTTCAGGTTTTTCTTATCTTAATGTTGTGCAGGTCAAGATTATATGAAATTATCAGACAGATTATGAATTTATGATTATGACGTAGAGCTATGCCATACATTATCTTACTCTTTCGGAATTTCCGAGTGTTTGATGCTCGTTTTGGCTGCCCATATCATATTACCTACTCGTACTTATTTTTCGAGATATATAATTATCTCAGCATGTAGTAACAATCGACTGCACGATCTATGTGACAAGTGAAGTAAGATTTACAACGACCTCGTCACTAACCATGAAGCCACAAAAAACGAGCCGTGGAATTGAACACTAAAAAGACCATTACAAAAATATAGAAAGCTAAGTTTGAATACAGTTAGTAAATTGAATAAAAAAATCTTGTCCTCCAAACGCACTATTGTGTATACTCCATTATTTATGTAGGACGTTAGGTAATAAGTCTAATGACTTCACTGTCGGTATAATGTATGGCAAATACGAGGAATAATTTCGCCACGAGTCATTAACGAGTGCAAAACTCTTTCCACCCTTGCCCCTAACTACGGCCCTTGACTGGCCGTTACGTTGTTAAAAGCATTTGCAAGCAATAAATTTGAGCATCCGGGAAATTATTTAGCATGCGGCTAGCGTGTGCCTGCCGCGTTTTGTCGCGCTAAACCACCATTTAATGGAAACGAGTGTCACTGGAGGAAAAAATGACAGCTGTCATGCGGGCACCCCGCCATGTTTGAAACGTCTTGCCGCAACATAAAAACGAATGAGTGACTCGTCAACCGATCTGTCACTTGATTACCTGATTACACTTAAGTTATTAAGAAGTCGTTAAGCTCAGAACATGTTCAGAACGAAGTAAGGCAGTTAATACTAATCATAAACAACATTAGTAAATTATTTATTTTACTGCGTAGTTTTATTTTATGCACTCGTAAATCCTAGTTTTGATTGGCTCATAAGTGCAGTTTAACATAAATGTAGACGGTTATTGTGCTATAACACGGTTTCTATCGAAGTATATTGCGTTTCGTACATCGATTCCACTTCGATTGCTCATAGCTGCTTACATTTTAAAGCCACACAGGTTTAACGAGTTTCCTTCGAAACTCGACATTCAAGTAAAGACAATATCGTCAATATCGGAAAGCAAACATGGCGCCCATAAAGATGCGTTCAAACGTCGCGTCGGAACAAAGGGCACGTTCAGAATACGTGTTAAGTGCTAATAGATTTCCGGCACCTGTAAGGCAGGTGCGTTAGCGATTGCGATTCGGAACGCAACCGACACGCCTACACGCGATATTGGATTTACTGTGCGTAGGACGCCTTTGATGTGAGTTTAGGGCGCGATATTGTAGAATGGCTTTTAAGGTTTGTAGGTTTAATTTTCAGCCTATTTTGCTAGCACTAGGAGTCAGAAATAATTAGCGATTAGTAAATCGAAAGAGCCTCATTTATTGAGCGGAAATCTATCTAAATATCTAAAGAAGACGTTGCAAATTCCATTGAGAGGCACCATCAGTTATTCTGAGATCATACAGCTTTAACAACCGATGGAATATGTATCAGATGCGTGGAAATATCCTTAACTGCGAGGCAACTTTCCAACTGCGACAAAGTCATCCAAAACGATCGTGCCTTTTTCGAGACCTGACACCCAAACGAACTTTCACTTTATAATAATCTTGTGTTAATTATACCAGTATTGCGGTTATTTAGGTAATTAATACCTAAGTAAAAAAAAGAAAATATAATTATGTTCTGGGTTAAAGAATGGTAAACCGCTAACAGCTGTTGCCTATATAATTCTTAAATACAATGTAAGCAAGTATCAGGATTTCTTGTCCTCATTGTTTTGAAATAGTAGATTCCACTTTAGCTTTACCCAAGGGACTTATATTGTTTTACCAAAAAAAATGTGCTAGAAAATGAGGCCTAAAATGTATATCAAGCACACAATCCCAAAAAATGTCATTTCAACATTTGAATATAATTCAAAGCAATCAATTTCATTGAACTGTCAAAATGACACTCGTAATGAACGTTAACTTTTAATATAAATGCGAAATTGAGTTTGTTTGTTTGTACGCTTTCACGCTAAAACGGTTGAACTGATTTAGATAAAATTTGGCACATGGGTAGACCTGTAGACCATAACCTGGAATAGGACATAGGAGACTTTTATCCCGATATTCCCACGGGATCGAAATTGACGCGGGTAACCGGGAAACCGCGGGGCGCAGCTAGTATTTTATAATAAGACTGTAGTTTATTGATCCATAGCAAGAAATTTTTCGCAGAACGTGTGCCTTTTACCCCTAACACTTCCCTGAACTCATAAGAAACACAGTTTTTGCATTAAATCATGATCAATATTCAAGATAATGCCATCCATCTCCTTTATAAAATGCCTCAGCGGCCATTTTCAACACCCAAGGGGAATAAACACCCATAACTTGGTCTTACTTGTGCCCATAATCTGGTATATACTGGTTTTAGCAACATGCTTGCATGCAAATCTGGATATGATGGAGAACTAGATTGGCATAGCTACTGCCTGCTGTGGCTGATATTTCCACGAAAATTTGTTAAGTTACAAGGATCGGTATGTTACTGGTATAAGTACTTTCTGTGGTGTTTGTGTTGGAATTTGGCGAGGCTCCTGCCGATGCCGGTATAGTTTGGTTGCAGTTTAGCCAAAAGGGAAACACGCTTGAATTCGGGAGTTAGTTTTTTTTTTTTTTATCCACTACGGGGAAGCTCTTAGCCTGCATCTCACCTGATGGTAAGTGATGGTCTGGCCGAAGGTTGAAACGAACTTCACCCGGAATCCTCAACCACAGAGGAACTGGCTATATACCTCTAACTGCCGAAACACAACAATGCTGTTAACTTTGTTGTTATGGCGACAGACTTAGATAAGATGGTGGTAGGTAGCCAGGTGGACGTAGAACAAGCCCTACCACCAACCAAACCGAGCAGAAAATTTTGCTCCTGGGAATCGAACCTGACCTCTGGGTCTGAGACAGATGGATTAACCACTAGACCCAAGAGGCAGTTTGGGGCAAGTGTGAAAATGTTGCCATTAAATGCCTGCGATTGTTCTTGATCCCGACGACACACCGATTTGATGTATGTCTATCGCTAGGAACAGGAACAGAATTATGGGTTCTTGATCTTTATATTTTAGGATCATTTAAACGGCATTTTTTTTTCTTTCATTCACAAAATTCGTTAAGTGAAATTCAACCAAACCTTGAATATAACGTATTTCGCCAACTGATCCGACATTGATTACATACTGCAACAGCGACGTCGCAACAAGTTCCGCCAATTTTATCCTTCGCTTACAAAACTGTAGATATTTTTCGTATCCCTCGGACTAATACCATGGGAATAAGGAGCAAAATCGCGTGGGAGGTTAGTTTGTTGGCCGGTAAAGATAATTTTGTAGGGTAGTAACCCTCCCCAAGGGTCGGTCCCCGATGTCGCAGATGTTTTAAAGCGTTTACAAACACTTGTTACTTACAATACAACGTCCTCCAATAACCAACGCGGCAACGTTGGTGCCAATGATTTGAACAAACGTTTTGGCAGAAATTATTTCGAAATTGTTTTGTAATTAGGTCTGAAAGACGTCATTTTCTAATCCAGAGGGCCAAGTCTACTAATTTACAAACGTGTCAGTGGTCTTACAATGGTGAGGTTTTGACAAATTTTGTATGGCATATCTGTCAAAAACTGATCATTGTGAGACCACTGACACATTTGTGACTGACTTGGCCCCCCACTGTTTGTGTGTTTTTTCTGAATGTAATTAGCGCCGACCAAATGCAGAAATAATCCTGCACCCCAATTTCCTAGGTTTTGAACGAAACTCCTAATCCATGGCTTCATAGGTAAATCGTCTCGTCAACAACGTAAACAACTCAATGAACGTGGCTGAACTTTTAAAATGAAAGGAATTGCGATCAATCGTCATCTTATGTGTGTTACCCAATCACCCCATGAGTTTATCCTCTCGAAAGCCTACTTAAGAGTCCTTCATGTCTTACCCGATGAGACTAACTAGAAATATTCCTGATGCATCTGTCGCCAGATCTCCTTAGGACACTATCAAAACGAATGCGCAACACACATTCCATTCCTAGAACTCTGCTCACCATAAAATGCTACAAAAACATAATTGTCATTCAACCTCATTATTTTTTTTTGTACCATCCCTTAGACAATAAACTGGATGTTAAAAACTGGTGACTTCATAGAAATTGAGACTTCAAACGTCAAAAGAGAGATGCAGCTATATAGGACGCATAGCGCCATCTCCTTTTCGCACTGTCAGAATGATGACTGATAAGGCTTTAGGACACTTCAGTAGCATTAACTTTTATGAAGTGTTGTAAAAAAACAAGGTTTATTGCTGACTCTTCGTTATTTGAGATTTTACAGATAAAAGAGGAGTAAAGAGGAATCAGGTATTTATGAGCATCTTGAATGTGAGATGTGTCACAAGCAGACCTTTGATATTTAATTTATTATAATACTAGCCTTTTCCCACGACTTCGTCTGCGATCCAGGATAAAAATAAGCCTATGTCCTTCTCCAGGTCATGGCCTACCCATGTGCCTTCAGCCGTTTTAGCGTGAAAGCGTAAAAAACAAACAAACATTTTTTACTTTGATTTGAATCCATCTTTTATTGCCAGACTGCAAAAAAGGGTAGTGTGGGCTAGCAGTAGTGGTGTATTTAATTACTGTGTCGACTTCAAAGTATGACTTAGTAAGCCAACAATAGTAAACAATTACTGTTTTTACTATTACCGCGTTGCTTCTCAATTTTTTTTATAATAACCCGAGGTGCGGTGCTTGTAATTGCGCCAAAAATTGAGACAGTTCTGCGGTGTAGTTGCGTAACACTTGTGGCAATGCCTTTCATTTTGATAGTTTAACAACATTCATCATCGCGTCATTTACGTTGTTGAGCAGATGATTGGCAATTTCCTTCAAAATCTATTTCGGATTGTCAGTGAAAGTGTGTTACGCAATTTAAACTATAAAAGGATCTTTCCGGCGCCTGAATGACATTGACAGGGAAGCAATGTTGGTAATCATTTTTGAAATTGCCACAGAAATTGTATTAAAAACAAGATGGCGGCGTTAGTTTCGATTTCGAACACGCGCCAAAACATGCTTGTCTTTATTTAGGGTGCTGGCTTCTTGCTGACTCTTTCAAATTCAGGATGCGTCAAACATCAGACTCGAATCAACATCAAACACGTTTGGTCCAAGTACAGTCAACAGCTAATTAATAATTATCTCTTATCAACTCATTCGACCTTGTCATTGTGACCGAACGTTGTCATTGGATGCATTATCAGCTTGTCAATTGACATACTTACATACTTGTCGGTAATTTGACTAGATACGCGATATCAGTAGTAGTCTAAATAGACGGCCCGTGTTTAGGAATGAACGTTATTGGGCTGGCCTTCCATTAGAGCAGAAGATCTACCATTATGGACTCAAGCGCCCGAGTTAGCGTTGCAGTTACAATTATACAATTTGGAAGAAGTCTTAGGTAACTACTGAAGCCTGGGCGCCTAAGTCTGCAATTGCGGGAAAGTCCGAAAGGGATACCGGGACCTTGGCAATAGGCAACTGAAGGAACACGGGTGGGTTTTAGTCAGTAAAAGTCTGACACGCCCTCCCGCTCCGCCCAGAGCGGGAGAAGTCATTGATGATTCAACCCACCATCAAAAAACAAAAAAAAAGGTAGCAACTGAAGCCAGGGTGCCTAAGTGGATAATTAGAATTGGTTTGGATAGAAAGATTTTCCCTCGATCACCAGTCTGCTTCTTCTAACATCTCAGCTGGTGGAATACCTTATTGTGGGACAACCATGGTTGTACCTATAAGGTTAAAAATGTGATTAAACAAAACTGTGTTTAATTAATTAACTAATTAATTATTTATTCAGACTACAAAGGTCTATAGCGATAGTGATAAATTAATAACCAGCTGACCTGACGGACGTGGCCGTGGAGTTTCAATAATTTATAGAAAAATACCATAGAAGTAACGTTCTGGTTTTCCCTTTGAAAATTTTCACTTTTTTCCAACTGATTCGGACTATTACGAAAATTTTAAATCAAAAAGCAATAGTATACCGGTCGAGTCATTCTCAATTTATGCGCTTACCATCGAATGACATTATTTTTTTTAAGTACAAACAGATAGATTACTAATATTCAGCAGGGTCTGAAAAGTGAAAATAAAACCATAACCTCAGAATTGTAGATGTTTATGTGTAAAACAAAGACTTATTGGGGAAGGTCAGACAAATAAATAAATAGAACGTGATTTTGTTTATTTATAAACCTAATAAACTAAGGTTTTATAGTTTATACTGGGTATTTCCCATTAACTTTACATACCACTTGATAACATAGTATAAAATTAAAGGTTCCCGCAGACAGGCGCGACGCGACTCTCGTAAAACAATTTCGATGAGTACCTACTTCATGGAAATTGTTCTACTAGAGTCGCATCGCGTCTGTCTGCAGGAGCCTTAAATCAGCATCACTCATCACGGACCTACCCAGATGATATCACAATATTATTTTGGGAACTCGTTTAATCAGTTAACAAAACACTACGATTAATAATCTACAAACAATACATACAGATTTATAATATAAATAAAGTTAATCATAAAGATTAACTGATTATACTTACATAAATAAATAGGTAATACATCAGTGACGTCATTTTGTAAATATTTTTAGCTGGGCTGGATTTTATGTTGAATATCCTATATAAGGTAAATAAATAAATATACTTACGCCACCAACTAAAAATACAAATTAACAAAAAATTCAATATTTGAAATACAATCAATTTTTAGTAGGTGGTGGTAAAATCGATATTAGGTACGTACCGTACCTAATATTAATTTTAAATTCTTATATTGTTAATTAATATTGTAAGTATAATGGGTAGTTTTTTGAGTTACCATAATCTAATTATAAGACCTACTGTATTTCACCAAAAATCACACTAATAAA
Source organism: Lithophane socia (assembly GCA_947522985.1). NCBI lineage: Eukaryota > Metazoa > Arthropoda > Insecta > Lepidoptera > Noctuidae > Lithophane > Lithophane socia. The sequence continues at coordinate 12,636,647 of OX383268.1, read as the reverse complement.
TACTTTGACTTTGACTTTGCTACAATCCTTACAAAATCAAAACAGCAATTCGGGAGAATCATCCACTGCAAGATTAACGTTGTCATGCGGGCGAATTTTTTAAACATTATGAATGATGCAATGAATTAGCAATTTCCTTAAAAATCCGTCGGATAGTGATTAAAAGTGTGTTACGTAATTGGAGTGCTGAGACGAGAAATCGTTTCTCTTTGACAATATAACCTAAAAACACCATCTGATTAGATAATGTATGTAAACAAAATGACAGTAATTAAAGTCAATGGAGTTGAATAATATTGTGATAAATTCTTATTTCGTGATGGCAACATAAATGATGAGTAGAGTAGGATTGCCAGTTCGTGACACACATACAAATAAATTTATGATAGTTTACCTGGATCTGCGCGTGAGTGTGTGTCGCTGTCGGCCATGTTTAAAATGTAAATTGGGTATAGCAGTCGTCATGCTTCTGATTTTAAAGGGTTATGTTATGCAGATATGATAGCACTATACTTCCTTATTAATAAAATATAAGTAAAATCCTTTTTAAAAACAAGCTTTTAATGAACTAAAAAGGGTTTTCCCAGGGCCACCTTCCGGCTCCATCATCAGACCTTGAACGCCACCTAGTATCAAAGCACTTGAATACATAGCCAATGAGTCCAAACACGATGGTGCTATCTTGTTTGATTGAGGAGTTCCTATGCCTAACTTCCGGCTCCATCATCAGACCAGCTCCATGGTATCATTTTTTCAAAATGTCTCGGTAGTTGTATGAGTATGCCAAGTTTCAGCTCAATCGGATGCCAGGAAGTGCTTGCAAAATTGATGACAAAAGGAGTAACCGGAAACACATACGAACAGAGCAAGCTAATATAAAGCTTGTAAAAACTAGCGACCCACTCCTGCTTCGGACGGCTTTTACGACTTCACAAAACATCGAGATTTCTTAGTTATACGTTACTTTATTATTAACGTATTATACACATAAATCTTCCAGAATAAAATCTCTAAAAGACGGTGAAACCCTCATCAAAATCTGTTGCTTGGTTTAGAAGAAGAACAAACACGAAAAGCGAAAATATCTGTAGTTTTGATGTTGACTGTACATTTTACAAGTGTACAATACAGTGTAAAGGAATGAAAATGTTAAGCACCTGATGTTAATCTTTCCTTTCATCTTCTTATTTTCCGTCTACGTGTATTGCCAACATTTGGAATGAAAATGACAGTTCGAAAAAGTGACATGCATGACGTCTGTCAATGTAACCCGGTTTTACCCGACAGCACAGCAAAGTAAGGGTTATGTTTGAAATTAATTGGGTGGGTATGAATTAAGATATTTTTTATATTCTACAAAAGTCAATTTTAAGCGATTTTAATGTTGTATTTTCACGGAAAGTAAACGGAACGGATAGGTAGGTAGGTACTTACTTAGTTAAATGGCACCTACATAAGTAGGTAAGCTAAATAGTACAAATAGCGTAAAGATCAGACTTTAGGCTTTTTTTTTTTTTGAGCTATGATAACTGACATCGAACATAGACTTGCTACAGTTGTAACATACATTTAATTTAAATATGTAAGTACTTACTTAGGTACTTAATCAATAGTTAAGTAATAATAACTTCACAACTATTTCCTCAGACACTAATAATATGCAAAGGACAAAGATTCTCAACATATTTGACGGTTAAGGTCACAAAAATGTAACATTGACTTGACGGTTGACACGCCCGCGCGCACACCGACGCGTACAAACATGCGACCCACACAGCGACGCGCGTGACGAAACGATGTGACGTCACCCGCGGCACGCGAACACACCCACACTCGCGCGTGAAGCGCCGTGACGTGTCCACGCACATTATGAAACACGCTGCTGTACAGACGCACACTTACGTCGATGTAAACAAAGTGACGTAAAGATGTGACTCACACAGTCACGTCGGCGCACACTAGGTGCGCGCTTGTGATTAATGTAAACAAACCGGTCTCGTTCATAGCTCTTGCTACGCACACATTGAAGTGCCCTTACAAAAGTGGGCCATCTGGATACTGTACTGTCTATATCTACCTACCTACTCGTAATACATAATTATTTATTGATAAACAAACAGAAATAGAACGTTTAGAAGATTATTAAAATACCATTCAATTTCTGCTTATTTATTTGCGTAATGTAGTAATGAACTCGTAATTATATAATAATGCTGTAGGACTGTAAGTTACTTATCCTTGTATTTCAGAATGAAACCAAGCTTAATACCATTTTTTTTAAAGCCGAAAGCTTCCAATTTCCACAACAAAGAACAATAAAAACCAACGGAATACAGATAGCGTTATAAAAAAATTAAAATAAAAATCACAATACAGTCGCGCACAAAAGTTATAACCGGCTGAATGTGAAACAAGTACAGTCGTAAATAAAAACGAATAGCGCGCGGGCCGACGCGTACTGTTATTACTCGAAAATTTATGGCATTTACCCAAAAATTACCAGTTCCAGCCACTTTATGACGCACTGAATTCCGGCAATAACCGTCCTTTTCTATATAATATTCCAAGTTACTACGTAGTTATTAACTAAAACATGTTTTTTTCTTAATACCGAACTTTTTACATCAATTTCTTAAAGCCATAATCATAATCCAGATATAAAAATAAAGGAACATTAGGTTTTTTTTGTTTTTTCCATCCTGTTTGTGGAGTCTTGAGATATAACTATAAACAAACCGAATTATGAAGTCGTTATGCCGAATATAAAATCGTGAAAGCCGTCGTTATTTGTAATTTTAAACCTAACAACTTTCTAAAACATCGGACATCCTCGAAATGAGTTCGAACATTAATATATTCGTTAAATATGTGTTCACACTAGACCAAAAGATGCATAAAAATCACATTCGAATGTGAAAACAATGTTAATGAAGCTTGCTCTTCAAGCGATATTTCCAGATTTTCTCAAAATAATTATAACCAGACTAAATAGTTTACAGCGTTATTATTTAAACGCTAATAACCTTCATTGTGGATTAATAATAACGTTACATGCACAATGATCATGATTCATGAATACCTAATGACATTGTTTGTAAATAATTATAATTTATTTAGATTAGGAGGTGAATACAAATTAAAGCGCCTCTAACAAACAAATGAAAGGATGAGACTTTATATAATAACTAGCTATTGATTATTCAACAATATTTAATAACGTAATTTAATAATACATACACATTTATTTAATGAAAGAATTTCTGAACTTAAATAAAAAATAATGCTGCAAAACATTTTTATTTATTCTACACTAAAACACACACACACTCACACTACTAAATTCTAACAGCTATGTCTATTCAATCCAGCCAGCTTCAATCACACTACAAATTAATACCTAATTCCGTTTACTCGATTGTTCTGCGTAACACCTCCGTACTCGAGCGTACAGCTGTAATTTGACCTGGATAAATGTATCTAGGTCAATAGCGGGGTCAAGGCGTCCGCCATTGTTAGCTCGGCAATCAGCTGTAATTACACGTAATTGTGTTATTACAAGGCATGCTGATCTGCTGATGATAACAGAATTTCAGCCGCTCATCAAGCCGTCATCGTCATAAGATACTGCACACGGGGCATAAATTCTGTTGGTCACCTGTTCCTAATTGACTCTTTCTTGAGATGGTTTAATCTTGATCACCGCTTGACTACAAATAAAAGGTCAATCGGTAAGTACCTATCTTTACCTAAAGCATCAGGAACGGGGTCCAATCTAACATTGGTTTGAGAATCGGGCCTCCAGAGAAGAATCTCTTTAAAATGCGAGGCACATCCAGATGAACTGCTTTCTGCATCAAGCATCAAGGCAATCCAGCCGGCCAATGACAACCTGCTGCCGGTCTACTGAAAACGTGAAAACTTAGGTGAAGTGAGCTGTCATTCCGATTGATACTATTGACACTTGACAGGTCACTTCACCTAAGTTTTCACCATATAAATATTGTATAATGGTTTTCTTTCACGGTGAGTTTTTTACGGAATAGATCGCCTGAAACGTTGGTCGAGGTTCCTGGCTATGTATTATGCAGTTACTTATATTTTTACTTACAAGTTTTCCATAAACAGTAGCTGATTTTTTATATAAAAACCTGTACCTATCAATAACATAAGCTCCTTTCCATACTACTTTCAACTTTTATAGTTCCACATAACCTCTTTAGCTTAAAAATATAAAATCTGTAGGTGAGTTTGTTATTTATGTTCTAGCCAAAGGGCATATCAATAAACTTGAATATTTCTATGCTGATTCCGCTTTTTATGTCGATATTAATACCATAGATATAACACAGGCTACTCATGATTTTGGACATGGGAAATGACTTAAAAATACGTTTCTTCTTATTTATATTTTTTGCTCCCTTTTTTTAGTTTATTTAGTTCTGCAATCATTTACGAAAGACCCTCAAAATTGAATCTGTAATAGGAGGTACTTTACACCATAAAGTACGATATCTATTAGTTCAACTGTCATTAACGAGACACAATAGAATTTTAATTGTTATATATCTTAAAAGACTTTGCGACAGTCGGAAGGTTATACTAATTTGTTTGTGTGTTTGAACGCGAATCACAGGATTTGAAAAATTATTTTTTCTTTTGATAGCCCAATTCTCGAGGAAGGTTATTTAACGTCACGCTACGACCCTTAGGAGCCGAGCAAAAACAAAAAAAGTGAGAAAGAACGCTAAGCGAATACGATGTAACAGCGCGGGCGGGCGATGCGATGTAACGCGGTGGGCCCCGGAGCCGAGAGAGTTTTATATTCCACGTGTGTGTATTCCACGCGAATTAAGTCGCGGCGTCGCGGGCAGCCGCTAGTGAAAAGTTGTGAGACTAGTATGATACTTTAGCCGCAGGGCCATTCAACAAGTAACAGTGGGCCAGTTTGTCTGGTTTGTGCTGAGGCCAACAGGGCTCCATTGATTTCCTGATGAGCACCGAGATGTATGCAGCTTTGTTCTGATGTAGGTAACGGTAAAGATGGCGTGAGTGCGTGACTTCAACAAGACAATTCAAGTACTTCTATGAGGATTATTAATATTATTATGATTCGGGTTAGATAATTAAATTAAATTCGCGATCAACTTGCTAGCCTTTTCATATATAGCTACGTAATTAAAAGCTATGTAAAAAAAAAAAAATTAAAAAATCCCTAACCGTTTTGCCCGTGACTGTACTTGACAAAGTTGTCACAAAATACAAAATTAACGTAATTTCTGTAAGTATTGATTTGTTAAATATTTTTTGTAACCTACACTGCGGCTTTAGGTACTCTGATAGCATGCCACTTCCTCCGTTAGATCGAGAGGCAATGAGATCCTCCTCTAATATCGAACGTGACTGTACGCGTGTCCCTCGCATCAGCACCGAACACGTTCCGAATTTGAATGTAATTTGCAAATACCCTCATAAGATGAGTGAATTTTTGATTTTTAGTTTTTTCGTTACGCATGTAAAATCGAGAGTGGTTTTGTCGTACTTACAACATTTAGATTTCATACAAATATTTTATTTACGAAACCAAATACTGTAAATACTTATAGACGAAAATCATAAAGTACTTACAATACGTAACGTAGTTACGTAGTGAAACAGCCTGCGTCTTCATTCCTTCTTAGGCGCTGAGCAGAAGATGGACAATTTGTCCACAATTATTCGATAAAAAACGGATATTGGACAAAATACGATTAAGTACAAATTTTTCTCGAATACATTGCCACTGGTACAATTTACAAGCCGTTATTATAAAAACTCATTTAAAACATCGACTATTGAGTCTTGTGCTCCCGGTGTGTCCTGCACTCCTGCCAGTAGCTGCTTATTACCCAAGCCACTTTGCATTTCACTCAAGGAACTTGAATATGTATGACAATACACATAATTAACATATACATACTTAAAGTTATAGTTCTTCGGGTTCTTAAAGTGTAGTAAGTTATAGGTACCAATACATACCTACAAGAATTATACAGACTTATGAATATTATTAAAAATATTGTAAATATCGAGATAAATCCTCAATTTCCTTGATTTGATTTCGACGGTTTTTATGTAGACTTGTTTGTTCTATTATTTTGTCAGTCATAGTAATAAACCACACTATGATCACGCCTGCATATTAATAATAAAAATTACAAACACAATTTATTGCTGAAAAATCAGTTGCCCTGACTGTACATGAATCTCATTTTGAGATCGACTGTACCTTTACAAAACAAAGATAATAATTGCATTAAAAAAATAAACCGCTACACTAAGGCTAGAAAAATAAATAAACCGTAAACCGTAAATCGATATCAAAATAATAGGTAGGTAAGTCGTAACTTAGGCCTTGTCAGAAATAATCCTGAATGATGCGATGCGACGCGATGTAAAGCGAGGCGATAAATTACCGCGCAATAAAACCACTCCGCCTACGCAGCTGTGCTAATTTTTTTTTTAAGTTTTTCGTCCATCAAAACCCTTACTTTTTCTAAGAATCCTATCCAAACTTAAAAATGTGAACCTTCCGAAAAACAGCCCAAACTCAACCGTAATGCGTCGAAATAATTTTGTGGTTTTACTATTGTTCGTCGATCAAACGCTTTCAAATAGTTTTTTTTTCGCCATTATGTTTCGATCGATTTCGCATTGATCCGTTGCGTTGCGATTTATCGCACCGAATACTTGAGTAATTGATTGTGTTAAAAAAATACTCGATTCGTTCCCGATGCTGATAAAATCAATAATTGGCTTGGTACGTTCTACGCAAACCGGTCGTTTTCTATTACAATTTTTAGATGTATTTATAGACTCTAAATTATTGTTGTTTGCATTGGACAATTGGACATGCTTATTAATATTAATTTTACGTTAATTGGCATAAGAACAAGTTGGATGAAATATTTCGATTTTTAAAAGTGAATTACTTGCATCACTCGTTTTGTAACACTTGTAAGTAACAGAATTTATTGACAAATTAGGACAAACATTGAACAGTATGTTAGGGTGTGCTAGGAATTAAAAATAATTATGTTATGTAAGTACACTTAGTACATTATGTACCTACCTACTTACTTACGTTGGATATATACACTTTAAATTAAAAACAAAAGAAAACAGTTGTAGTAAAATACGTTAGATAAGCCTTATATTACTGTGCGTTTGCACTGGCGAAACATTCACGACAAAACATGTTGAAATATCTGTTTTATGTCAATGTTCCATACAATTTTTGATAGGAACTAGAGATTTTAACATGTTTTGTTGTGAATGTTTCGCCAGTGCAAACGCACAGTTAGGATATCAAGAATCACTTTTGAAAACGTTATAATTTCTTATATGTAATTATGTAAACATTTTATGCGGTTTCATCACCAACTGAAATAGTAATAGCACGCATTTTATAAAATAACGCTCTGTTATTGCGTTCAGACACGAAAAATTGAAGAGAGAAAAAAAAGTTGCACAAAGCAAAAGGAGTTCGAATTTCAAAGCCTGACGAATCGTAATCGATTTGCTTTAGAACTCGATGCTATGATTACTCGACTCGAACAATTTCGTACCGAATCTATTCACTCCAATAACTAGGGTGCCACTATATTGTGATCGAATGCACTTGAATTCGAAGTCTTTCTTCCGTGTTCGTGAGAACTCTAAATTAGTTTGGAAATCAGAGTATTATATAATTTGTTCGGAGCTATTTAAAATATCGTGTACCGGACGTGGGACCAGCGGAGTAATTGCGTAACACACATAAAGTGACAATTGATCGCAATTCCTTTCATTTTGACAGTTCAGCCACGTTCATTGCGTTATTTACGTTGTTGAGCAGACGAATTTATTAAACCTGTGAAGCAATGGATTTAGAATCCAATATCCTTCAAAACTGTCGGATTGTGATTGGAACTGTGTTACTCAATTAGGGTGGAGAAGCTGACTTTAGTAGACACACACACACATACAATATTCACAAATGAAACTAAAAAGCTCAGTTTTAGACATGGAATGGATACCTAATTGCCTCGGAAAGCACGTCCGGCTGTCGTTTGTAGATCTTTGACAGTCGTTACGGGTCGTCAGAATCCCGAAAGTCTGAAAACCAGTCTTACCAAGGGGTATCGTATCAGCTACCCAGTAATTGGGTTGTGGGGTCCGATAGGCAGTCGCTACATTTTAAATACTGGTAGGTATTCAGATGCATCAGAAGGCGGAGCATGAGCACCGTTTTGTCGACGGAAGAGTAGACAAAAATGACGTTTCCTGTAGACAGTAGACAGTACGAGACGGCAGCAAAGTAGAAAGAGTCAACTGTACTTTTTACGAAATTCACTCTTTTACATAATTCGACTCAGAATTCTTTGTTTTGTCATAGGATTAGGACAGTAAGGATAGAAAACTTTCTTCCGAAATAGTCTACCTACAAAAAGACCTAGACAAAGATCGTTAGAAATGAAAAATGACAGATTGTAGAAAGATTTCTACGGTGGATGTCAAAAATGAAGAAACGAACTGTCACTTTGTATAGAAAAAGCTATGTATATTCTTCGTAGAGATAGAAAGCACCATGCTACGCCTGCTGGTTAGTCTGGAAGCCGACCCCAACATAGATGAGAAAAGGCTAGGCAGATGATGATGGAATGGATGACTCGAATGATTTGACATGGTAATTTTGGATTCATTATTGGCGGAACACAGTAATTTTGCCTCTAAAACGTCATAGCACACATGCGCAAGAGTTTAATTCGCGAACCACAACATAATTTAATTGGGTCACCAAATTAAATACCATGTTTATCGTCTATAGGTTTATTCAAAAATATCCACAGGATATGAACAGTTAAGTTCGTTACGTTCAAATTTCACAGCAAAGCCGTTAAAGTATTAATGGAAATCAGCAGTTATTTTGTAAACTGTTGCCGCTCTAATGGGCTATTTACAAAATATTAAACAGTTTTGGAGTCGTTAAAGTTGATGCAAATATACTTTCTAACAAGTTTTCTATACTAAAGTCGAAGGGACTTGCTGTATGGAATATTTTTGGAACGAGTCTCGATGCTCCATCAAAGTTAATGTTGCTATAACGATCTTTCCTTTTGCTTCCGTGCTAAATTGATATTGGAATAAAAAGCAGTGTATCTGATGATTTCTCTACGCAAGTTTTTGCTAAACGTAGGTCTGAGTACCACCTTTGCCAACTATACATTTCCAGTATAAGCTGACCTCGCATTGTACGGAAATCCTATACGGAAATGTATAGCTTGATGTGAAGCCGTGTGTACCAGTAACCAAGGGGTATCGTGTTACCCAGTCACAGGGTTCTGGAGGTCAGATTGGAAGTCGGTCCATGTAGTATACTTCAGCTGCATCTGGTTAGACTGGAAGCGGACACCACCACAGTTGGGGACAGGCTAGGCAGATTGATTTATAATACAATAAGTTCTAGAATGAGCAGCGTTATATTCATAGAGGTATGAGGAACAGGGAAGTTCACTCATCCTCTATAGAAAACGGAGGATCCTCCGACCAGACGGGTGTTGGTGTCTGGTAGCCAACTGCCCGACGAATGATTTCGGGACGTTGTATATATGCTAGTCAAGCGGAAAACGCTGCTTGCACGATGCAGGATTTTGCGTGATGCGTAGTTCGCATGTGGCAATATAGATGCCGCCACATTACTGTTAACATCTGTAGTACAGAATAACCCAGCTGTACATTACCGTACAATGACGAATTCAAGTCACCTATTTTCCATTTAGTGAGCATTATTTTCTGTTGTTTCCAGGTTTCCATTTGAGTGGCGTGGTGCGCGCGCCTGCCGCGGTGCCGCCATGCTCGGATCCGGAACGGCTATACAGGGTCACTGTCTCGTTCGACAGGTAAGGACCACTTTATGTTAATGAATAAATAAGGCAGAATTATGAAATAGGAACTCGAAGAACAATAGACTAAAGACTTAGAGCCCTATCTCACTAGGACATCAGTGGCGGCGCAACCATGGTCGCACTACCAAAAAATGCGTTGCGTTGCGCAACCGACCGGACGCCTGGTGAGATATCCACCATGAAGATGGCTATGGTTACGCCACCATGGTGTGCTATTGAGATAAGGAAATGAGGGTCCCAGCAATCGATAAATAACCAATGAAAGAATTAAAGAGGTCACAGGCATTGTCTTCAGTAATGACGGTTCAAACAGATTGAGACGAATTCCTTGCGGGATTATCGCACTCATACAAACTCAGCAAATGTTTACGCGTGAATTCGTCTCTTAAACCTTGAGGTAAAGACGAAGAAGCTTATAAAACAGAAAGACCAAGAAAAATCAATCATCGTTCAAGCAAGCGAAATAAATAGTTCCTTCAACCATAAGCTTACAAGAAAAACAAAGAAGTTTTAATAGAAAGGGTCACAAAGACCCTACTATTGTTTGTTCTAAAAGGGCACTTTTTACCCAAAGGCCGATGTACCCGCATAATGGCTATTGTGTAGAAAACTTTGTCACTTCCAATAATGGTGATTGTCGTATACTTTACGACAATATTCTCTGGAGCTAAGTTGTGAGACTTTTGGAAATATGTCATGGGTAAATAAACTCTTATGAATTCTGAGATTAGGAAAGATTAGAATCGTTTTTCTGTTTAGTCTTAGATAGCAAGCTTGATTGAAGACCTTCTGTCGGTACCGCATTATAGCGTTCCACTAATTTTAGTTTGCTATTTTCGGGTCAATCAAAGACCTACAATAAGGTAAGTAATGAAAAGGTAAAAATTCCTGCATATTCAAAAGAAGTAACTGATTAGACGTTGAACTATTTGCCCGCAGACAATTTGGAATCATATGCTGAGCAGACTTTGGAACAGAACAGAATTTGGAATTGTATAATTGTCTAACGCGCACGTAGGACAAAATGACGGTATTTCCATACGATTCCAAATTTTCCGCAAAAAATTGTCCGTATCTGCTCAGCGCCTAACCGAAAGCGTCGCGCGAGTACGCTATCAACGCGATATTTTGTATGAATTACGTACAAATACAACTTGATTGTTCACGCGAGGGTATCAAACTCGACGGCTTTTGGTTAGGACGCGGCCGTTAGAGTCACAATATCACCGAGCTAATTCCATCCTCCCCACAGATGCAAGATTACCGGAGTGACGTGCAGCTGCGAAGCTCGCGACATCTTCTGGTGCCAGCACGTCGTGGCGCTGGCGTTGTACCGCATCAGGAACGCAGACTCCGTCAGGCTGAGGGTGCCTATCTCAGGTGAGATTTCAGACCTTAATGAAAACTTTAAACACCTCTGTCTGCACGTCAGTAATAAATAGCACTAAAAAACGCCCTTGCTGCTAAGAAAGAAAGGCAATAATACAAGAAATAAAACCAATAAATTCTCTTTCAGAAACCCTTCTGCAGATGGACAGACAACAGCTCCAGAAGTTCGTGCAGTACTTAATAGCGGAACATCACACGGAGGTGCTTCCAACGGCGCAGAAGTTGGCCGACGAGGTGCTACAGGCCAGGTCGGCTATCAACAGGATCTGCGGAGCGCCTGACCCTACGGCTGGGCCTCCGCCTGATGCACACCACGCCTGGCACTTGGATGAACAGCAGGTTCGTGAGAAAATCCCTATAGTCCATATTAAGTGGATCCAAGGTCGATCTTAGGTCACTGGCGTCCTTTACTTGAACTATGTTTGTAGTTTGTGGAACTCATCAAAGTATGATGAGAATGCCATTTTTTCCACTTTTCACTGTAGTATTGTCATTTATCTTTGTGGTTTCATTGATTGAGCTATACGAGTATACTCATATAGATTGAATTGAGCTATACGAATTGCACGCAAAGAGATATCTATAGATTGAATAAATAGCTATAGATTGAATTGAGCTATAGGAACTGCATGCGAAGAGATATCTATAGATATATAATAAATAACTATAGATTGAATTGAGCTAAAGCTATAGGAACTGCGCGCAAAGAGATATATATAGATTGAATAAATAGTTAGGTATAGATTGATTTCAGCAATAGGAACTGCGCGCAAAGAAATATCTTCGCGTGCAGTTCCTAATAGCCCAATTACTATCCTTTATTTCTTTTTAAATACATATTTCTTACATTTTTAAATATTTTTATAAAAAACATTTAAAAATATAAAAAATAGTAGCCCATCGCATCGGCATCAGGATCAGGGTCAGATGCTGGTAGACAGGGCTCTAGAGAGAGGAACCTCCTCAATGCGTGCCGTATCCAGGAGTACTGCTTTCTGAATCAAGCCCTTGACCCAATAGCTCAATTATATACTCAATATTTTACTTTCAAATTCCTAATTGTTTTGTTGTGTTGGTTTCAGGTCTGCGAACAAGTGCGAGCGTACTTATTACAAGGGACATATTACAATGCAAATAAACAACTGAACTCATTATTTTCTAAGGTAAGTTACATACGGACTTTACTTGCATGAACACGGCTACGCTAGGCTTGGCTAGAGTTTGCATATTCTCTAGGTTGGGCAATGGGACAGCCTTAATATCTGAAACTGACAAAACATTTTTATCTGCAACCGTAAGGGCACCAGCGGGAATTGCGTAATTCACGATCGGTCAGAATTGGAATTTTTGGAATGTCACGTCATTGGAAACAAATGTTTAATCCATTGCTTTATAAGTTCGAAAAAATAATCTGCTCAACAACATTACTCACGAACGTATGAAGCAATGGATTAGACATTCGTTTCGAACCGATCGTGTATTACGGAATTATATAGCTAGCTTTTTAGCTAGGAGCTCGTGGCTAATTAATAACAGCCACACGGGTCGATTTATCAGGTTAAGCTACGCTTGCCGGGGTTTGTCCGCGGATGGGTGACCATCTTTACATACTGAGACTCCTCCGTGGCTCGGAAAGCACATTAAGCCGTTGGTCCCGGCTGTCATTCGTAGATCTTTGACAGTCGTTACAGGTCGTCAGAAGCCCGAAAGTCTGACAACCAGTCTTACCAAGGGGTATCGTATTACCCAGTTACTGGGTTGTGGAGGTCAGATAGGCAGTCGCCCCAAGTAAAATACTGGTATTCAGCTGCTTCCGGTTAGACTGCAAGCCGACCCCAACATAGTTGGGAAAAGGCTAGGCAGATTGATTGATAGCTGGCCTTTTAGATTTTTTCTTCTGGATTCCTTGTAGATTTTTAAATTTGCTCAACAACGTAAATAACGCAATTAATGTTATTGAACTGTCAAAATTAAACAGATTAGTCGTAATCAGTTACGCAATTAGCTGGCCTTCGTTTTCAAAGATGAATGAAGTCCCAGAACCTTTTTCCAATAATGGAGAGCATTCAATCTTTACAATACCTTGTATCTTCTAGGTAAGAGAAATGCTCCGAGCGCAAGACTCCAACGGACCACGGATGCTGATGTTGATGACAGAACAGTTCCTATCAGACCCTCGGCTCCTGCTGTGGAGGAACCAGAACACCCCCATGACAGAGAAATGCAGGCAGTTGTGGGAACAGCTAGGGGCGCTGTGGGTCAGCATAGTTCTGGACCCAGGCAGCAATAAGCACCATAGGATACAGTGGAGACATCTGTTGGAGAAATGGTCTGCTGTTGAAGTGTGTCCCACTGAGGATCCGGATTATCGGTCTTTTCCTTTGGTACGTATGTTTGTATATTTTATTAACTGTGATAGCTTCTTAAGATTGATAGTTCTTGGTATCTAGGTATGCCAATCACATTTAAACTTGAATTCCTCCTACGCCGATGTCGGGCGCGTACGTCGATCGCGCGTGCGTATAAACATTGACCATACTGCGACGCTGACGTCCGCGGCGCGTACTACGTTTCTACGCGTACGCGACCGACATCAGCGTAAGAGGAATTCAGGCCTCAAATACGGTAAATCACATTGTCATTTGAACCCCCAAAATCCGTTGTTAACGCTGTCAAAGTCAATTTTTTTTCATGGATGACATGGTCTGTCTTGATAAGATGGTACGCAGTATACCTGTGCTATGGAAAATTTTGCATAGTATTCCGCAAGGAACAAAGTATTTAAAAAAATAAAATAGGTGTTTGATCCAACTTTCCTAAATCGATATATTCGATATAGTCAGAAGTCCAGGGAATAATCCCTAATGCCATGGGACCACGGGTGATGAAAATTTCCCTGTGGACCCCGGTACTGGGTCATCCCACCGGGACCAGGGGAACCACTCATAATTATCGACGCATTCTCCAAAAAATACTCAACATTTTTACAGCAATAATATCTGCATCCTTGTTCCATAGTACGCGAGAGAAAGGGAAAGAAACGAGAGGGATCGAGACAGAGACCACAGAGACAGGGACAGAGAGAGGCACCGCGACCGGGAGGACAGGGACAGAGAGAGACTGCGAGAAAGAGAGGAGAGAGATAGGTGAGCTTCAATAGAGATTTTAGAGTGCGTTCCATCAAATAGTACCAACGCTGTTATGTTGGCTCCACTGTTAAATTTTACAAAGCTATAGGGCAGCGCTTTTAGCGGCTTAATCATATTCGTATTGAACCTACAACAGTGGAGCCAACATTACTGTATAGGAACTATTTGTTCAAACGCGCTCTACGTAGAGTCCAGCAGGCATAGCATGGCGCTTTCTATCTCTACGAAGAATAGACATAGCTTTTTCTGTACTAAGTGACAGGTCGTTTCTTCATTTTTTACATCGCACCGTAGAAATCCTTCTACAATCTGTCTAATGATCATTTCTAACGATCTTTGTCTAGGACTTTTTGTAGGTAGACTATTTCGGAAGAAAGTTTTCTATCCTTACTGTCAAAATCATACTGACAACCGATAAATACTATGACAAAACAAAGAATTCTGAGTCGAATTATTTAAAAGAGTGAATTTCGTAAAAAGTGCAGTTGACTCTTTCTACTTTGCTGCCGGTGTACTGTCTACAGGAAACGTCATTTTTGTCTACTCTTCCGTCAACAAAACGGTGCTCATGCTACGCCTACAGGGCGGCGTTGTTGGTAAACATTTTGTGACAGGGGTGTCTGTCTGAAATAGAATTGAAAAAGAAAATGGCGTCTCATGTAATAACAATAACTGACGAAATGTGTGTGTACTCTATGCACACCTCTGCCTAACCCTTAGGGGATTACAGGCGTAATGTTATGTTGCATGCCATCGTGGTCTACTTTCTATGTTTTTTTTTTAATTTTCAGAGAAAGACATAGAGAAAGACAGAGAAGAGAAATGCATTCCCATTCCGAGAGTTCCGACGAAGAATCTAGGCCTAATAAGTAAGTAGCTAAATTCTTTTATCCAACAACTTCTTACAAGAGTAGGTCTCGACGAACAATATCCATCTCTGTCTATATATCTTTAGATAGACAGAGATAGATATATGTCAATACCCTCATCTTCAAAACGCACACGCTGTGTTACTTTTGTAAGGTGGTCTCCAAAGATTTTTAAAGTGAAAACTTGTTTAGGCGCGTTGAGCACTTTTTTGGGTGAACAAAAATCATGGAACTCGAGTCATCGTCACCGTCACACTTGAAGAAATGTTTTTAGCGCCATCTACCGTCTACCGTTTGAATTACGTTGAGGTTACGCATTGTTGCTTAGTTTTCACTTCTATCAGCAGTCCCCAAAAACTACCCGCATGTTTTTTTTTTTCTGGTAGTTTCTAGATGGAGTTTTTTTAAAGTTCGTGTGTTGTCTAAACTCGTAAAATGCCGTAATATAGTCACAGAACAATAACTGCTACAGTATTATAGTTTTAAAGGCTCCCACAAACAGGCGCGCTATCGCGGGCGCGACAAGGGTAGCGCTGCCTGTCGCGCCCGCGAAATCGCGCCGGTTTGCACGAGCCTTAAGTAGATATAGATACTGATTCAATTATTTTATTTGCAGTTATGAACGTGAATACAGGAGAGCAAGCAAGAGATTAAGACTAAACAACCAAAGATCCGCACCGCAACTGACGCCACGGACTGTTTTTCATAAGTAAGTCTACCTACGACTAACACTACAGGGTGAAATGTAATTCATAGGCATGCTCAGGGGCCATTTTTACGACACTATGAACAACTTTCACTCTGGGACCAACCCTGGAATCGCGAAAACAAATCATCTATTCCCTACATTTTGGCGAGCTATTAAAACATAAATAGGGAACAACTGATTATTTTTTAATGATGAGTACAATGACCCCTTAAGAGGATCCCCATGAATACAATTTCATTCTGTTTATAGAGGTAAAATAGTTTGTTTGTTTGGGGATTGCGCTAAGGTAAAAATTTCGTACCTACGTTTTTTTTGCAAGTGTCAGGTTGTATGTTGATCATAATTATGATTTCAGAATCGTAGATAATTTACAGTCATTACCACTTACTCAATTATAAACTTTGTTGTCTTAAGTACATTTTTGAGTGACCATTTGTAATGAGAAGTTCATAAGTTTTTGGTTGCACTGGAATTTAAACTTTGTTATGTATGACATTAAGTTCTTTGTTAACTGGATAAATAACCAAGATACTGATTCTGAAAATTGAAGTTTAGTCTGCTTTTGCTTATTGTGTCCTAAATCAATTTTGGTTGCATTGGAATTTAAACTTTGTTATGTATGTCATTGAGTTATTTTTTCCAAAACTTATTAACTTCATCTCTCCAGGGCGCTGGATGCGGTAGACATATCCTGGGAGAACGAACACCTGAAGAACATCCTGGGCAGCGACGAGTACTCCGACCCTGACAAGCCGGAGAAACCTGGCAGTTCCACCACCACCACCCTGCTGCCTTACCCCAAGTTCAATGAGGACGGTCAGCCGCTGTGGCATGGTGAGTCAGAGACTACACAGATAAGCTGGTTTCATGATAATCTTTAACCAATTGCAAGAAGACTTGCCTAAATTACTAGCTGCCGCCAGCGGCTTCGCCCGCGTGTAATCTTTATAAATTATAGCCTATGTTACTCAGGGTGAGTGTAGCTTTCTAATGGTGAAAGAATTTTTGAAATCGGCGCAGTAGTTTTTGAGTTTATTCATTACAAACGTACACACAAAAATACAAATCTTTCCTCTTTATAATATTAGTGTAGATACTCGTATGTATTCATTTTTGCCATCGTGTGCCATACGCGAATTCAAATTACTTGAACGTATGGCCCATTTAGGTTCAAGTCATTAATGGCGCCTTCTAGAGGACATGAACATGAACTAAAAAACTATCATGAACAAAAAAAAAAAATTTTTTTCATACCATGTTGGGTATCAAATGAAAGGGCTTAGTGAGTACATTTCAAAAATATATATAATAAAACCCCAAAAGAATTTTAAAAAAATTGTCTTTCGAAGGCTAAATATTCTAATCTTCACTCTATCCACATTTACATCTCCCGTACATCAAAATTCTAACCTAACCTAACATCATTGTTTTCATTGCAGAGCACTTGCCAGTAGTGGGGGCTCGTATCGAGGCCCTGAGAGCGCACGGCCGCGCGCCCGCAGCCCTCAGGCTCGCCGTCAGTGCCGCCCGGGCCATGAGACATCGACAGGTAATGTGGAACCCATAGTTCATTGGCAGTGATAGTTTTACTACTGTTCTGGCTTTTTAGTATCCTACTCCTAATCCTAACTTCCTAACTAATCCATACTAATATTATAAATTCGAAAGTAACTGTCTGTCTGTCTGTATGTCTTTTCACGCCTCAACCACGAACGGATTTCGAAAAATTTAGCAAGGAGACAGATGGCAGACTGGGGAAGGACATAGGCTACTTTTTATTGATATACCGCGCGAGCGAAGCCGCGAGCGGAAGCTAGTATTATAAATTATAAATGCGAAAGTGAGTTTGTTTGTTGGGTTAGGGGTCGTTCGGCACATGGGTAGACCATGACCTGGAATAGCACATAGGATACTTTTAACTCGATATTCCCACGGGATCGAGACTTACGCGGGTGAAACCGCGGGGCACAGCTAGTTCTTCTTTATAATAATTGACACATTCAGTGATGTCCTAAATTACTAGCCTAACTAACCTAGTTTCTGAAAGGCCAATCAAGACAATAAATTGCTCACAGATTGCCAATCTCATGAAGATTTTACCCTTCGTTGTCACTAGTACCATTAACAGTTCCATGATGGAACTACTGATGTTTCTTTTTAATCACTAGTTCCATTTTAAAATAATCTGAAAATAATAATTTTGTATGTGTATCACTAGTTCCACATTATTATTTAAGCCCCTGAATGGGTGCGAATGAAATCAAACATCCAGGTACAATTGTGACCGGTACCGCACCACAATGCAAAAATCTTCTTAAGTACATCACTGTCTTAAATTTTGTATGAACCACCGCACCGCACATTACAGGTGTATCGTACCGCGCTACTTTGTATTGTAATGTGTTGCGGGTTGCGGCCCGATGCGGCTGTAATGTGCGTTATCTGTCCTTTTACACTTATCTTACTTCTGATTTTGCATCGCTGTCAAAATATCAGTAATCTTTATTGTCGTTGTGATAAGGTTGCTGTTGGGTTGCCGCCTCTGAAAAGTCTGCAAAATCATAGTGATCTTTATACTCGTTACAATAAGGTTTATTTTGGTTTCTTGTCGTCTGAGGTAAAATAACTGCAGTTATAGTGATTTGTAACTCTCTACAGGAGGTATCCCAACAGCGCTGGCAGTCGGCAGGCGGCGGCGAGGCGTCGTCGTCGTCGGGCGTGTGCGCCAGCGCCGACGCGTGCGCGGGCGCGTGCGGCGAGCGCGCCAAGCTGTCGCAGGTGTGCGCGCACATGGACTCCGGCGCCTGCCTCACCAGCGCCGCCACCTGCGCGCTGTCGCACTCGCAGCGGTGTATCGGGAGAGGTGAGGGATTATATTAAGCTGTCGACTATTTGCTTTAGAAACTTCAGGCAAAGGTATAGATTATCTTGCCCAAGATAAACTAAATACTAGACTAGTAGTCCCTTATTACGCAAGTAATTGCTTTATGCAGCGCTCAAATCCTAACAATAAATTCCGGGGTTCGATTCCCCGTCCTAGTAATCGACTCCAATCCAAAATAGACCAGGATAACGAACTACTGCCGCAACACCTGAAAACCTGAAACCTTTTACCGCCTTCATCACAATCAAAACGGCTACATACATAGGCATGTAACACTTTGATATAGGAAGTAAACCATTTTCACGTCAAAAACTAAAATCCACTTTCCCCCGTGACGTATAACGGATTATATGTTTGACGACTCTGTCATTCTGTGTGTCTATTTGTGACATCGTAGCTCCCAAACGGGTGATCCGATTTCAATCCGATTTTTTTCCTTACAGACAGTAGATGTTGGACGGGCTGGACGTTAGAAGCCATTTGGTGCGTGTACGAGTGTTTAGCGGACGCCTGCCTCGCCCCCGACGACCAGCGGGCGTCTCCTAGACTACACACCGCGTATCTAGACGAGGAGCCCAACACCGGCCTGCCACCTAGGTAAGCTTATAGTGGTGGAGATCGGAGATTTTGAATTAACGTTCTCTAAGTAGTTACTGACCCCGAAAGAGATTGTGGCGGCATCTACATCGCCACATGCGAACTACGCATCAAAGACCTGACGTCACACAAAAATCCTGACGTCACATAAATCCTGCATCGCGCAATTAGAGTTTACCCCGTTAACACCCGTCAGGTCGGAGGATCCTCCCTTTTCTATAGAGGATGAGAGAACTTTACACCCTGTTCCTCATACCCCTAAAGTACTGTCACAGGTATGTATTAATAGGAGGAGTGACAGTGACTACTCTCCATAAATCAGAACTTGTTTTAACACGATGTGCCGTTTCAGTTGTCTGTCGATTGTGTCTTTTTGACAGATTTATCCAGAAACTTTTGTAAATTAGTGAAAACATGACACAAATACGAGTAGCTCGTAAAATAAAATCCTAACTTCCTAACTAATATTATAAATGCGAAAGTGAGTTTGTTCGTTACGCTTTCACGCTAAAACGGCTAAACGGATTTGGGTGAAACTTGGCACAAGGGTAGACCTAAAGAAGGACAGGCTACTTGTGACCGCAGACGAAGTCGTGGGCAGCTAGTAAGGAAATTTTAATGTCCTACCCGCTCAACTGTCGATTGGCCTTCTAATGGGCGATAACAATTCTATTGTGACTCGTTAATGACAGTTGGAGGTTTAAGTAATAATTAATTTTATTTTATATCAGATACCAACACGTCCCTGTGGCGGGTAGCAAGAACCCTGAGGAGACGTACCTAGCGCTGGCGCTGGAGGCAGCTCTATTAGGCCTGGGTGTACAGCGCATGCTACCCATGGGACTGTATGCGCAGGAGCGGCATTGTAAGCAGGTGAGTTTATCATTTTATTTTAGAGCATGTCCTTGTTGAGTGACGAGCCCCTCAACGGCTACGGCACAGCTAGCTAGGTAATAACCAGTGATCGGACGGAATAGATAGTGAAAAGGGTGAACAACTTCAAACCATGTCATTAGTATGGAAATCCCGAGATTTAGTAATTAACAAAGATTTTTTTTCTTAGTGTATTTAAAATAAACTGTTCATACAGGTGTTTATGTATTAGTCTTGTAAAGAAAAGAAACAAAACTTATTTGACCTAGGGTTGCTATGTCTACCACTCTAGACAGGAATAATAGTCTGGCACTTTCTATCTCTTTCTCACATTTATGTACTTCTCTAACTCTCAGGTTCTGAGAAAATTGCATTTTGCAAGTGTTCTAGTTAAGTTTATGAACAACAATAGGGCGACCAGTTTTTGGAAATTCAGTACATTATCGAACAGGTTGTGTGAAAAGAGTGTGATTTGCCTCGTCCAGGAGGAGCGGCTGATCGCGCAGCTGCAGCGCGTGGAGGGCGAGGCGGCGGGCGGCGTGTGCGCGCGCGTGGCGGGCGCGCTGCTGGCGGGCGGCCCGGCCAGCTGCCTGGGCGCGCGCGTGCACCCGCGCGCCGCGCCCGCGCACACCTTCGCGCGCTTCCTGTTCCTGGCGCTGCTGCCCGCGCACCCCGACCTGGCCTACCGGGTGGGGCTCCGAGCTATGAGGTTAGTTCACCGCCTACTCATTTATAATAATAACATC
The DNA here is from genome assembly GCA_947522985.1 of Lithophane socia. NCBI lineage: Eukaryota > Metazoa > Arthropoda > Insecta > Lepidoptera > Noctuidae > Lithophane > Lithophane socia. Next base: position 12,615,508 of record OX383268.1, on the reverse strand, counting down.
AACAGTACCGTGGCTTACAGTTAAAATTGACATTTCAATACACATACAATTTCCACCAAATAGCAGATATGCACGACATAGACATAGTGAATGTTAGAGACCAAAGAAAAGTGTCTACAGTGCGTTCATATAACTTGACGCGTGATGCGTTTGGTACAGTCAGGCTAAGTGAATCATGACCCACTTTGACGATAAATCGTTTGAAACCGTCAAAATAACAAAGATGGCAAATGACAAATTCCAAGGAAATGTATATTAACGCGAATGTCGACCTAATTGTATTTGAATGTCTGTAAGAAAATAAGCTTATGATGGGTCAGAATTCAATTGTTTCGACTGTACTTTGGTATATTGGAACTTTCAATACTAAATTACTAATAGAGTTCAAAATTGCAACTGACGAAACAGTATACTACCAACCACATGACTGTAAAATTTTGTGCCACCAATCGCGTCCCTCGTCAAGTTAAATAGGCAATGTAGAAGACCTACTTAAAAACACTATAGCGCTACAGGTCACTTAACGCAAGGCGCCTCGCAAGACGCATCGATCGTCACATCCTTCTTTCTTATATCTATGTTCTCATCGCTCGAGGCCTTGAACGGGTCTAAGGCATACAAAATATTCAAATATTGTAATGATAATTATTGTGGTATTACGTCTCTGCAGGTTGCCGATGGTTGAGGAGGCGTACGCGCTGGACGGCAGTGCGGCGGGCGGCGCGGGCGGCGCGGCGGGCGCCTGGCACACGCTGCAGCACGCCGAGCAGCAGCAGGCCGCGCTCGCCAGCGCGCTGCTAGGTAACACAACTAAACTATTTATAATCGGTCCCTCAGTGCTGAGGATCGTGAACCATTTTGTTATCCTAACTTAGTGCTAATTATGTCGGTCCTGGGTCACTCTTCAAGCTTCCTAAAATGATCGCCCCAACGAAGACTGGGATCAAGTCGGTCCAACGTTTTGAGGGGAGACTAAAACAGTAACGGAGAGAGTCCTGGTTCTGGAGTAGAAAGAGATTAGGGCAAAGACCTAGGGGTTTCGATAAGGCCCTTAATATCTAGTCCTGTAAATGTGACTTTTGGCTTGGTGACGGGTATTTTTTCACCCATTTTTAATTAGTTTCGTTCTCTAATGTTAATATCCTCCGTCAGGTGCAGCCCGCGGCAACCCGGGCCGCCTGCGCGCCGCGCTGGGAGCGGCCCAGCGCCACGTGCGCTCGGCCGCGCAGCTGTTCCGCCTGGCGCAGGACGCGCTGCGCCACGCCGCGCCGCCCGCCGCGCCGCACCACCACCGCGACCTGCTGGCGGCTGCCTTCGAGCTGGGCTTGCAGGTACCGTACACGCGTACACACCATGGCCCAGTACTCGTCCGCTCGGCCGCGCAGCTGTTCCACGCCGCGACTCTTTACCATAATGAACATGAACTTTTTTACATAACTAATAGGTTCTCTTTAACCTGCAGGTGCTAAGGATGACGCTATCCTCAGTAAACTGGCGTCGGCGCGAGATGGTTCGCTGGCTCGTCACGTGCGCCACGGAACTGGGGCTAGACGCGTTGCTGTCCATCATGCAGAACTGGTCAGTATACTGGGAAGATAGAGAAACTTCGTGATGAAAATATAAAATATGTTGAAAACCGTGCAATAGAATATAATTTGAACAAGTAAACAAACATGGCAGAGTTCTATGTTATTTATTTCTGTAAATTGGTTCATAAAAGCACATTTTACGAATATAAATGTACACACGACTACATATCAAGCTATACATTTGCAGTATAAGCTGACCTCGCATTGCATGGAAATCCTATATAATGCGAGACCAGCATAAACTGGATATCTATAGCTTGATGTCTAGCCGTGTGTACAAGTGTTTACCAGTTACCCCCCCCCCCCCCCCCCTTGACAATGCCATTCAAGTGCCAAAAATCCTTGTTATTTAAATAACCCCCTCTAATCTTCCTTGTCCTTTAGGTACGAGCTGTTCACGCCAACCGAGGCGACGGGTCCTGTGGCCGCAGCAGCTATGTCTCACACAACGGCGCTGCGGCTCGGCCTGAGCTTCGAGCAACAGGAGAAACTAAGTGCCTGCGCGAGGACGTTAGCGCTACAGTGTGCTGCTAAGGTATGTGGTTTTTTATTATTTATAAATACCTAGATATCATTTTAATTTAAAATTTTGCCATTTAAAATATAAGGCACAAACGAATCCTTTGTAATTTACGAATTGTTTTAAAGTTTTTAGTCGCAATTGTTTTTTTTTTCAACCTTTTACTATGTTATGCTTTTGGAATCGTCTTCTAAAGGGCTTTATTTTGATACGCTAAATAGACATGATACAATTTTTTTTGTCTCACGACGTTACACATTGACGACAAAAAAAGCTGCCTTTTTTATTTTATATAAAAAAAACCTAGCCTATAACCGAGGGACCAAAAAACTCGAAAGATACCTCATTTAGGTACTATAATCTATCCAGCCGTTAGGTTATCCGCCTTTATCATCATCATCATCATCATCAGATCATCAGATGCTTCCTGTCTTTGTTGTATGTCGGGTAAAAATAACCGTTTCCCTTCTTCCAGGACCCGCCAGGTTGTGCCTTAAGTGCGCTCTCGGTGTGCGAAGGCTCTGCGGGCGCGTTCGAGGCGGCGTGCGCGGCCGTGGGCGGCGCGGCGGCGCGCGGCGCGCTGGCGTCCAGTCAGCTGTTCGCCGTGGCGCGCTACATGGAGCAGCGTGGCCAGCCAGCCAGGGCCATGCGTCTCGCCACGCTGGCCATGCGGAACCTCCATTTGCATTACAATCAGGTAAGGAAGAATAGATAGATCCCTTTCGATTATTAACATCCAAAGGATTCTAATTACCTAGGTAGTAGTTGAGAATTAATTTTTAACAAGAGGTTCATGAGATTCTTTTAACCCTCCCTATGTTACAAGACGTTAGCAACCAACCAGGGCCCTGTTTATCAAAAGTTACAAGTCTACACGTTCACAAGTTACCTAAAATGTTAATTTTCGTTAAGTTCATAGCTCATCTCCATATTCATAATCAGCCTTAATGTTCCCACTGCTGGGACACGGGCATTATGTCATCTCTCTCTTTTTTTTTACCACATTCTAAAAAAGAAAATCGAATTTAAATATTTAAAAAATTATTTCGAATTTAAGAGAGAGGATGGGAGGGGGCACTCTCAGGATTTGTTAAGTACAAGTTGTAACTTACAAATATTTTTTTGCTAAACAAAACCACAAATAAAAGTGTCAAAATGTAACTACTTGTGAATTAAATAATGACATTTGGTAATACAAGGCTTGTAAGTTTTGATAAACAGGGCACTGGTCTTTCAAGATCAACCGTTCCACCGTAGAATTTCTATTATAGCATAAAAATTAAAAACATGCAACAAATTAAGTGTTCATTCAACACCTACCTACCGAGTACGTAGTTCCTTTAGTTACCTTCGGATACAAACGTTCTATTTTTGAATTTATGGGTGAATGGAGAAGCTTGTGAGGAGTCACAAAAAAAAAGTAGGTAGTTATAGATAATGTCACTGACTCTGACCAGTGTTTTATGATTTATCTTTGGTTTGATTCTCCGTGTTTGTCTTAGCATTTCTTCACACGGATCAATCAGCTAAGAAATGCCAACGCCATCTAGTTTTAAAATATTTAGCGAAAAATTGATGTGTAAAAGAGTCTGAAGATCACTAAACTTTTAATTTCATGGTCACAACTAAAATTACTAATCTTTATGCTACAGGACAGTCACCCAGCGATCGCGGACATCCACTGGGCCGTGGCGCTGGCGCACTCGCTGGGTCGCGCCGAGCTGCAGGCGATGTTGCCGCTCTTGGTGAAGAACGTGCAGTGCGCGCCTGTACTGGTGAGTAACATTCATGAACTCAAAATAATATTAATTAAATATCTATGTCGCTTTTCGTGACTGTCTGCGTGGCCGCGTTGAACTTCTATTATCTAGCTATAGTACACCCATGTGGGTGTACTTTAGGTTCACCCCTGCCTAACCCTCCGAGCCTCCGGGGAGCGCAGGCGCGATGTAATGTCGGCGACCGGTGTACAACAGTAACACTTCCGCTCCCCGCAGTCGGACGTGCTGCGGCGCTGCTGCGTGGCGGCGGCGGGCTGCTCGCGCTCGCGCGGCGCGCCGCCCCGCCCGCCGACGCCGCTGCGGCCGCTGCTGGAGGCCGCGCTGCGCGCCTACGCCTCCACCACGCACGCGCGCCTGGCGCACATCTCGCCCAGGCACTACGCGGACTTCGTCGAGTTCCTTGGTATGTAGAATAATAATACCAGCCTATTACTGTCCCGCTGCAGGATGAGGGCCTCTTCTCATACAGAGAAGGCATGAGCATTGATCACCACGCTTGCTCAAGACTGGCGTATGTATGACATGCTCATTTTATTGGACCCTGAAAACCTGAATACCGCGAGAAGCACAGAACCGGTCGAAGTTGCGGTGCTTGGACAGGCCTATGTCCAGCAGTGGACGTCTTTCGGCTGAAATGATGAGGATGATACATACCTTGTTGGTATAGTGGTCGCAAGCGTGACTGCTGAGCTACTGGGTTCGATCCCCTGCACGCGTAGCATAACCGCTATAGAAACGGGTTTTGTCGACGGAAGAATAGACAAAATGACAGATGTGATTGTTTATCTGTCATTTTATCTATTCGTCCGTCGATAATTTTCTACGGTGGTTATATATACTACAGCTTGCAGGTCAGGCAATGTATTATTGAGTTTTTCCTGAAGTTTTTCCAAGCAGCCCGGAACCTAAACTTGTGTCTGGTGTGCTGGAAATTGTCTCACCCCATATGGAACTAGAATATAATCAGCAAAATGTGGGTATTACACCTACTGCTATTCCTTTGGGAAATATGGCCGTATGGACGTGTGATATTATGGTGTAAAAAACTACTGCGTTCATTTGTTACTGAATCTATTAGTTTTGAGTTCGGTTCAAACCTTCGAATCTCTAATCCTTACCGATCTAGCTAGGGCGTATGAAAGCCAAGAAAATATTTAACATGAACAATATAAGTTCGCGAAAAATGTCTTCAACAAGGTATTTGAACATACGTTTTCATCCTGTTTTTCTTTACCGCAGGCAAAGCCCGCGACACATTCGCGCTAGCCCCGGACGGCCCGCACCAGTTCGCCGCGCTACTCCAAGAGATCAAGCTCAAATACAAGGGGAAGAAGAAACTCATGTTCCTCGTCAAGGAAAGATTTGGATGATCCAACATTACTCGTTACAAACCCACCGAGTTAGCAACGGTTTCTAAATACGGCATTCCATATTCATAGAAAAAGCATTTTAGTTTCGATGCGTGTAAATTTTGTTGAAAACTTTTGGGTCATCGTTTTTTATGCTTTTGTTAAACTCACAATGCTACTGCTGTGGTAAAAGGCCTCAAGATGTTTTATATGGTTGGTTATTTTACTGTTATCAGTTATGCATGAGTACACTGGCTCACAAGGAATACTTAAAAAAAAATTAAATCTTCTTGCGAACTACCATAAATTTACCTTTATAATCTGTGGTACTACGCCTGTATTTTTATTGCCTACGTGCAAAATTCAGCGTAGCCAGACCACTGTGACTTCTACGGGGTCTTTCACTATAGTTGTAACGATAACACAAGATAATGTGAAACTCATGGCATGCTACATAATTGTTTAATTCGTGCAATCATTGTTTTCATTTCAAGTTTTTGTTTTTATTTTGTTAATATCGTGCAATAAGCTGCCATGATGAAAATACAAATTTAGCTTAGGTATACGTTGTATGAACATACGTCATAGGCCTCATAGGGCCTTGTCGTGACGCATAATACCTAATTTTAGAAATACTTAAATGTCGTGGAAAATGATAAGTTGACTAATGTATCGAATAAACTTACCTATTTACAATTTTTGTTATAAAAGAGTTGGTCAAAAAATGCCCATGACTTGACAAGCACTAGTGTGACAATGCTACTTACATAAAAACGAGGACATGAATCGTTTCGTTCCACGGTAATTTAGGCTCGAAATAATTTTACCGTTTCGGTAAAAATCATTACCTCATGCTCGGTACACATAATCTCGTGTACCCGCCGTGTACCAAACCAGTCTATTCTAAAGTATTATTTTTTATTTAATAATAATTATAAATACGGCTGACCTCGTAATTTTCATTTTTTTATAATCGTAAGAAATGATCTCAATAATTCCATTTGTGTAAATAGAAACGAGTTTGTAAATATAGTACGAAGACAAGTTTAGTATTGGAAAATATTAGTTAATTAATGTAATAATAATAGTTATGTGATCTGTGCGGGAATTGCGTGCTGTACAAATTGTGTAAATGTCGGTGTGTTGTGAGATGACGGAGTATCGATGATATGGAGCGGTTCGCACAGATCGCAAGCTGTAAGTAGATATAGCGCGCCACTCGTATAGCGTCCAATAGCAATGGGATAATTCATAAAATATGACACAACACCAAAGAACTATATCGTAAGTCCATGTGTGAGATAAGCAACGCCATCATATTTTCAGTATTCTTGAGTATTCTGTATCTGTAGATATTTGTTTATATGTTAGCGACAGTGTGACGCGATTTTAGTAAAACAATTTCCATGAAAGTTTCATAGACATTGTTCTACTAGAGTCGCGTCGCGCCTTAACACGAAATATTGTTACAATCGGCGCTGCAGTAGTCTTCTGTAAACCATTTTATGAATATTATTTCAAAAGACGTTATTTAACTAATCATGCCGTATATCTTGTCTAATTTCTATAACTTGGTCGCATTAACTGTGCACCTGCACGTGTAGCATGACCACCGTAGAAACGGGTTGTGTCGACGGAAGAATAGGCAAAATGACAGATTGTGATTGTTTATCCGTCATTTTGTCTATTCTTCCGTCGACAAAACCCGCTTCTACGGTGGTCTTGCTACGCGTGCTGGAGTTGATGACGTCATTTCGTCGCAATTTTTGTTGGCGACGCGACGTGATGAGCTCGGGGAGGTGAGCATGGCATACCAGGGAGGTGTATAGTTAATTCGACTGATTAGTATATTCGTTACACAAATCTTATTTAAGAGTTGATTACTTTGAATATTATTAATTTTACTTCAATCATTATTATTTCTAAAATTCAGCCTTTTTCTTGTTTAGAGTAGAATATAAAATTTTAACAAGAAGTGCATTTATAAAGATAGAAATTATTAATATTTAAATAGAGGTGATGTATGGATAGTGTTGAGAGAATAGTATGAATTGAATAGTTTATAGACTTAATGAAGGACTTTTGTACTTTTTGTGGTGTGTATGAGGGTTGCGCAAAAATTATTTTGACACTGTACAAAGCAACATACAAGAAAACCTTGTATCCGTTCATTATATCAAAATTTTGCCAACCCTATAATGTGTCAAATAAAAAAAAACAGGACATTAGTACTCATTATAATATTGATATGAATGTAAATATAAAAAATATGATTTTTAGTTAGAGCGCTGATAGTAGACACATCCAATATCTTCCTTATCAGAGACTTTTACATGAAGAAGTAAGTAATATCAGGTAGGAAAGTGATCAATAGTAACAGTAAAATTTATGTTATTTATTATACTGCTTTACCATGTTACATACATAGATCGGCGTAACATAGCTAAATTTAGGCTTATTTTAGCGGAAGCATATTTAGCTTGAGGAAAATCTGATTAGCTATTATACCAACTTATAAGGCAATAACCTTTTTACTATCAATTTTGTTAAAAGCCCCAGATTTATTATATTTTTGTGATCTTCATCTCGAGATAAATATGTTTCCTGCAAAAAAAATATGCAAAAGTTACAAAATATCAGAAAAGGATAATGTGTAGGTAAGTGTAGTAAAGCATCTCAGTCTGAACGCAGCATGGCGTAAGTGGTGTTTATAAAATTATTTTTTGTATGAAAAGAGAAATTAATTTCATATGCAAATAAATTTTAAATGTCAAGCAATAATTTTGAAGCCTTCGGCCGGTCTGCCGTGATTTTGTGTACAACTTTATTGGTTGTCGAGAACATGTGTTTGTGTAGCTTATTTAATCAGTATGCGTGACCATTGATTAATGGAGTCAGTCAAAATGCGATATAGATATTTTTAATAACGAAAATAGCAAAAATATTATTTGAAGATTATTTTGTCTATAAAATCATTAATTAAAAGCTTTTTTTAATAATAATTTCTGTTCTTTTTCTAATTGTTTTTTTTTGTAACTTTACTGATAACTTTATTAAATATGTAGATTTTTCAAACATCGACTTGCCAACTTGTAACTTCAAGCAAATATTTGACCTCAAGTGCCTTCAGGCGAGTCCAAATAAGCCAGACCGGCTCTTAATTGGTTTTGTTGTATTTTTATTTTGTACTCTGTCAGTGGTTATATTGTAATTGTGTTGTACGTCAAACGTGGACACCCTTCAGTGCTGGTATTATGAAGGTGATAATTTCAATATAAATAATTGAAAAAAAAAACTTTCTTGTTTTATTCAGCAGAATTCCTTAAGGTTGATGCGCTAGGGTACCCCGTGAAATTCAAATTTTCAAAGTGCTTTTTAAAGTGCCAAATGTCATGATTTCATGAAATAGTCATTCAATACACTTTCATGACCTTAGAGAGTTGTATTGCTGATTTTAATGTTTATAATTCTGTAAATCCATGTTTGTTACAAGCGCTAATAATATTTAGATCAACGTACAACCCTCAGACCAACAAAAAAGGTACAACCTGATACTGACCTGAAAATTGCAAAAAACGTAAGAAAATTTTAATTTCGCGGGCCACCCTAGCGCATCCCCCTTAAGCCCTTTGAACGCAAGTGACTACCTATTTGTTACCACCTTTAACTCGAACTATGTTCAGAGGGGTAATTCGAATTCCCGTAGATAAATGAACGTTCGCAGTCTGTCTCTCTCAGAGTACCAATCTGTCAAAAACTGCGTAGATTTTAATTACATTTTTGACGTTCGATATTCGCGTATTGAACGATTTCAAATTGGCCTTCAGAATAGACAAAACGACATTTCCGTATCGTCCCGTTGACACGATAGTTACGGGCCTTACGGGTCCGTGGCGCGCATTTTTACTGAGCCTAGCGCAGGCAAAGCATGGGACCACCGTTTCTGTAGAAAGTGACATCTATATCTATATCCTTTTTTGTTGGTCTGAGATATACCTAAACATACCTATAGAAATTAAAGTCGCTTTTCGTGTTTGTCTGTATGTCGGCGTTGTTCTTCTAGAACAGATTTTGAGGTTTTCACCATCGTTTAGAGAGTATAGGTATTCCGGAAAGTTTATGTTTATTAACCTTTTGGTAATTACAGATACAATTAAAAAGCAATTGTGTTTCGCGTGAATCAACGTTCCGGCACACGAAGGGTTAAAGTTAATTGAGTAACTAAGAAATCTCGTTGTTTTGTCAAGTCGTAAAAACCGTGCGAAGTGGGAGCGGGTCGCTAGATAATTTATTATGTAGGTATAGATTTCGGTACTCTTAGATATAGACACCTAACTTCCTAATTATCCTAACTACCTACCTACTTATAATAATTAATAATATAAAATGCAAAAGTGATTTTGTTTGTTTGTTACGCTTCGATCAATAATAGTCTATTATTGATCGAAGTTGTTACGCGTTCACGCTAGAACGGCTGAACAGATTTGGATGAAATTTGGCGCATGGGTGGATGAAATTTGTGTGTACAGACCATGATCTGGAGAAGGACATATGCTACTTTTTACCCTAGTCCGCAGACGAAGTCGCGGGCAACAGCTAGTTGCAAATATGTATACAATCTTATTTTTTGTTTATGCTAAACCCGAAAAGGGGTCTTATTGTACTCATCATTTTGAACAACTTTTTCTATGGGACCAACCTTGAAATCGCGAAAAAAAATCAGCTGTTCCCTACATTTGTGTTCACATATATCGACAAAATGTATGGGACAGCTGATTTGTTTTTCGCGATTTCAAAGTTGGTTATTTTCTAAAATATTGTAAACGCCCAGTATTTTAGTAGGTATAGTGCTCTGTAGTAAACGCACTGAATCGGAAGCGGCGAACCCATAGTACATAGTAGAATATACTCTGTGGCGTAGGTACCTTTATAAACCGCGCGCTCGTAAGTTCGATACTCGTTGTTGCTATGAGACGCTGCGAGGGGAGCGATGCCCGTATGCGGACCCGAATCGGCCAATCAGAGCGCCGCACAGCACCTGCGGCTAACCGCATTGTGTAGTAACCCCCTTCCTTCAGACCCCTCAACTTCCTGCTCCCTCAGTTACAGTGTGCTATTCAACGTTCGATCACGTACGCCAAAATGAGTGTCCATTTCACCGAGCCCGAAATGGTACAACTTGTAGAAATCTACAAGGAATACGACTGTCTGTGGAATATGAGTCACGAACAGTACAGAGACAAAGGAGCAAGACAAACCGCATACAATCAAATCGCGGAAATATTAAACATTCCTAACCTAAGAGCGAAAGATATCCCAAACAAAATTAAAAATTTAAGGTCATCATACTACCAGGAGATCAAAAAGGTTAGAAAAAGTGTTCGTTTAGGTGGGAAGATTTATAAACCGAAAGTGTTATGGTTTTCAACTGTAGATAGTTTTTTAAGACCATTCAGGCATGAACGGGAATTTATTTCGAAGGTAAGAAACAAAATCTTGTTACAAATACAATCATAAATATTTTTAGAGTTCCTTATCCAAACGACAAAAACCCTTTTGATATTTGAAATACCTATTTGTATTTGTTTTTTTGTTGAATTTTGCACCTGTCAAATTATTATCTAGGATAAAAACGAACTTTAACAATTAACACTTTGGCGGACAGTGAATGAGACACAATTGAAGTTTTATTGTTATTAGGTACATCTATATGCGTTTACTGTCCGCCAAAGGATAATAAAAAAAAATGGGTTGGCATGGCTGGCACTCCCCGTATATGTGACCAAGGTTTGACAAAAACATTCAATGCACATAAGCGTGTAGGGTATCGGTTGGGTCCCATAATCGTATCCTAATCTTAATCCTAACTTAAAATATAAATATAATATATATATATATATATATGTATGTATAATATTTATAATATTATAAATGCGAAAGTGAGTTTGTTTGTTACGCTTTCACGCTAAAATGGCTGAACGGATTAAGATGAAATTTGGCACATGGGCACACCATGACCTGGAAAAGGGCATAGGATTTGTTGAATAATTAAATTTAAAGGTGTTGTAAACGCATCAGTATCAGTTAGTTTCGTTTTTAGCCGTGGGTGGCGTTGTTTTGTCTTTGAATGTCAACCGAATTGTAGAAGTCATGTTTTAGAAGGAATAAAATTTTATTTTTCATTTTCAAGAAATCTTACGTCTTTTACTGAAACATCGCCAAACTCCAATAGGATTTTTGTATCCCGATATTCCCACGTGATCAAGACCTACGCCCGTGAAACCGAGGGGCGCAGCTATTAATTAATAATTTATGATGTTCTAACTGCTGTTTGCTATTTATGTCATTAGTGTTTAGGTAGGGAATTTTCGGTTACAACCGCACAAATAACTTTGTTTCTCATGTTATTTTTCGAGAAATATGTACTAGGTGTAAAAGTTACATTTATTTTTGTGCCCTATAAAATCTAAATAACCGAATATTCGTAAATATTGATCCCGACTACGGCACGCTTCACTGGAGTAATTAATGAAGTCAGTCACGGAGTAAACTTAGACAACGTTTACGCGATCACTGTAATAATAATTAATCTAATTACATTGTAAGTAAAAATTATTTTCCTTTTTCCAGAGACCAATGAAGGAAATCGAGAAAGTTGATACTAATTTATTATCTACGGGAAAATTTCGTTCCGATGCCGACGACAGTAACAGAATCCAGAAAGAAATTAAAAAAATGGACTCACTAGCTGAAAGGATAACTCCGTCAAATAAAAAAATTGAAGATGAATTTGATAGTTTTGGCAAATATATCGCCTCCTCTCTGCGTTCGATGCCGCAAGAATTTTCAATAATCGCAAAAACAGAACTACAGAAGTCTATATCGGACATTCAATTAAAAATAGTAAGACAAATGAATGCTGATCACAGTCACATATACCGGGCACAGTCTCCGTGTGATAGTGCATCAACTTCAAGTGACGACGAAAACCAAAGTATAGAATGTTTGTCTCCTACGTCTGATTCTTGCATTTCTACTATTAAGATAGAATACGATGAATGATGAATAGGAACACCGTGGTTTTGTTTTTCATTTTTCATAATTTTGTGTCTGAGGTAGTGAATTTAAAACTGTCAAGTGCTTATTACTGCCGGATTTTGTCCAATTTTTCTTATGTAAAAAAAAATACGAAAAATAAAAACTTTCTTAATCATTTGTTTTGATTTTTTATTTTCATATTTTATTTTTGACAAAATGTCAAAATCCACAGGCCTATTCAGATGTATTGTATGCAATGGTTGTTGCTCGCGCTCGGTAGCGATACTGGTTCTAAGTGAAAGTGAATAATCAGAAGGCGGATCAGTATCGCTACCGACCACGGCACCAATATCGCTACAGAACCTTAAACGGAAGGAAGGGAGGGATAAAATACAGATAGGGTATTTTATCTGTAGACCTTAAAGGGGTGATAGCTGATGTGCGAGCAAGTACGCGTACTTATAGCTCAGCGAGCGAGCTTACTCGCCCGTCTGTCATCGCCGCGAGCCGCGAGCCCCGAGCCAATTTGACAGTGAAATTTTGAGCAAGCTTCTCGTGTGTGACCGACGTCGAGCCGAGTAAGCTCGCGTACTTTAAGTACGCACGTCTATCACCCACTTTACACGAGCCACTAAATGGAGATTTTACAATCTCGGAATTGCTGAAAATTGAGCAATTTACAGCAATACCAAGACTTTATATAAATTAGATACTTACACACGCAGCGTGTCGTCGTGAGTCGCGGAACCAAAGGGTGAGGCGAGTGAGAGAACATGCGCGAAAGTTCAGAGAGCCTATGTTCAGACCGGCCATGATTCAACAGCCGTATTGGACTAGGATATTTTGGCGACATTGACAGGGGGTGTGGGGAAATTCATTGTTTTGACAAAACAAGAATAGAATAGAAAGAGTATACTACGTGAGTTCGACAAATAAATATGCGATAATGTTTATTTGCATATAATGACAGACCGAAGAACGTCAAGTTGATGACGTTGTTTCGATTTGAATTTTTATTGAATTAACTTAATTGTTGTCTTTATTTCATTCAAAATTGTCCAAGTTATAAGCAGTATATAGCACAGAGTACTTTTTATATATGTATTGGGTATATAGGCTGATGATGATGATGATCATGATAGTCCAAGTTTCACTCTGTCAAAAGCTTATTTTCAATTGTATAGTTTTCAGACGGAACCCCCAAGGCGTGAGTCCTACTCGCACTTGTCCACTTTTTTAATGTTGGCACTAGTCATCTGACATCTGTCAAATCTAGCTGTTTTCGATCAAACTGCTTGTTTCGGTATTCGGTCTGTCATTTGTACAATTTTCTATCAAATTGTACTGTTTACGACTACTTAGTGTGTACCCTTATGAAGATCGTAAAATAAACAAACCCATGTCCCATTTGAAGATACAGATGCACATGTAAAGTTGAAATTAATTGAATGAACACTGAATTGCGATTTATTCAAGTTTATTTAGCTCTCATTTGTGAAATATAAAATGATAATAAAGGTTTGTTTTTATAATTACTTATATTTAAATGAATAGTGTTTCGGAATACTAACATGTTACTTATTTCCAACGTAGGCATTGTGAGTAATTTTCCCTAATTTCTGTGAAGTAATTATTTAAAGTACTTAACATTTTATTTAGTCAAATATATCTTGAGATCTTGAGATGTCTATGAATAGAATAGAATCTGTCTTCTCAATAAGTAAGAACTATGATAGATAAGTAATACAGGGAAGGCTGAAAATACAATATACGTTAGATGTGTGCCTATTCCTAACGTATATTGTATTTTAATGAAATTTCTTCTTAATTTTTTAATAGGTAATAATCTAGGCAGGTACCTAGACATATTAAAAAATTGAGAAGAAGAAGTCTAGCAAGTCTACAAAATATTCATAGAGTACCTACTAACATTTTTGTAATAATAAAATTCACAGTTGTTTTTGTATGGAACTGCTGTGCACAATGTAATTCTCATGCAGCACCTTTGTTTATCGCAAGTTGGGTGGTGACAGGCGCCGTGGCAGTGGGTTGCATCCCCCCTGGGCTTCAACATGCTTCTACCTATGCTCAAAGAGAACTCACCAACAGTGGAAAAATATACACAGGTACGGTAATACCATATTTATGGTTGATCTTGCTTGCAACTCTATACATATCGCACCTTCGGTGCAACAAATAGTAAATTAAAAATTTGCTGTTTAGACTTTTGTTTCGGTGCAACAAAGTCACAAATAGTAAAATTATAAAATGAGCTGTTGTGACTTTGTTGCACCGAAGGTACGATATATGTATGTCAATGTATGAAAATATGAATCATGAAATAAAAGGAATTCCTAGCTTCTGGATCAGGCATCTATCTTAGGAATGGTTGTGTCTAGCAGTAGGCTGTGATATTACTTATATTATTTTATTGGTAACTAGCTGAACTGCCAGACATTGTCCCGTTCAAATGTTAATAGTTCATACAAAAATCCCACTAAAAAATGGGCGAAATCCCCGAAATATTTTGGAAACTGTCAAATATTTCTTTCCATAAAATGCTAATTTGGACTATTACAAATATTTTAAAACAAAAATAGCCATATCGGTCCAGCCATTCTCAAGTGTTCTACTTGTCAACAAACAGCATTTCATTTTTATTTATATAGATATGTTTTACATAATTTATGCATGTATTAATCAATTATTTGTTTATTTCAGATAGCTAAGAACTTGCAAAACATAGAAGAATGTAAAATCGAAAACAAAATTTTTGTTTCTTCGTCAAAAGATATATCAAAATTAAGACAATTTACTGATGTTGAAAAAGCAGACTTCAGTAAATGTGAAAATACTTTTTCGGTCTATGTAGGTACTACCTTTTTATCTGGTTTAATCATATAGTACGTAGTGAAATTAGTATGCCATGCTATGAAAAGTTTAACACAACAAACTTGTGTTGTGTGTCATTCAGTGACCATTAACCGCATTTGCATTTTCTACCAATCGACCTTTAGGTAATGCAGAGTCAAAAATGGTAGGTGTAATACCTATCGAAAATTGTGGAATAAATATAAAAATATGCAATTCTACATACTTATCTAAAGATTTATTCTGTTTGCATTGCTGAATGATCTTACTGCATACTGCATACTGGCAGACATTGATTAGTAACTTGACTGAGAAGTAAAATAAGTTTTTTTTTTCATTTATATTATTTCCTTCCTTAGTAAGTACTATTTCACGTCTGTAATTATTAACACAAGAATTTTAATTTATTTTCAGATGAACAAATATAGAGATTTGAGATATCATGAGTTTTCTAATAAAACGGAGTTAATTTATGCTAATTTCTTTACATTTGAGGTATCCTTACTAATCCTTACTAATATTATATCCTTACTTCCTTACTAATCCAATCCAAACTAATATTATAAATGCGAAAGTAACTCTGTCTGTCTGTCTGTCTTTCTGTCTGTCTGTCTGTCTGTCTTTGCTTCACGCCTAAACTACTGAACCGATTTGTGTGAAATTTGGTACAGACATAGTTTGGAACTTGAGAAAGGACATAGGATAGTTTTTATTACAAAAAATAAAATAAAAAATAAAATTTATTCCGGACATACAGCGACATCTATTGGTCACGAGTCGGCATCAATTCAGTACTGAAAATTCATCGGAAAAATGTAAATAAATAGTAAAAAGGTATGAAAAATATAATATAATACAACTTTTAGTACATAGAAAATGCTCTAACGGAGTATAGATAATTCTATTAGTACTATATGTCGAGTTGGTGATCGCGCAATGGTGTCGATCGTTACACGAGTTCGGTTCATGTTATTGTTTTAATTCACTGAAAAAAGTAAATAGATAGTAAAAAGGTATGAAAAAAATAATATCAATATAATAAAACTTTTAGTACAAAGAAAATGCCCGAACGGAGTATAGATAAATAATCCGAGTTGTCACTCGATAGATGGCGTTGGGATCGAAATAGATCGCGCTATGGTTTCGTTACACGCATTTGGTTGGGTATCGGCCGAGCGCTTCGGTACTGTCGTGGAATTGTGGATTGATCGTTTCGTAAATTTAAAATTGGTAAATAAAAGGTTTATTTGTTGGGTTGTCTGGTTGTTGTATAATGTAAGTTTAGTTTGATCTCGATTATTAGTAGATACTAAAATTGTATGTCTAAATTCGTTTTAATTTTTAAATTAATTAGATCGAGTCACTATTCCACGCGAACGAAGTCGCGGGCAAAAGCTAGTATTATATATGCGAAAGTAACTCTTGCTGTCTGTCGCGCTTTCACGTCAAAACTACTGAACCTATTTAAATGAAATTTGGTACACAGATAGTCTAGAGCCTGAGAAAGGATATAGGCTACTTTTTATCGACATACCACGCGGGAGAAGCCGCGGGCGGAAGCTAGTATGATAATAAACTAGACAAAACACTTTACTTTTATAGGTAAAAATTAATTCACGTAAACACACAAAAATAACATTTGTGCCCGTCATCAGTTGGTATAATCAGTTTTAAAACAACTAATAATTATTCTTTCAGAGTCGCTGGCAGTTAAATAAACATTCTAATTTATTAATGAAGTTATACAACTCATTCAATTATGCGGATGACATCAGATATGAGGGTAGAGTAAGTTCCTTTGTTATCATAGCACAGTAACTCCTACTTCTCTAAAACATATTCTATCAATGGTGAAAACATGAATCAAATTTCAGCACTTTTTTAGATAAATGCTTTCAAACAGACAGATTACTCACTAGAATGTTTCGATATAAGGTTTCGATATAAGAATGTCTCTTCAATTACTTCCAGTTGATGGAACTCCCCCTCCGTTCCAAAGATTTCAAGCTAGTGTTAATTCTCCCGAACGAGAATGATGTGTTGGTAAACTCTCTGTTCGCGACTCTGACCAATCAGGGCCTTGCTGCAGCTACCAGCAGCATACAGCCACTGTTTACTGCAAACACGGCATTGTCGACCTCTATGAGCATCAATGTCAAATCAAGAGTTGAAATTATGGAAGTAAGTTTTATACATTATGTATTTACTTCACATCATCCAAGAACTGCATCATCACCCTCATTTACCCATCTTATACAAGGTGTTCCTTCTGATGTCCTATAACTCTAAGTTTATATGCTATAATTATGTTAAAATAATACAAAAAAAAAGTGTTCTTAAAATACATTGCTTCGAAGATAACATCAATCGTAATTAAATTAGTTAAGTAAACTTATAGTTTAATAAGTTTAATTTAATTGATAAGAGATAAGATTGATATGTAAATCATTTTCATTCAAAGTTTATGAAAAACTAATAAAAGAAAAGTTAAGAGTGAAGTGCATGAGAACAAATAAATAAATTAATAAAATGCGACGTTGACATATTTCACGTAAGGGTGTTTTACGTAAATAATCGTGACTTTGTCGAATTATTTGGTAAGAAAAATGAAAACGAAAAAAATAATTGAAAAATAATTCATAATTATTAATATGTCAGTTGATTCTTTGACATGGTCACATTAATACCCAAGAGTTATGGGTTAACAAAAGGAACACGTTGTTTAAACATTATGTAGTACAAAAATATGGAAAAACGCAAGACAAGTTTTCACTGCAAGCAAATATCAACTTTGCCTTCGTTGAAATAAAGTCGAAAATACTTACTGCGTGGATTTGCATAATGTATCTCACATAAATTAATTTATTTTCACTATATTATTAAAGTGCATGTTTCGCCAGGCTTATGGCGGCCCTAAATGAGTGTGAGTAGATATAATAAAGTATTAGGTACTTTTCAGAAGATAAGCGCTATATCTAATGGATTAGCTATACAGTATGGAACTATAGCCGTGTCCGATGAAGGCACTCGAGTGAAGGTACTGACTTGTAAGTATTTTACCATTAAAAACCTTTAGACCTCTTAGCAATTCAAAATTATCTGTAAAGGGTTCAATTTAAAATAAATAATACCGCTTTAGCCTTAGTAGCACCATTTTATTTATCTGAATAGCAGTCTTAAGTACATTGTTTTTAATTTTCCAGGTTTTTATTTACCTGCGGACACGGTAATTAATCATGTCGAGGATGATTCCTTAAAGTTAAAACCCGCCACGACGCCACAGCCGTCACCGCCATTTTACTTCGCACTAGTTTACCAAGACACGCCCATTTTTTACGGAGATTTTAAAACGCGATTAGGCGCTCTAATTATATAAGGAAAATTATGTAAAAGGCTTATCAGTGTACTGAGGATGAAGAATGTACTTAGGAATGTACACAGGGGGTGCCGATAAGATTTAAGAATGTGTAGAGAACACCAACTTACTCGCTCTCTGGAGCCCTGACCGCCGGTAGCTTGGACCCTGTTCCCGATACCGGTGGGCTACTATTGAATATTTTTTAAATATTTTTATATTCTAATATTTAAAAATGTAATTAATAAGTGTATTTATGAAATAAAGGATAAATAATAATGTTTTTAAATGTTTTATATTCTAATATTTTAAAAATATAATTTATAAGTGTCTTTATGAAATAAAGTAAAATAATAATGTAATAATAACCCCCCGTTGTATTTCTACGTTGACGCCGTGGTGCTCCGAACTCTAGGTCTGTGCCGGTAGAGTTTACAGAACCGGTCTAGTATGAGATGGAGCCAAGAGAGATACAGAACCCCGCAGGGCAGCATTTGGCGAGTTGTTGGGCATTTGCGACCCCACGTACCCTATCTCCCGGGAGAAGTCCTGTTCCTCATCTCTGGCTTGCCTTTATTGACCGGTAAAGGGAACACTGACGAGGAACAGAGCTCCCACCTCGTTCTTGCCTTTATTGGCTGGCTTGAGTGATTATTCGAAAGAGCCAATGTGCTCGGAGGACGGAAGTATTCCAGTCAGTGCTGGTAGGGATCTTGACCGTCTTCCGGGCTCTGGGATTGGCCTGATAGCCTTCGAATACCTCTCCACTCCTCAAGCAACTCAGGAATACTCAGGATATGTTGCCCCCTGGTCTCTACGTCACTAAGTGCTGGCGACAGTTTCCGGGGGCCCATTTATGAGTGTGCAAGTCACCCCCTGAAATTTTTTCCGTGTATAATAAAACATTGACGAAGCAGTAGGGGCCGGGTCCTTTCATAGTTTTAGGTAATCAGTCCACGTTATTGTGATTGATTATGTGTTACGCAATTAGGGTGCTGGGCTTTATATTTCTATTTTTCCGCGGCATTGTGGAGCCACCAGATAAAAAGGAATTATATTTTTTTATATTTTTTATTGACATTATATCATTGTTTTATAAGAATAAAATCGAAAAGATGATTAAATATTAGAAGATAATTAAATATTTAATTGTTATGTAAATCGAGTACCTTATAATAACTTTAAAAAAAGTCCTATTAACTTTGTTTTTGATACTTTTGACACCTCTCTTAATGATGTTCTCCTCTTTTTCAATAATCTTCTATAATTCCTTCTGAAATCTTGTCTGCCTTTTGTGTCTATTATTAAAGTGTATTGTGTTTTTTTTTTTCTATTTATTGCCGCTGCAGCTGATTCTTTGTTTTTTAAAAGGCACGTGGTTCCTTCTTTTTTGCCAGTGCAGTTGGTTCCTTCTTTGCTGGTGCAGGTGGTTCCTTTTTTAGTTGCGGTGCAACTGTTTCCTCTGTTTCTGGTTGTGCTTTTATTTCCATCCTTCTTGGCGGTGCAGGTCTCATCTTCCTTTTTGGAGTAAAGTTTGTGTCGTCTTCCATCGAGTCATGGTATAGCTCATCGTAACATAACACCAGAGGCGGCAGGACGACCAGCCTCGCTGTGCGCTTCTTTGTTTCACACTGCAAATAAAAGTCCCAATTAAAGTGCAACTTTATTCAATGTGGGTTTGTGTTTGTGTTACACGTAAAGCCCAGCCCATCAATTTTGAGAAATCTCACCGTGAACTAATGTGAAGTGAACTGTCAATATAGTGTCAATCTCTATCATCAGGTGGAATGACAGCTCACTTCCAGCTCACTACACCAAGATTTGACCGTGAGACGCTCTCTTTGTTTTCACATCGCTTAGCGTCGTTAGGTATAGATACCAAGGCGTAACTCCGCTGCCGCGAGAAATCGCGGCTCAGCGGACAGAGCTCCGGCAGGATCTCATGGCGGCATGGAGAGTGCGATTGTCGCAACCCAGTGCTGGGCACGCCACAATTGCGGCGATAAGTCCCCTCTTTGAGGAGTGGCTAGAGAGGCGCCACGGCGTCCTCACCTTCCGCCTGACGCAGGTCCTCACCGGACACGGTTGCTTCGGGAGGTTCCTGTTTCGTATAAGGCGGGAGGAAACGCCCGGGTGTCACCACTGTGTGGATCGCCCGGAGGACACGGTGGAGCATACGGTGGAGGTCTGCCCCGCTTGGGCGGAGCCCCGCCGTGTCCTCTTGGAGGCGATTGGCGGCGGTGACCTCTCGCGTGCGGCTCTGGTCCAGGCCATGGTACGGAGCGAGAGGGCATGGGAAGCAGTCACCTCCTTCTGCGAAGCAGTAATGCTCGCGAAGGAGGAGGCGGAACGCGTGAGGGAGAGGCAAAGTTTGCGCCCTCACGCCCCTAACCGCCGCCGCCGCTGGAGACGCCCTGGGCGTCGGGAATCCCAGGCGGATTCCCGGCCAGCATAGGCGCGGGCTTGCGGACGGCGAGCAATGGGTAGCTCGCCGTCCGATCAGGACCAGGCCCGGGTCGATGGCGCGTCGTGTTCCACGCGCGCCTCAAAGAGATGTCAGCACAATTGGCGGGGTCCGCTAGGACCGATGCCTGCCAGGGTTGCGGGTTAGTCCGAAAGGGATACCGGGACCTTGGCAACAGGCAACTGAAGGAACACGGGTGGGTTTTAGTCAGTAAAAGTCTGACACGCCCTTCCGCTCCACCCAGAGCGGGAGAAGTCATTGGATGATTTCCCACCCTCAAAAAAAAAAAAAAAAAAAAGGTATAGATACCAACAGCCTAGTTATTGGTCATTTGTAAATTTCGTATGTCATCCATCATCAATATTATGTTTTGTATGTAGGCTTTGGTGGATTATGGGCTTGGGCTAAAACAGAATCTATTAGAAAAATAACAATGGGTTCGGAGGTTCTTTAGGACCTAACATTCTGCAATAGTTTTAATTTTGTAATTAATGACTGTTCTAGAATGGGTCTTATTTAAATATCTAGGGCGATAATATTCTAAGTAGTAATGTTGGTAGGTACATCGCAGCTTGAGCCCCATCTTGCTGACAAGCTAATATTGTTACCACATCAGAGAGAAAAATAATAAATCTACGAACTCACCACCGTGAAACAAATGGTAACTGCGATCAAAACCAGCAAAAATGACATTCTTACATTATCACTAACAATTCTTTATAGTTCACACTTTATAGCCAGTCGTAAACTTTCAATTTTATTTTCAAAATGCGATACGTTACAGCACGCATTTTATTTTATTTCCATAAATCGGAAGTTCGAATAACGTTATTCCATTTTTCCTTGAATACAGTTTTTCTTTTACCCCTTAAATCGACCTCTATCAGATTTGTCCATAGGTACTGACTACTGACTATTAAGCCACTTAGGTAGGTATACCCCAATTCAAACTAAATGGCGGCTCGGAACATGAGGCGAGTCGCTGCGCAGCGCAGTAACGAATTCATCGGTCAGCGGGGGTGAAGGGCGGTGTTCTGCGCAGCGAGTAGTTCCGTTGAATTGAACTGTACCTACCTCGTTCCGATGATAAAAAATACGAGCTCAGCGCGGTGTAAAAGAGGGGGGATCACTAAGCCAAGTGGAAAGAGAGTCGCAGAGTTCCGAGCTCGTGGCGACAGCTGGTCTGATATTAGATGTTTCACATCAAAAAGCTCCCCGGAATGGTCTTACATAAATGATACTAATGTATACTAATAAGAACCAACTTCATTCTCATTTCAAAACACCACCTAAACTTCGTCAGTTGCAAACTGTTCCTCCTCTGCAATTTCTCCGGCTGGCAGCTCCTCTTCAGCATCAGGGATAAAGGCTGGGGGATGAGACAGCCCAGCCTCACTCAGTAGCTCAAATAGTGATACCATCGAACTGGCAAGCTGCAGACAAAGAATCAGATCATCGTGTATAGCATTATGCAACAGGATTATGTCAGGGGAAGGCTAGAACCAGACAGGACCAATTAAATTGTACCTTGGGGAGGCCTATGTCCAGTAATTATCTGTCATAACTCATATGAGGAGTTGATGACACCTGAGCACAAGATTCCGGGATTCGGTCGTAGTTCTCAGATTGCACCTTGATCTACTATGCTGAGTAAAGTTAGCGTTTCAAAAGAATAATTAATGTAGGCTATTATTTTCAGAATAAGTTTACAGTTTGGAGGCACGGTAGTGCCCCCGCCAAGAGGAGCCAAGCGAAGCGCAAGGGCTCTATACTATACCTACCCTTTCTCGAAGCGCTTCGTCGTTTTTTTAAACCCTCATACTCTTATCTTGGGTTTGGATTATACCAGATAAAAAAAAATCGGGATATGATGTCAATAGTGAACTTATCAAACACTAGCTGCCGCCAGCGGCTTCGCCCGCGTGTATTCTAGTAACATATTACTCAGGGTGAATGTAGCTTTATAAAGGTGAAAGAATTTTTGAAATCGGCGCAGTAGTTTTTGAGTTTATTTATTACAAACATACACACAAAAATACAAATTTCTTTCCTCTTTATAATATTAGTGTAGATATAAAGTTTCATTTGCATAGCTCTCATACTTTAGATTTTATTGATATCTAAAAAATCCCGATTTCGTCACTGACTCACTCACTGATGATCATCAAAATTCTTAGGGTAGGTACTTCCTGAAGCCCTAGAAAGCTGAAATTTGGCATGTAAGCTAGTATTAGTAGGTACAAAAACAACAAAAAAAACTGAAAGTTATAAGTAGGTAGGTACAAGTACCTACACATACACAGACTTCATATCCTTACATATTTACCTATAAAACAAAATCCTCCGCCGCGTCTGTCTGTCGTTCTGTTCGCGATAAACTCAAAAACTCCTGCACCGATTTTCATACTGTTCTCACCAATGGATAGAGTGGTTCTCTAGTACGGTTTTAGTATATAATAACCGAGATCCACGCGGGCGAAGCCGCGGGCATCCGCTGGTTACAAATAAAAAAATACGTGACTTAGGTTTTAAAAAAAAACATCAAGGAGATAAAGTTGTGTATGGAGCTTTCGCCAGGTTTGAGAATATTACTACATTATTATTACCTTTACTTATATTATACGAATAAAGAGAGTGGACTATAAAAAAAGGCACCTCTGATGTGCAAAAAAATACTTTTGGGGTTCAAAAAAAGAAATAAAAATAAAAAAAATATTGTACTTAAAAAGAAGTGAAATCCCACCATAAACATTTTCATGTAAAATGTAGCCAAAACGAGACCTTATGGCTCGCACTGTCAAAAATGTTTTATGTAGGTAAGTATATTATAACTAACTTCACAAACTCTATATGTGGCTTGGCCGTTTCGCTACCGTCACATGTGGGCGTAAGGTGAAAAATTTACTCATTGTCCTTTAGTTTTCTGTTATACAATAATTCATTCTACTAATTATTTCTCATGTAGAGCCAAGCTTCTAACTCTACACGCCCTACTAACTCTACAAGCCATCCGTTTCCGGGCCGATCGCCGTCGATAGCTATGCTGTACATGAGAAATAATTAACTAAATGAATGAATGAAACTAAAGAATAGTGAATACATTTTTCACCTTACGCCCACGAGACGATAGCGAAACGGTCAAGCCACGTACTTTGACTCAGATATACAGTTTGTGAAGTTAGTTATAATAATACTTACCTACATAAAACATATTATTTTTAATATTATGTGCTAATTAAGCCCTTTCATATGGTATACTTACAAGATGGAATCATAAAAAACACTGACTTTATGTCCTCTAAAGGGCGCCATATTCAATTGAATGTGACGTCACATAGTCTCAGCGGTGAACGCTTCCAACGATACCTCATTTGTCAAATTATGATAAGTAGTTTAGAAGTTATAAGGGAACAGATGAACATACATCACATACATACAGGTCAAAATCAAAACCCTCCTTATTGCTTCGCCGCAGTCGGGTAAAAATAGACCTAGTACTTATAAAAACGCAACAAAGTTTTAACTGCCAAGCAAATATCAATTTTGACTTTGTTGAAATGAAGTCGAAAATACTGCGTAGATCAGTTTTGATGATACCGCGTGAATTAATTAACTCAATTTTCAACTGTATTATCAAGTAGCACAATGATGTCATTTGTTTGCAGTGAAAACTAGCGCGTTATGTTTCGTCAGGCTTATCTACAGCCGGCCCTAAATGAATGTAGATGAAATAAAGTATCACTTTTCAGAAAATAAGCGCCATATGTAATGGATTAACTATCATCATATCACTATGGAACTATAGCCGTGTCCGATGAAAGCACTCGGGTGAAGGTACCTACTCGTACTAGTAAATGTTTTCTGTGTTTACGAATTATTCCACCAGTCTGTCGTGGAATATTCATTATTTTGTTGTCCACTGTGGCGCACTAATTGATTTTGCTGGGGCAAATTCAGTCCCTATTCGTATGAGCTAAGAATGACTCTGAAGCAGCATAAAACCAACAAGGCGATGATGACGGAATATGGGCCTTATACAGGGTGTAAAAAGACCCATCACATAGCCGTCAACTAAGCATTCTGTACATCAATTAAGTAACATTGCACAAAAATAATTGCTGGAAAACGACTTTTATTTTTGGTGTGAAAAATCGGTTTTTACGGTAGTGCGCAACGTAACGCACGCAAAACATTGTGTTTATGAGTGCATGCAACGGTTAAAGGTATTTAAAATTAAGTTCTTTTAAAATTAAGTTCTTTAAAAGTAAGTCTTTCTTTAAAAAACATCTGATAAAGTTGGAATTTTGACCTTCAATATCTCCGTAACCAGAAGGTTCCCAGGTATGGTCCAGAACAATAAAATGATCCCAATGACGGGCATAACAAGTGACTTTCGGCTTCGATATGCGTTTATTTTGCAGATGTTATCCTAAAGGTAAAGGTAAAAAAAATGCAAATAATGAAGCAGCTAACTTAGTTACTTCATTGTTTGAATGTTTTCAGTATACCTATTATATTCAGTAGATATTACATAGTTTAATAGTTACTGTAACTATTAGACTACTACTATTGTTACTATTCATTATTATTGTTATTACTGTTTTTCTTATAAAATCACACATTTATAACGTTTTAGCAAAATAATATAGTATGTTAACTAACAAAGGGCGTTCCCGTTAACCTGCAATAGTATAGCGTCTATACAAGCTAAAAAAAATATTACCATAAAAAAATATGTTTTTTTTTGTTTTTGTATAGTAAAATATTCACAAAAAATATTAAATTGTTACGGAAAATAAACTCTGTACACGCCCACTTGTCACACTGATTTTTCTACGTTGAAATACAAGTGTGCGTGTACAGAATATTTCTTTAGCGTTAAAATTTAATCGTTTTGTGAACATTTCACGACACAAATAATAGACGCTATACGGGAACGCCCTTTGTTAGTTAACATATACTGTATAAAATCACCATCTCTGCCGAATAACGGGTGGGACAGATTGGTGGGGCAAAGTGGAATAATCCGTATTTGTGTTTACCACGTAATCGTTTAATCATTGGTGCCGATTCTCTTGTACACCGAACTAAACTATCAAAAAAATTCCTTACTTTTTACTATGAGAATCTTAGAGCTATTCTGCCAAAAAAAAACTCTGAATTTAAAAATTATTTTGACCCAACTAAAATCGAATTTGACAATCGCGACTCCACTTGGTACCTACTTGTTTGCCTACCACGTGATTTTTTCTGAGCCGGAGAGGCGCGCAATGTGTTTTATATGGAGTTTTTCACTTTTTGGAAGAAAACAAAAAAAAAAAATTACCACCATGTTGAGTATTACGGGTTTGCGGCTTTCAAAGGGGGTCAAAATGTTCATTATTTTTGCTATAGGACACACCATTTTCGAGATATAAGCAAAAGAAAATAAAAAAAGATACAGTACCGTTTTGCAACTAAATTCGAGGTGTTGGTTTGAATTTTAGTTCATTCATCATGACATCTAATTTTATTCCACACATTTTTAATCGTGATTAAAAATAGTCAGAGTTAGTTAGAGGATTTTAGTTAGATAACATTTTTTTTTGTTAAAACGTCAAATTCAGAATAGCATTTTCACTAAAATAAAACTCAGTGCCATCTTAGTGTTGTCAAACAAAATTATAGTTAAGTTGTGTCACTTTAGTCTATTCTCAGAATGGGAAATCGTCGTTTGACAGGAGTAAACTAAATTTTAGTGATTTTTAGTTTAGTTTAGAGAATTTGTGACAAGAGAATCGGCACCATTATCTTGTTTCTATGTTTTCTTGAATTATCTGTAAAGGGTTTAATTGAAATAAATATTTCCTCTTTAGCACTCAGTAGCTCCATTTTATTTATCTGAAATGAAGTCCTAATAAACTTTGTGTTATGTAGGTTATATTAACACCTCTTAAATGATGCTCTGTTCACAAACTTATCAATATACCTCGTCCTGTCGAATTCACATGTTGCGCATTTGTTTTTTTTTTCAGTTTTTTCAATATACTTCTATAATTTCTTCTGAAATTTTGTCTGCCTTTTGTGTCTACTATTATAGTACGTTGTGGTTTTTTTACGGTTTCCTTTTGTTTTATCGGTGCAGTTCGTTCCTTATTTTTTTCCGGTGCAGGTGGTTCCTTTTTGTTTGCCAGTGCAGTTGGTTCCTTCTTTTTTTCCGGTGCAGGTGGTTCCTTTTTTAATGGCGGTGCACCTGTTTCCTCTGTTTCTGGTTGTGCTGATACTTTTCTCCTTCTTGGCGGTTTGTTTTTTGTAGTAAAGGTTGTGCCGCCTACCATCGAGTCATGGTATAGCTCATCGTAACCTAGCACCAGAGGGGGCAGGACGACCAGACTCGCTACGCGCTCCTTTGTTTCACACTGGAAATAAAAGTCACAATTAAAGTATAACTATTCAATGTTGGTGGTACACGTAAAATCCAGCCAATCTATTCTAAAGTCCGCGCCACCACTGAACTCCGGCGGAAAATTGTGTGAACTACATTTTTTTTAAGGCAATGACATAGACACTAGCGCCGCGTCTATCGGACTTGTGTGGTGGCGCGGACTTTACGTGAAATTCGCTGTTTATAATGTCAATCCCTAGCACTAGGTGGAATGACAGCTCACTTCTAGCTCACTATACACCAAGTTTTGCACTCTCTCACTCTCTTTGCGTTAGTTTCACATCGCTCAGCGTCGATATACCTACAGGCTCTTTTTTGAGGGTGGGAAATCTTCAAATGACTTCTCCCGCTCTGGGCGGAGCGGGAGGGCGTGTCAAACTTTTACTGACTAAAGCCCACCCGTGTTCCTTCAGTTGCCTGTTGCCAAGTTATTGGTCGTTTCTGAATTTTGCGATACGTCATCCCTCGGGGCATTGGTGGATTTTGGGCAAAAAACTTTAATAGGTACGTAGTCAACTTATTGAGATAGGGCAAAACAGAATCTATTAGAATTTAATAACAATGCTTTCGGAGGTTCTAAGTATAAATAAGACCTAACCAATAACCCTAGTTTTAATTTTGAAATTCATGATTTAAATATCTAAGGCGTTATTATTCTAAGGAGTACCTAATGTTGGTAGGTACATCGCAGCCTGAGCTCCATCTCGCTGACAAGCTAATATTGTTACCACATCAGAGAGAAAAATAATAAATTTACGAACTCACCACCGTGAAACAAATGGTAACTGCGATCAAAACCAGCAAAAAGGACATTCTTACATTATCACTAACAATTCTTTATAGTTCACACTTTATAGCCAGTCGTAAACTTTCAATTTATTTTCAAAATGCGATACGTTACAGCACGCATTTTATTTTATTTCCATTTATTAAGTAGTAAATACCTACTAATCGGAAGTTAGTTGGCTTCGAATAACGTTTTTCCGTTATTCTTTGAATGCAGTTTTCCCTTAGATTATTATACCTTAACGAATCAACCTGTTATCTTAACGAATCAACCTGTTAAGCTATGCTACTTAGGGTTGATTTAATCAAAGTCAGATATCTTTTATCCGTGGAATAAAATTGTCGTCTGACAGTTTTTGTATGGAAAAACTATGAAAAATTCAAAATTTATTCCCAGAATAAGACATAGGTACTCGGTATAAAAGTTTAGTGAAATTCGCCCTAAAGCCTGCTTTTTACTGAGAACCACTTGAACGGTGACAGGTTAAGTGACGTTCAAACGTCAAAAAGCCAGCCAACAATGTTCATATTCGTAAGCGAATGTGTGCAAGTGTTTATACGAATATGAAGGTTATTCTTTCAAGAATAAGGTTTATATTCGTATGAAACACTAACTTTCCTCTTGCGA
Source organism: Lithophane socia (assembly GCA_947522985.1). Classification (NCBI taxonomy): domain Eukaryota; kingdom Metazoa; phylum Arthropoda; class Insecta; order Lepidoptera; family Noctuidae; genus Lithophane; species Lithophane socia. The sequence continues at coordinate 12,586,703 of OX383268.1, read as the reverse complement.
GTAATGTTCAACAGACACACTCACGCACTAAACAGACGATTAGGTGTCACCTTTTGCTTTTACCTACTTCCTACTTACAATTTTGGATTTAACAGAAAAACTGTTCGCTTGCCTTTTCAATAAGATATCCTTGCCTTGGCAGCAAGCTTCACTGATATCTTGGTGACTGGCTAATACTTTACCATGGCTTGGGCACAAAGCAATAGATATATTTTTTCGACAGCTAGTAAGATTAAAAAAAAATATATATTATTCAATTTATAAAACCCGGCCTATTGCGTGTTGGGCCACGCACAATGAAGGGTTCCGTAGTTGGGATGAATTTATGCCAAGAACAAACATGAAAAACATGTTCTCCCATACGAAATATCAGGGAGAACAACATAATTTTGCAACTGCAAAGGAGAATGTACACACGGCTACGCATCAAGCTATACATTTCCAGCATAAGCTGACCTCGCATTGTAAGGAAATTCTATACAATGCGAGATCAGCATAAACTGGAAATGATATGATATAGCTTGATGTGTAGCCGTGTGTACAAGACTCGGCCAGAACCGACAAAAATGAACTATTTAACATAAAAAGGGAAAATAATTATAGAATTTGATAGTATTATTCGTTTTCTTTTATGCCGGCGCCAGACATAGCAACAATATTTGATCACATGTTTGACACATGTGTGGCAGGGGTGTTTGGGTATTTCATCAAAGTTTGATCATTTATATCAACTTGTCCATTCGGAGTCGGTTTTAGAAGCACACCAAAAAAGTTATAGTTTTTTAAAGTTGACCACTTAATACTTCTGATTTTGACGATAACATGAAATAAACTATTAAATGATTAATTATTATATTCATAAACTCTTAGCACATTATCCTCAGTTAATGGTAGAAAAATCGAAGTCTAGCGACACAGTAATAAACAACAGAAAACTCAAAAAAGACCTGTAACCGAATAGAGAAAAACAAGCATTAAACTTTGTTTTTTTAAGGTACCTATACTATTGCACTGTTTGTCCCCAAACAAAGGTTACACCATATTTCAGGTTATTGGTTTGTCCGGGGGCCTGCAATACCTTACAAAAAACAAAGTTCAATGCTTGTTTTTCTCTTTTCGGTTATAGGTCTTTGCAGTCGGGTTTTTTGTTTTTTTAAATAATTTGTTTTATTTCAAGCTTTTTAGTTTTATTATTATACTATGTGGAGACGACAATACAACAATAAATGAAAACACTGGCAATACTAATGCATAAGAGTATTTTAGAACTATCAAATTAATACTAACATCGAAATTAAAAAAGTCATTTTTTCAAACAAACTAAATAGTAGCACAGATATTATAATACTACGTAATAGTAGTGATGGGCCGACTATGGGGTTTGCCGATCTTTGACTAGCTATCGTAACTAAACTATTGGATATATTTGATTATTTTTTTGTATGTAGACCGAGAACGTCATTAAGTATACGGAGTTTCATTTTTTGTCGTACTTATTGTCATCTCCACCTTGTATATTATATATTTGGAATTAACTCATTACTAGCTTTTATTTGATACCAATTACTGTTATTTTTTTTAATATTCCCCTCCGTTTCTTTTCTATTTGCAGATGAAATATATAAACAACATATAGCCTATGTCACTCCCACAATTAAGACGAACCTAACGACACCTCGTATGTTAAAATCCATCAAGCCATTTAGGCTACAGAGCATGCCCAAGAAATAGACATATATACCTACATACAAACATACATACATACATACTCTCGAAAAACATTACCCTCCTTCTGGGGCAGTCGGGTAAAAACACGGAAATATCCTACTTACTTCGTCGCTCGTGATATCACGCGGGAGAAGTCAAACTTTTTGACATGACAAATGCCAGTTTTATACCAATGTGCCAGCACTATAATTACACTATTAGGAATAAACTATTATACAGTGGTGCCGATTCTCTTGTACACCGAACTAAACTAACTAAACTATCACTAAAATTCCTTACTTTTTACTATGAGAATCTTAGAGCTATTCTGCCAACAAAAATCTCTAAATTTAAAAATTATTTTGACAGAACTAAAATCGAATTTGACAATCGCGACTCCACTTGGTACCTACTTGTTTGCCTACCACGTGATTTTTTTTGAGCCGGAGAGGCGCGCAATGTGGCCGTCTCGACGTATTTTTATATGGAATTTTTTACTTTTTGGAAGAAAACAAAAAAATTAAATTACCAACATGTTAAGTATTACGGGTTTGCGGGTTGCAAAGGGGGTCAACATTTTCATTATTTTTGCGATAGGACACACCGTTTTCGAGATATAAGCAAAAGAAAATAAAAAAAGATACAGTACCGTTTTGCAACTGAATTCGAGGTGTTGGTTTGAATTTTAGTTCATGACATCTAATTTTATTCCACACATTTTTAATCGTGATTAAAAATAGTCAGAGTTAGTTAGAGGATTTTAGATATAGAACAAAAATTTTGGTTAAAACGTCAAATTCAGAATAGCATTTTCACTAAATTAAAACTCAGTGCCATCTTAGTGCTGTCAAACTAAATTATAGTTAAGTTGTGTCACTTTAGTCTATTTTCAGAATAGGAAATCGTCGTTTGACAGGAATAAACTAAATTTTAGTGATTTTTAGTTTAGTTTAGAGAATTTGTGACAAGAGAATCGGCACCAGTATCAAATTATCGATAATCGAATTGAAAACCATTTTTTCGAAGGAGGAAACGGCAGATGCACGTATACCTATGCTTTTTCTTCGAGAAACTGCCGTGTAACAGCCTATTACTCCACTGCAGGGAAAAATCTTCTTCTCATGCAAAGAAGGCACGAGCATTGATCACCACACTTGCACAAGATTGGCGATTTCAGGCTTGCCGCCTGGCTACGTGACATTCGCGGCTTGCGACTAAAACATAAATGAATGAAAATTCACTAAGTCACCGCACCGCCCGCGCCCGCGGCGCACGCCGCACCGCCGACGCGCCGTTCGCGTTCGTGTCACCCGTCCCGCCCCCGTGACCAAGCGATTCTATTGACTAGATAAGTCCAGCCGGTCTATTGTAAAAATCTAACCGTGAAAACCCAAGTCAATATTGACTCCTATCAAAGTGAAGTGAGCTGTCAATAGTCAATCCCCAGGTGCATTCATTGATATACCAATGGGTGGAATGTCAGCTCTTACTTCTCTTACATTTTTAGGTTGATATTTTTACAGTATAAAGCGGCAGGTTATTGTACATACTTGCCCGGATTTGCATCCGCAACCTCGTGCACACAAGCTGTGTATGCAAGTACACGATGGAATTTCTTATTGCCAAAAATCTACTTCAATACAAACTGGCATCCCATATTTAACCCCGAATGGATTTTTGAAAATTCCTCCCCTTAGGGGATTTAAAAAAAAACATCCTTTGTTCTCACATTCGTTATATAAGGACAGTGCACTAGAGTTTAGTGCATTATTTCATGCTTAGACCCAGCTGTTTAGACTATGTTGTCTGTCAGTGAAATATTTTTATTAAGTACTTACTAGCCGTTCACTTCGAGTTGGCTGTAGGTAATACCGATATATGTATTATATTATATTTTTTTATTTCTCTTTGGTCTCTCAATTAGAGCCCCTGCCATCTAATCTCTTCACCACCCTTGGTTGACTGGTAGAGAATGCCTAAGGCATTAAGTCCGCCTTTATACCTTTATTTTTTGAGTGCGTAAATAAATTGGTAAATAATTAACCTCCAGCCGGGTTACCCCGCACCACCACCTTGTTAACTACCTTTTAACTTATTAAATAAGTACTAGGTATTTCTATTTCTATCCATATATTATTTTTTTCAACGTTAGTAGTAAAGTTGTGCCATCGTTTATAACGGTGGATGACTAGCTGTTGCCCGCGACTTCGTCTGCGATCTAGGGTTAAAAGTAGCCTATGTCCTTTTCCAGGTCATGGTCTATCCATCATGCTAAATTTCATCCAAATCCGTTCAGCCGTTTTAGCGTGTAAGCGCAACAAACAAACAAACTCACTTTCGTATTTATAATATTAGATAAGATTAGGATTACCTAGGATGTCGCAGCCGCAGCATCATGCTGAGATAGGAGCGTTTTGGCCTCGTACAGAACTTCCTGCTTTTATTTTAATTTTATAAGATTGTTTTATATATTATTTTTATTTATGTTTCTTTAAGTGTGAGTTTAATTTGTGTTCTCCTGTGCGAGCCCCAAATAAATACTTTTTCTTTCTTTCTATATTAGCTTACAGGAAGTGGCCGCCAAATTTTTTCTGGTAACCAACCACCTACACGGCTTCTACCTTCTGCTTCTATCTTATTTAATATATAGTGCTCTGTGCTTTTGGCGCTCGAATGACGTTGACAGGGGGGCGCTATTGGTAAACTTTTGTGAAATGACACTTGAAATGTATTGAAAAAAACAAAATGGCGGCGTTAGTTCCGATTTTTCCCACGCGCCAAAAGAACCTTGTACCAGTATTATACATATAGTGCTCTGTGTTGTAGCGTCAGTTACATACCTACCAAGTGGGTGTGGTGATGGTTTACTCAGATTTTCTTTCCTTTATGTCGAGTGTTTTATGCTTAGTTACTTAGGCACAGTTTAAAATCTAATTTAAGTATTTGAATAAAAAAGCGAGTTAAAAATGTGTTTTTTATTAAATACAAACGAATGCTAATTTCCATGTCCATCAATTTAAATAGATTTATTTATCGTGTATTAATTCAGAACTAGATACTTTATTGTAGGTATTATTTATCGAGTAGGTACACACGGCTACAACTCAAGCTATACATTTCCACTTTATACTGATCTCGCATTGTAAGTATAGAATTACCGTACCTACAATGCAAGGTTAGGTTAATAAACTGGAAATGTATAGCTTGATAAGTGTAGCCGTGTGTATAGTAACTTCAAAATGAAGTCCTACCTTTGTTAAGTTGTTGTAAGTATTACCTTTGTTTTTGATACTTTTGACACCTCTTAATGATGCTCTGTTCACAAACTTATCAAGAACGTCGTCCTGTCAAATTAATTCACATGTTGTGCATTTGTTGTTTTTTCAGTTTTTTCAATAAACTTCTATAATTCCTTCTGAAAGTTCGTCTGCCTTTTGTGTCTATTATTATAGTGGGTCGTGATTTTTTTTCGGTTTCCTTTTTTTTTGCCTGTTGAGTTGGTTCCTTCTTTATTGCCGGCGCAGGTTGTTCTTTCTTTTTCGCCGCAGTAGTTAGTTCCTTATTTTTTACCGGTGCTGGTGGTTTATTCTTTTTTGCCAGTGCAGGTGGTTCCTTCTTTTTTGCCGGTGTAGTTGGTTTTTTTTTTTTTGCTGGTGCAGATGTATCCTTTTTTTTTTCTGGTGGTGTTGGTTCCTTATTTTGTGCCGGTGCAGGTGTTTCATTATTTTTTGCCAGTGCAGGTGGTTCTTTCTTTTTTGCTGGTGTAGTTGGTTCCTTATTTTTTGCCGGTGCAGGTGTTTCATTATTTTTAGCCAGTGCAGGTGGTTCTTTCTTTTTTGCTGGTGTAGTTGGTTCCTTGTTTTTTGCCGGTGCAGGTGTTTCATTATTTTTTGCCGGTGCAGGTGATTCCTTCTTTTTTTCTGGTGGTGTTGGTTCCTTGTTTTTTGCCATTGCAGGTTGTTCTTTCTGTTTTGTTGGTGTAGTTGGTTCCTTATTTTTTGCCGGTGCAGGTGTTTCATTCTTTTTTGCCGGTGCAGGTGGTTCATACTTTTTTGCCGGTGCAGGTGGTTCTTTCTTTTTTTCCGGTTCAGGTGGACCCTTCATTTTTGCCGCTGCAGGCGGTTCCTCGATTTTTACCGGTTCAGGTGGTCCCTTCATTTTTTCCGGTGCAGGTTGTTCCTTTTTTTTTGCCGGTGCTGGTGGTTCCTCCATTTTTGCCGGTGCAGGTGGTTCATTATTTTTTGTCGATGCAGGTTGTTCCTCCATTTTTGCCGGTGCAGGTGATGCATTATTTTTTTCCGGTGCAGGTGGTTCCTCCATTTTTGCCGGTGCAGGTGATGCATTATTTTTTTCCGGTACAGGTGGTTCATTATTTTTTGTCGATGCAGGTTGTTCCTCCATTTTTGCCGGTGCAGGTGATGCATTATTTTTTTCCGGTACAGGTGGTTCATTATTTTTTGCAGATACAGGTGGTTCCTTCTGTTTTGCCAGTGCAGGTGGTTCCTCCATTTTTACTGGTTCAGGTAGTCCCTTCATTTTGTCCGGTGCAGGTTGTTCCTTATTGTTTGCTGGAGCAGGTAATTCCTTGTTCTTTGCCGGTGCAGGTGGTTCCTTTTTTAGTGGTAGTGCAGTTATTTCTTCTTTTTCTAGTGGTGCAGATAAAACTTCTTTTTCTGTTACTGCCGTTTCCCTCATTTTTGGCGGTGCAGGTCTCGTCTTTTCTTTTGGAGTAAACTTTGTGCCTTCTTCCATCGAGTCATTGTATAGCTCATCGTACCCTATCACCAAAGGCGGCAGGACGATCAGACTCGCTTTGCGCTCCTTTGTCTCACACTGCAAATAAAAGTCACAATTAAAGTGCAACTATATTCAATGTGGGTTTGTGTTTGTGTTACACGTAAAGCCCAGCCGATCAATTGTGTAAAAATCTCACCGTGAACTAACGTGAAGTGAGCCGTCGATAGTGGCAATCTCTAGCATCAGGTGGAATGACTTGACTGACTGATCACTTCAAGCACACTACACTAAGTTTTGACGGAGAGATTTTACAGATTATACAGTAGTCAAGCTACGCTATCTATTCAGTAAAAATCTTGTGGAGCGGCAGATACCACCAAAGCGGAGAGATGTCTCCCTTCCTTGTCACATCGCTTAGGTATACCAACAGCTTAGTTATTGGTCGTTCCTGAATTTTGCCATACGTCATCACTCGGGGCCTTGGTGGATTTTGGGCTTAAAACTTTAATAGGTAGTTAACTTATTGAGATAGGGCAAAAACAGAATCTATTAGAAAAATAACAATGCGTTTGCAGATTCTAAAATATCTAAGGCGTTATGTATTACCTATAAGGAGTAGGTAATGTTGGTAAGTACATCGCAGTCTGAGCTCCATCTTGCTGACAAACTAATATTGTTCAAAGAATGAATCTACGCAGGTACTCACCACCGTGAAACAAATGGTAACTGCGATCAAAACCAGCAAAAAGGACATTCTTACATTATCACTAACAATTCTTTATAGTTCACACTTTATAGCCACTTTATATACTTTCAATTTATTTTCAAAATGGGATCTTACGTTACAGCAAGCATTTTATTTTATTTCTCTAATAGTAATACTAATCGGAAGTTAGTTGGGTTCGAATAACGTTATTCCGGTTTTCTTTGAATGCAGTTTTACGGTTTTACCCCTTAAATCGACCTCTATCAGATTTGTCTATAATACTGTCTACTGACCACATTTTCTACACGAATCAACCTATAATATACCTACTTAGCCACTTACCTACCTCCTTCCGAGGATAGAAAATACGAGCCGAGCTGAGTGGGAAGAGAGTCATAGAGTTATGAGCTCGTAGCGAAAGCAGGGCCGGATTTAAAGGTATGGAGGCCCTGGGGTAACCAAGAAGTGGAGGCCCCTAAAATTGTATGGAAAAGACGAAAAAAAAAGATATAATTCGGGTATCGGTATCCAAGTATCCTTTTTAAGACCACCAACCCAGGACATGAAAAGAAAATTAAAATAGGTTCCATGTGAATTAATACTGTTTTTTATTTAAAAAATATCATATTTTGGAGGCCCTTATTTTGTGGAGGCGCGGGGGGCTATGGCCCCTGTTGCCCCGCCTTAAATCCGGCCCAGAGCGAAAGCCATGATCTTACATAAATTATACCTACTGTATACGAACCAACATCATTCTCACTTCAAAACACCATCTAAACTTCATCAGGTGCAAACTGTTCCTTCTCTGCAGCTTCTACGGCTGGCAGCTCCTCTTCAGCATCAGTGATAATGGCAGGCGGACGAGACAGCCCAGCCTCATTCAGTAGTTCAAACAGTGATACCATCGAACTGGCAAGCTGAGAACAAAGAATCAGATCATAATTTAAAGTAAACAGGATTATGACAGGGCTTATTAAACCGCAACTTGGGGAGGCCTATGTCCAGCAGTTGACTGTCATAGACGGAGTTGATGACACTGCGGGCAAGATTCACAGATTGCACCTTGACTTTGTTGAGTAAAGTCAGCGTTTCGTACGAATAAGAACCTTATTCTTAACCCAACTATGTTCATATTCGTTTAAGCGAATGTGTGCATGTGTTTCATACGAAGTGTATTATTTAAATTAAAAATAACGTTTATATCCATATGAAAGGCTTACTTTACTAAGGGCGAATTTCACCAAACTTTTATACCGAGTATAACTCTTATCCTGCGAAAAAATTTTGAATATTTGACAGTTTTTCCATACAAAAATTGTCAGACGCCATTTTTATTCCACGGATAAAAGATATCTGACTTTGGTAAAATCAGCCCTTAGCCAAGTAAGCGTTTCATAAAAATATGAATCTTATTCTCATGCAATGTTCAGTCTTCCTGCTTAGGGTACGACTCATGCACTAAACAGACGATTACCACCTTTTGCTTAGATTATTTAGAAGCTCGTTTTGAGCCAGAAACCTGAGGACAGGATTTGTATTCTTGTAAGTCCATTTACCTTCCACATTTAGTGCGGTGACAAAATATCGATACAAAGACACTTCACGTAAGTTTTCACGATGAGATTTTACAGAATAGACCGACTGGACTTATACGCCTGAAATCGCCAACCCATCTTGTGCAAGCGTGGTGTGGTGATCAATGCTCGTGCCTTCTCTGCATGAGAAGAAGACTTTCCCTGCAGTGGGACAGTAATAGGCTGTTACACGGCAGTTTCTCGAAGAAAAAGCTTAAACCTGTGCATCTGCCGTTTCTTCCTTCGCCAGCAGCTCAGCAGTGACGGAGGCCTCCTGCGCGGCGTCCCGCAGGCGGCCCGCGCGCGCGTGGCGGCCCGCCACGTTGAGCCGCAGCAGCGCGTCGTCCGGCGCCAGCGCCAGCGCGCGCGCGTACGCCGCGTCGGCCCGGCTGTCCCCCAGCCGCTCCAGGGCTATACCTATCAGCAGCACCTGTATCAGAACTTTAATTGTCTGGATTGTGTTCGGAACAGATGAATTTGTTGCCTGGCCGAGACCAGTAGCAACAGAGGCTAGGAGGCTACTAATGTTTATAGTGTTGAAAAAAATATTGGCGGTGGTGTCATACTTAGGTATAGTAAGTATCTTCCTACTTCTTGAAAGAAAATTAAAAATATGCTCTAAATTAATGCGTAGGTAAGAGTTTTCATGGTGTTTGTTGCCCATTCTTCTCCATAGGAACCTAGGCTACTACGCTTTGGAATGGGCAACTATTTCACCTGTCTAAGTGCTCATTCACACTAATCCGTCGAAGACGATTCGCGTTTTTTGACGAATCGTCTTTTTTGACGAATCGTTATTTTGATTTATATGGGCGGCTATCCATTTTAATTGCCCGTGTTCACATTATTACCGAATCGTGAAAACCAAAGAGTCATTGGTGAAAAATGACGGATACGTCTTAAATGACGTTTCGTCTTTGTTTTTCAAAAACCTTCAGTTTTACATCACGAATCGTTATGACGGATCGGTCGGCTACAGCAACGACTATGCTAGTTCGTCCAGACTGAAGTCTGAATCACGAATTCAGTGTGAACATCTATTCGGAGATTTGGTGAATCGTGAAAAAACTCGATTCCGTATGCAATGTGAACGTTCATACGTATTGTCATTTTTGACGAGTCGTCGTTGACGGACCCTGTGTGAATGAGCCCTAACTAAATAATAACTGAACGACAGTGAACGACTCCTTGACAATTCAAAAGTGCAAGTGTGAGTTTAATTGAAATAAATGCTTTTAGTTGTAAGTCATAGGCGGAATATTTGTTCTGGCAATTGGAATGCCGATCTTAAATTGAACAACGCCATCATGCTTGGAGCACATCTGCACAGCACAATTCGTAGGTTTTCATCCCTACCGTGTAAGGCTGGAAAGGCTGCAAGGCCGCAGCTGTGGCGAGCCGGCAGAAGGCCGAAGCTGGTCTCTTGCACACGAGGAGCGCTACTCCGAGATCATGCGCCGCACGCGCACTCAGCGGTGCCGCCCACGATGCGCGCTGAAGACACGTTAAGGCCTGCATGAAAAAATAACATCTGTCTGTCCCAATATCTTGAAATTAGATAAACCACACTAAAGGCACCTCAAATGGGTCTGAATCAGGCGCGGTCCGAGGGGGAGGTCCTAGGGGTCATGACCCCCCCCAAAATCATTCAAACTGTCGAGAAACTGAATGATTTACGTGCTTTTCTAACTAAAAAACTATAGGTAGTTGAGCCACAGTGACCCCGATATACAAAAACTATAGGTAGTTGAGCCACAGTGACCCCGATATACAAAAAAAAAGTTTTTTGAGTACCTTTTAACAATACCCCCCCCAAAATCTTGGGCTGCGACCGCGCCTGGTCTAAATGGTTGCAGAGTTGTTGGGACACTGTCCAAACGACATGGCAACATTGCCAGAGTCGTAAGTAGCATGAGCGTTTGAACAGGACCCAAACTGACGGTCAAGTTAAAGATAAGGCAGCATACGGACACGCTGACCCTCCCCGACCCCTACATGCTTCTTCTGCCGCCATTGTTCTCATTTTATGGCTATTAAGGACCCACAGCAGCTCTATCTGTAAACAATGAACTGTCTACCCACAGCAAAAATGTAATAGAAAATACGATAGGATGGGCCAGTACGTATCCTACCTATTGTCGTACCTATTATCTATGCTATGTCATAATAGGTACGACGCCGAACATACCTACCGCAATATACTTCTTCTTAGCCAACAACGCCATTCCTAGATTCGCATGAGCCGCCACGCAGGTTGGATGTGCTGTAAGGGCAGCTTTCAACCTGGATAGGGCGGCATCCACATCCTTATGCTGCAGCATCATGGCTGCGAGGGCCAGGGCGGCTGCGTGCTGCGTGGGCTGTTGCGCCAGAGCTGCCCCCAGGAGTTGAAAGGCGCGTCGAGGGTCCCCAGCTCGGAGACGGAGCGCTCCAGCAGCCGCTAAAGTGTCCGCCCCGCATGCGTGCGTACTGCGAGAATGCGTGGTTTATTTTCAACTAAAATTGGGCTTAGTCTATAGGTACTTAAACCAATTTTACACTTGGTCGTTCTCCCGAGCTCGATTACCTGCCCAAAATATAATGGGCACACATTCAAATAAATTACTCCACTAGCTCTACGATTTCTCGCGGTTTCGTGCAAGAGAGTTATACTAACGTTAAAGCATGGTCGTATGCCACTAAAGCGCCCTGCACATCATCACAGGCCAAGAGCAACTTCGCCAGGAGAGCGCCGGCTCGCTCCCCACCCCCCGCCTGTACTGCAGACCTGGCCCATTCTACACCATTCTCCAGCTCGCCTAAGTTCCACGAACATTCCGCTGAAAATATTTTATTAGGTAAGAACCACCAGAGTACGTTTTCAAATAATGAAGCCTATCGCAGTCCGCTGCTCGAAATAGGTTTGTCACAAGTTGTGCCATAACACCCAGCTCTCCAAGTTACGTATCCAGTGTGATCAAGGACTCTACTGGTTCGGGGTGCAAAGACCTTAAAATGGCAGCTATGAAATAGCCTAGATGTGGAAGGCGGAAGATCTCGACCGGGTGTTATGGAGTAACCTGAGTTCCTAGACAAAGCGACATTCTATCAGCGATAACGTTGATGTAAAAGGCAAAAATGTATAGGATAAGCTATCGAAAAGCTTGTGTCAATCCTGTTGAAAGTCGACGCTTTCTAAGCGATGGTCACTTGTCTAGGCCCTCAGAGACGCCTGTGGATTGCAATAGGCCGAGTTGAATTTACCTAAAGCGCAGTATATATCAGGATCAGGATGTTTTGACAACTTATCAGCTTCTAAATAAGCCTCAAGAGATAACTGGAACCGATGCTGCCGAGACCTGCAATGTTATATAAAATGTATGTGTGCAGTGGTTGATCGCAGACTGAACATACAACTATGACGAAAATGATCATACAAGCAGCTAGCAACTTGTTTCAAAGGCTCGGGTTCCTGAGGATGCAGTCGTATACAGCTGTGGTACCTCTCCAGAGCTTCCTGCAGTCTGCCAGCATCAGCCAACACTGAACCCTGGCCAATAGAAAGGTAGACATTTAAGTATAACCAGTCTTCTATATACATACTTATTTATAAATTAAAGTCGGTTTTCGTGACTGTCTGTATGACCGCGTTGCAGTTTCCACCATCATTTAGATAAATTAATCCGGAAGTTTTATGTGTATATGTATGTGTATAGGTCTTTAGGGGTATGAGGAACAGGGTGTAGTTCACTCATCCACCATAGAAAAGGGAGGATCCTTCGACCAGACTGGTGTTGTGTCTGGCGGGCAACTGCCCAATGATTGATGTAGGCTTGCAGAAAAAATATCGATATATCGAAATATCGATATTTTTTGTTCGATATATCGATATTTTCAGGCGATATTTATTATTTCGATATATCGATGTATCGATATAAAATATCAAGTATCGAAAATGTATCAAAAACGATATATTTTCAATAGCAACACCGTTGTCGCCGCTGACTAAAACCGCTGGAATTCAGAGCCGTAAAAATATTAGTACTTTTTTTCCTAGTTTGGTATTTAAATGATTATAAAACTTGAACTTTAGTTAAGTAAAATTTTTTTTTGAAAATTTCACCGATATATCGATATATCGATATATTTTTTTCGATATATCGAAATCGATATTGATATTTTTTTTAAATATCGATACGATATATATCGATACTTTTTTACACTTCTTGCATCCCTAGATTGATGTTGGATTCTTGTTTATATGTCCATCGCGCGGTAAACTCGCGCGGTAAATTGCGCGGTGCAGGATTTATGTAACGTCAGGATTTCGGTCTTTTGATGCGTAGTTCGCATGTGGCGATGAAGATACCCCTACGGGTCATTAATATGAAGCTACATAAAATAAAGAAATCTTGATGTTTTGTCAAATCGTACAAACCGTGCGGCGGGTCGCTAATGCTAATAAAATACGCAAACCGGCACTAGAATCTTAGTTTTTTATCTCTTTTTTCTAGAAAAGCGGGGTCCAATTGAAAGGATTAGCCATATCCTTCAAAATTATTCAGTTTGTGATTGATCATGTGTTACGCAATTATTCGGGTGCTATATTTACTTTCTTTTAATATTGTAGGTACGTATACCTTTATGTAATGCGCATATCTATGTTTGTTGCCGTGTTGTTTCTGCAGATCATCGGCGAGGTCCAGGCATAACGAATGCTCTCCTCTAACGTAGCGCGCGTGAAGCAGCCAGTTGCGAGAACCAGGGTTGAAGCCTGGGGAAAGATATGCAAAAGTCATCAATACCAACACTGTTCTCTATAACATGCCTACCTACTTCCACCGTTCCGTCCGTCGGAAACCGTCCGTTCGGAAGAATGGTAGGTACCTTATCTTATCACAACCAATCATCGATTTAAATTTTAAAAAGAATTTGTACCTACCATCCGCATTGCTTTCTAAAGAGAATCGGCGTTTTTTCATTGCTCTTAATTACGAGATTTATTTATCTTGTTTGTTTGTATCAGTACCGCTATGGTAACTATAGCAGTAGGTAAGTACCTACATAGCGCAATGTAGGTAACTATAACTATGATTCAGTTGTTTACCGGTTTTTTACACTAATTATTTAACAGAAAATACCGCAATTTAAAGAAAAATCGGTAGTTATCTACCTAGTTATTCTACAGTCGGTTGTTAGATAAAAATATTATGATATGAAACGAAAACTTCCGCTTTTGAAAATAAACTAACTCCCTAGTTTGATATTCCTTTGATAATTTTTATCATATCATTAGAAATTGGACCAAGTGGACAACAAAATAAAATAATCTTATTTTTACAAGCTTCATGAAAATTGATTCCAAGAAATCCTTTTCTCCGAATAAAATAGGTAATCAAATCGACGTTTCCGAACGAAAATGACAAATCAAAATTTGACAAGTGTACTGTTGCAATGAATTTCATAGATTCGTAAATACGACGATAATAAATCATTTTCACAAGTTTTAAGCTTCGACCATTCGTAAAAACATATTTAATAGAAAATGGAGGATACGGCGAGACTAGCTGTGGTAGAACAAAGTTTGAGAGATGTGGATAAATTTCATAAAATACTGTACGAACTTTTGCGGCAAATAAATCATATTTTAGAAAATCCCCATGACTTTGAATTGAGGACAATAAAAAGCGATATTCTTAAAGATTTTTTAAAGTGTGAGGCTTTCAATGAATACTTGAAATATGTCGGCTTTCAACCGGTAAGTACAGAAAATAACATACAACTAATACTATTCTCACTAACTTTAAATTCTGAAGGAATTATAAACAAAATCTATACGGACATGAGAAAGAAGCATACCTATTTAGTCCTGTAAGGACACTGTTAATCTATTAACATCTTGAAACTGATAACATGACTCATACTTAAGTTTTTTAGGTAACACACTTGTTATCTTCATCAGTTGATATCAAACGCTATCAAGAGTGAATAAGATTTCATGCAAAAATTATATTGTACCCTTCCAAAAACAGTACATTACATAATACTAGCTTAAAATGCCCTGTTCTTTTTAAACAGAGAAGTTAAGGCTAAGGACAGACAAACTGCATTTCAACGGCACTCCAACTACAAATTTGCAGTTTTAGTACATTACAAGTACTGCAGTCGTACTAACTGCATTCAAACAGCAAGTAGTGCAGTTGAAAATCAGTCTATCTGCCTAGAACCTTAATTATATCACTTCTAGCTGCGCCCCGCGGTTTCACCTGCATTACCACCCGCACCCGTCTTGATCCTGTGGGAATATTGGGATAGAAAGTATCCTATGACTTATTCCAAGTCATAATCGACCCCTGTACCAAACTTCATGCAAATCTGTTCAGCCATTTTAGCGTGAAAGTGTAACAAACATTAATGTTTATAATTACAGGAGGGTACCGAAGTCATTTACCCGAAGGAGCAAACACTAAACAACTTGAGAATGGCACAAGCAGCGATTGAGAGAAAGATAAGTTTTTGTTACGGTAGTCCGAGCAAGCGGACCAGTTTCAAAATCAGTCACAGTCCCAAGAGGAGGATTTTAACACCCGCTAAGATTCTGGTATTGTATGTTAATGTTTTCGCTTTTTGTTGTGCTGTACCCGCTTAATGCATAGTTTACACGAACGTTAGAATTGTCATTAACACTTGATACATATTCCTTTTGTGTAAACATGCTGAACTAGTACGTAATGATTCTATTCAATAAGTGAAAAGCCGTTATTGACAATTACCAAACATTTGAGTAAATAATGGTTATTAAAACCAAAACTCTTTTTGTTGCTGATAATCTTGAGCCAAAATAGCTAAAAACCATTTGCAACTCATTTGCATTTATGTTATAATAAGCTTATTTGCTACTCCAGTTATAAACACAGGTATCATGTTTTTGTTGTTGTTTTACTCATAAGTTTCCTAATTATGTGGTTTTGGAAAAGTCACCTTAATGCCTACACTTATAGGGATTTATTTATAAAAATTGCTTAAAGTTAAGTAATGACTAGGGACTCTTTATCCATACATATTTGATGTTTGAATATCAGTAAACTACACGTCAAGTCGTCTCGTTACGTCACGTTTATAAATATACCCCAAAGTATAGAGTTCCAACTTTAATATTTTGATGCCACTAATCATTCTGTATTCAACCTTATTCACATAAATGTAAAGTTGATATTTGTTCAAGCGGAAATAATATGTATTGGCACAAGACTAGTCTGTTTTGAATATTGGTTTTCTGTGTTTATGTTGGTTGGATCAACTTTTTTTTTTATATATATATTTATATTTGTTCAAGCGGAAATAATATGTATTGGCACAAGACTAGTCTGTTTTGAATATTGGTTTTCTGTGTTTATGTTGGTTGGATCAACTTTTTTTTTAATATATATATTTCACACTCCTGTAAACTTCCTTTGCAGACAACAAACAACCATATACTATTAAAAATCGAGAGGTTGTTCAATGACGTCCTAGTATATGAGGAAGAAGAGTTGTTAGAGCTTGCACGGGAAAAAATACCCATGGTCACCCTGCAGCTTATGGCTCTCGATAGGGTTCGTGAGGTCCAGAAATTGATCAAAGCTGGTGAGGATATAAATTGCAATATAGTTGAAAATTTGAATCGCTTGATGTACACATGACATCCAAAATATGTTTGTGAACTTGACATTGATCAAAGGAGTAAAAAAATTAAAAAATGATTGAGTCATCATCTGCCTAGCCTTTTCCCAACTATGTTGGATGCAGCTGAATACCAGTATTTTACATGGAGCGACTGCCTATCTGACCTCCACAACCCAGTAACTGGGTAATACGATACCCCTTGGTAAGACTGGATGTCAGACTTTCGAGCTTCTGACGACCCGTAACGACTGTCAAAGATCCACAAATGACAGCCGGGACCAACGGCTTAACGTGCTTTCCGAGCCACGGAGGAGTCTCAGTATGTAAAGATGGTCACCCATCCACGGACCAACCCCGGCAAGCGTAGCTTAACCTGATGGATAGACCCGTGCGGCTGTTATTACTTAGCCACGAGTTCCTCCACAAAAAATGATTGAGTATTCTGGACAAACAAAACGAACATACAAAGTAGCCAAAAGTCTGCGCCAAAAGCCTCCTATTCAAGCAATAGAAGTTTGACAGTTTTATCTAGTCTTCAAGCTATTTTGATCTTTGTTATCAAGTAATTAAATATAGTTTTCTTTGCAACAATGTGCTCGATGTTGTAGCTTTTAAAGGTAATATTTTGTCCTAACTTGATAAAGGAATGAATTTGAAAACTGAAAAAAAAAGCTTGTTTACCATTGAACTGAAAAATAATGTCAGTTGCGATTTGATTTTATGGACAATTTAAGTTGATTGTCAATCAAGTTCCAACATTGTTCGAGTAGATCTATCAATGCTCGCCATTGTCATTATTCAATTAAATTATAATAATAAGACAATAATTTGATGTTGATTGTCGCTGAGATGAGATTAGATTCTATTTGATTTTGAGGGCCTTACCACAAAAACTTTGACACTTGTTCAACGCGTGTTTAGTGTCAGTTTTGTGGTAATAAGGTGAATTTTTACCTTTAGTTCACCACTCAAGTCCATTTGACGCGACGCTAGTGTCTATACATGTCATAGTACCACATTGCCTTTAAAAAAATGTAGTTCAATATTTTTCCGCCGGCCTTGTTTCGTGGCGCGCACTCTACGTATATTTTCATCATCCCATAGGCCAAAAGGATACCTTGGACCTGCCGTTCGACATAGCTCTTCTAATGGAACTGATGGGCTGGTTCAAACACAAGTTCTTCACGTGGGTCGACCAGCCGGCGTGCGAGGGTTGCGGTGGTCGCACCACTTTCAGCAAGAACTATACCATCAACACGGAAAGGGAGACTTGTAAGATGGAAGTGAGTGAGAACGATATTGACGTCTCGTTTGAAGATGTCCCCCAACATACAAACTCAAATATTATGTCTTTATACATATTAGTATGGATAAAATTATTTGAATTTAATTATCTATTCAGGCGTATACATGCAGCGCCTGTGGCATCGGCTCGAAGTTCGTGCGGTTCAACGACCCGCGCACGCTGCTGCGCACGCGGCGCGGGCGCTGCGGCGAGTGGGCCAACTGCTTCGCGCTGCTGTGTCGCGCGCTCGGGTACGACACGCGCTACGTGTACGATACCACGGACCATGTGTGGTGCGAGGTAACACCATCGATTATCCACCAAGTTAGCTCTCTGTATACCAAATCGCTTGTTGTACTTGAATCCATTTAGCCAAGTATACTATTTTGAGTTGAATGGCCACATTAAGACAAAATGTCACCCGCACACCCCCTTGTGATATCCAGACCTTCGAGACTTATGCAGGTGAAACCACGGGGCGCAGGTAGTAAACGATATTATAAATTGTTTTTTGTTCTAGATTTTCGACTACGATTCAAACACGTGGATCCACGCCGACCCGTGCGAGGCCAAACTCAACGCGCCCCTGTTGTACTCCCACGGCTGGGGCAAGAAACTGTCTTACGTCATCGCGGTGTCTCGAGACGACGTACAAGACGTCACCTGGAGGTATACCATGGACCACAAAGAGGTAAGCCATTGGTTTTTTTTTTCTATAACTACATTTTAAAATAAGAATTTCGAAGAATGTAAAAATGTTGCTGCAGTAAGGCGCGGCGCCGCCGGTACGCTTACAGTGTGCCAATATGTGATAAAGAGAAGCAGCGCCATCTAGTTTTAAAATATTGACCAAAAAAAAAATTGTCTTGATTAAATCTCTTCTCACAGAAATAAACCTCATTTAATTTCATCAACATCTTTTTATTTAATCCTTAATCTTAACTAATATTATACGAGTTCCTTTTCCCATGACTCTAGGGTAGAGACCATGTCAAAGAATCAACTGGCATTATATGAGACTTATGCGGGTGAAACCGCGGGGCGCAGGCAGTTTTAGAATAAAGAGTATTCCAATCTATTATATTATTGTAGGTGCTGAAACGTCGCACGGAATGTTCGGAACAGGAGTTGATTGCCTGCATCCTGACGCTGCGCGAGCACCGACAGAGGCAGGTGTCGGAGCCGCGGAGACGGTACCTGGCCAAGAGAACCCTGCAGGAACTGGCTGGCCTCATGGTGGAGAAGTATGATTCACGTATGCTTACAAACAAAAAGTAAAATAGTACGTTTATTGATATTACAGTCAGCGTCAAATAGTTAGTGACACTCAGGGTATCCAAATAAATAGACGCAACCAAAAAGTCAATAATATCGGTACAAACAAAGTTTTCATATTGTTGTCAACAATATAGTCGCTCAAAAGGTCGAGACGTTTAAAATGTCTTAAAGATCGGTTCAGTCAAACCGCCATAAATATGGTTACAGTCATCTCGCCAATGGTATCCAAGCATTACAAGTGTTCAAAAATATGGAACACATTAGAAAAATAAACCTTACTGCTTTAAATTTTAAATATTATTTCTCACGTCAGCATTTCACAAAATGAAAGTGATAGAAACTTCTGCTGTCCTTTTCATTTTAAGCATGACGTCATAGACATGTCTTTTGTTTTGTAAATAATTTCGTGCATAGCCGTTTACGATACTTATATGTGCTTATATTTTAAGCAATAAATAGCTGACTGGAAATAGGTGTAAACCTCATTGATAAAGAGTATGTGTACCTATATATCTTATAGAGCAAGAGTGCTTATCTATAATTCAATATCATGTTCGTGTCACTTATAATAATACGAAATTATTTCGTATTGAATTTAACTTTTGTACCTATTGATTAAAATGAGCACTTTCGATCGTACAGAGCACTAAAAACTCTCATCGGATGTAAAAATAAACAAAAACATATTTTCTCTAATTATCTTTATTTTTTTAACTAAAATCGTGTATATCCACCGTCTGCTAGAATTACGTCAGAAAGACGTCTTCGCATAGATTGTACCGCATTATAGCAAAAATTGTCTCCTCTCATGGACTCCCAAACATCTTCGACGTGAGTCCTTAAATTTGCGGTGGTTCGTGCTCGAGTACTGTCCCATACCTGAACCATTTTGCCCCACAAATTTTCGATCGGATTTAGATCGGGACTATGAGGCGGCATCTTAATTAACTCCAGGTCCATGTTACCATCCAAGTAATTTTGAACAACTCTGGAGTTGTGTACGGAACTGTTATCTTGGACAAACCTAATCCTTTCATGGGGATAAAAAATCCGGGCTGTTGGAAGCAAAACGTTTTCGAGGATGTCTTTGTATCGGGGGCCATTAATTCTTCCTCCCACTTCGACTAAGGCGTCAATTCCATAGAAAATACTCGTGCACCACACACGCACGATTCTGCCCGAACGATTAAAAAAGCTAACGTTCGACCAGGGCAGTGCGTCGGGTCGACCCGACGACCGTTCAAGCAAGCGAATCGGGTACCTGAAGGCGCACTCGCAGTAGAATTTCTATGTAGCTGTGCACGCATTCGGTTCGCTCGTACGGTTTTGTCTCCAGAAGTCCGGGTCGCCTTGGCCATCGTGCGGTGCGGACGTACGTGGTGCTGATTAATTGTCGAAAAGTATCCCGTTCCCGTATGTTTATGGAACATACGTCATGACGACTTAAACGATAGAATTGACTTCGTACAATCTCTGCGTATACCCAATAGCATCGCTGTCTTTTCTTTCATTCTTTTGACAAAAGAATTGCTAATAGAAATTCGTCATCTACAATCTTTTTAAATTATTTTTTATTTCATGCGTTCAAGCGTTCTTCGATACAATCGCCACAAGCTCTGGCACACGAGAGCGTAGAAACCGAATACAATCAAACGCCTGTATGCGAAACTCGTCCGATCGGGTTTCTGAATTGGAGAATCGGAAAAGGTACCTGACGTGTGCGGCCGCCCTTACATGCTAGTTTATTTTTCTATGTGTTCCATATTTTTGAACACTTATAATGCTTGGATACCATTGGCGGGATGACTGTCACCATATTTATGGCGGTTTGACTGAACCGATCTTTAAGACATTTCAAACGTCTCGACCTTTTCAGCGAATATATTGTTGACAATAATAAGGAAACTTTGTTTGTACCGATATTATTGACTTTTTGGTTGCGTCTATTTATTTCGATACCCCGAGTGTCACTAACTATTTGACGCTGACTGTACAACAAAAAACACGTTAAAAACGGCCAAGTGCGTGTCGGACCATGAAGGGTTCCGTAGTTGGGATGAATTTATCCCATTGCAGTTAGAAAACAAATGTTCTCCCATACATTCCTACTGATAATGTAAGTTTGTACGCACAATATTGGGAGATTTACCATGTTATTTTAAGACCATAGTCTTTTTAAAGGTTTCCTGTAATCTATAAAAGTATGGAACTATTTTTTGTACTTTTTTTCAAAATTTTACGCTCACTTGTTTCTGTAATGGTCAAATTTCATCTCTCTTAAATAACTATTTATATTATTTAATTTTTTTTTAATCTCGAAACCAGCCCATTAAGCCCTTTGCTTTGGCTATGACACACAGACACAGTCAGACATACGAGTGATCCTATAAGGGTTCCGTTTTTACATTTGGACTTACGGAACCCTAAAAACGGCGTTATTCTAGTGACAATAAAGATCACTGAGAATTTGACAGCCGTGTCAGTACCAGCAACCTTATCGTGACGGAAATAAAGATCACTTTGGTTTTGACAGTGATGTTAAGTCAGAGGGAAGACCTCGTGGCTACGTAATAACAAACGCACGGGTCGATCCATCAGGTTAAGCTACGCTTGCCGGGGTTGGTCCGTGGATGGGTGACCATCTTTACATACCGAGACTCCCCCGTGCCTCGGAAAACACGTTAAGCCGATGTTCCCGGCTGCCATTTGTGGATCTTTGACAGTCGTTACGGGTCGTCAGAAGCCCGAAAGTCTGACAACCAATCTTAGGACATTGGCTACTTTTCATCCTGGATCGCAGACGAAGTCGCGGGCAACACTTAACAGCTAGTAAATAAAAGAAGATAAAAGTTCTTGTTATTTTCGTGTTGATGGTACTTTTAGGGCCCAATACCCGAAGGGTGCCAAACGGAACCAATTTCAATATTTTTTTTTGTGTGAAACTCAATCCATGAAGTGAGTTATTGAAATATCAATTTTCAAATAAGAGGTATCAGATAGACAATCGCTCCATACAAGTATTCAGCTGCATCCGGTTAAACTAACATAGTTAGGAAAAGCCTAGGCGGATTTTTTATCACAGGTGTCTTCTAAGCTGACTTTCAACTTAAGGGGTATGAGAAACAGAGTGTAAAGTTCACTCATCCACCATAGAAAAGGGAGGATCCTCCGACCAGACGGGTGTTGTGTCTGGCGGGCAACTGCCCAACGATTGATGTTGGGTTATGGATGTGGGGATGTGGGTGGGTTTTTGTATATATGTCCATTGCACGGTAAACTTTAATTGCGCGATACAGGACTTATGTGACGCCAGGTCTTTGGTTCGCATGTGGCGATGTAGATACCGCCACACAACTAACACGGTATTATGAACACAGGAAACCAACAGACTATGAAACCCACGGCCGGATTTCGGGGTCTGAGCAATGGCGTGCCGAACGTGGGGAAATGGGCAGCCAGATCTCGAAAACTTTCGAGTTTAAGAAACTCGGCCACTACACACTCTGTTACTTCATAACGACGGACTCGTACCGCGTCCAGCACCAGAATGAAGAACTGGAATCCATAGCCACTTGGTCCGCAGGCGTCTACCATGCAGAGAATGTCTTCAGAAAAGTTGAACACGATTGGAAGCAAGTTTATCTAGCTAGAAAAGGTAAAGTTCTGTTTGTTACCTTCCAATTGACTATTTACAATAAATTTTTTTTTAAAAAGAACTGCTGTAATTCGTTGAATGATTTATCAGCCGCAGATCACACGCGCTTGACAATTTGTCACATTAATTCAGCCATAATTTTCGTTCGAGAAACTGGCCCTAGATGTGACATTTTTCTTTTTTTTTACATAAGTGGCAGCGTATTGACTAATGATGATTTATTTTTATTTTCTCACTAACAACCCGCCCCGGCTTCGCACGGGTAGCAGAACATAATATGCCTATATTGTTTTTCTGTCGCAGTCGTATCAGCCTTTTCCATCGAGAATGTGGGTTAGATTAAAATATAAACTGATGTACTTCCTACCTGGAGTATTTTACATCGTTATATTCCAGCTAATTTACACATAACTTTAAGGAATTAAACACCTAAACCTTCGACATGAATGACTCCGTCCATTGGTGAACACCGTATGAAAATCCGTCCGGCGGGGGTGGGACTTTGTTTTATAACATGTAGTGATTTTGTTATTTTGCTCGGTAGAGGGTTCGTCTGTGGGCAGCGTGTCGTGGCGCGTGTGCGCAGGCGCAGGTCTGCAGCTGTCGGAGCTGCAGCTGCGCGTGAGGTCGCAGCTGTACGACAGCGGCAAGCTCTCCTGGAGCCTGCAGTACGATGACCAGCCGCCCGTAGCCGCCGACTTCGACTCCGAAGCCTTGCGTAAGTGGCCTATCTATCTATCTATATAAATAATAATGAATGGCTGTTCGTTGGTAAGAGCTTCGCTTGAGAATTTCAGAAAATTCGGAAAAAACTGGAAGTGCGTTATTACTCGGGGATTTTTATATGTACTATTCTACTTTAGTCTTTAGTAGCACCACAGAGCTGAATTTGTGCCCGGTTGATGGAAATAAGCTGCCCCCCTTTTGCATGGGACTTTTACAAATAATTGGCAAAATGAGGTATACCTCTGCCCAACACATTGAGGTACATCTCTGCTGTGTGATGTTATGTATGATTTAATTGATTTATATGATTGGATTTTTAATTCCCCAGAGAGCGGCGTGGCCCTGGAGGTCGCGTGCAGTTGCGTCGTGCTGCGTGTGGAGCTGTCCGGCGGCAGCGGCGGCGAGGCGTGGCAGCACGCGCAGCTGTGTCGCGCGCCGCTCCCACACGAGCACGCCGACGTGCCCGGACACGAGCACGCGCCCGGACACGAGCACGCGCCCGGACACGATCACGCGCTCGTGCCCGGCTTTACGCTCGCGGCGCGCGTCACACTGCGACCATAACACCACCCATCCAAATCAGCAATCAAACTATTTTAATACCAGCCTATTATTGTCCACTGTAAACCAAAGTCCTCTTCTCACACAAAGAAAGCACGAGCATTGATCAGCACGCTTGCTCAAGACGAACCCTACATGGGAACTTATGTAACGTCAGAAGCTAACACGGATCCAATTGGTCGTTTCCTATAGAGAAGACGAAGCTCCACAGTTACACTTTTAAAAATAATAGGGAATAATGCATGTATTTTTTTATATTTTTATTCTATTACATGGCCAAATAATATAGTTTTTCAAAATCCACGGCAAAAAAGCAAATTAAAGTACTTAAATAGCCAACCGACCCGGACTTTTTAAACGCACTCTAGTTGGCGCTTGGTGTGGTGACGTCACAGTCTAAGACAACAAGCAAACAAAACAAAATAATTTAAAGAAACAAAAACCCGCCTTCAAAAACGCATAACTTAAAAGAGAAAAACAAGCATTATAATCTGTAGAATTTTGGTATTACAGGCGGGGAAAAAACAAAAGTTACACCATATTTCAGGTTATTGGTTTGTTCCCCGCCTGTAATACCAAAATTCTACATTACCCTCCTTCTGGGGCAGTCGGGTAACAAGTGTCAAACCAATGTCAAACACTCCTACAAAACACAGACATTTTGATTGTTGTCATAGACTGTTACGTAACATCGGCTCTGACCAATAGCGTTGCTTTTCAACTATTTGAAATTCCCACAGTTTTTTGGTACTTTAAAAAAAATGTTTCTCGCTCTAAAATAAATTTTATTCAAAAATATTGATGGAGGCATCATTCTGAAGTAATATAGTTAATAAAATACTTGACCCATATTTAAATCACATGCATATTCCCTATTGGCTTTTACAATATTTCCCAATTTCAGTGTTAATAGTTATGGGAGGACAGTGTGGGCCTGTCAACAAACTTCACCTGCCTAGCCTTTTCCCAATAGGCTAATTGACAGTTTTTGAAAAACCAACAAGTAATGTTCCTTGTGGTTTATTTTGCTCAATTTATGTATGAATATTCCTGTAAAATACTGGTATTCGGCTGCATCCGGTTAGACTGGAAGCCGACCCTAACCTAGTTAGGAAAAAGGCTAGGCAGATTGATTGATATGATATGTATGAATATTTTAGCGAATTATAAATAATAACAGCCGCTTGGTGCCTTCACGCTCACAGCCGGCTCGCAGCCAGGCACACAGCTAGCCAGCGGGCGGACAGCCAGTCTTACCAAGGGATATCCTGTTATCCAGTAATTGGGCTTCCAGTCTAACCGGATGCAGCAGAATAATAATAATTTAAATGGAGCGGCTGCCTATCTGACCTCGACAACCCATTTACTGGGTAACACGATATCCCTTGGTAGGCATTTCTTTTTTTTAAGTACTATTTGTTAGATACTAGCTTCCGCCCGCAGCTTCGCCCGCGTGGTATGTCGATAAAAAATAGCCAATGGCCTTTCCCAGGATACCATCTATCTCCTTGCCAATTTTGTCGAAATCCGTTCAGTGGTTTAGGCGTGAAAAGATACATACAAACAGACGAGAGTTTCTTTCGAATTTATATTTTATTTTAAATGAAATTATTTATAATAAATTTGTATGTATACCCATCACGTCTGTGAAGAAGCCAGTTCATTTTATTTGAGCCTGTATTTACAATTCACATCGGCAAATGTTTGTATACACATAGGGCTGTGTATACTATACTGGATCTAGTTACATACGTTTTTTAAACTGCCTGAGCCTGTGTCGCCCGCAGTAACCAAGATTATTAAAAACAATTTTTTACTATCTTTTTACACTCCACATATACTAATCATAGTTCTTGAGTAAACTTAAGCTAGCATAGTGACTGTCCGAGTGTCAGCAAAATAAAGACGATAATTTGAAAATAAGTGTTTTTTTTTTCGTTCCATGTGTTTTATTATCTATTGCATACATAATTAAAACTAGCTTCCGCTGAGATATGTCGATATAAAGTAGCCTATTGTCCTTTCCCAGGATGCCATCTATCTCCTTGCCAAATTTTATCGAAATCCATTCAGTGGTTTAGGCGTGAAAAGGACAGACAGATCAGATGACAGACCGATATGGACGAAATTGTCAAAAAAGTGACATCAGCTTTTTATTGAATATTTATACTTAATAGTTAACTAAAAAGGCACGAGTAGAACTCCCAGGTGCAGGTGCCAATTTAGTACTTACTCTATTTTTTTTTAATCTTAGTTTTCGTTACTTTGAAGGTCAAAATACTTAAAATAATTCGTACAAAAAAAACTGTATATGATTGGGTTTTATTTGAATTAGGTACATATTTATGAAGCAAATATAGGCGCATATTTTCCCATTTTTATTTAATCAGAAATCATAATAGAACCCACAAAAAAAATGTTTTTCCGAAATCAGTTATTTTTTTTCTATTTCGAAGTAGAACCTCTGTTTATCACCTAAAAAAATATTACTTTCAACTTGGGCCTAGGTTTCGAGAAAATGATTTTCTTGATGTGTAGCCGTGTGTAACATATCCCTTGCCTCTCAACCCTCACTTAACTCTCTATACACGAGTAGGAAAGTACCAGACAAGCACTACGCGACGTGATTCTTTCATGAAAACTTCACGGAAATTGTTCTACCAGTGTCGCGACGCGCCTGTCTGCAGGAGTGTTTATGTCGTGCAAGACAAATTTGAGCTTAGGGTGGTAAGCAATTACGGGGTCGACTATACCTACGTATAAACGCTTGTTACTTTAAGAACAATAATTTCATAGAAATAGCTATCTATGAGCATTTTGTATTTTCTACGCACGACACCGCAAGGTTTACCAACAAGATGTTAGGATTAAGTAAAACTGCACTAATTATTAAGAAACCTTTAATTAATCAATTTTTAATAATAAGTATTCAAATTTCGTATAATATCCGATAAGTAACAGGTTCAAAATCTGTTCAAAGTTTATTTGTATCTCGCAATTCTAGATAAGATATGCCAGGCATGGACTTAGCGATTCCTATCAGCATCAGTCTGGAACCTAAAAAACTACCGGGATTTTTTGAGGTTCGTAATAAAATAATTATTATCTTACTAATCACGGCTTTGCTCTAAATAAAATTAAGGGAAAATGGACTGGACCAGCCCACGGAGGGACCGGCCCACCGGGAAAAGTCCCGGTATGCCCTGGGTCCAGACCGACCCTGATTCCTATTAATATAAAGCTCTGTAGGCTCAATTCACACTGAAATGGAAGCGGCAGGCAGCGACACGGCGAACAGTTTTAATGACAAGGCATTATAAAAATTTTATGTGCAATATCAAAAATATATACATAGATACGCTTGACAGAATAGAAAGCGCCTCGCGGCTGCTCGTGTAGTCTCTCGTGGCGGCGGCGTGGGCCGACTCGGTTTTCGATTACAACAAGCAAGCGTATCCATTTTTTTTTGTATGGCACATAAAAGTTTATAATGCAATCAATCTGCCTTTTTACAACTATATTGGGGTCGGTTTCCAGCCTAATGAGATATAGCTGAATACCAGGTTTTTTACATGGAGCGACTGCCTATCTGACCTCCACAACCCAGCAAGAGGTATCGTTACTCAGTCAGTAACCAGTATCTGATTGTCAGACTTTAAAGATCTACGAATGGCAGCCGGGACCAATTGCCTAACGTGCTTTCCGAGGCACGGAGGAGTCTCGGTATGTAAAGATGGTCACCCATCCACGGACCAACCACGGCAGGCGTAGCTTAACCTGATGGATTGAACCGTGCGGCTGTTATTACTTCGCCACGAGCTAAAATTTTATAATGCCTTGTCATAAAAACTGTTCGCCGCGTCGGCGTCGCTGCCATTTCAGTGTGAATTGCGCCTCACAAAAACCTCTTCTAAATTGTGTGAAACGTAACGTAACCAATACTTCACTTTATGGAAAGAAGCAAAAGACAAAATGTTAAACCTTACGTTAAGTGCAGCACAGCGCAGTTTACAGTAACAAACAAGATATCACAGTGCGTCCCTAAAAATAAAGTCGAAAATCTTGCGTGTCTCTCTCTGATCACCTTTGTTTGATGAAACCGCGATGTGCTTCACTTCACATCGCCAAGTCTGTGCTGGCCCTTGTTCTGCAAATTATGTATTAATCATAAGACCACATTTTATAATCTAAGATAAAAAAATAATCAATCATCATATCGCTTACCAGTACACACACGTACACACAGGTTCTAACGTGACGGTTTTTTACGGCGCACTGGATTTTCAACGCTCGGCTCAACGTGGTAAGTCGAAAATCTATTTAGTGATGCGATAGGAATTTTTTCATCGCGTTCTATTGGATTGTCTACGCTCGGTGAAAAAATCCGAGAAAAATCTAGCCCCGAGAAAATCCAGAGCGCGGTAACAAAACGTCGTCGCGATTAAAAAAGCGCCCGGTACGAAGGTATAGCACCAGCAGTGTCCTGCTGACACCGCGAAACAGACCTATAGCCCGCCTTTACTATTTATCATCCAGATAAATGAAAAATATGAATGAATTCCTATCTGCCAGATACCTTAAACAGAACTTATCAGGAAGATGTGAAAATGTGAAAAAAAAAACTTTATTATAGTATCGTATCTCATTCGTTTAACCTACATACAAAAAATAATAGGCAATGTAATTATTAATATAATATTACGGTTTTATGGGTTTTATAAAATTATAATTATTTTTCTTATTGCCAAGTTTTCCGCTGCAAATTGGTATATAGAACCCAGCAAAACCTGTTCCTTGAAAAATAACTAATCGCTCTCATCATCATCACTCTCATCGAGGTGATCGATTATGTCCGTGACACTGATGGCGCCGTTCTGCACGCACTCGAGCACCGCAGCCAGCAGTCGCTTCACGTTGTTCTTGGCTGCGAAATTGATGAGATCGCACGCGTTCCCCGCGCTCATGCCGCGCACCAATCTGTCCACGCAGAGCCGCTCCAGCCGAGGCATGATGTAGTACGAGGACAACAGCAGCAGCTGCTCCAAGCCCGACTCGGGCAGCACGTGTAGGTACACATAGTTCTTGAAGTGCTCGAGAGTGGCCTTGGACGTGCCGGTGACGTCCACGTGCCCCTCGGCGGTCTCGCGCCACGCGCCGCCCAGCATGCGGCGCAGCACGGGGCTGGCGGCCGCCAGCACGGCGCGGTGCATGCGCACGGAGCCGTCCTCGCCGCGCAGCTCGAAGTCCGTCAGCTCCGTGTCCTCGTGCAGGCTCGCGAATGACCTCGCCCTCGGTTGCAGGTACAACTCCACCTTTACGTTGAACGTGTATTGGTCCCTCATGTCCTCGTGTATCAAGCGCCACGTGTCTTCGTCGCTGGTGAACTTTTTCCCCTCTATTTTCAGCTCCACGCTGTTGAAGTATATCATGTATGTGAAGCGGTCGTCGACGCGCCGCTTGGCAAACCGTATGAACACCATGCTGCGGTACGATTGGGCACCGTTGCTTTCGTAGCGGTACAAGTCATTGCACCGCACCTGGAACAGCGCCGCGCCGCTGATCACGAACTCGGGGCTCGTCGCAAAGGGATGTGTGTATTGTTTCCTTATGGTCAGCTTCGCTTTTAGTAAGTTACCTTTTTGTGTTACTTCTGCTGTTTCCATTCTGCAAAGAAACAAACACCATTTTACTCGAGACATTTGGCATGCCAGGTAGACCTGAGTACCTACTTACAATTTCTTAAACAGTAATTAACACTGTTGGGGTTTTCTCATCCTTTACGACAACGAATATCTTTACAACCTTATTTATACCGACGTTATTACAGTACAACCATTTTCTTAAGGGGGATGCGCTAGGGTAGCCCGCGAAATTCTAATTTTCTTACGTTTTTTGCAATTTGCACGTCAGTATCAGGTTGTATGTTGATCTAAATATTATTAGCGCTCGTAACAAATATGGATTTACAGAATTATAAACATTAAAATCAGCAATACAACTCTCTAAGCTCATGTAAGTGCATTGAATGACTATTTCATGAAATCATGACATTTGGCACTTTCATGAACTTACAGAGTTGTATTGCTGATTCTTAGAAATTTTGACAGATATTGTATTTCTATAACAACAAAATGCTAAAAAACAATAAAATAAATATTTAAGGGGGCTCCCATACAACAAACGTGTTTTTTTTTGCCGTTTTTATAGGTAATGGTACGGAACCCTTCGTGCGCGAGTCCGACTCGCACTTGGCCGGTTTTTTGATTTTCATTCTATGGTTAGTTATAGATTTAGCCACTTTTGTGAAGAAATGGTAATGAATGGCTGGTTGAACATTAGGAGTGAGTGATAGAATAGGTACACTATTACGTTGCTCTTACACGAGCCACTAAATTGCGTAATTCTTAGCAATTTCTCTACAATCTTGTCTTTGCTTACTTTTACGAGGAGTGATTTTTTTTTATTCAACCTCACCTGAACATTACAGGGGCAAAACAAGGAATGTAACAAAACATTCAAATATAAATTAAGTGTGGCAACACTTAGGGAATATGCATGTATTTTTTATATATTTTTATTCGATAGTTTACATCGTCAAATAATAGTTAAAAAAAAATCGACGGCAAAAAAGCAATTTAAAGTAGTTAAAAAAATGTTTAAAAATATCCAACCGATCCGGGCTATTTAAACGCCCTCCATTTGGCGCGCTTGGTGTGGTGACGTCACAGTCCGTGAAAATAGACAAGCAACTGTCAAGTCAACGTCAAAAACTCCTTTTTCTATGAGCGTTTGACATTGACTTGACACTTGTTGATTGACTTGACATTGACATTTTGATTGCTATCCCGGATTGTTACGTCACGTCCGCTCTTAGCCTTTTCAAGTATTTGAATTACCCACAGTTTTTTGGGACTTTAAAAAAATTAATTTCTCGCTCAAAAATTAATTTTATTCAAAAATATTGATGGAGGCATAATAACCGCAGTTACGACGCGAGTGCCTGTGATAATGGCTTTAAATACTGTTAAATGTAGCAATTGCAACAATGTTATATCGGAGTTGCTCGCATTTGTGCAAAATAAGGCAGATGTGATGGACGAAGACAGTATATACGGCGTTCAAAAGTGAGGAAATTGTAACGGCTAAAAAGTTACTTTTCGAATCCGTGCAAACCAGTAGCCGCAACATAAACCGTAAAGGAGATGGTAAAGAGAAACGTGACATGGAGAACATCCTATGTATTATCAAGGAAACTGACCCTGAATGCTTGCCAGTCTTTGTTGCAAGGGACCTTCATCGTCTTCCACCGGTAACCTTCGACCATTTGGATGCTTCGAGGCTGCTAAAGGATATTCTACTGCTGCAGCATGATCTAGCTGTTATAAAAGACAATTATGTGACCAAGGATATGTTGAAGGTCTCATCTCCAGAGGTGAAAGATTTTGTCAATAACCGGCGAAGAGGAGCGGGACTTATGGAGAGTTTTGATTGTGAAAGTGGACCTATTGGACTGCCGCATATTTCACCAGATGAGTTGGTTGAATTATTGGACTCAACAAATAATAACTCGCAGGTACCTCACTGCACAAATAAATCTATTTCGCACCGACCTACACCGCCAAAGTATCGTAATACCGCCGCGCTCGCGCAATCCTTATCGGTGACGCGGGTGCCCGGCGAAACTGGTTTGGCGGAGGCAAGGAACAAGCGAGGGGGGGCCGGTACTGTGGTTTCTGCGGGAATATCGAAACAGAATGACACAAACAAATTCGTATGCTGAGGTTGCGGCTGTAGTTCCAGGGGGCCAAGTCTACTAATTTATAAACGTGTCAGTGGTCTCACAATGACAGATTTTGTATGGCATATCTGTCAAAAACTGATCATTGTGAGACCACTGACACGTTTGTAAATTAGTAGACTTGGCCCCCAGGAGTGACACACGATTCAATGCAAGTTAATAACGAATGGACGTTGGTACAAAGAAAGCGGAATAAAAATAAATTCATTGGCAAGAAAGGGACTGCTGATGTTACGACTGAATGTAAATTCAAGGCTGCTAATATAAACATACCGTTTTATATATATAACGTAAGCAAGGACTGCTCTTCGACCGATATAACCGAATATATTAAATGTAAAACGGAGGTAGAAGTAGATAAAATAAATATGAAACTAAAAAAGGATTATGAGGCGTATAAATTCATGATTCCTAAGGATAAATTATCAAGATTTATGGATGAAAATCTGTGGCCGAGTGGAATATCTTTCCGCAGATATGTTACGTTCAGCAAAAAGTGGAATGTGGGTGATAATCACCAATCGAGTGCTATTAATTCTGAACAAAAATAATGGGTGTGCACGAAATAAACAAAAACACTTTAACGAAACTAATTAGTTTCTATTGTAAATCTTTTAAACGATCTTTTGAGTGTGTTAAGATGTTAAGTAGTGATGCCGATGTGATAGGACTTCAAGAGACTTGGTTACAATCTAGTGAAATACCGTACTTAGGGGAAGTAAATAAGGACTTTAGCTTCTTTGGCAAGTCTGCAATGGACACAGGTGTAATGTTACAAGGTCGTCCGTTCGGAGGCGTAGCTCTATTATGGCGGAATACGCTATTTGACTCGGTGACTGTGATTCCATGCAATAGTGATCGCGTTGTTGCTATTAAAGTTAATGTGTTGGACCGATCTAGCTTAATTTTTAATGTGTATATGCCTACTGATTCACCTGATAATTTATTGGAATTTGTGGATTGTTAAAATTAAATAAAATTAATAAAAATTTATATGAGACCACACGAGAAGCTCCAGCTTTCAAATAAAAAAAGAATCATCAAAATCGGTTCACCCAGTCTTAAGTTCTGAG
The DNA here is from genome assembly GCA_947522985.1 of Lithophane socia. Classification (NCBI taxonomy): domain Eukaryota; kingdom Metazoa; phylum Arthropoda; class Insecta; order Lepidoptera; family Noctuidae; genus Lithophane; species Lithophane socia. The sequence goes on along the minus strand of OX383268.1, from coordinate 12,553,959 downwards.
GTAACAAACATTAAAAAATAAAAATACTGACGAATTCATAACCTCCTTTTATTGGAGTCAGTTAAAAATAAGAGATGTAAACTCAGACCAACAAAAAAGGATATAAACTAAAAACCTATTAAAATTTGATCTAAACTACGTTTTTTTATTACTAATTTAACTATAGATATCACTGAAATATATAATTTAGGGTCTGATAATTACTACCCTATATAAACAACAGTATTAATTTACTCTATTTTACAAGCTTTATATTAGCTTGCTCTGTTCGTATGTGTTTCCGGTTACTTCAATTGTCATCCATTTTTCAAGTATTTCCTGGCATCCAACTGAGCTGAAACTTGGCATACTTATGTAACTACCAAGACATTTTGAAAAAATGATACCATGGAACTGATCTGATGATGGAGCCGGAAGTTGGCCACAGGAACTCCTCAATCAAACAAGATAGCACCATCGTGTTGTGACTCATTAGCTATGTATTTACAAGTGCTTTGACACTAGGTGGTGGTCAGGGTCTGATGATGGAGCCAGAAGGTGGCCCTGGGAAAATCCTATTTAGTTCATTAAAAGCTTGTTTTTAAAAAGATTTTTACGTATGATTTATTATTTCAAATACAATTAGTGCTACAATGTTTGTGACTTAGCAACATCCACAGAATTACCCCGTAGATCTGTAGTCTTTTAGGAGGGAATGAAATAAAGACTATAACAGTGGGTGATGAGTTTAGAGATTTAGAAGTTGATACAGCAATCTCTGCAAATAAATTTTCAAAGGCCACGCCAACTTTGAATCTCATTTAGTCATATTTTGTCTTCAATAGCAAGGCTGTAGTCTCTACTTCGGTTGCAAGACCTTCCTGTTTCAGTGATAATAATATTCCATTTCATTTTAATTACATCAAGTAAAATAGTCATATTTAAATGTTAGCACTAAAGTAACACGGCTTGACCATACAACACACTTTTATAAATAATTGAGAATAATTTGCCATATTATTAAATTATATTCAGCTGTGTTAATACAAGACCGCTCATCATCGTAAGTATGCTTCTTCATTTATGTACATAAATGGTTGACCAGTCACTGAAGGAAGTATTATTATTATTACATACCCAAGATTATTTTTGAAACAAGTGTTTTTCTTAAGTTGTGCCACAAAAGGGATAAATTAATGGCAATTGCATTTAGCTGAGAGAGAAAGATTGATGAGAATTTACTAAGAGGTATGTGTTGTGTCTGTGTTACGCGGATAGATAACATAAGAGGAAGTCGAAAAATGGCACTGGTGAATGAGACGTTGTTTGGATATCGGTTGTCATGATGTAAAGCAAGAAGTTCTGCCACCAAACCAAACTAAGGATAGGTTTACATTCAAAGGTCATTGGTATCAAGTATCTAGCCGTATTTCGCCCAGGCCTGGGGTGGCATCACCGGTGATGCCACTTGGTCCCAGCAAGTACATCCCCGGTATGTCCCCGGTTAAAGTGAACAATGTAAGAGGCAATTGCTGGTGTAATTATTGTACGCAAGCAAACAAAAAGCAAGTATATACTATTATGAAGTAGGTATTGTAAGTACCTACCTGTTATCAAGATGATTCGCAAAATTCACACATGAAGGTAGGTACCTGTCGCCAATTCACATACTATTTATTTGGCACTTGGATGCAAATCTAATACAAAATACACTTATTATCCTATTTAGAAAAAGGCAAACACAAACAAAATAATAAAAAAAGATTAGAAGATTAAAAAAAGGTACTTAAAACAGGAACAAATTCAAACAGCTACAACTACAATTTAACCACCACACAGGAAAGTGGCTCAGGAGAAAAAGAAAGAATACGTACTTGAGCTAGTTTTGTATGGTTACAATCTCCCAAATATCTGCGTCTTCTTCTTTTCTTCTTTCTTCTTTTTTAAAAAAACGTTGCCCCACACTAAGAATTTCTTCCTGTATCGTGGGTGCGTTTACAAACATAGAAACTCACATACACTAACACCCAGACCCGGAACAACTACTTGCAGATCATACAAATATTTGTTCCGTGCGGGGATCGAACCCACGACACGTTGCGCAGCAGTCCATCGCTCAGCCACTGCGCCAACCGCGTCGTCGCGTCTGGTCTCGATACGAAAAGAAGCGGTGAACCCCGTGAACGATCACACAATAACCAATAAATAACTTAACTTTTAGACCTTTTTAAGTACTCTGTGTTTGCACGACACAACACAATAAGTTCAATAACACAAAAAGGGACTTATTCGGCAGTCTTTGTTTGTTGCTTTTTACGGTGAAAATAATTGTAATTAAAAAAAAAAAATAACTTAAGACCTGCTTTATAGATAGTTCAATTATTATGCAAAGTTTTATGATCTAATTTGAAGTATTTTTTTAATACCAGCGGTTTAGTTCTGTTTAGAGGTAACTTTGGATTTGTATCTATAGAGAAAATTTTATGTAATCGTGTTTTCGCCAAACATAGGACCTAGCATCACTCCTCAACTTTAACATATATTTATTTTAAAATTAATGTTGCAGTATTTTCGGCATAACAGAGGATCATGCTAAGCAATTTGAGGTAGGCTGCGCCCTTCTTCATAATTTTTGAACTCATGTAACTTGTCCATACAACAAACATTTAAAAATGACAAAAAAAAAACCAACCGACTTAAAAAAAAAACACAAAAAAAGTGAAAAATAACTTTAATTTCGTAAGTCGGTGTCTTTGCTTTTCAATTGTTTCACTTTTTTTTTTCACAATTTCACTTTTTAAAGTTATTTTTCACTTTTTTAGTGTTTTTTTTTTATGTCCGTTGTTTTTTTTTTTGTAAAATGTTTTTATTTTTCACTTTTTAGTTGTGGTACCTACCCCATACAAATTCGTTTACCGTTATATGCTATGTAAATAAAATAACAGTGACGGAGTGAAATAATTATATCATCTACATACGCAAAGTGGGAAAATACGTAATTATTGAAGCTAACTCGAAAAACTACGCAAGCAAAGACCAGGGGGCCAAGTCTACTAATTTACAAACGTGTCATTGGTCTCGCAATGATGAATTTTTGACAGATTTTGTATGGCATATCTGTCAAAACTGATCATTGTGAGACCACTGACACGTTTGTAAATTAGTAGACTTGGGCTTTTTTAATCGCGTAGGTACACTAATTTTATAGGAGCAAATCTCAAACACCAAATTGAAAAACTTTTTACAAAAAAAAAACAACCCACTTCAATTCAATTTTGCGATTTTCAATTATCGTTATTTGCCACCGACTTCGGAAATTAAAGCTATTTATCACTTTTTTTGTGTTTTTTTTGGAAGTCGGTTGTTTTTTTTTTGTTGGAAAAAGTTTTTGTTTTTCGCTTTTTAGTTGCGGTCCCTACCCCACAAAAATTCGTTTACCGTTACCTGCTATGTAAATAAAGACCATAAAGACCATACTATGTATCATCTACATACGCAAAGTGGGTAAAATACGTAATTATTGAAGCTAACTCAAAAACTACGCAAGCAAAATTAATAAAATTTATATGGGACCACCTCTGAAGCATGACCTACCAAACAAAAAAAGAATCATCAAAATCGATGCATAATTGGCGGAGTAATCGCGTAACATATATACAAAAAAAAAAACAGACGAATTGAGAACCTCCTCCTTTTGGAAGAAGTCGGTTAAAAAACCAAACAACAATCACTTGAAATGTGAAATCAGTCTACGAGATTAAAAAAAAGACTCTAAACGATAACCAGTTTTCTGAAACTACACACAGTGGTCAAGTGGTGCAATGTTTTACTAAAAATTATGGTTGTGTGTGGTGACCTATCAGATTTTTTTATAATCTGTCAGTTTATATTTTCATTATTCGCACACAATGATTATGGAGCGACTGGAATCGCCTATTAGTAGGTAACCCCAGAAACTTTAGAAACGTTACATGTGAAGATTTATATATTTTAGAAAAAAAGTTCGTTTATGTTCTAAATGGTCGTGTTTTCATTTTGAATCAATGACAGTCTTTTGCTTTAAATACACAGTTTTTCGACTGTTTATAATGGACTCGACTCGACTGGACATAATAAAACTACTTTATCTGTTGCGTATTATTTATTTTAAGACTTAGTTTTTTTTACAATTGACAGGCATTTTTCTGAAAAATTTGGGATTTTGTAGGTACACACGGCTACACATCAAGCTATACATTTCCAGTATAAGCTGACGCCGCATTGTACGGAAATCCTATACAATGCGGGATTAGCATAAACTGGACATGTATATCTTGATGTGTAGGTAGTGTGTATGTACGTCTTATAAGTACAGGCATCCTGCCTTAATTAGATGGTAGCCCTAGCTCCATTCCCTAAGGATAGTGACAGCCAAAGAAACTTGCAAAGATGAATAGACCTCTGTGAAGTTTGATTTCATTATTCTAAACTTTTTTTTGTCACTTATCGTTATTCTCTAACGATTAGTAGGTACCTACCAAAGGTTCAGAATAAATACCCCGTAACGAGGCGGCACGTTTTTAAACTTTAACCTGCTCAGGTCCTAGGATAAATCGCGCTCTTAGAAATGATGAAATAAAATACGATTTTGTGTAACTCAATCTCTCTATAGTCCATTTTTGCGGGAATGGGGTCAACTCCACACGAAAAATAAAAATTGTTTTTACATAAAACTAATTACTCTCTAAGTCTCTTAACGATTTTCTTTTCTATCTAACTCTCTCAAACGATTAATATTAACAAAAGTTCAGAATTATGAAATTGGGGGGCTAACTTCACAGAGGTGCCGTGATACTGAAACTCTCGCTAAACTTAGTGGCCGCTCTGTCCCTAACCTCAGTAGCGAAAGTGTGAGTGAAGTGCGTGCGGGAGCGGTCAGGGAGAGCGGCCATCAAGTTCGGTTAGAACTGACCGTATACTAAAAGTCGAGATATTTTTACATTTTGCTACGTCATACACTATTTTCTTACAGTCTAAATTGTTCAAGTCGGAGTATTGGAGGTGTTTGGGGAAGTATCGCTCTCAACGAGATGGTCGCGAATTTCCGTGACACTGATGGCGCCGATCCGTACGCACTCGAGCAGCGCGACCAGCAGTTGGTTCAAGTTGTTCGTGACCGCTAACTTGATGAGATCGCACGCGTTCACCGCGCTCATGCCGTGTACCAGTCTGTTCACGCAGAGCAGCTCCAGCTCAGGCATCATGTAGTACGAGGACAACAGCAGCAGCTGCTCCAAGCCCGACTCGGGCAGAACGTGTAGGTACACATAGTTCTTGAAGTGCTCGAGAGTGGCCTTGGACGTGCCGGTGACGTCGGCGGTCTCGCGCCACGCGCCGCCCAGCATGCGGCGCAGCACGGGGCTGGCGGCCGCCAGCACGGTGCGGTGCATGCGCACGGAGCCGTCCTCGCCACGCAGCTCGAAGTCTGTCAGCTCGGTGTCCTCGTGCAGGCTCGCGAACGAGCTCGCGCTCGGCTGCAGGCGCATCTCCACCGCCACGTTGAACGTGAAGTACCGATTTTTGTCCTCGTATATCAAGTGCCACGTGCCATTGTCTATGGTGAACGTCTTGTCCACTATTTTCAGCTCCACGCTGTTAAATTTTATCATGTAGGTAAGGTCGTCGTCGTTTACGTTAGCAAACCGCACGAACAACAAGTTATGGTGCTTGTTAAATTTGCCAGGAACGACCTCAGACGTGGCGATCAGTCGCACCTGGAACACCGCCGCGCCGCTGATCACGAACTCGGGGCTCAACGTAGTTACAGCGAAGCTGTTGTCCTGGTTCGTTACGGTCAGCTTCGCTTTCAATAAGTTGCCTTTTTGTGTTACTTCTTTTATTTCCATTCTGGAAAGAAGAACAAAATAACATTTTACTTGAAACACCTGGCATGACAGGGAGACCTTCTGACAATTATTCTGGACTAGCTGCGCCCCGCGATTTCCACCGCGTAAGTCTCGATCCCGTGATAATATTGGAATAAAAAGTATGTGTGTATGTCCCTATGTCCTTTCTCAGGCACTAGACTATCTGTGTACCAAATTTCATTTAAATCGGTTCTGTAGTTTTGGCGTAAAAGCGCGACAGACAGACAGACAGAAAGACAGAGTTACTTTCGCATTTATAATATTAGTAAGGAAGTAAGGATTAACAACTCGTTTATCCATTTTTTTTGTATCACATAGACGCATTTGCTGAATTCGTTTTTGTTTGAAAGGAAAAAAATATAGGGATATACCCCCTATATTTTTAATTATTTTCTTTATGAAATTTCTGTGGACACAATTTTAAAATTTGAATATCAAGCTTTCGCTTAGGTATTTATGAATTAAGAGTATTATAAATTGTAGTTCTAGATACTTTTAGTTATGAATCGATTTTGATGATTCTTTTTTTGTTTGGTAGGTCATACTTCAGAGGTGGTCCCATATAAATGTTATTAACTTTGCTTGCGAAGTTTTTGAGTTTGCTTCAATATTACGTATTTTTCCCACTTTGTTTATCTAGACGATATCTGAATTTTCAGGTAGTAGGTATTCGAATTTGTGTGGAGTAGGTACCACAACTAAAAAGAGAAAAAAAAAATTCACTAAGAAAAAAACCGACTTCCAAAAAGTTAAACTAAGTTTATAGTGTTATTTTTAAAAGTCGGTTGTGTTTTTAAGCAAAGTTAATAAAAAATATATGGGACCACCTCTGAAGCGTGCGTGACCTACCAAATAAAAAAAGAATCATCAAAATCGATTCATAACTGGCGGAGTAATCGCGAAACATAGGTACAAACAAAAAAAAACATACAGACGAAATAGAGAACCTCCTCGCTTTTTGAAGAAGTCGGTTAAAAAATAGGCGTCAACAACAAATAAATTAATAATAAAGATTAGAAAAACAAGCCCACATTCAAATCGGCTATTAGCTGTACTTAGTTAGTGTAACCACAGGAGGCACAGGAAAATGAAGAAAAAGAATACGTACTTTGCGCTAGTTTTCTATGCTGACAATATCTGCTCGCTCGATACGGTCACACAACTTAAACAATGACTGGGCGTGTAGCACACGTTATCGCTAAGTGACAACACAAACGTTACAGCGGACTTCCAGAACGATCTGTTTTTCCTTATTGTCTATTTTGCTTTGGTAACGTTGTCCTGTCGTACTGGTTTACTAAGTAGGTAGGGTAAACCAGCTATTTAAAATATGTTACTAATAATAACGCGCACAACACAACTGACTCACGACAACTACGCAGAAAAAATGAACTCCACAGCATAGACACAACCACAACTCAAGAAAGAAATTAAACATTTACAGGGACTTCCCCTAAATAGTACTCGAGGGTTGCCAGTGGAGTAACAAAAATCGGACATTATTCAAGAATGGTAGAATTATTGTATAAATATTTCGAGCGCCAATCCAAGTGGAGCACAGCCTAATCTTGTCAATGTCTATTCTCTCTAATTTTCTGGGGAGGTTTTGCCAAAAACTGCTGTCTTTTCAGATCTGCAACAAAATCTGCTGAGCCAATCTATATCTAATTCTATTATATGGTCTTATCGCAGAACTGTGCTAAATCTGGTTTCCAAAAATTTAACTATATATGTACGTTTGTACGCAAACTATGAAAAGGACCCAGCTCCGACCCTCAAGAAATTATTGTTATTGTTTTATGCCGATTCAAATTGTATTTTTGTGTTGAGCTTATTTTTTTAGATTGAAAATAAATACACTCCACACTAAGATGAATTTCTCCCTATTTTAATGGGACTTTTCAACAATTAGTATCATTATGCACGCACACTAGAAAACCGGAATGACGTGGCGCGACCGCGCGAGAGACGTAGCTGCAGCTAGGGATGCAAGAAGTGCCAAAAAGTATCGATCCGAATCGTATCGATGTTTAAAATAAAATCAATACCTATCGAAAAAAAAAGAAATAAAGGTGGAATTAAAAAAAAAAAATACTATAATTAGTTCAAGTTTCATCTAAATACCAAACTAGAAAAAAAAGTATACTTTTTACGGCTCTGATTTCCAGCGGTTTAGTTAGTGGCGACAACGGTGTTGCTATTGGAAATATATCGTTTTTGATACATTTTCAATACTTGATATTTTATATCGATATATCGAAATAATAAATATCGCCAAAAAAAATCGATATATCGAACTAAAAATTCAGATATTTCGATATACTTATCGATATTTTTACCCAACTGCCCCAGAAGGAGGGGAAATCTCTTAATTGTACAGACGCCAGCACATCAAGCTACTACAATCTGTCAAATTTCTTTAATAGATTTACAACTTTATCACTAAAGCATTAAGGTTCAAGGTTGATTGGGAAAATCTGACAGTTACGGGTAGCTTGACCTGCTGGCGTCTGTACATCATTATGAACAACTTTCACTATGGGACCAAAACTGAAATAGCGAAAAAAAAATCGCCTGCTCCCTACATTTTGACGAGCTATGCGAACATAAATGTAGGGAACAGCTGATTTTTTTTTCGCGAATCCTAATTCGTGTGCGGACTCGTTGTCGGTCACACCAGGTTGTAAGTTTGTAACACCAGTGTGACTAACAGCAAATATTTTTCTGGAGTCCGGATTCGTGGTCACATCACTCGTGGTTAATCAAAACAGGTAAATATTTGACAGTTATATGCGACGTTGCCAACTTTCAGAATAAACGCTCTTAAATAAAATATTTTTTTATTCTTTTCTTATAGCCAAATTTTCAGCTGCAAAACGGTATAAAGAACAAGAACCCAACAAAACCTGTTCCTTGAAAAATAACTAGAAGGTATTTCAGTCAAAATGTTTCATCCAAAGTCTTGACAGTGTTTGGAGGATCATCGCTCCCATCGAAATGGTCGCGTACTTTTGTGACACTAATGACGTCGTTCTGCACACACTCGAGCACCTCGATCACAAGTTGCTTCACGTTGTTCTTGACCGCGAACTCGATGAGATCGTACACGTTCCCCGCGCTCACGCTGCTCACCAGTTTGTCCACGCAGAGTCGTTCCAGCTCCGGCATGATATAGTACGAGGACAACAGCAGCAGCTGCTCCAAGCCCGACTCAGGAAGCACGTGTAGGTACACATAGTTCTTGAAGTGCTCGAGAGTGGCCTTGGACGTGCCGGTGACGTCTACGTTTCCCTCGGCGGTCTCGCGCCACGCGCCGCCCAGCATGCGGCGCAGCACGGGGCTGACGGCCGCAAGCACGGCGCGGTGCATGCGCACGGAGCCGTCCTCGCCGCGCAGCTCGAAGTCCGTCAGCTCCGTGTCCTCGTGCAGGCCCGCGAACGAGTTCGCGGTCGGTTGCAGACGCAGCTCCACCGTCACGTCGAACGTGAACTGCTGCAGCTGGTTCTCGTGTATCAAGTGCCACGTGCCATTGTCTCTGGTGAACGTCCTGTCCACTATTTTTAGCTTCGCGCTGTTGAAGTATATAATATAGGTGAGGTCGTCGGCCTTACGCCGCTTGACAAACCGCACAAACATCAAATTGTACGGTTCCTGCGTGCCGTATCTGTTCTTGACGGACGTGGCGATCAGTCGCACTTGGAACAGCGCCGCGCCGCCGATAACCAACTCGGGGCTGAAAGCTTTTACAGCGAAGCCTTCGTTGTCGTTCGTTGCAGTGAGCTGCGCTTTCAGTAAGTTGACCTTTCGTGTTACTTTTATTTCCATTCTGCAAAGAAGAAAAAAAAACATTTTACTTGAGACATTTGGCATGGCAGGTAGCCCTACTTGCAATACCTTAAACTGTAATTATATGAAACGTCATCTGGAATTTGAGAAAACCATATTATTATAACCTGGAACACCTCGTATAATATAATATCACGTTTATGTGGTACATACATAAGCCTACTACTTATTACTTGCGAAAATAATTGTTGTGATCGAATTTCAATTGGATAAGTATAATATTATGTACCTACCTTGCTACAAGGAGAAATGGACCATCACATAAAAACTTGGAATATTAATCATAAAAATGGCTAAATAAACATGTTTATACTAGTCGCAACTTGTTACAAGGTTTGGGACGCAACTCATAATTATAATAACGCCCATTCTTCTTTATTCACCAACCGAAGCATTCAGTAAATCAGAAATAAATAAATTCAATGAGGATATAAACTCAACCCTACACAAATTCAAATCGGCTTACAGAAAAATATCGATATTATTTTTTGTTCGATATATCGTTATTTTTAGAAGATATTTATTATTTCGATATATCGATGTATCGATATAAAATATCAAGTACCGAAAATGTATCAAATACGATATATTTCCAATAGCAACACCGTTGTCGCCACTTACTAAAACCGCTGGAATTCAGAGCCGTAGAAGTAGACTTTTTTTTCTAATTTGGTATTTTTGAAATGAAAAACAAATACAATTCAACTTCACAAATATTTTTCAAATAACTATTGTTTAAAAAAAGAAAATATAAAATTTCACTGATTTAACCATCGATATAACGATATTTTTTTCCGATATATCGAAATCGATATTGATATTTTTTTTAAATATCGATACGATGTATGTATATCGATACTTCTTAGCACTTCTTGCATCCCTACTGTAGTGTAAACACAGGAGCCCAGTGTTACCAACTTAGTAGATTTTCCACTTAAACTGGTGGTTTCGACCCTTCTACTGGCGAAATATTGCTTTTAGTGGCTGATGGTTTTTTCTAGTGGTTTAGTAGAATTCAGTTTAAATTACTGAAAATACTATCACTTAACCACTAGCCACTCAAACAGAAACGAAATAAGTATTATTTTTACTTAATTAAATTTTCAGGAGTACTTATTTACTTTTAATAAAAAACAAGCAGAGGAACAGAATGAAGTTGTTTTTTATAAAACAAATTGGTACCAAAGAAACCGACGATGATGGTGCAGACAAAAAAAACATCTGAAGTTTAGAATATCAGTAAGTATTTTATTATTATTTGTTGTTATTGTAATAATTTTTATGTTCCTGACCTTGACATGTTAATTTACTAATAATGTTTGTCGAATTACATATTTTACTATTTATTATTATTTTAAACATTTCTTAGTAATAAAAGTACTTACTGTTTTTTTTAGTAAAAAAAAATGTTTAGTGGAAATCTTAGGGATTTTTAGAATAGGTACGGCCGATTTTTGTTAGTGGTTTTAGAAGTTGAATCTGGTGGAGAGCTAGTTTAACTGTTGGCAACACTGCAGGAGTCACAGGAAAAAAGGAAAGAATACGTACTCTGAGCTAGTTTTTTAAGCTGACGATTTTCGATACTGAGAGCGGTGAACGGTCACACAATAACGTAAACGACTTTTACCATTAAACACAAAAGAATATTATAAGTACTGGCTAGGGACTAGTATTTGTATCGCGCTTACTCGCGAGTATCACAGAGCACTTCACAGAACACTGTTTCAGTATAGTCACAGAGCACTATATAGTATTGTACTCTGTGACACTGAGTATCAACATTGTGTCATTGACTTGTCACGTTCGTTTAGTGTTGCCAGATGTGGCTTGCTCCAAGTCGCCACTGGTAGCATAATTTAGTTTTTTTGTTGTAAAGTAGCTTAATTTCGCCAAATTATAAGTCTATACCACACTTTACGTGCAAAATAAGAAGGCTTTCATAATTCAGTTGTTAATTTTAATGGGAAAAATGCCTGAAAATATAAATTAATCGATACCTACTTATTTAAAAAATGTGTTTTGTTTTCAATCGTACCGTTCTTGTAGTATAATTTATTATATTTTCCGCATTTTCCCATTTTAATATCACAAGAACAACCATACACTCAAATCACAACTAAATCCTCTCAACCTCAACTTATGCAGAAACTTTTATTTTAACTGATTTGTAGCAAACAAAATTTACCATTTCTGTGTATTAGAATGGAATGGTCCAATTTAAACATAAACCAAAATCCGCCGAAATCCATGCCATGCCAAAGGCCGGCTGACATGCCGCTGTCCCCGCATCACTCGTTCACTGCCGCCAGCGCGCGGCGATGTTGAGAAGAGGGTCTCAACAGATATCCAATTATTTTACAAGCTTAATGTCAACTTTACATTGCTCAGTTTAGAGCACTCTTTGATATTTCTTTACTTTCCCTTTCCCGCTCTGATAACTAATTGCGTAACTTATTTTCGTAACCGATTATGACTAATTTGTTTCATTTTGCCAGTTCAACAACATTCATTACGTTAATTACGTTGTTGAGCATTGAGCATTGAGTTTTTATCCTCCGTGTATTACGCAATTATGGTGCTGATTGACCCAAGGCTGCGGGAAAATCCGAAAGGGATACCGGGGCCCTTGGCAACAGGCAACTGAAGGAACACCGGTGGGTCAAGTAAAAGTCTGACACGCCCTTCCGTCATTTAAAGATTTCTCACACTCAAAAAAAAAAAAGGGTGCTGATTGTCGTTGAAAATGATAATGTTCGGTTGAATGCATATTTAGTGCTGGAGATGTTCATCGTTCCTCAGATAATCTGGATGGAGCCTAAAATCACCTAATTCTTCTTCTAAAAGGGGTGATAGACGTGCGAGCAAGTCCAAGTACTTGTCTCGGCGAGCTTACTCGCCCATGTGTCATGCTAAGTACGCGGACTTTAAAACAGCCGAGTAAGTTCGTCGGCGATCCAACGTCGTCGTCTGTCATCGCTGCGAGCCGTGAGCCAATGTGACAATGAAATTTTGAGCAAGCTTCACGTGTGTCACCGACGGCGAGCCGAGTAAGGTCGCGAACTTTAAGTACGCACGTCTGTCACCGATGGCGAGCCGAGTTAGGTCACGAACTAAAAAACCGCGAACTTTAAGTTACGCACGTCTATCAGTCTATTACCCACTTAAAGTAGCCTAATTGGCGACCAATAGCCGATCATAAAAATTGGTCGCCCCGAAACCATTCCAATTAGCCTAAATGGCGACAAGTCGCCTAATCTGGCACCACTGAGGTTTGATAAATTCAACGGGAAATCTCCGACCATAGACATTGTTATGTATTTTTGGATGATTTTAAGTTCCTAAATACTAGTCTTTTCATCCCACTTCGGAGGAGAGTTGCACATTATCGTACTTTTGCATATGGTAATACATATTGTATCGTACCGTACATCGTAATTCATGCCCAAGGAACATGTACTTACCTACGGCGAGATCGTACCGGTGTCGAAATTATCGTACATTACTATAATTACGTCTGGCATTGCTTCGCTTATTTCTATCTCAATGATTTCTACGCAGTGTTGCTTGTGAGATTAAGAAAAACATGAGACTTGCCAGCTAAAAAACGCGAGAAATCATGAGATTTTTTTACACGAAATCTAAATCACAATCAGTCAGTACTTGGAAAAATCAGTCGTTTAATAAAACCTTCTAAAAATCACAGTCATTACATCATTGGGTACGCAATAATCATGTAAATAATAGGTATTGTTAAGGGGGAGGCGCTAGGGTAGCCCGCGAAATTCAAATTTTCTTACGTTTTTTGCAATTTGCAGGTCAGTATCAGGTTGTATGTTGATCTAAATATTATTAGCGCTCGTAACAAATATGGATTTACAGAATTATAAACATTAAAATCAGCAATACAACTCTCTAAGCTCATGTAAGTGTATTGAATGACTATTTCATGAAATCATGACATTTAGCACTTTCATGAACTTAGAGAGTTGTATTGCTTATTCTAATGTTTATAATTTGTGTATGTAATCAAAATTAAAATCCATGATGGTGGCCCTGCCAGAGTCAGTGACACTTCACCCGCGTAGGTCTCGATCCCGTGGGAATATAGGGATAAAACGTATCCTATGTCCTATTCCAGGTCATGGTCTACCCTGTGCCCATCCTCTCCTTTCTAGAGTAGGGAACGTTGCGGCGGCGCGGCGCCGCCGGCGTCACATAAATCCTGCATCGCACAATTAAAGTTTACCGTGCAGTGGACATCTATTGAAGAACCCAACATCAATCGTTGGGCAGTTGCCCGCCAGACACAACACCCGTCTGGTAGGAGGATCCTCCCTTTTCTATGGAGGATAAGTGAAGTTTACACCCTGTTCCTCATACTCCTAAATTGGTGACCCCGAATATGAACGTCAACGCAGCCTTCGTGCAACTACTCCAACGTTACATCATCATCATCACTCCCGCGAGCTTTCAGTGAGGCGAGTCACACAGCCAAGCCAACACCCGAGGCGTCAACGGGTATCCTGACCAGCAGCATGCAGCGAACGCGCATTCCTGGTCATCACCCTCAGCCTCATAACCCCGGACCCCGACCCACTGGGGAATCACCTCAATCACCACAACCGCCGCAAACAGTTCCGACCCATCGCGAACAATGCGGCACCCGGTTCCGACTCACTGGAACCACAACTGGCACTGGCAAGCATCGCAAGATACAAGACTCAGCCCACTACCGACCTCCGGTCTCCGGAAGGGAGTGATGTGGCGGCATCTACATCGCCACATGCGAACTACGCATCAAAGACCTGACGTTACATAAATCCTGCATCGTGCAATTAAAGTTTACCGTGCAGTGGACATTATATAGAAGAACCCAACATCAATCGTTGGGGAGTTGCCCGCCAGACACAACAACCGTGGTGAAATGTGCTAATTAAGCCCTTTTCATTGGATACCCGACATGCATCATTTTAAAAAAAATTGTTCTGCCTGTACCCAGCGTACGATCAAGACGCTTCGAACGATACGTCATTTGTCAAATTATGATGAGTAGTTTAGAAGGTAGGAACACAATGAACATACATACATACAAACATTACATTACATTACACATTCATACCGGTCAAAATCATAACCCTCCTTTTTGGTTCGCCGTAGTCGGGTAAAAAAGGGTCAAGTGACGGAAAAACGTTTACAATATTATGACAACACTCGAGCAACCATGACATAATAATATATGTTATGTGCCAGTTTAAAAGAGAAAATTAAATTGCATTAAAAAAAAAATATTTATTGTTCTGATAATATTAATATTTCGCATAACATAAATATTCATATTTTGGGAAAAATAAACCACAATGAACATTATTAATGTTTTCCCAAAAACTGTCAATGTAATAGGCCTACCTATACCATAGTAGGTACGGCCGATATATAACTTGGCAGTTCCGAACTTCGCGCAGAGGGCTGCATGCATAGTAATATTTTTTAGGAACCAAATAGTGACATGAGGCGTGAGTGAGGGAACATGTGCGAAAGTTCGCAGAGTATAATGTTCAGACCTGCCAAGTTACAATATCGGCCGTATTGTATTGCAACCTCTTGCCAAACTTAGTGGCCGCTCTGTCCCTGAGCACAGTAGCGAATGTATGTGTGAGTGTGAATGTGTGCGCGGGAGTAATCAGGGAGAGTGGAGAGCGGGATGGGAGTGTTCGTTTTGCTTTTACCATCAGCTATACACTATTTTCTTACAGCCAATTTTTTTTAAGTCATACTGTTGTCCGTGTTCTAGGCAGCGTTTGGGGCATCACTCGCTCTCATCGAGATGGTCGCGTATTTCCGTGACACTGATGGCGCCGTTCTGCACACACTCGAGCACCGCCAGCAGCAGTCGCTTCACGTTGTTCTTGGCCGCGAACTCGATGAGATCGCACGCGTTCCCCGCGCTGACGCCGCGCACCAATCTGTCCACGCAGAGCCGTTCCAGCTCCGGCATGATGTAGTACGAGGACAACAGCAGCAGCTGCTCCAAGCCCGACTCGGGCAGCACGTGTAGGTACACATAGTTCTTCAAGTGCTCGAGAGTGGCCTTGGACGTGCCGGTTACGTCCACGTGACCCTCGGCGGTCTCGCGCCACGCGCCGCCCAGCATGCGGCGCAGCACGGGGCTGGCGGCCGCCAGCACGGCGCGGTGCATGCGCACGGAGCCGTCCTCGCCACGGAGCTCGAAGTCCGTCAGCTCCGTGTCCCCGTGCAGGCCCGCGAACGAGCTCGCGCTCGGCTGTAGGCGCATCTCCACCGCCACGTCGAACGTAAACTGCTGCCTCTTGTTTTCGTGTATCAAGTGCCACGTGCCATCGTCGCTGGTGAACGTCTTGCCCACTATGTTCAGCTCCACGCTGTTGAAGTATATGATATAGGTGAGGTCGTCGGCGTCGCGCCGTTTGGTGAACCGCACGAACAACAAGTTGTTGTACACATTGGTGTGTCCGTTGTTGACCTGCGCGGCGATCAGTCGCACCTGGAACAACGCTGCTCCGCTGATCACGAACTCGGGGCTCGTCTTTGTAGCGAAGGGAGTGTTGTAGTTCGTTACGGTCAGCTTCGTTGTAAGTAAGTTGCCTTTTTGTGTTACTTCTCTAGTTTCCATTCTGCAAAAAAAGAAATAAATAACATTTTACTTGAGACACCTGGCAATCCTGGCATGGCAGGTAGACCTACTTGCAATTTCTTAAACAGTAATAAATGAAACACCATCTGGAGCATAGAAATATAAAAAACAGATATCTATGATCAGGGGGCCAAGTCTACTAATTTACAAACGTGTCAGTGGTCTCACAATGATGAGTTTTTGACAGATTTTGTATGGCATATCTGTAAAAAACTGATCATTGTGAGACCACTGACACGTTTGTAAATTAGTAGACTTGGCCCCTCAGACTAACAAATAAGGTTTTTGTTGGTCTGAGCTTGGCCCCCAGGAGTTTGTAACTGCTTCTAGGCCTATGCAAACAGGTTTAATTGGCCCACCCCACAGCGACCATTATTATTAGGTATATCCTGAAATTCCTGGATTACCACCTCGTTAATCCATATAGGTACCTACACTACCTACTAATACTAAAAATGTGAACATAACTTTGTCTATCTGTCTGTTTGTATGTGTGCCTGTCACCTTTTCACGCCTAAACGGCTGAATGGATTTTGATTACTATCACATAGGTAGACCATGATTTGTAGGTAAGTATTGCACTTTTGTAAAAGCTATTTTCTTTTTTTTATTCCAGACGAAAATTTTAAACGCTTGTGAGTCTACTTACGGACCGCATCTTCCTCCGGCTTAGGGCATGAATCTCGGAATATCGTAATATCGGAATCTCCGAACGTAAGTTCCGATATTCCAATTCCGATACTGAGTGATCCAATAACGGAATATCGATATCGGATTTTTTTTTCTATATTTTGAGTTTTAAATTAAACCTATATTTTAGATCCTTGTGTAGCGCCGAGCGCTGCCGTATTCCCATTGCCGGCTCGCTAAGCATGCGATTCAAGAACAATAATAGTGTTATCTGTCTCAATCGGAACGGTCAATTCGGATTTTCCATCTGGAATTTCTCTAGAGTCTGGATTACAGCCCGATTGATGGCAATAGGCTTGTCCCCTTTTACATGGAACTGGAGTAAAATTGGTGAAATGTGGGTGTACTATAGCCTAACACTTCGAAGAATACACGCATGATGTTAACTTATGTTAAGTACCAAAAAGTAACTAAATATGTGTGAGAATAGGCAATAATATTGAAGCACGATCATAAAATGGCACGTTAAGCAGTTGGTACCGGTCGTCATTCATAGTAGAGATGGGTTTTAACAGGTTAAACACGATATCTGATATCACTGTTACTGTTACAAAAAAATACCAGATCCAAATATCTGTTATTAAATAACAGCCTAACGAGCCTAGCGAGTGTGGTGGTCCAGTGGTAACGGCCACGACTTACTAGTTGTAGGTCGTAGGTTCGAACCCTGACAGGCGCTTTACTTTGTGTAAATTATTTCATCGCCACTGCTCTCAAAACGGTGAAGGAAACATCGTGAGGAAACCGGCATGTCCAGAACCAAATTCAAAGACATGTGACATCTACCAACCCGCACTGGGTAATTCACCGATTACGGCCCGCTCCCTCTCACAGAGAGGAGGCCTGTGTCCCAGCAGTGGGAACATTATAGGCTGATTATTATGCTTAAATAACAGCCTGTTATTTTTGTACGGACGATAAATACGTATTGAAATCTCAATTGAATATCTTCTTTATTTTTTTTGGTTTAAAGTCAAAAATCGTATCGGAAGTTTTGACAGTAAAAGCCGTGGTAACAGTCTTGAGGATCTATTAATTTAAATAACAGATATGTTTTATTGTTAGGAACAATTGTTATCTGTTATTTCTATCTGTTACGATAAATACGCCTCACTCCTAATTCATAGATCTTTGCCAGTCGTTACGGGTAGTGCAGTCCAGAAGTCTCAACCAGTCTTTGCAAGTTCCTTGGTTGTGGAAATCAGCTATGCAGTCGCTATATGTAAATAAATGTAATACTGGTATTCAGCTATATCTGGTAAGACTGGAAGCCGACCTCAACATAGTTGTGAAAAAGCTAGATAGATTGAAATAACAAAAGTTACAAATTAAGTGCATGATAAAATGGGCAGTATATTTATAATATTGAAAGGTTGGGCATACTTATAACAAAACAACTAATGTTTGAACTAAATGAAAGAATACGATATAAAAATGTTTTTTATTGCACTCAATCCAACCTCATACCGAATTTGTGCACTTTTAAAATAAATAACGAAATTCCGATATTAATATCGGAATTCCGATATTGAGATCTAATATCGGAAATCAGTATCGGAATTGAAAACCTTCCGATATTACATGCTGGTGTAATATCGGAAGGTTTTCAATCACACCAGCCATTGGGAGTAGCGAATGTGCTCTACTCTTTTCTGTAAGTGTACTCTTTTCTCATACATTGAACATTCTGTATAGAATGAGTTTTTTGATGATATCTCGGTAGATTGGTAATTAGGTAGGTAGGGTGCTACCCGTGCGAAGCTGGGGCGGCGGGAAGCTAGTTATTATTATAACGTAGATATTTACAATAAACCCAATATGTAATTAATTGGTATAACTTGGGAAATATCCAAACATTAATCGGTTTTTAACGATCAACATCAATCTTGATGTTTTCGATCGATCGACGACGTGCACGTCTTTCTTTATTGTTCTCACATGTATAATTTAAACTTGATGAATGATATTATGTAACCAATATTTAGTAACAATATTTTGATTTAATAAAAGAGTGTCCGTGGTGTTTCTTGCCCGTTCTTCTCCATAGGAACATACCTACCTACTACGCTTTCTTTGGAATGGGCAACTAGCTTCATATTTATGATTACGACTGACCGATCCTTGACAATTCTTTGTTTATTTAAAATAAATGGTTTAAAGTTTTATGAAAACTGACTTTAAAAACGCAGGAGGAGGTTTTGTTCCAGAAACCGATCGCTAAACTGGCCTAATATGTATCTAACTATACCCCATTTGAAATAAGATAAGACATTGAAACAAACCTTTATACAGTCCGTTCAACCGATTTTGACTTCTATACCGTAGGCATAAGGATGGCATTAAAAGCAAAAAAGATAACACAATACCAACTGTGTACTGCAGCTGCCATTTGTCATGCGACCAACGCAATAGAAGTCAAAATCGGTTGAACGGACTGTAAAAAATGTTTATTTAAACGTCTAATCTTATTTCAAATGGAGGATAGTACACATTATAGATAGACGATTTTTTAGGTTACCTACTCCGTCACTGTTATTAACATAGCAGGTAGTGGTATTCGAATTTGTGTGGGGTAGGTAGACACGGCTACACATCAAGCTATACATTTCCAGGATAACCTTGCATTGTAAGGAAATCCCATACAATATGAGATCTGCATAAATTGGAAATTTATGTATAGCTTGATGTGTAGCCGTGTGTACCACAATAAAAACTTTTTACAAAAAAAAAAAAAAAACGATTTCCAATAAAAATGCTAAAATTGCCGGAAGTCGGTGGCAAAAACGAACATTGAAAACCAAAAACACCGACTTCCGAAATTTAAGTTATTTTTCAGTTGGTTTTTTTTTTGTAAAAAGTTTTTATCTTAACACTAATGTATTTTAGTAAAATTCAACTGATCACGAAGTTTATCTGCCGTTATAGGTATGCCGTCTTTTGACCTTCAATAAAAGCCACACGCGTATCGGTAAGATAACTATTGAACTCAACAGATAGATAATAAGTAGTCCTATTGGTTACAAACATCAAAATAAACATTATTTAAAAAAAAAAATCTTGAAGTATTTGTTCAATTAAGAAAAAAAAAATCTGTAATAAAAAATATATAATAAAAAATTATTTCTGTCATTTTTTTTTTTTTTTTTAAGTACTGTCCGAGAAACGTTCCTAGAAACCTATCTACGTGTAGATAGCATTAGGTCTTGGTCTATGACGTAGTATTATAATATCTGTGGTCTAAGGGAATCCCCTTTGCTAGACCACAGATATTATAAGCTAGACCAAAATTTGCTTCCCGAAAATATTGCTAGGTATTTTTTTTCAAAACAACACGCTCATTCAATCTGCCTAGTTTTTTCCCAACTATTTTGGGGTCTTTTGGGTCAGCTTCCAATCTAACCGGCCGGATGCATCTGAATACCACCAGTATTTTATATAGCGACTGCCTACCTAACCTCCACAAACTAGTTACTGTACGGTACGATAACAATACCCCTTGGTAAGACTTGGTAGATGTCAAACTTTTGGGCTTCTGACAACCCGTAACGACTGTCAAAAATATAAAACACGTTCATTAAAAAAAAAAAAAAAAAAAACGCTCCAGACGGTTACGTGAATACATCACCATACAAAACAATCAGGTTTTCGATACATATATGAACTTGGAGGTAGCTACGGAGGGTCAGTGTTGTGCGACGACTCGGACGAACAACATGGCGAAGCTACTCATTAGTATACTAGGTACGAAATTTTATTGTTATGATAACATTTACGCAATCACACATATAACGCTCATCTTGCGAGATACCTACTCCATTATACCGGTATTACTTTATTAGTTGTTGTTAGGTTAGTCAGTTTTACTAACATAGGCTTTATTCGTTATTGTTATTACTAATACTATGGATTGTGTGTACTATGTGATTCGAAATATAATTACTAGCTGCGCCCCGTGTTTTCACACGCATAACTCGATTCCGTATACAGGAATATCGGGATAACAAGTATCCTATGTCACATGGTCTACTTTTTACCGACTTCAAAAAAGGAGGCGGTACTACGTTCGGATGATTGTTTTTTTTTTTTTTTTTTTTTTTATGTATGTTCACCGATTACTCCGCCGTTTGTGAACCGATTTTAAAAATTATTTTTTAGTTCGAAATGGTATACTCCCGAGATGGTCCCATATAAATTTTATTAAGTTTGCTTGCGTAGTTCTTGCGCTAGCTTCAATATTACGTATTTTTCCCACAGTCTATGTAGACGATATCATTATTAGACTCCTTCACTGTTAGTTACATAGCAGGTAGTAACTTGTATGGGGTAGGTACCACCACTAAAAAGTGAAAAATAAAAACTTTTTCCAAAAAAAACAACCGACTTCAAAAAAAAACACTAAAAAAGTGAAAAATAACTTTAATTTCGGAAGTCGGTGGCAAAAAACGAAAATTAAAAAGCAAAGACACCGACTTCCGAAATTAAAGTTATTTTTCACTTTTTTAGTGTTTTTTTTTGAAGTCGGTTGTTTTTTTTGGAAAAAGTTTTTATTGTAAATCTGTTCAGCCATTTTAGCGTGAAAGCGTAACAAACAAACAAACTCACTTTCAATACTTATTAGTTAGGGCGAATTTCACCAAACTTTTATACAGAGTATAAGTCTTATCCTGCGAATAAATTTTGAATTTTTGACAGTTTTGCCATACAAAAACTGTCAGACGACAATTTTATTCCACGGATATAAGATATCTGACTTTGATGAAATCAGCCCTTAGGATATTAGTTTAGATGCAAATAGTCTTCTAATTAAAATAAATCCAATTAAAATAATCGCTCCCTCGTAATTCGTAGTCCTCGTAGGTAACTACTGAACCGTGTTTTGTTTGTCAGTTTATGATGATTTAGAAAAAGAGGACATAATGTAACTATTTTTACATTTTTATTTTTATGTTTTAAATTAATGACTGAATTCTTGTTTTTACATTTTAGTTTTTATATTTTAAATTGATGATTGAATGTCGTTAATTGTTCAATTTAGAGATTCTAGTAAGGTTCCGTTTTTAGAGTTCCGTAGCCATCAAGGAACCACTGTAGTTTCGCCATGTCCGTCTGTCTGTCTGTCCGCGGCATAGCTCAGAGACTCTTAGTACTAGAAAGCTGTAATTTGGCATGGGTATAAATATTAATCAGGCAGACATAGTGGTCAAATAAAAATTAGGGTACCTACCAGCATTTTTTTTTTGTTCATAATATGACATGATTGACACGTAAAGTTGATTCCGCTATCTTATTTACTGAATAAAAAATATCATTTATTTTCATTTGGAATGAGACGGTTAACACATTACATTACACAACCCAGTTTGAATCATGAATAATCATCAATATTTTTTTTGTTTGTGCAGAATAAACAATTTTTCTTCCTTTCTTTCTTTAATCGGGTACCGGTACAGTCTAGTCACTAGTCGGTTTACCCATTTCAAACCAAATCAGTCTGTATAAAATACCGTAGTGATGGTCATTTTGATTGCAGTAGCGATTGTTTAATAAATTTAATCGACACTTCCATTTTTATTGAATGTAAAACCTGAAAAATAACTGTTACTTGTGTGTGTGTCTCATGTGTCTATGGTGCAATATATATTTGTCCTAATATTTTACAAGGTGACAGCTACTTAGGGCCTATTCTTCTATATTTAACTTCATAATTAGATAAACCTTAGTTACGGAAAAAAACAACCGTCTTCCAAAAAAAACACTACAACGTACAAAGTGAAAAAAAAAAAACTTTCGTTTTCGGAATCGGTGGCAAAAAAAACTAAAATACAGAATTTTAGTTTTTTGCCACCGATTCCGAAAACAAAGTTATTTTTCACTTTAGTGTATTTTTTGGAAGTCGGTTTTTTTGTTTTTCACTTTCTATTTATCGTACCACCATTTCGCATAACTACTAGGGAAACAACAGTGACAGGTAGTTATAAGTATAACATCATCAAAAAATTATATGGATTATGGACCACCGCGTAAGCTCCACCAAATGAAAAAGAATTTTCAAAATCGGTCCACGATTGACGAAAATATTGATGAACTTGTACAGATCAATCTGCCTAGCCTTTTCCCAACTATGTTGAGGTCGGCTTCCAGTCTAACCGGATGCAGCTGAATACCAGTATTTTACATGGAGCGACTGCCTATCTGACCTCCACAACCCAGTAACTGGGTAATACGATACCCCTTGGTTAGACTGGTTGTCAGACTTTCGTGCTTCTGACGACTCGTAACGACTGTCAAAGATCCACAAATGACAGCCGGGACCAACGGCTTAACGTGCTTTCGGAGGCACGGAGGAGTCGATATGTGAAAATGGTCACCCATCCACGGACCAACCCCGGCAAGCGTAGCTTAACCTGATGGATCGACCCGAGTGGCTGTTATGGCTATGTAAGCCACGAGCTCCTCCATGAAATCCTCCTGGAAATAGCCATGAACTTGTACAGATACAGACGAATATATAACCTCCTCCTTTTGAAGTCGGTTAAAAATGAAATGCTCTTTGCTGGTAAGCGCATCACTTGAAACGGCTGGACCGATTTGGCTATTTTTGTTTAAAAACGTTCGTTATATTCCGAATCAGGTTTTTATAGAAAAACCAATTGGAAAAGTGTCCCGGAAGATCTTCGAATTCGGGAAGAAATGCGGGAACGTACTCTTTTATTTGAATTATTGAAAGGACAGGACAACGTCAGTCGGGTCAGCTATGAGACTATTGACTATACTTACTTATTATTGACTATTGTATACTTACCATGTACGGCGAAACCATACAAGCATTTTTACGTAACTTCATTAAATGAATATAAATTGAGCAATTATTTTAGTACATGATTAGCAGTCATCGCGTGTGATTCCTCGCTACTTTATATTATAACCTTTGGTCCGTTAAATACATTTATTCTTAAACGCAGCAGTATCATTGACTATCTTCCAATCTTCTACATGGTCCTTCGAGCCGGATACCCGGAGCCTCGGATCCTTATCATTCTCAATACTTTATTGCACGGGTATGATACAATAGCGAACGTGGATTGGACATCGTGGTCTGCGATAAGTTGAGTTGATTGATTGATTGGCTACACATCGAGCTATACATTTCCCGTTTATGCTGATCTCGCATTATGCAGGATTTCCGCACATTGCGAGGTCAGCTTATACTGGAAATGTAAAGCTTGATGTTTAGCCCTGTGTACCAGTAGGGTAGGTATAGGTTACATACTATTATTATCTATTATGTGGTTACATCATTGTAATTTTTGTTTATTGTAGTGAGGTTAAAGGTCTATCCACACATTATCAGCACCCTCATTGGGTAACACACGATCGTCAAATAGGTAATTTATTAAAATTTACAAAAAAATAGTCGGGCGTTCCAAAACGTAGTTTTCGTATGGATGAGAATGGTCAAGAAACTCCACCGTTACTCTTTTAAAATGTTGTACTTACAATATGTTGTATACATCAAATATATACCTCTCTACTATCAAAATATCTTATAAAATAATTTTCAAAAAAACTTCGCACGTCCACGTATCTTATAATATGTATAATTAATTAATATATATATATAATTAAAGACGATGCGCCCAGAATAAGATTACTACACCACGGTAGGTAAAATAACTAAAATTGAAGCAGTAACAAATAAATAAATTATAGTGTAATAGATACACCTTTGTACCCATAGTAGTGTGTAGTACCTTTGCACTCATATTTTAACTATGTCGTATATATTTTGTATTTTACTGTGTGTACATAGATAATAATAAAAAATAAAATAAAATAAAAATACATGGTGCTCACATAACAAACATTGTAAAGTGCCTATTATGATATTCCTAAAATTTTGACAAGAAAGTATATAAGTCAGTACGTGTGTAATGTAAAATTTGAAGATTATCGCTAATACATTGCGGAAATATATATAGTGAGCAGTGGTGGCCCAGTGGTAACGGCCGCGACTTACGAGTTGTAGGTCGTAGGTTCGAACCCCGACAGGCGCTTTACTTTGTGTAAATAATTTCATCACCACTGCTCTCAAAACGGTGAAGGAAAACATCGTGAGGAAACCGGCATGTCCTAGAACCAAACATTCGAAGACATGTGACATCTACCAACCCGCATTGGGCCCGCGTGGTGGATTACGGCCCACTCCCTCTCATAGAGAGGAGGCCTGTGTCCCAGCAGTGGGAACATTATAGGCTGATTATGTATGTATGTATGTATGTATTGCGGAAATAACGCAATGAAGTTAACTAATGAAAGGCGTTCCCATCAATCCGCAACAGTATAGTATAGCGTCCATACCATACATGCAAAAAAATATAAATAATAAATATAAAATATAATTTTATGAACAAATAATAAAAAAATATTCACAAAAAATATAAAATTGATAATACCTACTTACATTAAAAAACTTTTTTTGAATGATTAAGTTTTTTTTTTACGCGGAATACCTACCATACTTATAACACAAACCGGCCGTTCTTCTACGTACCTACTTAGTACCATCTTTTTTTTTTTAATATTTCATTACTTATAATAGGTATTTATTAAAAAAAATATGTTTTCGAATATATTTTTTTTGCATGTATGGACTATGGCCGCTATACTAGGTACTATTGCGGGTTATCGGGAACGCCCTTCGATAATTAACATACTGTTCAAAAAGTATTTATGTAGGTACATTATTGTTACATCAGCCACTCACTGATAACACTAGGTGTCATTTGATAATAATAACAAGATACCTACAAGTCAACAACCATTTCCTTTAATTTATCAGAAGGCGCCCATGCACGTTACTGCATGTCGCTAATATCTTCATAATCTGATATTGGTAAGGGCTAATCGGCAGCCAATCTAACCTGATGCTGCTGAATACCAATATTAAACTGACCTTTCCTGACCTAACTGGGTAACAACATTCCATTTGATGAGACTGGTTGTTCGACTTTCGGGCTTCTGTCTAGCTACTCCTAACGACGCGACTGTCAAACCTTGTCAATAGGCTATTTGTTGAAAAATATCGATATTTGTTGTTCGATATATCGATATTTTTAGGCGATATTTATTATTTCGGTATACTTACATCGATATAAAATATCAAGTTTCGAACATGGTATCAAATAGGTACGATATATTTCGAATAGCAACAACGTTGACGCTACTGACTAAAACTTATTAAGATATGACTAAGACTTATTTCCTAAAATATTTATAAAAATAAACACAATTGAAATTCATGAAGTACAAATGTTTTTTTGAAAATTTCACAGATATATCGATCTTATTTTTCGATATAAGTAGGTATCGAAATCGATATTGATATTTTTTAGGGTTCCGTACCCAAAGGGTAAAACTGGACCCTATTACTAAGACTCCGCAGTCTATCTGGCTGTCCGTCTGTCACCAGACTGTATCTCATGAACCGTGATAGTTAGACATTTGAAATTTTCACAGAAGATGTATTTATGTTGCTAAAACAACAAATACTAATAAAAAACAGAATAAAATAAATATTTAAGGGGGCTCCCATAAAACAAACGTGATTATTTTGCCGTGTTTATAGATAATGGTACGGAACCCTTTGTGCGCGAGTCCGACTCGTACTTGACCGGTTAATTTTAAATATCGATACTTTTTGGCATCCCTATGTCAAACATCTACGAAAGACAGCCGGGAGTCCCGGACCAACGGACCTCTCGGTGTTAAATGATGATCGTCCACGGAACAACCGCGGCAAGCGTAACATAACCTTGATCGATCGAACCGTGCGGCTGTTTAGCCCATTTTTATCGTACCCACGAGCCCCTCAGCTTAAATTAAATACGTACTCTGAGCTAGTTTTATGTGAAGACGATCTCTGGTCTCGATCTCGGTATTCACTTGGCGACATAATTTGTGGTGATCCAAATAATTGTGGAAGTGAATCCGAACCCCCATAAATTGTATACATGTTCGATCAGTTTATATTATTTAAACGCGACGATATGTTACAAGTAATATCACGCTACTGTTTGCAAGTTATGATACCAGCTATGGTCGGAGACTAACCTACTATAGGTACATTACTATAATTATTACTTACTAGCTGCGCCCCGCGGTTTCACCCGCGTAAGTCTCGGTCCCGTGGAAATATCGGGATAAAAAGTATCCTGTGTGTTAATCCAGGTTATAAACTATCTGTTTGCCAAATTTCATCCAAATCCATTCAGTAGTTTTTACGTGAAAGAGTAACAAACATCCATCCATCCATACTTACAAACTTTCGCGTTTATAATATTAAGTTAGATAGTAGTACGATACGAGTAACTAATAGATAGATATACAAGCTGGAGATTTATTGCAAGCGTTGGGAGAGTAATTCTATTCGAATTGCTGAACAGCTTTCCCCAGTGGAGCCAAATCCGATTCGTGAAAAAAAAATCCATAACAACAGTGGAAACTTTGGAAAGAATAACTCACTAAGCGTTTGAATGACCTAACCAACTGATGATAATTTAACCAACTGCGCCCGCGCCGATCAATAATGAGTTGTTTTATTGTGAGCGAAGCGCGAATTTCCCTTTAAAAAAAACAAATCACCTAAATATCGTGTACTTAGTAGAAAAGGGGTTTTAGCCTAGAAGCCGACCCCAACGTAAAATTAAAGGCATCCCTTAGAAAAGCACTAAGAATAACATGAATAATTATTTATGAACGAATGAATTCTGTTATTTTTATTCCCGAAGGCTAATTCGCCTTTAGAAGACCGATCGTTTTTTTTTCTCCATCTTTTTACGAATGTTTGTGGTCGGTCTTATCGTGCGCCTCATTGGAAACCCTCAGTCTAATTAGCCAACGGTGACGTCACATCATATTATAATAATGCTCGTATTTTACTACATTTTTCCTTATTTTTTTTGTACAAACATGACTCAAGGTCAAATAGGTACGAGACTAACGAGACTGATCACACACAACACGGATGTATCAGATTGTTTCTTTATTATTTTTATCCTGTTTATTCACTCTTTTTGAGTTTCAAACAAACCGCCCACCTGATGAAGTGGGCATCCCATGGGCATCTAATCTAACTAATATTATAAACGCGAAAGTTTGTAAGTATGGATGGATGTTTGTTACTCTTTCACGTAAAAACGACTGAATGGATTTGGATGAAATTGGGCAAACAGATAGTTTATAACTTGTATTAACACATAGGATACTTTTTATCCCGATATACCCCCGGGATCGAGACTTACGCGGGTGAAACCGCGGGGGCAGCTAGTCTACTATACCAGGAGGTATCGCCGATGTGTTGCCATCCGAGTGACAAAACTGAAATGTCTCATGTGCTTGTAGGTTTTTAATTAGATACGCCGCCACCCTCAATACTCAATACTCAATATCTTTATTGCTTTACCATAATGTGTACTTAGGTGGTAACTAAGTATATAATTTAGATCATTATGGACCCTGTAGGGCACAGCAAAAGGGTAGAAGAGAGGAAGCCCTGTTTTATGAGATCATTAAGTTGTTATTGTGGGAAAAAGTTTTTATTTACATAATCAAAATCAGGAGATACTTACTAAAATGTATCCCTTATCTATCCTTCGGACCAATATGGACCTAATGGTATATTAAAAAAAAAAACCGGCCAAGTGCGAGTCGGACTCGCGCACGAAGGGTTCCGTACCATTATCTATAAAAACGGCAAAAAAATCACGTTTTTTGTATGGGCGCCCCCTTAAATATTCTGTTTTTTAGTTAGTATTATTTGTTGTTATGGCGGCAACAGAAATACATCATCTGTGAAAATTTCAACTGTTTAATTATCACGGTTCATGAGATACCTACAGCCTGGTGACAGCCGGACGGAGCCTTAGTAATAGGGTCCCGTTTTACCCATTGGGTACGGAACCCTAAAAATACCTAAATTTAAACGTTCGGTTACCTAGTTTTACAATTGCCTACTTGTAAATTTCCTAATTTCATGCATTTTACTAATCAATGGAATATTAGGTAGGTACTGTAATCTCTTCTTGGGCGACTTATCAATAAATATGTATATTATTTGTTGAGTGCTCTTTACATGTATTGTCTTTTTCAGGCCTGGTGACCATCGCGATGGCGTCGCCTTTAGATGATTTTGATTCTTTTGGCTTCTCCGGCCCGCCTAACTATGTAAAAACACCGCTTGGTGAGAGCATAGACAAATCCACCATGAAACTACTCAAGGTAATTTTCTAGTTATTGTTCCGGATATACCTAATTGCATATTATGGATATTTGTTACATACGATTGATTGTGTGCAAGCATTCCACTACAAAGAAAATATCTTGTAATAGGTAGACATGGGTGGAGCCCAGAAAAAACTACGGTGAAATAACATAAGTACCTACCTATAAGGATGTCATAAGGAAAATACCAACGGAGTGTCTGGCTATTAGCAATTTATGACGTAAACTCATCAAGGCCACTGCAATTAAATCTTTTATAAAAGTGCATGAATATGCCTTTGGAGATGACATCATCAACGGTTTCATCATATATCACCACTTAAAATTTGAAAACCAATTTTTAATTAAAGTACCGTATGTAGAAGTATAATGGAGGAGCTCGTGGCTAAGTAATAACAGCCGCTCGGGTCGATCCATCAGGTTAAGCTACGCTTGCCGGGGTTGGTCCGTGGATGGGTGACCATTTTCACATATCGAGACTCCTCCGTGCCTCGGAAAGCACGTTGAGCCGTTGGTCCCGGCTGTCATTTGTGGATCTTTGACAGTCGTTACGAATCGTCAGAAGCACGAAAGTCTGACAACCAGTCTAACGAAGGGGTATCGTATTACCCAGTTACTGGGTTGTGGAGGTCAGATAGGCAGACGCTCCATGTAAAATACTGGTATTCAGCTGCATCCGGTTAGACTGGAAGCCGACCCCAACATATTTGGGAAAAGGCTAGGCAGATTGATTGATGTAGAAGTATATGTTTTTGAATATCATCGATTGTTCTCCGGAAGTATAAACTGATAATTTTGCACTACCGCATGCAAAATGACGCGAACATTTATTATATAATATTATTTTTTATTATACAACCGCGTCAATTTGTTCTTTGAAAAAATATCGACTGGCGTTCCACGTGAAATATGAATTATAAACCTGATTTGGATGCTTGAAGCAATGAATATCACCAAATGTTATAAAAAGGAATGACTTTGGCAGGTGGCCTACGATTTGGCAGAGGACAAGAACGTGGTGTCGTCCCCTCTCAGTCTCATGATTCTCCTGTCCTTGTTCAACTCTGGCGCAGGTCCCAACACCAAGGAAGAGATTACCCGTTTCTTGGGTGGCACAGATTTCACAAAGGTTAGTACCTACCTATTTTTTTGTCTTTTCTGTACCTATAACTGGCTGGATGTCATTATCCAAAAAGCTGATGACTGTGTTTTAATACTTTTATTGTTGACTTGCTGACTGACTTAGTTATTTCATCAAGTAGTTACTTAAGTGCACATTAGCCGTGAACTTTATATACACGCGAGACCTAAAATCGTTAACAGTTATTATTAACCGTTTGAGAACTATCTAAATAACGAATCAACATTGACCTTATCGTAGCAATTTAAGTGTGCGACCCATCGACGATGCGAGCTCTTTTATTATTTAAACATTTAACTAAGTAGAAGCTATTACAGTTAGTGATAATGATAAGAGTCATTACATAAGGCGCGGTTAAAAATGATAATTAAAATAATACCTAAACCTGACCGACAATGTGATTTTTAGGAATGGTTTGGTAAACGCAATTAAAGTTGTAAATTGTTTAACAACATGGTTTCAAATATTCATCAATTAATATCAAATGACAGTCACAGTAGGTAACTGGCCGTCAACAACGGGAAAGAAAAGATTGTCACACAGGAATGAGTGATAGATGCGACGCTCGCTATACAAAGCCGAGAAATTGGATGTAGATGAAAGATGCACGAGTCGTTCCCGTCGACTAAACTCCATCCACCTCATGATATTGTGCCAAACTGAACGTTCACTTTTCGTATATTTCCAGACTTCGGACTCTTACAGGGAGTTGAGCGAGAGATTCTCCGGACTGAACCCTGAGGCTCTGACAGTCGCCAACAAGGTGTACGTGTCCAACAAGTTCCGTCTGCAAGACACCTTCACCTCAGATGCTCGCTCCTACCGCAGTGAAGTCGACACCATCGACTTCAGCCAAGCGCAACAAGCTGCTGACACCATAAACCAGTGGGTAAGTTAAAACACTTACCTACATCACACTCAAAGCATTTATTTCAATTAAACAATTTACAGGCACTTTTAAATTATCAAGGAGTGGGTTAGTCAGAAGAAATATGTAAAAAGCTAGTTGCCCATTCCAAAGTGAAGTAGGTACATATGGAGAAAAACGGGCAAGAAACTCCACTGGACACTTTTTTAAATTATATTGTTACAGAATATTACTTACATCATTATGTTGAATTTATAATTATACATATGTGAAAACGAAATTATCTACCATCAACTGCATCTGTCGAAATTCATGTCCGAAATTATCTACGAACGCATGATTGCCGCAGCCTGAAATTTGCAAGGAGCACTGCCATTTCTGGACTTACATACGGCAGTTGCACTTCTCTAGTGAATAAATATCATGACCTACATGTTTCGATGTTGACAGGCTGATGAGAAGACACATGGCAACATCAAGACCCCCGTCAGTCCAGACGTGCTAGGCGACGATGTAGCTGCTGCTCTGTTTAACGTCATATACTTCAAGGTAAGTCATATTGCTTCTAAAATACATATATTTATAGACGGAGCGGTGCGACTGGTTTTGTCCCAGACAATTTCCAGTTTCATAACAGATTACGTGTGTACCTAAATCACAAAAAAATCCAAAGCCTTTGGTGATCGCAGGCGCAAATAAGTTTATAAATAATGTTGAAAAATAATATGCTCCTTTTTATGTCATGTATTGTGTGTATCTTTTGTTGGAGATCCTTAATAAATAAATATAATTTTTCCATTTCCAGGGGCACTGGCACGTTCCTTTCAAATCGGAGGAGACGAAGGACAAAGATTTCCATCTCAGCAAAAGCTCTGTCGTCCAGAAGCCAACGATGCACTTGTTGCAATCTCTGTATTATACGGAGAGCCCTGAACTTGGTGCTCGGGTAAGCGTCAGTTATATGTATATACTGTTCTCTGAAGGACATTCATACAATCACTCTTCTAATCTTTAGAAAAAGGCTTTTAATTCGGCAATTTGCAATCATTTAAGTATTTGCTTTGTGTGTATTAGATGGTTGAGCTGCCCTACAAAGAAAAGGGCTTCCGCATGGTCGTGGTGCTCCCGAACGAGGTAGATGGTCTACCATCAGTGCTCGAGAAAGCATCGGAGAAAGGCCTTCTTAACGACGTGTTCAAGCTAAGCCCTGCTGGATCTGATGTGGATCTGGACATCCCGAAATTCGATATCAAAAGCAAACTGGACTTCAATCGAATCTTACCAAGGGTAGGTTATTTCAAGTTTTTGTATCATTCTTTATTTTTTCTATAATATTGAGTTTCCCTTCATATTTTATACCGACATACATAAATCCAAAGAAGGTGATATATTTGATTTCCAATGATCGAAAATCTATGATAATATTAATTGAATACTCTTTGGAATTACAGCTGGGAGTATCCAAACTATTCGAAGAGCCAGCGAACGGTATTGTGCAAGAACAGTCGGTGGTAGTGTCCAAGGCGTTCCAAGAAGCTTTCATTAAGGTTGATGAGGAAGGAGCCACTGCTGGCGCATTCACAGGTTTGTTGTAGCATTGAGGCAACTAGAATTATATCGTCCGACAGTAAACGTATTACCATGCTACACTTTATAGGAAATCAATGGTAATGTTAAAAAAATGAGTTGTGGTTCTCTTTTACAGGATCATTTTCAATACCAATATCTGCAGATTACCGACCACCACCTCCTAAGAAGTTTACAGTTGATCGTCCATTCTTATATCTTATTATCTTCGAAGACGTAGTTCTTTTTGCAGGCACACACTCACACTGATGAGGTAAAATATAGATAAACGACATGGCTGCTTTCCATGGTGTTCGCAATGTTCGCATCGCAGGCTACTAATTTTGCTTTTCTTATTGAAAACCCCTCTTTTATTAACTGGATATAATTGGTTCCATTCTCATAAGTTGCATTAAGAGCCTTACAATTTTTTATTTGTACTTTTCGGATGATAAAAATTGAAATTAAAATGTCTTCCCAGGCATGATCAGTCTACCTATCTGACTTCAGAACTATCGGTCCAAAGAACCTCGCCCCCGAAACAAATCCCATCGCTATGACGAGTGTAATTGCTAAACTTTAGGTTACGGCAATTGATTTGTTTGATTATCTTATCATCCTCAGGATTGTCACTATTTTTCCAGCCGTCTTCGACAGTTAAGTTTACTGTTTTCTGTTTGTTGGCACCTACACCAACTAATCAGAAGAAGTAGGTACCGTCTTCTTAAAATAGGATCCGCATTTGGCTTTTGTTTATCGAAGTCCCGTCATCTCTGCGTGCCCGTGTTTTTGTAACCTTTGCCATCAGCCTTGCTTCAACTGAATTTATTTTAAATATCTATTGACCTTTGACACTTCGCAAGTTATTCCTTGATAATAATAATCAGATAGTCAGTCTTCTGTGCTGATGTCAAATTAAAAAGAGTATGCTGCAATTAATCTGTACATTAATATTCACAGGAATGGTTATCATGTTTATGTCGGCATCATCGGAACCACCAAGACCAATCAAGTTTACAATTGACCGTCCCTTTTTGTATGCTATTCTCTTCCAAGACAAAATTCTATTTGCTGGCACTTACACCAACTAAACCGAAATGAACAACAACGTAGGTACAACCGTCTTCATAGCATGGGATTTGCCTTTTGCATGCTTATCAAGATGTGTTATGTCTGCAGTTCCTTATTTTCATTTGACATCGGTAATGTTAAAAAAATAAGTTTTGGATCTCTTTCACAGGATCATTTTCAGTAGCAATATCTGCCGATTACCGACCTGTAAATTTCTTAGGAGGTGGTCTCCTAAGAAGTTTACAGTTGATCGTCCATTCTTATATCTTATTATCTTCGAAGACGTAGTTCTTTTTGCAGGCACACACTCACACTGATGAGGTAAAATATAGATAAACGATATGGCTGCTTTCCATGGTGTTCGCAATGTTCGCATCGCAGGCTATTAATTTTGCTTTTCTTATTGAAAACCTTTAGTAGTAACTAGATAAAACTGGTTCCGTTCACAAGTTGCACTGCAATCTATTTTTTACTTCAGTCTCGCTATTTTTGTTTAATGTGTCAAGTTCTGTCATCTCTTCGTGCCCTAGTTTTTGTAACCATCAGTCCTGCTACAACTGAATTTCAAATATCTATTGACGTGTGAGACTTCGCAAGGTATTCCTTGATAGTATTATGCGATAATAATTTGATAATAAGCAGAAAGTCAGTCTTCTGTGCTGCTGTCAAATTAAAAACGGGTAAGTAAGTATGCATGCAATTAATCTGTACATTGATTGTTATTCACAGGACTGATTTTCGTGTTTACGTCGGCATTATCGGAACCACCAAAGCCAATCAAGTTTACAGTTGACCGTCCCTTTTTGTATGCTATTCTCTACCAAGACAAAATTCTATTTGCTGGCACCTACACCAACTAAAGCGAAACGTATTAACAACAACGTAGGTACAACCGTCTTCATAGCATGGGATTTGCCTTTTGCATGCTTATCAAGCTGTATCATGTCTGAACTTCCTTATTTTCAAGTGACATCGATCCTCAAATTGTCATACCTGATTAAAATACCTATCAAACAAATTCTAGTAATACAAGTGAACATTAAAATTAACATTTACACTAACAAACAGTTATTTTTGTCGGTGCCCACACCGATCGATACATATGATAGGTTTTGTGTGTGGATTAGAAGATAGGATTTAGCTTATGCTTCTCAAATCCCCATCATCCGTTCATTAAACAAAAAAAAACAGTCATTGAATCATTGTTCATTGAATTCTTTTTGTTAGTTTTCAATGATCTTTCTTTTCTACTTCTGCTCTACGTCTATATTTATTTCTAACTAAAAATATGTATTATCAATGTTGTTTAGGGATGTTACGTCGTGAAACAGTGCCTTGCATCATTATTTTGCAGGTATCATTACAATAATGAGGTAGAATTATCACTTTCGTTATTATTACGAAGGTAATAAAAAAGCAGCGATTATTGAAGAAAAAAAACAGTCCATTTAACGATAAAAAAATAATATATCCACTTTTAACATAACTAAGTCCTTGTTGCATAATACTTGTCAATTTTGATTTATTGTATGGTTTTATTGTCATTCACAGGATTGTCGATCCTAGTAACGACAAGTTCATTTTCTGCCCAACAATTACCGATACGGACGCTACGGTGTACTGTTGATCGTCCATTTATATATGCCATACTTTACGAAGACAAAATTCTGTTTGCCGGCACCTACACCTGATGCTTAGGTATTGTGTCCGTCCTTTATGGGATAGATCATTAATCACGTGAGGCTCGAAAGGGGCGAACCCCCTCCGGTTCGGAAAACATCACGAAATGTCACAAGGAGCGGTGGGGTGTAGTGACATATCACGTGATTTAAACTCGCCGTTGCCTGGCAACGATTTATGATAAGTAAGATAAATGTTTAGATAAGTACCAAAAATACACGTGTTTTAGTATAAAGTATCTAAACATTTATCACGTGATTAATGGACGCCCTATTATTAAGATTTGGATTATGCTTTTGCTTATTAAAACCTCGTCATCCTTAATCCTTACACTTAAACTAGTTATTTAGGATTCTTGAAATTATTAGGGTTCCGTTCCTCAAAAGGAAAAAAACAGTACCCTGATAGGATCGTCTGTCTGTCTATCAGTCTGTCAAGACCCTTTTTCTCAGGAACGCGTGGGTGAAGAGGTATAATGTCGAAATTATTATCTAATACATGTACCTACTTATATGCCTACGGTCCCTTGGAGCTCTAAAAAATCAAGCTTCTATGTCAATGCAATTAAAAATTTCGGCCTTTTAAGCGACACATTTTGATACTCGCAAATAAATCAAAACCTATAGGGTACTTCCCGTTGACCAAGAATCATGAAATTTGGTTAGAAACAAGGTCTCACAGCACAAGTAAAGGAAAAAGTCTGAGAGTCGTTAATACGTAATTAAGTACGTAGTTCTACCACATTTTTTTTGCAATTACAAACTTACAATTGTAGGTAAACTATTGACCGTAACGTAAGTATATCGATGGGGAGAATGTTTTTCAACTACAATTTTAAGTTTGTATTTGGAATAAATTCATCCCATTCCTACCTACGGAACCATTCATTGTGCGTTGTCTGACCGGAATTGCTGTTCCGCGCCTTAGGAATGCGCGGCAAGGCGGGGGGGTAGCGTTGACCAATCAGCGCCGGGCGGGACGCCGCGCGCCTTAAGCTTTGACGAATTAGCGGCCTACACTGGCCCCACGTTTCACCGGGCACATACTTCAGGCTTCAGGCGCGGAACAGCAGTCTCGGTCAAACCATACCATTGCCATTAATTTCCTTCCCTTGCTCAATTTTGTTTTTGCTTTGTGTGTTTTTTCCACAAAATGCTTGCCGGTATTGTTAATTTGTATTCCTAACTCAAGAAACAACTTTATTCTTCCGTGGTACTCGTTTGTCAACCAAACAAATTGAGGTAGGATTGTCAGTTTTTCAGTAAATGCGCTAATCTGTATTCAAATGGCTGATTAATCATTTATAGGCGGCATCTTACATCAATCCGCATTTTCTTCTTCTTCATTACGTGTTGATTTGAATAAAATTTTGTCTGACCAGCACCCTATAATTGCGTAAAACACGATCAATCACAATCTATTTCAGTTTGGCAGTTTAACAAAATTCGTTGCGTTATTTACATTGTTCATGTTTGAGCAAATAAAATTATCTGAATCAGCAGACAAATTTTTCGAACATATGAAAAACGAACGTATAAAATGATTCAGACTATGGTGCAGGGTGCAGTATCTACCCGCTTTTGTAAGAGTTGTATGTGTCAGTCTGTGAAATGTGACCTCATGTTTTCTATATTGAATGTTATTCACAGGATTTTTCTCAGAAGCGACAACCACACAACCAGTGCCAATGAGTTTTACTGTTGACCGTCCATTTATATATGCCATGTTCTTGAGTGATATCATTATGTTTGTGCACCTACAGCAACTGATATATCACCGCACAGCGCACACAAACACTTAGATATTGTGTTTCGTCCGGATTTGGTTTTGCTAGCCTTGTCATCTTTTCACTCAACTTCTTGTTAATATTTTCTTTACTAATTTCTCTTCTCTAAGTTTCTTCTTCTTATTCTATACTAATTTCACTTCTCTAATCTTTACTAACTTATCTTCCATAATTTCTAAATTTTTTAAAATATTTTTCTTCGATTATTTTTTGTCTTGTCTAAGCATTCTTTGATTCATTTTTTGTTGACAATTTGAATTTCTCGTGATGTTTGCATCGGTCGATGCTGGTATTGGTGCATCACTCGTAAACTATCAGTTTTATTTGGTTTGTCCCCAATTTATTAAAAGATGCCTTCTTTAGAATTGGTCCTGGATGTGTTATTCGCCGCAATATTCCTTTGCGTTTTTAAGCTTGTTCGTCACGTGGCGTCCATCGCCATACCCATAACGGTAGTTTTGATTTACAGAACACTGATCTTTTGTAGTCTATTTTGAAAACCGATGCCAATCCCTTTGTCCTGTTATTGTCTCGTGAGTGCTGTGTCCTTCTTTTAAAATGTAAGAATTCATTGATAATCGTTCTCGTTTCCAGCACTTTTTACATCAAACACTCTACCACCAGAACCAGTCAATTTTACTGTGGATCGCCCATTTTTGTATTTGATACTCTTCGAAGACAAAATTCTTTTTGCTGGCACCTGTGTAGATTAATTAAGGTAACTAATAACTTCACTTAGAGTTCACACATTCATGAAAGATCTAAGGTAAAACGACAAGTTCGTTTTATATAAAAAGTCACAATAGGCAATGGTCGAAGATCAATCATCTCATTTTGGTCGCATGAATACCTTCAACTTCGAATGTTATTCCATGATCGCTTTTCTAGCTTTGCCATCGAATAGGTACCTACTAATTTCTCATTAATTCTGTATAGAAGTTTTTGATGTCTAAACATAATGTCTGAATAATAGCCGTTCTACTCAGGATGTGTCCCAAAACAGCCATTTTACCACTCGTCTAACATAATAGTTATTATATCTTATTCATATTTGCGCTCGTGTGTGGAAAACCGGATCTTTCAAAATTCAGAGTTTCAGCCTTCGTCAAAATCTTCTTCAGGGTTTGCTAATAAAGCCGTTTTCTCAGGGCTTCGGATTTGGCCAACGAGTTGCTTCCCCAAATTCCTATGATTCTTTTACGTCGCAATAGGTATTAAGTTTTCGTTATGGTCAATTTTGAAAAGCCTTACCTGCCCACTTCCTTTGGTATTTTGTATTCGCGTGCTGTGACATTTATTGGTATTGTTTGCTTTCCAGGACTGATTATAGTATTAGAATCATTAGATTCGCAGACACCAGAGCCTGTGAAGTTTACCGTGGATCGTCCATTTTTATATTTGATACTCTTCGAAGACAAAATTCTTTTTGCTGGCACCTGTATAGATTAATTAAGGTGATCTAAGGTAAAACGACTCGACAAGTTTGTTTTACATAAAAAAGTAACAATAGGTAATGGTCAATCATCTCATTTTGGTCGCATGAATGCCTTCTACTTCGAATGTTATTCGATGATCGCTTTTCACTTTACTATTCTAGCTTTGCTATCGAATAGGTACCTACTAACTCCTCAATAATTCTGTATAGGTCACAAGTTTTCGAGGTCTAAGTTATTGTCTGACTAATAACCGTTCTACTCAGGATGTGTCTTTGACAATTCAAAAGTACCTGAAAATGGTTTAATTGAAATAAATGCTTTGAGTTTTTTGTCCCAGAACAGCCATTTTACCACTGCACTCGTCTAACGTAGGTAATCATCATATTCTTATTTGCGCTCGTGTGTCATTGGTGGAAAACCGGATCTTTCAAAATTCAGAGTTTCAGCCTTCGTCAAAATCTTCTTCAGGGTTTGCTAATAAAGCCTTTTTCTCAGGGCTTCGGATTTGGCCAACGAGTTGCTTCCCCAAATTCCTATGATTCTTTTACTTCGCAATAGGTATTAAGTTTTCGTTACGGTCAAGTTTGAAAACTTGAAAAGCCTTACCTATCCACGTCCTTTGAGATTTTGTATTCGCGTGCTGTGACATTTATTGGTATCGTTTGCTTTCCAGGACTGATTATAGAGAAAATGGAAACATTCGAAATACGGTCACCAGAGCCCGTGAAGTTTACCGTGGATCGTCCATTTTTATATTTGATCCTCTTCGAAGAAAAAATTCTTTTTGCTGGCACTTACACTAATTGAGGTGATCAATGCACTAATTAATCTAAATCTGGATCTAGATTTTCATTTTGATTTTACTAGCTTTCCGTCAGTTGCTTATAGTGCTTGCA
The DNA here is from genome assembly GCA_947522985.1 of Lithophane socia. Taxonomy (NCBI): domain Eukaryota; kingdom Metazoa; phylum Arthropoda; class Insecta; order Lepidoptera; family Noctuidae; genus Lithophane; species Lithophane socia. Next base: position 12,514,145 of record OX383268.1, on the reverse strand, counting down.
TAATGAAGCTGGTTTCGGTTCCCGACTCTCGGTGCTGACCGGTTTTGATCGGTGCAGAATTTATTTCTTTAGGTGCATGCGCGTTTTATAACATGAGATTATTTTCGTTATAGGCAAGCAAAGACAGAGACCAGTAAGACGCTTCATGCAAAAAACAATATACCCTAGCTTTCATAATACCTCATTGCCTCAACGTAACCTTTATTTTTTATTGGTAACGATGTGGACGACTGAGCTGAGGCATGGTATATTTTGTTTGTTTTTTACCCGGACTGTCAAGGAAGGGTTACGTTTTTCGCGCGTATCTTGTTTATGTGTGTGTTTTGGTTCATGTGGATAAACTTGTCCATTCTCTTTTGTTTTTTCAATTCATTTTCAATCGGAAACGGGATCAGAGATTTCGTTTTTAATTGAATTAGTATAGGTACTACTTACTACTTAGGTACTGGTATGTACTTACCTATACTAATTCAATTACCAACACCCAAAGGCTCACATGCTCGGGAGACCAGCACAAGGATATACCTAATCCATCGCTTCGGTTATCAACTCGCGCTGCAAATTGTTGCGACTGGCTAGAATAAAACCACAGACAAACACAGTTTTGTCGTAAACCTCTAAGCGACCGGGTGCCACGCGCGCGGTACATAAGTTACCGTATTTAATTAGAAACGTTGACCGCTAATTACATCCAAATATTACCAGATTATACTCAACATTATGTTCGGACTGGAATATTTTGTTTTAATAGTGTGTTGCACTGTCAAAGTCATAAGATAATTATTAATTTCTATCACATCGATCGGTTTTGTTCCACAGGAATCGTAGCCGTGGCAACATCTTTGCATACGCAGCCACCACCGTCGACCAAGTTCACAGTGGATCGTCCATTTCTGTATCTGATTCTCTATGACGACAAAATTCTTTTTGCTGGCACCTACACAAAATGAGGTGACAATAAATGGAATAAAATATAACAAATCTAGGTTATGGAAGCTTATAATTTTAATTTTCCTAACTTTCCATCCATTCTATCGCAAGTTGATGTTTATATTTTCTATCTGAAAACCTTATAATATCTTAGGGTTATTTTCGTTTATCTCAAGGGTTTTATTTGTCTCTCTTCCCAGTCGAACAATAGCCGGTTCAGGAACTTCGTCAAGGCGAGAAGTAGTTGCGAAAAAGATGCTCATTTTCTTCAAGGCACATTATTATTTAAAAGTGCCTGTTTATAAAAGTTTATAATATTTCACTTGCAATAAATCGATTGTTATCCACAGGTATTCTTCTCATGCGACCGTCTGTGGATTTTCGACCACCACCAACAACGAAGTTTACAGTTGATCATCCGTTCTTATATCTGATTCTCTTCGAAGATAAAATACTTTTCGCTGGCACCTTCACAAAATAAGGTGATTTATTATGGGAAGAAGACGTACGTTTATGTATGATTGTCTTAATAAGTTCCTACTTGGCACGGGCATCTTTTATATTATGGTTTGTTCACTTGTGCATTTTTCACCTTTTTTTGGACGAATATCCCTTTGAGTTGACTGACTGATTTCAGGGGGTTTCCATAATCATCCATTTCTCTAGTGGAAATTGTCATAGAAGTTTCTCGTGAGAAAACCTTCTTGGATGTTGTACCGACTTGTACCCCCCATTAGGGGAGGATTATGCGCATGACTTGAATTATTTATATCGTCCTCTAAAGTCTCTCAATAATATTATCTAGAGTAGGTAAGTAAGTAGGTACTTATAGCAATCTTGACGTTTTCGTTATACAGTCCTCAAGAGCCGCGAGATAGCGGTCTTTAATTTGGATTTCTGCGATTATCCATAACCTTACTTCGGCATGTGACAGAGAGTTGCGTCCAAAAAGGTTGAATAACACATAGCACCATTCTTTTTTTTTTCGCCACCGAACAGTGACATATGGCTTCAACACGTAACAGTAGGTAGTAGGTACGGCCCTATCTCCATGAATGTTTAATGAATTATCTTTTAAGGATAATTGTCATCAACAGGAGGAGTTGTCAGGCTTCTATCTGCAGCACCACCACCACCACCACCTGAGAAGTTTACAGTTGACCACCCATTTCTTTATCTGATACTCTTCAAGGACAAAATTCTTTTCGTTGGCACCTACACAAATTGAGGTGATACTTCTGCAGTTATACACTTTTTTCTTAAAATGAGCCTGCAAGCTTACAATATTATAATCTTGATTCACGTTAATAAATTCCTTCATTTCTTCTAGACCTAAGTAACTACTTACCTATACTAAAAATTAACACTCATTAAAACCAAAGTGGAATTTAGACTTGGGATTCTTCCGAGAATAGATATAAAGGTCTATTCTAATCTACTGTTTTGTAGGTACATAAAATATGAACTATAATTTTGAGTAACTAATTATTGTTGCTGTGCTGTGTCCTTATTATCCGTGAAGCTTTGTCCACGTCTCTTGCGCAAACGATTTACTGTAGGCACATATAGGTCTTATTAACTGGGAATCGATCATGTTACCGTTACGATATTCTGTACGCAAAATACGCGCGTTGTCGTGCGTAAGAATACCTTTCCTCTAACAAATCAATTATATCCAAATGCAACGCAAAAAAATCTGAAATAAAGTGAATAGGTAGGTAGTAAAGTAGTCGGCACTAACGCTGCCATCTTATTTTTTTCAATACAATCTCACAAAGCAAACATTGTTTTGCGGCCAAAAAAAATTTAAACTTCGAAAATGGTACAAAACCTACTTAGTTACGGAATATTTGGTGGGCGAGTCTTTTTATCGGCGCGGCGGGGCGCCCGGGTTTTTCTAGCACACCGTAAAACGTTGCACATGACATACTCGTACATGAAAAGAATTCGAAAAATCTATACACGTTTTAAATTAAAGTTGCTTTTCATTTTTGTCTGTAGGTATGTCCGCGTTGTTCTTCTAAACCATCATACAACAGATTTTGATGAGGTTTTTACCATCGTTTATGCTACGGCTACACTTCGCGTTATCGCGAACTTTTCTATGTGCGCTCTCTGTTGCTCAGCGAGTAATCGAGAGAGAGCGCCCGAAGAAAGTTTTAGTTTAGTTTATTAGAGAATTTATTTCGGAAGATTTATGTGTATAATACAATTCCGTAGCCGACTGCAGGCGGCAGCAGCAAGCGACGTGTGTGTCGCCGTGACACTCTGGTTTCTATTGTTTGTAAGGCTGGACTCACACATTCTGAATTCATATTTATTAACTAAGAAAGCCCAGAATTACATACAATTTAATTAAGCTCCACACACATTCAAATTTTTTCAGATTATGATTTTATCATATCGATTTGTAAGAACGCCGAGAAACACGAGACTACTGATTTATCTGAATTTTTAAGATATGTTTGAGGCAGCTTGCCGGAATTCAAATTATGAATTCCAACTCTGAATTCAGAGAGGAATTCAGAATGCGTGATTCCAGCCTAAGAAATCAAATCGAATTTCAATGAAGTCGCCTGGAGCTGCCACCTGCGGTCGGCTACGATTATTTGCGATGCTGACGGCAGTGGCGGCATTTCTATCCTTAGGTACACGTCTCTCTCGAAAATCTAAAAAAAAAAAACAAATCCACAGAGTATTAAAGTACATAACGAGTATTCTTAAATTATATTAATTTAATACTACTAATCAATTATTATTTACAGGACTGGTTTTGGAAGCACTGTCCTTGGATTCAGAAACACCAAAACCACTGACGTTTACGGTTGAACATCCATTTTTATATTTGATTCTCTTCGAAGACAAAATACTTTTTGCTGGCACTTACACACAATGAGGTGATATATATTTTAAGGTACCATGTTATAGGTTTGAAAACTTTTTAGTACCTATTCGTATTCGAGGCAATAACAGCCGCCCGGGTCGATCCAAGGTCAAGCTACGTTTCCCGCGGTGGATGGGTGACCATCCATTACATATCGAGACCCCGCCCCTCCGTGCCTCGAAAAGCCGTTGATACCTACTGGCTTTCATACGTAGAATTTTTGAGTCGTTACGTGTAGTCAGCTCAAAAGTCTGACAACCAGGCTTACCAAGGGGTATCGTGTTAAGCGGTCGTGCACGAAATCTACCTACTGATTTTGATCAATTTTATGCATTGACTGTAACTGCTGTGAGAACGAGAAATAGATATTTTTTAAATATTTGTTATTTGATAAGTTGAGTTCTGTTTTGCACGTTTCAAATAAATTAAATAATCATGCAAAATCACAAATTTTCGCAAGTTTTCCAAAAAATAACGCGAGACGGCGAGACAGACGTTTGATCATATTTTTGCTAGAAACTAATTTTGATTTTGAAGTATCATCAACATCATTATCATATGCTCTACTTACAGTCTCTGGACCACTTTTTTCAACTTCGCTACTAAATATGTATAGCAGAAAAGTAATATTGAAAAATGTGCATTTTATTTTTTCTTATTATTTTCGTGCACGTAGCCTTAACCAGTAGTTGTGGTGGTCAAATATGCAGTTGCACCATGTTAAATACTGGTGTTCAGCTGCATCCGGATAGACTGGAAGCCGACCCTAACATAGCTAGGAAAAGGCTAGGCAGATTGATTCGTATTACTTATATCTTCGTTGCCTTAAAACATTTGTAGGATTGTGTCTTCAATATGGGCCCAAGTTTATGTGCCAACTTGCCAAGATGATATATCACTTTAAGTCGTTAAAACAACAAGGGTCTTGGACAGAATAGCGGTGGTCTAACTTCTCATACTATTTATATTTCGATATTGTTTGTAATGGGGTGTTGAAAGCTCGCCTACATGAGTGGTAGCTAGAGTAGTGGATATGTTCAGATTATGGATGGACTAGGTACCTAAATATTATATTTGTTCCGCAGGACTTATTTTGCAGAATTATTCTTCTATTAGTTTACCGCCGCCCGCTGTGAAGTTCACGGTGGATCACCCCTTCTTGTTTCTAATACTTTTCGAGGATAAAATCCTCTTCGCTGGCACCTATGTTTCTTGAGGTGATGTTACAAAGCTTTCATTTCTTCGTTTCATCAGTATTACGAAAATAATTGGTTTTATTGCACCCATTTTCTATCTTTAATGCACTTGGTTTTGGTAGATTTCTACTAATTTTTTTGCTACCTACGTATATAGATTTATGCTTTATGCACCCGGAATTGTAAACCACTTTCATTTTGAAGTTTCATCTTTAGGCTGCCAGGATCAGACGGACTGCATTTCAAATGACCTCTTTTTGTTTGAATGTAGTTAGTATGACTGCAATACTCGTACTATACTGTAACTGCATTCAAACTGCAAAGCAGTGCAGTTGAAATGCAGTCCGTCTGATGGCAGCCAAAGGGACTATGATAAGCTTTGCTTGAAGAACTAAGGGTTATATCTCACAAGGACACCATGGTGGCGCTACCATGATCGCGCTGCCAGCGAAATATACACAGCTTTACGGTGGGTATCTCACCAAGGTGTCCTATCGGTTGCGCACCAACCATTTTTTGGTAGCGTGACTATGGTTGCACCGCTGGTGTCCTAGCGAGTTAGGGCCCTGTGAGACTTATTGACAAGCTCACAATTTCTTCTTATATTTTTGGTACTTCTTGCACGCATTGGTTGCCCTACGCTTTCCCGAGATTCTTCGGTATACTTACATATATCTGGATATCACTGATTCAACCAGGCATACAGGATTACAGTACTCGGCCGTAAGTACGGCATATCGAGGTTTAGAGCATCTTTTAAAGCGCAGGCCACACTGGAACCGAAGCGAAGTTCGTTTAGCTTCGCTCATGTAGCTAACTAGCTACTACGTCGTCTTTTCATAGTTCGCGGTGAGTATGAAAAGACCAGCTACATGAGCAAAGCTAAACTAACCTAGTTTCGATCAAAGTGCTTACGCTTTAGACATCAAATGTAAAATGTTTCTCAAAAGCAAAAGCTCAATGTGTCATGTTAACGCCAAGGATTGTAACTCCTGTAGCCCAGGTGCGCACGGGCGATTTTTCAAAGTGACGGGTTTTTTTTGGCGCACTGCATTTACCACTCTCGGTGTTCAGGCGAACATTAAGAATTGAACCGCGTGCATCTCACAACACGACAAAAAAATACAGTGTTCGATTTTCAACTCTAAAAATCGCTTTAAAAATCCAGTGGGTGCGCGATAAAAAATCGCCAGTGGGCACGAAGGTTTACTCTATTCCTAGCCGGGATAACGCACGCTTACTGTCTTACTATCTTACTTCGGAACTAAGTAGGATAGCCGAACTAAGATGTTTTTTTTATTTTTACAGGTCTTGTAGCCGTTCCTATGTCATCCTTCTCAAGACCTCCACCGCCAATGAAATTTACTGTGGACCATCCCTTCCTTTATCTAATACTTTTTGAAGATAAAATTATTTTTGCCGGCACCTATGCACTGTAAATATTGTACTTACTTCGTGATTAAGTGATAGAAAGTGATAAATAATAAAAATACCTATGTAAAAAAAATCAACATTTTCTACATTGCATAAAATATATAATTTTTTTAATTTTAATTTTTGTATGGAGTCTCTATCAATTTAAAAATAAAAATATGATATATATAGGTTCAGTGTTTTATTTAATCCAATAGGATGATACGTGTACTTATATCAAGTTGATTTACCTTCTATTTTTTTTAAAAGAGTAACCATGGAGTTTCTTGCCGGCTCTTCTCCAAAGGAAACAACCAATTGGAACCGTGCACGTAGCTTCTGACGCTTCATAAGTGCCCATGTAGATATTTTGATTTTTTGATATTTCCATGTAACTACATCAATACTCAATATTTACTATTACTTTTAAAATTTTAGTTAAAAAAAAAAAAAATTAAAGACAACTAAAAATAATTAACTAACATAACATCACGCCTTGTTTCCGCGACGATTTAGGCAGAGGTGTACCCATAGTAGGCACACACCCACATTTTGCCAGTAATGTTTAAGTCCCATGTAATAGGGGACGCTCCATAATTAAGTACTGAGAACAATAATATAATAATAATAAATAAATTTTATTTCAGAATTACTTCCATATTTGTTAGTAGTAATGTTCTTAACCTAGTGTTAGTAAATCCTAATAAATTAATAACAATAATAACATTAAATTAGGCGCTTGCTCTCGCGTGTAGGCCTATCAAGTGCGCTGTTAGTGCGGAGTCCCATCTGCCGGCGCACGCGGTCAGGATGGCGCTGGGGCCGCCGCGAACCCGCGCCAATAAAGACGCACTTCGCTTTCTTATGACAGCGTGAAAGCCGTCCACGCGCGCCTCCGCGAACATACCACTGGCGCTGCAGTACCGCGGCAACCCCATCAGCATCCTGAACGCATTATTATACTGTACACGCAGGGCGTCGTATGTCCTCCGCGTGTATTTGGCCCACAAACTGCACGTGTAAAAGGTCTGGCAGAAAGCTCTAAATAATGTGACCTTCACTTGTTCCGTACACCGTGCGAATCTGCGAGCCAACATATTACAGCGAACAGACAACGCCCTGCGTTCCCTGTCCACATCCATATCATCTTTTAGGTCATCGGTGACCCAGTGGCCCAGATACACTGATATAGCTGACCTAATCCTATCCTGCATCCAAATCCGTTCAGCCGTTTTAGGGTGAAAGCGTAACAAACAAACAAACTCACTTTCTCATTTATTATATTAGTTAGGATGGTCACTCGTTATCATCACTTATTTTTGAGCGCCTTAAATAATTCCAATTTTGTTGTCCTAAATAAACATTGTCATTCTATAAAAAAATAAAAAATAATGCTCACTGGTCCTGGTCCACACACAATAGTCCACCTTAAGGACTAAGTGCGGAAACCAAATCCCAAATATAGATGTAGAAAAAAAAATTTGGTTGGTGTGCTGTAACATATACTGCAACAATCTATAAAAAAACGCCAAAAAGTAAAAAAAAAAAACACTTTTTTAAAGTGTACTTCATTGGAAGCACAAAGATTTTAAAGGCATTTTTATTTTTTTTAATCATACCTACATCATTAGAAGGTCATCCAGTAGTCACTTAAATATTTTCCATTATTTTGTAGAAATCTGAATTACTGTAATTGAAAATCCATATTCTATTCATTATTATGATAAAATTTAAAATAAGTTTGTGTGTTGGCTGTACTTAACAAAAAATATTACGACGTCAATAATTGTATCACAAAGAAAATTATCTTTGCGCTACGTAGCCGTAGCAACGTGTTTATTTTTCCTCAATTATGTACCTAAATCGTTAACAAAGCCTGCACCTCGAATTGTGCACTTTCAGATTTGCAGCCTTGGCTCTAACACCCGTTACTCATTTTAAAAGTTAAACGCTACGCTTTGTGTAAACTTGTAAAACAATGAACGCGTATCATAATCGGTACTCACTCAGTGCTCACATCATTTTGGATCCAATACTTTTCTGGTATTGTCCATTGTATTGACATAGGTACTTTGATATTTTCTTGATTCACATGAACTTGGCACTAAATAATAAAATAAAATAAACTAAGTATTAAAAAACTGTAACGAAATTGTCACTGTTCAAATGCTTTGTCCGAAGACTTTTATCAGGAAAACTCGGAAAACTTTTGCTTTGTTGTTTTGTTTGTTTCTGTTTCTTTTTTGTTATGACATTCATACACATTTGATTTTCGAAGTTAGCTACAGTACTATGCTAGATAAGCTACAGACAGTACAATCTTACTAGATTATTTTTTCTAATTTTAAATAATGCATGAATAAAAGAAAATTCATGAAAATTCAATCAATTTATTACAAACACAATTTATACATAGTTTTTTTTGTCTCCCGTATGCAAAACGAGGTACTTATTTGATAATGTACACTAATGCAAGAAAAAGAACGTTTCGTTTACAGGGATTGTTTTAATATACATATAATCAATATTTTGTACCGAACTATCATCCAAAACCGAAAATGGTATTGTGTGTTTTATTTACTAGCTGACCCAACAGACGATCCTGAAAAATATCAATTTTCTCACCACCTTGTGTCTTGTCTCTTGACCATGTCTAGATCAGACATGATTACGATCTATTTGATCTGTCGAATGAAAATGAAAACTGCTGACTACCCTCTAAATAATTGTTTGTGAGTCTGAAGGCTCCACCCACAGAGTCCACAGACTACTTACAGATACTACGTGAAGGCTCGTACTTGGCGCCACGGAACAGAAAATTCTGTTCCGTGCTTGGCGCGATAACTAACGCAGGCGCGACAGGCAGTGCTACGTGCTACCACAGAGCACTATATAATACTGGAGTGAAGTGGAGTGCTACCGTTGTTGTCGCGCCTGTTTGTGGAAGCCTTGAAACCACTACACTATTAGTGAGTCTATAGTAATCTATGGTCGGTCGGTGCAATACGCACACTGTCCGAGTCCCGTAAGTCCTATCGGTCCGTTTATACTGGTTAAACTTAAACACATAACAGTAATATATAGTGCTCTGTGACACATAATGTACTCTATGGCACACACATTTGTTTGACATTGACAGTTCTAAAATATAATACCTATTCAGAGTTCTAAAAGAATTCTCTCATCTCTGTCATCTCCACAGAACATTAACCCTTTCAGACCTGGCGTACACAAATGTACACATAAGATATAAAAAAATATTTTAGTAAGTATTTCGCAACAATTGCAAATGAGAACGGTTGTATCCATATGTCCACAATATAAACTACAAAAAACGATACTACTAACGCCATCTCTTAGCATTTTTCGTGACTTTTTCGACAAGTTTCGACCAGTGGCTGACCGAAGTTGGAGCTGTGTAGGTAAGCTCATCATTTTTATTTCAAAAAAGTAGGAAATAGCGAAATATACGCACTGCAAAAATATGAATTGATGTGTTATATTCCTAAGGTCATACGTAACATATAATTTGACTTTGTTATTCTATTTTTGTATCAATTATCACAATTTTTATATTTGTACACAAATGTACACATCAGGCGTAAACGATGTTTTTACGATTGTTGAAGTATTCAAGCTGTATTTGAAAAATCAGTTTTGAATAATTTTTAACTATTTATTTTAATGTTATAGATGCTATATATTGAGATAAGGCTTTTTTTTTACTTTTTCAGATAAAATAACACCGATATGTTTTCACCGGACGCCTTGAAAGCCCTACATGAAGGAGATCTTTCCGATTTGGAGCTATCGTCTGATGACGAAGAACCGTTTGGATTTACATCTGAAAGGGAGTTGCGGTCTGTCCGAGTTGGTGCAGATGTCATCAATCAAAACCAACGAGAGGTATTTCCACCCGACACTGATGATGATGAAGGGCCCAGCTCATCGTGGATTGGAGCGAATGATCCAGAAGTTACTGACACCTGCGATGAAGTGGTTCCCGAAGTACCACCGACAACAGAAATGGAGTCCTCTCATGAAAATATACTTCAGAATATTACGCCTAAACTGAACATTAGGTGGAGACACAGGGAACTCCTAAATACTATTTCATCAGATTGGCTACCACCAATGTCAGTTGACCCTACAGTTGAGGCTCCAGTGGATTATTACTTTCGGTACGTGCCAAAACAATTATTTGAAATTATGGCTGAAATGACCAACTTATACGCAATACATTCAAATAAACTCAGGTTTAAACCTACTACTGCACAAGAATTAGAAATTTTATTTGGGTTACATTTAGCTACTGGTATATTTAGCTACCACTTTCGTCGTCAGCTGGCTGAAAGTCTGGTGTTGAGGAATAAAATTACTATCGGTAAAAGAGGACGGCCCAGTGGCAGTAGCCCAATACCGCAAATTATTCCGAGAAGACCAGGAGAGGTTCGCCCTGTAGCGGATATAGCAAGAGACGGTGTTGGGCATTTCCCTGCACATGATGAGGGACTTGGGACACGGTGCAAAATGGTGGGATGCAAGGGAAGAACCCGGATTAAATGTATAAAATGCAAAGTTCACCTTTGCCTTACCAAAGACAAAAACTGTTTCTTAGCATTTCATACATAAAATGAATCATGCTGCTTGAATGGGGCGAATGACTGATTTACCTATGTGCCAATTATTTACCTATCCCAAAGAAGAAATCTATTTTTTGTTAATTATTATAAGGATTGTAATCTAGTTTTGTTAATTTTATAAAAATAATTAATATTTCCTAATAAAAACATTTATAAATTAAACATTTTATAATTTCAGTGAAACTACTACTACACTAGTCTTGTCATTACGTAGGACGGATGTGCACATTTGTACACTAAAAGAAAAACTATTTTTTCTTGAAAAGTTGACAGCTAGGATTTTTTTCATTATTTTTTCCTTTGTCTTTTTACCCTAGTCTAGCTACAGGATTTTTTTTAGATTCATTGGACAGAAAAAAATAATTCAGGTCTGAAAGGGTTAATACTCAAGAGTCATCTCATCTCTGACTCTGTGTCTTTGCCTAACCCTAACCTAAAAGATAAATAATTGATGTTTCAGTTTTTCATTTTACAAGCTTTATACGCGTTGTACTATAAATACTTTTAATTAACTGCCTTATTTCCCATGAAAAGAATGACTACGTTAAGGAAATACATTGGTAAGTGCACTTATTTACGACTATATGGAAGCAAAAACCGAAAAATAAAGTTTGTTACTATCAATCTAGATTATCCTTGTTTATTCATCAACAGCTTCGCAAATAGGTGTATTCAAAGTACCTAGGTATTTTTATATGTAGTTGGCCCTAATTTTCTTTCATCTCTGTTAATACTACACTTACCTACTTTTCATGTAAGTACTTACCAACGTACCAAGTACCAACAACTTAAAAACAAAATACTTATTTGTTATTTTTCAGACATTGGAGCAAACCTTACAGATGAAATGTATCAGGGCATATACCATGGTTCAAAGAAACATGAGCCTGATTTAGACATAGTGTTGGCTCGTAGCTGGGCTGCGGGACTGGATAAGATGATCATAACCGGAGGCTCCTTGACTGACAGTTACAAGGCTATTGAATTGGCACGGTCTGATTGTAAGTTGATGAGTTTTATTATGGTTGTGGGCTGTGTCTGCGCTATAATCTGTTCCTTAAGTATGTAAAGAAGGTTAGAAATATATTTTCGAATTAAATCATTATGGTGATTCAAAATTAGAATTTCGGTTGAAATCATAGCACTCAGTTTATAAGTGGCATTATAAATAGGCAGCCACAGGTATGTTTTATCATCCATTTGTTTTCATTTTCATCAAAGACTTTAGGAACATGTTATGGGCATATGGGGTCAAGTATGATCCCCAACTGAAGAATTTATTTATTTAATACTTTAAGCACACAAATGTACAGAGGCAGACGCCATGCATTTTCTACCAGTCAACCTTTAGAATTCATATTGGTAAACCCTACAGTCTATAGATAGGTGTTCTGGGTCTGACTGTTTTGGATATTAGTGTATGTAAATGCACCAACACCAATAATACAGGAGATATTCCTTATCTGAGGCTAACGCAACCTTTCTAAAGGGCTTTTTTAACCATTTGTGTTAAAAACGTTTTTAAAAGAAGAGTGAAAGAACAGTATATTTTGCATATGTAGTTTATTATTCTCTATTACATTATAAGTGTTTTAGGATATTTATTTATTTACAAGCATGTATATAATATGTAAGTATATTGTATGTTTTATTTAAATAAGTAAGTAAATAGTTTTTTGTTATTATGTTTTTATTTTCTCTTCTACTCTTACACATAATGTCTACATCTCTTTTTATCTATTCTCCTATCGCAGGTATGCTGGAAGTGATTTCAAGCATCACCTTTGTATGTATTTTTCCGTTCTCCTTGTCTGTTTATGTGTGTACATCAACTGTTTAATAAAAGAGGTCTAATTTCAGCCAGGTTATATACAACAGTAGGCTGTCATCCCACCAGGTGTAAAGACTTCTTGCCTGATGCTGAAGCCTACCTGCAGAGCCTCCGAGATCTAATAACAGAGAATAAGGACAAAGTTGTAGCTATCGGGGAGTGTGGACTTGACTATGACAGGCTAAACTTCTGTGAAAAAGATGTTCAGCTTAAGTAAGTGCTATAAGGTGGATCCGAAGTCAACCACATGTCATGATTTCGTGACAAAGTCATGCAATGTAACAGTAACAAATCTAACTTAGAGAGATGTATTAATGATTATAATTCCGTAAATACATAATTTGTTATGGTCCCGAATCATACTATTTGAGTACCTACAACCTGACACTAATCTGCAAATTGCAATTGTAAGAAAATTTGAATTTCGCGGGCTTTCACTGCGGATCCTCCTGTAGTGTTTTAAAACTAGCAACATCGAATATAACCAATATTAGAACAAAAATTTAAGGGGGATGCGCTAGGGTAGCCCGCGAAATTCAAATTTTCTTACATTTTTTGCAATTTGCAGGTCAGTATCAGGTTGTATGTTGATAAATATGGATTTACAGAATTATAAACATTAAAATCAGCAATACAACTCTCTAAGTTCATGTAAGTGCATTGAATGACTATTTCATGAAATCATAACATTTAGCACTTTCATGAATTGCTGATTTTAATGTACTGGATACCTAGAACCACTAGGTATCCAGTAGGACGTAAATCATATGAGTAGGTAAACCAAGGAAAACTAAGTCGCCAATTTATTACAGGTATTTCGAGTACCAGTTGCAACTGAGTCGCGAATTCAGTCTGCCGTTGTTCCTGCATTGTCGCGCGGCTGCCGACGACTTGGTCGCAATACTGGAGAAAAACCGCGACTGTGTCGTAGGCGGAGTCGTGCATTCGTTCGACGGAACAGAAGATGCTCTGCAAAAGATACTGGACTTGGGGATGTACATAGGTATAAATGGATGGTCAGTTGACGAGCATGTAGATCAAATATGTATGTATAAACATTTACCTCACGCTGCTTGACGGAAAATAGTTTTGAGCTCATAAGAATAGCTAGGTGTATTTTTTCGTAGGAACTCTATGTATGGTGTATATTTTCATACTTACACGAAATATTTTAAGGGTACTTGTTTTATCATTATGAACAACTTTCACTACAGGACCAACCACGAAATCGCGAAAAAACAATCAGCTGTTCCCTACATTTTGACGAGCTATGCGATCATAAACAAGTACAATGACCCCTTAAAATATTTCGTGTAATGAAAAGATACACCATACCATTTTGGAATGCCTGGTTCGCACTTCGCAATAGCATTTTTGAAAACCTTCAAACCAAACAAGAGACGCCTTGTAAGGCCTTGTTGGTCTAGTCAAGTGGTCGCAAGCAAAACAGCTGAGCGTGGGGTCCCTGGTTCGGTAACAGTGCATGTGGGTATACACCTCAGCCGAATTCTTTGGGGAATACAGGCGTGTTGTTATACTTACCTACAAAAAGTTTATTTCTTTTCTTTATTAAAATACTAGCTTCTGCCCGCGGCGATTTCGTCGCATCGCATCGCACCGCGTTATTCTTCGTTTTCGCTTAGTTCCTTCTGGGTTTTTTATTTTTGCTTGGCTCCTAAGGATCGTGATAGTAATATTATAGCCTGTAGCCTTCCCCAAGAATTGGGCTACCAAATGCAAAAAAAAAACCGACTGGTAGTTCCAGAGATAAGCGCGTTCAAACAAACAAACAAAAATAGTAAAGATTTCATTTATTTTCAGCTCCTTGAGAACAAAAGAAAACTTAGAAGTGGCATCAAAAATACCTAAAAACAAGCTTATGATCGAGACCGACTGTCCATGGTGTGAGGTGAAGCCGACCCATCCTGGCTATACCCATGTCACCACGAAGTACCCAACAGTGAAGAAAGAGAAGTACTCACTTGGGTCTGACAGTCAGGTGAAAGGAAGGAATGAACCAGTTAATATTGTGTAAGTATTTTATGAGCAAGCGGCGACGGCTTACCGGAAAGTGCAGCGTTTAGGTCCCTCAGAAGGTGAACCGACCGAAAGGATATTGCTAATCCATTGCTTCATAAGTTCGAAAAATTTGTCAATTCAACAACGTACAATACCGCAATAAATGTTGTTGAACTGTCAAAATGAAATCCATTACTGCTGTGTGTTACGCAATTTCCCCGTTGGTGGTTTTTTTTTTTATAGTAAGAAGAGCTTCTTAAACAAATTAACTAAAATCACGTTTCTTTACTTTTCAGGCAAGTACTGGAGATTTTAGCAGCAATACGGAAAGAAAATACAGATGACTTAGCAGCAGCCATTTACGAAAATACTAATAGATTATTTTTTAATAAAAACAAATTGTAGTTAATTATAATGAATAAAATAAAATATAAGCAAAATGATTGTTACAAAATGCATACTTTTCTTATTTCCTTTTTGTTCGTAATCTGAACATAAACTTACGTTTTATTGCGATGATGCGCGACGTACAAAGCGTTTGATGACCCCAAACCCACCGCAACCAGTTTTTACTAATGCGATCTTTAGCACTAACTACCTATATTTGGAGACTGGTTTATCAAGACATCAACTCACTTGGCCACTTTCGGCAGAATGTGTAAGTACCTATTTTAAAATAAATAGATTGAAAGTTTTTTTTTTTTTTTTTTCTTATAGCCTATTGTGTGTCCCACTGCTGGACAAAGGCCTCCCCTTTTTCCTACCAAAGCTCTCTATTTTGTGCAATTTCTGGCCATGTTGGCCTCGCAAACATTATTAGATCGTCACACCACCTTCGCCGCGGTCTACCTCGACGGCGATGTCCTCCTTCAGGCGTCCAGTGAGTTACGATCTTTGCCCATCTCTCCGGGTGCATTCGTGCGACGTGACCGGCCCACTCCCACTTAGCCTGGCTGTTTTTTCTCCAACATCCGCTACTTGAGTTATGGAGCGCAGGGTGGTGTTCCGTTGGCGGGGTCCGCTAGGACCGATGCCTGCCAGGGTTGCGGGTTAGTCCGAAAGGGATACCGGGACCTTGGCAACAGGCAACTGAAGGAACACGGGTGGGTTTTAGTCAGTAAAAGTCTGACACGCCCTTCCGCTCCACCCAGGGCGGGAGAAGTCATTGGATGATTTCCCACCCTCAAAAAAAAAAAAAAAAAGGGTGGTGTTCCTAACGCGCTCTGTTCGCTTGACACCTAATATGCTGCGCTCCATTGCCCGCTGGCAAATCTTGAAAGTTATTTTATTTATTTAACTATTTATGTACACACATATTAAACAGACAAGAAGAAAAGAACAGAAAAAAAACGTACAAAGGTGATGAGGTGAAGGTGAAGGTATTAATGAAAATATAAATAAGAACATTCCCCTAGGAAAACCTTTATGAAGTCTATCTGGTCTTAAAATAACACGGTAAATCTCTAAATATTGTGCGCACAAACTTACATTTGCAGTTGATGAGGGAAAACAGTTTTGTCATCAACTACAGTGTTAAGTGCGTGTGCTGGAATTGAAACTTGAGTGAAGCCGGGCAAGCATTGAGACGGAAGTTCCATTTTTACCCGACTACGGCGAAGAAAAAAGGAGGGTTATGATTTTGACCGGTATGTATGTATGTATGAATGTATGTATGTATGTATGTTCATCTGTTCCCTCCTATCTTCCAAACCACTTATCACAATTTGACAAATGAGGTATCGTTAGAAGCGTCGTGATTGTCCGCTGCTTATAGGCTATGTGAAGTCACATTAAATTAAAAATCTCTCTAGAGGACATGAAGTTACGAACTTAAAAAAAAATATGGTTTAATCGTACCATGTTGGGTATCAAATGAAAGGGCTTAATGAGCACATTTCAAAAATATATATATTATAACCCCAAAAGAATTTAAAAAAAAATCAAGTAATAAAAACTAAAACCCAACAACGACTTAAAAGGTATAAACAAGACACCGCAGACAAACAAATTAAAAATCCGGAGTCACACGTAATCTGTTCGATTTATGCCCTAACATGTGTGACTCCGGATTTTTAATTTGTCTGTCTGCGGTGTCTTGTTTATACCTTTTAAGTCGTTGTTGGGTTTTAGTTTTTATTACTTGATTTTTAACGCCTCAGGGCGCGAGTACTACTCGCATTTGTCCGGTTTTATTTAGTTGCTAGCTCTGCTCGCTTTGCCTGCCAGGGTTGCGTTGCGGGGAAGTCCGAAAGGGATACCGGGACCTCGGCAACAGGCAACTGAAGGAACACGGGTGGGTTTAAATCTGTTTATATGTAAGTTCGATGTGACGCGCCAGGGTCGTCAAGTGAATCGGTTAAGTCAGTAAGTCTGACACGCCCTTTCGCTCCACCCAGAGCGGGAGAAGTCATTGGACGATTTCCGACCCCCCCAAAAAAAAAAAGCTCTACTCGCTTCTCGTTAATCGCGGTGGGACAGTGCTAGGGAGTGTAAATTAAACGCTTAATAAATCACTAACAATATTTAATTGTGATTTCTTACAATTATTTCGTACAACACAACATTTATCATCTTATTCAGAGGAACAAATATATCTAAATTAAATGGTTGATGTCCACCGGATCCATATTTCATTCACTCAAATAAATAGCTTACAGACGGGGAATTCTAATTTGTGTGAATATACATTATTTTCTTACGTTTATTTCCATCAAAATTAATAGAATCGCAAGAAAGTAAAGTTGTTTTCAATGTTGATTGATATATCGGAAATGGGCATGCTTCGCATTACATAGATTTGCTACTATAGTGTGTTTCATAAAAGAATTCCTATGTATCAAATAGTCACTGTTGTAGGACGTACATTTGTACGTTACGGCATATAATAGACATTACGGCATGGGAACTATATGATGAAACGCATTCTATTGTACGAGCTCAAAGTATTAACCACAGGATAAAAAATATTCCTATGGGAATGGGGATGGTGCTGCTCCGGCGAAAAATTACAGATAATCTACACAATGCAATTTTATTTTATGTTGTTCCTCCATCATTTCCTTTAAAACACGATCTCTCAACACAAAATAAATATACTACAAAAAGCTTATACCCCTATTATATCATTTGTTAAAAGATTCAATAATATGAACAATGAAGTTATTTGGATGACAATAAGAGGTAACTAAATGATTCATTATGAAATGATACCAGTCTGTTAGGTATTTAAATGCATCATAGGGAATGTATTTAAATACTGGATTTTGATTTTAAAATAAATACTAAAAATTTCATATAATATGGTTGTCATGGATTTAATTTTTTGTAAAAATATATTCTTCAATGATATGATTTAATTATTGCATGACTTAATAAATTGCGTGACGTATAGAAGATTTTAAATAAAAAGGTTGAAACCACCTATTTTTGGCATACAATGCTTAGAAATGTAATTAGTTAATTAGTTTGATAGCAGTTGGCACTAGTTACAAGATCTATGGGATGGCAACAAAACGGCCCGTCTTATAATTAGATGTGTTGATAAGACACTTATATATCTTTATAATCAATGTGTGCCAAAAATAGTTTGTCACATAGTAGTGAATAGGTCCGTTCGTTGTTACAGTCACTAACTGTGTGTATTGTACTCGATTTAAATTTTTCTTCATAAAGGAAACAGATAAATAAAAAATAAAACAGATTTGATAAGGACACGTTCAGGCAGAGGACTGTGTTCGTTTTGTGCAAATTCCAACTTTGGATAAAGTAGAAACGTAGATGGAAAATGTGTATGTGTTAATATTATTGTTATTTGATGATTTTTGATTCGAACACTGATCGTATAAACATCGTGTATTACACAAAATTCACCAAATAAGTTCAAAAGACTACAAACTTTAAAAATTGTATTAATTGAGATATGACCGAATAATGCAATTTGAGCATAGATAGATACAGTTATATAGACATAACTGCTTCCATTTATGTACATACATATACATGTAAATGTATATACTTATTTAGATATCTTGGTGGAAACGGATACAATTCGGTCAATGAACATATGATAAATTCATTCTAAATTTAGTAGATACTAGATCACTGTCGCAAAAGCTGTAGAAAACGAACACAAATAACACGATAAACTCAGTCCTCTGTCTGTGTAGCACAGTTATCACTAAAGAGGAGGGTTACTCTTCAGGGTATCTTGGAGTAGATGTGCACCTGTTCCCGGAACCAGTGGAAGTATGACGTCACGTGGGACCGGGTCACGTTGAGAGCGGTTTCTGTTTTGTTCTGCAGGATCTCGGGCGCCCATTCCCCTCTGAAAACGTGATAGCATACTAATTAGTGTTTGATAAAAATTCTGTTGTATGAAAATACGGTTCTCTATGGGGAAAAGACGTGGCTTCATTTAAATTGTGGTTTTATTAGTGTTTCTGAATAAAACGAATCCAGAATGAAATAATAATTAAAAAAATGAGAATCTTAATAATAATAATCAAATTAAGCTTTGGTTATTATTATTTACCAATCTATTACCAAAAAATATTCAAATCATATGAAGTTACAAAAGGCACAGGATTTAGAATGTCGCCCTATATACCCTACTTATAATATTAATTAGTTTTTCGGGAGCTCTTTCAATTTAACCAAAGACAAGTTCCTAATATTTTGTTGCTTCATTTTTGTTAATCATTTCTAATCAGTTAAAATAAGTGAGTAATTTGTAACGTCTCCAATAACCTCGGAATTTAAATGAACACAATGGACTAAAGACGGAGAACGGCATTCTTTATCTAATGTCCTACAAGATAGTTCGTAAAATAAATATTGGATTGTCGCGTTAAAATCACCTGAGCCTATAGACAAATTCCCTTTTCTGTAAGCGTTAACGCCAACGGAAAGATCAAATTGTATGGAGTTGACATTAGCTTTAGAGATGTCACGTGACTGCTGCTGTCAACTGCATACAATTTGATCTTTCCGTTGGCGTTAACGCTTACAGAAAATGGATTTTGTCTAGGCTCCCTGATAATAAGTTTCACGAAGCGACAGCTAAAAATTGTTTTTACAGACACTTGCTTACGATTCTGGCGCATGTTTTGTAAATGAAGAGATATTGTGACAGTCTCGAGACAGACTGAAATACTCGATTAATCGTGTCTGCAAGCCTCAACAACGTTAACATAACATCTCGCCTGTATTCCCCGAAGGGTCGGAGTGGTGTATCAGTAGTTCACCCACATTCCGCTAGTTATGTATAAGTCCCATGTTATTACATGGGACTTATACATAACTAGCGGAATGGGGCGAGCCGCGAGCCTATTGCTTATGAACCGGGCACAAATCCAGACTCCGGGCTGCTACTGAGAAATTACAGACGGACAAACGACGATCTTATAGTGTGTAGTTACAAAAATCTACGACTAAACAGCGCTTAGAATCTTAAAATAGCATCTTATGATCCTACGCAACTTTTATGTTGAGTGTTGCAAACCTACATAGTTGACAATGACGACTTTTACAGTTTTAACACTTTTGCGAATGCAGGGTTTTCCATTTTTCCAAATGTCGACTTAATAATATCCATCATTGTTCTATCATCAATTTCTTTAACTCTAGTAATGATACATTACTATTATCACAATGTCACATGAATTAAATGAGTGACTTTTGACTTCCTACTGATACTTGATAGCTAAACACATGTCCATTTACCGATTGTAAAATAGTTTATCTATGCAAAAATTTCTCATCTTTGTCGATTCTCAATTAAATTTTTGATTTTAAGAGGGATTACGTTTATTCGAAAGTAGAAGAATTTTTTGTTTCCTGTTAGGTTTAGGCTTAGGAGCCTCAAAAACTCACAACCTTTGCTAGGCCAAAGCTGCAATTATTATGATAAAGTTTTTAGCACAAAAAAACCACTAGCAACTGCAAGGCATACAACAATGATAGTGCTGAAAAATTAGACAGAGGCTCTCTCGAGCCACAAAATTTTATGAGATCTAGAAAGAGACACATAGTTATGAGTGAAAGAGACTTCGCTATACCAACTTTTTCTAATAATCGATGTGGCATAGTAACCGTCGGGTACCGTACGCAACTTTCGAACAATACTCAAAAATTAAAAAAAAATATACTCACACAAAAACTTTAGTCGTCAAGTACTCTGTCGTCAGCTGATAGTAGTTATTGGAATACTTCTTGACTGCTTCAAAACCGCTCGCTGTGTAGCTCTGCACATTGTCCACCAGCCCTGGTGCATACTGCTCAATAGTTGCTAGCACTACCGGGGTTTTTTCGGCCACATAGTCTACAGTGTTAAGATACAACACGCCTACTTTCTTCGCGGCTAAGTAGACGAACTCTCTTGAGAGGAGTACGTAAGGTGTGCAAGTTTCGACAGTCTGAGTGTAGTAGACTGGCGCGTTGGTCTCGAGCCAGAGGTACCCGCGTGCTGACGTTGATAAAGTCTTCTGCCAAGCCCGCTGACTGTGCTCCAAGACTCCGAGGTCGTTCAGCAAACGGCCCGTTGTGCTTTCTGTGGATCAGAAGTGTTATGTTAAGAATTTGTTCATTCATTTTTACTTTCATTGGGATAATATTACTTGGAACGCAGAATGGCATATATTTAGTGGTCTTGAGGCAAAAAAAAAAAATATACGAGGTCGCAAAATGTCCAGTTTTCTTAAAACCGTATAGGTATACCTACTGCACGTCGGACTCTCTGCGTCACATTTGCGTAAGTACTACATATAAATGTTGGATGATATTAATATCAACCAACATTTTAGTTATGGGAAGTGACAGCTTAGAACAGAAAAAGTATCTGATAAGGTTTAAACAGAGTAATGAAATGTGACGTCATTCATACACATGTTGCTATAATTTTCCGTACGGCAGTGTACATGACAGCCAGTTGCAGAAACGAACATTAACTTATAGCTGTCATTAAATACTAATCCTCGATTAACTTGTTGCAGAAATCCAAATTAGACTCGTTCTTTGATCAAATTAATGAAATCATTAGCGTTAATGATCCATTACGTAATGGGTCATTAATGTTTGTCTTTGTGCAACTGGGCGTTAATGCCATGGATGAATCCTCAAAGGTGATATTTTATTTACACTCATTATACCAGTCTACTTTTTCATTTAATTAATAAACGCAAACAAGAAAAACCGGCAGATTTAAATAGGTACTTAAACGAACTATTTATAAACAAGGAATAAACATATCCAGTGTAGACTCTATTATTAATTATAAATTAAGGTACTTACTAAGAAACAGGAAAATAAAATCATTGATTTATATTCTATGTATGTACCTATAAGGCCATTAATCTATTTACGGGCATGCGATCATCATCAACCAGTCCCCTTTTAACCGAAGTTGTCTACCATAAACTAGGTATTCTGTTTTTTTTAAATTCAATATCAAGTTGAAGGTTACAAAGTTTAATGGACTATCAAAACCTGTTTTCTTTAGTATTTATTCTGAGATTAAAAGATATGCTAAACAGGCCATAGGTTATTGTATTTTATAACACAGTCTTATCAATGCAAACAATGTTACATTTGAAAACATGGCCTTATCTGACACGATAATACAGTCGTTACTGCTATGTGACAGACCATGCTATGTTCATTATGGTGGCATTCAGTCTTTTGTAGAATAATGTATTCTGGTTTGAGGAAAACTAGTTGAAAAATCATTTGTGGGACAATGTTATAGACAAAAGTTGCAGAATAGAACAAAGGCCCTAATCCATACTAATATTATAAATTCTAAAGTAACTCTGTCTGTGCGTCTGTATGTTACCTTTTCATGCTTAAACCACTGAACGGATTTCGACAAAATTTGGCAAGGAGATAGATAGCATCCTGGGGACGGACTTAGGCTACTTTTTGGTTAAAAAAATAATCCTATACGGGCTGATATAGCGGGATGAAAGTTTGTAGGAAACCCAGCATTTCTTAAGTATCCTGGTAGTACATACCAGTGGGACGATATCCGACATCCACGCGGGGGAAGCCGCGGGCAAAACCAGCTTTTTTAGTTATACACTTGGTCATGGGCGTACCGAGAGTGGCAGGGGAGGGCAGTTGGGTTCTATTAGGACTTTCCTGCCTCTCATACATTGAGCTGATAAATTACGTACCTAAATTCACACAGTTTAAGTTAACATACCATTCCACTTTATTGTCCTTAAAGCAGTCATCATCTGCCTAACCTTTTCTCAACTATGTTGGGGTCGGCTTCCAGTCTAACCGGATGCAGCCGAATACCAGTATTTTACATGGAGCGACTACCTATCTGGCCTCCACAACCCAGTAACTGGGTAATACGTAGTCTATTTTCGTTCTCCTTTGTGGGAACCGGCTGGCGATTTGTCATACCTGGGTAGATTCACCCCCTCCCCCGAAATATTTAAATCTATATCACCCCACGCAATAATCAAGGATGCCCATGCAATTAGCAGTTATTCAGATATCAGTCTGAATGACTACCGGAAGTCGACAGACGTGTTATTTACACAGGCAGCCACGAATTCGGATGTTGA
Organism: Lithophane socia; assembly: GCA_947522985.1. Taxonomy (NCBI): domain Eukaryota; kingdom Metazoa; phylum Arthropoda; class Insecta; order Lepidoptera; family Noctuidae; genus Lithophane; species Lithophane socia. The sequence goes on along the minus strand of OX383268.1, from coordinate 12,490,659 downwards.
AAATGTTGGAAGTTGAATATATCGACTGCGCGCGGTTGCTGCGATGCTGTCCGTCTGATGGCAGCCTTACTTTCTCAGTTTGACCTTGAGCTTCATACTCTTAGATGATAAAATGTCCTTCATACGTTTAGACACCAAAGTTTTCTAATATTACTAAGGTAGAGATTAAATATAATAATTGTTTACCGGGAGCGAATACCATGTTGAGCTTTTAGATAAAAACAATTTGCTGTCTTAGCAGTAGTCGATGTTCACACATAACTTGGGAGACGCGTATGTGGTCGCGATCCTCACGATTGAGGGAATGTCGAAGAAGAAGAAAATGATGTTCGGAAATCTTTAATTTTTATTTAAGTGCTGGATTTCATTACATATTAAGTTAATATGACTATATATATAATTAATAAGCATAGTTAAAACTTCATTGTTCCACTATTGAACTATAAAACCTGACATCTTGGGTTGTTTTTGTGTCTGACAGAATCACTGACTGAACACAGCATTTGTTTTTTTTTCCTTTTCATTAAATTTTAATGGCATTGAGAGTATTATGAGTAAGGAGTTCATAAAATGCTTTTCTTGAAAAAAATTAAATTGTAAATTATAAATTGACAAAATAGTTTTTAGTTAGTAGGTAATAAGCTTACAGATTATAGCTTGGATAACTCATTAATAAAACAGATATCCCTGCCAAAATACTTTTGACTATGGAGAATTTTTCAAATCTACATCTTATTCTTAAAAAAAAAAAACAGTGTGGTAGTGGCGTAACACACTTAAATGCCTTTGATTTTTACAATTCAATAACATTCATTGCATGATTTATTTTGTCAAATGAGACATATAAACATATTTTATGATCCATTTTTCAAAGTCCATCATATTGTGATCGAGTTGAAGTGTGACATGTATGTAATTGGGGTACAGAATACATAAAAATACTTACAAGTTAAATTAAATTTAAAAGTTAAAAAACCCCCGACAAAAATAAAGCATCTACCGATTTTTTTTATAGCTAAGAACACTCTCGATCAAGTCACCTTTCAAACAAAACCAAAAAATTCAAAATCGGTTCAGCCGTTTGGCAGCTACGATGGCGCAGACAGACACACATTAAACTTATAACAACCCTCTTTTTCCGTCGGGGGTTAAAAAGGGTCCATTACATAAATACACTTACTTGGGAAGTTGCCACCTGCTCTTGAGACATCGTATGAGACCAGCCCAGCTATGCCAACCAGCAGGAAGAAACTGGCCCAGATCCAAGGGAACCTTCTAGTGCTTGTCATTCTGTCTAGAATATCCTGGAGAGGAACACAAATAGTTATTAGAATTGCAACTGGCATAATTAGAGAAAAGGTCTGTTTCCTTACTTAATATGAAAATAAGTCTGTCACTTTTTCACGATTGAACCACCAATCAATTGTTATGACATTTGACAAACTGGCAGCCAAACCGAGAAGGACATCTGTCGTCATCATCATCATCATCTGACGGCTGTCATCCAGGATAATTGTATAAATAAAAAACAACAGATGAAGTAGCAAACAACATCCAGTAAAATATAATAATTACAAGCTCTTGAATGCTGCTTTACTTGTATCTGAGGGGAATAACTACCTATCCTAACTAATATTATAAATGCGAAAGTGAGTTTGTTTGTTACGCTTTCACACTAAAACGGGTGAATAGATTTGGATGAAATTTGGCACAGGGGTAAACCATGACCTGGAATAGGACATATTATATTCCCACGAGATCGAGACTTACGCGGTGAAACGCGGGTTGCAGCTAGTAAATAATAATAGTCAGCAGCTCTAGTGTGCAGATTCATTGACATTCATATACAACAGGTGAGATCTTTAAACGATTTTTGATGGGCAAGATTTTGTTTTTTTTTTTTTTTTTGAAAAACGTTGCCCCACACTAAGAATTTCTTCCTGTATCGTGGGTGCGTTTACAAACATAGAAACTCACATACACTAACACCCAGACCCGGAACAACTACTTGCAGATCATACAAATATTTGTTCCGTGCCATCATCGCTCAGCCACTGCGTCAACCGTGTCGTGTCGTTTTTAAATCATCATAATTATTTCAGCCGAAAGATGTCCACTGCTGGACATAGGCCTTCCCAAAAAAGGCTTTATAATTATTAGTTATTTCGAAAACTAGGCGTTTGCTAACTGTGTCATTTTGCAAAAGAGTTATACATGAAAAAATGTACGAAAAAAAAAAATTTGAAGCTTTTCACAAGCTGTCCATAAAGTACAGTGGAGACTATTATTATCACTAACTAATTTTCCTGAAAGCCGACACATGCAATGTATATATTTTAAAACTATGTTTAACTGGTTTCGGATATTTTGTACAGCTGTTCACAATAGCTAATGTAAGAGACTGGGTGGGAATAAATCCATTTTTTGAGCTCAATCAAGGCAGTGTTGTGTATATTTTAAGTTATTGTGACCAGAACACATATTTTTAAAGCTTTCCTTAAACTTGGGACAGGGAAACAAACTAAACTATATTTTGTTTCCCTGTATGCAATTTTAGTTTGAAATGGATTATGCAAAAAAGCATTATTTTATTAATTTGTCAAGCACTTTCTAATTAAATACGGTAAGTTTTGGCATGTGTACGGCCCATCTGTGGTTGTTATTGAAAGTCTAAGAAAAGCTTGTTGTAAGTAATGCAGAACTGTTTCACAGGTGAGTAAAAGAACATACCTATTTGCACCTAAGGAAAAAATATATATTCAAAAAATAAAGGAACTATTGCTACTAAGAAAAATAAAAAAATATTCAAAGACACATTTTGGTTTGGATGAGGTTTTTTGGTTATGTTTCGTGGATTAATATAAAAAAAATATTTCAAAAATTTCCTATTCAGCACATACACTATGTAGCACAGTCGCACTATCACAGACTAACAATACCTATGTGTACTAGTAGAAAAATAAATGAACCCAAGGGTTTATGAGAACTTATCAACTAAAACGAATAGGACACAGATTTCACAAAAATTTACTCCGATTTGATAGCACCACTATGAGAATTTAGACAATGCACGTTAATGATGTTGATTTTACCTGGATTTTTAAATACAAACACATAAATTGAAACAGCTTGCGAGAAATGCCTCCCGCAGAGTAACGGATGTAACACATTCAACATTTACTGTTAGCACTACGCCCGCGTACACTACACAACGCCTAAAGTAGTTTTTCAACTTCCATTCACAAGCTAACTGCGCGATTCTTTGAATTGATTCACTATTTGCGCACGGATAGGTACCACACAGTGATTAATAAAATTACGCACATCTGCCTACCGTTCTTCGGGTAGTTAGAGACATATTTTTAATCATATTACAGTTTTCTTATTATAATTACCTTCAACGAATGATGAAAACGTTAAGAAAATTAAAATAGATTCAACAGTGAAAAAATATGTCGCCCTCGAAACTCGTTTTTTTTCTACTGCCAAACTTAGGGTGGCCACAATTTGAGAGAAGTTAATTACCATATTGTCAAAAAACAATATCACAATCCACCTCTCTTCTAACTTCATCAAATAGAGGAATTTTCTTCATTAAAACATTAACCAGTTTTACGGTAATGAAGTAATCATCACTGTATAATACGATGTGAAAACTTTATGTATTTATGGACAAGTTCAGCAGAAGCCATAGTATAAACGTTTTTTTTTGTAACGTTCCCTTATTCTAACTATTGTATCAGTTTATCGAATTTGTTTTTAATTGAAATATTCAATAATTCATGTGGTTTTAGTATACACAAAATATACTACAATTTATAAAAATGGTTTGCTGGCAACATCCCAAAAGATAAGAACGTGACATGACATTTGACCTCAATAGTGTAGCACCCACATCATCAAAGTTACGGTTCTTTTTAGTCGATTTCTGAATCTTCCTTGCGGGCGGTGGTATAAACACGAAATAATGTACTTATTCGATTTTGGATGGATTATAGGTATAATTTCGACACTTGTTTCTGCTTCCGCAAATATCCTTCTAAATTTTTGAAGGAGATACACTTACTTAGGATTTTAGATTCTAAAGCTAAAATAATAAATACAATAAAAATGTGATAGCAAAATACAGCAAGGGCTTACCTGGCATATTTTATTCGTTCTTACAACAGTCTCATCCTTCTTCCTGCCTTTCAAAGCTTCGCCGCAGACTTCTTTATATTGCAAGACAGACATTTTTAACGATTTCTGCCTCAATTTCTTACTGACTTCGGCCCAGTTAGTATCTGTTTGGAAAACAATAAAAGACGTCAACTAATGATAGTTAGCCAATCCCATATTACACGACCTCCCATATTACCTTGTATGCAGAGCAATTGTTATAAATAACAGATGAAGGGAGGGAGGCAAATGAAATGAAACTTACCAATATAATCAAGTAATGTAGCAGACTGTTTGCTGCACCGATGGAACAGCTGTCTCCACGTAGCATTGCACGAGTCGTCTCTCACGAGACAGTCGACCAGACAGTCTACGAGGACCCTATGGTACGGGTCCAGAGACTGGCCACTCAGGTACTGGTTGGGCAACTTCTTCATTAGTTGATTGAAGGTCACTTGGAGCTTGTTATTGCTTTTATTGAAATATATATCCTGAAATATAAGATAATATTAGTTTATTCATATTTTTCATGTGTCAAGCCACTGCATTTCTATTAGCATGGACGACGGTTTTAGGTGTTGGAAATTTCGTAATACTTTGATGTTTTTTAATTTGTAAGATTTTGTTACCTGTGTTTTTTTTCCTATAGCTATGTTAATTGGTTCTTCCTAATAGTATTTCTGAGGAGTACCCGTGTGACGTAACTGAAATCCACATACCTTATATTTACTTAATTGCTTGATAAGGTCACTTGACAGATCCTTGGGCAGTGCACTTCTCTTGTTGTTCACCATGTCAATCATGGCGAAAAGCTGATCCTGACTAACTTTAGTGTTGTCCATGGTTCCGTGTTCGTCTAGTAGGTTCGACAAGTATCCTACTACGTATTTAGAGTAGTTCTTCAACTCGATGATGGGAAGGAATAGGTCTTGCCAAGCTAGAAAGGGAAAATTCAGTAAATCCAAATTGAAAGTTTCAAATTATTTATAGTTTCAAAGTATTTTTAAAAACACATCTTGGCGTTTTTTTTAATCACATAGTTATCATGACGTTATGTCAGCTGGGTGGCAAGTTAACTATCTGAGACTGGCTTAATATAAAACTGTTAATATTGTAGTTTGTACAATATGTATCAAACAGGGTTTTTTTGTAAATTAAATTACAATTGACTGGCACTTTAAGTATTTACCCCACACGCAAGAAGAAAAAACGGAATACAGATCACTTATAATTTCCATATAATATATTAAATACGCGAACATGTACCTACCGATACTTTCAACTAATAAATCTAAAGTTATCTCATCTTTACCTTGTGAGGTGTCAAAATGACGCGAGATAACAAATTATCTCAACTACATAGTTCTGACCCAAAACAGTATCTTGGCCTATGCCTCAAGTAATTTCACTCTTATCTCTTTTTTATGTAACCGATTTATTGCTGATGAATTAATTAAAAAAGAGTATTGTTTAAAACAATTGTGAATCAAGGATTTACCTTTCAGACCAACAGCAAAATCACTGCTACCACCCTGGCCAAAAGCCCATAACAAGGAGAGTCCAATGGGCGGCCTATTTTGGTAGGAGTTGCGGAGACTAGCACTCTTCTGTATAGACGTGATGCAGAACTCAGGGTAGTCTTGCGCTAGCATTTGCAGCAGTAACCTGTGACCGTTCACAGATTGACCTGGAACGGGAGTTAATGTTATCATATCATAATGTTTCATGTGTATCCTATCATATCGTATCATAATGGTTTTTGGGGCAAAAATAATATTTTCTGTAGTATAAAAGTGCATGATTTATTCTCTGGTTATATAACAATCACAGTCAACAGAACAGCTAAGCAACCAAGCAAGTAACATAGCAGACATCTTGCAATTACTTCTAATTAATTTTGTGTAAAGTCTGACATATGTGTCTTGAAGTTAAAAAAATAATAATAAATACACATACACGAATAACATTATTTTTTGCCTGTCTACCTCATTTTTTAACTGCAAATCATACTCAATATTGTTATGTCACAGAAACCAACAACCATGAAATTCAGATAAAAGTGAAAGTATAATATTAAAGAATGCATATTATAACACAAACCTCTGCTCATATCATTCGCAAGTGATGTAAGAGTGACATCAAAGAACAGCTGAGCATTTGCTTTGCCCGCGTCCTGCAACACATCAGCCAGAGATCTCCTAATCTCCTCGGGGGTACTAGACAGTGGATACAGAGGAGGGTATGAGGAAAATGTAGGGTCATCCACGTCTATCAGAGTCTTGGAGTTGAGGAAAGCTGCTACTTCTTTCAGCCAAACAAGAGGAGCGTTCGAGAAACGGATCTTATTCGTTGTTATTATGTTGGCTAGCTCCGCAGCATCAATCTAAAACAAAAAGTATGTCAATAAAGAACATGGTTGCTGCAAAATAAGCTTGTTTTAGTTAAGAGTTCTTGAGTTAACGGCAGGATTTAACATAAGTATTTCCTATTAAGAACCATGTAAAAACATAATAAAGAATCATATAGTCTGGTAAAATTAAGAGCATGTCATTAGTGTGCAAATCAAAGGATAATCAGTGCATACATTAAACAAGCAGTGATATTATTATGTTGAAATAATTTTCCATTAGCATTTCAATTGCACCTATTGTCTTACATATGGACGAACAGTTGTTATGAATATAATACCATGGAACACTAACTGTCGCTGTATACTTTCCCATGATCTTTTAGAGTATTATTATTTAGTATCTAGGTATCTCAAAATCTAAACTGAATCTGCCACATAAACTTGTAAACATTATATGTTACTAGCTGTTGCCTGCGACTTCGTCTGCAATCCAGGATGAAAAGTAGCCTATGTCCTTCTCTGGGATGTCATTTCATCCAAATCCGATCAGCTGTTTTAGCGTGAAAGCGTAAGAAACAAACAAAATAATATTATATCCCAAATAACATAAAGATAACTGGCGAAATGTGGGTGTGTACCTACTAAGGTCAACGCCCAACCCTTCCGGAAAACAAGGCATGATGTTATCATCATCATCATTTCAGCCGATAGACGTCCACTGCTGGACATAGGCCTCCCCCAAGTACCGCCACCTCAACCGGTTCTGTGTTTCTCGCATTCCCGCGGCCTTCACCTTCATGATGTTTTGTTTTACCCCAACTAAATTTTGCGATTAGGGCAAGGGTACAATGATGATGATATGTTGATCAGGTGGACATCTTACTACTGCAACTGTTACAAATGATGCTGGAAATGTTTCCTCTGCAGCAACAATACAACTGATCATAATTTTTACCCGGATATAATATTGTAAAGTAGTTGTCCTACAATGCGACTGAAATGGCAGGAGTTAGCTGAGTTTTTTCTATATATCTTCTAAAATGATGATGATGTTTATGAGTTACTTACAGCCTCGAGAGCTCCCTCAATAGTCTTTGGGGGCTTAGGTTTGGGAGGCTCGGCATTCTTCTTGTCTTGTTTCTTTTTCTTATCACCTTCTTTCTTTTTATCTTTTTGAGGTTTCCTCTCATCATCAATCTCCATGCCAGAATAAAATGACTTAATTTGAGAGTGGGGAACTGAAAAGTTAGGATATTTTCTTTTAGCAATTAGATTAAATAATTAATCTAATTTAGCAATTAGATAAGACAGCTTTGTAATTTGAAATGGCAAGTAATTAAATTTGTGAAATTATAAAGATTGTTTGTTAAATAGTAATGTTTCATATTTTTAATGAATATATCAGTATGTTTAAACATAACTTTGTAATATTTGTCGGTTGATGGGGTGTGAAACCGGCTTGCCCTTGCCTTAATTAAAATTACTATGAAGCTTTATTTTACAGAATAAATTAAAAAGAAAGAATACTGTAATTACTGTAAGTAATGAATAACAGAACATGTATGTTCCGTATAAAAACCATGGCATTATTAAGAATGAGGAAAATTGATTGATTTTTTAACTAAACAAGTAAAAAGCCGTGTTGTAAGCAAATTTGAAGTTACCCACCGACGTCTTCAAGTTTCGGCCCATTTTTTACGGCCTTCTTTTCGTCCTCCTTAGTTTTAATTTTACCATTCTGTGACTTCTTATTCTTCCCAACAACTTCCCATTGACCACTCGACATTATTAGAGAGATTCTAAACAGATTTTTATTCAGTTCTTTGTAAATAAAGGGAAAGCATCAAAGTAATAGGTTACACGTCAAAACCAAACAAATACCAGAAAAAAAATCAAATGCTGCGATAGGAATCTGGAATAACTTTAGCATAAACAAAACATCACTCAGTATTAAACGTGCTTGGAGTGAAGGCTACTAATGCTCTGAATACCCTAGTGTGCAGATGTTGGAATACGCTAAAAAAACTAAACTACTATGTGATTGGTCAAGAAACTCCACCTTGGACAAAACGTGGCAGGAATATCGTAAATGCATTTTTGTAACATTGCAAAGTAATTTTTATTTAATCACGAATTATTATTACTTCGTATTTTGAACAAAGAAAGTTCATAAAATTACCTAAAAAACAGAATAAACATTTAATAAACTTAGAATTCAATCATTTATTTTTAAAATACGGTTTTCTCTATCTGTGGAACGTAGTGCTGCACCTAATATGACTTGAAAAATTATTAATAGTCGATTGTGGTTGATATTGAAAACCAATTGCTATTTACTGATTAAATGATTTAATGTTAGAATTTTTGACAAAATTGCACTGGTTATTAAAGGATTAGTCTATATTTGGTCTGAGTCTGATACACTGAAACAGTGAACGCATAATATTCACTGCATTGAAACATACACACACAACGCGCATCACTATTCGTCAGTCTTTCATTTGTGAAAAAAGTTGACTTGATATTTTGCTGCTGCTGAGTTGTTTTAGAAATTTATCAATAAATAGACATACGTGCCCGTGTTGTGTTGATGAAATAAACTGTGTGTTACAAAGAGTAGTGGCTAGATAATGGAAGACAAATTGATGTTAGAAGATGTGACTAGCTCCTTGCGAGAACGGGTGTTTTTCGCTGCCAGGGATGGAATGTCTTTAACCCTTTACGCTTTATTATACGAGAAAAACACAGATGAAATTGACGACCTATTAAATAGCGTAAGTACTGATAAGCAAATTTCATTCATGATGTTTCATCAGAAGTTGTATCAGGACTTAGTTTAAATGTCATTTATTATTTCTCATGAGAATGATGATATTCTATTTTTATCGTACAAATTGACGGCGCGTTACCTTTTGCGCGTTACATACGTTCGGTGTGAGTTATTAATTCATTTTTTATGCGTCTCGGAATGCGATTTTGCGTCGTAACGCACATATAGTCTTCGCAACCTTGGTGTACCACTTGCCAGTTTCATTTCCTTGAGTTTGTGCGGTGGTTATTGCGAAAGACTCCGGAGTTCGGGGTCGTACGCTCGTCTATTAAATTAAAATCGTAATTACTACACATATTGCCTTGCCTTGATTGTTATCATAATGATGTTGCAAAAATATGTTTACCTTATTTCAAGCAGTTTAGGTAAATTCCTTGGCACTGTTAATTTGTTCAATAGTTAAACTAGGTATTGGTTGGCTAGGTATATATTAGGTTCATGACTAAAAGCTGTTTACATTAACTTTGTTTGATGTTTCCTCACTTTCATCAGCTTGTCAATGAATCAGCTGTCCTGGGCAACTATTGACAGTGTTTAATTAGTAAATATTTTGTAGTATTCTTTATCTTCCTAACAATCCCAACCATGTAGAAGCTATATTTCACTTGTAAAAGTATCACCTTATAAATAAGTTCACTGAAGTATAAATAAATGATTAATTCAAAACAGAAAAGTCACATACACCAATGTCTTAAATATAAAAAAAAATATAATCAATGCTTATGAATTTGACATCATTTTATGAAATAAACAAAGTAGTATCTTGATAAAGAGCAATATTTGAGAAATAATCCTTCCAATCTGGTATATATACTCACTCACAGTAAAATTATATAGCATACAAACTACTTTGGCCCCTTAAATCAGCTTGAAAAAATAAATATTTAAATATGCATACAATAGTCCAAAACTTGCTGTTTAAAACTTGTACCACTATGAAGAAAAAATTCTTATTATCATGACAAAATACATAAGTCATAATTCTCCTATCCTTATCCAATTTATTTTTGTTTGGCACAACATGTCTCTTTCTTCCATACTTCTCTATTAGCCATCATCTCTGTAGTCACCCCCTTTCTAACCATAATCATCATTCACACAGTCCATACATTGTTTCTTTGGTCTTCCCCTACTCGTGTAGTCATCCAATTTAGAAAAATACAGAAGTATGTTATATAAAAAAAAAAACACTTCCCTTTGTTTTTTATGTACAAAGATGTGGGTTAACGACATGTCAATGAACTTGGGAATATCACGTTTTTGTGTGAACAAAATATAAACACATGTCAACAAACATGTAAACATGTCCCTAGGATTTCTTTTTATGTCCCAATTTGTAGCATTATTGTGTAACAAACCTTATCTTTAAGGCTTCCTGTACACGACCCAGGAGCCGCATCTGCGCCGGACCACATGTTGATTGAACATGATTTGATGATTTTACATTTTCATTCTGAGATGATCTGAAATTCTTTCATCTTGTGGTCCAGCGGTAAAAACGGGTCCTTATATGACGGCGATCTACCCATTGCTCACCGTCCGCAAGCCCGCGACTACCGTTCCCGGGAATCCGCCTGGGATTCCCGACGCCCGATAAAAATATCATATGGCCTAACCCGGGTTATGGTCCATCTCAATCTGCCTAGCCTTTTCACAACTATGTTGGGGTCGGCTTCCAGTCTAACCGGATGCAGCTGAATACCAGTATTTTACATGGAGCGACTGCCTATCTGACCTCCACAACCCAGTAAATGGGTAATACGATACTCATTGGTTAGACTGGTTGTCAGACTTTCGTGCTTCTGACAACTCGTAACGACACACATGACAGCCGGGACCAACGGCTTAACGTGCTTTCCGAGGCACGGAGGAGTCTCGATATGTGAAAATGGACACCCATCCACGGACCAACCCCGGCAAGCGTAGCTTAACCTGATGGATCGACCCGAGCGGGTGTTATTACTTAGCCACGAGCTCCTGGGTTATGGTCCATCTATGTGCCAAATTTCGCTCAATCCCCTTCAGCGATTAAGGCATGAAAACATAACAAAGAGACAGAGTTAATTTCCCATTTATATGCTTATAGTACTAGCTTTTCCCGCGCCTTCACCCACGTGTAGGTCGGAAATTATCCCACGGGAGCTTGCTACCAGGACAAGAATTATCCTATACCACGTCTACCCATGTGATATGCTCTTGGACATGGAGTTGCGGACACCAGCCCGTATATAGTATGGATTCAGTCATTCAGTAGATATACATCTAAATACCTTCACAAACTTTCTTTTAGCATAAATTCTCTGTCCACAGGATGTATGCTGCGATGGAGTCAAATGCACACCTTTAATAGCAGCAGCTCGACACGGCCGCGAAGGTGCAGTCAGGATCCTCTTAGAGAAGTTCAGACCACCAGTCAGACTTGAGACGGAAGGCACCGTTAAATTCGACGAGTATGTTATTGAAGGTTAGTAGTGCCCGACAGGTCTAAGTTTTATATTCGTAAGTCTCGATCCCGTGGGAATATCGGGATAAAAAGTATCCTATGTCCTAATCCAGGTAGGTCATGGTCTACCCATGTGCCAAATTTCATGCAAATCCATTCAGCGGTTTTAGCGTGAAAGCGTAACAAACAAATAAACAAACACTCACTTACGCGTTTATAATAGTTACTAGCTTCCGTCCGCTGCTTCGCCCGCGTGGTATGTCGATAAAAAGTAGCCTATGTCCTTCCCGGTGCTACCTATCTCCTTGCCAAATTTTATCGAAATGCGTTCAGTGGTTTAGGCGTGAAAAGGTAACATACAGACAGACAGACAGAGTTACTTTCGAATTTATAATACTCGTATTAGTATGGATATAGGATAGGATAGAATAAGAAAGATGATATAAATGCAGTATCATCATTATCATCATCTTTGGCAGCCTTGTTCCATCCACTGTTGAGTATAGACCCCCTCCCTGTTGTGCCAAGCCTCCTCCCTTTTCTGCCATGCTTCCCTAGTCTGTGTGAGTCCCATCCAGGTCTTTTCCGCGGTCTTCTGTAGGTCAGCAACCCATCTGGCTGTTGGTATGCCAATAGTCAACCATTTCCATTAGGGCTCTGCAAATGCAGTATACGACTGTTGTATAGCACATCGTCTTTTAAAAGGCTTTGTAGAGCGTCGTCTGTCTTTTTCACTCACAGGCGCGGTCGCAGCCCAAGAATTTGGGGGGGTCACCATTGGTGCCAAGGAATATTTTTAGGGAATTGGTTAATTGAAAAGTACGTAAATCATTCAGTCTCTCGACAGCTTGAATGATTTTGGGGGGGGTCATGAGCCCCAAGACCCCCTCTCGGACCGCGTCTGGTCACTTTACCTTAGTAATGTGATCTCTTTGTAGAACTCTATGTTACCTAGTAACCTACAAAGAGATCACATTCAAAGATGTTTAAATTAAATCTTACAAATATTTCTTATATTTTGATTGAGTCGCAGATGTCGAAATTAAAGGCCGATTATGCTACGTTTTATGATCAAGATCGAGATCGATCATCTATGACGGCTGGAGCGATCACTACTTGAAGCAATGACTTCACAAGTCTTATCGCTTTGTGCATGTGTACGCTACCACTCAGATCCAACTGGTGCAGATTCGTCTGTTCAGATTGATCCCTACATGTTTGCGAGCTAAAGGCTACTGCTTCGTTGCGTATAATACTATCAGTTCCGTTTTCATGAAGTATTTTATCTTCTACTGTAAAATGTTCATGATTCAACTTCCCGACTAGTTTCGAACTCAAAAAGTAGCTCCTAATCATGAGTCTATGTCATGAGCTGATTATACAGCATGATTTAAGTTTCTAGTTGAAGTAGTCGAACACGATTCGATTACCGAAACACGTGTATTCAAAATAAACTGTAAACATAAACATTCACTCAAATTCATAATTTATCACCGAATCTAATTGAATAATCATCGCTGTGTTCAGATTATTTATCACTTGATAGCACCCTTTGTTTGTAATTCTATTTAGTTTTGTCCTGATTTGTGTTTTCTTCATCCATCTTTTGCACTCAACTGCGTATTGGATACCATCGAAGGCATCGCAGAATCTTAAGAAAAAACATTTCGTAGTTATCAATAAATGCCCACGACTCCGGTTTCTCAGAACACAGATTTAATTTTGTGCAACATAATTTTAAGCCAATGTCAAATGTTATTTCTCAAATAAAGCATCGGCACGTCATTGGGTGCACAGACACACAAAGCTCCCTGCAACGGCCAACGCGCTCCTCCGTCGCACAGCGCATTGACTCTCATTTTTTGTCTAAGTCGGGAACTCACGGTTTAAATTTAGATGTGTGAAAGTTTACACACAAAGAAACTGAAAATCGTCTCTCGGAACATTTTGGTACGTATCTGGCCGACTTCCAAACCTCTTTGTTTCCCTGTATTTATGATTTACCAGCATTATAAAGGATTTGCACGTTTGGCATGGCGCGTGGTGACTGGATGCATTTCCTACATCGTAATATTGATAACGAACTAGATCAGCTCTTGTACATGGCATAAACTTTCTAAGAAGTTCTTATTCATATTTTATTCTCGATTGTAGCTTCGTTCCAATACGAATGATTCAGGTTGCTGGTTTTATCATGAGTTGTTAATGAAAAATTCAATGCGTGACATTGAAATGTATTTTTGTATGATATTATTAGCAATAGTGATTAATAAAATCCAGTCATCGTTGAATCGTGTGTGTACGAAAACTGCCTAACCAATCGGGAATCTATCTCGATGTCTCGACCTCAGGAAATTACAATCGACAGGTTCTTATTGGAGATATACCAAAACGGGCAACTTCAGACTTTCATATGCATGATTTTCGGCTTGTACACATTGTATACTCACACTAGACTGACCTGGATGAGGGCCTAGACAAGTGACAATCGCTTCGAAAGCGTTTCGTATTTCTACAACGACTTTCAACAGGATTGACATAAGCTTTTCGATAGCTTATCATCATCATCTGCATAGCCTTTTCCGAACTATGTTGGGGTCGGCTTCCAGTCTAACCAGATGCAGCTGAATACCAGTATTTTACATGGAGCGACTGCCGATCTGACCTCCACAACCCACTTAATGGGTTGTTACCCATTCGATACCCCTCTGGTTGTCAGTCTTTCGGGCTTCTGACAACCCGTAACAACTGTCAAAGATAGAATGACAGCCGGGACCAACGGCTTAACGTGCTTTCCGACGCACGGAGGGGTCTTTGTATGTAAAGATGGTCACCCATCCACGGACCAACCGCGGTAAGCGTAGCTTAACCTGATTGATCGAAGCCCCTTTTCGATAGCTTATGTCAGTCCTATACATTTTCGCCTTTTCCATCATCGTTATCGCTGATAGAATGTCACTTTGTCTAGGGACTCTGGTCTGTATTGTGTAGTAGACTCGACTCATTTTGAACGAGCACGGTAAACACCAGCTAAATTGGAGCATTAATAGCATCTTTTTTGCAGTACTACGGTCTCCTTCACAGAACGGAAATCTCCTTTCTTCCTTCCTTGTTGATGGATGGAGAGGGAGATGCCAAAGAAAAGATGGATGGACTGTGTGAGGAACGATATGAAAGAGAAGGGAGTGAATGATAGGGTGATGGTTGACATGGGAGAATGGAAAGAGAAAACGTGTTGTGTCGACCCCAAGTAACATGGGAGAAGGGCAGGAAGATTATGATGGTGTCCTTCACAGAACAGAACAAGACACAGCGTGTCTTTTTCTTCCATACTTGAAGATGTAGACTTGAGTGGACACAGGACCTGTCCCGACGTCCCTACAGCTACCACGCATTTTATTTAGTACGCACGCAGATTATTCAGTATACATTTTGTGTCTTAAACCATTTCTCAGAATTTTTGAAGTCTTATAATTACCAGGAAATGTACTCAGGGCAATAAGAAACATACAAATGTTTGGTAAAAGCCGTTATACTATAAACGAGTTTTACGTAAGCGCTTATGTAAATATTTATTTGGCTTGTGTTTATTGTATGTAATTGTGTATTGCTAACGTCTTTATTGGATACTAGTCATCTCGTATGGCTTTGATGGCGTGCTCTTCCTGAATTGACGACAAGAACGTTAAACGTCATTAATATTCATACGTTTTTTTCTCTCGTATGGGCAAACGATATAAGAATGGCTCATAATTAGGGGCCTAAATTATGAGCCACTAGCTTTCGCCCGCGGCTTCGCCTGCGCGATATGTCAATAAAAAGTAGCCTATGTCCTTCCCCGGGATGCCATCTATCTCCTTGCCAAATTTTATCGAAATTTTATCGATGTGCGCGGGACGTTACATGACCGGCCGTCAGCTGTTTCGCAGCTCTCTCGAACGTGTATCCATGAGTATCGGGACAGCGACGGATATTTACTTTTTAAAATCTTTTAATGAAAATAAGGTTTTTTATTTGTTGTTACTGGGTCATTTATTTTTGTATTTAAGTCAACTACCCATGGTTTTAGTGACAACGGTGTTTACCCTTGCATACTGTAGATAGATGCGAAAGTAACTCATGTCTGTTCGCCTTTCACGCTTTATAACGGCTGAACGGATTTCGATAAAAAATGGCACACAGGTAAACCACGCATGACCTGGGTTAGTTAGTATACTATCCAGGGGGTCCGTTGCCATGGATAATATTTCCGACCTCCACGTGGGCGTAGCCGCGGAAAAAGGCTATTTAAAAATAAATATTTTTCAGGGGCCACGGCGTTATGGTGCGCTGCGGGGGCTGGTCACCTCGGCATCGTGAAGCGCCTGGTCCGCGCCGGAGCCAATGTAAACCACGCCACAAAGACACTAAGTACGCCCCTCAGAGCCGCCTGTTTCGACGGCCGACTCGACATTGTCAAGTACCTAGTCAGGCATGGCGCGGACATACATAAAGCCAACAAGTATAATAACACCTGTTTGATGATAGCGGCGTATAAGGGACATTTAGATGTGGTAAGTGAATAATTCGTTATTTTTTAATATATCTTTCAGGACAAAGCAATGCCTGTAATGTAACGTTACAGATTCGAGCATTACATCAGTGAGGAAGGAGACCCGAGCATTACAGTTCAATGTCTAATATTTTGACACAACTTGTAGCATCAATGTTACATTACAAGCGAATGCTCGTCAGTCAGGGAGGCAGCATTATCACGTAATGCTCAAAATCCAATGTGTAGCGTTACATTACAGGCGAATGCTTCCGTTGAGGGAGCACCTTAAGATCATCATAATGTTATTAATTTATACTCCTAAATGATAAAATAGCGACTAAAACGCTATGCCAAGAATACGACTGGCAGCAGTGCGAATATTATAATTAAAAGCTCTACGGAAGATGTCAGACTGGTTGCTACGCGTACGCCACGCAGCCCTTCTGACATCTCCATAATATTCCAACCGATGCGTGTACGCATTTGGTCTGCTCTGGCCTTTAATAACATTGTGTACAAATTGCTAATAATGCTCTGTGGTAGAGGTCTAATAGGACACTTATTTTCACCGACAGCCTGATAAGTATTAACAAAAAACAAAGTCAAATAATCTATTTTTATTTTATATTCGACGTGTTCATTAAATTTGAATTAAACTACGTTTTATCATAATGTATCACGGGTTACGTTCTGGGGTCATGTGGTCCAACTTATCTCTTACTTTTGCTTTATAATTACTTGCAAGTTCAGAATATTATCACATACTATATCTATTTGTGGTACGTATTTCTTTGGAAATGCGTACTTTAATGGTGGGGTCAAACTCGAAACTCAAACTCAAAGCATTTATTTCAATTAAACCATTTACAGGCACTTTTGAATTGTCAAAGAGTCGGTCAGTTAGTCAAAAAGTTGAAGCTAGTTCCCCATTCCAAATCGTAGATCTCTATGGAGAAGAACGGGCAAGAAAGTCCAAGGACACGGGTGGGTCCTAAATGAGCAATGATGCTGAGCATGAGGTCCGGAGTTCGATTCCCAGGTCGGGCAATGTGTTATTGTGTTTTTCGAACAGGAATTACTCTCACGGTGTTTTGATTTGTGCCCGTTTGATGGCAACAGGGTCGCCCTCCATTACTTAGGACTTAAAAATAACGGGTGAAATGGGGGTGTGTTATAGATACACCTCTGCCTAACCCTTTGAGGGTTACATGCGTAATGTTACGTTGGAACAATAATGCTACGCACGCACTGCGATTAAACGGATGTTTTGGAATAGCTGAAACCGCCACACAGCGTAATAACACGCAAAGGCATTGTAGGCTGATTGACCGAAACGACAAACAAAAAATTTTGAAAAAAAAAACCTGTTGTTTTGTCATACATTTTTATGTACGTTTTTTTTTTTCGATTTCAAGATTGGTCCCATAGTGAGAGAAGTTCATAATGATGATTTTGATTTTCTGGTTTTTAGTCATTTTAATTCCACCGTGCATAAAAGACATTTTCAGTAAAGCATAAATGAAATGACAAATACCTCACTGTTTCCAGGTACAGTTTTTATTGGACAGTGGCGCTCGCGTCGACGAGCGAGCGCTGTGCGGCGCGACGGCGCTGCACTTCGCGGCCGAGTGCGGGCACGCGGCCGTCGTGTGCGCGCTCACAGACCATCAAGCTAAAATACTCTTTAATGAAAATGGTACGTTCACCTCATCATAATCTTCCTGCCCTTGTCCCATGTTACTTGGGGTCGGCGCAACACGTTTTCTTTTCCCATTCTCCCCTGTCAACCGTCACGCTATCTTTCATATCATTCCTCACACAATCCATCCCATCTCCCTCTCCCCCTCCTTCCATCAACATTTACATTCATCACTCTTTTAGTAACATGCGTTTGGTATGGTATGGCCTGCAATTTAACAGATTAAAGAGAGCGTCCAGACTCTCCAGAGGGCCTAGACAAGTGACAATCGCTGCGAAAGCGTTTCGTTTTTCTACAACGACTTTCAACAGAATTGACATAAGCTTTTCGATAGCTTGTCAGTCCTATACATTTTTCCCTTCTCCATCATCGTTATCGTTGATAGAATGAGTGAATGAATTAGTCCAGAGGCCCTAGACAAAGTGACTGTCTAGGGCCTCTGGACTAATTCATCTGATTGGAATGAGAAACTTGACTGCGAAGATATGACCAAGCTCCATTGAAATAAACCTCAGAGCTTTCGGACGAAATAGTGGCTATTGTTGTTGACTACAGATTGCAGCGAATCAGAAATTTTTGTACGCCTTTTGTGTCAGAGGATCGCTTTCGCCCTTATTTATTTTACTTTAATATAATACGAACATCGGCCAACTACATTTACAAGACAATATTTTACAAAATTCAGTCATCAAACATAACTTCAGACAGGCAGACATACTGACATGATCGCCTACCATTATTCACGAACACATTCATAGTCAGATTTAGCGTCCAACAGCGTTCAGTGTACGAAGAGTGCGAGTCACAGGGGACTCTATGGTCAAAGAAAATCGATCAGTCAAAATCAAAATATTTTATTTCACATAAACCTACATGGGCACTTATGAAACGGTCCCCGTAGTTTTGCCCCTATGACATAATATGGGACTGAAACACTCTTATTTTTTTCCAATTTTGTTTCTTGCTTTTTCTTTCCACAAAAAAAGAAAGAAAGAAAATAAATGAAGAAGTAATAAAAATGAATGTAGGTGACCTATATACAATATAAATGCGCAAAACCTCAGACACCCTAACTGATTTTTAATTCAATTTACCTATTTCAGAGAGAAAAAAATCATTTAAAAAAATATAAAGGATTTATGTGCTTTTTTAGTTTTGGAAGATTCGTATTTGCATTGAAATAAAAGCTATAATTATTCCGCGTATGAGAAAATATAAATTGGTCGAGAACAATTTGTGTTCGTTTACCTATTTTGGCGGGTTTGCGCATGTGATGGCTTGACCTATTAATAAATAGATACGGCAACGTTTTTTAATGAAGATTTTTTGAAAAATGTAACCTTTATTAAAAAGTGGTTTTATTGATTCTTCTCGTTATTCTGATCAAACTATTTTCAGGTTTTGCGTATTTAACGTTACACGTTGTATACACCTTCGCTTTCCCCGTTTGGGCATACCTATTATAAGCATGGTTTTATGTGAAAAGGATGTGCATTAATAGTAAAACTCTGTAGTAAAAATCCAATCTTGTCCAGGTATGACGCCCTTACAATGCGCGGCCGAGCGAGCGCGAGCATCCGTGGTCGAGATGTTGGCGGCGCGACCTGAAGTGTCCCGAGCGTCGGCCATCGAGGCCTACGAGTTGCTCGGAGCATCCTTTGCGAATGACAAGGAGTACTACTGCCTCAGGGTTTGTGGTTTATGGAGACTTGACGGCCTGTTTTAGCCCGTAGTCTATAATAAGATTTTTACGGTGAAAATTAATTTTAACTGTCAAAATAAGGTATTCTGTCCTAGCATAGTTTACAGTGTTGCCAGCACACAAACTACGTTTATTACTTCTGTCGGAATATTATAATATTTGGTAGTATTTACAATTTGAAAGTGTCTTCGGCAGTACGACACTTTCAAAATGGAATGGATCGGTCGCGCTCTGATTCGAGTTGAATATCACATTCACCAATGGCTTTATTTTTATTAAAAAATATTAATTAATCTACAAGATTAAGTTGATTATTTGCTTTTAGCTCACTACCATTCTACAATACAAAATTCAAAAGGTGTTTTTCTTACTGTCAACTTGCCTATTATTCTATACTTTACGGTAAATTCGAAAAATAGACTAATAAAATTAACTTCCAGTTTAGCCGAAACATAGCTTTGAAACTGACCACAAAAATGTCGTAACCCACAGATGGCGTACCAGTATTTACACAGAGCGATGGCGATGCGGTACGACACTCGCTACGGGCTCATACTGAAGAAACCAGCTGACCCTATACCGGCGTACGATAACTGGAAAGAGAGTACAACGTTAGAGGTAAGATAAGATAATATCACGCGAAGGGTTAGGCAGAGGTGCACCTATACAGGTTGTTAGGGTAAACACCGTTATCCTTGCAACCAGTGGCTTGGTTTCATTTATAGAACGTAAAATCAATGGAAAATTACAAAATTTTTTGAATTTTTTTTAACATCTACATTTTACTACAACAGACGGGACTTCATTGCCCTAAGTGCTAGGGCAATGAACTTGTGTCTCAACAAGGGCGGGGGGTGCGGGACGTGACCTGACCGGCCGCGAGTGCGACCCCTCCCTCAGTCAGTCGGCTGTTTCGCTAACGAGCACGGTGTCGGAGAGAAACTTTTAAAAATGTTTTAATGAAAATAACGTTTTTTTTCGTTGTTACTCGGTCATTTATTTTTATATTTGAATGACAAGAGTGTTTACCCTTACACCTTGTATAGTATACCCACATTCAGTGGCGTATTTTAAGATTCAGCGCCATGGGCTTGAAAGGTTTGCCGCCCCTTAAATTAAAGGAAAAAAATAGCAATGACACGAGTCCGGAGTCGCGATGGCATCCGACCGACCGACACGTCGCCGGTCAGTAAGGGCCGAGTCACACCGGGATGGCAGCGGCCGGCAGCGGCTCCCGGCGTCTCCGCGGGCGGCCTCGCGCGACCTCCAGCCCGCACGCGTCTAGTCTCCTATTACTACTAGACTAGTTTAGCTTGTACATTAGGCACGCGGCCGCCCGCGGTGCCGCGAGCGGTCTCGCGCGACCTCCAGCCCGCACGCGTCTAGTCTCCTATTACTACTAGACTAGTTTAGCTTGTACATTAGGCACGCGGCCGCCCGCGGTGCCGCGAGCGGTCTCGCGCGACCTCCAGCCCGCACGCGTCTAGTCTCCTATTACTACTAGACTAGTTTAGCTTGTACATTAGGCACGCGGCCGCCCGCGGTGCCGCGAGCGGTCTCGCGCGACCTCCAGCCCGCACGCGTCTAGTCTCCTATTACTACTAGACTAGTTTAGCTTGTACATTAGGCACGCGGCCGCCCGCGGTGCCGCGAGCGGTCTCGCGCGACCTCCAGCCCGCACGCGTCTAGTCTCCTATTACTACTAGACTAGTTTAGCTTGTACATTAGGCACGCGGCCGCCCGCGGTGCCGCGAGCGGTCTCGCGCGACCTCCAGCCCGCACGCGTCTAGTCTCCTATTACTACTAGACTAGTTTAGCTTGTACATTAGGCACGCGGCCGCCCGCGGTGCCGCGAGCGGTCTCGCGCGACCTCCAGCCCGCACGCGTCTAGTCTCCTATTACTACTAGACTAGTTTAGCTTGTACATTAGGCACGCGGCCGCCCGCGGTGCCGCGAGCGGTCTCGCGCGACCTCCAGCCCGCACGCGTCTAGTCTCCTATTACTACTAGACTAGTTTAGCTTGTACATTAGGCACGCGGCCGCCCGCGGTGCCGCGAGCGGTCTCGCGCGACCTCCAGCCCGCACGCGTCTAGTCTCCTATTACTACTAGACTAGTTTAGCTTGTACATTAGGCACGCGGCCGCCCGCGGTGCCGCGAGCGGTCTCGCGCGACCTCCAGCCCGCACGCGTCTAGTCTCCTATTACTACTAGACTAGTTTAGCTTGTACATTAGGCACGCGGCCGCCCGCGGTGCCGCGAGCGGTCTCGCGCGACCTCCAGCCCGCACGCGTCTAGTCTCCTATTACTACTAGACTAGTTTAGCTTGTACATTAGGCACGCGGCCGCCCGCGGTGCCGCGAGCGGTCTCGCCTCGTCGCTGGCAGCAGCGGGCAGAACCACTGACAAGAGGCGCGTGGCGCGCGGCCGCTCGCGTCACCGCGGGCGGCCTCGCGACCTTTTCAAGCAAAATATTTTGTTTTTTTTCAGGAAGTAGAATCACTCGTCGGCAACGCGCACGCGCTGCACATGGAAGGCCTCGCGGTGCGCGAGCGCGTGCTCGGCGCGCGCTGCCCCGACCTGCCGCACCCCATCGTGTTCCGAGGCGCCGTGTTCGCGGACGAGGCGCGCTTCGACCGCTGCCTCGCGCTGTGGAGGCACGCGCTCGCGCTGCGGCAACACAACGAGGTGACGTCACATTATGTTATACTCTGCCGCCCATGTGTTCCGAGGCGCCGTGTTCGCGGACGAGGCGCGCTTCGACCGCTGCCTCGCGCTGTGGAGGCACGCGCTCGCGCTGCGGCAACACAACGAGGTGACGTCACATTATGTTATACTCTGCCGCCCATGTGTTCCGAGGCGCCGTGTTCGCGGACGAGGCGCGCTTCGACCGCTGCCTCGCGCTGTGGAGGCACGCGCTCGCGCTGCGGCAACACAACGAGGTGACGTCACATTATGTTATACTCTGCCGCCCATGTGTTCCGAGGCGCTGTGTTCGTGTTAAATTAGTGTTCAATAATATTTTTAGCAAATCAAATGAACTAAGGATTTGAGATTCGATTAAATATTTCATTTGCCTTCTGAGAAAGTTGTAAACTCTTAAAATCTAATCTTATTGTTTTTATTTTCAGGTTTCAGTAACAAAGGACCTGCTCAGATTTGCTCAAGTGTTCTCGCAAATGATACACATAGGAATTGAATTACCACTCGCTCAGGTAAATATTATTAGTAACCTTGACTTTATCATTGTTCTATTGTAAGGTCAACAACGATATCACAGAAATATGAACCTTATTTTCAATGTGTTAAAGTGCTAACGAAATTGTGTCTAAGAGCCGTTTGATCTGAATCATATTTCCAGAAATACAAAAACATGTTGCTGCAACAATATTGCGCAACGTTTTGTACTTGAATACACAATCTTAATAATTTGCATGTGTTGCCACTGTAATACTGTATCAATTTACTACTTTATCAATTAGCAGTTTAAGTAAACTTTTGATTGACCGTTGATAATAAAAAGGTCCTAAATAAATGGCTGCATTGGAATTTGAACATTGTCATGTATGACATTGAGGTCGTATTCCCAAAACATGATAAAAATCCGAAATTCTGTATTTAAAAATATTTTTCTATTTACCCAGGTGTGTTTCGTGCTCGAAGCGTGTGCTAAAGAGCTTCGAAGAGGCAAGAAGCGGCTGGAGAAACCTCAAGCGAACCATGACCCGGAATCCCTAGTAGTATGTAGCTACTCTGTAAGAATTGTCACGTTGCTTCTCATGTCACATGTCGGTGGAGGAATATAGCGCCACAAGGTTATTTTAGCGGAACTAATGCCGCCATCTTGTTTTTTGAATACATTTCAAGAGTCATTTCACAAAACAATTGCACAAATGTTTAACAATAGCGCCCCCTTTGACGTCATTTGGGCGGAGCGTCAAAATATCCTTGTAGCAGTGCACGTACGGTAGAGTTACGAAAACCTTAACCATACTTAGTTAGAACCACTAGAACCTTCTCATATTATATTATAGGTACGACGCAAATGGCGATGGAATTTCCGCTATCGACTCTGAAAGTTGATGATGATGATTGATCACTCTGAAAGTTTTCGCGATCGATGGTTTCAGCATGATAGGGTCATTGATCAATTGATAAACCTGAATTGGCTATATTTGTTACGTGTCAAGTAGCGAGTATTGCCTGTTTTAGTACAAAATTTTAGAGATGTAGTTATAAAAGACGTTATAGCGTATTCTTTGTTTCGCCCGGGCTTGCGTAGTTAGATGTTCTTACATAAAAATAGGTTAAAAAGGCGTTTTTAAAATTAAATTTCTCAAAAACGTCACAGTAAAAATAAATTGTTTAAATATCTCAAAAAGTAAGCGTTTTAAAATCGATGTCAGACAGAGACAGCACTACTGCGATTTGACGTCACAACAGGAATGAGGAACTTCGCGCCATTTAGTACAATGGCCGTAGATGTTTTTCCAAAATGTTTAATTTTTCCATTTTCCAACCGTTTTTATTTTTCAGTAACATTTTTAGAATAAGTATTCGTTTATGTTTATTTTGCAAAGTAGACTACAACCCTATTGTACTGTTACTTCAATCAATTAACTCAGCCTATCGCAGTCCACTGCTGGACATAGGCCTCTCCTAGGTTGCCTCACAACACCCTGTCCTCCGCCTTCCGCATTCAGTCTATCCCAGCCACCTTCTTAAGTTAATCGGTCTATCTAGTTGTTACTTGACGGTTGGGTACTGTAACTTAACGGTTGGGTACTGTAACATAACGGTTGGGTACTGTAACTTAACGGTTGTGTACTGTAACAACGGTTGGATATTGTCACAACGGTTGGGTACTGTAACTTAACGGTTGTGTACTGTAACAACGGTTGGATATTGTCACAACGGTTGGGTACTGTAACTTAACGGTTGTGTACTGTAACAACGGTTGGATATTGTCACAACGGTTGGGTACTGTAACTTAACGGTTGGGTACTGTAACTTATCGGTTGGTTACTGTAACATAACGGTTGGGTACTGTAACATAACGGTTGGGTACTGTAAATTAAAGGTTTGGTACTGTAACATAACGGTTGGGAACTGTAACAAAACGATTGGGTAATGTAACATAACGGTTGGGTACTGTAACTTAACGGTTGGGTACTGTAACTTAACGGTTGTGTACTGTAACAACGGTTGGATATTGTCACAACGGTTGGGTACTGTAACTTAACGGTTGTGTACTGTAACAACGGTTGGATATTGTCACAACGGTTGGGTACTGTAACTTAACGGTTGGGTACTGTAACTTATCGGTTGGTTACTGTAACTTAACGGTTGGGTACTGTAACTTTAAGTCATCGGTCGGGCAGTATATTCACTCACAATCCACAATCATGGCTATCTGTTCCGTGTAACGTAGCGAGTATTGACGCGTAGAGTTTGGTGCGCACGTTCATGTTGCAGGACGAATACGAGGGCAACGTGCGCACGGCGCTGTACCTCGTCGCCGTGGCCGCGCGCCTGCTGGAGAATGCGGGGAATAGTGAGGTTCGTATAACTATCTATTTGATTGTCAAGTTTCAGCAGAGAATTTTACCTCAATCAATCTGCCTAGCCTTTTCCCAACTATATTGGGGTCGGCTTCCAGTCTAACCGGATGCAGCTGAATACCAGTATTTTACATGGAGCGACTGCCTATCTGACCTCCACAACCCAGTAACTGGGTAATACGATACCCCTTGGTAAGACTGGTTGTCAGACTTTCGAGCTTCTGACGACCCGTAACGACTGTCAAAGATCAACGAATGACAGCCGGGACCAACGGCTTAACGTTCTTTTCCGAGGCACGGAGGAGTCTCGATATGTAAAGATGGTCACCCATCCACAGACCAACCCCGGCAAGCGTAGCTTAACCTGACGGATCGACCGACGTGCGCCTGTTATTACTTAGCCACGAGCTCCTCAGCAGAGAATTTTACCTTATATAGTTAAATAAACTTGTGAAACTTTACAGATAGGTTGGTAATCGACATCCGAAGGTTGGTACAAAGTTGTTCGGGTCGCACATAAGATTGAGCAGTATAATTGAACAAAAAACCCGACCCGAAGTAATTACTATAGTCGCCGTGTTAAGTCCTGAGTCGTCGGGCCATAAATCGTCGTTATTCAGACCAAGAGTTCCTTATATAGCGCGAAAGTCAGCACTAAGGCAGGATTTTTGAAAATTAGGGGTTATAAAGGGGATTAAAGTTTGTATGGAAGTTCGTTTTCTTCGGCAAAAAAGACCCATTGGGCGCACGGCTTGAATATTTTAAAATATTCAAAATTTACACAAAAGAATTAGGTTTAGTAAATTGAATTTGCATCAAATTTAAATTTATTCACAGGAAACGACAAGTTTAATTCGGCGAGCGATCTTTAGGCTTCGGAACGTGCGTTTACGCAGTGGTCAGACACTGCTACACCTCGCGGCAGACAGACGGACGCCTGTCGACGACTTCCATACCAGTGATGTGTGCCAGTGAGTATATACAACTATGTAGATTAAATATCAGTTTAAAAACAGTTTTTTTGTATGTTTATCGATATATTTATAACATAAACATAAAACAAACAAACAGATTTTCTCAACTCATACTTCAAGTAAACTATCAGCGGTCATTGACCTCAAGAAAATATTTTTTGATTTTTATCGTGTTTCAATAGTTGTGGAATACCAATTGCGGGTGCACAGCAAGCTCACATGTTTCGCTGTACAGACAGAATCTTTGCACAGTAACTAAATCTTATTATTGCAAACTGGCTGCGCCCCGCGGTTTCAACCCGCATAAGTCTCGATCCCGTGAGAATGTCGGGATAAAAAGTATCCTATGTCCTAATCCAGGTCATGGTCTACCCATGTGCCTAATTTCACCTGAATCCGTTCATCCGTTTTAGCATGAAAGCATAACAAACAAACTCACTTTCGCATTTATATTATTAGTAAGATAAGATATACCAGCTGAAGATGTTTTTAATATTCGCAATTTATACACATTACAAAATACAGAGAATCAGTTCTATTTCGCGATAACGATGTTCTTTTTAGTAGTTTTGCGCCCTCTACGTTTCGGTATAATTGCTTACGTGGTTTATACGCTAGTTTCAGTTTTCTAAAAAAAAATCTTTGAATAATTATTTCTATCAGAAGCGTTGTGGTTAAATTGCAATCTAATGATGTATTTTTGAATAAATAAACATTATGTTGTTTTAAGAACCATCACAGAATCTGGCATGTAGATATATCGGTGTTGTTCCCAGGTTTCCGTGCAGCAGAACGACGCGGTTGTTGCTAGAGTGCGGCGCGGAAGTCGACGCGTCAGACGACTCCAGACGGACCGCTCTGCACGTCGCACTCATATCATACCAACTTATACCTGGTCAGTAGTCACACAAAAATTTTAATTTAATTTTTTTTAAATCACAAAAGTCGATGATTTGAAAAAAAAATCACTTCAATCTGCCTAGCCTGTTCCCAACTATGTTGGGGTCGACTTCCAGACTAACCGGATGCAGCTGAATACCAGTATAATCATGGAGCGACTGCCTATCTGACCTCAACAACCCAGAAACTGGTAGTAATATGATACTCCTTGGTAAGACTGGTTGTCAGACTTTCGGGCTTTCGACGAACCATAACGACTGTCAAAGATCTGAAGAGAATGACGGCTGACACCAACGGCTTACGGCTTAACAACAGTGCAATATAACCTACAGGGTCAAAATGTAAGAGGTAGTTATTTTTTTTTAAATAACTTACAATTTCATTGCGGGTTTAGAATTATGTACTGAATTTATGGTAACAGTTTACGCGTTAATGTCCCTGACACCTGTATAATATGATAGAATTCACGTCTATTTCAATACATCAATGAACCTTGCTCTTCCTTCTTCAAAACCACGGATTCTTGGTGGTCTTACAACAGCAATGACCTATTTTCATTTCATGTTTATGTTAAAGTCGAATGAAGCCAGTTCACTAACGTGTGTATAAAGTTTATGCAACGTGTTTGTAACCGTGAAGCGCCGCGACGAGGTTGCGCACACTTTTTAACGATTATCGAACTTATTTTCTTCACGAAAAGGTATAATTTCAGTGCGAGTGTTGACACGTGTCACTGTACGCTGAGATTTGCGGTACTGCACAGCGCGTGTACCTTATTATATAGTAAATAAATTCGATATTGTATTGGATCATAAAAAAGTGCGCGTCGCTTCGAATCATCACATCTACATCGTCACATGCGAAGTACTTATCATAAACCTGACATTACCAAAATTCTGCACCGCGCAGTAGTGTTATCTGGCAGTAGCCCGTCAGACAACACCCGTCTGGTCAAAGGATCCTCCCTTTTCTATGGAGGATGATGAAATTTACACCCTTTTCTCATATCTCTATAATTATATTCTTGCCACTGCAATGACTTTTTTTCATGTTTATGCCGAAGTCGAAAGAAGAAATTTAGTTGATTCAGGCGTGACTTTGCGGAAATCCATTATAAAATACAATCAACGTATTTAGTAACCTATTCAGCTTAACTATTCTTCAAGAGTCTTAAAAAAACCCTGTAAGAAATCGACACGTGTTTCACCTCTCAACGAGGCACCCTCAGGATGACGATTGACCAGTCGCAAACCAGAACACGACGTGTTGTCACACCGAGCGCTGGACGTAGAGTGAACACAGACTAAGTAGTAAAGAGTGAATCATCGAGCAGTAATCCTAAGTTGGCGTGGCAGGCGATTTGTATTTTCGAATGAAGAAACCAGTTTACTGACATAAGGCTGGTTACAGACGAACGGGATCAGTGGAGCGAGTCTCTATGCGCTGTGGTTTGCGAGCTGATCGTGAGCGGCGCGCACGTGGATGCTATGGACGCGGATGGCATCACGCCCCTAGTCGCATCTATTGGTGGTGAGTTTTAAAACCTTTTTCTTTTTTTGTAATCTGCTTTCGAAATAGTACGAAAACATTTTTTTTTTGAATTTTTAGTCTTTCTAAAATCAACTTAATTAATACTGTAATGGAGTAAATGTTTGAATATTTGGAAATAACATCAATTGGAAACAAGGATATTAATCTTAGTCAAATCTGTTCCTAGGGTAGGCGGAAAAACTGAATTGTTGTGGTAGTTAATTGTTTCTAAGTCCCTTATTTTTATTTTTTATGTTTTTCATTTTCCATACACATAAATTATATTTTTAAATATTAGAATAAAAAAAATATAAAAACATTTAAAAATATAAAAAATCATTATAAATCATTATTTTTATTATTACTTAGAAACAACTATTGGAGTAGAGAATATTTACTCGGAGTAAAGTGATAAACAGTATAATTTTTAGATTTACCATACATTTTCGAGGTTGGCATTATGTTAATACGCGTCTAGTAAGTTGCAGTTAGTAAGTTGAGTGTATTTAGTAAGTTGAGTGTATGGATGCGGGAAGCGCAGAACCGGCCGAAGTGGTAGTGCTTGGGTGAGGCCATGTCCAGGAGTGGATGTCTTTTGGCTGAAATTATGAGCGTTTATCTAGCGTAGGCTTATAGTAAAGAAGCGATTGTAACGAAAAGTCGTTTCAATGACGTGGCGTGTGCGTATCGTCTTTTCATCAACGATCGACGAACGCCGAGGACAAGTGACCGATGCGACGGCACTTTTAAATTGTGTGGTATTCCTTAGGTGTACAGTCACGAGCACTATGTATAAACTGAGCAACTCAACACTTAAAGGTGATTGTCTTCCTACAGTTTTTGCAAACATAGTATTTTGGAATCGCTTAGTGAAATAGGTTTTATGTCAAAGTTGCAAACGCTATTCCCCGAGAAATCGCTTTAGAATTTTGCTATATGTCACAGATGGATTGTCGAATCCGCTGTTTTACATAACCGATAGCTGTTTTACAAAACAACTCCGTTATTTAAGTTCAGCTGGATTGTCACTGCGCTATGTTTAATTTTTTTTTTTAAACTATTTTAACGTTTAATGCAGAATAGCTTATCTGCATCATACGCGTCTGGTGTGGCTTCTAATGCCGAATCGGTCGTAGTAACTAAGCTAGGGCACTCTGACCAATTCGTCTAGGTTAGGTTACAAATGTGGCAAATCGCGCGTGTGCCCAGCGAGCGCTACTTCCAAATTGGTCGCAGTTACTTGGTTATTTAGTATTTTTAGGACTAACCTTCATAAAACTCTGATAACTTTATATTAAATTTTTCTTAAAAATCACTGTTTTCATTCATATTACTCGGTCTATTTATTTCTTTTTCGGACGCCATTATTGTTGTTATAATACACAGAGCCAGGAGAGACAACATTTAGAATTACAATCTATAATCTGGAACACCCCTAATCGTCGTTTAGCTGTTTACATAACGGAGCTTTTTCGTAAAACGACTAGCGGTTTTGTAAAACAGCGGTATCGACAATCCCAGCAACACATTATACATAATTAGTGCTTGTGACTGTACAGCCAACACAGCCAATTGAATGACGAAAATCGCATATATAATACTAAAGGTGAACTGAAAGTGCGGTTGACTGAGAGTAAAAAACTATAAGTTCTCGTACCACACACGGTCGATTTTTTATCGTGTACTGGATTTCAACGCACTGCTTATCGCCGAGAGTTGAAAATCCAACAGTGTGTTTTTTGATGCGCTGGGCTGCCACTCTGTTGGTTTCTCAATACTCGGCCCAACACCGAGAGTTGAGAATCCAGTGCGCTGTGGGCTAACTGTGACTGTCCCGCCAGGTCCCGCGGAGGGCGTGGTGCGCGGGGCCCTGCGGCCGCGCCTGTCGTGCCTGGCGGCGGGCGCGCTGGCGGGCGCGGGCGCGCGCTACCGGCCCGAGCACGTGCCGCGCGACCTGCACGCCTTCCTCACCATGCACGGCGTGCGCGCCATGCACTAGCATGACGCATCGCTACCAGCTCTCATTCATTTAGCCAGCGACACTTCGCAAACGTGATGGGTATCGATACTTTAACAAAAACTTATTTTCCAATATCATTCTTCAAGTCTACTTTCGGTCGTTGACCACAAAAAAAAAAACAATAAACCACATTTTTGTTCATCATTTAGGTGCCGATACGCATCATGTCCTCAGTTTCGCTAGATAATTTAATTTGACCTAGTATAAGCCTTCGATACTGCAAGTTTGATCAATCCACTCATTATGTTAATAAATCAGCGGATTTTAATTTTTCATATAACGACGGTATACTGCTCAAATGGATACGGTACACGTTTATATTAGCATCGTGGTGGGACACATAATTATGTGTAACGTAACATGTAATGTAACTTACGCTGAAATTATATGCAGTGTAACATGAAATGTAGCACACGTTGATAGTTTGAAAGCATGTTCGTTTCAGATGTGTCCCCACCAGCTTTGGATATACGTACGTGATACAAGCCCTACAACATTTTGACTTAATTTAAATATATCAACAGCTTTGTAATTTACAAGTTATCTGCTTTAACGATTTGATATTCGAATTGATTAGGCTTCCAGTATATAAGGTAAGTCTCATGCAGAATAAGTCTTAGGACGTCAATATACAACGAAGAAACTGAAAAAAGTCCACTCTTTACACAATACTTTTATTCCCACCACAAAATCATCATATAAAATGATCCTAGAACTTAATCTGTGTGTAACGGCCAAAAGACTTCACAACTCCGCATATAAGTGCGTTGATGACGTCATACCCACAACAATAATGAACAACTCTTCACTAGCCCGTTGTGAAGTCCCTTAGGGTGTGCGCAGACCTGGCGAAGCGCGGTTTTCACTACCAAACAAGATAGTTAATAATAGTTAATTGATTCAGGCGTGACTTTGCGGAAATCCATCATAAAATACAATAGACGAAGATATATTTAGTAACCAAATCCGCTTAACTATTCCAAAGAGTAATAAAACATCCTGTAAGAAATCGACACGTGTTTCACCTGTCAACATCCTCAGGATGACGTTTGATAAGTCAAACGTCAGCGTACTTCCAAATAAATATCAACCTTGCGGTAGTTGAATTTAAGTTGTAAATTTAATAAAATCCATTCTTCTGAGAGCGCATCAAAGCGGACACAGTTACGCGTCTCAGGTTATCTATTTTCAACGCTGTGCTGCGCTTCGTAAGGTCTTCGCCGGCTCCTACTCGGGTCTCAGGTTCGGTTTTAGAACTGATGACAGTTGTTTAATTTACTCACTATCGCCGGACATTTACACCGGTATGAAACTATCATCATATCTCGAAGAGCGGGCTCCAAGTATATCGTATTTAATTTTATAGACCCTGTAATACACCCCATATTATAGCTTGTCAACTATGAAATGACAACCGCATTTTAAGTACAACGCGCCAGCAATACATTTTCAGTATAAGCTGATCTTGCATTGTATAGGATTTCCGTACAATGAGAGGTCAGCTTAAACTGGAAATGTATAGCTTGATATGTAGCTGTGTGTACGTGATATGCGGTAGCGGTAATTTCCGAGTGGACAAGTAATACTACATACTTGGTTTATTACTTTCAGCTAAAATAAAATAAAATGTGTAGATGTTTTAATGTCTTCTGTATTTTTTAAATTATACTATGCTACATGCCAAATATAAAACAATTCAAACTAGGATTTTCCCATTTGTAAATACTACCTTCAAAAAATATAAGCTACATGCTTTGTCTGGAAGCTCAGCCTAAATATAATGTAAGCATGAAATCATAGAAAGATTTGTTCAATATGGTGAAGTACACACATGACTGCAGTGCATTCATTATAACTTGACCCGTGACGCGATTGGTACCACAGACTTTTGCAGAGTTCAAAATGGCGACTGATAGAACAGTACTACCAAGTATGACTGCAAAATTCATTGCTAACAATCGCGTCACGGGTCAAGATAAAATGAACGCACTGTAGAAAATATAACTACAGGCTTGGCTAGAAACTGAGCAGCAAAGTTTCCTATAAAATACTTAAAACAATATACGCTTTCATATAGCCTCAGCAATAGAATGAAACTCAAAATGTTATTAAAAGTATGTAGTTCAAAAGAACACAGGGCTTTAATGTGTTCAGACGATATTGTCCAAAGCGTGGCTCAAACTCTAGAATAGTGGAGAAACGATTAAATGAAATAAAATCGATTAAAATAATCGACTAATAATGATCCGTCATTATAATCGAATCGTAGGGGACGACGTATTGTGATAATAAAATAGAATATTAGCTTTAAGAATAGAACGAACATTGCTAGTAATGCCTTGATGAGGCAGAGTATATTGGCATGTTACCTTGTTAGAGAGAGACAGATATAGGAACGACGCGTTTATTTACAGACTTTGTATATAGTTATTTTGTTAATATGAACGCACAGAATCGATATAAATTGACGAGAGAAGTTTTCTTTGTGAATAGTTTTGACCAATTGTTAACGTACTGCTGAGTTATCGAATCGGTTGAATATTCACAGAAATTGGCGGTAAAGTTCCTTCTTTTTATTTATCCAATTTTCTTTGTAAATACAATTGATTTCGAGGAATTTTCTTTTTATAAAAACCCAAATATATCGCTAAGTACTTTTTAAAATATTTATTATACTTTCTTTATTATATTTTTCGCCAATATCAACTTTAGAAAAACTTCTTATCCTGCTGAATTAACCACTACTAAATATCAAAGATTGCTTTAAAACGTTGAAGGCAAAGCCATTATTAATTTTACCCAAATAAAGTTAAAAACAACCGGTCGAAGTGATTGGTATTTTAACGCCTTTGCATCGCACAAATTATCACTTAGTATAAATTATGGCCTAGAGGACAATTTGTTAGACTTGTAATATTCCTTAATGTACGGAAAGTAGTTTGATGGTATAGGTCATTGTATAGTGGTTGATTTAAATTTAAATTCTAGTCAAAAATATACTTGTTAGCATTTCTGTAACATTATATGGAATAGAAAACTGTACTAAGCGCCAACGTTCGTAGCAATAGCGGTCATGTGCGATTCATCAAATAGTTCCTTTGCCGTAAAGTTGGCTCCACTGTGGAATTAAAAAAATGACGTATTAGGTAGCGCCTAGCGGCGTAGCGTATTCGTACTGGTCCAACAACAGTAGAGCCAGCATTACGGCATAGGAACTATTTGATTAAACGCACAACAAGGGAGCAAGACGTACTACATAATCAATGTCCTACCCGCTCGTTTGAAGACCGCGACTGCAACGAATATTAAAGTTTACTATGTAGCTACAAAAATGTTGATGTATAATTAGAATGAAACTGATTAAAAAGTAAAAGATCGGAGTTGAATGTCTAAGCGAGTATTTTTAAAAATGTTCCAATTTTGACCGTTTGACATTACGATGTGACACTTGAAAATAAGTGTTTAGTTTTCATTGCGTTTTTATATTGCATGCTTAGCAAAAATTCGATGAGCATATCTTAGAAATAACGCAATGACGCAATGAATGATAGACAAATAGTTTTTCTGTAGTTGAAAAATATTATATTGACTACCTCTAAAGGAATTGTCTCTCAATATAATAATTTATCATTTAAAAATATAGGCTGATATTATTGGTAGAAACAGAAGTCAATATCTTAATGTTCTAATCGTAATGTTTTTAATTATTTCAATAATTAAAAATAATTATCATTATTTAAATAATGACTATACTGAGTATAGCAATATATTATTTGCTTTTGACATTTTATGAAATTTTTATTTGATCAATATTTTCTTACTCTTTTTATATATTGAGAGTATTTGAGAGGTCACAAAAAGAGTCGTCCTAAATACCTCTAAATATATGTATAATTAATTTGTTTGTATCAACCAAAATATATTTATGATAGTGACTACGTATACTGTGTATAGTATATTATTTTTCTATAAATTCAGCTATTTTCTTAATCAATGCCATGATATTGTACTTATTCTACGTACCTGGTTTGTGTACAATCTCAAGCAATAGTTTAAAGGGATATTAATCATGAAATACAACGACGAGCAAAAAAACACGCCCAGCTGCACAATTTACAAAGCAATATTTTTAACACATTATTCTTAAGGTGAGTATTTTTGCTCGCCACTGTAAAGGTAAACAGAAAAACTGACTATTATGTAATATTGTACAGCTTATTATAAGGTAGCTAAGCCATTGTGTTATGCTAATTATTCTTTGACTCAAAACATACATTAACAAAATAAAAATAACACAGCGTGCCAAATGATATTCATTTTTATCATAATTAACCAAAACATTGATATTATTGTCATAGACTTAAGACCAGAGGGGCAATTACCGTAATTTTTAAAAAACGTTCGCATTCGCATCTCATTCGCAATCTGTCAAAAATACAATCGATTTACCTACATTTTTGACAAGTTTGACAGATTTTGAATGTGATCGTTTTTTAATTATGAGAATTATTGGCCTTCTGAAATACAGCCATTTTTTTTTAAAGTTCCGAAACGGAAATGAATAACATAATTACTGTGTAACATGCATATCTTTCATTTTGTGTTCAATTTTGTTTGATAAGATAATTCTGAAAGTAAGAGATATTCTATAAACGAACGGTGTTATAAAAATAATTGAAACAATGTTTCGCATTTACAGTAGAATGAATACCGTAGGGTAGTTGGAAATTAGAAAGTTTAAATGAAATCGACAATGCAGTCAGAATAAGAACAGGCCTTAGACAAAGTGACAGTCTTATCAGCGTTATCGATGATGGTAAAGGCAAAAATGTATAGGACTGACATAAGCTATCGAAAAGCTTATGTCAATCCTGTTGAAAGTCGCTGTAGAAAAACGAAACGCTTTCGAAGCGATTGTCACTTATCTAGGCCCTCAGATGCCGTATGGGGAAGTGTCAAAGCCATCATTGTTCCAGTGCGAAAAAGAGATGCAGCTATGAATCACATCCACGCATAGGTTTTCCGGTATTGTCCTTTTCCAATTACAATAAATACAGCTAGTTCAATGTCCTCATCCTAATAGGAAGTTCTTATTTTTACCGCATTGTGTATATAATTTTCTTGGAAACTAAAATGTGAGCTGTATATAAATCTAGATAGACCAATTTATCACATAACGTCTAAAATTCATTAAAAAACTATACTAATAAGTGTGTGCTAAGGCAGCTTACAAACGAAGGAGGCTTCAGTTCCAATATACGCTTTACCAACTCCTGAAATAAAAAAAAACATTTAGATACAATAGCTCTTACAATTTTTACAGAAAATACGCGGCAGTTATGTCCGTATATTGAATGATATCTGTTACTGTTGTCGAGAGACCATATTTTCAAGGTTGAAAATATTGTGAAAAGAAAAAAATATAAGATGGACTAATCCACGATATCTAAAAAATTTTTACTCGTTCCTGTTGATGTCTTAAATACACTGGCAATCACAGCAAGTCGACTGGCGGCAAGTAGACTTGCTGCAATTAGACTTGCTGCAAGTAGACTTGCTGCAAGTAGTTATCGACTCAACCTGACTAATAGTCAAATTGTGCAAAAGAACCTGCCAGTCTTTAGAGTCCATAGTCCAACTTATGTTTTTTAAATGGAATTGTATGGAAAGATTTTGAGTCTATGGAGGCCTATCTATAGTGGTAATTCTACGTCAGAATTAGAAGAATTTAAGCTATTATTTTTAATGCAAATTATCTTGATGATTATAATTACTTGAAGCAAGCAAAGTCGCGTGCTAATGCTAGTCACAAACGCAATGTGATCGATGTGGGTGTATCATCTAAAAGCCCGTTATGTATATTATTGTAAATAAGATTATTTATCTGGAGTTTAATATAGTGATATTTTTTGTCAAGACAATTCGACAAATAAAATGTTATATTGATTGTTTTTGTTTTATTTTGTTTATCCTGTACCGTTGCTCTGTGGTCATGAAGCCACTTATAATTATAGTAAAACCACCTATTATCGAAACGGTTCGATTCCATTGATAAAATTTTGTAAGCCATCCCTGCAAGGCTTTTTGAATATTACGCATTAGAAGACTAAGGCAGCGTCCTATTTAAAAGTGATCGCCGCGCGAATACGCGATCAGTCGCGAGCTTCTTTCACTTTTTGTTCGGAAATCCGGAAAGCGTCCTCAGTCGGCGCCACCACGCGTTCAGGTTACACGAAAACTTCCAACAGTCGTTTAGTTGCTGGACGATCCCTTTAAATAGGACGCGGATTCATATCGTTATTGTGGCGATTAATACTCCCCGTATGATGGACGATTGTAAATTAATAAAATATAAGTAAAAATCTTTTTAAAAACAAACTTTTAATTAACTAAAAACGGGTTTGTCACGGCCACCTTCCGGCTCCATCATCAGACCCTGAACACCACCTAGTGTCAAAGCATTTGTTAAAACATAGCTAATGAGTCTAAACACGATGGTGCTATCTTGTTTGATTGAGGAGTTCCTATGGTCAACTTCCAGCTCCATCATCAGACCAGGTCCATGGTATCATTTTTTCAAAATGTCTCGGTAGTTATATAAGCATGCCACAGATATTATAATACTACGTAAGCATGCTAAGTTTCAGCTCGATCGGATGCCAGGAAGTGCTTGAAAAATGAATGACAATTGGAGTAACCGGAAACACATACGAACAGAGCAAGCTAATATAAAGCTTGTAAAAATTATCGAAGAAGAGAGTAGGTAGGTACGGTCAGAAACCGTGTCTTAATTGATTGCTATAACATAGGTACCCCACGCTGTAACAAGAAAAAAGAAGACGCATTTGCCGTCTGTATTCTCAATGACATATTGTAAAATATCCAAAAAGAGAGTAGGGACTGCAGCTGCGCCACAATACCCTGTCCTCTGCCCTACGCCTTCCGCACTCAGTTTGTCCCAGCCACCTTTTTAAGGTACTACGCTTGCCGAGACGCGGTCTCCTCTCCAGGCATCGTCTGCTCCACCGGCTATCGCTGCTTCAACAAACATGGCCAGCCCACTGCCACTTCAGTTTGCTTACTCTGCAAGCTATGTCGGTAACTCCAGTTCTTTTCCGGAGAACTTAATTTTGATTTTATCCTTAAAAGAAACATAGCCGAGCATTGCCCTCTCCCTATCGCCTATTGCGCTGAGCGACATGGAATTTGAGCCCGACTGTCAGTGTCCACGTTTCGGCGCCATATGTCTTATCGGGCAGGTTGAAGATTCTTTACGAAGCGAAAATGACCACGACCAAAGGATTTTTGAAAATTCATGAATAATTCAGGTGTTTAAAGTGGGTGTGGACTCGTAGTCACACCAGGTTGTAACACAAGTGTGACTAACAGGAATGATTTTCCTGGGTTGCGGACTCGTGGTCACACTACGGCTAATATTTCTACACCATGTACCACTTGTCATTTTCAACTAGTGTGGTGAAATAGGTAAGTAACTTATGTATGAAAAAATACCTGTGGTACGTTCCAGGGACTATGGAAGGGACCACGGGTCACACACGGAAAGTTCGTTATTTTTGCCGGATATTCCTTGGAGCACACGGCTTTTCCTGAAATATATCACTACGTAGGTATCTAGTATTTTGTATATAGGCTCACATAACATTCCAAGTTTTTATAATAATTAGTACGTTCGTAATGACAGGTGGGAATGATCACAATGGCAGTGTAAGCCACGACGAATCGACAATGAGCCACATCCGTGTGAATCTCATAGAACAATGTTGCAGTTGACAAGGAGAAAAAATCCTATGTTATGGTTTCAGAGACTAAGTCAGCATCATCATCTGCCTAGCATTTTCCCATCCATTGTGGGGTCGGCTTCCAGTCTAACCGGATGCAGCTGAATAACAGTATTTTAGATGGAGCTACTGCCTATCGAACCTCCACACCCCAATTACTGGGTAATACGATACCCCTTGGTAAGACTGGTTGTCAGTCTTTCGGGCTTCTGAGGACCCGTAACAACTGTCAAAGATCTCCAAATTACAGCCAGGATATACGGGATAGTGTGCTTTTCGAGGCACGGAGGAGTCTTGGTATGTAAAGATGGTCACCCATCCACGGACCACCAGACGATGGACAATTCGTCCGCGGATAATTTGGAATCGTATGGAAATCTAATGCCTACGTAGGACAAAATGGCCACAGGATTTCAATCCAGTTTTAAAGGGGTTCCTTGTTCTACGGAAACCTAATATGATAATATTACCTACTACTTTTGTTATGATGATGATAGTATGTGATGTGGTTCTATAGTTGGGGTCACGACGTCCCTTCCACTGTCCGCACAACTCTTAGTCACCCAGTCGAGGGGTTGCATACTGGATTGGATTTCCGTATGAAGAAACCAGATAATTATATTATTATGTACAAGTTAGTAGCAGCCCAGAGTCTGGATTTGTGCCCGGTTGAAAGCAATAGGCTCGCCCCCTGTTATCTAAATGGGAATGGGACTGGCGAAATGTGGGTCTACTATAAGTAGGTAGGGACACCTCTGCTCAGTGTTACCAGATGAAAAAAGAAAGCTACCGTGTTGATGGATTAAAAATACCGTGTTTCAGACCCAAAATACCGTAGACATATTTGAAAAATACCGTGTAAATTATCGTGTAAAAAGCAAAAGAAACAACCATGAATATTCAATATTTGTATTAAAAATTATAATTAACCACTTTCTTATTTTTTTTTTTTTAATATTGATTTTAATTTTGATCATGGTTAGACAAACGGACAAAATAGAAGCCTTTTTGTATTTAGTCATGTGAAGATTACGTGATTACGTGTGTACAACATTATGGGAATGACCACGCGGCGGCGTAGTGTAGTATGCAAAGCAACACAATTGCTACTGCTAAAGACATTATAGAATCTTTTAAAGAACTCGATGTAAAAAAAACTGCTGACCTTTGGGGATTATCAGTACATACCATGTCTTCAATAATTGATGTTATTTCACCCTTTTTGGCAATTGTTTTTAACTCTTGTATTGCATCTGGTGTATTTCCTGATCTGATGAAACTTAGCAAAGTGATTCCACTGTTCAAGTCTGGCAGCACAACTGATCCCTCGAATTTTCGGCCTATTTCGATTTTACCTACGTTGAGCAAAATCTTTGAAAAATTAATTTTTAAACAGATGTTAGGACATTTTAATGCACATAATTTACTCCATCTAAAACAGTTTGGTTTTACAAAGGGTCGTTCAACTACAGATGCGGGCGTGGAATTACTGAAAAGCATTTTCGAGGCCTGGGAGGAGTCGCAGGATGCTCTTGGCATTTTCTGCGACTTATCCAAGGCTTTCGATTGCGTACATCATGATACTCTCATCAGGAAACTGTACCACTATGGTATGAGGGACAAGGCTCTCGACCTTCTGACTTCTTATCTGATCAACAGAATTCAGAGGGTCGATGTTAATGGCAAGAGATCTGCAGGATCTTCGGTCACCATGGGCGTTCCGCAGGGTTCAATTCTAGGTCCTTTCTTATTTCTCATTTATATTAATGACTTGCCTTACCACATAAGGGATAATCATAAGATCGTTTTATTTGCAGATGACACATCCCTCATTTTTAAAATCAAACGTCAGTTAGTCAACTTTGAACAAGTTAACGATGCACTCTCTAAAGTTGTGCATTGGTTTAATGTAAATAATCTTCTCTTGAATGAAAAAAAGACTAAACTCATTAAATTTTCAACGCCAAATGTCAGGCAGCTATCTAACAATGTTAAAGTTAATGGAATAGAGTTGGACCCCGTTGAATCGACAGTTTTTCTTGGAATAACCATTGACGGTAAATTACAATGGGGCCCACACATAGAAAAATTGTCAGGTAGGCTTAGTTCGGCCGCCTATGCCGTTAAAAAAATTAGACAGATAACTGACGTAGATACAGCCAGAATTGTTTATTTTAGTTATTTTCATAGTCTTCTGTCTTATGGGATTCTTCTCTGGGGAGCCTGTGCGGACATTAATGCTATCTTTGTTTTACAGAAAAGGGCTGTTCGAGCCATTTACAACCTAGGTCCAAGAGATTCCCTTCGAGAAAAATTCAGAGAAATAGATATTCTGACTGTAGCCTCACAATATATATTTGAAAACCTATTGTACGTACACAAAAACATATCAAAGTTTAAGAAAATGTCCGATATTCATAGTTTAAATACCAGGAATAAACACAATCTTGCTGTACATCGCACTCGTCTCCACAGAGTAGGCAACTCGTTCATGGGTCAATGTATACGCTTTTACAACAAACTTCCCATTGACATTCGAAACTTACCCATTAAACGATTTAAAAGCTGTATTAAAACCAAACTTTGTAAAAAAGGGTACTATAAAATCTCAGATTATTTAGAAGACAAAAATGCATGGGATTGAGCTGCTCGCTCTGCTAAGCATTGTGACATTTTGAATATTATGGAAAACCATAAAAATATACCTACCAGTTTTATATACAAATTGACATTATTGAATATTATATAAAAAATGACATGATGATTACTTGTAAAGTATTGTTTTATTGTGAATGTGAGGACTATGTGGATATTTATTTTTCGTTCTGTTAGTTTTAGCGAAGGTCTGGCAATTTGAGAACTTTATGCGACCTACCCAAATGTCCTTTCTTTGGTATTGTTCGTCGAGTCGTTGAGCTCCTAAAGTTCTGAGTTGAGCTCCACTATTACTGACAAATGCTTGCACTGACTGGACAGGTCCACTCAAATCTGTGTGGTTCTTTCCTCAAAAGACCATTTCAGACTCTAATCTACATGGTCCTCATATGGCCTGACCAAGATTATGTCTGGACTTTAAAGGAGACGGTGACCTCTGAGTTTGTTTCGGCCTTTCTTCTCAGAGTAGTCAGATAGGAAACGCCGACCTCATCTAGCTTATTTTTACAACTTTTTAATATGACGTGTAAAAGTGATTCCAATATCCTATTTACAGAATAAACAATTTCATTTCATTTCATTTCATTTCATTTCATTTCATTTCATTTCATTTCAACAAAAACTAAAAATGCGTTTTGTTTTACGTATTGGCTTTAATTTTATTAAATTACAGTTACATAAATTACACGGTAGTTAATATTTAAAATTATCGTAGAAAATTACACGGTAGTGAATCATTACCGTAGACCGTGTATTGGTCAAAAATACCGTGCATCTACGGTAATTACCGTGTACCTGGTAACACTGCCTCTGCTTAACCCTTCGGGGAATAAAGGCGTGATGTTATGTTATGTTATGTTATGTAAAATTAGGTATTAAATTGTGTTCTCCAATTAGTTGGATAACTAGGCGCCATTGTTTTCGGCAGCGTGCCTTCGAGGTGAAGGTTAGTGTGCTAAGGTATGTGTATGTGTATCTATGTAGGTTGTTCGTTTGGGCTCCGTTATATACCGATATGCGGGTTGTGACTGGTACACACGGCTACACATCAAGCTATACATTTACAGTTTATGCTGATCTAGCATTGTATAAGATTTCCGTACACTGCGAGGGCAGCTTATACTGGAAATGTATAGCTTGGTGTGTAGCCGTGTGTACCTACTTACCCATCATCATCATCATTCTCCTGCCCTTATCCCAATTTATTTGGGGTCGGCGCAACATGTCTCTTTCTTCCATACTTCTCTATTAGCCGTCATCTCGGTAGTCACCCCCTTTCTAGCCATATTATGTTT
The DNA here is from genome assembly GCA_947522985.1 of Lithophane socia. Classification (NCBI taxonomy): domain Eukaryota; kingdom Metazoa; phylum Arthropoda; class Insecta; order Lepidoptera; family Noctuidae; genus Lithophane; species Lithophane socia. Next base: position 12,448,212 of record OX383268.1, on the reverse strand, counting down.
CACACAGTCCATCCATCGTTTTTTTGTTTGTGTACCTACTTACCCATTATCTACATTTTTTATTAATAGATCCTACGTCAAATTTTCGGAGAAATCGATACCTATTTACATTTAAAACGTAATTTACTACATTCGTCTGGAGTGGTCGCAAGCGCTATAACCTACTGCTGAGCATGATGTCCTGGGTTCGATTCCCAGGTCGGTCAAAGTGTTATTGGGTTTTTCCTTCAGGAATTTCTCAGTAGCAGCCCGGAGTCTGGATTTGTGCCCGATTGATGGCAACAGGCTCGTCCCTATTACATGGGATCGTAACATAACTGGCGAAATGTGTATGTAGGTACCGTGACTATCTATAGGTGCACCTCTGACTAAACCTTCGGGGTTTACAGCGAAGATGTTACGAATAATCTTTAACTATATCTATACCTACATATTATAAATGAAAGACGCTTTTCGTATTTGTCTGTACCTATGTCCGCGCTGAGGCCCTAGACAAAGTGTCATTCTATCAGCGATAACGATGATGGAAAAGGTAAAAATGTATAGGACTGACATAAGTTATCGAAAAGCTAATGTCAATCCTATTGAAAGTCGTTGTAGAAAAACGAAACGCTTTCGAAGCGATTGTCACTTGTCTAGGCCCTCTGTTCTTCTAAACCACGCAACAGATTTTGATGAGGTTTTTACCATCATCCTTTAGCGAAGTTATTCCGGAAGTAGTAACGAATCCTTACAAAATTGCGAAGTCGCATATCGCCTGCAACACGACTGTCTGTAGTTACTTAGGTAAGTAAGTATAAAACATCTTAGAAAAAGACAAAACAATGAATTTTAAAATTCCGCAAGTAATAAGTAGCTAACTACGCAACAACTGGCATTGTCAACGAAGCATCGGGTTATCACATAAAAACATCGGATCGGATGGAATGGTGGATCGGACCTATGGAAATGGGATTAAATGGAAATAACTCACTGTTACCTAACCACGGCGTCTGGGGGTTACTACTAGTGATGTGCCACGCGCTTGCACAAACTGCATTATTCGGATTTCGTGGGTTAGTCAAAAAAAATGCTAGTTTTCTGGCAATGGAAGTGGTTGTAGGACTTCTTTACATTTTTAGGGCAAACTTTTCGTTTTCCGAAACCTCTATAGGACCGGTATTTATTACAAAATAATTTCTTAAACTGTTTATTGCGAAGTCAGGTCTTCTTATTTTTGAATCAATCGAGTACGTACGAGTAGGAACGTCTTTGAAGCAACAGATAAATCGCTGCTTTTTAAATGAACTTGGCCCACTACTGATAGCTAAGATGTTAAAATATACTTAGCACCTACATTACAATCTTATTGAAATAGCGCAAGTTATTGTAAATAAATATCTTAGACCAACAAAAAAACCTTCTTTTGTTGGTCTGAGATAAATATTGCCGTCACAAAACCCCCGTTTCCCCAAAAGAGTAACAAGTACGCGGTTAAGTATTTCAAATTATGCGGATGCCTCACCAGACGCGGATTACCGCACATCCCTTGTAGCAAGACGTTCGTCTGGAGCCCACTTCCACTTTCAGTTTCTACAAGTTGGTCGAACAGCAAACACGCATAGCGCCTTACGCAACTTACCGCGCCCGCATGCGTCTGGCTGGCACACTTAAAAAAAACATTTCAAAATTCGAACGCAGATAAAGAAGTATTTGCTTATCTGTTTGCGCAAATCGTGTCAAATTTTCGCTACAGATTAACAAATTTTTCGCGGCATTTTGTATTTTGTAACTTTGTTTGCGCGGGAATTATTTTCGGTGTTATTTTTCGCAATTATACAGTAATGTGTTCGAGGATTAAGTGTTTCGTTGTTGTGGAAAACTGTGATGTGTTTGTTTCGTGAAGTGGACCATAAAAAAGCATCATCTGTCGAAAAGTAAATATGTTTTTATTCTTTGGCGATTAACATTTTTTTTCAGGTTTTTAATATGTATAGGTTTTTTATAATTATTTCCTGGTAGATACGCGAATAAAAGTGCAAGTAGGTATTTATTGTAATTTTTTAATGGACCGACAGGACCAGTTGCCATAATAAGAAAAAAATAAGTGCATATGCTTACCTCAAGCTTCGGTTCGATTTCCGTCTCTACTTATTACTAGTATTACTTATTTAAAATGTCCGTTATTAATACTAATAATTAAAATTAACAAACCCAAGAAAACATTAATTATGTTACTAGGTACTCAGACCTTTTTAAAAGGTAGTTCCATTAAACTATTAGAAATAAATAAGCCTCTTCCTCGTAAAGCCTAAAGTTATGTAGGTTAGGTAGGTCTGTCTATTTAGGGCTCCATTATATTTTCAGTTAACCTTTGTTTTCTCTTTGACCTGAGTTTAAATACCTATACATGGGTCCCGGAGTGAGGAAGAAGTCCATCAGAGGTCTAGAGGACAATAGGTCAACTATGACCCTATGATCTTTTGTATTGCACAATGCTGTGACTTCTATGACGATAACGACATTATACCTAATCATACTAGCTGCGTCCCGCGGTTTCACCCGCCTAAGTCTCGATCCCGTGGGAATATCGGTTTAAAAAGTTTTTTATCCTATGTTCTAACCCAGGTCACATGGATTTGGATGAAATTTGGCTCATGGGTATCCAAATCCATTCAGCCGTTTTAGCGTGAAACAAACAAACTCACTTTCGACTCTATAACATTACTTAGCATTGTTTTTTTATTAATAGTAGGTATGTCTCTCTCATTCTTCAAAATTTAATGAAAATGCTAGTGAATAATACTAGTACGTTTTTATGATAGTTTCACTAAAGAAACAATAACACACATAAACATCAAGTAACTTATTAAACTCAACTAAGTCAAAATTAAAATGTCACTAAATGGTAATGCCCCTCCATTACCATTTAGTGCCATTTTTATTTTATTAACTACGTGATCAAAAGCAGCATAATAGAATAAATTAGCAGACGATGGCTAAACACAGCTGTTTGCAAAATTATTAAAGAAATGATTCAATAGGTCACGACAGTCGCCAGTCGGCGGTTTGCAAAATCTTGGCCAAACTTCAATCCTTTGAACCTTTGAGTGATTTCTGCCATTAAACTACACCGCAGACTACCTGCAGCTCTCCTTTCTCTCATAATCCATCCAAATGTCGTCTTCAAAAGATTGCTTTAGCGATAAGCCCGCCCATTGTGTCACCGCTTGTAAAATCTCTAATTTTTATGATGTAGGTAAAAGTATTATATCTACCGTAGGTAAATTAGCTTTCATATAAACATACAGACATGGTTTACAAAACATTATGGGTTATAATGCAGTACCTACCTGATGAAGATTTTGCCTTCTAAACACGACATTCAATTGAATTGAGACAAAATAAATTGAATTGGTCATAATAAGTATATTTTTATGATGCTTTTATTCGACTCTACCAAACGAACTATTAATATATTTTTATAGATTCAAATACTTAAAACTATATATTTTATTACAGTTGTTTTCCTTTTCTTTTAATGATTCTGTATTAACCTTTACACCGAAAACAAACGTGACCTATTTTCGGCCAAAAAACGAACCAACTGTTTTCCGTCGGACTCGAAACAAAATGGCTAAATTATAAGGAAGAATGTATAGTGACTTACTACTCTGACACCGCATAGTCCTACACACCCGTAACCATTGGGTTGTAGTTGTAGGTAGATCTTTCTATTTCACAGTTATTTAAATCTTAAAGGATTGACAGAAGGAAATAAAATTCCTGCATCAGTCTTTTGCCTTTTGGTTAATCTTCCGATAAAAGTCGCTTGAAGGGTGACCATTAATAGGTATAGCGGGTACTGGTATGTCCGAAAGTCATCGGAGATTCCAAAGCTCCCCCTCCTCCTTTACTTGAAACTGAGGTCGGCCCCTGTATGGTTACACTCTCAATTCCTTCCACCTTCATGGACCGAGGATACCCGTAAGAATTTCCATACAAAAGAAAGGTCACAATATCGGTCCCTGCGGAGCTCCATTATTGTTCCTGTGCTGTGTACCAATTTTAATAACCGTTTTTACCACTGTTCACTCCAAAAGTGAGGAATGTCAGTCGTTCTCGTTCCCACCTACATACACACCCACAATCCATTTTTATGTCTGTCCAGTCATTAGGACAACGGTTTTGGCAGTGGTCATTATGACATAATAGATCTCAAAGGCGCCTGCCTATATCTGTCTAGATCCACCCACTAGGTACTTGTGTTAGGTACACGTTACATTGATACTGTTTCTTTTTTTATTCGGAGTTTAAAAAGAGATAGGAAGTATGTAGGTATAGAATGAGGCACATGTGTCGAAAGAATATAGAACTAAAAGAAATGAGACAGATCTAAGGAACGAGATGGGTGATATGAAGGAAGGTGTGCTAGGGACCAGAAATGGAGGAAATAAGGAAATATTGAGATGCCGACTGAAAGAGACGTGTAAAGGCATTGATATAGGTACTGCATCGACTCTACGTTGAGGAAAATTCATTGGAAGGCAAATTTAGTCTATAGGTATGATGAACAGGGTGACAAGTTTTTTTTTTTTTTTTTCCAAGTTCCCCATCTTCCATAGAAAAGGGAGGATTCTCTGACCAAAAGAAGGGAAATAACCGTACCCAGCGTCGGTCTGGGACCCAAAAAGCTACCGGGATTTTTTGAGGTTCGAAATAAAATAATAATTAATAATTATCTCGCTAATCACGGCTTTGCTCTAAATAAAATGAAGGGAAAATGGACCGGACCGGCCTACGGAGGGACCGGCCCACCGGGAAAAGTCCCGGTATGCCCTGGGGCCAGCGACCCTGACCGTACCTACCTAATTTGCAACTAGAGAAAATGCTTTTACAGATTCTACTCAATTTCTACTATAAAATGAAACTCTAGTCATATTCTAAATTGCATTCCAAAAGATATAGTTTAGAATAAACGCAAAAAATGAACCAAAGAGCAATAAAATTAATCTAAATTAAGTCTGATGAATATTTAGAAGCTATCCACAGTCATTCAGACCATAAAATCACAGCAAACAAGTTCACAAACATTAAACCATTTCGTAATAATGAAAATATTAATTGTTCAATTAAATTCGGCCTAACTTTCCTCCATTATGCACGGGTAATGGTATTTCGTAACGAATTTGACGCACAATTTGGCTCGGGAGATGGTTCGCTTCGCACACCGTGCTTGCATCCGTGTCTTTCATTAGTAGGGCTGGCAGAAATACGGGTACTTTCTATGATCGTCTGACGTCTAAAAAATATATTTTTTCACTTAGGGAAATAATTTTCCCATGAAATTCGCCAAATTAACCATAACATTCATGTTTAAAATGAATTACAATAATAATTTACAGTACATTTGAACGACAAAACCATTTTCTGCATTAACGTTCACTTTCACACCCATTGTTTAAAAAGAAGATAATCATTCACACAAATCTGGAAACGAATTCGATATGGAATCCAAGCACTTATCATCTGAACATTACATTGGTTCAGATGAGAAATGTTTGGATTGATTTTTTTATAACAATGAGTAACTCTACTCTATAGCTACTGGATTTTCTCCAAACAAAAATGAAGCGTTTCAACTTTAATTGAGTTTAAGTAAATAGGTATACAGGACTTTTAATGGACTTATTTATGTATTATATTATTTATACAGTAATTTTAATGGAGACTTGACAGCCCTAGCGACTGTGAAATTATTCACGAGATAGTAGGTAACTCAGAATTTGAATGATCATTAAAATGTTTTTTTTAACACACAAATCCACAATAGTAAAGTAATAAAAGTCGGTACTGTCCATTTGTGTGTATAATGACTGGCTTCTGAGTAAAAGGTTTCTTTTGTTTGTTTGACTAATAAAAGTGAATTGTCATGAGAGAATAACATAGACCGTTCTAGTAGTCGCAAGCGCTACTGCAGAGCATGATGTCCTTGTTTCAATTCCCGGGTCGGACAAAGTGTTCAATCTTGGATTTTTTCATCAGGAATTTCTCAGTAGAAGCTCGTAGTCTGGATTTGTGCCCGGTTGATGGCAATAGGACTTCGGGGATTACAGGCGTGAAACGTTATAAAATAACATAGAAAGACGATCCATTAGAAACCACGTTTCAAGTGATAAAGACGCTGACGTTGACAGTGAAGCCTTATCTATGACTAATTTTGAACTGTCACCTGCTTGAAGAGAGAATGCATCGTAGGAAGGTCATATTTAGTGATAACACTGTAAACAATTAAGTATGTGCCAACTACGGAAATAGATAGGGCACGAACTTTTAACAGGTGTTAATTAATATGGAAATAAGCAACAATTCTTTTCTGAAATAAACATGAATAAAACTGCATCTTAAATCGAGAAACGTAACTGAGGCCTTTACGAAATACAGGACAAAGTGCAGTATTAGTTGGCCCCAAAATGTGACCTTGTGGGAAACCTAACAAATTAAGGATAAAACATGACATCAATTTTAGTGTTAACCTGACGTCCTGAACGCTAGTGTTTATAATTAAATAAAATCCGGAGATATACAGACTGGGTTCTTTAAGTGCCTGCTACACGGTCGCCAACCGCGTCCCGACAGAGGTGACCTTGGTGGTTTACAACCGCGTAGTTGATGATTTACTACCAAATTTGAAACAACTATGCCGGTTGCCAACCAATGTCACCTCTGTCGGGGACCCGGTTGGCAACCGTGTAGTAGGCACTTTACCTTTGGAAAAATAATAGGTAGGTACTAGTGGAACCCGGTAACGTAAAACAAATGAGTTCCACAGCCACAGGGCTTTGATTTGCAAATCTGTATAACCATAGAGAGAGACCTCTTTGCGTTACATAGAATGTAGACCAGTTAAAAGTTTAAATAACATCAATTAGTACTCACATTCACGGATATTTAAGGTCAAATTCGCACGGTAACTTTTTATTTAAATACAATGGAAAACGTACCTCTTCTATTAAATATATTTTTAAAATCACTGATATTAGTCTTGTCTTAGACCAAAATGGGAAAAGGAAATGATGATGAGTCTATATTTAACCCCCGACGCAAAAAGAGGCGTATGTCTGTGTGTCTGTCTGCGCCATCGTAGCTCCAAACGGCTGAACCGATTTAGATTTTTTTGGTGACTTGACCAAGAGTGTTTTTAACTACAAAAAAAAATCGTTAATTAAATGCTTTTATCGGGGGTTTTTTAATTAAATTTTAAATTTAATTTAACTTGTTCCAAAAATAATTTCGAAAATAAGTACCTACTAAGTGAGGTGGTTTTGTCTGTGAGAAAACGTTTCGTCAGTCTCCCTTTCCACCTAGTTAATTTTATTGACTGAATCGGAAACGTTAGCAGGAGATCATAGTGTCCTTTTAGAAACTTCACTGGCAATTACAGTAACATTGGGTACTTATTAGAAACCGTTTCTCATAAATGTAAACGTCTAATTTACTATATTCTAGCATTCTGTTAGCTACCAATCGATTACACAGATTCCATTTGATTTGATTGCTTCATCACTTGCGATCCAAATAATCAGTTTATTAAAATACAAATGGCTCCCAACACCGTTGCCTTGTAGGTATACCTACAGTTTTCCCTCTATGAGAATTGAGACGTGAGGGCCAATATTCTTTTTTACTCCATCATTGGCCAAGGCTTTAGCAAGTTATTTTAAATTCCCAAGTACATTTTAATGCTTATAAAATGCTCTTTAGCGTCCGTGACGGAAAGTCGTGAATTTCCAAAGGTTTGCGGTTGCATTACTCAATGGCGTCTGTAGTAACTGTCAGTTTTGAATCAGTTTCCCTGTCTAAATTGAAACAAATGATGTCTTGTTAGAAGATTAGTGCTAAAGGTCAGTTTAAGCAATAGGTAGGTGTAAAGCATAATTTGCATGTTAATGTTAAAAGTTCGTTTTGATTTTGTTTTGTTTTGAACACTGATATATCTGGTTTTATTTTAAAGAATAGGAATGTTCTGTAGGGATTGAAAATCATGTTCTCAGCTGACGTCCGACCCGTCTCATACGGTCCTCATTTTATTAACTGACTTCTTCATTTTATTTCTAAAATTACTGCCAGACACTGAATTACACAGTTGCCTCTAGGTCTGTATCAAATCACGTTATTGACCTCAACACTTTTGGTATCACGAAATTATTGCTACGTCTCGCCTAATTAAAATGTATGATTGCTAATCACAAAACATAAGACGTTGCTCATCATGCATGATATAATTAAATAAGACATTACATTCAATATATAAATCTATCCCAACACAACTAATTATAACTATTTCGAAGGTTTCTAATGAATTGGAATTCGGTAAGCATTCGCCTAGCTTGCTAGCCAATGTGGATTTAGAGGTATGAGGAACAGGGTGTAAAGTTCACCCATCCTCTACAGAGTCTATAGAATAGGGAGGATCCTCCGACCAGACGGATGTTGTGTCTGGCGGGCAACTGCCCAACGATTGATGTCGGAATCTTGTATACAATATTAGGTTAATCGTGCGGTAAACTCTAATTGCGCGATGCAGGATTTATGTGACGTCAGGATTTTTGTGTGACGTCAGGTCTTTGATGCGTAATTCGCATATGGCGATGTAGATTGTAGCCGCCACATGGAATTTACTGGAATATTGTATAAAGGACTATGGAACCCATCTTGTTCTCTTTATTAGTAAAATTTCCTTTGTTTTTCTCTCTGACGCATTTTACCTATTTACGCCAGTTGTTGAAAATCATCGTCACCATCATTTCAGCCGAAATACCACCAAGCTTCATCAACTCTATGTACTACCTACATGTATTTGTTTAAAGGACATATTGGGTATCAACGCTAGCCCTATTTCCGCTAAAACCATACATTTGCACTTGTCTGATTTCAGTAGGTACCTAACGAATGCTTTTTGGTGAGCAAATGTATTCGAAATGTAACCTACCTGCAATACCCGTTTAACCAGATCCGCGAGTCCACGTCTTAAAGGATTATTCTTAATACTGCTTATCCCCCATTAAAACGTCGTGTAGAAAGGATTATCTGGCAATAATACCCTATTAACATTATGATAGCATCCCAAAATGGTAGCGAGCGTTAAACTTGTATACTTTTGAAATCAAAAGATAGGCTTAGAATGTGTGAAGGTTAGCCACCCCCCCTGGTAGTGCACGGGTACTATTTATCTAAATTAAAATTAATGTGTTACGCACATAAGCCTTCCGGAATTTATTGATTAAATAATAGTGAAAACAGCATCAAAGTCCATTCTTATGCGGTCACTCATTATAAACTTATCATATAGCTAGCTATAGGTTAACACGGCTAGATATAGCTAGTCCACTCTGCAATCCGCATTTTACGTACAAGCCGCGGCACCTTGTATACGCGGCTATACATCAAGCTATACATTTCCAGTATAAACTGACCTCGCATTGTACGGAAATTCTATACAATGCGAGATCAGCATAAACTAGTAATGTATAGCTTGATGTGTAGCCGTGTGTATGTATTTTAAATAATTATTATTTTATACCATTTTATTCAAACATTCCGTTGCCCGTCGAAGTTTTGCCACACTGCCTGGATATTGCGTTCTGTGTAAATGTGCCATTCAGTTCCTTCTTCTTAACCACCTATAATACATTTCTGGAAAAAAATCTTTTGTAAGAAAAGATCACTTTAGCAGAATTTATGCCTGCAACTCTCTCAATTCACGCCACAAACTCTGACTGTGTAATAAGTTATAATCTGGTAAACTCTGAATAAGGTAAGGTATCTGACGGTAAGGTAAACTCAGACTGTGTTATAAGGTATATTAATCTCCAAAATATTTCCACGGCTATCATCGAACTTCGGCTACATAGTGTAAGTATACAGTTTCGCTGATAACTGAGATGGTGTGTAATGTAACTAATCCCTTTGATTGACATGATTAAGTTTAGAAGTAGCTTAAGATTGCCTACGTAGTATCGAGCATTCGTTTTAATGGCGTTTGGTTTTGCAAGGCTGCTTGTCAATATCAGTTATCGTTAGAAGAAAAATGACACCCATTTCCACGGTCCTCGCTATCTATTACTTCCAATCATTACGAATTATAAATTCGAAAGTAACTCTGTCTCTCTGTACTCTGTGTCTCTGTAACTTTTTACGCCAAAACCACTGAACGGATTTCGACAGCATTTGGCAAGGAGTTAGGGGCACCCTGGAGAAGGACATAGGCTACTTTTTATCGATTTATCGCGCGTGGGAAGCCACGGGCGGAAGCTTGTTCACAAACCTTTGTTTATGGAAACACATAGGTAAGGTAATCTTTTTTGTGAATACGATCATTGTTTCTGATTAACTGCTCATTTTCCTAGGCTATTTATCAAAACATCGACCACTGGCGATGTTTGTGGAAACTCGATGGATGAGGTGGAACAGTACACCCGTATTTATAATAAGATGATCTATGTTTTCAAATGTGTCATGCTTCAGTTAACCTAAACCCATATCGTTTAAAAACAAAGGTGTAATGTTCAATATTATTGTTGTAGATAGAGCTTCCTGCAAACTTACTTCATCTCAAAGGCCTATCAAATGTTGTTAGTGATATTTGAACATTGATTTGAATTGAAACTTGTCAACGCTTCATGGACTATTATCTTATCTTCACCATATTTCATTGTTTACGGATTTCTCTTACTATGTCCAGATAAAGGTCAAAACAATCTTGCAAGTTAACTTCTATGTCATTAATTGAGTTCTAAAAGAGGGGTTATTCGTTATAGTTACTCGTTTACAATTATATCGCCAGCCACAAACTTTTTCATATAGGTTATAAGTTTATAACCCCAAAATTGATAATACAAAGATCGCAAAATTGTAGCTTTTGAAATAATTCGTTCGCGCTCGTTCGACAGATGCAACGGTATGCGCGGACGCCGAAATTAATCGCAAGGCCGGAATGTCGCAACCTCTTATACATTTCACCTAGATTATGTTTGTTTCTCAGCCGGCTGTCAACATCGTCTGTATGGAATCCGGTTGCGAATCCAGATCAACAATATTGCTAGATCTTTTTTGCATGTAAAGTCATTAATTTGTACTTATGTTTTGGTTTGACACATTACAAAGAAAGTTTTGTAATTGTCATCAACGTTGCATATGCTCAGTGCCGTAGTAGGTCGCAGTGTGCGTGCTTTTGGTAGCAGTTCCTTACTTTAAGTGGAAGCTGTTCATCGTTTATTTTTTAGTATGAGACCAACAGGGAGCAAGGCCTGTTTTTGACTTGCTTAACTCTTGCCTAGGCTGCCCTGCTGTGATAGTTAGACGGTTGAAATTCTCACAGATTGTTGCCGCTATAAGAACAAATACTTAAAAACAGAATAACAAACTTAAATATTTAAGGGGGCTCCCATACAACAGACATGATTTTTATGCCGTTTGTATAGATAGTGCTACGGAACCCTTCGTGCACGAGTCCGACTCGCACTTTGCCGGTTTATTACCTACTCCTTCTTATTGATGGGATCCCTCACTGTTGAGGATAGTGTTTACTCTCATTATTTTGTGAATAGTGGATCTCTATTAAAAAGGCAAGGCTTGGTGGTGTGCCGCATTCAATGACACTTTTAGACCAGTAGGTACTGTAGAGGTTTTATGCGATATGCAACCTCACGTTAGGCTGGCTGATAGAACCGCGGCCTTGACTTGCGAACGCTCCAGCAGTCATTGTTTAAATGTTGACAGATAGGTTTTTATGTGGGGTCGGAGAGATCCGCCCGAACCCTTAATATGTATAAACGTGCCATCTAAGTAATAAACCCTTGGAAAACCTACTCCTCTTTGAAATTCCCTCCTCACACACCCCCACACATCTAGTTAATGCCCTTCAGGCGTTACAGTACTTATAGACTTAGCCTGATCATGTATTTGGGCTCCGTCTTCTTGAATTTTTGGTCTAGCCCAAAGAGCCGTTGCACCATTTCTTCTTCCCCTGGGAAATGGTGAAGGGCGGGCGTTTTGGGGGACTGTCTAATGTAATTTTGACGTTAAAAAAGTGCTGATTCTCAGCCAACGATCTTTAAAATTAAAACTCATTTATTTAAATTATAAATAAATGAGTTTTGATTTTAGAGATCGTTTCCCTAATGCCCTAAATAAATAGTTAAATATACACTTTTTTGATGCAAAATCCAGCACTAAATCCTTGCTCAACCTAACACCAAGTCCACAAAGAGCTGACCCTTCCTTGTACCACATTGCAGTGCGTTAGTTTACTGCTGTTATGAAACGTGACCCGGTTACTGTCCAGTCTAAACGCGGGTCACTGTATGTCACTTATCACTTTCGGTATGGCGATGTTTGTCAGAGTAAAATGTTACTGAAATAATTGAGGTAAATATTGAGGCCTAAATGTAAGGGTTTCACAATTTTTTTTATTGATTAAAACTTAAGAGGAAATAGGGTCGGTCCCCTCTCCATACAAACGCTCACGCCTGTTTTCTCTCTGGTTTATGATCTAAGAGCAATAATATTTTTTTACAGTAAAATAGATATCAATTAGTTCTATGCCCCTATGTTTTTCTTTTGATGATACATTATCTGTAGAAGCACTAGAACCCTCAGAAAATGCTCAAAATTGCCTGTATAGACCGCTGTCATCAGATGCCTATTGTACAAATTTGACAACTATTAATGAAAAAAGAAAAACATAGGGGCACAGTAAATATCCTTCTTATTAAATATATAAAATATCTTTCAAATTGGTCCAATATTGGAGGAGTACCTAGAATTATGACTTTTTGTATGGAGAAATGATATTTCCTCTTATGTTCTGATCATAATGGTTCCAGCAAATTAGTCCGAGCGTGTTTTTACCAAGTTTTACTTCAAAACTGTATTAGTAATGCTTCTGCCCGATAGCTTTAACCACAGACCACAGAGGTATTATATTATCACATTTATTTGTAGCACGTAGACTGTACAGCAGTGTCTACTTTCAGCGAATGACTTGTTTTTTCTGGGGAGAAAATGTCATGAATTTCGAAATGTCATATTAAAATAAAAAGCTTTCTTTAGAACCTGTTAAAATGTAGGTAGGAGACATATTTTTAAGCAGTTTATAAGTTTTTTTAGTATTGGATAGTCAATGATGGATAGATACACCGACAAGTGCCCCAGCTCTCAGTTTTCGACGGATGATTTTCTGATAGGTACTGTTTTTCTTTCGAATCTTTAGGAATCGTTCATTTATTAATAACCGACCATATATTAATCGACCATATTATTATCTAAATGGTAATTTTATTAAACCACACCATCAATCACTCGCAATTGTACCACGTTGACAAACTTTACTATGTATGTGTTAACTGGGGGGCCAGCAGTTCTAAAACACAGGCGCCTAGGCTAATTTTAGAACTTCGGGCTTCATATCTCCCACAAATTACAAAATTTTGTCAAAATACCTGTCAACTTTTATGTTTAAGTAGTATATGAATGTAATCTGTGGAAATAAATCAACATATTTTTTATTTTTTTATTATCAAATACTTTGAAAATAATAAATTGTATACCATCAATCAAATCAGCTTCTTGAGATGTATCAAGACGCCACTTAAGAGGCAGCTGTCAAATCATTAAGACAGTCCATAGATTCCTTTTACACGATGTAATAAAAACATAGATATTGAATGTTTGAAACAATGAGCTCATCAAATTCCGCATTCATAACTATAGATTTATTAGTGATCGATGTTTATATCGATATAAAACCAGTTATTGATAGACAGCTAGAATATCTACATGAACACATAAACAACATCATGCCTGTATTCTCCGAAGGGTTAGGCAGTGGAGGGTTGCGGGAAAGACCGAAAGGGATACCGGGACCTTGGCAACAGACAACTGAAGGAACACGGGTGGATTTTAGTCAGTAAAATTCTGACACGCCCTTCCGCTCCGCCCAGAGCGGGAGAAGTCAATTGATGATTTCCCACCCTCAAAAAAAAAAGAAGAGGTGTATCTAGGTATACCCACATTTAGCCAGATATGTTATTAAGTCCCGTATAATGCGGCCCTATTGCCATCAACACAAATCCTGACTCCGGGTTGCTACTGAGAAATTCCAGATGGAACAACCAACCAACCAACAAATGGATAAAATATACCTACCTAAGTAGTAGTACTTTATAGTATTGAGATCAATATAGTAGGGAAACCAATCAGCATCTCAGCTGAAACATGTACCTATACAGCTGACCACAAGCCTTCTCCAAGTATTCAGCTTCCCAAGTAAATACTTTTTTACGATGAAAATATGAAAAAACCAAAATTTTATTGTAGTAGCCATATTCTCTAGATAATCCCATATCGTTATCGAGTATAGTACTCGCACCATAAGAACGCGGTCAGTCGGTCTCAATGTCGTTTGTATAATATGCTGTAATCCAGTGAAAAGTGTTGAAGGTACGTTGCGTCAGCGCAGGACGAGTTCATGCGACATGCGCTAGTCAATTACTAACAAATATTCATAATTTTTCAATCTTTTTAAAGTTAGTCATTTCGTACTCTCACATTAAATGTAAGAAATAAATTAAACTGTTTTTTTTCTCAATAAAATGTTTCCATCAAAGTTAAAATGATGATAATGTCTGGTTCACATTAGAATTCTGGCTTTCAAATCTTCGTGGTGTGGATGCATCTTTAATTTAATTAACTTAGATTTTGAATAGCTCAATAAACGTACCTAAACGCCAATAGTTAATTAATTTAAGATAAGCTTTATACAATGGTGCAGATAAAACAATATTGCAAAACCTACTTTTTTAATGAATGTTTAGTTAAAGATTGAACGATGTTTTGCTTGCTTTCGAGACATCCATCATTGATTTAATGAAGCAGAACATCATAAGGAAACGTTAGTTACTACGGGCACTAGTTTTATGATAATTGGTAGCCATATGTATGATACGTTGGCTTATACTTGATTAAGTATGCACATTATATACTGTACACAGGCTCAAATAAGACACATCCAGCCTTATAAAAGAGACCGCCACATCATGTAGAATCAAGTATTTTTAACTTAACAGACAGCTGTGCTGCTCGGGAGTTTGTTGCGCCACTTCTTCCCAGCAAAAGCACTAGAAATTCGTAAAGTACGGGCGTTTTGGGGGACTGTCTCAGTAATTTTGACGTTCAAAAATTGCTGATTCTCAACCTAATTTGAATACTTTGCAATTTTTATGAATACAAAAAATGGCGTTAGATGCTTTAATGTATAAAATTAACATCCATTAATGTGTACTTACGTAACTTAAGCAATCATAGATCAACTAGCATTGTATTCTCAAAACCTTGTATGAATAATATTGTTCCTCAGTTCTAAGTTATCTATATGACCATAATTGTCGGATTTAAAATAAAATACTCTGGGAAAACGGATGCTGGCTTCATTCAAATGTCTCTGTAATACCGTGATGATCTTTGAATGTTGTTACAATGCGGTTTTATCACGCCATCTCGCGTTTTAAAGTTATTCCAACTGCATTTTCGTGTTCATAGACAATTGAGAATTTAGGATGCTGTGAAATAAAGGCTATCATGTGATGTAAGATCCCAGCATGTCGTGACGATAGATAGTCTTCCTGTCTTAAAATCTCGTGACTTTTTACTAAATGGAGCTAGTCACAATTAACATTTTCTTAGATTAGTTATAATAATAATAATCGTTTATTCAACAAAAAAATATCCTTACATTATTTCCTTAAAACGAATACAAATAAACTAGGTCATCATCTGCCTAGCCTTTTCCCAAAAGTTGGGGTCGGCTTCCAGTCTAAACCTAACCGGATGCAGATACCTACCAGTATTTTACATGGAGCGACTGCCTATCTGACCTCCACAACCCAGTTACTGCGTAATACGATACCCCTTGACAAGACTGGTTGTCAGACTTTCGTGCTTCTGACGACTCATAACGACTGTGAAAGATCCACAAATAACAGGACCAACGGCTTACCGTGCTTTCCGAGGCATGGAGGAGTCTCGATATGTAAAGATCGTCACCCATCCACGGACCAGCCCCGGCAAGCGTAGCTTAACCTGATGGATTATTAGTTAGCCACGAGCTCCTCACAAATAAACCAGGTACTTATAAAATAATTGTTACAATGGAAACAGAATTTTAACTGGACTCCGTGCTAGGTCGAGCTTGTCTCGTGAAGTCCTTGAGAGTTTTGAACAATTTGAAATTTTAGGGGTTCGACATCCCTGGCAGGGTTGCGGGTTAGTCCGAAAGGGATATCGGGACCTTGGCAACAGGCAACTGAAGGAACACGGGTGGGTTTTAGTCAGTAAAAGCCTGACACGCCCTTCCGCTCCGCCCAGAGCGGGAGAAGTCATTGGATGATTTCCAACCGTAAAAAAAAAAAAAGGGGTTCGACATTGTTTATATTAAATACAACAATCTATTGTACGTTCATCAGTTCAGTTACGATTAAAGAAAATAAAGGCGCTTTGACACTTTTGACAGGTGCCTGACTCGGACCTGACATCTCAGTGCTGTCACGTGTGAACGTCATTTCAGAAAACTTTCAAAGATAATGTAAAAAAAAAATCAATAACAAATGACTTCGAAACAAAACAAAATCGTAAAACAACTATGTTTAAAGTAGTGTGTGACGACGACGCGACGACGCCGACGTACGGAAGGTTTTATGAAAACTAAAATACACATACTTACTCTAAAATTTTCATTAGCCTACGCATTGAAACAAGGCAAAATCATAGCCATAAATCACGGAAAGTCTTGCAAAACTTTAAACATTATACATATTACCCTTCAAAAAATGATAAATGACAAATAAATAACATGATTAAAAGAAACATGTTGTAAAATTATTAATAACGTTTCTCTAAATGTCAATTAGCGATTGTTAACGATTTATATTCGTCTATTATTTTGTAATATTCAAGGTTTTCATCTGAAAACTGACTAGTGGTAAATATTTGGGTCAGCGAATATATGAATAAAGTATAAAGTATTGTAGTAACATCAATTTGTAGTATAATTGGAATCTTAATCGATGCGATGCGAATGTAAGGATAGGGTGGAAGTGATAAGCGACTGGCGAGGATGACATTTTTAAATAAAGCTAATAGCTATGTACTTATCGCTTGTTCTTCACTTGAAATCCTTCGTGAATTTATAAACTTTTTATATGATACTAGCTGCGCCGTTGTTGCTGTTGAAGCTGGAATGCCTCTCACCTAAAAAACTCAAACTCCAAGCATTTATTTCAATTAAACCATTTACAGGCACTTTTGAATTTTCAAAGAGTCGATCAGTTAGTCTCATTCCAAATCGTAGATCTCTATGGAGAAGAACGGGCAAGAAACTCCAAGGACACTGTGTTTTAAAAATGAATATAGATATTACAAAGTCCTAGGAACAGTACTCTTGGTGTTTCTTCAAAAAAAATCAGGTGTTCCGTACATTTGTGTTCACTTAAATCGACAAAATGTACAGCAGATTTTTTTTTCGCGATTTCAAGTTTGGTCTCATAGAAAAAGTTGTTCAAAATGATGAGTACAATGACCCCTTTTCGGGTTTAGCATAAACAAAAAATAATGTTGTAAGTATATGTGAACCCGCTTTCAGCTTACTTCTTGATACAAAGAAATAAGTGATATTGCCGTTTCTAACTGCAGCATCGGAAGCCGGGGTCAGAAGCCGAATGACATCATACCGGACAAAGAAACATTTTTATATTAAAACTACATTGTTTCAATACTTTTGTACCGAAAACCGAACGATTATAAACATTCTTATAGGTTAATTGACCCGAATTAAACGTTCACCAGCATGAGATAATAATTTGTTGTAGTAATGAAATTCAGTTTAGGTTTTAGATTAAAACAAGCTATGTGTTGTGCCCGAAGAGATTCCCCAATCGCCGAAAATTACGAACTTCCATACAAACTTTCACTCTCAATTTAACCCTTTTAGGGGCAGACTTTCAAAAATCTTTCCTAAGGCTGTTTGTCCACTAGAGCGGAGAAGAGAGGAGAGGAGCGGATCAAACTCCGCTCTAGAGTTTAGATTCTATTGGTCAATAATGGCACAGCTCCGCCCTGCATGATTGCATTTAAAATATTCATCATAGATTATTCCTTTGCCATATAAAACTGATTTAATGATAAACACCTAATAAAGTCCGTTAGTAATTAATGTTTGTTACATACAATCGTCCATTCATTTTAGTAATTCTGATCAGATAATGCAGTGGACATAAGAGCCGTTTGTATGAACTTCAAATGATTACAATACACGCATTCTTCGCTGTTGTGTGGTCATGGCCTTTCACACGCGTTTGCAAACTATTGATGTTATGTTATGCATATTTACCTCTTTGTGTTAATCACAAACTTCACAGTTTGTTCACTTCTGGCTACCTTCCTAAACCATTGCCATTTGTTAAGGTAGGTACTCCCTTCTTCACCATACTATCATGTTAACATACACACAGACACACAACACATAAAATGACGCCAGTAATCCCCGAAGGGTTAGGCAGAGTTGTACACCCACGTTTCACCTGTTTTTTTTTTACTTGTATGTCCCATGTAATAGGGGGCCAGCCTATCAATATAGTAAGTTAGTTTAATATCATTATAGTTACTCTATATACCTACTAATCAAGAATCTCCAGTACTTCGTAAAACACTCCCTCTCACATGCTTCTGTTTTCTGCCATTTGAGACAAGTCTTTTGTTGATTAGTCGATTTCATACCGCCATCTTCTTTTGACATTTTGTCCTTTGCCATAAACAAAGTTGCCGCTGTCCCAACGCCTGGAACCTACGGGCGTACATACCTACCTAGTACCTACCCATACCTCCCAAATACGATAAAGGAAATTTCTAGTTAAAACAAAGAGGGTGTGTAGGTACCACACGGTAGAAGTAAAAACTTACGACTGGAGCTGAGTATACGCGATTCAGCGTCACCGACCGACTGGAGCCGAGTATACCCGATTCAGCGTCACCGACCGACTGGAGCCGAGTATTTTCGACTCAGCGTCACCGACCGACTGGAGCCGAGTATACCCGATTCAGCGTCACCGACCGACTGGAGCCGAGTATTTTCGACTCAGCGTCACCGACCGACTGGAGCCGAGTATACTCGATTCAGCGTCACCGACCGACTGGAGCCGAGTATTTTCGACTCAGCGTCACCGACCGACTGGAGCCGAGTATACTCGATTCAGCGTCACCGTTCAGTTTCGTGCTGAAACTGCGCGTAAAAGAGATTTCAATTAAAAATGGAAGTTAAGATATTCTAAATTACGACACTCGTAATTTATATAAATTCAGACAAATCTCGAATTCAGGTGTATGTACGGCAATTCAATAGACCTATTAGTTTCAAACTTAATGAGAGCCCTTAATCAATCGATACTTTAGCTACTAGATCGTTTAAATCTACTGCTATAAATCCAGACTTACACAATAGTTCACTAGGCTAAGGTGCTCACGATCGGAGCGAACCAACGCCTTACTAATGGCCGATTTCTGTAATTTACGGACCTTTAATGGTTAAAATTAAGAGTCTTGTATCTTTACCAATAATGAAGCAAAGACCTCATACCTTTGCACAGTAGACCCTCTCATATGGAAGTAGCTATCACACGTAAAATTAGCCTACGAATCTATTTATACAACGTGCCGCTACAATGGCGACATTAATTTAACACACGGGTAGGGCTAGTGGCCAGTAAACATAAAAAATATAATAAAATACAATAATTCGTAAATTAAAAATTTTTAATTTTCAAACAAACTAAATAATAAAAACATAACCACAATTGAGATCACTCTGTGTAAAAGATTCATTCATGAAGCTACCTACCAACTGGCTTACGTTCTGGAGAATAAACAATTTTTCTTTCTTTCTTTCTTTCTTCTTTCTTTCTATCGGTGAAGATCCTTTGTCGGCATAATTTCTAAGAAATTGCGCGGCTTTCCTTTTATTCGCCTACATATGATCCGTGACCCCGGCAAATGACCTCTTCGCTACAGTTCTTTAAGTACAGGCTGTTCCAGGATGGTAATTTAGAAAATTGTAAATAAATCAATAAATAATAACGTTTAATGAAATTTAAATATTTTCATAAAACGAATACGCGAAATCGTATACGTGTGTTAAATATATGTCACCATTGTAGCGGCACGTTGTATACTTTGGCAATAAAAATGTACACAAAGTGATTCGTTTTATATAGCAGTGTTTTGCAACCTTTTTCATGACACGGCCCCTTAAGTATGAAGATATATTTCGCGACCCCCCCTATCCATTGCTTTTTGTTCATGTTTTTTATTTTGTGGCAAATATTCAATCCAGCATATTTATTCATTTTCATAATTAGGGTTCAGATAAATACATAAGTAATTAAATAAATGTACGTAAAACACATTTTTTTACATCGAATGCGTCGCCAATAGATAACGCAATTTACGCGCATACGTACGACCACGGCCGATGCCGATTTTCTTAATATATTTTTTTAAACTTTATTGTTTTTTTTTACTGCAGTAGCGTTCCCAACCTTTTACAACTCCCCTATAGTAGCTTCGCGACCCCCAGGTTGAAAAACACTGGTTTATAGGAACTGAGCAAATATAAACTGCTAAGTACTGAGCTTCTATGAACGGGAAATCGCATCTTATGATTTATTTACAAACTTGCATCTAAAATACCTGAATGGCTGAAACCTTTGACCCTTATTGCATCAACTTTGCCTCCAAGCTAGAAGCCACGATTACTTGAAACGAGTAAGATTATAGTGAGGCCAGTAGATCCTCCAAGCTAGAAGCCACGATTACTTGAAACGAGTAAGATTATAGTGAGGCCAGTAGATCCTCCAAGCTAGAAGCCACGATTACTTGAAACGAGTAAGATTATAGTGAGGCCAGTAGATTATTATCTTGCCTAGATCTACATCTACATCTTTCTTAGTTTTACTTTTCCATATGAGATTTTGTTCTTTGGAACAAATCTAACTTAGAGAGATGTGTTATGATTCTAATGATTATAATTCTGTAAATACATATTTGTTATGGTCGCGAATCATATTGAGATCAACATTATAACCTGACACTGACCTGCAAAATGCAAAAAAAACGTAAGGAAGGAAATTTGTTTTTCGTGAGCATCACTGCGGATCACTTTATAATTTTAATTTCTATTACGTATAAGTAATAAGGGCTGGTGTCCGCAACACGTGTCAACACGCGTATTACTACTATAATCATAATAATCAGCCTATAATGTTCCCACTGCTGGGACACAGGCCTTCTCTCTGTGAGAGGGAGTGGGCCGTAATCCACCACGCGGGCCCAGTGCGGGTTGGTAGATGTCACATGTCTTCGAATTTTTGGTTCTAGGACATGCCGGTTTCCTCACGATGTTTTCCTTCACCGTTTTGAGAGCAGTGGCGATGAAATTATTTACACACCCTGACAAGTAAAGCGCCTGTCAGGTTCGAACATACGACCTAAAACTCGTAAATCTTGGCCGTTACCACTGGGCCACCACTGCTCATTGCATCACTGCTCACTGGGCCATTACTACTATAATAATACATTAAAATAAAGAATGAACACAATCGGACATGTTCATTTATTTTATAAACTAGCGACCCGTTCCTGCACTGCACGGTTTTTACGACTTGACGAAACATCGATCTTAGTTCTACGTAACTTTAATATTGACGTATTATACTTACCTTCCGGAATAAATTCTCTAAACGATCCGATGGTGAAAACCTCATCACAATCTGTTGCGTGGTTTAGAAGAACAACGCAGACATACAGTCAAACACAATGAATACCTATCATTGGTCAAACACGAAAAGCGACTTTAATCTGTATTAAGTTTATAAGATACAATCAATTGTACTTCGCGTCGAAATGTGACCCGCCATGTTGAATTCTTTTCTGACAGGACAAGAACTCTCCTCGTTTTGTTTTACTTATTTATTTAAGACAGTTTATCAGTTGAAGACTGAAGTTAATTTATCAAGTCTTACATTGTATGTAAGTTCATCTTGTTTGGTTATCGTTTCTGCATAACAGGTTGTTAACTCGACGTGAAAATAAATGTGGTATCTCTATGTAGGAAAGATGGTTTGTGGTTTTTAAGGTAGGCAAGTGACTTCTGAAGTTTTCTGAAGAGAATAATAGAAAATGTTGAGTCGAAAAGCAACAACCTACATACTATAGAACATTGATTAGGGTTCCGTACACAAAGCGTACCAACGGGACACTATTACTAAGGCTACACTGTCCGTCAGTCTGTCACAGGTCTGTATCTTTCGAACCGTAATAGGTAGACACTTGCAATTTTCACAGACTGTGTAAACTATGGTCGCTGTAACAACAAATCTTAGCTAATATTATAAAAGCAAAAGTGAGTTTGTTTGTTTGTTTATTACGCTTTCACGCTAAAACGGCTAAACGGATTAGGATGAAATTTGGCACATGGTTAGACTATGACGTAGGCTACTTTTCATCCAGGATCGCGGACGAAGTCACGGGCTAGTAATAAAAATAAAATAAGTACAGTAAAAAATTAAAGGGGGTTCCCAATTCCCGACTGTCATTTGTGGATCTTTGACAGTCGTTACGGGTCGTCAGAAGCCCGAAAGTCTGAAAACCAGTCTTGCCAAGGGGTATTACCCAGTTACTGGGTTGCGGAGGACAGATAGGCAGTCGCCCATGTAAAATACTGGTATTCAGCTGCATCCGGATCGTATAGACTGTAAGCCGACCCCAACATAGTTGGGAAAAGGCTAGGCAGATGATGATTGGTCATAGGAAAAATGCAGGGCAAGGCAAATGCAATGAAAAATGCCTCGCACTTGGCAGCTTTTTTCTGTTGTCAAAAACTTTGTTTTGACAGTGACAATTTTATACAAAAGTTAGCATAGATAGCATACTAGATTAGTTTTTCGTTGGTATGCATGTAAGATACAGCGAACAATTGCTCACCTTGACTAATCTTAAATATATATTATTTTAAAATACTTAAAAATGATTTTCGCATTCAAAGCCGGGGTCAAGGCATTCTCATTATGTCGTTATCATCGCCTTGATGTCAATTTTCAAATATTTCAAGTTTTATCGATTTAAAGAATAATGTATTATCGATTATCATATCGATTTAATGTCGAGTCACGATTTAGACATCTGTATTATTGTTTGCAGTTAAGGTCCTGCACATTTGTTTTTTGTAGCATTGACATCGACAATGCTAAGCTTTTAATTTTCTATCTAAATGAATTCATGATTGTTTTGTCGACCTCTAACGTTAAAATTAAATTAATAATTAGCGTATATTTAAATCAAAAGCGTTCGAATTAAGCTAAATCATGTCTCTTGGTCAGGCATTGACATCGGCTGCATTTTTTTGTTTCAAGATTAATTCCTAATTTGGTAGTTAAGTTTATAATATGATTATAATTCTCTAATTGTAAGTTTAAAATTAATTAATTACATTATTCGGTGGTGTGGACCTTGCATCCTCTATTTCAGAGTAATCATGAAAATTCGTTTCATTGATAACTGCTCTCAAAACGGTGAAGGAAAACATCGTGAGGAAACCGGCATGTCTTAGAACCAAAAATTCGAAGACATGTGACATCTACCAACCCGCACTGGGCACGCGTGGTGGATTACGGCCCACTCCCTCTCACAGAGAGGAGGCCTGTGTCCCAGTAGTGGGAACATTATAGGCTGATTATGTTATTATGTTATGTTATGATAACTTTTCCAACCCGTGCAAAACGATACATAGGTACAATAAAATCATAATAATATCATGCCTACGATACATACTTCATAGTGTCATAAGTATCGCTGATCAATTTATCTGTTCCGTAAAATTCTGACTGTGAATGAAAACTTAGGTGAAGTGCGCTGTCAAATAGTAGCAATGGTTCAGGTGGAATGACAGCTCACATTTTCACGATGAGATTTTTTACAGAGCAGCTGATAAAAGTAGAGGAAAAGTGAGGTGAGAAGAGCGCACTTCCACATACTCAATATAGTTTTAATTCGAAACCTATTTACAATAAAACCTTAATTCAACATTATTACCGAACACATAACGCATGTATTGTGCAAGAGCCTTAATGGCTTGTTTAAAAAGATATATTGTGCATTCATTTTTAATCTACAATCGGTAATGCTCGTAAATATATAGTAATAGGTGGTAAGATGGAGCTGATGTCCTTACTTAACACATTAATATGAAATATGATGTGCGCAAATTGAACTGATTATATCGCCAGCTTTACTGCTGAATGGAAACTTAATGGTTGAATGTCAGAATAAATGATTATGTTCCCTTGTGTGTGTTGAAGAATGGTTTCTTTTGTTTGGTTCAGACTCAAGGGGGTAGTAGTTTTAAGGCTCCCACAGACAGACGCTACGCGACTTTAGTTTTCATAGAACAATTTCTATGAAAACTTTATGGAAATTGTTCTATCAGAATCGCGTCGCACCGTCGCGTCCCACCTGTCTACGGGAGTCTTTAAATGATAGGATAGTAGAGGTCTCTGTGACGGAGCTCGTAGGTATGGGGCGGTAACTTTTTTTTTTGAGGGTGGTAAATCATCCAATGACTTCTCCCGCTCTGGGTGGAGCGGAAGGGCGTGTCAGACTTTTACTGCCTAAAACCCACACGTGTTCCTTCAGTTGCCTGTTGCGCGGCGCAGCCGGTACCTGCTACCATGATTAGGTACTGTATGATTTTGCCCAACTGGCTGTGTTCAAAGGTATGGGTGACAAAGTAATTACACATTTTACCTTTGTCTCTCGGACAGTAACGCAGATGAAATGAAGAAAATTATTCTTACGATTCGATGTTGCCGACGGCGATGATCGGAAGACAATAATGAGTGTTTATCTTAGGCCATAAGTAGAAGTACCTTATGTGTTTTAGATAAACGTCGATGAAACAATTGAACGAACGAACGGAACAATTGAACGATTGGTGAATAAAATAAAACAATAATTTGACATCTGGCATGATGTTTAGTTTAATTCGATACTGTAACTAATACACATTGAATATACACGTTGCCCAATTGTATTGTATTTCAAAATGTACAGTCACGCACTAATTGTATTTGTCCGATCACGAATCGATTTATAATCGAATAACACCTCTCGATCGATGATTGATAACGGATAATGTTTACGAAAATGGAACATCTCAATTATTTGAATACCTATATTTTTTATTTGATTGGTTATTGAGTAACATTAATATTGCAAAACTTTGCTGCTTTGTTCTGTTGTAATTTATATATTTTTTAAATAAGTACGTTTTTCTAATGGATTTGTAATGATAATGATGTTTATTAATAACCTTCAGTTTTGTACAAGATAAAAATAACGTAGGTACAACATGAAATATCGATATGCATTCAGCATTATGATTAATTAATGATGTTAAAGAATCCATATTGAAATCGTTATAAATATTTTTCGAACAATCTTTTAGCAAGTTTGTTGATTTATTTTGCAACCGTTTCTTTGAGGAATGTTTTGAAGCAGACCATTTAGTTAAACATTGGAACACAATTCATAATTTATTATTATTGGAGTCTTGTTGGGTGATTAATTGGTTGTTATATTTCGGTTAAAAGGTCTTTTTCTTAATTTAGTAAGTTCTCCTTATTATGTATAGTGTTTTAATCTAGTGTTTGTATAGTGTAGTAACAGCTGGAATGTCAAACGTATATTTTAACATTAGATGCACTAATTGTAGGTGTAAGGTGTAGGTAATGTAAAAATTACAAACCTCGGCCTACTAAATTAACGTATAGAAAACCCAATTTCATTAGGTAGGTACCTACTGAAAATGAAGCCGGGGTCATATTATAACGCTTGGTTTCTTATCGACTCCTGAAAAATGAGGCAGTAAACTACTTTAATTAGATAAGTAAATAAGCCATCAATTGAACCAAATAAAACATCAAACAATGATTAATGTTTGGATTAGTTCCAGGCAATTAACAGATTAAATAATTAAATGGATTTCGATCAATATTGACTAGTGATCTAATCTCGGATGCGACTACTAACTTCAATCTACTTCACGCCTTGATTGATGTGCTTCCTAGAAATTAAACAAAAACAACCGAGAAGGCATTAGTGAAACCGATTTTTGTTTATTCAAAAATCTCTAATCGTTTTTTTTGTGATTGCCGATTGAATTGCAGCTCTTAATCGGTTATGTGGCCTTTGGTTTGAGCCTTACATAATAAAAAAAAATACTCAAATGCCATTGGTATTGACATTGCAATAATGAAATTAGTCAGGCAGAAACCAATAACATAACTTTTCCTTATGAATAACCTAAGTAAACATTACATGATTAAAGTTTCTATGTGCAAAACTGTAAATGTAAACACTTTTGCTATCAAATAAAAACAATTCAAACATAATTCACAAACACGTTACATGTGTTGTGTAGTGTAAACACAGACAATGAGTAATTTCTTAACAGTATATATTAAATGTTACTTAATACTGTATTTCCACGCTAGAGACAAGTGGAACGAGGGCGATCTGGCTAGTTGGTCTCACAAATTAACATCCGTTATAAGCGACAATAATTGTTGTGTATCTCGTGATTAAACACTTTTCTACTTGACTGTCCTATTTTGCGGTCGACAGAAGACATCATTTGAACCAGTGGCATCTCCATTTTGCTTCCAACGCAAAAATACAATTGAACACTGTCTGTAATGGTATTTGGTTTAAAACATGGTTCCACGTGTCCAATACAGCTAAAAATGAACTGGACTACAAAGTCCTTAATCTGACTAGTCTGAATGGTGACTATGGGTATCTTCCATCATTTTAAGTAGAGCTTACCTATCCTTAATTCATATTATAAATACGATGTTTGTTTGAACTTACGCTTTCACGCTAAAACGGCTGAACGGATTTAGATGAAATTTGTCATGAGTAGACGCAGCTAGTACCAACTAAATTGGTTTTCCAGGAATGTTACTTTAAATCATACATTAGTGATCTAACTATTACTAATGAGCTCTAAGGCCACATAATCACATATTAAATAATAGTACTAACTTCTTTCTTATATCTATGAGTAGTAACGTTTAGGGCGCTAAGCAAGCAGCGCAAGAGACCACAGAACGAAAGTATTTATATATTTAAATGTATCAAAGAATGCTGTGCTGTGATCGTTGAATGAAATCAATGGCTATTGTTATAATTCCTATCTTGTTAATGCCTATGTCAATCGATCAACACAACTCGTGGAGCTCGTGGCTAAGTAATAACAGCCGCTCGGGCCGATCCATCAGGTTAAGCTACGCTTGCCGGGGTTGCTCCGTGGATGGGTGACCATTTTCACATATCGAGACTCCTCCGTGCCTCGGAAAGCACGTTAAGCCGTTGGTCCCGGCTGTCATTTGTGGACCTTTGACAGTCGTTACGAGTCGTCAGAAGCACGAAAGTCTGACAACTAGTCTAACCAAGGGGTATCGTATTACCCAGTTACTGGGTTGTGGAGGTCAGATAGGCAGTCGCTCCATGTAAAATACTGGTATTCAGCTGCATCCGGTTAGACTGGAAGCCGACCCCAACATAGTTGGGAAAAGGCTAGGCAGATGATGATGAATCGATCAACACAACCTAGCGCAGTCCACACATAGGCCGCTCCCAGGCTGTGCCACAACACCCTGTCCTCCACCTTCCGCATCCAGTCTGTCCCATTCCCCAGTCAGTCCATCTATATGGGGGCCGTCTCACACTACGCTTGCCTTCCGCCGTCCTTCGACAGACATGACCAGCCCACTGCTTCTTCAGTTTGCTTACTCTGCAAGCAAAGTCGGTAATAAAAACCATACCTCCCAAAAAAAACTATGATTCGTTTCTTGATTCAATAAAATTAGAAGTATTGTGCAAAAAAAAAACAATGCACAGCATACTTCCGAGATTCTTCATGAATTATTCAAAGTTAATGCGATTTGTGAGTCGATAAAAGAGTAAATAAGCGGATGAATCAGATGGTACACTTGATAATACGTCAACGGATTTTCCTGGTCAAATTAAAATGATTATGTATGATACTGAAGAATTTAAAGGCATAACTCATAGAGCGATAGAATGGTGACTACCGAGATGACGACTAATAAAGATGGAAGAAAAAGACATGTTGTGCCGACGCCAAATAATTTTGGATAAGGGCAGGAGACTAATAATGATCTCATAGAGCGATGCTTAGCAATAGTGTGGAACGTATTCTTTTGAATTTCTATAATAATCTGGGAAGACAGTCATCAGTTTTTAGGTAGGTACGAAATTATATAGTTTCAAGCGCATCTGTTGAAATAACACAACTTTAAAGCTACAATGTGACTGATAATTATATCGGAATTCCAGGAGTTACAGGCAACCCAGGATAGGTCAGGAATAGGATTACGCCACGTGCGAAAGAAAATAAAAATTAAACATTTGTTTTCTTATAACTTAATCAAAATGCCTATATATGATACTGATTATTCCTTTAAAAATCTCATATTTATGTACTATTTCCGTTCTTTTGTTTATAGGACCATTTGCTTATACGACGATTTACGAATAGGTTATTTTGCTAAAGTTTCTTATACAAGAAAGATCATCAGTTTCATGTGGTGAGTGTGACTAATCCTAAAAAGATTTGACCATTCTAAACAACTCAATATTTTATAATCTATGTTCGGAGATTGTATCAAGAAGGTGCACTATGAAACAATGAGTGTATTTCTTTGTTTGGCATTATGTAAGTTAAACTAATTGTCTGTGTACCTGCTGCCTGGAGCCTTGTAGGCATCATTATGATCATGTAGATATGCCGTTATAGACTTGTGTGAGAGTAGCTTTTGTTTCATTTATGGTATCGTGAATGATATGATTTGCGGGGTTGTTGGCAGTGATAAGTTTTTGAAGTCTATCAATTTAATGGGTGCATTGAAAAACCTACCTTGAGTAACGAATGACATCTCAATCAAAGCACCTAGAGCAGCCGGGGGTAAGAACAGAGGTCCGTCTTTCTTATCTTTTTAACCGACTTCTTCGAAAAGAAAGATATTCTCGATTCTTCTGTATGTTTTTTTTTTGTGTTTGTGACGCGATTACTCCGTCATATATGAATCGACTTTGATGATTATTTATTTTTGTTTGGTAGGTCATACTTCAGAGGTGGTCCCATATAAATTTTATTAACTTTGCTTGCGCAGTTTTTGAGTTAGCTTCAATATTACGTATTTTTCCCACTTAGTATATGTGGACGATGTTTTAAGTTACTTCTTCACTGGTATTTACATAGTAGGTAGTGGTATTCGGATTTTTGTGGGGCAGGTACACACGGCTACACATCAAGCTATACATTTCCAGTTTTTGCTGATCCCACATTGTATAGGATTTCGGTACAATGCGAGGTCAGCTTATACTGGAAATGTATAGCTTGATGTGTAGCCGTGTGTACCACAGTTAAAAAGTGAAAAATAAAAACTTAAAAAAAAAGAACAATTCGGTTGTTTTTTTAATTCTTCGTTTCTTTTTATCTTATTTATGGTACAGCTTGTGCTTTGACTGCGTCTTTTTCCAAGCCAAATTTCTGCTGCATCTCTGTCTTGGTCATCTTTCAAAGCTTAACTTTAGTTTAGTGATGTTGGAGAAAAGTTTTTATCACTGTTCTCAACTGGAGTTTCTCGGAAGCCTACAAGAGAACTGTTAACGTCAAGACCAGTCTATTTTAATAAAAACCTTTTACTTTCTATTATTGGTAGCTCTCACGGGTATACCATTACATTTAACTATACATTTGTCTTTCTTCAATTAGTCACACGACAACAACGATGAGAGGTTATAAGGAAGTTATCGATATTGAGGAAGCTCACAGTCCGGGAAATAACAATAGCCAAGTTTTATTGTAAATCAATCGACCGTATGCTTAGATTGATTCTATGAAAACATTTTCTTTTCTTGGTCCTTTTTTTTTTGATGGTGGGATATCATCCAATGGCTTCTCTCGCTCTGGGCGGAGCGGAAGGGCGTGTCAGACTTTTATTGACTAAAACCGACCCGTGTTCCTTCAGTTGCCTGTTGCCAAGGTCCCGGTTTCTTGGTCCTGCAATCACTGTTTAGGTTTTAAGTATCAAAATCTAAAAACGATGCTACTGAAACTAAAGATTTTGCCCATAATTGAAGTTAAAGTACAAAATAAAATTTTTTTGAAGTGAAAACTTCTTTAGGCGCGTTAAGCACTTTTTGGGTGAACAAAATCATGGAACTCCGTTATCGTCACCGTCACGCTTGAAGAAATGTTTTTAGCGCCATCTACCGTCTACCGTTTGAATTACGTTGAGGTTACGCATTGTTGCTTAGTTTTCACTTCTATCGGCAGTCCCCAAAAACTGCTCCGCATGTTTTTTATTCATCATCGGCATCAGTATCGGTCTACAACAGTCCACTGTTAGCTTTAGGCCTCTCCATTCGCACGCAACTTGATCCTAGGCAATTCTCATCCAGGCATCCGGCATGCTACCAGCCCTGCTAACCCTGCGAAGATCTTTTATAGGGAATTATTAAGCCTCGTTGATTTGGTGGTCGTAAGCGATAGGTACTGCTGAGCTTGAGGTCTCTGGGCTCGATTTCCGGGCAGTGTTATTGGGTTTATCTATCTGGATTTTTTCATAGAGTATGGATTTGTGCCCGATCGATGGCATTTGGCTCGCTATTATTACAATCATGGGCTCAAACATAACCGATGAAATGTGGGTGTATATAATTAGGTACACCTCTGCCTAACCCTTGTTATATTAAATTAATGAACACTTGTTTGTCCTCAGGGTGGAGGGCGACGCGAGTGCGAGGAGGCGGCAGGGTGCGCGTGTGGCGGCCGGCGCGCTCCGCCCGCGCCTCCCGCGCCGCCTGTGCATCACCCGCTGCACGCGCTTGACCAAATGCCGCCGCCTTTACTCAGGTACAACACTTCTAAGCCGCACTGCTTATTCTAATGACCTTATCCCAATTAATTCGGGGTAGGCGTTGCATATTTCATCATCTTGAAGCCCTATAATTTCTCGGTAGTCTTACGACTTGTGTGCTAAGGTCGTATTGATAATTCAATGAAAAGGAGGAACGCATCGTTAAAATTCCAAATTGTACAGTCACTAAGTCAGAACAATACGTAACCACAAATAACTGAACATTTCCAAACAATGCTTAAGTTGTCAGGAAATTCTGATTCATCGAGGACCCTAAGAGCAATTACTTACTCTAGAGCCTTATACTAAAGTCATAAGGTTCATTTTCGCTTGTTTCTATTTCTACGAAAAGGTCGATGACTTGAAGAATTTTACATTCATAGAGGGTATCTAGATTGTGTTCGTGATTATACTTAATTTTTCCACTATAGGCGCTTATGTCCATGTGACGGTCAAGGATAGGGACAATATTACATGTTTTTAGTTCTCTGTGTTAGTGTTTGTTATGTCATCATCAACCGGTTCGTAAAACGGACGAACATAATAACAATATCTTGAATTACGAATGACCTAAAAGTAAGAAGGTACGTTACGTAGTTCCTTAGGCTCACACTGATTTTGAACCACCATCATCATCAAAATATTTATCCGGAAAAGAACCGGAGTTATCGACATAGCTTGCAGAGTAAGCAAACTGAGCTGGCAATAGGCTGGCCATGTTTGTCGAAAGACCGATGGCCGTTGGAGTAGACGAGTCCTGACGAGTGGTGACCGCGTATCGGCAAGCGTAGTGTCGGATGCCCCCTAGCGAGATGGACCGACGACCTTAAGGTGGCTGGGGCAGACTGGATGCGAAAGGCGGAGGACAGGGTGTTGTGGCGCAGCCTGGGAGAGGCTTATGTCCAGCACTGGACTGCGATAGGCTAAGTTGATTGATTGATCATTATGCCCTGTCTTATCCCAAATTATATTTGAGGCCATACCATATGCACATTCCTTATTCTTCCATACTTTTCTATTAACTGATATAATTATCTTCCCTCCTGCATGCCATCTTACACAATCATGTTATCTTTCATTCATCTTTATTTGCTCTACCTCATAATTAGCATACCATGAGAGCTTTAGAGATCCATTTTCACATCACAATAGAAACTTTGTCAAGTATATACAAATAAATATTATTTACGTACTTGGTGGGTAGTTAGTTTCTCTGGTGCATTCACTAGCTATTTAAGGAAAACTTGTTTTATTGAACTTTAGAATGGTCTCCAATTTTGCGTCAGTATGAGGAACTGCATGTCTTCGTATCGTGTCTCAGTAAAGAATAACAACCATGTCACTTAAAAAGTATTTACACGCGAAATGAAAAGGTTAAACAATATTCAATTAATCAGTTTGATTCTCTGCCTGGGTACATCTCTGCTTAACTCTGCGGGGAAACAAGCCGTGATGTTATGTTGATGTTGTAGTTTGATTCTCTCCCGTACCTACACTGAACTCACAAATCACCTCGAACTGTCATTTTCATTCATAAAGTTAGCGGTATACGGAATAAAAAAAAAAAAAAAAAAAAAAAAAAAAAAAAAAAAAAAAAAAAAAAAAAAAAAAAAAAAATACATAGTCGTTAACAAGTTTCGTTCATATTGCAAGTAAAAATGTATAACCTGCTGCCTTTCAATCCGATACTGCACTCTGCCATAGGTTGGCTCATGGCATCTTGCGAATACAATAAGGTACAAAATTTTCTTCGAGTAGTAGATAAGCCTTTTTTTTGACCTTGAAAAATCATCAAATGACTTCTCCCGCTCTAGCGCTCTAGGCGGAGCGGGAGGGCGTGTCAGACTTTTACTGACTAAAACCCACCCGTGTTCCTTCAGTTGCCTGTTGCCAAGGGTCCCGGTATCTCTTTCGCACTTTCCCGCAACCCTGGCAGTAGTAAAGGATGCCTGGGTTTAAATTTTTGTGCATTAGTAGGAACATCCTGTCAGTTTGCCATGAATGATAATGGAAGAGGTAGTGTTCTATTATTTGTTTTGTTTTGGCAGGTCGAATCCCCTGTATTCAGAAG
The DNA here is from genome assembly GCA_947522985.1 of Lithophane socia. Classification (NCBI taxonomy): domain Eukaryota; kingdom Metazoa; phylum Arthropoda; class Insecta; order Lepidoptera; family Noctuidae; genus Lithophane; species Lithophane socia. The sequence goes on along the minus strand of OX383268.1, from coordinate 12,415,053 downwards.
AGGAGGAGCAAGAGGTAGTAATCATTGTGGACTCGCTGGACGAAGTGCCGGAGGGCGAAGTCCCGGAGCCGCCGCGGACGCCGCGTCGGGCGCCCTCCACATCCTCAGGTCAGTTACAAGTCCACACTAGATCTTTTTTGGTGTTTAAATTGTGTTTTGTTTTAGCGTCATGTTTGTTTACCGCAAATAATGTTCTTTCTATCTTTTTCTTTACATGTTACTGAAGCAATACTTGTAGGCTTGTAGGACTGACCAGTAATCTGATCCGGCCTAGATGGCAGAAATAAAAATGATGGTAACTCCATCCATCTGGTTTTAGAAGATGAAAATGATACTCATTCTTTACCACTTTAGAAGCAAACGTCCAACATAATGTTAAGTTGGATATTGAACTCATCTTCACGACACAACCCAAAGCTCGACCGTCAATCGGTAATCGCAGCACGAGGTCTCAGTGTAACTCTCTAAGCAGACAAAAGGGCGCAACTACAAACACTCGACGTAATATAATAGTCATCTCGCCATCTGGCCAATGACTGGAAAAGGGTTGCCAACACAGATTCTCATCATCACCCCACTAATCTACCTCTATCCGGCAGGCTACGGCAGTGGCGGCGGCAGTCACGGCAGGGTGTCCCCCAACTTACCAAAGAGCGACCAGTTCGAGCCACCGGCCCGCCGGCTGTCCGACTCGGACAAGAACGATGGATCTCACACCACTTCGGACTCCGATGCCAGTCCAATTTGCACTCTTAGCAGGAGTCTTAAGGAGGATATCAGGTCCTGTTTAGGAGTTTGCAGGTTCGTGATTACAACTCACTGGGTCACTTAGTATGTTTGTGTGTTCCACTATTTGGTGCCAAACTGGGGTGCCAATAGTATGCAAAGTATGTATTTCTGTTTTGTCAAAGGACTCTATCGCAGTAATAATATGTAGTAGCCAGTTGAGTTAATTCATTACATTTCAGTGCTTGTTCGTGCGAATTAGTCTTTATATTCCAAAATATGGTGCTTAGTGCTTATAATACTAATTAATGAATTTAATTAGTAGACAAATGCCTAAGCTATCGCTTAGACCGTGCAACTGTATCTTACGGCAGCATATACATACCGCACTCTCTCCGTCGTACGCAGCGAATAATGAAATAAATCAAGTGAATTGGCAGTTGCTTCCACTTTTCACATTGCAACTAAGTTAGATAGAACGTTGATCCTATATTAGAAAAGACTAAGATAGTGCTATCAATCTTTTAAACTATACTCTGCTCAAAGATCTAAATTATCTATGAACATATTCCTTATTTGATATCAGTGGATGAATAGAATAGTAGTGGCACCAAAAAACTTCAAGTAGCCTCATTTGACAAGAAAGTTGATTTGTAAAGATATTTTTCGTAGTTTATACTATACTCTGTAATTTACTTTGTGAAGGTCAGGTGACAGTTTTTCCATATAATATCTTAGAAAGTTGGAACTCGAAGATTAACCTGAACTTAAGGCAAAGCAGATGATTGGTTTAGGGTGGTTGTTTCTCTCCTTTAAAAGTACCCATAATAAACCCAAACTCTAAATAATTTATATCAATTCAATTAAACCATTTAGGTACAGGCACTTTTGAACTGTCAGGGAGTCAGTCAGGGGCAGTACTATGACTTGTTAAAGCCATAATTGTGCCAGTGTCAGAGAAAGATGGAGCTATATGGGACAAATAGCACTATCCCTTTTTCAGAATGGAACAATGATAGCTCTAACACGTCATGGTATAAGGCCAGTTAGTCAGACAGTTGAAGCTAGTTGCCCATTCTTGTTGAAGATCTCAATGGAGAAGAACGGGCAAGAAACTCCAAAGACACTCTTTTAAACCAATTACAATAACATTTTTCTTTTTTTCGAGGGTGGGATATCATCCAATGACTTCTCTTAACAGACTTTTACTGACTAAAACCCACCCGTGTTCCTTCAGTTGGCTGTTGCCAAGGTCCCGGTAGCCCTTTCGGTCTTTCCCGCAAATGACAACATCCTAGGTGTATAATACTGACTTTGGGACGCTGTTGGGGCTACCGTGGGGCTTTCAAACCATCATGTGCAAGAAAGCAAACCCCTGGCTGCTCCGTCGACGAAGCAGCACCAACAGCATCCTAAATGCTATAGCTGCCCGTAACTCAATATGGAGTTTATCTCTGAAATAAATAAATGATTAGTATTATTACCTTCTTCACCACCAGGTGGGAGAAAGACGTTAATGATGTGGTGGAAGCCGCGGTGCGGGGAGCGGGCGGCATCAGCGCGGCGCGGGCGCGCCTGCACGCGGCGCTGCTGGCCCTGCACGAGCCCCCGCCGCGCCTGCCCAACAGGGGCCCCTCGCTGCCCTACTGCGGGCCTGGCGTCAGGCCGGGAGACGTCACCATGATGCCTAAGAACACTGAGATGTCGTTACTGGTAAGTGAGTTAGGATATAATAACATGAACAATAATTTTACATGTTTTTTTTGTCATATAAAATCGATGAATTTGTATGGGAGACTATCTTGTAGGAAGTTAGTTACATATTTATTTCTAATTATTACTAAGAAAGAAAAGAAAGAAAAAGTAGTTATTGGGACTCGCACAGTACTAATATTAATCATGACTGTTAAAATAATCGTCATTAATGGGATTGGGCCCTACAATGTAATGGGATAAAACAATTAAATTTAAAAAAATTAAAACCCCACGAAAAAAACAAAGCATCTAATAAACGATTTTTTTATATCTAAGAACACTCTATCAAGCCACCTTTCAAACAAAACCAAAAAAATCAAAATCGGCTCAGCCGTTTGGCAGCTACGATGGCGCAGACAGACATACAGATACACACGTTAAACTTATAACACCCCTCTTTTTCCGTAGGGGGTTAAATAGGAGGAAAAAGGTGGTTGAGTAAAAAAAAATGTTGGTTTACGTTGAAGTTTTCACAATAAAATGGCCATATTATTTTGCAGAGATTGCAACTTTAATTTTATTACACTCGTTAACTGTCGAGAGTGCATATCATCGTAATAGGCTGTACTATCATAAACTCTCTGTAGTGGGACCACTTATTTATATAAATACTGGAAACTAACTTTATACTTTATTTCGTAGACCGAATACCCTGAAAAAAAAAATCAATCAAACTTATTTGTTTTATTGATGGTTTTTTCAGGGTTCAGCAACCAAATAAAACATATAAGGAAACTATGTTACGTGAAAAGTATTGATTTTCATATATAAAATGCTAGGCAAAATCCACGATTCTTAACATAACATTACGCCTGTATTCCCGAAGGGTTAGCAGACCTATAGTACACCCACATTTCGCTAGTTATGTTTAAGTCCCATGTAATAGGGCGCGAGTCTATTGCCATCTACCGGGTACAAATTCAGACTCCGGGCTGCTACTGAGAAATTCCTGGTGGAAAAATCAATAACACTTTATAAACCAACAACATAATTATGATTGTTGCCACAGTTTATCTTTTTTTTTTTTGAGGGTGGGAAATCATCCAATGACTCCTCCCGCTCTGGGTGGAGCGGAAGGGCGTGTCAGACCTTTACTGACTAAAACCCACTCGTGTTCCTTCAGTTGCCTGTTGCCGGTATCCCTTTCGGACTAACCCACAACCCTGGCAGGACCAGTTTATCAACCTTTGCAATTTGCATTGTATGCACTTGCTCCCAGCCTGTTCTTCAAGTGTTAGAATTCTTTCAAATCATCAGCAGTACTGTGGTGACCCTATTCGGTACTGAAGTGAAAAGATTGCCATCATAACTTTGTAGTAAACTGCAGTAAGGAAGCACTTTATTTGTTAGTTTATTACGTAAAACTAGTACTTGCATACGTATTTGTTTGCTTAGAATTATAATCTTTTGTGAAGGAAGACGTCGCGTCGTGTCGAGTGTCCGTGCTATCATTGTATGTGGTAAGGTTTGCGAGACAAAGCACCAGTGGGCTAAGCATTGCCATATAACGAGGCAATGTCGCCAGTCTCTTGGGTACATTACCAGCCGACAGCGATGCGGAGGAATTTTTCGACGCCATATTTTAAGTTTTAATCAGTAATTTATTTAATTTATTATATAATGTAAATAGTGATTACCTAGTAATTATGTTATAAACTGCAGATTAAATAAAAAGTAAGAAATGGCAGAAGAAAGATAGATAGATTAAAAAAAAGGCCCAGTGTAATTAGATAATATTGAATCTCGAGGAAAAAAGTAAAGTTGAAATTGGTTTGCAAGGTAGCCGAAAATGCAAGAGCGTACAATATGTTTTTTTTTGGGTTCTGAACCGAAAGGTGCCCGCCCACCCTTCTGAAGTCCTATTACTAAGCCTCCGCTCGCTGTAAGTCTGTCTGTCAGCGCGCTGTATCTCATGACAATTTTCACGGATTGTGTATATCTATTGCCGCTATGACAACAAATGGCAGAGGGTGCCAACGGGACCCTATTACTTATGTTCCACTGTCCGTCTGTCCGTCCATCCGTCTGCCACAGGGCTTATTTATTGTACCGTAATAGGTAGATACTTGAAAAATGTTCACAGTTTGTTAAAGACCTCCAACTGTCACTAACGAGACACAATGACACAATAGAATTTTAATTGTAATCGGCCTTTAAAAGTCCGCATACAAGAAACGTGATTTTTACTATAGTATTAAAAAACTGTGTTAATTATTGTACGGTGGTACGGAACCCTTCGTGTGCGTGTCTGACCCGCACTTGGCCGCTTTTTATTGTAGGTAACTTGACTGGCAAATTGCATCTTGTTAGACAGGGAGCTGTCAATCTAAACATAGGCGTGATGTGTCATGGGTTCATTAGACAAGGAGTTAGCAATAAAAATAAAAAAACTATCAAAACATGATCATAGGTTTGTTGACTGTACCTACTGACGAATTGTGATTTTTCTTACGTTATCTTTAATTATTTCAATGTTCTTCAAACACTTGTTTAGAGCCGCTTGTCAATCAAAATTGCTGATAGGTAAATAATATTTATATAGGTAAAAGAGTTTTACTGTTTCGCTGTTTCATTTTTAGGGTTCCGTACGAAAGGGTAAAACGGGACCCTATTACTAAGGCTCCGCTGTCTGTCTGTCTGTCCCTAGCTAGACAGTTGAAATTTTCACAGATGATGTATATCTGTTGCAGCTATAACAAAAAATACTAAAAGCCAGAATAAAATAAATATAGGCTAACACATTAGGGGTTAAGGGGCTCCCATACAAAAAACGTGATTTTTTCTCGTTGTTGCTCGATATTGAAAACAACAGGTAGATGCTTGAAATATTCACAGAATATTGAGTTACATATTCACTTTAAAAATAAATAATTAAATTAAAATAAAACAAATATTTAAGGGGGGCTCCCATACAACAAACGTGATTTTTTTGCCGTCGATTGTATCTATAAAATAGATAATGGTACGGAACCCTTCGTGCGCGAGTCCGACTCGCACTTTTTACTAAATGATCCGACAAACGTCGTCTTGTCCAATACAAAAATCCCATAGAAAAAAACACGTTCAGTTTTTTCCGAATTTTCGCGGCAACTTTTCCATTTTTTCTTTCGATAAAAACCTAATTCGGACGATTACGAACAAATCGGTCAAGTCGTTTTCAAGTGATGGGGTTACCAACGAACAGCATTTTCATTTTTCTTTATATACCAATCTGCCTAGCCTTTTCCCAACTATGTTGGGGTCGGCTTCCAGTCTAACCGAATGTAGCTGAATACATGGAGCCACTGGCTATCTGAACTCCACAACCCAGTGAATGGGTAATACGATACGCCTTGGTAAGACTGGAAGATTAAGATAAAGACTGAAAGATTTTTCTTTATATGGTATACTTTTTTCGCACGTTTTTGCTGTACAGCCTTAGATTATTATTTTTTTCATTTAATCATCGGATACTTAGTCCGTTAAACCGTGCCGAATTATTGTGTAATTCTTAGTATAGAACAATTGTCGAACAATAGCGATGTCTGTGATGTTTTTGTTCATCAAAACTAATCGCTCAATGATTTGAACATGCACCATCATTTTGAACATTATAACATTTCGGTTACGAGGTTTGCGTGTCAAAGTAGCGTTCAATCTTTAATTACGATTTGCTTGAACAGTCACAAATTGCAGGATGCACGCAGATGATCGCATAGTTTTTGTCCCCTTTGTATTGTTTTGGACCTGTGAAAAACATACTGTAGTACCTAACTATTTACTAAACGTACTGTACTTTGTTTATAAAACATTGTTTTGTATTAAGCGAAGGTCCGGATCTAAACTTATTTACCAGTTGGTAACCCTATAATAGATATTCATCAATCAAGATTGCCCATGATTCATAAAAGTATCCTAAAACCCCCCGCATCCAGCACCTGAAAGATATAGTCGACCCAAACGTAAAAACTCGGAACTTCAGTTTTGGTAGCAGATCAGCTTCCCCAGTTGCGTAACACACTTTCAATCATAATCAGAAAGATTTTGAAGCAAATTGCTAATCCATTGCTTTATAGGTTTGAAAAATTTGTCTGCTCAACAACTTAAATAACGCAATGAATGTTGTTAAACTGTCAAAGTGCAATTGTTAGTCTGTTACGGAGTTAAGGCAGTTGAACCAAATCCATTAAAACCCTTAATTTCGGCCATCCAGAAATTACGTCACATAATTTCAATAGTTCTTTACGTAATACGACTGCCCTGCAATACTCCTACAATAACTTTACAGAACAAACAATCGGCAATACCTCACAAATGCCTCGCTACACTTATGTACTGCGCATGCGCATGCACTGACTTACGAGCCGTATTTCAGAAACTGGAGGAATATTAATGAGTGGTACAGTCGGAATTATAAACACTAGTGTCTAGAGACAACTCGGTCATTGCTACGTTGTGACGTGATAATAATGTCCAAGTTGTACCGATGGGTTCAGACGGAGTAAGTTACTGGTCTTAACCATGATTTTTAATAATTATCAAAGTATTATTGTAACAGTCTCGCCTATGTCATGAAAAAGTAAATCAACCGTCCCATACAATTGGGTCGAGTAGGCATTGAAGATTTGTATGGGACAGTTGATCATTTTTTCGCGATTTATGTTGGTCCCGTGGAGAAAGTTGTTTAGTTTGATGGTCTTTATACCACACACCCATAAATATGACCGTACCTCTCTGATACAAGCTGTAAAGATAAGCCTTTGTGCAAGTATCATTCAAATTTATTTTTTCTCATCTTTTTTTTGTTTGTAGAAATCCTCTACGAGCCTTACTTTTTTTAATCCTATAACCAAGAGCGATTCATTGGAGGATCACTTAGTTGTTAAGATAGTAATCAAAGGGCATTTGAAATTAGACCTAATAATTACGTTAACATTACCTATTATTTTAATAAACTTACGTAGGCTATAGAGGATGTGATACATTTATGTGTTCTGATGGAAATTAATGGGGCTTAGCAAGGCCTAAAGTGTCCTTGTGTGTAGATATTTTGCACCTTGACTTTTAGTGTCGTCTCTGCATGGTTTTTGTTTGTCCCTCTTACTGAATTTCAACGTGTCAGCTGTTTGTGTCCGGGTACCTACTGAAAGTCAGTTGCTAACTTCCTCTGAGCACAACTTAATGTTGAACTTACTTACTCTACAATAGACAACAATGAGTGTTTAACTGTGAACTTATTCATTTATTCACACTGTATTGATTCTATTGTTTGCTCATTTTTGTCCTTATTGATTACATTTTTAATATTTTTATAAAAATATTTAAAAAAAAAATTGCGTTACTATTATTATGCAAAACGTTTTCATCCATAAAAATATCATTCACAAATCTCAATTCAAGTGTATCTGTAGTACTGTTATTTTACAAGCAAGTTCTTTACGCAATATTATGCATAATATTCCTTTAGGAACGTTCTTTTGGCTAGTGAATCATCATGTTTCTTCAATCTTTGATAAAGTCTCTTCTTTATATTCTTCGAGTATTCACTCTACTCCTCAGCCTTTTACTATCCTGGTCTTTCTTTATACGTTTATGTTTGAGATGTCATGTGTGCACACTCTTTGTTCAGACAGTGCTTCAGTGGTCCAGTATCGTTGTTACATTGCCAACATTTGTTGCGTTTAGTTTTTATGTTTGTACTGTTAATTGTACCGAAGTCTTTAAAGTTTATTTTCAACAGTTGCTTGTAATGTTGTTAGGAAATCATTTATGTTTATTCATATTATATTAGATAATTTTAGCACTTGCAGCCTTGATATTTTACTGGCATATTTGTAAACGCTTGTAACATCTTGAATACTAATGTAAGTATTACTTCGTTGATCTTTATCTAAAACTATGGCCATTATAATAATTTACGAAAAAATGATTAAGTGTTAAAAACTGCGATGTCAGTGCTTTGGTGTTTTGTTTTATAATATTATATTCCTAACAAAACAAGCCTTCTATATAATTAAGTTGAGTAATGTCGTGTTTATCTCCCTTGGTCAAGTGTCATTCGCCACCGTGGTTATCTCCTTGCGATCCCGCTGAGCGAATTTCTTTTAGAGCTCGACAATCTTGCCAATAAAGGCTATCTAGGTATTTTGATAATTTGGTATTTTTGACTAAATAAGTGCCAGTTCCATGATCTCCTTCACTTTATATTTTGTATTAGCCGTTATCCACCAAAATTCCTACAATATCTTTGCAATCTCTTAGCATCATTCAGCGTCTGTTTATATCAGCTATTGAACATAAACCATACTCACATCTAGGCTTGCCAACCATGATGCATGAATTTACCGGGACCTAGGATATTGCTGTTTTTTTAAAAATGATTATATGTAATTCTATAAATAAATATTTGATGCGGTCGCGAAGCATATATAGATCAACATCATATAACCACTGACCTACAAATTGCAAAAAAGTAAGAAAGTTGTATTTCGCGGGATACCCTGACGCTTTCGCCAAATAATCGCGCTATACAAAACGTGCGTTCACTAAACTCCGACTTCTGCCCGAAGGTTTAGTCGTAGATACGATAAAACGGGACAATTGGCGTCCCGCACACGTCTTTCGCGGGACGCATCCTCTTAAGCTCTACGTTCTCGCGGGACGGTTGGCAAGCCTACTCACATCCAATGATCTAAAATAACCATCTTGATCTTATCTCTTAACTTGATGCCCATTTACAGTTAATTCATGGCTAAGACCAGTTAAAAAATATGACCACAATAAATCAACATTCATTAATTTCAATTGGAGAATGGTCAAATATTTTAGCGCCATTTATAATCTAGTTACGAAGTATTCGGGTCCGAAGCACCGATGACCGATTATCACAACTGCGATCACTATCACGAACTGTGGCATTCAAACTGGTTCCACATGAACTTACAACATATCTTTTGGAATAGACAGCGTCTAAAATACTTCGCATGATTTTTAAGTAAAATTACTCAATTACTAATATGGGAAAGTTGGTAATTAGGGGTCTATAAAGTGTCTTCTCGTAAAATCTAGGATCATCAAAAAGCAAACTTGTTTGCGATTATCAACTAAAGCCTGTGCAAATCCAGTAGTGCATTATGTTTTAGTAAAAAATACAGATGTTTAATATCGGATAGCTGCCTCGTGATCAATTTTCTCATCTACTCTAAATATTTCCTGTTCCTTTTCTTCTGCCTCACACGATTACTTTACGGTCGGCACAATGTTCTTTTTTTCTTACTTTCTTCACTTACACATATCAGTCATTACTTTATCGTTCACTCTCTTGTCCTTCATATTATCGCTCACAAACACCATACATCTTTTCTCTGTCTGACTTCTGCTTTTAGATTTAAAATATTTCTAATTATTGGTAGGACCTTGTAGAGATGAATTCTTATTTGCTGTTGTCACCGTCGCTATTATTCCATTTCTTTATTAATCAACGTGAACAATAATTTAACATTCTATTCCGGTTGCTTACCTATAATGTTTCTATTTTGGACTTCTACATCGTTTTAGGAACCCTTGGGTATTGCAGAGTTGTCAGCTGAAACTCAATTTTTATCTCCATTTTGTTCTTCTAACCCTGAATGAAAACCAAAATCAAAGGTAATGAAAAATCATTAGAAGATTCTTAGGTATAATGTTTAGCTTCTCTTAGGATGCTTGTGGTTTACTATTAATGTTTTATTTTTATTTAAGTGTATACATAATTGAAACATCATTCGCTATTTGTATAGCTATAAGATTGGTAACATTTACAGTGATAGAGGATCGCAGCGAGCGCTACTAGTTGCTCAATTCTCGCCACCAACTTTATTTCCACTACATTTGCGAGTGAACGTATATAGTTCAAGATCGCTGTGGCAACACTGGCTTGTATTTTGCATATAACACGACCAACTTACTTCTACCATCCATCTCAACCTTATCTCAAAGAATTAAAATTAATTTTTGAACGACCACGAACTTTTGTCTCAAGTTTCGTGGTGTAAAATCGCAAAATATATTTTTTTTGCTTCTTGAATCTTAATTATATGGTATTAGTGTGCATAATTGATTGTGATTGATTCTTTTCGCCACCGTTGGTAATAGTAGTTGGTTTTTTATTTTATTTTTTCAACACGTTATATTGTGCGCATGATCTGTTACTATCTGAAAAAGGCTACTGATTTTATAGGAACTTGATTCTGGTTTTTGTTGTACTTTACTCTTTACTGTCAGCGCATATCACCACCATCCTAGCTTTTTAATTTGGAAGAATTCTTTATCGAGACAATTTGTCAATAAGGTATATTAAACGTGTTGTAGACGCCACCATTATTCAAGATAGCTATATGGGAATTGTAGGGCTGCATTTTTTCAATAAACAATTCAATTAGATAGATAGATAGATAGATAGATAAAACATTTATTCGGTACAAACATAGAAGACACAACACAAAAGCATAGTTACATAAATTCAAGTTTTAAGACAAACCAAAAAAAAAATAAGAAAACAAGTAAATACGAACATTAAAAACATAAACCCTTCCTTGCGAGTTGGGTAAAAAGAACATACAAACAAAAAACGCAAAGAAAGTATTGTCTGTGGCAATCTTAAAACTACCTACATCCTTAAAATATTTTAGTTAGGCAAAACCCTTGTGTGGTGCGTGTCTCCCAGTTGCACCGAATGGGAGTCCAGCTCAGCATATGCCAGGCATTAGGTATACCTGACGCTGGTATTCTGCTGGATCCCTGCGGCGGCATACGGACGCCAAGCAGGTGCAGAACAATGGAAATGTGAGAAGATAAAAAGTGAAAAAGTGAATAGTGGTTTTGCAAGATAAATTTGGTGAGTTATTTACATTTGATTTGTTTTTGTGCTTTGTTTTTATATTTAGGTGTGTATGTAATATTAATAGGCATATATAAAGGAGTATAAATTAAATGAATATGATTGTGTGTAGTGTTTGAAAACGATATTAAAAATAAATAAAAGATTATACTCAATAAAAGATTAGCTGCGATCACTATGATTGTGCGTAATTGGATTTCCTCGATCATGATAAAATGTTGTTTTTTTTTTGTTTTTTCAGATCTACGTCGGTTGCCTACTGCTAAATTTAAATTAACGACGTGTTCGAAATCGTCACGCCCAGTTCTCTCTGTGAGTTGATAAGGAACTGTCGAAGCCGACTTCTGAAGGTGACATAATCCCGACAATTCCGACAATTGACATAATCAGCCTATAATGTTCCCACTGCTGGGACACAGGCCTCCACTCTGTGAGAGGGAGCGGGCCGTCATCCACCACGCGGGCCCAGTGCGGGTTGGTAGATGTCACATGTCTTCGATTTTTTGGTTCTAGGACATGCCGGTCACCGTTTTGTAGCAGTAGTGATGAAATAATTTACACAAAGTAAAGCGCCTGGCTGGGTTCGAACCTACGACCTACAACTCGTAAGTCTCGGCCGTTAACACTAGGCCACCACTGCTCTCACAACAATTCAATATAGCACATATTCAACAAGAAGTAAAACTAAATAGCTATTCAGTTGACATATTTCTCGCGATAAAAATCGATATTGTAATTGGCATACGATTGACGATTGTCGATTATAATCGAATAGACGTCAGAAATGTTTCGTGACATTATAGTATCGATAAAGTTTAATCGATTGTAATGATTGATGTTAAAGTTTAGCAATACGTTTGTATTATTATCGAGAGATATCGTCGCGGCGATAAATGTAGAATTGTAGAACAAGCATTTACGTTGTCCTAGTTAGTTTATATAGTTTGTCTTATCGGCTTAGCATGTCTTTTCAGTTCATAGAGCCATTAGGCTTGAAACTATTTCAAAAATGTTAAGTTTACCATATGGAACTGCTATTTTGAAGTACTTCATGTCACGCACGGTATTCATTCATTAAACCTGACTTGGTTTCCGTACTTCTTTTTACTACTTACTTAAAATTAGCGCTGTGCTGTGGGTCCCTATAGCACAGCATAATGCTGGGTAGAAGCCTTCTTGTCACAGTCATGACGTACCCGCAGTTTGCAACCATTTCTGTTTTGTATTCGTGATTATATTAGATCTATTGTGTTTTATTTAATTGTTCTGTTACTCGAGTTAATTATCTTTTTGTATGCACTTGTTTCTGTGACAAATAAACTCATTTTTATTCCTTTACTTTTTCTTTTTTTTACATTATTATGTTATGTGAACTTGTGGGTTATCCTCTTTCTCCTAATCATCATCATCTGCCTAGCCTTTTCCTACTATCTTGGGGTCGGCTTCCAGTCTAACCGGGTGCAGCTGAATACCAGTGTTTCACATGGAGCAACTGCCTATCTGGCCTCTACACTGGGTAATACGATACCCCTAGGTAAGACTGGTTGTCAGACTTTCGGGCTTCGGACGACCCGTAACGACTGTCAAAGATCCACGAATGACAGCCAACCAACGGCTTAACGCTCTTCCCGAGGTACAGAGGGGTCTTGGTATATAAAGATGGTCACCTATCCACGGACCAACCGCGTTAAGCGTAGCTTAAACTGATCGATCGACCTGTATTTAGCCCCTAAGCCCTGTGGCTCAAGCTCCTCTTCCCCTATTAAAGGTCGGTGCTGCATGGCTTCATCATCCGTATCATCTTTCACAAAAATCCTCTTGCTCTTATTCCAACTTCTTAGGGATCGGCGCAGCACATTGTATGTCTCTTTCTGCCATTTTTTCTTCTTCCATACATCTCTTTATCCATCCATCTGTAGCAATATAATTATTTATTTTTTATACAAGACTTGTTCAGTAAGCCTAGAGCGAATTCATGGGACTATCAATCTTTATTTAACGTTGAGCAATTTATTGTATAAGCCGCAGTTATGTACATAGTGACGTATGTACTTATACGATATTACACGACTTACATATTGTTACATAAACGTTACCAATACTATTGTGCAAGTGATCCGATATGTAATGTAATTGTCTTAGATTAAGGAAAAGTTCATAATGGACGGATGGATGATCCCAGCAACACAGGTTTTTCTTAACAAAATATGGATACAATGGCCCCCAGTCATTGTTTACCATATTTTGTACCAGGTTATTTCCACGCTTAAAATGAGTACCTTTTACGTCGAATTATTCCAAAGTTTCCCATTGTCTATTTTGTTAATAAGGTAATTTTCTACTAGTTGTTATATATTTTTTTAATTTTATCAACGTTGCTGTTCTTTTCCACATTTTTCCGATTTTTTTCTGTTTTATTAATACAGTTTCATTGTAGCAAAGTAGTGGACTATTTGGAAAGGTGAAGTATGTTTAAAAAAGTGGCTCAATCTGGTGAAAGCGCCACTTTTTTCAAATCCTGAAAATAATGCTAGGAGAAATCACATGTGCGTGGTGATAAATAAATGTATGAAGATAAGTCTTAACTGCAGTGGCACTGCACACGCTAAATGAAAGTACAGTCGCGCACAAAATTAAGTTAACTTATACTTTGAAAATTACACAATCTGTAAACGATGGTTACATTAGGCACTAGACTAAAACTAATAAAAAAACTAAAAACTACTAAAACTTAAAAATTAAAACTACTTCTAAAACTTTACTTTTTGGTAAAATAATTTTCATTTTGAAAATGCATTCTTTTAATTTTTACATAATCTAGCTAGGCGGTTACAAAAAAAAGTTAATTTCTAAGTTCAATCAAAAGTACGTACTTAAGTAGATTTATATAGACTCCCCAAATAAGGTTTCGTAAGATGAAATTGCCAGCAAACTTTATCTGTAGTTGTAAACTATTCAACTAGCTGCATGTTGCCAATATATTCCGCAGGTTACTAAAGTAGAACGTATTATTAAAGTTCAAATTGAAATAGAAATAATAATACATGTCATGTTAAAAAGGTGTTACAAGTATAAAAGGTACATTGTATATTGTATTATAACCTAATGAGGTGTGCAAAGGTGTTCAGGCTCTAACTTCTACTTACGACTGTAAAGTTAGGTTACTGTTACGTACCTACTTACTACTCACACCATGGCACTGGTTTCTGGCTGAAACAGTTTTCAAAAACACCTTGTTTTATAGAGAAAGTAACTCGTCTGCTAAACTGTAGACTGATCAATAGATTAGTATCGATTTTGCTTTTAAAAATAATTTAAATCTATCTTTTATACTCGTGTGCTCAACCCTTCAGGGAATACAGGCCTGATGTTTTGTTATGTTATGTATGAAATCTATCTATAACATAATATAAATTAAAGTCGCTTTTTGTGTGTGAACGCGTTTTATGAGGTTTTTTTTACCAGAGAATTTATTCCAGTAAGTTAATTTGTAATACATAAATCATCTGCCTAGCCTTTTCCCAACTATGTTGGGGTCGGCTTCCAGTCTAACCGGATGCAGCTGAATACCAGTACTTTACATGGAGCGACTGCTTATCTGACCTCCACAACCCAGTAACTGGATAATACGATACCCCTTGGTTAAACTGGTTGTCAGACTTTCGTGCTTCTGACGACTCGTAACGACTGTCAAAGATCCACAAATGTCAGCCGCGACCAACGGCTTAACGTGCTTTCCGAGGCACGGAGGAGTCTCGATATGTGAAAATGGTCACCCATCCACGGACCAACCCCGGCAAGCGTAGCTTAACCTGATGGATCGACCCGAGCGGCTGTTATTACTTAGCCACGAGCTCCTCCTTCCAATTTGTAATACATACATATTAAACTTAGATATAATAAAGTAATATCGATGTTTTGTAAAGTCGTAAAAACCGAGCGAAGCAGCGACGAGTCGCTAGTGCATAATAAACAGCAGATGTCTACCTTATCCATCGAATTCATATATTATGTAAACCATCTGCACAGTTGTATAGTAAAGTCATATGATCACTGACCGGCAAGCTGCCTTGCCGCGGGCGAGGCCGGTTGCGCTTGCGACAGAGAACGCGGCGCTGCGCGTACGCATCGCCACGGGGTAATGTTGTATATTTTGCTGTTTCATAGTAATTTGGGTAGAATTGAAGTTATTAGGTATATTGGGAAAGTATTATTTAAAGGTAGGACTTAGTACATGGTTCTATGCCGGATAGGTAGACAACTAAATAATAATACTTTATTCTGCATTGAGGAGCTCGTGGCTAAGTAATAACAGCCGCACGGGTCGATCCATCAGGTTAAGCTACGCTTGCCAGGGTTGGTCCGTGGATGGGTGACCATCTTTACATACCGAGACTCTTCCGTGCCACGGAAAGCACGTTAAGCCGTTGGTCCCGGCTGCCATTCGTGGATCTTTGACAGTCGTTACGGGTCGTCAGAAGCCCTAAAGTCTGACAACCAGTCTTAAGCGAAAGTCTTGGCGAAAGTCTGACCAAGGGGTATCGTATTATCCAGTTACTGGGTTGTGGAGGTCAGATAGGCAGTCGTTCCATGAAAAATATTGGTATTCAGCTGCATCCGGTTAGACTGGAAGCCGACCCCAACATAGTTGGGAAAAGGCTAGGCAGACTGATTCTGCATGAATTTCAAAAGTAACGCACTCATACACGTGTACTTCCTAGCCTGTAGCATAGTTTCAACCTAGTTCAGGCAAATAAGCAACTGTGCTCTATTTTAATAATGGTTAAGATATTTATTGTAAATGTGCCCCTTTTTATAATTAACAATTTTTATAAGTAGAATTAATTTAAAAAATAATATTTCAAGGAAAAAATTGTGAAAAACTTCTTCTCAAGTCACTGTTATTGTAAGTACATTACGAAATTATAACAGGTTTAAACAGACAGAGGAGCATTTCTTGTTAAATCAACCCTTAAAACTTATATCTCTTGTAAAAGCCTTTCTTTAATCCTTCAGTTCAGGTAGAAGGTACGTATATGCCATGAAAACTGAAAAAAATATGTTTTTTATAAAACTGAACCCCAATTGCAGCAAAAAAGTCAACTAAAAAGGTATAAACAAGTCATCACAGGCAGACAAATTAAAAATCTGGAGTCACACGTGATATGCTGACCATTGATATACTAAAAAACCCATGCTGACTAATACAATATTAGTTTTCATTGCATTTAGTTTATTGTCATGGTATTTATGAATGTATCTTATTTATTTATTTCGATTATAATTTCGCAATAAATTCCACCTATATTATGTAGGTAGTTATGTCTATCAATAAGTTTATAGTACTGCCTCGATAAAGGTAGTTATGCGAGTACCTATAGTTAATTATATGGAATTGTAATTGAATATTCATAACATATTTAAATAAAATAGTAAAGGAATACCCTACCTACACCTCGAGGAAACCTACATTGACATAATTATATTCAGACTAATCAGAATGTTCTGAACAGTATTTAACATCCTCTTGAAATCGGCAATTCTACTCCACTGTTTAGTCCAAATACAAGTTTTTGCAAATGCATATTCCATTTCAAGGTAACATGAAAATTATTAGGTTTTTAAAAAACTTATAGAATAAGAACTTTTTACAAAAAAAAAACAACCGGCTTCCAAAAAAAAACACTAAAAAGTAACAAATAACTTTAATTTCGGAAGTCGGTGTCTTTATTTATTTATTTATTTAATACTTTAAGCATACTTTACAGAGGCGGACTTAATGCCATAGGCACTTTCTACCAGTCAACCTTTGGGTGATGCAGAGACAAGAAGTGGTAGGTGCAATAACTAAAGTCTTTGCTTTTCAATTTTCGTTTTTTGCCACCGACTAGTGATATAACCTATTAGTGGGAGTCTTAAGGAAACAGAAATGACGAGGAATTCACTGCCTAAAAAACAATGCAAAGGAATAGTATACCTACTCTATGCCGTGCTCGACCTAGGACCCTGAATTTCGAATGTAAAACATAAAAAAATCTTTGAAATATTTAAAGACGGTACGCACTATATATACAATCAAATAGCACATAAAACTAGCAATACCAAGCCACGTTAATTACAATGCAATAATAATAAATATAAACGGACAATTTACGACCAAAATTAATACCAAATTGAAACCTGCATTACTGCCAACAAAATCAGTAGGTAGATATATTTGTGGTCATCATTACCTAAGATTTAATGTCCCTAAGTTATTAGATTTCGAAATATCTTTGTACTAGCTCGAAGCAAATTACTAGACAATCGAGGTCTGGAGAACGGATAGATGTGACAAAATGAATGAAGGCTAAGCGAGGAGCGGGTGATCGGTTAGCTGTAGGGCTGCCGAAGATTCTTTGGCTGCCATTAACTCTATTCTTCAGATACTGGCCAGAATATTTGCAAACTACCTTGGGTTGAGGAATCTAATAGACAGGAAAAGAAGTAAGATTCATGATTTCTTGAGTTTCTTAGAAAACCTATAAACTAAAAATTCTACCATAACATAGGAAGGAATTTTCTAGCTTGAATTATTAAAAAAGATCACTTTACGAAAAACTGTAGGGCTGGACGATTTATAAATACCTCTCTTTGATCAATAATTCGAACTAGGTATATAGACATCAGAGATTTCTAAGGAGGTGATCTCCGTAGACTACACTATCTACACTAATATTATAAAGAGGAAAGATTTGTATTTTTGTGTGTATGTTTGTAATTAATAAACTCAAAAACTACTGCGCCGATTTCAAAATTCTTTCACCATTAGAAAGCTACATTCACCCTGAGTAACATAGCATAGAGTAACAGAGTAACATAACACGCGGGCGAATCCGCTGGCGGCAGGTAGTATAATATACATTTATATGCAAACTGCACTAATATCTAAGTTAATATATTCATTTACTTTTACACATAAAATTCAAACATCAATTTCAGTTCATACTAAAAGTTCTACGTCTTCAGATGCCTGAGCATCGTTGGCAGCCCTAGATAAAAGTCCAAGATGCACACACAATAGGAAAATATCTACTACTGTGTTGCAATGTTTGTTTGTTCATTGTTAATGCATTATATCGTCTGTACCATATAATGACGTTGGTTTAGCAATGGGAGATGGGCCTTGTGGTCTTTGTTATTGCGGTCAACTGCGCGATTAGGTCAGGTACCTAGGACCTCATTTTGGTCTAGGTGATATCGATATGTTCTGGTTTAGATAAAGTATTAGGATTCTTTGAAACAATAAGAGCCTTGGCTGTTTCATTATCAAATAAATGATGTTTGTGTATGTAAGGATTGTCTTTACCCACGATTCGGGAAAAATTCATAATATTGGAAAGCCTTTTGCTTTAGAAGAAAGTATTTTACACGATTTCAAACATGTTTATTCTTAACTTCCTAATTCTTCAATTTGTGAATTTTAGTCATTAGTGCCTCCCTGTATGCCGAGGAATGAGAGTCGATGAACATAGTGCCTGTCTAAAGATTTCCATCCCATGGCGCTATGTCATATCAACTCATTTGAGTAAAAACATGCGAGCACATCAATCAATCTGCCTAGCCTTTTCCAAACTATGTTGGGGTCGGCTTCCAATCTAACCGTATGCAGTTGAATACCAGTATTTTACATGGAGCGACTGCCTATCTGACCTCGACAACCCAGTAACTGGGTAATACGATACCCCTTAGCAAATCTGCTAAATGAACGTTTATTTAGGAGGTCTACTTAGAACATTTAATGCTTTTATTTATTTCGAAAATTATGAGATCTAAACATTACAATAACTGAGAGTTTGGTTTACTCACTTACTTACAGGTTGTGTGTGGGCCATGGCGGCCATCGTTATCCCAACCAGCCCACCTCTCTCCAGAAGTTGATCACGTCTCCTGTCTTGTTTAATTATTTATTTCGATCCATTTAAGATCATAAAAATGTAAAATTTCACAATAAATAAAAACATAAGTTCACGTAAAATAATTAATTTATGAATTCTTTAGTAATTTTTGTTGTTACTTCACGAAGCGATAAGTTTTTAAAGCTATAAATGTGGGAAGGAGTCTAAAAAACAAAGCAAAAAGCAGTGAGGTTTGGTAAGACTGCTTTGGTAAGACTGGTTGTCAGACTTTCGGGCTTTTGACGACCCGTAACGACTGTCAAAGATCCATGAATGACAACCGGGATCGGCTTAACGTGCTTTCCGAGGCACGGAGAATTCTCGATATGTAAAGATGGTCACTCATCCACGGGACAACCCCGGCAAGCGTAGCTTAACGTGATGGATCGACCCGTGCGGCTGTTATTACTTAGCCACGAGTTCCTCACATGCGAGCACATGTTACTGGTTTATTTATTGCCATTGATATTGTGTTCTCTTCATTAGTATTCTTTCTTACTGTAACTACCTTCCTTCTTCCACTTCTTTTTCGGAAGTACCTAGGTTCGTGACCAAGATTTGACTTGAGCCCTTTAACATCGTAAACAACAACGAAACATAATCCGTGACTTAGATTAGTCTTATAAATTGTTTTCGTAATTATCATGTTTCATCTTAACTCGTATAATAATAATGATGTACACAGCAATCTAGTCGTAAACTTAATAACTAGCATACGTTATAGTTTATATATTAATGACTTTAGTACAGTGATGCTAATAATAAGACGATTTAACGAGCAGTTTGAATCAATGAGGCTGGTTGCTTGCATAAACAATTGTATTATATAGAAGGGAATTGGTTTAACTTGCTGAAATATAGGTTCAACAAGCTATGTTAGTCCTTTTTACCCGACTACGGCGAAGAAAATGATTTTGACCGGTATGTATATATGTATGTATGTATGTATGTTCATCTGTTCCCTCCTATCTTCCAAACCACTTATAACAATTTGACAAATGAGGTATCGTTAGAAGCGTCGTGATTGTCCGCTGGTTATAGGCTATGTGAAGTCACATTAAATTAAAAATGGCGCCCTCTAGAGGACATAAAGAGAGGAACTTAAAAAAAAAATGGTTTAATCGTACCATGTTGGGTATCAAATGAAAGGGCTTAATGAGCACATTTCAAAAATATATATATTATAACCCCAAAAGAATTAAAAAAAAATCAAGTAATAAAAACTAAAACCCAACTACGACTTAAAAGGTATAAACAAGACACCACAGACAGACAAATTAAAAATCCGGAGTCACACGTAAGCTGTTCGATTTATGCCCTAACACGTGTGACTCCGGATTTTTAATTTGTCTGTCTGTGGTGTCTTGTTTATACCTTTTAAGTCGTAGTTGGGTTTTAGTTTTTATTACTTGATTTTTTTATAAAATGAGTTTCTTAAATTAAACGTTGCTTTTATGTAGTTTTATAATTTCATTAATCCTTACTAATAATATAAATTAAATCCTAGATAAAATTAATTATACAAACACGTTATGTATGTACTATTATATAAAAAAATTAAAAAGAAAAAATTAAGGGGAGGGCCTCATTGGGCATCAAAGAATTCGTCCGCATCGCTGTCAATGGGAAAGGTGCCCAAAAGGCTGGCAGCATTGCCACGTTTTATGTATTTGAATTCTAATCGAAAGTTAGTTATTTTGCGGAAGGTTTTAAGGGATTATTGATTTATGTATTCAGTAATACTTATAGGTGTGTACTTCGTTTTGGAATAAAGCCATGAGCAATGTAAACAGCAATATCACGGCAGAGCTTCGTAAAATAATAATTTCACATTATTCAAGGGACTGTATGCAAGACATTTCTTTGTAATCATCTCGCTTATTAAAAATATCGCCCAAGTAGGTACATTCATCTTGTTAAGCTACATAACTTAGTTCATACATAACACCATCTAAGTCGGCATCCTCTAGCTCACAGACAGTTTTCTCGCTGGTATTCGTCATACCGTAAAGCGTGGTATGTCGGTGATGTAACTGCAGTTCCGTGGTCTAGGTACCACTTACAACCTAGTGGTTTGGCGCACTGCCATTTCGTTTTGATTAAATTATTTTTTCATAATAAATTAAAAGCTTCTTGTTGTTGTAAAAAGTATAGCCAGTCAATGAGGAGGTACTGGCAGTCCAGAGTGTGTCGGACGAACTTCAGTTGGCATCTTTAGTTCTCTGGAGGTTATTCCGTCACATTTTCGTTTTTGCAGCAATCGTGTTACACCCTTAAGCTCGCCCAATATACGAAACTTTGAACCGATCGAAAAGTTTTTCGAAACGATAGTCGTAAACAACATCACATACCAATCATAAACAAAAATACTCATCCATAACTTTTTTAAATAAGGGCACAGACATGCGAAGTCGTAAACTTAATATGAAAAATATGTAGTGCATGATCTAAATTAATCAAATTATAAATTAATGGCTGCACAACATTGACCGTAAGTGCTATAACTCTTGCGCCGACGCAGTTCCGAATGCTGCAGCGTTTACTATAAAACTAGTTTATGTGGTTTTTAAACGATGATCATACGCATGAGAAAGTAGAACACGTTTTAATTATACTGAGGATTTTAGATGTAGGTACCTACCATAATACATAATTCAATGTTTTTTTTAACCGGTCATTATTTTAATGTGTAGTAGGTAAACATTGTTGTGACGAAAATTTTTGTTACGAATGTGGAAGTCTATGGAGAAGCAGACCAAGAAAAAAGCCGTCTTATTGACGTAAGAGTAAAGTTTAATAAATATATAAATAAAATATTTGTAAACGACTCTAAAAACTGATTTGAAGCATGCTTGGCCTTAAATCAGGCATAGATAAGTAAACAAACAGAAGCTTATTATTTCCTAAATGTGGCATCAAAGTCTAGAGTAAATATAAACAGTTAGAAAAATCACAAAATTGTGAAAAATTGTTGAACAAACACAATGCTACTTAGTAATTTGTTCTAGCATTGATGACTAGGTCGAGTTGAGTCCTTCATTTTTAAATATCTGTTAAATTATCTACTTTTAGCGGAATTATCGAAATCGTTCTTTATAAAGCAAGGCAAAATTTAAATTAATTGTTTCGCCTTAAATAATTGCGGTTATAATTAAAATGAATTTTGAACCTTACATTAGTTATATACATTGTTCGTCCGGTAAACCGATATCTCAAAAATATTAGCTGCGCCCAGCGGTTTAACTCGCGGAAGTCTGTCGGGATAAAAGGTATCATGTCCTTTTCCAGGTCATGGTGTACCCATGTACCAAATTCCAAATCCGTTCAGCCGTTTTAGCGTGACACCGTAAAAAACAAACAAACAAACTCACTTACGCATTTATAATATTAGTTAGGAATCGGACCATATAACTTGTACTGCGAGACCAACACAAAAAAATCTGCTGTTCCATACAAAAGTGCATTACTAACACGATCAAAATGTATGTAACTACTGATTTCTTTGTTCATACTTCAGTGATGGTCTCGTATCAAAAGTCTTTAATTTTCATGAGTACTACACTACTTCAAAGTATGCCCATTCCATAACCTACCGTAGTCTTAGAATAATCATGGCAGATGGAATTCCTCACGCGATATCAAAGTAAACATTCTATGGTTACGCCATATTTACTGGTGATCTTGACACGGCGTTTGCTCTTGGATATTTTCGCAATTATTTAATTAGTTATCGCATTCTCGTATGCGACGACAACACAAGCTTATGCCGTGCTGTTGGTAATTGGAGAATCAAACTTATCATTCATGGTAATAATCAACGTCAGTTGTTGAGGTTTTTTCTCAGTGTTTGCTTTTAAAGATGTAAGGTTTTCTTAAATTCTTCTTCATCGTGCCCTTGTCCCATGTTACTTGAGGTCGGCAAGGGCAACCACTTCTTAATTATCATCATCTCTTACACAATCCATTCATCATTTCTTTGGTCTTCTTCTCCGTTTCCAGCTATCAAATTTTTTGTAAGGGCTAGGTTTTCTAAAATTGCTTAGTGTCATCCCGTAAAGCGCTACTTGTTAATGGTACACTCTGATTTCACTTTAGTTTAATTAAAAGGACTGAGTATTTTGCCGTTTAATATATGGATTTTCTTTCCTTGTTTTATTTCCTAGCCTGTTATCCCAATTTTGGACTACCTACCATTGAATACACAAATAGAAAAAAAAAACAAAATACAAAAACTACCTCGGTTACGGCAACTAGATAATCTGATTAAAAGAAGAGGCGTCATCTATTCAATAAAACAATGACGTTAGGATACGTCCAACGATTCCAAATTCTCGGCACTACCTACGCAACGTGACAGCTACTCATAACGTGCACAAAAGTTTGACATGACGTGACGTATGTCCGTCAAACTCTATCCAAACTACACGCGTTACGTCACAAACGTCAAGACGCAGTTAATTGAGCGTTGCGCTTGCGCTCATCTGGTGAAAGCTGATTGGCTAATATTGTCTGTTAACATATGACATAAATATTGCGTTAATTTTGGTGATGCGTGCATTATTAGGCTTATGTGATTGTTTTATTCAGGACTGTTGTAAAATTAATTTATTTATTTGTTTAATAGGGTCAAATAGTTAAAGCTTCATTCTTGAATACCAGTATCTTCCTCACTTTCCAACCTGGATAATAATTTAAAACCTAACTTCTTCGTAAATAGCTTCTACAACCTTCTACTATGGAGGAGGGCATTTTTTTTAACGCATTCTAGGACACAGAACGATACACAATAGAAGTTTCATTGTTATAACGCCTTTAAGGGCGTTTCATGTCCCTGGTAGACAAAACTAAAAGGCGTATGGAGTGGAATGATCCTAAGCTGTCTGGACAACAGTTTTAAAGTAGTTGAATGCATCGAGCCTTTCAAAGATTGTGCTAGTGAAGGTAGCGCAGATCATCAGCATTATGTATATGTAAATTCAAAATGCTTTCCACCGGAAAATGAAGAAGAACTAACTATTGAAAAAAATACTACTCTTGCGATGCCGTTACTCTTCTTTTAGTTTAATATTAAGAAACGGATTATGATAATTCAATAATGTTCAAGTGCACAATGGTTTGTACAGTTAATCCGCGTATTAAAGATGCTTAAGCTAAGGAATATTGGTATCGATCAAAAAAACTATAGAGATAAATATTTAAAAACTAAGAGTGCTGTCAGTACTTATAACTTACTAACAATCGGGGGCGACTTGGGGTATCTAATATTCAAAGGGGCGAGTAGATACACTTAGGCAATTAGGGGCAAGATCGAAGACGGGGCGAATTGAGCTCACACCAAATAGTCGAATAAGGTTGTAGTTTAATAATGTAGGTATAGTTCCTACATAGCTTTGTAATTTTTTAACTTTGACACACTCACTACTTCACCACTACTTCACCTTGATAAATCTTCTTTGATTCATTTTCTAGGCACATATTTCTTAACGAATTCATCTCCAGTTGCGATAGGGCACTACAAAGTCAGTAATCTGTTCTACATTTAATTTTAGCATTCAATCGTCAATTAAAAGTAAACTTCCAGGCTTCAATCCATTTTGCAACCTCAATTACACAAACGTTAATTTAGCTCTCCAGTGAAGCTTCTGCGGCCAGCTCCAAAACCCACCGTCTATGTAAAGAATGTTCACGCAATGAAGGTGTGTCGACCATTCATACAACAAGTCTTATACCCGCATTCCAGTACAACCACACAAAAGAAAGGGTACCACACAAGAAAAATGGTCATGTTGACCATCAACAGATACACAATTATTACTAGCAATTTGCTAAAACCCACGCTAAGAACGTATATTTCGTATTACATTGACATATTACCTCATTAGTTCGCAAATTGTTTTGCATAACTGCAGACCTTATATGATGTATTATATAATAAATAAGGTTTGTCCGTTGAGCTTGGCTTTGGGCGCAATCGTTGCCAGTTCTTGCTTCCATTGTTGTTTTGACCTGTGCCTTTGGTCATCATGTGGCAATAGTATACTTCTTCGATCTGTTGCATTGTTATGTGACTGGACCTTTATTTGACCCTAACAACTGATACCCATCTCTTTGTAAGACATTTTGGTGATGCTCTACCCAAATAATATCTTTAGAAATATCTTTCTGAACCATTTCCATATCCATTACTCTATGAAACTCAGCCCTCTTCGTGGCATCCATACTTGAGCTAACTGAAGTGATGCCGGCTAAAATTACCGCAACCACAGTACTCTTTCCAACTAATTACTATTTCTATTCAAGTAACAAATCATTTGACAAACAATACAATCAATTGGCACTAAGCTCTCTAAAGGTCAATATTGTCTTTACTCATTGTCTATGTTTTTCAACGCCTCAGGTAAGCCCGGAGATTAGCTAATGACTTTCAATATGTCATCCGTATAATCGCTTCGGGAAATAATATCATGGACACGAAGTAAACAAAAAAATATAGAATCTTGTGATGTTGATTCATAGGGATTCTAACATGGTGTTCCCTTCTCCTCTTCCAGTTTTTTCCGTACCTACATTAGGCCATACTTGCCTCTCAACGTCATTACTCCTTTGTCCTTATCCCAATTTATTTGAGGTCGGCGCATCATGTCTTTTTACCCGACTACGGCGTAGAAAAAAGGAGGGTTTGATTTGACCGGTATGTATATATGTATGTATGTATGTATGTATGTATGTATGTATGTATGTATGTATGTATGTATGATCATCTGTTCCCTCCTATCTTCCAAACCACTTATCACAATTTGACAAATGAGGTATCGTTAGAAGCGTCGTGATTGTCCGCTGGTTATAGGCTATATGAAGTCACATTAAATTAAAAATGGCGCCCTCTAGAGGACATAAAGTGAGGAACTTAAAAAAAAAAATGGTTTAATCGTACCATGTTAGGTATCAAATGAAAGGGCTTAATGAGCACATTTCAAAAAAATATATATTATAACCCCAAAAGAATTTAAAAAAAAATCAAGTAATAAAAACTAAAACCCCACTACGACTTAAAAGGTAGAAACAAGACACCACAGACAGACAAATTAAAAATCCGGAGTCACACGTAATCTGTTCGATTTATGCCCTAACACGTGTGACTCCGGATTTTTAATTTGTCTGTCTGTGGTGTCTTGTTTCTACCTTTTAAGTCGTAGTGGGGTTTTAATTTTTATTACTTGATTTTTTCTTCCATACTTTTCTATTAGCCGTCATGCTGGACCCTTTTCAGCCAAATCATCTTTCACACAGTCCATCCGTCTTTTCTATGGTATTTCCCTACTCTTATAGATTGGCCATACTTGCCTCTGTTATCTGAATGAAAAGTAACTAAGTAAGTAATTTGATTTTGCCAAACAGCTTAGAAGTCAAATCGTAATATCTATATGGATTCATAGCCAAATCATTTAAGCAATCAATGTTATTCATAAGTCTGTCAATAACCATCAGAACCTTAATCAAAATTAATATAACTTAGCTACTAGGTGATCCTTTCAGTAACAAATCCAAGGCTGCAAATAAATAATTCAGTGCGCTATAAATTTAAATAGATTCTGTTAATGCAGTCGTGACGGACCGTAAAAGCAGATGTAACAATGACGATCTGAGCCAAACGATTATTATTCAATATAATATATTATTGAACGACAGCTGATCTGATCTTAACTTAAAACTAGCCTTTATTTGCGACTTTGCTTGCTTATGAATGATTTGATTATCATCAAGGGCACATAAATGAAAGACGTATTAAATTTATTCGATGGGAAATATGGCCATAAAGCTACGAAGGGTTTAAATGATGACGATTTAAACAAATACATACGAGTATTAACAGTCTTGCATAATACATAACTGCATACATATTCAGACTATATGCTTAGACATGGAGGTATAGGAGGAGAAACGGACAAAGATGTATATTTATTTATTAATAAGATTGATTTAGAATTGACGTGCATGACAATGAAAGGAATCCTGTCTTAAATGCTAAGCTACCGTGCAGATCAATAACGAGGTTAAGTCACTCTGGTCACGGTTGAGTCCTGGATGGATTACCATTTGTAACTCATCATCTCTGCCCCTTGCAGTTTTTTCTCTCCTATTTATACTTAAAATTATAAAGAGGTAAAATTAGTTAGTTGGTATGTAGGGGGTAATTTTCGAAACTGCTGATACGATTTCGAAAATTCTTTCACGAAATGGACAGCCAAGTATTGCGAGTGTCGTATGATATATTAATTTATGTTAAAACAAGAAATTTCACGCGGATGAAGTGGCGGGCAGAGTTGTTCAAGTGTAAATAAATAAAAAAGTGTATGATGGTATCTAATTCATTATTTTTTCCTTTTGTATTGGAGACTCTCCTTCTCTTCCTAACTTTGGTCCTACATGGTGTTCGGGTCAGCTTCAGCTTTCTCATTTGCTCCCTATAAATCGTATTTGCTCCACATTTAATTTAAGTTATGTGCTAACTTGAAACTTCTTAGCAGTTGGAGAATGGAGTCTACAATTATTATCAAAGATTGCCCACTGTAGCGTAGGTAATCGACAATTTAGTAGGAATTTTAGGTACAAAATGATAATTTACGGGCTTGGCCTAATGTTGTGGAGAACGTTAACCTTTGAAATTAATTGATTTGTTGTTTTTTTGGAATTCGGGTAATTGCAAATAGACTGTTTTACTTTTGTTATTTATTTATTTACATACAAAACAATTAAGAAAAATACGTAAAGAGAGAAGATCACAAAGGTACTGTCTCTGGTTCTTTATGACCATTATTTTCTAGTCTACTTCTTCGTTGAGTGCATTAATTAAAAGCACAGAACATATAGAAGTCAATAATATTTTATGATAGTATTACTTTTGTGCTTTATTTTTTTTTGTATTGTGCGTTTAGTTATTTTCTTTCTTTTCTTCCTTTTCTTTCTGTTTTTTCTTTTATTTCTTTCCTTTCTTTTCTTTTCTTTCTTCTCTTTCCTTAAGGGTTGCGTACCCAAAGGGTGCTACTGGGACCCTAATTCTAAGGGACCGCTATCACCGTCCGTCCGTTTGTCTGTCACAGGGGATCTTTTGAACCGTAATAGGTACTTAGGTAGACACTTAAAGGGTGTGTAGGTACTACAATAACCGTAAGTATTAAAAAAAAAGTAGTTTTTAATATTGTATGGTGGTACGGAACCCCACTTGGCTTTGGTTTTTGTTTCCACTTGACCTTAAGTTGATCGGGTACTTCTACCTACCCTATAGTACCTATAGTAAGTCATAACGTTGAGTGAGAAAACTGCATTACAAAGATCCTTTATCATACTTTCAACGACCTTACTTGAAACCTTGGCTCCCGATACATCCGGTATACTTTTACAAAGTAAACTCAAGTATGTTAAAATCACGTATTAGTCGTAATTATTTTGAAGTATTCTCTCTCTTCATTGACACCCTTGCCTATTTCCAACACATTGTTGGAATAGCTCATGAGATTACCAATTTTTATGAGATTGTTTATACAACCAGCTTACAACTAGCAATTTATTTAGTTTTAATTGTTTTCCGTGACACACTGTCGTTTTGTACAGCGGACAATGTTTGTTTTACTGCAATTTTCGATGGGAAACATCTAATGCGAAGTTTTAGACCGGCTTTTCGCGTGGTGATAGCCGGTCTTACAACCCGCTGCTCGAAATATGCGACTCCCTCGCAGATTTACGAAATTAAATATTAATATGATTCTTTTAAATATTTGTTTCTTTATAAAACATCTGGACACTTATTTTATTTTAGATATTTGAGCACAAATCTAGGCTGTTATTGAGAAATTCTAAATGACAAAACCCAGTAACACTTTACCCGACATTGGAATCGAACCCAGCACCTCGTGGTCAGCAGTAGCGCTTGCGACCACTAGACCAATGAAGAGTCTTCAGATATTAGGCTAAATGGAAAAAAAAAAATTAAAGTAGGTAATAAAAACTAAAACCCAACTACCACTAAAAAGGTATAAACAAGACGCCACAGACAGATAAATTAAAAATCCGGAGTTAATTCTTTTGGGGTTATGAAAGGGCTTAGTGAGCACATTTTATTTTTGAAATGTGCTCATTAAGCCCTTTCATTTGATACCCAATATGTTACGATTAAACATTTTTTTTAGTGCCTGACTTTATGTCCTCTAGGGGGCGCCATTTTTAATTTAATGTTACGTCATATAGCCTATAACCAGCGCACGATCAAGACGCTTCCAACGATACGTCATTTGTCAAATTGTGATGAGTGATTTAGAAGATAGGAGGGAACAGATGAACATACATACATACATACACTTACACATACCGGTCAAAATCATAACCCTCCTTTTTTTCGCCGTAATCGGGTAATTAGGTATGGTTTGTCGGTCAGCAAGTGAAATTAGCGGACCGACGAGCTCTCCAAACATTAAACCAATGTGTCACCCACACAGCTTAAAGCACACGAATAATTTTTAACGATATTAGTTAACTCTTATTAATTAAAAGTGTTTATTACGCAACATCTATTAAATTTTAAGTACTTGTCTGATTGACCTACTGACTCAAATCGATCGTCGTATCAAAATATTTTGACGAAATTATTTGTTTACTTAATTTAAAAGGTAATAAATGTATTATTCCACTGATGTAGGTATTTAAAAATAACATTGACAAATAAATAATAAATAAGTGGTCAAGAACAATTAATGTTTCAGGGTAAGAAAAAGCTACCATGTATCCTTTTGAAGGTGTACCTAAAGGAAACAAATAAAGGCGAAAGGTTTAGGGTAGCCCGCGAAATTCAAATTTCTTACGTTTTTTGCCATTTGTAGGTCAGTATCAGGTTGTATGTTCATTAAAATATGATTCACGACCGTAACAATTATGGATTTACAGAATTATAAACATTAGAATAAGCAATACAACTCTCTCAGTTCATCGGTACTGACGTGAGGTGACTGATGTGTGTAGCCAACGTCCTACAACTTCTACGTAACTTTATAGTTACCTAGAAGTTGTAGGCAGCCACGTCAAAAAATATTTTTTGACGTGGCTGATCGGCGAGTTGACGTTGACGTGTGTTCATGAAACTCAATCTTTGGGTGAGACGGAATTCAGAACGAGTTAGTTGCATCTTGTTATTCAATAACTCATAACTTTTTATGGGAGAAATCTTAACATCTTGAAGCCATATCGACGTTATACCTATAGCATTGAAGCAATCACCCATTTTAACCAATTAAATATACCAACAGTTTATTTATAAATACTTAAACCTTATGCAAATGTATGTATAAAGTACACAGGCGGTTTATAATGTATCTCTAATTTTGTCTCTGTATGTACGGGCATCAAAACGTTGATCACTTTTTCGTATAGAAAATGAAATGACATGATTACGTTGTAAAGTATTATATTATTTTGATTATTGTGAATAGGAGGACTATGTGGATCATTTTATTTTTATTTTTTACTCTAATCTTCATGGTCCTCAATTCCTCATATTACCTACCAAGATTATGTCTGGACTTTGTAAGAGACTTTGACCCCCGAGTTTGTTTCATCATTTCTTCTCAGGAGTAGTCGGCTAGGCAATGACGACTCCATCAATTTTTTTTTTATGTCATGTAAAATTAGATTCCTTACTTTGGAATGGTTCTAAGAATAGTTGGGTCTTCATAAGCTTACTATACCTATCCTATTATGTTTTTACATCTCTTATAAGAATCCTTTCATTCTTCACAGGCTGCCAGCGCTCTCTTCACCCTCGACGGAGCGCGAGGAGAAGCCCTATCCCGCCGCTTGGCCCGCAGCGAGCGTCGCCGGCGCCGCTGCAGGGCTGCCCTGGCCATCATAGCCCTGCTGTTACTACTAGCGGCTGTAGGAGCCGTGGAACTCCTCATGTCGAGAGGACAGAGAGTTTTTGGAGCTGTTCTTCGCTGATGATAGCCATTGGGTGAAGGTGAAACTATCACATGGAGCAATTGATAATTATTAGGATTCTAGACGATTCATGCCCTGTTTTTGAACACCTGTCAAAACTGCTAAAAATACCTGGTTGATATAAAAATGTTCCTCCAACTTACACCAACCTGACGGCCTATTAACCAGAATTAATCTATTTCGATAGTGATATTGATTTGATATCCTGACTATTAATTACGCTTGGATTTAAATAACTTTTACGAAGTATTCCTTCGTAAAAGTTAGCTACTGAGAGTTTATCTGAGGACCATTAATTAGAAAACGGGCATTTGTGACTTACGCTCAAATTCAATCTTCGTAGCTTCGTTTCTACATATTCTTTACAATACTTGTGTAGGTATTTTTGTCCAAATAAATACAACTTAACAACAGAAAAAACTAAATTACTGTCAATCTGTGCCCTTAGATTCTACGGTATTATAGGAAAGTCTTCATTAGGTATTCTACTACTACTACTTGTCTGCTTTATGCCGATGAAATATCTGAAATTCTTGCGCCAACGTTGGCACCGGCAAAAGCTGCATGGAATGTTGGCACTCATATCTTATCCTTATGCATTAACCACACGGGGATTTGAGGCATGGGATGGGACTTTGGAATCTTGGTTTTAGAGCTGTAGAGCCTGTCCAGATATTATTGCTACTGAGGATAGGTACTCTACGTGGCTTCTTCCGTCCAATATGGTACTTAAGGCTCTTACATACTGGGGCGATTCGTCGCGCGAGGTGACCCCGCCGCATTGTTCGCCGTGATGTTTTCTCAGATTCGCGTCGCGCGGTGAATTGCGCCAGTATGTAAGAGCCTTTATACGGGCGGTATTTCGCGCGCCGCTTGACTCTTCGCTTTTGTAATTACCCAGATTCAGTCAAATATTGAATGCATGCCAACCACTGTGTAAAAAAAGCTATTTTGTAGGTATGTATGCCTACTTTGATGTTTTTGCGGTGAATTTTATTTTAAAAGACCATACTACGCGTACTATGACAGTTTTGGATTGTTTAACTGTGTTACTCTAAAGTTATATATAATGGGTGCAGTTTCGGAATCGTAATTATGAAACTTTGCTTATAAAATAGGTTAAGTAAATAGGTAAGTAAGTTGTCGTAAGACAAGAATTCTTGTTTTGAAAATGTAGATAAGTTAAAAATTTCCATGCTTGAAAAGCTAAGGATTTGGATTCCACTATCGAAAATATTATTAAGTTACACTTAAGTTA
The DNA here is from genome assembly GCA_947522985.1 of Lithophane socia. Classification (NCBI taxonomy): domain Eukaryota; kingdom Metazoa; phylum Arthropoda; class Insecta; order Lepidoptera; family Noctuidae; genus Lithophane; species Lithophane socia. The sequence continues at coordinate 12,382,535 of OX383268.1, read as the reverse complement.
CTTTTAAGTCAATGTTAAGTAGTTAATTTTGTAAATATGTTTTCATATTCGGCCCATTTGATAATAAAATATTTATCTACGTTAAGTGCCTTCCTACTTAGTTCTAGAATAAAACGAACATAAAATAAAATGAAAACTCTCAGTAGAGAGGTTTCTAAATTAATAAGTTAATTAAATTCATTCAATAACATTGTAAATGCGAAAAAAACTTTTTAGGTTCCAGTAGCCCAAGGGCACCAAACGGAAGGTAGTACGTTCCCTTGGGATAATTTCAGACCACTTCGCAGGCGAAGCCGCGGGCAGAAGCTCGTAGTTTAGTAAAATGATTAAAAGTAAACTACACGATTTTAACACCAAATTATTTTGAATAGAAGATTCAAATAATGTTTGTGTAGAATAAAAAAATAACTTCTGTTTTTCTTCTTCCTTTAACTCAAGGATTCAAGAGAAAGGGAATGTAGGTAATTAAATAATGACTTGTTGATTTAATTAGACGTAATTTTTATGTCTGTTGTTGTTGATTTAGAATTCATTAAACTTAAGAACTACCTAATATTTTAAAACATATTATACGATGTTTAAAACATTATATCAATTGTACATGTTGTTCCCCTGATACGATTCGCTTGTACTTAAACGAAGGTACTTACCACCATTTTTTTTAGGTTTCTAAACCCAAGGGGTGCCAACGACCCTATTACTAAGGTTACGTTGTCCGTCCGTCTGTCACAGGGCTGTATCTTTTGAACTGTTACAATTCAGTGTCTATCGACACTTGTAATTGTCACAGAGTGTGTAGGTACTACGATGACCGCTGTAATAACAAATAATAAAAATAAATTAATTGTACGGTGGTACCAAACCTTTCGTGCTCGAGTCCGACTCGCACTTGGTAGGTTTTTTTTTATTAATTCAACATAATATAATTTAATCAAAATAATATTTTGGGCTAAACTATTTTATTAGCGTTTTGCCAACCAAATTATTATTTAAATAAAAGACGTAGGTACCTTAAATGTTGGTAATCTCTTTATCCTCGCTCACTATTGAAAATATTTTTTAAATTAAATATGTAATTTTTTAGATAAAACTATTTGCTGTAAGAAATAAGTTTTATTTATGATAATTATAATTATCATTATTGTCATAGATATAGTTTCTAATGTTAAAAATGAACTTTGATAGTGGAATACAATCTTTTTGACAATAATAGGTATTGATTGTAGGTAATTTTGTATGTATATTTCTTCGGCATTCGATATTCCCGAATAGTTGATAATACTTGAGGAGAAGATTATCTAAATAAACATAATTATGTTTAGTTGTAGCTAAAAATATTTGTGGTTTGTTTGAACATCTCTAGAATGTTATAGCTTCGATGTTGTTATCTAGCCATCAGAATGACATATGCGGATCAATCGTATAGGGTCGCCATTCTGATAGCTAAAAATATAATAATATAAAATAAATATTTAATTTAATTTGAAATACTCGTATAATGTAAAATCCAATGTGAAAAAATCTATTATGATCCTATGATTACAGTCTATTGAATTATGAATTTATGATGAATGAAAATTAAAAATAAACTTAAATATTGGTATTTTTTCTATTGGTGCCATAAAACATAAAAATATGAATATAAAACCTATACAATTTATTTACTTTTGTTCTCCATTTCTTTCCATATTATGTAAACCATAAATAGATATCATCAGTTTAGTTTTTAAGGTAATATGGCCACAATCCACATAAAAAATAAATGCGAAGTACCTACATGTAAATGTTGAATTTTTTATCTAACAACATTATCTTTCTAGCCTTTTCCCAATATGTCTGGTTCGGCTTCCAGTCTTAACGAATGCAGCTGAATACCAGTTTTTTACATGAAGCGACTGCCTATCTCCACAAGCTAGTAACTGGGTAACACGATACCCCTTGGTGAGACTGGAAGTTACTGAACTATGTTTTTATCTATATTATTCAGTGTCTAAACCATGGCCATAGCACAGATTATTCGGCTAGCTAGATAGCCAATTTAAGCTTTTTTCTAGTTCTAAGCTATTGTGGAGTGTTACCATTCTATCAAATATTAATACCTAATGTCAGCAGAACACTACACTAAGTATTGCCATGTTAACATTGCTTGTATTGTGGCCTTTTTTAATATAAATTAAAATAAATTTGTGATCGGAATATGTGTGATTATTGTACCTTTTAGTATATTTTTTACGTATTTAAGTATTCGACTTTCGTAATCTGTATTAGTGACCATTTTAAATGTCCGCACAAAGTGCAAATGTATTTTTTTAGTATAAATAAATAAATTAAATTAATAATTTCTTTGGCTTTTATTTAAAATGAGTACAAAATAACAGTTACCGCTTAAATACTATTTAAAATATCATTAGTTTGGCACAAACATTGTAAATACAAAGTAGATTTAAACATAGTAGGAAAGTTGCTACACACGGTTGCTATCAAACTATATATTCCAGTTTATGCTGATCTCGCATTCTATAGGATTTCCGTAATGAGAGGTCAGCTTTGGGATGCTTTAAACGGGAAATGTAGGTATAGCTTGACATGTATCCGTGAGTACCTAAATAATGCAGGATCGAATTAAAAGATAAATTCATTAGGTATCTATTGTGGCGAGACTCCCGGGAGTCTTACGTCGCTATACAAATGAAGTGGTAAGTATAGTAAATAACGTTTAATCGGCAAATATGACGGCATCTACTTTCTGGTCCTGTTCGTTGGTCGGCACATCGTCCACCATTTGACACGAGAAAGCTACTGCCACAACCTGAAAGATAAAATTAACGTTTGTTTTGTAAAAGGCTAAATATTTTTGTATATGTATCAGTTGGTACCAGTACCAGCTTGAGGACCCTCAAGCCTGGCATGATCCCATTGGTACCAGCACACCACAACTAATTTACATTTTATTTTTATTTTGCAATGATTCAATATCGTTTGAATGATTTAACTCTATGGCGGATAATACTCTTCAACTATAGACAAAGATAGAAACAAGGACATGAAGGAGTTTTCCGTAAAACAACGGCCGGAGCTGAGAGCTACTTAACAAGAACTAGTTTCGTGCTAGGAGTGCAGAAAAGATCACCAGAACAGTGACACAGAAAAGAAAAAGATAGACATTCCACGTACCTTGGGTGCAGTTTCAGGGTTACTCCTCAGATTAGCGAGGAACTTGTCATAGTATCCGCCACCGTGGCCGCATCTGTCACCAGACTTGGAGAATGCCACCCCAGGGGCTATGACCAGGTCTAGACCTCCTGAAATATAGAGTATTTTTGGTAATTAGAAAAGGCAACCCTTTATTCAACAGAAGGCATTTGCAATTTTATCCAACGTCTTCAAAATCTCCACAGTGATTGTGAAATGTTACACGATCAACATGTAATGTATCAGTCGCAGGCGCGCCTGCTCAACGTTGAGTCCTGGGTTCGATCCTCAGAACGCATAGCAGTAGAAACAAAAAAAAAAAGATAGATAACAACAGATTGGAGAAAGATTTCTGTGGCGCGGTGTCAGAAATGAAATATAAGAAATGTCACTTTGTATCGTAACAGATATTTTTTCTTCGTAGAGTTGAGTTAAAAGTATTAATGCTACAGCATTCACAACTATTCGAGACGCTTACCGAATCGAACATCAATCAAAGTCCTCTAGACGCTGTTCAAAAATTTAAAATCCGAAAATTTTGTCAGTTTAATTCAAATTGCCGCCCCCCTATTACCGACAGCTGCTGTTTGCTGGCGGGGGCAAGGAAATCTGGCTGTCGAAATGTGTCATTCTCGACACGATATTATAGCCTGTCGAATCGTTGTGAATAGCTATGTTGGTGCGGCAAAGTGTTGTTGTGTTATTGCATTAGTGCTTGGCGACACGACGCCGACGCCGCCTCCGCGCCGCCACAGCGTAGACATCGTGCCGCCGCCGTTCCTCAAAAAAACTGTTTTTTTATCCCATCGCCGGCTGCTTGCAAAAGTGCACGCGCTTTATAATACTTGAATTAATCAAGCGGAACGGCGCGGCGTCGCAGCGGCAGCGGTGCGGTGTCGGCGTCGTGTCGCCGGGGACTTAGGCATTTCTCAGTAGCAGCTGAGATTTGAGCCCCGTAATGTTTTATTTGTATGTTCGCTGTAGAATTCTGTAAGGCAAGTTTATGAACCAACCTGACTCAATAGCGTTTTCTCTCATCTGATCTTTCGAGTGCTGAGCAATGCCATGTCTAGTAACGAACATGTTCTTCTCATCATCCGTCTCGAGGAGCAGCATCTTCATCACGCCACCGGCGTACTGTGGGACGAAGGCTAATGCCCCTCGCGCCTTGATGTGGCTGATGATCGGGGCTGTGTTGATCTCCTGGTCAGTGCTCATGTATAGAGCTATGCGTTTCGCTGATTTGTAAAAGGGATGGTTGATTACCTGGAAGATTGTGATAATTTTGTCACTAGTGGTGGTTTTGCGTAGATGGGTACATATCGACACAAGTAATCAAATTCATATATTAATTACATACAGTTTTCCTTATCGATTTTGAAAACAGCTAACCTTTGAAATTATAATGTGCCTATGACTCGACGGACAAACCGAATTTAAGTAGTTTAAAATACCCGGTCACAACTAATGGAACAAATAGGTAATAGTTATTTATGCAACTGTTATATAATAAGGGGTATAGCCGAGTGTTATAATAGTATCACATGAGTGTTACCTAATTATTTAAAGTTTCATACAAGACTTTATCTACACCCATGATATGAATCTTCTATAAAAGTTTCATTGCAATACCAATATCGAACAAAAATGGCGCGGTACGATGTGAATTCGAATTTTTCGAATTCGAATGTGTTTTGTTTTAAATTACGGTGCTTTGTTAGTGAAACGCTCGTGAATGATAATGTTCCTTTTTTAAATGAGTTGCATTATGAAATTCAGTACAACATTATAACACCTGTTTGGATGATATTATGATTACTATGACACTAGCTGTTTTAATGATGGCAATAACTGTTTCAGAAACTTTTATAGAGTATATAGCATAGGTGTAGATAAAATTAATTATATTAATGTTTAATGTAATTTACCCCTGTTGAATTTTTTCAAGGTTGGTTGGCGTTTGGACTTGGTAACAGAAATTAATAAGAACTTTTGGAATCTTTGTCGCGCTCTTCTGTAAAATTACGCAACATTGGTTACTTAGGTACGATGTTTTTCCTCGCCGGTGTCTATATATATAATTATTGAGAACTAGCTTTTGACCGCGGTTTCGCCCGCGTGGATATTAGAAAACATTCCACGGACAGGACCACAGGACATCCAGACGAACAGACAAAAAAAATGTAAAACTATATTTTCGCTATCAGACTCGTTTCTGCACCTCGTAGCTATTACTTTGTTTCAAAATCGTTATTCCGACTGATAACTATAACAGATTCAGTAATGGCACAGCATGAATGTCTTCAAAGACTAGCGATTCGGAAGACACTTATTGTTTGAACGATCTGTCGTAGACAATATGATGTAGATTAAAATAAATATTGTTACACGAATCATTTCCACATAGAGCAACAGCAAAATTCAATAGATCGAATTCAAAACAATGAGACAATGTTTTCAAATTATAATATGATATCCTATTTATTTGTTGTCAGGGTAACCTACCATGAGGTCGTCGTTTCCTATCTGACTACTTTGAGAAGAAAGGCCGAAACAAACTCAGAGGTCGCAGTCTCTTTTAAGGTCGAGACATAATTTTGGTCAGGCCATAATGAGGACCATGTAGATTAATCGGAAATGGTCTTTGGGAATGGGAAAGAACCACACAGATTTGAGTGGAACTGTCCAGTCAGTGCAAGCATTTGTCAGTAACCGAGGAGCTCAACTCAGAGCTTAAGGAGCTCAACGAGTCGGGGCCGTTACCCTGTACAGCAGGCGTAGCATGAGCACCGTTTTGTCGACGGAAGAGTAGACAAAAATGACGGTTCCTGTAGACAGTACGACTGCAGCAAAGTAGAAAGAGTCAACTGCACTTTTTAAGAAATTCACTCTTTTACATAATTCGACTCCGAATTTTTTGTTTTGTCATAGGATTTATCGGTTGTCAGTGTGATTTTGACAGTAAGGATTGAAAACTTTCTTCCGAAATAGTCTACCTACAAAAAGACCTAGACAAAGATCGTTAGAAATGAAAGAAAAAATGACAGATTGTAGAAAGATTTCTACGGTGGATGTCAAAAATGAAGAAACGTAACTTTTTTTAGAAAAAGCTATGTCTATTCTTAGTATAGATAGAAAGCGCCATGCTACGCCTGCAGGGCCCTGTTCTTCTCTTCACTCAAGGCTTACCTTATCGTACACAATCTCCGACTGTCGTCTCTTGTCCTCAGTGGTAAGTGCTGCAATGCGAGCAGCTATCTCAGCCCTCAGCAGCGCTTTAGCTGGATTCGGCGCTATCTTCGACATTTTACAGTACTGGAAGATCAATATTATTGAATTAACCCACACACTCAAGTATCGAGTGCCCTTCGTGTAAACTAAAATACTGTAGCAAAGGATCTCGATCCTGGCGTTGGAGATACCTGTTGTGAAGTACATTCTGAGAAGGTACTTACAGTCCTCAATATTTTTTTTGGTCTTTTTATTGGCGTGTGCTAGCTGACATAATATGGCTAATAATTAGATTTTTGTTTTGTGTTGCGTAATGTAAACGCTTTTGCTTACTATTGTATAGATTTTTTTTAGCTTTTGCTTTCTATTGACAGCTGTGCTGCTGGGGAGTTGGTTGCGCCACTTCTTCTTCCCAGCTAAAGCACTAGGAAGTGGTGAAGGGCGACCGTTTTGGGGGACTGTCTTATATAAGTAATTTTGAAGTTCGAAAAGTGCTGATTCTCAGCCTAGTTTGAATAAATGACTTTTGATTTTGAACCAATCGGCATCGGTGATAGTCCCGTATTTGGATTTAAGTCGGTCACCAAGCTTACCAAGCTTAGGCTGTCATTTGCGGATCTTTGACAGTCGTTACGGGTCGTCAGAAGCTCGAAAGTCTGACAACCAGTCTTACCAAGGGGTATCGTATTACCCAGTTACTGGGTTGTGGAGGTCAGATAGGCAGTCGCTCCATGTAAAATACTGGTATTCAGCTGCATCCGGTTAGACTGGAAGCCGACCCCAACATAGTTGGGAAAAGGCTCGGCAGATGATGATGACCAAGCTTACCATTTACTCTAAATTCCAATGTATCAGGGCTTTAATATCGGGCAATATAATTTATTGGGTAACTCGATAGGTCGGTTATGGGCACAGGCTTTAATTGGGCATAAATCTATCAACGATGATGATGGATGCAGTTACTTTCGAAATATGGTTCAATAATTTAGGTTTTTAGGTCAAATAAGAAATTATGATGGGATTTAGGTAAATTATCGGTGATTTAATAACTTTTATACTTGCTACTTACTTGGGTTGATTGATTTATAGAGGACAGTTTTGTAGGGCTATATAAACTTGAAATGAGCCTATAATATGGGTAGGTACTTCAATACTTAACTAGATTTTGAATAGGTACCTTCTCTACATTACGCCGTACTGCTACTATTGGCTATCACCATTCGTTTTAAGCTGACTTCACACTGAGATATAATATATTTTATTGTGTTTTTGTATTTTTTTTTATCAGTGAAATTATATGTGTTAACGAAGTTCCTCTTTTATTTCGTTACAATAGGTAGTATATCCCGAGATAACAAAAGAAAGATGTACCTAATATTATATTAAGTACATCTCAGTGTAAACGCTTTCATAGTATTTCAAGTACGGCGAGCGATATTAATTTATAAGTATCTCGAGATGTAGGTAAAATCTCATAGTGTGAAGTTAGCTTTAGTGTCATTTTTTTTTGTGGCTCTTGAACAGCCGGTCTCTTCCGTAAAAATATCACAGAGAAAACTTACGTGAAGTGAGATGTCAGTGTCAAACCTGATGCTAGGGTCAGGTGAAATGACAGTTCACCACAAGCTCACTTCATCTAAGTTTTCACGCTGAGATTTTTACAGAATCGAACGGCAGATGTCGACTTTTCTGCCAGCGTCACATTGAGACGGCAGCGCATAGAGGCGGGCTGTCGACTTTGCACTTTGTGGTAGGTATGCTCATATTTGTTCTGATTCAGTTTCACATTGGTTTAATCAATCAAGTGGTATGCACATTATATTTAATCGAATGCCTAAGTAGGTACCTACCTATAGATTAGTATACGAGCAAGTAGGTGTCTATCTATGTTACGTTAGTTACCACCTAGTAGTAGGTACCTAAAGTAGTAACTAACAGAACCTTGTTATATAAAGCCGGTAAACAGAACAGATGAATAAAACAAACTATGCAACCAGCCAAATCTTCCTACAAGCCAATCACGAAATAAGAAACTAACAAACCTATGACGATTTAGTACCTAAACAATTCAACACCATTCAACAATTTCATACTTGAGGGAAATAACTCAGAAATTCAATAACAATCGGGTCAAAAGCTAAAAGATATACCTAGTCACGAGTTGTTTGCTAAGAACATAGAAATTATTAAAATGATAACGGAAATTAAACTTACCGAGTGACAGGACAAAATACACAGTGCGTAAGAAGCAGACTGATATGAAATCAAACGATACGATTTGATAATAAAACAAGAGACTGGCGCTAACCAAAACAAACTATACTGTGACATTATTTTCACACGTGGTCATACTAGTAACGCCATCTGTGGGTGGAGCACTGAACTACGTAGTGAGCTACCTAACTAAAAAGGAAGGGGCGTTAAGGTCGTAATATTATTTTTAGTTGTTACTGTTCTTGAAAACAGATGTCGCTCTGAAGCGGTATTCACATCTCGTATGTCATTGTATTACGTGTGTTTATGTCCTAGAGGAAGGCAGAGGTCTACCTGTTAATAGTACACCCACCACACCGACCCTACTGCCACCAACAGAGCAAAAAACCCAGCCTCGAGGGTGCTACTGAGAACTTCTTCAGCAACCCAGAAGAGGGTAGACGAGGGTAAGAGTGGGAGCGAGACAGAACGCTGGATATTCTTGTGTTGTTTTATGTTTGTCGTTTTACTTAAAGTTTATTTATTTTTTTCCTATTTATTATGTAAGTAGGTACTATTTATTATTATTTACAATTAATTGAACCCGCCTTGATTTCCGTACGTCCTTTTCGGGTGACCACTGAAAATCAGCGCTGTGCTGTGGGTCCATAGCACAGCATCATGCTGAGTGGAAGCCTTCTTGTCACAGTAATGACGTGCAGCTTTTTATGATTTATAATTAAGTTAATGTAGGTTTAAGTAGTTTAATTAAGTAAGTAGTTTAAGCAGGTTAATGTTATCTTTTTGTATGCACGTGTTTCTGTGACAAATAAACCTATTTTTCTTTCTTTCTTCTTTCAGAACATCCAACCCAGGACCACAAGGTTAGTAGTCACGCTTGCAATTACTAGACCAAATAGCCATGCTGTCAATAGTCAAACAATAAGAAGTTAATTTTAATGTTTCTATTGATGAAGAAGTTATAGAATTAGATAAAACAAAGTAGGATTATTTGTCACAGATTACACGTGCTTAAAAAAGGATAATTAATTCTAATAATAAAGAAAAATAAAAACAGAACAGATTTTATAACCTACTGACCTATCAGTATGATGATATGCAGGTGATATGCAGGCTAAGCTATCCCCATGTTCAGCTTTGGAGAAAAGCTAAAGTTACTCATGAAAGAATGGATTCTAACCTCATCGGATGACAATCAGAGATAAAATAATCAATTCCTTAACATTATCTTAACTACCTAGACAGAACCCAGACAGCCGTATCAAGATTATCAACTGTATCAGAAGAGATTGAGTAGACTTGACAAATGATTAAAGTATTGAGACTGATTACAATAAGTTATCATAAGTTAAATGTTAGACTGGACAACGACCAAAATAAAGTTGGGAAAAGGCTAGGCGGATTGATTGACCACATCCTGCCTCACCCATCCAGGATGACAGGTGGTACTCAACATCCATTTCCTCCATGGATGGTGGATAAATAAACTAAACATCCTTTTATTGAACCGTCACGCAACGCCGCTGACAACTCCATTACGTTATCATGGTTTTTCAATGGAACGGGAACACGGAATGGGGACGGCTGATAACGACTTGATATCGAGTTTGCATAAAATCGGTGCTCTGGCAGTTTCCATGGTAAATGAAAAAACATAAAGGTATTGATTGTAATTTAATGGCATGTCTGTGATGACATGGAATGCCAAGGAGTGGGGGACATGCAAGTCATGACTCATGAGTAAATTTTTTGCCCGGGCGGGATTTCAACTCATATATTGAGTTGAGTATTGAGAATCCAACAGAGAAGCATCTCAGCGCGTTAAAAAATTGCCCCTGCGTACGACGGCTACCGGCTAGAGTACCTAGGGTAGATCAAAGAAACGATGGTATATATAGCTACAGCGACTGATAATGTACCTACAGTCCATTATCAGTTGCTGCATGTCCATTTAACTTAAGGAAAAACTTTGCGGTTTGGTGGACGTCTCAGTAAAATTTTTGGTTCCAAGACATTTTCTCGGGTTATTTTCCTTCACCGTTTTTAAAGCTGCTTTTAATATTATAAAGCGAAGTAAAGGCTCCTTTGACAAATGTTTGTAATAAGCAAAATGTGTCAGATACTGTAACCAGAGATGATTGATATGCAACAAGAACGTGAGAGCGATCCTCATCTTACGTGTACATTATTATGTCGTTTGTTTTATTATCACCCGTTTTGTTGCCTTGAAGATTTGCATTGAAGGGCATTTTGATATTACAGGCTGCATATATGATGATAAATGACGTGTAAATCTGTAAATTGGTTCAAAAAACACTTTTACACGTCATAATTAAATTGTTCTAAAACTAGATGTGTTAGGTGACTCATAACTGACTACTCTGAGAAGGAAGACCGAAACAAACTCAGAGGCAGTCAGGCAGTCACAGTCTCTTAAAGTCCAGATCAAGAAAACCAACCAACCACCAACCAACCAATCGACCAAGATTATGTCTGGACTTTCTGTGAGGGTCCTCATAAGGCCCATTTAGATTATTGTCCGAGATGGTCTTTAGAAAAAAGAACTACACAGATTTGAGTGGACCTGTCCAGTCAGTGCACGCATTTGTCAGTAATCATGTAGCTCAACTCAAAACTTAAGGAGCTCAACGATTCGACGAACAATACCAAAGAAAGGATATTTGGGTATGGCCGCATAAAGTACTCGAACTGCCAGATTATGATTAACACAAACTGAGCGGACATAATTACGAGTATAACTCATAAACTTATTTCTTAACTTTATTCCTGGTAGAGTTTATTGTCTGAAAAGTTATCAAGAATAATGTATTTCATAATTAAAATAGCCTTCATAAATCATTCAGAAACGTCTGGCGAATCTTGGGCAGTTAGGCCATTTGCAGATTGCTTGCTACTGCGACCATGCTACCTGGGCCTGGCATATAATCTTTGACCACATATTAAAACGATCGAACGATGTACATCGTTCATGACGATATTACGAAGAAATATTATGGTTATTTCTTTGCTTCGATGAAATACATGGGCACATGGCAGTTTCCCATGATACCTAATACCAGGGTGGTGACTACGACGTGTTAATGCCACCATTTTTCCAGTGTTAGTGAGAAATGGAGCTATACAAGACCGCTAGCACCATCCATTTTTCGCAGTGGAAAAATGATGGCATTAATACTTCATAGTACAGCCCGTGTCTATGATTGTCCTGCTGCAAAGGCCTCTTCTGATACAAAGAAGGCACGAGCATAGAACAGTTTCCCATATTATCAATCATGGTGTATGTATTAATCATGGTCTGGCAGTTTGAGTAATTTATGCGGCCTAACCAATTGTCCTTTCTTTGGTGTTGTTCGTCAAATCGTTGAGCTCCTTAAATATGGAGTTGAGCTGCACGATTACTGACAAATGCGTGCACTGACTGGACAGGTCCACTCAATCTGTGTGGTTCTTTCCTCAAAAGACCATTTCAGACACCAATCTACACACTTCACGTAATCTGACCAAGATTATGTCTGGACTTTAAAAGAGACTGTGACCTCTGAGTTTGTTTCGGCCTTTCTCCTCAGAGTAGTCAGATAGGAAACGCCGACCTCATCTAGTTTTAAAAATGTGATTGACGTGTAAAAGTGTTTGTACAAACTTACTTACAGAAATAAAATCATTTATCATAGTTACATTAACTATGTTTTTCGAATTGTCCGGCCATTTTTGTCGGAACTTCTGAAGGTCGGGAGACTAAAAACACTGGCTTTCCGTAATCCATATATGTAGTTCTTTCATGACTAACATTGTGATAAGCTCAAGTAAACTAGGCTATGTTTGTTTGTTCAGTGGTTCAGTTCCCCAGTTTAGTGTATAAACAAGGAATTGTCTTTTGAAATACTTGTTGCTGTAAACTATAGACAATGCTCACTGCTTTTTGCTTTGTTTTTTAGACTCCTTCCCACATTTATAGCTTTAAAAACTTATCGCTTCGTGAAGTAACAACAAAAATTACTAAAGAATTCATAAATTAATTATTTTATTAATTACGTGAACTTATGTTTTTATTTATTGTGAAATTTTACATTTTTATGATCTTAAATGGATCGAAATAAATGATTAAACAAGACAGGAGACGTGATCAACTTCTGGAGAGAGGTGGGCTGGTTGGGATAACGATGGCCGCCATGGCCCACACCCAACCTGTAAGTAAGTGAGGAAACCAAACTCTCAGTTATTGTAATGTTTAGATCTCATAATTTTCGAAATAAATAAAAGCATTAAATGTTCTAAGTAGACCTCCTAAATAAACGTTCATTTAGCAGTTTTGCTAAGGGGTATTGTCTTACCTAGTAACTGGGTTGTAGAGGTCAGATATATAGGCAGTCGCTCCATGTAAAATACTGGTATCCAACTGCATCCGGTTAGACTGGAAGCCGACCCCAACATAGTTGGGAAAAGGCTCTATACAGATTGAGTTCATATATTGTGGGAATATATTATTATATAGATTGAATGCTAAGCAAGTATACATGTTGTGTTATATAGGTATACCTGTAATGTGCTGAAGATAAGCCAGGTGACTCATCGGCATCTCCTTTACATGCAAATTAGTTTACTGCCGGCAATGTAAAGACACGGTCGCTTTGTACATAAACATATAAGTATGTACACGGAATATACAAAGTAGGTTATGCTGAAGGATGCCGAAGAATTTCTTGAAGATTAGGTAGACGCTGAAATATGTACTTACATAATTATTTGAAACGTATAAAACGCTAATTTTGGAATTGCGGTTTATGTACAAAAACTCTTTTTATTTACAGTAATTCAATAATATTGTACATTATTATACATCTAACACTACAATACTAATAATGTGTACAAGTATATAAAAAGGGGGGGGGGGGGGGGAATACAAAAACTTGATTTTGAAAATTGTCCCGATTTTGTTAAACTTGTTTGTTATTTTTCTAAAACTTGGAGATCCGTTTTTTTTTTAAAGAACTATGAATTAAAACATATCTTCCAAAAAAAATTTGTAACGACTTGGGCTCGAAATTCGATCGAAAAGAGAACATCAGCAAAATTACTTACGCAGACACTTACTGCTTTGTCTGCTCGGCTACCATGACAAACTTTTCTACTAAAAAGGTATTTAAGTACATACTTAGGTATATACCTAAACTGTAAAAAGTAAAAGTATCGAACTTTTGAAGTACTCAGGAATTTTTTAGTAGGCTTAACTATTTTTACATCTTTGACAGAAATAATGTGAAAGTTTCAAATAGAAGTACATATTCATTCTCAATAGAAGTACATATTATAGTCGAGGATATTGAAAAATCAATGTGTCAAGTCAAAGTCAAAGTCAAATAATTTATTTCAAATAGGCACATATATGGCACTTTTGAACGTCAAACAAAGAAATAGAATTGATTCTAGTTGCCCCTTCCAAAAGGTAGTTTTCGTATGGAGAAGAATGGGCAAGAAACTCCACCGTTACTCTTTTAAAAATGTTTTACAATATTTTGTATACATTAATTATATAATTATATGTGAAGACGATGCACCTATAATAAGATTACTGTACCACAAAAGGTAAAAAGAATTATAAATGGAGCAATAATGAATAAATTAATTACCAGATACATGGTGCTCACATATTTACAAAGATTGTAAAAGTATACGATATTACAATAGTCCTAACATTGTTACAAGTAGTACTAATAAGTCAGTGCGTGAGTTTAAGTAATGACAGAGTGTAAAGTGTTAGTGTTGTCTTTAGCTATACTGTCCTTTTTTATGTTATTGGGCAACATTGATTGTTGCCCAATCAGATAGAATAAGCAGGCAGTGCCAGCTGCCTGATACCAGAGACTTTCAATAGCGATGCCATCCTAGAGACAAGGCTGAAATGTCTCATGTGCTGTAACTATAATGATACCCTTCAAGGGGAAACAGCATTGCTGCTTGGCGCCTGAAATCTTATAGGTACCTACAAGCAAATGAGCAATATCCTAACTTCCTTATTCTTACATGATATAAAACAAAGTCCTCCGCCGCGTCTGTCTGTCTGTTCGCGATAAACTCAAAAACACCGATTTTCATGCCGTTTTCACCAGTGGATACAGTGGTTTTCGAGGAAAGTTTTAGTATATAATTTGTTTGTCAAGCGGGCGCGGCGGTCATCACCTATTATATTATAAATTCTAAAGTGAGTTTGTTCGTTACGCTTTCACGCTAAAACGGCTGAACGGATTTGGATTAAATTTGGCACAGAGATAAACCTTGATCTGGAGAAGGACATAGGCTACGTTTCATCCTAGATTGCAGACGTAGTCGCGTGCAACAGCTAGTTTGTATAGGTATATATATTTGTAATCACGTTCTCGAAAGCTCCATGAAAGTTGCAATACATGTATAGGTATGATAGGTATACCATATATACATATGGTAGGTATACCATATATACGTGTGTTAGGTATACCATATATACATATGGTAGGTATACCATATATACGTGTGTTAGGTATACCATATATACATATGGTAGGTATACCATATATACATATGGTATACCTATACATATACGATATAAAAATCGATCTAGCTAGGTTTCATATCTAGGAAAATTCTTTATCTCCGTATTTTCACCTAAGCAGAGCTCTGTCGCCCAGGTACTAATTATAATATTTGATAAAAGATAATTTGCTAGTATCTATAATCTATACGCAATGGTATTTTCTTATCTAATCAGCTTCATGACATAATCAGCTTTATCCATTTCTTGTTAAAAGCCCGCCACTTGAAGAATTACGTAGAAAAGTCGGACACTTGATGGATTACCTCTCGGAAAAATTAATTACTTTGTTATCTACATTGTCTTTGAATTATCTGTCGTTTTAGTATTAAGTTTGATGAAATACTGTAACTTGTCTTTATAGAAGAGTGTATCTTTACTTACCGACAGCCTAGGTCCACTGAAATCTGTGTGGTCCTCGATACACCATTTCAGTCTTAATAATTATCCTCACATGATCAGGGGGCCAAGTCGACTAATTTACAAACGTGTCAGTGGTCTCACAATGATGAGTTTTTGACAGATTTTGTATGGCATATCTGTAAAAAACTGATCATTGTGAGACCACTGACACGTTTGTAAATTAGTAGACTTGACCCCTGACCAAGATTATGTCTGGACCTGGACTTTAAAAGTGACTCTGTCCTCTAAGTTTGTTTCGGTTTTTTTTCTCAGAGTAGTCAGATAGGAAATATCGAACACATCTAATCATATATTTTTGACGTGTAAAAGTGTTTGTACATATAAACCTAGGTTCTTCTCTATAGGAACCTACTACGCTTTGGAATGGGCAACTAGCTTCATCTTTCTGACTGACCGACTCCTTGACAAAACAAAAGTGCCTGTAATTTATTTGAAATGAATGCTTTGAGTTGTGTTGAGAGTTGAGTAGGTACTTACAGAAATAAAATCAACTATCTTTACTAATAATGCTATGTTCCTTGTTTGCTTTTTATTCATAGTAACTTTTAGAAGTCATTCATAAAGTATTCCCTCGGATCGTAATTATAAAACGATCTGTTATCAGATCACATATTGAAACAGACTGAGCTTGAATGAGGGCATCATTGAGAAAGTTAACATGAAAGAGAGGAATGATGAGAGAGGGAGATAGATATAGGATACATCCCATAGAGACAGTTAGCTATTTGACCTAATAAGTTGCTTGTAAAGTTATTTGTAACTGTGCACGCACAATGATTATCACTTATTTAAAAAGTAGGTGATAGGCACAGTTTAAGCTGTTAAATAAAGTAAACTGTGTTGAAACTGGTCGTTGACTATTATGCCCGGTTCCTATACACAGAAACGAATCGTTTTACTTACCAATGGTAGCTTTTATATTGCCAAAGGGGTTATATAAATAGATTCGTAAGCTAATTTTACCTAGCTAATTGACTCAGGCGTGACTGTGCGGAAATCCTAACTAATATTATAAAATACAATAGACGTAGATATTTAGTAACCTATTCCACTTATATTCTTCTCTGCATCCAGCGCTCGGTGTGGCAACACGTCGTGTTCTGGTTTGCGACTGGTCAATCGTCATCCTGGGGATTCCTCGTTGAGAGGTGAAACACGTGTCGATATCTTACAGGGTTTTTATGACTCTTGAAGAATAGTTAAGCGGTGTATTATCTAATTTTACCTGTGATATCCAGTTCCATATGCCATATGGAAGGATCTACTATGCAAAACTAAGTTATGAGTTCTTTGGTTCATTAACGGTAAAGATACAAGAGTCTTAATTTTCACCTTTAACAGTTCCGGCCATTATACGTTTTTTATCCGACAACGGCAAAGCCAAAAGGAAAGGGTTATAATTTTAGTAAGTCTATGTAAAAAATTAAATGAAATCGTTTATTGTCCAGAAATACATGCGAACTTACAATAAATATCATAGATAATATATCTACCACATAGACAATGTAATGCAAATAAACAGTAATTACAATACCATTATTAATAATCGCTCACGCCAACCAAGCAACGTATAATTCGAACCCTGTTTAGTCAAAATACAAAAATAAAACATTTCATGTTTGTTGGTGGTGTTGTTTAATTGGTTTTTAGATGACGTCTCTGATTGTAAAAATTGTGACTAAGTACATTGTTGTATTGGGTTCCTACCTGTAAAAACTAATGTAAATGGTAAGAGTAACTAAATAAATATTAGGTATTCACAGCGAACAAAATCAATATGACGGATGTAAGTAACATCCAAAAAACCCCACTTTTTTGCAGATGTAATTGGCTCTAACTGCATGGTAGGATAGGTTAATGCATTTAGGCGCTGTAGAAACCCACATGAATCGTGTGTTGATACGTAATATTTGTATAAAGAATAAAACGCAGAATAACGCCCTCATACCAGCTTTTTATAATCCAGCTCTCATAGCTTATAACAGCATTAAACGCCAAAAGGCAACTTTTAACACCGCTATTTGATCCTTCAACACACGTTGCTAAATTATATTGAATAAAATGCATACTGAACTTTTAAAAAGATAAAACCTTACAATGTCGAGTGGATCATGCGTCTACGCATCATCTTTATCACACGTCAGTTTGCAGTCATAAAAAAAAACTGGGTTAATTATTTTGTAGTTATGATACCTACTACGGTGCTACCTGATCCTAAATGTAGGTATTCATCTTAATAAAAATTTGAGATATATGTACACGAAGACAGGAGATATAATTTTCATTTTAAGGGATTCTGTGGATAATTTTACAGCTATAAGCTTTATAAGTGGTTTATAATACAAACATTTCTCGGATTGTCGCCAAAAGAACCAAAAATCAAAATTGCAAGGTTTAGGAGTCGGTTAAGTTTAGATTTAGTTTCCGCACCAACAAAAGTGAATAATCGAATAGTATTTTAAATAATTGAAATAGAGAAAAATAGATGAATGAATATCTAATAAATGAAATCAAAAGACTTAAAATACGCAATATTCTGTTAAATAAATTAATTTTGTTGTAACTACTGTTACAACAAAATTACTTTATTACTTATTCCAAGTGTAAAGTCGACAGCTTGACAACACACATAAGCGCCATAAATAGAACAGGAAAAACTATAATTAAATCTAAGCAGACACAACATTAATCAGTCCAGGGAGCGTTATATGGACTTTTTATACAGTTTAAGTGGACTTTATAAACAGCTCATTCATGCTTTAGAAAAGTTTTATAATGGTAAACATTGCAACTTCCTACACGGTTATGTAAAAGTGAAGGTCAATAGAATGTTAACACTTTTTTCGGTCTAGCTCTCATTCTCAAGTGTGTAAAAGCGCAAGGAATTTCGTCCCACGACACCCGTCGACTGTTTTTTTTTGAGGGCTTATATCAGTTCAATGTCTTAAGCTCATTTCAGACTACGCTTTAATCTATTAGCATAAAGTTCATAGCACAACAATATCGCTCGCCATACATTTATTTAGAACACGTTCATACTTTGCTATACTTGTATTATATTATTGAAAATTTTATAGCATAGTCTGAAATGAGCTTTATTTTGATGATGGTGATGGCAGCTAAAGGAGAAGATTTCAATATTAATAAATAAAGGGTTTCAGAACTAGGCGGAACTGCTAGCCACGATTAGGCAATTCTACATATTTATGTCATAATTTGATCAACCAATACATCTACTGGAAAAGAGTCAATTCGGACACCGGCACTGCTTTATAACAGTCACTATGCCTCAGTTTCTAATTGATTTGTATGATATAGAGCTTTCATAATTATCTTCCCAGTCATTGCTAGATTAAACTGCAAGCCCAACTGTTATTTCGTGGTTTTTATTAACAAAATAATGTACTTATACATTTAGGTATCAGATTGACATAAGACAAGCTTGCTCACACGCTCGGGACTTAACCGTTTTAGTTTTTGCCTAAAATAACACTTCTCAAAGTTACCATTCTTCTAAAACAGACTACTTGCAGTGCAGTGTGCGCACCGTGGGAAGTCAAAGTATAAATTTATATTATGCGAATATTTAAACTACGAACTGCAGCAAAAGTTGTTCATTTAAAATATTTTAATGTCGACATTTATTCTCTCCCGGAAACTGCTAACGTTTCAGGGTGCATTGCATAATTCGTTTGGAAACTTAAAAGAGAAACAGAACTGGACTCTGAACAAAAGTTCACTAACAAAGGATCATTTTCTGCTACTGTTGGTTCACTGCCCAGTTTAAAGTGGCCCTAACTGTAACGTCACGTCACCTTATTATCACTTTAGGCGCCGTCCCCGCTCTTAATCGGAAACATAATCCACCGTGTGTCCACGTCACACGGACTAAGTATGATGACGTCACAATGTTTGCACTCTTGCAGTTTAAACATTAGTTCAAGTTCAATGATTTGTGTGTAGTTTTTTTATAGGTGTGGCTGCATTCGGTCTTTGTCTCGCTTTGGCCGGGCACCAGGGGGCGCTGCGGTGCCGCCAGCTGTGTTCACGCCGGTCCGCAGTCGCGGTCCGTCAACGGGCGAGGTACCACGTGGTTACTCCACGTCCCGTAAATCAAAAACTTTCTTACGTCAAATCAATGGATATAACCTAACACGCGCGTTTCGCAAATTAAGAATAAGATGTGATATATTTGTGTTTACGTCGCGATGGCCTGTTAATCACTTATTATTGTGTGCAACAGTGACGTGCTGTGCTGTGCCAATGATGTGAATATTTTTCTGTGTTGTGTTGCATAAAAAAAGGAGTTATGAGTATCCAAAAGTGTTTGCTGGATAACTCCAGCAGGATGATCAAGGCGATGTCGACTGCTAAGTCGAGTACCAGCGAAGTGAAGATGGTACGTACACTTTAGCACTAGTTTGGCATAATGAGCGACCTTGTGATGAAAGGAAAGCTGTGTTTTTTTAGGTTATTATTCAAGAAAACAATAGTTAGCACTTCAGTAACTTCTTTATCGCACTGTCAGAGTTTAATGTGAAGTGAATTCGTGATAGTATTGCAATGTTTTGGTGTAAATAAAACGTTTTAACTTACTTTATGTTTGTAACAAAACCTATATACCGTGTATATATATACGTATAATTACGTCACAACAATATACGTTTCCGTTACCGCGGTGAATGCAATATGGCAATATTTTTAAACAAAACAATATAAAATGACTGACATTTAGAGAAAAATATGCATTGTAAACGTGAAATGACGTTGTTTGAAATGTTTTCTCAATTCAGTCGTATAAGAGGGCTCTTATTCGGCTTTAGTAGCACCTGTCCTTGCTAGAGTCAAAGATGTTAGTTGTTAATCAGCTGGCGGGCTGTATTTATGTAAAATACATACTTACTTATCTACGTCGATACATAATTGACTGCGACGAGTTAGCTATAGTGCTAATTGGTTTTGTAACGGTTTTTGTAGGGAGGGGTTTAATTAAAGGGACTTAAAAGGGATGGTTAATGGCGTTGAAGGGAAACTTAAGAATTCGCTAAGTGTTGGCAAACCTGTTATGTTTGCTTAGTTTAGGATAGGATTTAATGTTCATGGGCTTTTGGCCGTCAGACTCGTAAAAATAACTATACTTAGCTATTTAAATAACTATTCTTATCTATTTTTACGTTTTTAATTATGTAGGTACATGTTAGTACGAGTGACAACTAAAAGAAAAAAAAAATACTGACCTTTAAAAGTCATCGAAGCGTGTTATTAAACGTACAGTCATGATGCTATTCAGTCTCATATTTGAGACTGATCTTAAGTTTACTTCAAGAAACTCCTGGCCTGATGTCAAGGTGACAGACAGTCTTACACATGTAACGACATAATATTATCGAGAGCAATGATTCTTGAGACGACACTTAAGAGCGATGTTTACACACAACGACAATTTTAACACAGTCCTGAGAGGCAATTCTCGGATTTTTAAGAACGGTCGAATTCTATTGTATTTCTGAATCTATCAATAATACCGCGTACTTTTACACGACATGTTTGTCATTAGTAGACAAGATTTTTAACGTTCTAATTTATCTTTCATTTCAATTAGCCTTCATGTCATCTCTGAAACGTTTAAAAGCGAGTCTTTGACGGCTGATAATAATCTATACTAACTAATATTATAAATTCGATAGTAGCTCTGCCTGTCTGTACGTTACCTTTTACGCCTAAACCACTGAACGGATTTTGACAGAATTTGGCAAGGAGATAGATGGCACCCTGGGGAAGGACATAGGCTTTTTTATCGATTTTTTATCGACATACCGCGCGGGCGAAGCCGTATGCGGAAGCTAGTCATATCTATATATATTTTTAGTGGAGGCTTTGGTTTAACAGATTAGTAACCTGAGCGTGATTCTTTCTTTTGAGACAACGGTAATTAAGTGGCAATTAGCTTAGTTATGCACTAAATAACTGCATGCTGATGCAAGTACCAAATACGAGTATCTAGGTAAGAATATTAAAACCTCTATGAATTTAAATGGTATTGTGAAACCAATAGTCGTATTATATACTTATAAAGGTATCTTTGAGTTACCTGAAATTGCTTAGCATGATCCTCCGTTATGCCGAAAATACTGCAGCATTCATTTTGAAATGTATGTATGTTAAAGTTGAGGATTGATGCTAGGTCCTATGTTTGACGAAAACAAGATACTTTCTCGATACAAAAAAAAAGAAAAAGTTGCCTCTACGAGTAAACCTATCTATATAGCTGGTATATCATGAAACTTTGCAAATTATCTGAACTACTCGTAAATATAAATAATATAAAGCAGGTCTTATATTTTGTGTTTTTTTTAAATAACTTACCATTATTTTCACCGTAAAAGCAATTACCTAAACTATTTGAGGCTTGGAGTCGCAAGCAGACTCCGTCTCGCTCTCACTCAGGCCGCGAGTAGTATGTGCACGCGAGATAAAAAGTGAATTTGACGAAGTAGAATAGCCCCTAAAGTCTTCCTGCTCTTTTTGATGGAGCTCACCCGTGGTTGTACTTAGTACTACCATACTTATTCCAGTGTTGCTGTGTTTCAGTTAGAAGCGCGTGAGTGCTAGTATAAATTCGTCAGGCACAGGAGTTGTTTCGGTTATGTCACTGGTAAGGCAGCTGCGACTCTTTTGCAAATGTCCTGCATCCTGTAGGCTTGTCTTAAACAAAAAATATAATTATGTTAATCTTGAAAATATTTCTCAGAACTTGGTTGTTATCAAAACATATATTAAGAAAAAAAAAACTCGATAGGTACCTACACTAACCTTTAAGCTTGAATTCCAATCCAAAATATCCATATTAAATACTAACTACTACCTACGCTACGTTGGTATTTAATAACAAGAACGTCTTATTTGAATGCAGAACTTGGTTGTTTTAGATTACCTAATAAACTATTTTTTGAGTAAATAGATAATTACTTCATATTTCGCAATAACAAGAATAGTGACCGTGGTTTAGCTCTTGTGTCTTTATAAAAATCTTAATTTCTCCGACAGACAACGTACACCTGGGTCTAGAAAGTTTTCATTAACAAAGGTGAGCACTAACAGCCAGTTTCTTCATCAAAAGTAACAGTCAACTGTTCTTTAGTGAAGAACAGTTGGCTGTAGTAACAGCCAACTGTTCTTCATCAAAAGTATTTGATGAAGAAACGGGCCGTACAACCAAAGTAACAGTCAAGAACAGTTGGCTGTTACTTTTGATGAAGAAACTGCCCGGAAGATGAAAGTTTGTATCCTACATTCCTACGTCATTTTTGCTGAGGGGAAATATCTATGGGAAATTCTATCGGGCTTGCATTTAAAAGCGGCAGTGATCATTTACCAGGTCATTTACCCGTGGGGCTTAATACAGCAACTTTGTCTATAGAGATTCGTAAAATGGTCCATGCATTATGAATTGCTTTTGTGTCAAATAAGAGGAATTGCTAATGACAACTGGAAATTCAGGAATGAATTGCTTTTAGAGGAATTGCTAATGTGGCCGTATTAGGCCCGCAGTTTGTTTGTCTCAAGCGTCACGACTTCATGCGATTTTTGTACTTTTACCCGTCCCGTTATTCCATAGATATCTAATCCTCTATTAAATAGTTGTTGTAATCTAACAATAGACATTGATCATTGAAGTGCCGCCAACGATCTGTAAGAATTATCAACAAATTGTCGTGTGGGCCAAAAATTCTGAATAAAGTGAAACTAGACATTTCGTGGGGATTACCTATGTATATGTAGGTATAAATAAATCAGAATCTCTGGTCCATGGCTAGTATACTAATGCCAAATCCTAGCCTAATTAATAAAAAAAGAACACAAACGGTTAAGGGCGAATTTCACCAATTAAACTGAACGCGATCAGCACATAAACTACATTTCTAAGGACTGCCACTGTCATTATTTTCTACGAAATATTGACACTGACAGCTCTTGAACGCGGTTTAGATGAGCTGATCGCGTTTAGCCAGTGGTGAAATTCGTAATAAGTCGTTTTCGAGTTATGAATACGGTCAGACAGACTTTGCGTTTTGTTACTGAAAGGTTAGCATAATTAACGTTTGAGACAGTGGATAAAGTTCTATTTTGGATCGTGTGGACCAAGTAAACTATTCTAATCTTGTTACAATGCTACCTTAATATCCGCACTAATAAAGTTTAATTTTGTATGATCCGTACTGTAAACTATATACATGTTGTATCAGAAAGGTGTGGTCAAGAACGGACCATGAAACTGAACAATTTTCTCCGTAACATAGCCATCGGAATCGAGAAAAAAATATCAGCTGTCCCGTACAAAGCTTCAATAAGTGATTGCTGAATTACGATGTTGATCCAATGGATAAAGTTGTTCACTTTGATGGTCTATTATACCACGCCCATATGTGACCATACCTTTCTGATAAATTCTGTATAAATAAATAATAATGTAAGTATCTAAATCGCATATCAACAAAGAAAGAGACGGAAGATCTGCCATGTAAGGTTGAGCTAAATCTTCCATAGAACCACAGTAATTAGCGTCATTGGTGCCAATTCCATTACGTAACGAATCGCCGCCTGCCATAATGCCATACTAGGTATATGAGGAAAAACAGTTTGAAACCTATTGTCCACGTATTTTAGCAATTAGATTTTAGATATCGAGTACAAACATTTATTATTGTTTGTACTCGATAGTTTTTCCTCATAATAATATTTTCCTCTTCCTGATAAATATACTGCTTAACCATAATGATGTTTTTAATAATTCACGTCATGATTTTGTACGCTTTGCTTTCTATCCTAAAGCCCCTAAAAAAATTAATAATACCTGACGGCACTTCCAAAATTCATCTTAACTGAAGGCACTTCAAAAATTCATAATACCTGAAGGCACTTCAAAAATTCATGATACCTGAAGGCACTACAAAAATTCAAGCTACCTGAAGGCACTTCAAAAATTCATAATACCTGAAGGCACTTCAAAAATTCATGATACCTGAAGGCACTTCAAAAATTAATTCTGTGGCCCTAGTGAAAAGGGGTATAAGTCCGATTTTGTGGAAAATGAGTTAAGTATACAGAAGTGATCAGAGAAAAATGCTCTATCGTTTGGTGTAAACGGATCTAAGCTATCTCTAAAAATAAAGAAGTTACCTTGTGTAAAAGGGTCCAACTGACACCAAAAAAAACTACAAAAGTCGGTTTCAAGTACTTTTGTATTCTTTTAAACGGATTTTTTCAAATATATTTTGTGTTTTTTAATCTAAATTAACATAAATTACCCACGTTTTTATTTGGTTAGTGTTTATCAATACAACAACACTTGGTTCTTAAAAATGGTTTAGTGAGTAATGTGATATTATTAGACATAAATCCGTTTTCACTAAAATAAAGGGAAAAAATCGAAGTAACTCTGTTGAGATTAGTATGAACATAATCATTCCAAATGCGTATTCATTTTCACTTGTATGAATTAACTTTTAACATTATGGGAGAAGGGGTATAAGTTATATTATACCCTAAAGGAATTCATTTTGTGGTTAGTATAAGTCACTATCTTAAAAACTAATAACATTAAAATAAAAATAACTCAATAATAATAAAGAGCATAAATTGTTTACCTATAAAAAACTTCACTTGTATTTCAATTGGTAGCGGTTTAAATGTCACACGAGGTCAAACACGCAATTTGAAGCGCGCGGAGTGTTTTTTGCGTCTCCTGTAAAGTTGCATTTTTGGACTTAGATCCCTTTTCACTAGGGCCACAGAATTATACCTGAAGGAAATTCAAAAATTCATCATACCTGAAGGCACTGCAAAAATTCATCATACCTGAAAGCACTTCAAAAATTCTTGATTCCTGAAGGCACTTCAAAAATTCATGATACCTCAAGGCACTTCAAAAATTCATGATAGCTCAAGGCACTTCAAAAATTCATCATACCTGAAAGCACTTCAAAAATTCATGATACCTCAAGGCACTTCAAAAATTCATGATAGCTCAAGGCACTTCAAAAATTCATGATACCTCAAGGCACTTTAAAAATTCATGATACCTCAAGGCACTTCAAAAATTCTTGATTCCTGAAGGCACTTCAAAAATTCATGATACCTCAAGGCACTTCAAAAATTCTTGATTCCTGAAGGCACTTCAAAAATTCATGATACCTCAAGGCACTTCAAAAATTCATGATACCTCAAGGCACTTTAAAAATTCATGATACATACTTAAAAAACGTTCACATTCGAATAAGATTAGAATGTGAAAGTTCTTAAAATACGAGAATTGCCCCTCTGCGTTGTTACAGAGAGTAGGTAGGAAAAGAGCACGTGCGCGACGGTTTCCTCAGCCTCCATGTGCAGCAGGGAATTACCTACAGCAATGATATTATATTAACAGATATGTTATACACTCACAAAACAACCGAAAAATGTGTTCCGCACAGCAGCGGCACAAATACCCACGTTTCATTCATTTTTACATTTCACTACAAGTAAAAACGTTACAATTGGAATGTTTTCGAGTCTTCACGATTGCGCGCTTATAACATATCTGTTAATTTAATATCATTGACCTACAGGCTATAATTAATATTTTATCAAACGGATTATGAACGTTAGTAGGTATATACCTATAACTTGACTTTATCGTACCTTTGACGTAGGTATTATATACCTATAGGTACACGAAATGACCACGAAAAGGTTTCTCATTAATAATGAATTTCTAAATGCCAGGTTCTTACATAAAAACAAGCGCACCATGAAATTGATGTACCTTCATTTAAGTACGTCATGCAGTACAGATTTATTTTTATGATTAAATATAGATTGTGTAGTATGGTGGTTTTATGTCTGTTTTACTACTAAAGTACTTGATCTATGTTTTATGTATCACTGTCGAATATAATGTGATTTTTGTGGGTAGCTCAGACCAAATAAAAAACCAAGACAGAGCGCTGTCAACAGTGACGTGAGGTCGGTGTCGTAAACATGTGTGCATTTAGTGAGGTTTAGTTTAATTGTAAATGTGTGTGTGAGCGTGTATGCACAAAGCAGAGGTGTAGTTTTGGCATGCTTCACTGTATTGTTCGCAGCGCTCTGTCTTGGTTTTTTTATTTGGTCGGAGGTGGGTAGCCTATAGGATACAAAAGTACAGAAGGATTTGTTTCCTGTTTTTTCGGTATTGTAGATATTTTTCACAAGGTACTGGGGGTGAGCCGTGAGATCGAGTTTCTGACCTGTATACCTACGAGTTGTCACAGCCCACGTTAAAATCTCATCTTCTAATTTGTCGTTGACCAAAATAATTTGGAATGAGTTTTGACAACCGATCACATTGAAACAATGGCAAAAAAAATTTAGGAAATCCTACGTCTCCATGGATAGTGTCTCAGTAAAAGGCTGTCAATGTCAAAGGCCGGCTGTGTGCATGAGGTCCTGGGTTCGATTCCCAGGTCTGGCAAAGTGTTATTCGGTTTTGATGTTAAGTTATGTAATGTGTGTAAAAGGCTGTCAATGAAAAAGCTGTGAGGTTCTGGAAAGTCTGCTGTAGCAGTGGCCCGACCATAAAGTTGGAAATGGAGTCTTTAGGACTCCAATATTATATTAACCTCCGTGTACCATTGCGTTTTCGTCATTCATTTGCCTAGCCTTTTCCCAACTATGTTGGGGTTCCAGTCGAACCGGTTGCAACTGAATACCAGTATTTTACATGGAGCGACTGCCTATCTGACCTCCACAACCCATTAACTGGGTAATACTGGGTAACCCCTTGGTAAGACTGATTGTCAGTTTTTCGGGCTTCTGACTACCCGTAATGACTGTCAAAAATCCACAAATGACTGCCGGGACCGAGACACGGAGGAGTCCCGGTATGTAAAGACGGTCACCCATCCACGGACTAAACTCGGAAACCGTAGCTAAACCTGATGGATCGACCTGTGCGGCTGTTATTATGTAGCAACGAGCTCCCCCATTTTTGTCATTTTGCGTTTTCGTCATTGACACCCAGAAAAAGTTTAATGACGAAAATGACACAAAGTTCACGAGTTTTATATTCCGACAATTTTCCCACGATTTCTGAACGTTGGGTACCTAAATATATTGATACCTACTCAATTTTGTTTGTATACTATCTTGAAATATGATCGACGAGTGAAACTAGAAGCTAGGTAGATGTCGTACGCTTTTGCTTTTAAAATTATATTTCACTGTTCTGCAAAAATGTTATGTGCATGGGTTAGTGACACGACAAGGAACCTAAGGCGCTGCGCAAACGTAGACACTTTTTGTTACCGACCGACAGGCACACCATCACAGGAACCCGTAGTTGCTGTGTCCGGTAGTGGCAATCGGACATAGTCGCCGGTTGCGTGTTACCGATTCGGAAACGTGAAGTCGGAACTCGCCCGTTTGCGCAGCTCCGTACAATTGGGGCTAAATTGTCGCGTTATCGCCACCTCTTCGCGCGCTCTCTGTTGCTCTGCGAGACGTCGAGTGGTGTGCGAGAGAGATCGCGCGAAGTATAGTTCGCGATAACGTGACAATGTAGCCCTAGCATAAACGTTGCGTGTGTCTTCAACTGACAAGTTTTAGTTTCCGAATACTTTTTGATTGGCAATTCGTAAAGCAACTGCACACAAATAGTGTCTACGTCTGCGCGGGAGTAGTTGATTTCAAATTGATTATATTGGTATGTTGTATCCAATAAAAAAACATACTTGCGCAGCGCCTAACTACAAACATAGGTGACAACGATAAATTGACAAGTTGTTTTGATAGTTAACAGCACCCAGTACCTCCTTCTCATTATCTACCCAACTATATTGGGGTCCGCCTGCAGATAAAATTCAACTGTCCTAATTGTTTAGTTATTCAAACTATCAGTAAAGCAGAAATGAACTGGAACTAGGTGCTTAAGCGACTTACTACTTAACTCAATAATGGTAAAAATACAAGTTTTGAAATTGAATCATTTGTTGTTTCGAAAAGTACCAGGGTGACAGAAATGAAAAGAAAATAGGCGCCTAAACGATCTCACTAAGTTGCACAGCAACCATGCAACAATTCAACACAAAGAGAAATATAAAGTATTCGTTATTATTCAAATCGATAGAAGTCTTAAAACTGTCCTCTAACTTACCTATATCTGTAATGTCCTATACCTATCAGGAAAACAGAAATTTACTGGCAGTAGTTGCTTATGAAAAACACCTGTAGTAATCTATAAAGGCTCCATACTTATCAAGAATTTGTCTTTTTTCATTATCACTTAATATCTTGTTCGTAAAGTTTCCCAACTCATAAGTAGATTGATCGTACACATTTTCGAAAAATTACATACAAAGCATTTTCACTGGCTGTATGTACCTTATATCTCCGAACTTGTTTTCGTATTAGTTTAAACAATGGTATCCGTTCGGAATAGAAAATAAATATGAATTGAAACAAATACCAGTGGTATTAGTTTTTGGTATTAGAATGGATGACTCAACACGTTACCCCTTGGTAAGACTGGGTCAGGCTTCTGACTCTCCTCCTTCTTCTTGTCGATCCATTTTTTCGTCAATCACTATCCATAAGGACTATTATTGATGGATTTGTTTCTTGTAACAGCCACAGAAACCCACAATGGAACGGTCGTGAGGCCTAAATTCCTCTTACGCTGATATCGCTCGAGTACGCTGACGTCCACGGCGCGTACTACGTTGCTACACGTACCGACCGACATCAGTGTAAGAGGAATTGATAATTTTTGTAGTGGTTTTAGGCCTAAAAACACTACAAAAATTATCATTGGCGGACGCCCAAACGACTGTACTTTCAGCTTGAATGAAGCTACTTCATTTATATTCTTTGCACCCAGATTAGTGTTTTTCTGCAAAAATAAAGTTGATTTGATTTTAGAACAGAAACCCTTGGGTCACCCATATCTTTTAAAGATGTTCTGAACTGGGGCTGGTTGGATCAACTATCGACGGCCGCCATGGCCCACGGACAAAGGTCCACTTGAAGAATCTTGGAGTTTCTTGCCCGTTCTTCTCCATAGAGATCTACGTTTTGGAATGGGCAACTAGCTTCAACTTTCTGACTAACTGACCGATTCTTTGACAATTCAAAAGTGCCTGTTTAATTGAAATAAATGCTCTGAGTTTGAGTTTGAACTAAGTGCGGAAACTAAAACCTTTAATATTGAACATAGCACACCGTGGCCCGGCCTCGACAAGGTCAAGTTTTCTTTTGAACATTCATACTGTTACTTTATTGACTGGCATAAACCCCTCATATTTTACGATATTGATACTTGAACATCCCCGGTGACGGATTCTAGTGCTGTTTGGCCTCTGTAATGACGAAAGCATATTAATATATCCTCAGGTGAAAGATATCCATTGCTGGACATAGGCCTGCTTCAAGAATCGCTTCCTGAGACTTCTACCAGGTCACAAACAAAACTATATACTTCTTAACAATAACATAATAATTTTATGTATGTTTTTACGGATCTTTTTTTACGTAGAATGTCTTACTTCACAACTGAAACCGAACGCCTGCTCAATAACAATAGCAAAGAAACACGTTTCAGTGTAAGTGCTATTCAACCTTATTTTTTACATTTCGTAGTCGCATCCATTTCGCAGGGGAGAAAGAGAATTTTAATAAAATATTACGTTTTTAATCTTTTGTTTACCTCATTAAAATGCTGTGAAGCGACCTATTGTTTAAAATGAAGAAGGATTTCTTGAAATAGACAGGAAACAATGCTGGCTTAGATATTTTTCATTACGTTTTTCCTCCTTCACTTCAAACAGTAGGTATCAGTTGAACTCAGACCACATAAAAAACCAAGACAGAGCGCTGCGAACAATACAGTGATGCATGCCAAAACTACACTTCCGCTCTGTGCATACACGCACACATTTCCAACTATTTACAATCAAACTACACCTCACTAAGTGCACACATGTTTCTAAGTCACACCAAACTAGCCTCACGTCACTGTTGACAGCGCGCGCGCTCTGTCAAGGTTTTTTATTTGGTCTGAGTGTTTGTAGTACTTATTCGTGTTTTATCCACTGTAACGTTTAGAAACAAATAAATGCACAAAACGTTACATCGCTACTGTAGGTAAGTACTTATTTTATGAAGCTTGATGGTGTACGCAGAGATGTTTAATCATATTTCCTAGCGAATTACGTCAATTTCATATAGTCAAAATCAATCTGCGTAGCCTTTCCCAACTGTTTGCGGTATGCTTCCAATCTAACCGGATGCAGCTGAATATCAGTATTTAACATGGAGCGACTACCTATCTGCCCTCCACAACCCAGTAACTGGGCAATACGATACCCCTTGGGACTGGTTGTCAGACTTTCGGGCTTCTGACGAGTCGTAACGACTGTCGAGGACCACGAATGACTGCCGGGACCAACGGCTTGACGTGCTTTCCGAGGCACGGAGGAGTCTCGATATGTAAAGATGGTCACCCATCTGCGGACCAACTTCGACAAGCGCAGCTTAACCTGATGAATCGACCCGTGCGGCTGTAAAAAGCCACGAGCTCCTAAAAAGCTCAAAGTCATAGGAATTAATTGTTAAGCCAATTGACACGGTTTAATTTCCCTTTCTAGGTACCTAATAGGGTGAAGCTATTGCCAATAACACTCTCAACCCTTGCCTACCTGCCTACCTACCCACTGTCTACCCGTAGAGGAAAACGGGCGTGATGATATGGTAGACATAATAAATCTTGCTTTAAGAAACGTTTCTTTGTTCTGTTATCACGGTGAGGCTTTATTTGGAGCTTTAAATGGCGTTGGCGACAGATTGCAGAGAAGAGTGTTCACCCTCGACGCTTTTCTTGAATTGCTTGCAGCTCTAAAGGCACTTGCTATACTCGTACAGCCTTTAAAGAGCTCTAAAAAGGATCTTGATGAAATAAAACTAGATTTAAGTATTTAGGTTTATGTGTTCAGTTTTAATTGGTTTAACTTTTATTGTTATTGCTTTTCTTGTAAAGAGACCTAGTTACTACCTAAGTTTTGTTTAAGGCTATTCCCAAGTGATATTTGTTTTCTAAAATTAAAAAAAAGAGACACAGATAATTAACTCTAACTATAAAGAAAATTAGAAAAAAAAGAATTATGGTCACGAGCACAGGAGAAATAGTTGGTAGTATCGCATCGTCACTGTGACAAGAAGGCTTCCACTCAGCATGATGCTGTCCTATGAGCCACAGCCACCAGCTCAGCGCTGATTTCTGTACGTTTGATGACTCATACGGTTTGTTTCTGCAGTGCAGTGTTCTAAGCAATTTACTTTGTGTAAATTATTTCATCACCACTGCTCTTAAAACGGTGAAGGAAATCATCGTGAGGAAACCGGCATGTCCTAGAACCAAAAATTCGAAGACATGCAACCACCAAACCGTACTGGGCCCGCGTGGTGGATGACGGCCCTCTCACCGAGTGGAGGCCTGTGCCTGTGGCACAGCAGTGGGAACATTATAGGCTGATTATTTTACAAATTACGCACCTAAATTATGTTGTCGCTAATATTTGAGAAATTAATTGGAAACGCTGACCACCTAATGTCTGTAGTGCCTGTGTATTAAGCTGCCTATGCTAAGCTACCTGCTTAAGCTACCTATTACGTGGAACTTATACATACCTAGTGTGATTTTATCCTGTTCCTAAGGGATGTTACTCAAAGTTGAACTATTCATTAAGCTGAATATTCACTGCGCCTGTAATCAAGTCGCCAGCTATAATAATTAATTAATTATTCACGCGAGCCCTGCACGGTCGACACGACATCTCTCGTGCGATGGAAACATACGCGAGAATAGTACGGACAGGTACGTTGAGTGCGGAAATAAGCGGCTGTACCGCAACACAAATTATTTGTCAAACTATTATAGTTATAAGCATTTATGGGTAAGGGATTCTTATCAGTCATAACAATAAACATCGAAAACAAACAGATATCCAAAAAAAAAAGAACATTGATCCATCCATTTAATATCCATCAAATATTGGTGTACCTAGGTGATAAATAAAATACTTAGGAATCTATTCTTTCTACAAAACAGTTGAAAGAAACAGATCTGTAACTTCGAAAGCATTACAGCACTATTTCATCTGAGAAGCGATGAAGAATACGTGAGATGAGGAAGGTGCAGTATTTACTGGGCGAGGCAAATTGCTAAAGGGGTGTTTACATAATTAGAGTTGGCGCTTGAATGACGTTGACAGCGTGGCGCTGAAATGAAATGAAATTGTTTATTCTGATGTGTAAAAAATTGTGATACCTATACCTACTTGTTGAAACACAAGATGGTGGCGTTCGATCTGATTCTACTATACATGAAATCGCCACGCGCCAAAAGATCCTTGTTCATTAAACTTGTAGATTCAACGTCAGTTCTGTCCTCTACTCTGAAGTAATGAACCATATTATTACTAGCAAACAAAGGTTTACAACTGACATAAATCTCGCTGTAACACGCGAAATCAAGTCGACAACCTTAATTAAATTAAATATGAATAATTAACGTAACTCGTGCGCGACCGCGCCTCTTGTGTAATGAAAACATACGGATGGATACACTTGACGTCAACGCTGTCAACGTCACGTTATGTTTGAAATAAGTAGAAAATATAAGTATGACGGCAGCAGGGGTTCAAATCGATTTCCTCTAAACAACTGGCCGGAGCGCGCGCGCAACCAATGAACTAATTAGTTATTTAACAAAGATGTTTACCGGTTAAAGTTTCATAGTGTCACTTATTTCTCTGACTCCCTCGGCACCCGACCGGCCACGACCCCCTCAAATTGCGACAGGTAAACTTGTCTTGTCTGCTGGAGGAGCTCGTGGCTAAGTAATAACAGCCGCACGGGTCGATCCATCAGGTTAAGCTACGCTTGCCGGGGTTGCTCTGTGGATGGGTCACTATCTTTACATATCGAGACTCCTCCGTGCCTCGGAAAGCACGTTAAGCCGTTGGTCCCGGTTGTCATTCGAGGATCTTTGACAGTCGTTACGGGTTGTCAGAAGCCCGAAAGTCTGACAACCAGTCTTACCAAGGGGTATCGTATTACCCATTTACTGGGTTGTGGAGGTCAGATAGGCAGTCGCTCCATGTAAAATACTGGTATTCAGCTGCATCCGGTTAGACTGGAAGCCGACCTCAACATAGTTGGGAAAAGGCTAGGCAGATGATGAAACTTGTCTTTTCTGCAACATATTACTATGTCATCGAGGCATTCCGTTTAGATCACCAATTTGATGAGCACCCATGCGAATATCATAGTACTTCACCGGGGGTGCGCAATGTGGAATTCTATGAGTGATATTCGTTCTACAAATTTAAACGGAATGCTTCATAATTAGCATCAAATACGCAAAGGTAAAGGAAGAATTATAATACAAAGAAGGTCTTCCTCTCATCTCCGTATAAGGTACGTGTCAGTACTTCAGTAGTACATAATGTTGTATATTTTACGACATTTACTGCAGCACTTAATGTTACTCGTGGCGTTGAGTGGCAGTAGGTTATGTATGCCGTGTTGAGTCGAGTTACACACGAATTTATGACACACGGCACTTACCTGTTCGCAGTTTTTTATGTACCTTTAAGTACCTACTATCATAATTATTTTAGCCATGCTAAGTATCATGTTTATATGGACTAAATTCATCAATTCATTCGCCAAATATTTTATGGGTAAGTACCTATCTATTATCCTATTATTACCCTTTTTACCGCGGTTTCATGCGTGGTTGCATCTACATCGCCACACAAATTCTGCATCGCGCAAACAGAGTTTGCCGCCCGATTGACATATATATAACTCCCCTACAACAATCGTCGGGCAGTCACGCCAGGCCCGACAACCGGTCGGAGGTATGAGGATACATGTTTAGAGGTATGAGGAACAGCGTGTAAAGTTCACTCATCCTAAATAGAAAAGGGAATTCTCCTTTTTCTATAGAGGATGAGTGAACTTTACACCCTGTTCCTCATACCTCTAAACATGTATCCGAATTAAAAGTACCTATTCCGTTGCTTTTTGCGGGTTACAAATTTTCGCTGTTATTATTTATATACAGTATTTATTCACGTGTATAAATACTGTAATTGTGTATTTAATTATTGTAACGTTTTATTGTTTTTTTATAGATACTTTACTTTTCAAAATGTAAAACATAAAAATAAAAAACTCTGTTTATACAGGCTGTAAGGGTAAACAGTCTTGTCATTCAAACCATGGGTAGTTGACTTAAATATAAACATAAATGACCGAAAACAACAAAAAAAAAACGTTATTTTCATTAAAAGATTTTAAAAAGTTTCTATCCGGCATCGTGCTCGCTAGCGAAGCAGCTGACTAACTGAGGGAGGAGTCGCGCTCGCGGCCGTTCAGGTCGCGTCCCACACCCCCCGCCAGTGTTGAGACGGAAGTTCGTTGCCCTAGCGCATAGAGCAACGAACTTGCGTCTTTTGTGGAAAAATGTAGTTTAAAAAAAAATAAAAAAAAGTTGTAATTTTCCATTGATTTTACGTTTTATAAATGAAACCAAACCACTGGTTGCAAGGATAACGGTGTTTACCCTAACACCCTGTATAAATGCCTGGAACGCTGTCGTCTCCTTCCTGGAGGTGGGCGCTAATGACCGCGACACAGTATTCCATACTAATGTTGTTAACGAACACAAATTTTGTAAACTGTTTTCTGTTCCAATATTTTTTTTTTATTTTTTATTGGGTCAGTGTCAAGAAGAACAAACAAACAATTCATACTTTTAATACTTTTCCTGTTCAGCTAAATTTATTTGAACATCAATTGTATGTTTGGCCTTCAGATACCTAATCAGATACGGCTAAATATCAGTATGACAACTACAAAAGGACCGACATCTAACCCCCCTAACCCCCCCCCCATCTAAGCTAACCTAATTAGTGAGATACGTGATTAGTATGTGTATTTGTATGACATCGATACCAGTTTCATGACGTGGAATAATAATATTAATTTTGCAGCAGTCTGACATTAAGAGGAAATGCGGTCCGAGAAGCTTGAAAATTAGGTACCTATGTATTTGAAGAAACTATCGCTGTCGCGAGCGCTCGCGTTCGGCCGCTATTCAGCGTTTGTATGGAGAAAAGACCACCCACAATTCCTCTTAAGTTAGTACGACACACTTTGCCTTCTCAAGAATCGGTACCTAGTTACCTACAAAAGTACAAACATTTATAAGAAAAAGCAACTAAAACTGAAAGCGTTCATTTAATTTTTCTAAACAATACAATACTTTACGGTAGTTACCGTAGTGACGTATATACCTATTCCATCACTCACGTGATTTTTCACACAATTTACATAATAATATATTATTATATAAATATAACAAACGTTTATGGTGTAGGTACTAGCGATACAAGACTAAATAAGGAGACCCGTCTCTGCTTCGCACGGATTTTATTTTCCGGCTTGACGAAACATGGATATTTCTTTATTATGTGTTAGTTTAATATTAATGTGTGGGTTTGATAAAAAAATAAACCTTCCGGAAATATTTCTCTAAACAAAGGTGAAAACTATCAAAATCCGTTGCGTATTTTATAAGAACAACTCGGTCAAACAGACAGACACGAAAAGCGACTTTCAATGCGAAAGTGAGTTCGTTTGTTTGTTTCTTACGCTTTCACGCTAAAACGGCTGAACGGATTTATATGAAAAATTGGCTCAGGTGTAGACCCTGACCTGGAAAAGGACATAGTCTACTTATCATCCTGGATCGCAGACGAAGTCGCGAGCAACATCTAGATTATAATAATTTAGTAACCGACCGTCTTCTGTTCATAAATAATAATAATGAGGTATTTTAATAAGTTAACTTGGTCTCACGAGAACAAAGGGGCGTAACTTTGGAGCTACATAATTAATTTACTTTTTATTAAAAACTCCAGCAGGCAGCCAGTTTTAAAATTTTCATTTAAAACTGTCCAGACATGTACATTGGACGTTAATAATATAAGCGACGAATGTAGGTTTCAGGCGAAACGCATTATAAAGAGATTAGGAATTAATGGTCATACATAAACCCTGGCAAAATGTTAACACTGTTAAAATATTAGATATATAGAGTATAATATAAAGTATTTTTACATACTTATTTTGGCAGAATGAAGCTTTTAAGATGACGTACCTATGTGCTTTTATAATTTCTAACATGAACATGTTATGGTGTCCATAAAATATATGGAGATACGTGGCCGCAAAGCAGTATTTAGATCAAAATACAACCTGATACTGACCTGCAAATTGCAAAAAACGTAAGGAAGTTGGAATTTCGCGGGCCACCCTGACGCTGTCACCTACGGGGGGTTATCCGAATTTGTCTATTTTCGAATCTAGTCATCGACACATAACATATTTATGACGATACGTTTTTTCGTGAAATCAACGTTTCAAACAAAATAAATAATTTGCTCGTTAAAATCTAGACACGTCTAGATCTTGTGCCGACTGTCCGGCACCAGGTGGCGTGCGCACGCGCCTCTATCGCGATGTTTACACAGCGCGGATGCGTTACGTAAACATTGCTCTGGGTGGTCGATGGATATATAGATAACGGAATTATGATGATAGCTTGGTATGTGCTGTTATTCTGCCTGTATTTAGAATATAATTATAATTTGAGAAAATTGCTACATAAATAATTATTTGGGGTTTCTTAAAAAAAAGTATGCATTAACTTCCTAGTTCTTTATTTTTTAATTCCTTTTTTGGTATTATTTACATAATATTTGAGAAAGTATTTTAGGATCTTATCTTAGCTAGCATGTATAATGATTTTTTAGACTTTGGAGCAACTGATAGATAAAATAGACAATTTTGAAAAATTTCCTTCTGTCAATTCGTTGTAAAATGAAGCGATGAATTCCAAACAAAAAAATTTGCTACCCATTCCTATAAAACATAAAGTATGTAGTACCGAGTTCATAAAAGAAAAAAATCAGAAACAATTACTGTCTATTGAAAATTGTTAAATGAAATATCCAACAAACTCATAAGTCTGACTTGTTTAGATAACCACGGAAGAATGGCAGACACTCCGGCGCATGTGATGAATTAGACAATTTTATGAAGATTATAGGTAAACAAACATAAGTGTCAAAAGTTGATGAGTAGAATAATGAAGATTAGGTATCTTAAGATGTTTCTTTTTAAATTAAAAGAGTCAAAAATAAAAAAGATTGTAATAAAAGAAGAGAGGTTGACGTACTGATTGATAGTTTCTGATTTGAGAATTTTAAAATAAGAACTTGCTAAACTCTAGTATTACTTATGGTCATTCCTTTAAGCCCACGAAATTCATAAATTATTATTACTAATTTATTTTGTATTTCGCGGGCGTTAAGGTAGCCCTGCGAAATTCAAATTTTCTTAAGTTTTTTGTAATTTGCTGGTCATTATCAGGTTATTTGTTTATCTAAATATGATTTGCGGCCGTATTTTTAAATATATTTTTGAATTCCGCGGGAAACCCTGACGCTTTCGCCTCACGGAATGCAAAAGTATAGTTTGACATGTTCTCAGCAGTCAATTTCAAATTCTTAATTCAGAAAAACGGGCCTTAGGCATGCTACTATACCTAGCAACCACATTACGAGTTTGTATAACCGTAGCAGGTGATCTGTAGTTTCTGCCTACCCACATGGGGATAGGCGTTTGTATACTTTTATGTTTATGCCTCAGCATGTATAGTTATCACCACTGCTCTTAAAAACGTTGAAGGAAAACATCGTGAGGAAACCGGCAGCGGCATGTCCTAGAACCAAAAATTCGAAGACATGTGACATCTACCAACCCGCAGTGGGCCCGCGTGGTAGATTACGGCCCTCTCACAGAGAGGAGGCCTGTGTCCCAGCAGTGGGAACATTATAGGCTGATTATGAATGTTATGTATGTATAGTTATTAATTATTTTCTCCTATTTTTTTCCTACAGGGTGTTCATAGTGGGCTGAAAAGAGTCGGGCTGGCAATGCTGTCCCTATCCGTCTCGTCGCTATCAAAAAATAAAGTCAGTACAGTTTGCGCATGATCTAAATGATCAAGATCATCATGGGTTTATTAACAACTTGACATACTTACTTATGGAAATAAAGTACATTTTCATTGATAATATAAATACTTCAACATCATAATTGGAAGCATGTATTTTGGGGTGTGTTGATAAGGTTTTTCGCATGATTTTAATAGGTTGGTTTAGGAGTGTATTTGAAAATGTAGGCAATGTTATTATGGACGTCAAAGACGAGTTTGATAGTAAGGCTTTGCAGATAAGCAAAGTTGTAAACTGTGAATATTGTTAAACATAGGTACAGGACGACAGAACTTAGATGTAGCACGGACAAAATTCTTAAAACCCATCACCATCCGAACTGAGTGCGCACGCGCCTTCAACATCTTCAATCTTTATTTCTGCTTTAGGTGAAAATGATATTTATGCAAACGCAATAACTTGTAAAGTTATATAAGCAAATACATTCGTAAAATTGAATTTAAATAAGATGCTACATTTAAGTTGTGTCTAGCTCAGTTTACTTTTTTCAGTTGAAAAATTGCTCAGGTTATCAAGCCACGAGAGGTTCATCTGTGAAAAAAGGACCAAGTCAGTGTAATCCTAGTTTTCGTTACCTTAATCCTTAAAAATATAAAGACCCTTTTGTCAAAAAAAGGTGATAATAAAATCTGTTTTCATCAATCACGAGTTTTCAGACCCTCAAATCATCTTGCAAAGCGACATTTTCAAATTAGGAAGACTCCTGAAAGGTAGGATTTTTCTATGATTCGAACTCGAGATTGGGTTTCGACAAAAAATGGCTTAGCTTTAGTCCGTCCATATTTTAGTTATTACGTGATTTGTCGAAACGAGAAAGGTTTCACGTGTTATTGGGTTTGTGAGTGAAAAGCGTGAATAGTGTTATTTTTCTAACAACTGACATTTCATGTACTTATTGAACTTTGATAATAATAATGCTTGATTTTATGAGTGAGTGAGTTATTTTAATAAACATTAGAGTTTTTAAGTACAATAACATAAGAACTTAAGTTTAACGTCGCGCGCCGTCGCGGTGATGAAGAGAGATGCGACATACGGCGGCAATGACGAATGTGACAAGTACAAACGCGAGAATTCGCCTCCTGGAGGCCAATTTCTCGTACTAATAAACTGTTAGGTAGGTATCACCTCATCACCTGCATATAAATCTTTTTGTATTATGTAGGTCACACACACGACAGGGAATCCTAGAGAAGTGACGATCGTGAACAGATAATAAAACCATTGTATATAGGTGTGTATAGAGTTACCTTCCGCTCGGATTTGTTCGGACATGTCCATACATGTCTATGTACGTTTTTGGTCTCCCGTCCGGACTTAGACCGGCCTTATCATTTGTCCGACCTTTTCGAACTAAGGAGATTTTTTTAGTTAATAAAAATTATAAAATGATTCCCTACTGAAAAACTAAAACTAAAAATAAAGTGTCCGGACATTTTTGCAAATGTTCATCTTTTTGCAAATTCCGGCCTAGGGTAACCATTTCCACTGTGATGACCGCAACGCAATCAACTCGTGCGCTCAAGTTGATTGCGTTGCTGTCATCAGAGTTAACACGTACACGATAAAATGACAGTACCTATCTACCTACTATAGGTAAATTCAATTCAATTGGCACTTGTTTGCAAGCGTTCTCGTTAGCGGTGGTCAATGTCAATTTATTGTGTTACTTAGGTACAGTTTATATTGTATCAGTAGGGTGTAGGACATATGTTTTAATACAAATAGTATCGAGCTTGTAAAAGTGTTATTTTATGTTCAGTATCTAAGTTCTAAGTGGTGAAAAATGAAAAAGGGTAAGAGGAAACCCGGGGTTTTTTCTTATAGTGAAATGACACATTTGAAGAATAATTTCTGGGCATTTGTAAGCCACATCAATTCGGTAAGTCATCTACTTGAATTCTTAAATAAATTCACTGACAGACAACGCACAAGGCGCGTTGTTGTTGTTGCGTTGTCTGTCAGTGAGTGCTAACGGGAAACCTCTGGGTCTAAATTTTAGACCCAGAGGTTTCCCGTTAGCACTCACTAAAAGCATGAAATTTTGCTCAAGAGTTCTAGACAGTTCCTCTTGAGGAGTCTCTGTAATCATCATTATGAACAATTTTCTCTATGGGACAAAAACTAAAATCGCGAAAAAAAAATTAACTGTTCGCTACATTTATGTGCGCATAGTTCGACAAAATGTAAGGAACAGTTTTATTTTTATTTTACCCTGTATAGCGAAGGAGATTTATGAAAATTAAAGAACCCTAACTTAACTGTCCCGACTTACGAGTTGTAGGTCGTGGGTTCGAACCCAGCCAGGCGCTTTACTTTGTGTGAATTATTTCATCACCACTGCTCTCAAGCGGTGAAGGAAACCGGCATGTCCAAGAACCAAAAATTCGAAGACATGTGACATCTACCAACCCGCACCGGGCCCGCGCGGTGGATTACAGCCCACTCCTTCTCACAGAGAGGAGGCCTGTGTCCCAGCAGTGGGAACAATAAAGGCTGATTATGCATGCTGCACCCCCTAAAGGGGTTAAATAGGGGATGAAAGTTTGTCACTTTTACTGATGGGAAATCATACGTGTTCAACGGTAGCGGCTGGCGTCTAATCCACATTGCAGAAAGTGCAGGGGTTAAAATGTTCTCTTAGATTTTTTAAATTGGGCTCATTTACAAGGGAGTCAACATATTTATGTATACTTAGGTCATCATCAATTATAATTTAGCGAAAAATAAATCAAACCATAGATATTCGTAAGCGAAGATTCCTTTTTTATCTAAATTGTTTTCCACTTGATGTAAAAAGGTGTTTCCTTAAGATAAAACCGTATATACATACATCAGTCATCTCGGACAGTGTTTGCGGAGGGCCGGCCGGCTGTAGGTATGTACGTACAACATGAACGATCACTAGTACACATGCCGCATGTGAGTGATAAAACGCATATAAATAGACCGAGAATTGTGCACTTTCATATATTATAAGACGAGAAATGTGGAGGACTTATAATAATTATGTAAAACTTTAGTAATATTAACCTTTGTTTTACTTTTATAATAACCTACCTTTTATATTATTTTGTACGCCGTTAAAGCAAAACATGGCTGTGGTATAATTTTATGTAAAATCTTGCATGCCCTAATGTGTGTATACAGTTTTGGACAAATAAATCATCTTTCTTTCTTTGATCTACGATTTGTTTGAATCGATTATTGAATTACTATATATGTATATTATTATAATCGATTATTGAATTACTATATACATATATTATTATAATCGATTATTGAATTACTATATATATATATTATTATAATCGATTATTGAATTACTATATATATATATATTATTATAATCGATTATTGAATTACTATAAACATATATTATTATAATCGATTATTGAATTACTATATATATATAGCTGTTGCCCACGACTTCGTCTGCAATCCAGGATGGAAAGTATAGCCAATGTCCTTTTCTAGGTCTACCCATGTGCCAAATGTTATCCAAATCTGTTCAGCCGTTTTAGCGTGACAGCGTAACCAACAAATAAACTCGCTTTCACATTATATTGATATCATAGAGGAATGAGTTTAATAAAATTTCTTACTCTTATCATACAATTAGCTAACTCCTAACTAATATTTTAAATGCGAAAATGAGTTTGTTTGTTACGCTTTCACAATAAAACGGCTGAACGGAATTAGCAAAGGGGTAGACCATGACCCGGAATAGGATATAGGATATTTTTTATCCCGATATCCCCACGGGATAGAGACTTACGCGGGTGAAACCGTGAAGCGCAGCTAGTAAATTAATAATTATAACAACAAAGAATGTTCTGGGGACGTGCATACTGAATTCTCATCGATAATCCTACGGCTTTGTGTGAATATGATCTTGTTATAATTGTGTTAATTTGTCGTACAATAACATGCGATAGGGAAGTTGAAGTGAACGCTCGTGTGATCACAGCGCTCACAGCGCTCACTCCGCTCAAGTTGTAGCCAAGTAAATAATCCTCACGAGAATGTCATACGCATCGACGACGGTGGCATGGGGCCATGAGAACAGAGGGCTGTTACTGTTGCATAAATGGCTCAAAAAAATCTTATTATTGGCGTCTGGGGGCTTAAAACAGTCACTTTGTCAGAATCATAATAGGAAAATATATTATGAATCCTCGTAGAATGTCACAAACTGACAATTCATAATATGATCTGCGTGCGGTTCATATTACGAAATAATTCATCTCTTTGACATTTTTCTATGGAGATTCATAAAATGGTACACACATTATGAATTGCTTTTGTGTCAAATTAGAGGAATTGCTAATGTCTGCTGGAAATTCAGGAAATGAATTGCTTTTAGAGGAATTGCTAATGTGGCCGTTTTAGATCCCCAGATAAGAATATAATATACAAAACTTTATCAGAATATGCTTTAACTTTAAACTCGACTTAGGTAGTAAGTGTATTTACAGCTCAATAAACTTCACTGAACCGAAATTTTGGAACGAACACAAAACATGCTAATTTCCCATTCAATGAGAATTACAATTTGTTTTTAATCTTTCTTCGTTATAAAGTTTATGCGCTGCAGAAGCTGCCAAATAGTGATCATGAAATTAAAACAAATGCTTGTATATGCGATTCTGTCTACCGTAGTGTATTAGGTAATTTTTTAAACAGTCTTATAGCCTCTAATAATTATGACTGCATTTGCAACTGTGCCAAAAACCAAGTGATTAAGATTTCAGTAAAATAGAACGTATTTAAGAGTTTGTTTGTGGTATCTGTTCCTACAGACAATATCTCTAGGTTTTCAATTTTTTAAATCCTTCTATTAATTCTTATCTTTCGGTCCCCGTTTTTCTAGTCTGGGATATTCTCTATTTAAATTAGTTCCATTAGGTGTGCAGGTATTGGGGCTCTTCCAATTTATCACAAAGTACTTATGAATGCGTTCTTGACACCTGTCAGTTTCATACTACGGAATATGTCTTTTGCGAATTTTATTGTGCAACTGACAGGTGCCAGGAATGCTTTCTCTCGACGGCCGGACTGTAACTATTGGATGGTACTTAGTAGCCTATCTTCCTAATAGCCTATCATCTTCCCGATGAACTTAATTCGGGTTTCGTTATTTTGCCCTAAGGCTTCATCAAGACGATGACCAAAACATACCTTTTGTGTCCTAAAAATAGCATTTCGGTTACTAATTTGTTTAACTTGCTGATTGTAAATACAGCCACGTTTATCCCTTTTTTGAGCAGAAAGCTATAGACCTGATTTTTTGTACTTAAGCCTAATTTGTATCATTTGATGACATGCGGTGTTTCGGTGGCCCCATCGCTCCACTTAGCAACAGAGTCGGCTTACATGATGAGAATGTCAGACGCACAGGACTAGTCACAAGACTCCTTTGTATATACTATACTTTGAGTGATTATTGTGTAATCTGTGCTCCCATGTTCGGATACGCGCCTGCCCGTGTGACGCCATGTGATCATAAAAAAAAGAGATTCTATTTTTGAATTTATTACGTGAAATATTGACGTCAGTTTTGTTGTATGGAAGAACTGTCAAAATTAATTTATTCGCACACTTACCGCCTTACTAATAAACGTTGTATAGCGCCTGTATAGTTACACAACGCTTTGTCTTTCAAAAGTCAAATTACTTTTGAAAGAATATTTACCAACTTATTTTGATAAAGTGGTCTGTAGATAACTGCATCCTGTAAACGAAAAGAATCAACGATTGTCCGATTTGCATAAAATGATTTAAACAGGCAACTGAAGGAACACGGGTGGGTTTTAGTCAGTA
Organism: Lithophane socia; assembly: GCA_947522985.1. Lineage (NCBI taxonomy): Eukaryota > Metazoa > Arthropoda > Insecta > Lepidoptera > Noctuidae > Lithophane > Lithophane socia. Next base: position 12,337,904 of record OX383268.1, on the reverse strand, counting down.
AAAGTCTGACACGCCCTTCCGCTCCGCCCAGAGCGGGAGAAGTCATTGGATGATTTCAAACCCACAAAAAAAAAAACGCTTGCTCACTTAACCCTTCAGGCCGAATTCAACCAAACCTGTATTCCTACTTAGTCTGTTTTTTAATCTCGTAAACTAATTTGACAGGTGCAAATGTCAAACTCCAAATTGAAAAAACAAACAACAATCACTTGATATGTTTTTTGTTGCAGACAGACCTTAAATCATTTTATGCAAATCGGACAATCGTTGATTCTTTTCGTTTACAGGATGCAGTTATCTACAGACCACTTTATCAACATAATTTGGTAAATATTTTATTATAACCAAAAAATCATTCCTTTAAAGGTCACTTAAATATGCAAAGCTCAGGATTTGTCATTGTGGGGACGTTTTGTGGAGGCCTTTGTCCAATATTTGACGTCTTCGCCGTCTTTGGCAGAACGATGATACTGATGAGGGTCACACGAGAGTCACATAGCGCTTGACAATCTATGTATATTCTAGGTAGGTATATACCTACATAATTATTATTTTATAAACTAAAAAATTGAAAACAAATATTTTATTTAACAACAAATGCTTCATATATAATTAATTTAGAGAATTTATTCCGGAAGGTTTAAGCCTTGAGGAAAGTTTTCAGTATAAATGTCGATCGCCATAGGATTAGGGGAAGAACAAAGAAACGATGGATGGACTGTGTAAAGGATGATATGGCTTGAAAGGTGGTGACTACCGAGATGACGACAGAGAATTATGGAAGAAACGGAAATGTTGTACCGACCCCAAATAAATTGGAATAAGGGCTGATGTCATGTCAATCATCATGATTCCGGAAGGTTAAAGGCTCGTGCAAACTGGCGCGATATCGCGGGCGCGACAAGGGTAGCACTACCTGTTGCGCCTGTTTGTGGGAGCCTTTATGTGAATAATACGTAAATATTAAACTGAAATACGTTTAATAAACAACTTTCGATGTTTTTTCAACTCGTAAAAATCGTGCGAAGCAGGGGCGGGTCGCTAGATCTGAATAAGTCCATCCTGACTTTGAAAAAATGATAGAATCCTTCTAAATATGCATGAACAATCTAGAAAAACATAAGGGTGCGGAATATTTTAAGTTATTCTGGCTGTATACCAAATCGTTTTGGGCGAATGTCAGCGACTGGTTGTAAACTCTCAATGTTTAAGGCTTTTGGAACGGAAGCGCAAAATGAGGTTTTTTATCCGTTTATCTCGTACATAGATCCGAATATTTTATTAAGATCCGATCTTTGGATGGCTATATTTTGTAATCGCTACTGCCTACGAATTTATCCCCCAAAATTTTGCACTCCGACCCACCGCATTGCATCGTGTCGCATCGCCCACCCAAGCTATTACTTCGTTTTCGTTTGAGCGTTCTTGCAGATTTTTTTTGTTTTTACCGGGCACGTAATCGTTGCGTTATAATTATTTTAAATACCCTATAACCTTCCTCAAGATTAATTAGGCTATCAAAAAGAATTTCTCAAATCTGTGCGGTTGCACAATTCCCGTCATTTTTAAAAACAGTCGCATTCGCATCTCATTCGCTATCTGTCAAAAGTACTATCAATTTACCAACATTTTGACAGATTGCGACTTGAATATGAACGACGAGAATTGGCCTTCAGAGCATCAAAGAAACTCTTCAGCTTTATTATATCAGTATGGTTTTCATATTTGACTATAATTATGAGTCTCTATATTGTGATTGGATCTTGAAAAAATATCGCACGATAATTGCGCCAACAGAAACTTTAAACTCTGTACGAGTTTAAAGTTTCTGTTGGCGCAATTATCGTATTATAGGGAATATGCATGTGATTCAAATATGGGTCAAATATTTTTTTCTATAAACTATGTTACTTCAGAATTAGGCCTCCATCAATATTTATGAATAAAATTTCTTTTTGAGCGAGAAATTAATTTTTAAAAAGTCCCAAAAAACTGTGAACTTGAAAAGGCTAAGAGCGGATGTGACGTAACAATCCGGGATAACAATCAAAATGTCAATGTCAAGTCAATCAACAAGTGTCAAGTCAATGTCAAACGCTCATAGAAAAAGGAGTGTTTGACGTTGACTTGACAGTTGCTTGTCTGTTTTCACGGACTGTGACGTCACCACACCAAGCGCGCCAAATGGAGGGCGTTTAAATAGCCCGGATCGGTTGGATAGTTTTAAACATTTTTTTAAGTACTTTAAATTGCTTTTTTGCCGTCGAATTTTTTTTTACTGTTATTTGACGATGTAAACTATCGAATAAAAATTATTAAAAAATACATGCATATTCCCTATTCGGAATTAAGTATTTAGACTGCAATTTGTGCATTACATCCGACGTGAGTGGTATTTCCACCATACAATTCAGTAAAAAAATTATACAATACAGAGTTAAAATGATACAATATAACCGCCCGTCTTCTCCCGACCGGTTAGGCAGAGGTGTACCTACTCCACATGTCTCCAGATAAGTATAAATCTCATGTAGGTACTTAATAGGGGGCGAGCCTATTGCCATCAACCGGGCACAAATCCAAACTCGATCGAATCATATTTTCTCGTACTCTGATTGGAAGCAGTGCGCAGACGCACTAAGGATTGGAGGTCGCGTGACAGGGTCAGGCGCATGATAATGAAACGTCCTATTCCTTAACACATGTTGATTCATATTGATACACGTGAGCACTTGTCCAATTAGCGCTCTATTAGAAAAATTACTGTATAATAATAATACCAGCCCATTATTGTCCCACCAGGGAAAAGAATACAGAGAAAACAGAATTGATCACCATCACCACGTTTGTTCAGGACAATGATTATACAGCCTCTTGACTGCTCATGCGGGCGACTCAGGCTCGCGACACATATTATATGAAATTGCACTCATACTAGATGACAATAATTATAAGTGGCCATTTTAGTTTTGACTATTGGATCTCTGTACACGCAGTTATTTTGATACCTTTTAAAACATGTCTGTTATAATTAAGTAATTATAGCAATGTCTAAGTAAGCCTTAACCACTGGGGCCATCACGACCAACAAGTAACACACTTGTACAATAACATCACGCCTGTTTGTATTTCCAGAAGTGTTAGGCAGAAGTGTATGGTACACTCTATTTTCGCCAGATTCCATCAACCGGGCAAAGATTTTTGCCCGGTTTGCTAACTAACAAAAAAAAACAGAAAAAAACGAAACCAAAAAAAATAACAACAAAACAAGAATTAAGAAAATTACCACCAAATCTGGTTAGTCTTTTTGCGAAAATATCCCTAGAATTTTCATTTCTTGTCTTGGTTCAGTCTGGTTGTTCATCTTTCTAACGGGTATAAAGACAAAAATAGCACAAACAAATCTATTTTTATTACAAACAGATGCGTGATTGGCTATCAAGATGTCAGATGATTGCTATCGACGCAATCTACTGACTTAGGTTCATAGGTCGAGTCACAAAATAGATAATGTCAAACTGGTGATACTAGGTGATAGGTCAGCGATTTCTGATAACTAGCACTCTCTGGATCTTTAACCTCTTTTTGTTCTATACACATTTTACTTTATTAAAAAGAAGCTCGTGGCTAAGTAATAGCAGCCGCACGGGTCGATCCATCAGGTTAAACTACGCTTGCCGGGGTTGGTCCGTGGATGGGTGACCATCTCTACATACCGAGACTCCACCGTGCCTCGGAAAGCACGTTAATCCGTTGGTCCCGGCTGTCATTTGTGGATCTTTGACAGTCGTTACGGGTCGTCAGAAGCTCGAAAGTCTGACAACCAGTCTTTCCAAGGGATATCGTATTACCCATTTACTGGGTTGTGGAGGACAGATAGGCAGTCGCTCCATGTAAAATACTGGTATTCAGCTGAATCCGGTCAGACTGGAAGCCGACGCCAACATAGTTGGGAAAAAGGCTAGGCAGATGACACATTTTACTTTATGGCATTAAAATAGGTTTAGAAAGGGTTAGCTTTCGCGAATCAGCAGTTTTAGGATGTCGATTTTGTCACCTATATCCGTCAAGGGGGTGATATACCCGCCTTACGTACGTTGGACGTGGACTCTGCAATCATTGTACTGATAATCGTTACGGTCAATGGCTTAATAGCGGAGAGCCTCGACCAACATCTCAGGAGTCTCTCATTGCGCGGCTAGGTCAAGGGCTTGATTCAGAAAGCAGTACTCCTGGACACGGCACGCATAGTGAGGAGGTTCCTCTCTCTAGAGCACTGACCACCGGCAGCTGCAGCACTGGCCATCGGCATCAGGACCCTGATCCTGATGCCGATGGGCTACTATTTTACATACGTCATAAAAAAAATAGAAAAATAAACTTTTTATAACAAGTTTCGCTGTCACATAATATTCTATTCAACCGTGACAGACTACTTCGATGCGTGTATGAAAAGTTTTTTTTGTACGACTCTTAAGTATGTGAGTTTCATAGCGAATTTAAACTTGTTTCGTATGACGGGTAAAATTATTGTATTTAAATTATTTTGGCGCGTGACCAAAAGCGGATTCAACGCTGCCATCTTGTTTTTTGAATTCATTTCAAGTGACATTTTACAAAACAATTGCACAAGTGGTTACCAATAGCGCCCTCCTGTTGACGTCATTTAAGTGCCAAAAGAGATTCTTGCACAGTGTTTATGGCTTTTATGTAATTTCGCTGATTTCGTTTTCTCTAACAAACACGAAATATTTATTTACATGTATAACAAAACTTTCCTCCCACCAGTAACACTTATCAGCGATCTACCTGTCTCTGCATCTACCTGTACCTACCTACGTACAGTAGTAGCTCTGATTACACAAAATTGTTTGATTGTGGTACCCTTATTTACACTCGCTTGATAAGTTAAGTCGGCGGATGAATGAAGTATGCTTGTAGCGGCGGCGGCGATGAAATTATTATTTTTTGGGGTGACAAATAAATGTAGGAGTTAAAATCGAAAAATGTGACGCAAAAAATATATATAGGTGTCTATCTGTGAAAATTACCTACATTAAAGCCTCGTGCAGACTAACGCGACTTGTCGCGCGACACCGGTAATTGTTCTACCGTGAAGTTTTCTCAGAAATTGTTTTGTTAAAGTCGCGTCGCGCCTGTTTGTTGGAGCCTTAACTGTGAAAGAAAAAACATGTTAAAGCAACCAAAATATTGTAAGTGCAATTTTACTGTCAAAAAAGCTTGGAGGAAATAAATTAATTGAGCTAATAGAATATACAGTTGAATATTTTCCTGCTTGGGTTTTTAATTCCGGATTTCGTTGCCCCTAGCAATAGGAGCAATATTTTCTTTTTAATCGTAGACTCATAGTTACCATGATTCAAAGACATTTTTTTTTTAATCTTTACCTTTGTCCCTTTATTATCCTAACAATAAATTAGCAATATGCAAAGCAATTAATAATTGTGTTTTTCATACAAATATCTGCCTCGATGCTGAAATTAAAATGAATCACTGAAAGCTTTTTGGCCAAAAATACGTCATGTCCTAAGTAATATATTTGAAAAAAATCGTTCAAAGTCAATATGAATGCTTTCATTTTTTCAGTAACCTTTCATTGAAAACGGATATTGGATGATGATTTGTACCTATTTGGAAAAAAAATATTAACTAAAATGATGGGCGATTTTTTTTACCTTTCAGATTATATGCTACGCTAGGAGATTGGATTTTAAAATAGAGCAAAATAACTATCGGAGATTGAATTTGCAAAGAATTTTACGTAGTTAAATTTTATGTTTACTTTAGTATGAAATTTATAGTATCTAGTCCGGATAGAAATTAAGGCGGTTCCTCTTTTCTCCCGGGTATCGTGAAAATTGAATATAAAATCGCTTTTAAAAACAGTTTTTCATGAATTTAAGTGTATTGGATTTTTTTAAATCCACTACGGGGAAGCTCTTGACCTGCACCTCACCTGATGGTAAGTGACGATCAGGCCGAAGGTGGAAGCGAGCTGCACCCGGAATTAATTTTCAAACACAGAAGAACTGGCTATCTTACCTTTAACTGCCGAAACACAACAATGCTGTTAACATTGTTGTTATGGCGACAGACTTGGATAAGATGGTGGTAGCCCCAACCAACCCAAGCAGAAAATTTTGCCAGCACTAGGAATTGATCCCGAGTCCTCTGGGGCTGAGACAGGTGGTCTAACCACTAGATCACAGAGGCAATAACAAATAACATTAATTTATAAGCACTCTATCAAAGAATAGTACTGAATTTCCATTAACCATTTCATGTTAACTTAGGTAAAAATCTATCTGAATCAAAAAATCAATCTGCCTAGCCTTTTCCCAAATATATTTAATTCGGCTTCCAGTCCAACCGAATGGAACTGAATAGAAATATATTATCTTTCTGAACATTAAATTATATTTTTAAAACCTCCTCAACATTATTTTCACGTAACTTTAGCGCTAAGTAAAGTATGTTTTTAAGTGATTTAGCATCATTAATCTTGCCGTGGCGCCCATTCACGTCGCTTGCGTTGTTAATATTGTGCCACGTACAGTCTGGAGAGTGGTTTTTGAGGGAGGAATATGCTTTACCTTTGATATTTTCAGGGGTCAGAGAACTAGGCTTAGCTACTTATTCTGTAAACCAAACATATATTCTTAACACGTCACTCTCGATCCATTTTCACCTTATCACCTTCATGATATGACCTGCAGAACTCGCGAACAATTCATCTTTGTTTTCTCTGTGTGTTTATGTTTTACAGAATATTGTGTAAAATATTCTGTTTCTTTTAACGTTCATTGAATTCTATGCAGCATGTGTGATATTTTTTTTTTTGACTAGGTATACCTAGGTACATTCACAGTACCGATTCATTAGAATTAGTTAATTTTATTTATTTTTAGACTATGTTGTCTCAAAGGCCTCCCTTTCTCCTTTCTACTCTCTATTTTGAGCTAGTGTGGACCAATCTTGTCTGTAGGCGTCAAGCTCGTCCCAACATCTTCTCCAGGATCTGTCTGGGGTGCCACATGGTGGTTGATATGGTCCATGACTCATTCAACTTGACGCAAACGTGTCCGGCCCAGTCCCAATTAAGCTTAGCTGCTTTTTGGGTGACGTCGGCGATTTGTGTTTTGGAGCGCAAGACTGTTCCTAACAGGGTCCGTTAATCTGACTCCCAAGAGTGCTGCGCTCCATTGCTCGCTGGCAAACCTGAAATTTGAACGTCTGCTGAACTGTCAAAGACCAGGTTTGAGCGCCGTATGTAAGGATAGGGAGTATGCAGTACAAATTCATTAATTTATGGTAAATTGGCCCCTCCCATTCATGAGGTTTTTGACCAATAAATAGCTCTTCCAGTCGTTTTCGATGCGTCTAGCAAGTTCTTTTTCTTGTCTTGCCTGTTTGCCGTGTTTATTTGCAATACAACATGGCAAGTACAATAATGGTCCTAAATCTTAATGGGTTCTGCTGTACAATTCTCGCCATGGTCTTAAATATTTTAAATAAAGAAAATATGTTGATAATAACAATGTAGTCAAACAGTCATTATACCTAAAGTTCGATTTTTAATCCTGTAAACTAATTTGACGTTTCAAATGTTTGTTGTTTGTTTTTCAATTTGGAGTTTGTCATTTGCACCTGTCAAATTAGTCTACGGGATTAAAAATGAACTTTACTATTAGCCAGTGAGCCTCTAAACTTGCAACAATCTTTTAGGTATTTTTCTTCGAATAAAATTAATCTGAATTATGTGGCCTTGGACGACCGAGGGTGGCTGCAAGCCACACTACCCATCCGTTTTGGGGGCCTCGGCGTTCGCAAAATTACCAGTATTAGCTTACCGGCGTTCCTGTCGTCTGTCCACAGCACTGAAAAGTTGACCGGGAAAATTTTAGCCCCCTGCCTGGTTGACTATGAAGTGCCGTGCCTGACCGATGCGGAGAACGCCTGGAAAGCGGCTTGCCCGGATACAGATCGGCCCGTGAACTCATTTTCCCAGAGGCAGTGGGATGAGCCGCTCTGCAGGTTGGTACGGAATAATCTTATTAATACGTCCACCAATACTGCTGAGCGTGCCCGCCTGCTGGCTGTTGGTGAATGGGAATCGGGCCTCTGGCTTCAGGCATTACCGTCACCCAACATAGGGACTATGCTGGTTGACACCACCTTCCGGCTCGCTACCTGTCTGCGTCTGGGCGCTCCTTGCGTGGCTCAGCATCGCTGCCAATGCGGTGAAGGTGTCGACTGCCTCGGTCACCATGGCCTATCCTGCAGTAGAAGCGCAGGTCGGATAGCACGGCACGCCAGCATCAATGACATCATCCGTCGTGCTCTTGCCACCGCCGGGGTGCCAGCTGTTCTAGAACCCAATGGCTTGGCACGCGACGATGGGAAGAGACCAGACGGAATGACCATAATGCCTTGGAAGGTAGGTAGGCCTTTGGTGTGGGATGCAACGTGTGTCGACACCCTTGCGCCATCCCATCTTCACAGCACGGCGGGCTGTGCTGGAGCTGCTGCTGCAGGTGCAGAAAACCTCAAACGGCGCAAATACTCCAATCTTATCGGGACGTATTTGTTCGAGCCGTTTGAGGTTGAAACCCTAGGGCCATGGGGTCCGAGTGCCCACTTGGTTTTTCAAGACATCGCCAAACGCTTGGTCGACTCTTCACGTGACCAGAGGGCTGGCCTATTTTTTGGGCAAAGAATCAGCATTGCCATACAACGTGGCAATGCTGCCAGCCTTTTGGGCACTTTTCCTGTTGACAGCGATGCGGACGAATTTTTTGATGCCCTTTGATAATTTTCCCTTGTACATAATTATTATTATAGATATTATAAGTCTTTGTTAGTTCTTAAAAGAATGACTAATGTTGAATAATAAATTATCTGAATTATGAAAAATAACATCAGGAAATAACATAATGCCGTTTATGTAACCATCATGTTTCTTTGACAGCTAAATAGAAGCTCTCGGCTTTCATTGAGTTTTATTACTTTTGCTAAAAATAAAGGATTGGTACTCTGGTACTCATTCATCCTATATGTTTTCTTTTATCCACCGAGTTTGAGATTTTCTTAAAAAGATGTTGTAGGTAACATGAAAAGAAAGGATGTGTATTGTACCTACCTTCCGACGTCTCAGTGGATTTTCAAAGGTTTTGTAAGTTCCAAAGATTTTATTTCTTTTTCAAAGAATAACAAAATCAGTATGAGCCATGATTTAATGTGATGAAGGAAGCATTTATTTCTAATTTAAACACGACGCTTTGTTTCAATTTCTTCTGTTCTTTCAATTACCTATCATTTTAGTTTTACTGTGCATAAGTTGTTATATTGTCTTTTTGTGTTCCACCAGTTAGAAACAATATATTATAATCTGACCCGGTGAAGTCGTACAACGTGAGAAAAAATTTAGATCTTTTGATTTTGCGGCTGTTCCTTTGGGTTTTTCCAAAATTTTTTTTCCTAAACCACCCGATTATTGAGAAAAAAAAAACAAATCGCTGTAACCATTTCCGAGTTTTTGCGAGCACGGCAATTGATTTTTATATACATAGAGATTCTTCTTCGTGCTTACTTCAGAAAACACAAAGCTGGATTTAACCTAAGCATCAAAAGAAGCGATATTACTTTTAAAAGTGCATTTTACTACTTAATAGTCTAGCAAAAACATTTCATTTTTCTCTTCTACGTTGTGATACGCATCGGAACGAAGGAAAAATTGTTAAAGGAATATAATGTTAGAATTAATTAAGCTAGAAACACGAATAGAAAACATTAATTACTAGTTATGGCAACAATTTGTGGGGTCATGGACCTAAAATAGGTGTACTACTAATGGACCAGAGTGGAAATACGTGTGGAAATAAAAAATAATGTACCTACATATTGAAAACACGAGTCTCTAGAATAAAACCGCAGATGAAAAGATTAAGATATGGTAGGTATACAGTTGGTTAGCTCATATAAGTTTAGGATACATCCGCCGCTAAAAGCGGCAAACGTATATTTATATTTAGGCCATGCCCATGTAGGCATGAAAACCTAATTCAATCTAACAAAAAATACAAAAAGACTCTATTATCCATACTAATATTATAAATTCGAAAGTAACTCTGTCTGTCTGTGTGTCTGTAAGGTAACAACCTTTTCACGCCTAAACCACTGAACGGATTTCGATAAAATTTGGCAAGGAGATAGATGGCATCCCGGGGAAGGACATAGGCTTCTTTTTATTGACATACCACGCGGGCGAAGCCGCGGGCGGAAGCTAGTATAATAATTAATAAAAATAAAAAATCAACAACTACTTACATTTTTGTGGTATAAAACTAAATAAATCTTATAATTATTACCCAAATTATTTTAGTGTATAAAAATTATTTTGGAGATGCCATGTTTTTAAATGAATAGATATTTAATTTGCTATAACTGAAACCGCTTGCTTGAGAGATATTTGTGAAGCCAAGTCGGCAAGCCTAATCACACGAAAAAGATGAAAGATTTGCTGTAACCAAAAGACGATAGCTCACCCTTTATTTATTACGCTATTTTGACATTAAATTACGGCTTCTACTGTAAAAGCTCCTAAAAGTTTCTCAAAGGGGTCAACACAAAACTATTGTCGCTGGAAGTCAATTTTCGTATGATGTCCCAAGTTTTTGGGGTCCTATGACCCTTTAGCGAGGCACTTTGCACCTCGGGCTCGCTTTTCAGGACTGTATTTTTACGTAATATCTAAGGGATAAGTTAAGTCCCTCAACGAGGTTGTCGTTTTTAGGGTTCCGTGGTCAACAAGGAACCCTTAAAGTTTCGCTATGTCCGTCTGTCTGTCCGCGGCTTAGCTCAGAGACTCTTAGTACTAGAAATTTGTAATTTGGTATAGGTATATATAAATCACGCCGACAAAGTGGTAAAATAAAAGGGTACTTCCCCTTCTCGTGTCGTGGTTGAGTTTGTCAAAACCATTTTTGGATTCAGGGATCCGTTTGCGAAATATTAAGCTTTAAAGTGCTAATTTTTGTTAAAGTCAAGTGTGTCTCCCTGCCAGCGAAATGGTTGGTTTTGGATATGTGAAAAAATTCACGGCAGTAGTATACAAGTATATAAAGAAATTAAAAGGAAAACTATCACAGCTAAGTAAGCTCTACAAGTTACCGAGTAATAATAATAAAAAACATGTTCTCCCATACATTCTATAAGGGAGAACAAATTTTTCGACTACAATGTTAAGTTTGTTTGATAAATTCATCCCAACTACGGAACCCTTCGTTGTGCGTGATTCGACACGCAATTGGCCGATTATTTTACTATATGAGGAAGCCTGGTCCTGATGTAGGCGATCTAAGTATTTGTGTGCCTTGCGATATCTAGCTTTCGACCGTCAGATGGGTGGGTGACGCAAAAAGGTCTTTGGAATTGTGTTGGGAAGATAGGGTTTTTCATTAGATAGATGGGACGTTGCTTTTCAAACAGACTGTTACGCTTATTAAATGCCTACGTCATGTTATGTTATGTAGGTATGAGATTATAATAATAAAATATGGTACCTAACATTAATTTACTAACAATGGTGCACGATTCTGTTGTTCACAAACTAAACTAAATTTTAGTTCAATGCATCTTTTTCTTTCTATTTCATTATGAAAAGGACAGAAGATAAATTTTGGTTTAGTCCAGTCAAATTAATCAGCGCCTGAAGTAAATTGACGTAATTTTAGTAGGCAAGTTTTTAATCACGTCTTAACTTGTATGGAGTAGTGACAAGCGCTAATGTTAAGAGTAAATGGGAAGAAACGACTTGCAATTAGAGAGATGCAAATAATCCTACATAGGCAATAAGAGGTCTCATATCTCCCCTTCTCGAGCAGCCTGCAATTTCTAGAACATTATTTGCTTGACTAATCACATGATTGTGTGCAACAAAGTGCTCGATATAAATACTCGAGAATATTCTAAACAAGCCGCTCCATTCAGCTGTAGAATTCAATCGACTATGCACAAGGCACAAAAGACGCTATAATGAGACTCAGAATATTATGAAATACAACTGATTAACATTCTTAGATTTCTTAATTTAATATTATTTTGAAACATTTCATACATTACAAAAAACTGAAAAACGCTACAGTGTAAAGTCCGCAACTTTATAGTGTAGCTTTTTTCAGTTTTTTTTGCACGCCTCACAACGCTTCAACGTGGGAGAGTGCTCTCTCTACTCTTGATATGTCACCTTGTCAAAATCTATACTTAGTTTAGCATTGTACCTAAATGGAATTCATATAAGCAAGGAAGTTTAAAAAACTAGAGACTTGTTATTAAACTGTAACAAAAATGTGTTGGGAAGTGTGTCTGTTTGTCATCACGGTTCACGTCGTCACACACATAATCGATTAATCGAAATCTTCTTCTATAAGTTTTCTTTCACCCTTTCGATGAGCCCTCTTGATTTTGTTATCAAACTCATAGCCACCCAAAAGATATTAATGAAAATCGATGAATTTTCTTAGATTTTTTCCGTAAAATTAACATGTTTCTGTCTGTGAAGCGTGCACGTGTGAATTTTCCAATGTTTTTTTTTTTTAAATTTGGTAATTTACCTCTTTATTACTTTAAATTAGATAAAGCTCCAAAACCACTGCCCTCTTTTAATTTTTAGCCAAGCAATTAAAATTTTAATTTTAAAACAAGTTTACTTTAGCATCTCCTCCAAAACTCAATTTCCCGCTGAATGTGACCTCATTTAAGCTAGTGACGGCAGAATTCTCATCAGCACCGAAGCCGTTTAAAAAAATAGCTCGTGCAACACCGTATACGTGGTAGAACTGAAACTTCTTAAAAAATAATAAATAAAATTGGAATGCTACAGCGATTTAGTGTGAGAAACAGAGAGAGAGTTATATCTTTCTTCTCTCTCATGTAACGAAATGTGCCTAAACGTAACGCGTCCTTGAAATATCATACTTAATTCTCGTCCAAATTATCGAATCGCCGCAGAAGTTTCACTTAGAAAAAACATAAAAAAAGTAATGGTGACGTTTGACCTTTTCGTTCTGTAGTTTATTTTGAATTGCGACCCATTGTTTCTTTCAGCCCTATGTGAGCTGACCTTTCGAGTGGTCACTTTCTAAGTAATTACACGATTAGAAAGCTTTTTGTTTTGAGATTTCGTTTGAAATATCGTGGTGACTTTTGTGCTTTTGGTATTGATGTTTTGTGGTTCTTAAATCCATTTTCTTAGCGGTGTAACGGATTGTTGATGTTATTTTAAACTTTCAAAAAACCATTTTTTTTTCTTATTTTCAATGTTCATTATTCTTCTGTGTGGTGACTAATATTCCTACGTCTGGAGCTTAATCTTTGTCAATTGTATTCCATGTTTAATGGAAACAGGGCATTGTATTTGTTATTTGACCGCCTTACATCAGATAATAAACATGCAATGACTGTTTTTTCTTCTTCATTCATAAATTATCAATCATCAATGAATGGACGTAGTAAATAATTCATTGATCAGACAAGATAATTCAATAAAACAGTAATTACTCTACAGTATTGAATCACGACACAATCTTTAAAGTAAAGTGGCCCACATTACAAGGTTATGTCGTCACGTGCGTCGGCAAGAAGGATGCGTTTATTTAAACTGTGGGTAGTTAGTGTGATTCGTTGCGTCTGAGCATTTCCACTTTTGAATTTGTTCTTAATTCGAATATTCGGTAGTGTTCCTTTTGTGGTATATTTTTTATTTGAATTGTGTTGTTTTAAGTGAAAGTACGTGTGTGAATGAGGCGGAATAATGACTTAAAATAGTTTTCGTTTAATTTAAAACTATTATCAAGAAATTAAGTTTTCTATTTTACAGACGGTAAAACCTAGCATTACAAAGTACCTACTTGCTAACGTACCTAGGTCTTTTAAGTGCTCGTTTATAGGTCGTCTGTGTAAACCTTGATTAGCATAAACCCTTGTTTTATATTCGTTTGAAGTGGGCACCTCCATTTGCAATTCAATACAAATTAATGGATAGAGTAACTAGTAGCTAATTGCTTGAGGCTTTGTTGTTAATTGTTGATACAACATTGTGACGAATTAATTGTATTTGTTGTTGTAGTTTTAAAGTAGATTGCCGATTGGGTGTATTGAATTTTGAGAAGTTGAATAATATTAAATGTTCAGTAAGAATAGACTAATTTGACAGCTGCAAAGTCAAACTCAAAATTGAAAAAAAAAAAAAAACACTTGAAATGTCAAATTAGTTTATGAGACTAAAAAACAGATTTTTGTGACTAAAATCTGTTTTTCAACGTGTTGGCATGTTGTATATTTAATTAAATTATAATAACCCGAGAATTTAAACTTACTTTTACATAAGTGCGTTCTAACTGAAACATCTTCCCTTTTATTCATAAACGTTGCATAAAGTAATGTATGGTTAGAATAAACAGTCGGTAATCATTACTCTTTGGTGTTGAGAATCACAGACCACTGCTGGACATTGACGTCTCTCAAATTAGGAGGGATATAAATCAACATTGAAATAGTGATAGTGCATGAAACTAGATGAGTGGTTGAGTGAGACATGTGAGGATGACGTCACTGGGGATCCCCACCGAGGCTCCTGTCCACACCATTTTGTTCACGTCTGCGTACACGCAGAAAACTGTCAAAGTTGTTCCGAAGAAGGTAAGGGAAATCTAATCTAATCTAACTAATATTATAAACGCGAAAGTTTGTAAGTATGGATGGATGGATGGATGGATGTTTGTTACTCTTTCAAGTAAAAACTACTGAATGGATTTGGATGAAATTTGGCAAACAGATAGTTTATAACCTGGATTAACACATAGGGTACTTTTATCCCGATATTCCCACGGGATCGAGACTTACGCGGGTGAAACCGCGGGGCGCAGCTAGTATATTATCATATTTTGTTATAATCTCGTGAATTCTGAAAGAATGTAATTTACTTTAGTCTGGTGTATATTCTCTTGTTTATTTGTTATATAATTGATTGTTTATATTTAATCTACCGATATCAATAACCTATCACAACAAATGATATGAGATTAACTGAAAGGAGACTTATGATTTATTAGACGGAAGATGTACTGAATTAAAACATTGCCCTCCTTTTGGGGCAGTCGGGTAAAAATATTGTACAGGTTTCCAAAAAGTTGACGGCGGTTTTCCAAAGTAAAGCGGAGAAATTCACCCGCGTAAAGGCTCTTAGACACTGGCGCGATTCGCCGCGCGACGCGAATTTTAACAAAACAATTTCTGAGAAAACTTCACGGCGAACAATGCGGCGGCGTCGCGTCGCGCGACGAATCGCCTCCGTATGAAAGAGCCTTAAGTCTCGATCCCGTGGGAATATCGGGATAAAAAGTATCCTATGTCCTAATCCAGGTCATGGTCTACCCTTAAGCCAAATTTCATCCAAATCTGTTCAGCCGTTTTAGCGTGAAAGCGTAACAAACAAACAAACTCACTTTCGCATTTATAATATTAGTTAGGATTGTATTTTTTTTAAACACCATAGCTAATTTATAACAGTTTTATACAATAAAAGAACGAGCCCATAACAAATCCCGGGAAAAGTAACAAAATATCAAACAATTACAGAAATAGATTAAAATCTCCAAATCGTTAGTAAACAATTTACTTTTATTGACACCCCATTTTAACTGAAAAAGGTTTTTATTTCCTTTGTTGCCGTCTCATCACCAACGTTACGGGTTGTCATAAAAATAATCAACATATGAAAATAAATCGTACACTAACTAGTTGACAATTTCTGTAGTTCTGATCACTTTTATGATTGATGGTTCATTAAAAAGACATTAATACATTTTTATTAAAAAAACTATCTGATGCCCGCGGCTTCGCCCGCGTGGATGTCGGTTATTATATACCAAAACCTTCCTCAGAACCACTCTAACCATTGGTGAAAACAGCATGAAAATCGGTGCAGTAATTTTTGAGTTTATCGCGAACAGACAGACAGAGGGACGCGGCAGAGGAGTTTGTTTTATGATACTATTATGTAAGGATACTTTGCTTCGGTTTGTACGACTTGACAAAGCATCGGGATATCTCGTGCAGACAACGACTTTAACAAAAAAAATCGGAGAAAACTTCACGGTAAGAATAATTACCGATGTCGCTAGTCTGCACGAGGCTTTATTATTGGTAAGTTTAATACACTGAACCTGTCGGAATAAATGCTCTAAATGATGGTGAAAACCCCATCAAAATCCATTGTGTAGTTTAGAAGAATAACGTGGTCACACAGACAGATGGGACAGACACGAAAATATGTATACACAGACAAATAGCTTTACGATAAATACATACGACACGATTGTGAGTAAACCCTGAAGGGTGCCGCCGACAGGCGAAGCGACTATTTTGGTTAAACAATTTCTTTGCAAACTACCTACATGGAAATTGAAATTGTACTAGCGAAGACGCGTCGCGCCTGTCTGCGGGAGGCCTTACTAGATTCAACAAGTCGTCGATTAACTTCGGTTTTCATTGATTTACTGTCTGACTTCTGTGATATTAGGAAACAAATAGATTTTTATAGTTACTTATTTATGTTCACGTGTATTCAACTATTTATGGACTGCGAAAACAAGTACTAAGTAGTATTATTATTTAATTTGAACCTTCTTTTAGTGCGGTTAGGTTTTAGAACCGCCCATGGGCCTCTGACTTGGTTTCACATGCGGTCGAGAAATATCTCTCAGGCTGATAATTACATGAGAAAATGCGTTATAAGTAACAATAGATAAATATTGATGTCAAAGATCTACAAATGACAGCGCGCACCTGATAGGGTCTCGGTATGGAACGGATGGTCACCCATCCACGGACCGACCTCGGCAAGCGTTACTTAACCTTGAAGATCGACCCGTGCGGCTGTTATTATTTAGTCACGAACCGAAGTTTATAAACAGAAAAAAAATACATTTACTAAAATCTAGTCTGAAATACCTTTAAAAAGGCCCAATTATCGTATGGTGCGTAACATTTTTTTAAGGCATGTGATTATTTAGGTCACGCAGCCCCGAATAAGCCCCGAATGGACGTCATTGTCGCGCCGAGGAATTAAAACGTTATTATTCAAAGTCCAGTGTGTGACAAGAGATTCATTATTAAATCTTTATTTATTTTAATTCAATTGATAACAGCGTAAAATATAAATAAATATTGTTTTTATGACGTAGGTACGGGAATATTGATTAACCATGTTTATTAAAGTTTATAGTTTTGTGACGTGAATTGTAGTACTGATTGTTTTTAGGCTGCGGTAGTCACAAAGTTCATGAAATTGAGTTTTTAATTCTAATAAGGATGTTCGTTTTATGTTCGTTAAAAAGGCACAAATATCCAACTAGCCGCGCCCCGCGGTTTCACCCGCGTAATCTCGATCCCGTGGGTACTAAGAATCCTCACCGTCTTAAAACGTCTCTGGTCTACACAGCCAGCACATGTAGAAAATACGCAAGAGACTTCCTATACTCAAACGAATGGATTTATCAGTGACAGCTTGACACTTTTATGTTGTATCTATCCAGAAAAATATTGAGATGGGAAATATTTTTTTAGAATAAGTATTGATATTTTTATAAGTAAGCATATCAATAGATACATATCTGAAGCACGAAAGTGTGACAACCAGTCTTACCAAGGGGTATCGTGTTACCCAGTAACTGGGTTGTGGAGGTCAGATAGGCAATCGCTCTAGGTAAAATACTGGTATTCAGCTGCATCCAGTTAGACTGGAAGCCGACCGAACGAAGAATTTTTCAAATACATATATGAAGCAATCATATTATTATATTATCTATATCCATCCTCGAAAACGAAGGTATTTACGAAATTGGGGTGCCAATTGCGTAACTAACTTCCTTTTCAAGGATACTTATATTCAAGGATTCTTTTTGAAGGATATATTATTATAATATAATTGTACTAGCTGCGCCACACGGTTTCACCCGCGTAAGTCTCGAACCCGAGGGAATATCGGGATAAAAAGTATCCTATGTACTATTCCAGGTCATGGTCTACCCCTGTGCCAAATTTCATCCAAATCCGTTCAGCTGTTTTAGCGTGAAAGCGTAATAAACAAATGATTACGCTTTCACGCAAAGCCATCAGCGAATGCTAGTAATATTACTAGCTTCCGCCCGCGGATCTCCTTGCCCAGGATGCCATCTATCTCCTTGCCTTTTGTCGAAATCCTTTCAGTGGTATAGGCGTGAAAAGGTAACATACAGACAGACAGAGTTACTTTCGAAATTATAATTCCTTTTCAGGAATACGGGACCTAATTCTCACATAAGCGATATGCGGTTCCTCCAAAAAATCGCTAATGTACTTGTATCGTAATTTTTGGTCGATGCGTGTGCCACCCAGTCGCTTACAGGGTACTCTCAAAATCGGTCTTGCAACAAATAACTAGGTAACTAATTTCATTAGGTACTATTTCCGCCACTCACCAAAGTACTCTATTTATGTATAGTAGATGTTGTGACAGTGTTGGTTATCAGCGCATGATCTGTGATAATGTTCTATTTGTCTATGCGCATGTAACTGATCCTCAGGTATTTATGGAGCATGCGTGCCATTTTAATAGACTTGTTTGTCTATGAAACTACAAAGTTGTTGCTGGTTTTACCTATTAGATTACAGACATTGTATGAAATATGAGAGGTGACTTTTTTTTTTTTTTTTTCATCATCAAATGACTGCTCTCGCTCTGGGCGGAGCGGAATTGCGTGTCAGACTCTTACTGACTAAAACCCACCCGTGTTCCTTCAGTTGCCTGTTGCCAGGGTCCCGGTATCCCTTTCGGACTATTCCGCAACATGAGAGGTGACTAACAAAGGTATAAAAAGGCAGATGTAAGTGAAACTCCGGGAAGGGACGCCCTAGAAGGACATATCCATAACTGACCTTGTTCCGACTGTTCTTTGGAAAGGTCAGATGCGTAATACTTATACCTGGTGTATGTGTATGACCTTTTTTTTTTTTTTTGGGCGGGAAATCATCAAATGACTTCTCCCGCTCTGGGCGGAGCGGAAGGGCGTGTCAGACTCTTACTGACTAAAACCCACCCGTGTTCCTTCAGTTGCCTGTTGCCAGGGTCCCGGTATCTCTTTCGGACTATTCCGCAACCCTGGCAGGCATCGGTCCTAACCTAACGGACCCCGTCAGGTGTGCTGACATCTCATTGAGGCGCGCGTGGAACACGACGTGCCATCGACCCGGGCCTGGTCCTTATCGGACGGCGAGCTACCCATTGCTCGCCGTCCGCAAGCCCGCGCCTATGGTGGCCGGGAATCCGCCTGGGATTCCCGACGCCCAGGGTGTCTCCAGCGGCAGCGGTTAGGGGCGTGAGGGCGCAGGCTTATTTGTATGACCTGCCGATAAAGTGTGTAAAATTCTCACCTTGAAAAATTATAACGGGTGTATAAAAGACACTTAACGAAGCCGAAAGTCATTTTTTTGTTCTGGACCATACCTGGGAACTTTCTGGTTACGGAGACATTGAAGGTCAAAGTTCAAACTTTTTCAGACGTTTTTTAAGGAAAGCAAGTTTTAAATGCTATAATAACTTATTTTTAAATAACCCCACGAAACCTGAATCGTTGCATGCACTCATTAACACAGTTTTTGCTTGCGTTACGTTGTGCACTACCGTAAACAGCGATTTTTCACACCAATTACAAAAAAAAAACAACCGACTTTCAAAAAATACACTAAAAAAGTGAAAAATAACTTTAATTTCGGAAGTCGGTGTCTTTGCTTTTCAATTTTCGTTTTTTGCCACCGAAAGTCGATTCTTAGCAATTATTTTTGTGCAATGTTACATAATTTGATGTACAGAATGCGTAGTTGATGGCTATGTGATAGGTCTTTTTATCCCCTGTTTATGTGAAGTGAGCTGTCAAGTGAGAATTGAGTGAGAGTTGTTGTTGTTGGTGAGTGTTGAGTTGTTGTTATGTGTGTGAGTTTGAATCCTTAGACCTAAGTTTTCACGGTGTGATTTTTACTTAATAGACCCGGTAGATATGACCGTAAACGAAGCAAAAGGAGTATGAAGGATCGTAGCGTAGCGTTGGCGTACTGTAGGCGTAATAAAATGCGTAATTTTATGTACGGAGACGTTATGTAAGTTCAAAAAGCTGCGTAATCTCTGATGTGCTAATTTTATATACCTTTTCAAAGTCACATTCGAAATCTTTTGAGGACGTCTTCGTAATATTTTCAATATGGGTTTTCCACCGGATTATTTATTCAGTACCTACCAATACATTACAAGGATGACTTTAACGATTTGATGGCGACACAACTGGCAGCAAATAAAATTTATTTATTTCCGCCACTTGGGCCCGGCCATGGCGTTTTTTTTATAGGGTTTTTACGACGCCATAGAATTATTGATCGTGTTTTTCCTATGGTCTCGACATCCGACACCCCTGTCATTTGTTAAGGCGGGTTTTACTGATTGGCTGATTTACGTGTACTATCTTTACTTTGTCTTACACTAAATTTTGTCGTAGAATATGTCCGTTTTAACGCTAAATCGATATACATACTATCAATATCTAATAACAGCCATTGGGCAGTACATCACCAGACATTCTGAGTGCCAAGTCTACTAATTTACAAACGTGTCAGTGGTCTCACATGAGTAGACTTGGCCCCCTGGTCGGAGGATCCTCCCTTTTCCATGGGACAAGTTTTGCCCCATGTTTCTCCACGTCCAAATTGGTGACCCCGCCGTGATCGTTATCTTCAGAACTCCAAGTGGCAATATCCCAAATGTCAGTTCTGGGGGCCTAAAACGGCCACATTACCAAATCCTCTAAAAGCATTTAATTTCCTGAATTTCCAGCTGTCATTAGCAATTCCTCTAATTTGACACACAATCAATTCATAATAATATGTGGACCATTTTACGAATCTCCATGGAACACTGTCAAACAGATGAATTATTAGAATTGTCGGTTTGTGACAATTTACGATGATTCATAATATTTTCCTATTATGATTTTGCCAAAGTGATTGTTTTATGCCCCCTGCTTCTTTCTAGGATTTTTTTTTTCTTAAACTGGGTCAATTTTGTTACAGCCCCAAGACCGGTAAAAGTGTCAGACGTTAAGAAATAAACAAGAAAACCGCCTTGGGCCGGTCCAATTAAAATCACATCAAGTTTAAACGCAATCTCAGATCAAAATCAACTTAAAACGCGTATTCGCATTCCGGAAACACGCCTTAACTGCCCCCTGAATCAAAAAGCAATTTATGCAAAACTTCTCCATACAATAACCAGTCTTAAACAATTATAATAGAGTTTTAAATCGCCTGACGTATAAAACTGACACCGTCGATGGATTTGGAAGTAGGCATTTGAGGTAATGCCATGCAATTTGTATGTGATCAATGGGGCTTTGACGTAGATAGCCTGATAGCTCTGAAGTGTTAAACGAACGAATGTCTGGATAAAATTCATATTTTATGTAGATTTGGTAGCGAATATCTAACCTACCTTAGGGAATTAATATTCTAGCTGCGCCCCGCGGTTTCACTCGAGTAAGCCTCGATCCCATGGGATAATCGAGATAAAAAGTATTCTTTGTACTATTCCCGGTTATGGCCTACCCATGTACCCAATTTCATCTAAATCCGTTCAGCCGTTTTAGCTTGAAAGCGTAACAAACCAACAAACAGAAAAAAGAAGAAAGAATGAAGAAATATTGTTTAATCTGCACAAGAAAAACGCCCGAATCAATTAACTACATTAATCTATTAAGTATTTTAATAAACATAATCGAAGGTCATCAAACTCCACTCAAGGAAAAACTAAAATAAAAATAATTGACTAATATCAATACCGGTTCACTTATCGAGGAAATGCCTGAGTTGTTTACATTCAACATGTTTATTCGGAACAAGCATGGGAATGAATGAAATAACATTAGTTTGTATCAAACTATACCTATATACAGTGTGCCACAGGTCAGTCTTAACAAAACCAGTATTACAGCTCGATGCAAGCTTTATGGCGGCTCGAAACATGAGGCGAGTCGCTGCGCAGTGTGCGCAGTAACAAATTCCCGTGTCGGCGGGGGTGAGGGGTGGGGTACTGCGCAGCGAGTAGTGCACTTCAGATGGCCAAGACAAGTGACAATCGCTTCCAAAGCGTTTCTTAATTCTACTACGACTTCGAACAGAATTGACATAGGTTTTTTTATAGCATAAGTCAGTCCTATACAAGGTGTAACAGAATAAGCGCAAGACCTGAAAGTAGTTTGCTCAGAATCGGCTTCTGAATCGATTTCCATCATTCATCATTTAGTTGGGTAGGTACGCATCAGAGATACTAAGTGAGTCGGGCGGCCGCTAAAAAGACCACCCTATCACGTTTACTGATAGATCGTAGACGGCCGAAAAGTGGCTTGATTTCAAAATGCTTCCGCTTTACTAAACCTTAGAATCTTAGAATTAAGTAAACAAAGCCTACAGTCCAAAGCCTGTGAAAATGTGATGGAAAGATGGAATCATAATCATGGACATCATAATTTTACTAGTAATGTTCGGTCATTGAACTAACGTATACCTAATGCATACGCTTGCTTGTAGTACCTACCTACCTAGCCAGCTGGCAGGCACACGCACGCGTGCGGCGCGCTATTAGTGTGGGTGGAGATCCAGTAGTGTGCTCAAACGTTTCATGTTTAGTCAGGACGTCTATTTTATAAAAAAAATACTTGGTGTGGTTTAATTAAATTAAATTACAGATATTACTTTAGTCTTATAATTTAATATTCTAATTGGGGTGTATGAGCTCTTGCGTTTATTCCGTTACACGTTGTATATGGTCCTATACATTTTTGCCTGTTCCGTCATCATTATCGCTGATAGAATGTCACTTTTTCTAGCCGCCATAAAGTTTGACGCATACTATTAGCTAGCCTCCTTTTCTATTGAAACTCCGTACCTAGGTCAGCTCAAGGTCAAAGTGTTACCAGCGACGTCTGACTAATAATGTATGGTAATACGGAACTCTTCGTGTGCGGACCCGACTCGTACTTAGCCGCTTTTTTTAAAATGGTAATACGTAGATATCTCGAGAGTCTGTCAACCAGTCTGACCACGGGTTATAATAATGTAGCCCTAGGTACTGGGTTGTGGAGGTCAGATAGGCCGTCGCTCCATGTAAAATACTGGTATTCAGCTGCATGCGGTTAGACTGAAAGCCGACCCGAATATAAAGAAAAGGCTAGGCAGATTTGATTTACAACACACTGACGCAATTCATCAAAGTACAACAAAAAATAGAGCTGACGTTACAATAAATAGTAATAGTATAGAAGCATTGCATTAAAATAATGTTGTATCAAGGTTCTAACACTATAGGATATTGAACAAAAAGGGTACAGAAGGCTAGGGTTTTAAGGGAATGCAAAAATACAACGTGAAAAACAAAATGTTTCAATAACACACACGTATATAAACTCCCGCCTTCTTTCCATGGGGGAAGGCAGTAACTACAGAACGGCACCTGCAAGGTCCTTTTTTTTTTTTGGTTGGGTATTCGTCAAATGACTTCTCCCGCTCTGGGTGGAGCGGAAGGGCTTGTCAGACTTTTACTGATTAAAACCCATCCGTGTTCCTTCAGTTGCCTGTTGGTGTGGCCAAGGTCCCGGTATCCCGTTCGGACTTTTCCGCAACTCTGGCAGGGTTACGATCCTTACATACTTCTTTTACTTCGCTTACGTTCATACATCTGGTTATACGCTCCTAACTTTTCTGAAGAACGTCACCAATTATGTCACTATTGTGTCCTACTAGGGCGTCCCTTCCAGCGGTTAGTTTAAAAATATCTAAAGAAAACTTTAAAAATATATTTATTTATTTTATTTATTTAACCATTTATGCACACACAGAAATAATAAGAAATAATAATATAGATATAATAAGCAATTGGTAAAATTATCTATCTAGATAGAATATACTCCATGCTAATTGCATCTATTTCCGATTATATTATTTATTTATTTTATTAGGTTTACCAACAATTGATTACACTTATACAAACAAGACAATATTAAAAATAATAACAGTGTATCAGTTACTCAGTTCCTTATAGGTAAACATAAAACAATGAATTGGTAAAATAAGCTAACTTACTTAGTAATAAGCGCTAGCACAGAAAATAATTGGTAAAATAGGTAAAATTGAATACTCTTTGACATTATAACATTGGTAAAATTAAGTAACAAATCAAAAAATTAAAAATGGTTAAAATAATAACATTTAATAAATTCATAATAATTGCAAATAGGATTAAAGTAAAAATTGATGATATTATTATATTGATATTAAATGAAAACCTGTACCGATTAGCCAAACCATTGTAACACGCGTGCTTGTTACAACGATTTTGTATGAAACTGTGCTTCTGTTACTGTATTTTATGAATTTGTTTCAGGAACCTTTTTATTATGTTTCAATTTTATGTGTTCCGTATTTCAATAAAAATGTAGGGCACGAAGCGTAAAGTTAATAGTTACTGTTCAATGGAAAATGTTGTAAGTATGGAGCTTTTAGAGTCAGATCATGACGATCGCGTATGTTTGATGTCGTAAGTGTTGATGCGAATAAAAAGGTCAGATACCTTTATATTCCTTTACCCAGAAATAAATTACATAAGTAGTGTGTGCTATGGGATATAAAGCGCTACAAGGCTACTGTGGCGCGTGGCCAAACCCAGATCTAACGCCGCCATCTTATTTTTTAACCGCCTTCTTCAAAAAGGAGGTTGTTTTCCTTTTTTTTTTTGTTTTGTGTGTATTTTACGCGATTACTCCGCCAAATATAACATTTTGATGATTCTTTTTTGTTTGATAGGTCATGCTTCAGAGGTGGTCCCATATAAATTTTATTTACTTTGCTTGCGTAGTTTTTTTTATCTTCATTATTACGTTTTTTTCCCACTACGTAGACGATGTTCTATGTGACTCCGTCACTTCCGTTGTATTCGAAATTGTGTGGGGTAGGTAGGTACCACAACTAAAAAGTGAAAAAAACTAATTTCGGAAGTCGGTGGCAAAAAGCGAAAACTGCAAAGTAAAGACACCGTCTTCCGAAATTAAAGTTATTTTTCACTTTTTTGTTTTTTTTTTGGAAGTCGGTTGTTTTTTTGTTGTAAGTAATTTGAATACATTTCAAGTGACATTTCACAAAACAATTGCACAAATGTTTACCAACAGCGCCCCCTTGTCACCGTCATTCGAGCGCCAACAGGTCCTTGTACAAGCTTAGTTCGTAAGTGCCCCTGCGCACTCACCACTAACCCGACAGTTTAGTTGGCCCAATGTACGCGCTATTAACCCGAATGACCTGAGCAAACTATTGACCGATCAAAAGTCTATAGTCTGCCCTCTACCTTATTTCAGAGCTTCAGTGTAAGTTGAGTTGAGGAGCTCGTGGCTAAGTAATAACAGCCGCTCGGGTCGATCCATCAGGTTAAGCTACGCTTGCCGGGGTTCGTCCGTGGATGGGTGACCATTTTCACATATCGAGACTCCTCCGTGCCTCGGAAAGCACGTTAAGCCGTTGGTCCCGGCTGTCATTTGTGGATCTTTGACAGTCGTTACAAGTCGTCAGAAGCACGAAAGTCTGACAACCAGTCTAACCAAGGGGTATCGTATTACCCAGTTACTGGGTTGTGGAGGTCAAATAGGCAGTCGCTCCATGTAAAATACTGGTATTCAGCTGCATCCGGTTAGACTGGAAGCCGACCCCCAACATAGTTGGGAAAAGGCTAGGTAGATTGAGTGTAAGTTGAGTTTTCAGTTTTTTCACAGAAAACCTAAAAAGTTTTACTTAATTGTAGATTTCAGTTAAATTATAACTTCAGACAGAAAATTGTAAACGTTTAAATCAATAATAGACTATGCTTCTCTCAGCTGATTCATTAACAAAATACCGTGTTACGAGGCAAAATCGTGTAACTTCACAAAACTTTACAAGAATAGACTGATGAAGGTATAAAAGTACCTACATATAGAGGCTTAATGCTTCTTGTCTACATGAAGTAAGTACTTACTTAGAGGTAAATCTTTGGCAACTACGAACTTAGAAGTTTAAAAAATCCGGCCAAGTGCGAATCGGACTCGCGCACGAAGGGTTCCGTAGGTACCAATATTTATAAAAACGGCAAAAAAATCACGTTTGTCGTATGGGAGCCCCCTTAAAT
Source organism: Lithophane socia (assembly GCA_947522985.1). Lineage (NCBI taxonomy): Eukaryota > Metazoa > Arthropoda > Insecta > Lepidoptera > Noctuidae > Lithophane > Lithophane socia. The sequence continues at coordinate 12,311,593 of OX383268.1, read as the reverse complement.
ATTTATTTTATTCGGTTTTTTAGTGTTTTTTGTTATAGCGGCAACAGAAATACATCATCTGTGAAAATTTCAACTGTCTTACTATCACGGCTTATGAGATACAGCCTGGTGACAGACGGACAGCCAAAGGAGCCTTAGTAATAGAGTCCCGTTTTACCCTTTGGGTACGGGACCCTAAAAAGTGGGGTCCGAAGAAATTTAATTGTCATGTCGGTAATATGTATAATATGGCTTAGGATGAATAGAATGATTTAAAATCAGGACTGAGACAGACACTTTTGTCTACTCTTCTAAAGAATGCGCGAGAAATAGTCAATAACCGGTAGAGCTACTTTCTGATAAAAACATGTGATCTAATTTCAGCGAACGTTTTTATGTTTGAATGGTGGATCGAACAAGTTACAGGCGACAGCGGGAGGTTTCTTCTCGTTCTCTTTTTACCCGACTGCGTCAGAAAGAGTGTTATCATCTTATCAGTCTCACCTAGGTTTAGTTCCTCTCTCTCTTTCCACTTAATTCTGTTCTTTGACTTCTCTTTTCAATGACAAATAATCATTAATCTTAGGCCCGTAGGACAGACCTTACCCAAAACTCTAGCATTTACTTATAATTTAGTTCGCGATTTTATTTGTTGAAACCAACATAATATAACATCACGCTTGTATTTCCCGAGGGGTTAGGCAGAGGTGTACCTGTAATAAACCCAGTTATGTTTGAGTCCCATGTACTATGGGGCGAGCCTATTGCCAACACCAGGCACAAATCTAGACTCCGGGCTGCTACTGAGAAATTCCAGTTGAAAAAACTCAATAACACCCGAGCCAAGAATCGAACCCAGGACCTCATGCTCAGCAGTACCGCTTGCGAGTTGCGACCACTGGACCAACGAGGCAGAAAAAATGGATTGCTCAAGACTGCTTAAAACTAGTTTCAACAAGTTTTAGGGCCTTAGACTTTTTTAAGCGAATCCAATTTTATTTTGTTTTTCCCAAGAGTAATAGAAAATGTATAGAAAAAAAAGTACTATATAATTTTGTCTTTGTCCATTGAAGAGAATTTATACATGGGGGTGACAGTTAATCTATAATTTATAGAGGCTAAGATAGTGAAGAAACGAGCTGGTAGTGCGAGGAATAATTTATTACTGCTAAATAAGACATATTGCGGGATAAGATGTGACCTTTTGCTATGAAAAGGTCACATCTGTAAAGCCAGCAAAGTGGATGAAATGGGCCGACAGGATAGGCAGCAGTGTTCAGCTTGAGATTGAGCAGTTCGCTCTGCTAAACTTTGTGACATTTTAATTATTATGTAAAATTCCCAAAATATACCAAAGAGCCAATTCTCTTACTTAAAAAACGTTTACATTCAAGTCGCAATCTGTCAAACTTGTCAAAAATGTTGGTAAATTGTTAGTTTTTTTGACAGATTGCGAACGAGAATGTTAACGTTTTTAAAAATAAGGGAATTGCCCCGCAGTTTATGGGCACATTAACATTTTTGAGTATTTTATACAAAACTAGCTGCCGCCAGCGGCTTCGCCCGCGTGTAATCTTTATAAATTAAAGCCAATGTTACTCAGGGTGAATGTAGCTTTCTAATGGTGAAAGAATTTTTTAAATCGGCGCAGTAGTTTTTGAGTTTATTCATTACAAACATACACACAAAAATACAAATCTTTCCTCTTTATAATATAAGTGTAGATGACATGATTACTTTGTAAAGTAGTTCGGTTCAGTAGTTTTGGTGATAAGGGGAATGGTCAATTTTCATCAACTTTCTCAAATATCTTTAAAAGTACTTATATGTATTTATTTTAAAAATATTAAAAAAATGTATTTGCTATCCTCGCAATAACCATTTGTCACACTGTACAGTTTGCAAAACTTGTTTTTAAAATTTTCTAATTGCCCCCCAATCGTGAGTGATAGTAATACATTTGTGTCCCTTTCAACTTAATCGGTCCATTGTATTCGGAGTAAATTGGCTCTTTCAGATAGACAGACCCACGAGTGATCATAAGGGTTCCTTTTGAGGTACGGAACCCTACAAACAAAGAGAGATTTATATCATCAAAAGACATGCTGCGTCGTGGGACCTCTTCTTGGTCGCGTACTTCATTAATGAACGTCGAGTCCCTGAAAGGCCTTCTCTTTCTCCACTTTCGTTCGTTTCTCGGCTTCTCTCAAGACGGTCGTGAAAAGAGTCCAGTGAGCGGTTATTTGGTCTGGCCAGCGGTTAGGTGAACGATCGTGAGGTCTGTTCCCTTCTAACTTCCCCATCACCACCAAATTTTCAGGGTTATCTAGTATATGACCACAGAGAATCCGAAAATCCGAAATAAGGATACAGGAAGGAATATAAAGATGATGATGAGCGATAGAAAAACAAAAATTAATTCGGAAAATCGCACGTATCTTATAACTTGCGCCTGCGACGTATTCATATATACTCAAGTACAAGGTTGGCTCTATTTTGAGAAAATATTGGTACAGTCATGTTCATATTTTTATTACCATAAAATTGAACGGCTTGCCAAAGCGATACTTGTTCTTACTATGTAAAAGATAATAAAAATATTTTTTTCTGTACACCTTTCCTTTTTCCGGGAGTTTTTGGAATCTTGTTTTTGATATTAATATTGATTTTGTAGACTGTTATATATGTGTAGTCTGAGATTGTTATTTTACTAACGAGTGTCACTAAGTATCGGGTTTCTCATTCAATCACTCTGATTGATTTGAACTAAATTATTAATTACTAGTGCGTGTGTGAGAGGGTCATATATGGAGTAACAGAACTTATATTCTCGACAAACATAGTCATGTGTGAGTCGACAATAAAAGACTGTCCATGGAGTTTCTTGTTCGTTCTTCTCCATAGGAACGCTTTGGAATGGGCAACTGACTTAATCTTTTTCGACTCTTTTACAATTCAAAATTTTAATTGATTTAATTGAAATCAATGCTTTGAGATTCAGTTGAGTATGAATTGTCATTAGTAGTTATAACACATTATAAAAGCGAAACCTTGTACTTAAGGCAACACTAAAACCCACGCTAATATTCGTTCATTCAAATAAATTCTTCACTTCACGAAGAATATTGTTGTTAAACTAAAATAACCGTTGCCCCGTACCTTGAACAAAAGTAAATATTTAGGAAATTGCTCACCTTTTTACGGATTCAACGGGAATTTCACACTGTATTTTAAAATAGGTTAAAATCCCCTATTTTAGTGAGTGCGCGGCGCGGGAGCAGGCTGCCGTGTTTTCATAAAAAAGAAAAAGAAAATTATGACGTCACTCTGTGAGAAAATGTGAGAATTCTAATGATTAATTTCTTGAAGTGGTGTGTTGTATTGTTTTCCAAAATGCTGCAATATGTGTTGGACCCTATTTTGATGCAACCGGTGAATTTGAGCCATGTGTATTGTAAGGTAAGATTGAAAATGTTTAGAGGAATATTTTCGTTTTTATTTACATGATTCAGTGCTTTTTTAGGATTTTACCACACTGACAATATTTTACGAATCCATTAGTCAAGCCCCTAGTGTTAGACTATCTTTAGTTTAAAAAACTTAGGTTTTTTGAATAAGCCAACCTATTTTTTTAGGTAAATCTATTAAAACCTTTTTTATTAAAAGGTTTTAATAGATTTAAAAGTAAAGTGTAAAGTTCTTAAAAGGACGAGGAGTTAAACCAAAGTATTTATTTCACAATCATTTTCATTAAATTGGCTTCCAAAAAGTTTCTTAATTGAACCATTACGTTAATACAAGGAAAACCAATAATCGTTAAGCTTACAACGTTAAATCCTTTTCAAACAAAAAAAAAACGTTTTCATTGCTTTTTTCCGGCCCCGTATCCCGATTATCGGAGGAAGGCAAACACCATTGTTTTAAATCATCAATAAAATATTTGATAGGCATTATTTATGCCGACTTTGTATTTATTTTGGACCTTTATTCTTTATTTCATTTTTCATACATATAAATTATATTTTTAAATATTAGAATAAAAAAATATATATAAAACATTAAAAAATATAAAAAATAGTAGCCCACCGGTATCGGGAACAGGGTTGGACCTTTCATTATTACGGTATATTTTACAGAAAGGGCGTAAACTAATATTCAAAAATATCTTGATGCCGTGAAATTAGGTAGGTACATAATTATAATGACAACAATTTGTATGGTGGTTGTAAAAACCAATGCAAAATAAGCAGCAGAGTAGAATAGGCCTAGGGAGACTTTATGATGGCGGTAACCCATCCAAAGATTAACCGTCACTTATCGTTGCATCCTGTTATTCAGCATACCTTCGTACCCATACCAAATACTATCTGTAAACATAGTTTGCATAGAATAAATTTCGATGCTTATTCTACGCGATACATCATTCGAATTGTTTACATTTATTTGATTTATGGTATACTTCGGGTTTGGTTGCCGTTAACCCGACCGATTCGTAACAGACGTCAGATATTTATTTATCTTATATTATAATAAAATAATAAGATGCTTTCCTCAAAGTTTTGTTGCTTGCAAAGGAACCTTGTAAGTGAAGTAATCCTAAAACGTGTAATACGTAGTTATCGTCTTTTTAAAACCATCATATTGTCTTCTTTTTTCCCTCCCCAAGTAGTCTTAAATCCGATCCAGCCTGTCCTTTGCTGTCCTCCCCCAGTGACACCCTAAGCCGAGGTCCGTACCCCACAGGGTTTGCCATTAGGTTGTAGTCGCTTCGTTTATAAGTATTAAGAGCGCAACCTACCTCAAATTGCTTAGCATGATCCTCCGTTATGCAGAAAATACTGCAGCAATACTGCATTTTGAAATAAATATATGTTAAAGTTGAGGATTGATGCTAGGTCCAATGTTTGGCGAAAACACGATTACATAAAATCTTATCTTTATAGAAAATATGCAGGTCTAATATTTTTTTTATTTTTTATATTACCATTATTTTCACCAAGCAATTACCTAAACTTTTGGAGGCTTAAGAACCGCTAGCGCCCCGCTCCGTCTCGCTCTCACTCAGGTCGCGAGTAGTATGGTGCGACTGTGCGAGCGAGAGAAAATCTGAGGTAGGGTAGCTACAGCCTTAATGCCTGGAGGTCTTAATTTATTGCGGCACCCACAGGAAAAGTCCGTTCAAGCAGCCTCCTTGGTTGACCTGCGAGCTGCCATTTCCCAAAAACAAAAAAAAAAAACCTTGTTTTCCAAACGTCCTGCAGTTTCTTTCTGTCACTTAACATTAGCAGAATGCTGAGCCCGGAGATTGGTTGCGAGGGCGCTAATACCGCACGTGTGAGCGCGGCGCATCCGAGTCATTTGCTGGTACCGACAGCACGGACAGATGGTCAATAAAAAATATTATTCGGATTTTATTCATAATCACAATAGTGGCAAAATCATTGTTAGGATAACTCACAGCTATAATTTCAAATTGTTTTTGTCTAATGAATTTTTTATAATGAGTAGCTTTTTCCCGCGGCTTCGTTTCTGTTGTTTATTCCACTGGAACTGTCAATTTTTCGGGATAAAAAGTAGCCTGTGCCACTTTCAGGGCTATACACTATCTCTATGCAAGAAACCACATCGACACGTTGTTGCATGAAAGAAAAACAATCCAACAAACGTATAACCACAATTTCGCTTATATAATGATTTGAATGGAGTCATCCTTTTTGAATGTGTTCACCTTTGAATCAGTAATAGGGCGTAAAATATTTAGGTTGGACATGGACATCAAGACAATTCAGTAGGACGAATTTGTGTAGTCATTGAAACAAACATGCCTAAATTACATATTATTCACCTCAGTAACCACAACCTCCTTCAAATAGAAACGTAGATTCAAATCCGGAATGTAATCGGAACATTCAATAGTAATCGTGTTTGTTTGAAGACGACTATTCGATTGTTAATCGATCCCTGGATATGGTTACTGAACCAGATAATTGTTTCGTATTTCGAGAACAATAGCTGTCCCAAGTGTCATCTTATTGGATGTTTGTGTAATCAAAATGGCGCCTGATTTGGATACCGTAACATTTACATTGTTTCAAGAACAACAAAAAATAAATTATGAAGACGAGAGCGACAGACGAGAAGACGAGAGCCCATTGTGCATTTCAATCTACAATTATTTTACTTGTGTGTTAATAAATCGAAAAAAAATTCGTATGGAGCTTCTGATTTTTTTTCCGCCATTATAAGATTGCTCCCGTAGTATTTTTTCATAATATTGAGTATAATGAAGGTTTCATTCGACTCAGTTTCTAAGTTTAGGAGAAGTAAAACCTAATATTGTAAAGTAATTCCTCTAAAAGCATTTCATTTCCTGAATTTCCAGTGTCATTAGCAATTCCTCTAATTTGACACAAAAACAGTTAATATTATGTGGACGATTTTACGAATCTCCATAGAAAACTGTCAAATAGATGAATTGTTTCGTTATATGAATCGCACGCAGCATCTTTTTTGAATTGACAGTTTGTGAAATTATACGATGAATCATAATATTTTCCTATTATGATTCTGCTAAATTGACTGTTTTACGCCCCCAGTTCACCTGTATCTGCTGTCGGTACATCCGAGATTGCTTCCCAGCATCCCTGGAGATTACTGCACGTAATGCGTCCTCCGCGCTCAGCTGTTTGTGCTATAGACAGATTTCATCTCAGTTGGAGTACAGCATCTTATTGATTTTAGTGTCCTGGAGTCATAAAGGTGGCATTAGTAATCAAATATTTGTCTTAGTTGATAGGTGGGATGTGGGTCTTACCACGCCACTGCCGAATCCTTTGGGGAATACAGGCGCGATTTTATGTTTTATGCAAATTAGTATAGTTAATCTTTGGCAAAAAATTTGAGTGTGACACTCATCTTTGTAGACATCGACTATCATCATTTGCTTAGCCTGTTCCCAACTATGTTGGGGTCGGCTGCCAGTCTTACTAGATTCATCAGAATACCAGTATTTTATTTATTTATTTAAACTTTTCGCACAAAAAAATTGTACAAAGGCGGACTTAATGCCTGAGGCATTCTCTACCAGTCAACCAAGGTAGTATTTTACATGAGTTGACTGCCTATCTGACCTCAACATCCCAGTTACTGGGTACAACGATACCCCTTGGTAAAACGTCGATATATTGTGTCGACTAATGTTCGGTAAGAAAACGAATTTTTTTGCTTACGCTACCGCTGGTAAGCAAAAGAAGAATTATGCGAACATAAATGTTGAGAACAGCTGATATTTTTTTCGCGATTTAGGGTTTGGTCCCATCGTTGGTCATAATGGTGAGTACAATGACCCCTTAAGAGGTTTACAGTTATTGCATATACTCCTTGTTTATCTACGGAAATCTTACAACGTGTCATCTAAAGCCTGAATTCCTCTGTCGGGCGCGTGCGGTCGGTCGCGTACGCGTAGCAACGTAGTACGCGCCGCGGACGTCAGCGTCGCAGTATGGTGCTATAGAGAACACAATGTATATACGCACGCGCGACACACGTACGCGACCGACATCGGGTTGCGGGTTAGTCCGAAAGGGATACCGGGACCTTGGCAACAGGCAACTGAAGGAACACGGGTGGGTTTTAGTCAGTAAAAGTCTGACATGCCCTTCCGCTCCGCCCAGAGCGGGAGAAGTCATTGGATGATTTCCCACCCACAAAAAAAAAACAAAAAAAAAAGGGTAAGAGGAATTCAGGCCATAATGTATGACATTAGTGCCGTTTTTGAAGAAATGTTGGTAGGTATGGTAAGCTATCTACTTCTTTTTACTTCACTACATATTATAAAACAAATTCCTCCGCCGCGTCTGTCTGTCTATTCGCGATAAACTCAAAAACTACTGCACCGATTTTCATGCTGTTTTCACCAATGGATTGAGTGGTTCTCGAGGAAAGTTTGAGTATATAATAACCGACATCCACGCGGGCGAAGCCGCGGGCATCAGCTAGTATAATATAATTGAGACTGACGAGGTAGTCAACATAACTTTATTAGGTACTAGCTGCCGCCAGCGGCTTCGCCCGCGTGTAATCTTTATAAATTATAGCCTATGTTACTCAGGGTGAATGTAGCTTTCTAATGGTGAAAGAATTTTTGAAATCGGCGCAGTAGTTTTTGAGTTTAGTCATTACAAACATACACAGAAAAATACAAATCTTTCCTCTTTATAATATTAGTGTAGACTTATAACTAAGTATTTCATTATTTTCGTCTGCGGCTCAGAACTTAACAATTTAACATTATGTTGAAATCGATAGGTAAAGTACCTACTTCAATACATCGGGATTCGATTCCAAGTAAAAAGCAAATTGTACTGGTTGAACCACATTGCAACCACGCAGGTTTCAGAGAAATTGTGAGTAATGGCCGAACAAACAAGCTGAATTTGATATTAACTATTTATATCAGAAATTGAGAAGCGTAAGCAATACACAAGTAGTTCATACAGGATATTTCTACAATGTACTGTACCTACAAACGGAGGAGCTCGTGGCTAAGTAATAACAGCCGCTCGGGTCGATCCATCAGGTTAAGCTACGCTTGCAGGGGTTGGTCCGTGGATGGGTGACCATTTTCACATATCGAGACTCCTCCGTGCCTCGGAAAGCACGTTAAGCCGTTGGTCCCGGCTGTCATTTGTGGATCTTTAGCAGTCGTTACGAGTCGTCAGAAGCACGAAATTCTGACAACCGGTCTAACCAAAGGGTATCGTATTACCCAGTTACTGGGTTGTGGAGGTCAGATAGGCAGTCGCTACATGTAAAATACTGGTATTCAGCTGCATCCGGTTAGACTGGAAGCCGACCCCAACATAGTTGGGAAAAGGCTAGGCAGATGATGATGTTGTTTTGAAAAGGCTAGGCAGATGATGATGTTGTTTTGAAAAGGCTAGGCAGATGATGATGTTGTTTTGAAAAGGCTAGGCAGATGATGATGTTGTTTTGAAAAGGCTAGGCAGATGATGATGTTGTTTTGAAAAGGCTAGGCAGATGATGATGTTGTTTTGAAAAGGCTAGGCAGATGATGATGTTGTTTTGAAAAGGCTAGGCAGAAGAAGACTGTACCTACAAACGTATACCTACTTCTCTACCGTAAGACGTACCCAGTAGAGTAAAAAATATTGAATACTAGCTGCGCCCCGCGGTTTAACCGGCATAAGACTCGATCCCGTGGGAGTATCGGGATAAAAAGTATCCTAGGTCCTAATCCAGGTCATGGCCATGTGCCAAATTCTATCCAAATCTGTTGAGCCATTTTAGCGTGCAAGCGTAGGAAACTAACAAACAAACAAACTCACTTTCGTATTAATAATAATACAATAATTAATTGCTTTGCATCTTGAAAATTATTCTTATGATAATGGGATAAAGGTGAGCATAAAAAAAATGCATAGTCTTTGCCATAAGAGAGGGAGTTCGTGGCTATGTAATAACAGTCGCACGGGTCAATCCATGAGGTTAAGCTACGCCAACCAAGAGCGACTCCGTAGATGGGTTACCATCTTTACATATGCGCGGCACGGAGGAGTCTTCCTCCGTGCCTCGTTAAGCCGTTGGTCCCGGCTGTATCGAGTATATCTTTGAGTCGCTCAATGTAAAATATTGGTATTCAGCTGCATCCGGTTAGATTGGAAGCTGATCCCAACATAGTTGGGAAAAGGCTAGGCAGATTGTGTACAGTCGAAAAAACTTATAAGCTACACTATTTCACTTTCCATGAAAGCACTAGTATTTAATATGACATGAAGAATTACAACATTATGAGGCAGGTTGGTAATTAAAATGTTCCGCAATGAGTCAAGACAAGCAATTACTTCAGGAATACCTTTGTAACAGCCGCAAGGAACAATTCCAACTGTAACTTGGAAATGCATTTTACCTTTGTGGGAACGAAGACCGATATTTCTTCCTTATTATTCCAACGTAGATTTATGAAGGTTTTCCTTGGCTTTGCAACTTTTTTTTATGTAGATGGAGGTTTATAATTTAATGGGGTCTCTTTTTCTAGGGACTCAATTATGTTCTTTTTTGATGATATTCTTTCACGGTTTTTTTTGACTTGGATTTTCTGTTATTATATCAAACATAACTAATAACATCACGCCTTGTTTCCCTGAAGGTTATGATAGGCAGAGGTGTACCATCGAAGAAGTTCATATCTATGCACCGTTAGGACTATTTCTGCTTGCAGCACTCGGCCATTATAGAACCGGGGCAGTAACAGATGTGGCCATCGTGTTTCACGGGATTTTGTTTTGAAACTGCAAAGATATGAAGTTCTTCGATAGTACCTATAGTACACCCACGTTTCGCCATAATAAAGGCCCTACCCTACCTCAAATTGCTTAGCATGATCCTCCGTTATGCCAAAAACACTGCAGCATTAATTTTGAAATAAATATATGTTATGATTGAGGATTGACGCTAGGACCTATGTTTGGCGAAAACACGATTAAGTAGGTACCTACATAACATTTTCTCGATAAAAAAAAATCCAAAGTTACCTCTAAACCGAACTATAAACCGCTGGTATACAAAAACTACTTCAAATTAGATCATGAAACTTTGCATAAAAACTTAACAAATTTGAGGGACTTAAGGCCCTACCCTATAGGGCTTTAAGTCCCATATAATAGGGGGCGAGCCTATTGTCGTCGACCAGACACAAATTCAGACTCCGGGCTGCTTCTGGGAAATTGCAGATGAAAAACCCAAAAACTTTTTTAATTAACTAAATCTATGCTGATTTAGATAGATTTAAGATCAAGATAACAGTCCGACAAAGAACTGCGGAGATGGAGAATGGGACATTTCAATTGGTGACATCAAATCACCCGATTTAATCAAACTAGTCGTAGTTTTTATAGCTTAAATAAAGTAAATAAACATGCTATAGAAGTTAATACAAACATCACAAACCACAATAAGTACAAACTACTAAAAGAAAAGAATTCAATTACTGCAATTCTATCGATACAAGACGTCCCGATTCTCGTAAAAAAACTCGATTGACTGATCACGGACAAGACAATCGACGAAGCTAATGAAACCACTACTTCGCATTTAAATACAGCCATTGTTATCCATTGAAGGGGATCGAATAAGAATAACGATCCGATCTCAACTGCCAAAGTAAACAGCACAGAATAGATAAGTACATACAGAAGGCTTACTTCATACAATGAGCGAGTTAAGGCGCACGCGTCGCGCACATACATTTCACTCACTTCACTTCACTCTGCGTCTGGCGCTCGGCGTGGCAACACGTCCTGTTTGGGTTTGCAACTGGTCAAGTGTCCTGTGTCATCCTGAGGATGCCTCGTTGAGAGGTGAAACACGTGTCAATTTCTTATAACTCTTGAGGAATAGTTAGGCGGAATAATTTACTAAATATATCTACGTCTATTGTATTTCACATACACTTCTTTTCTGATTTGAGAATTTGAAGTTGAGAACTTGTGAGAACTCTACTTTAGCGTTATCTAAGCTAACGGCCCGCTTTTAACACTTCTTTGCAAGAAACGTAACCGCGAATTACGAGGGCAACATTGAAGGAATCGCCTGGTTCGAACTATGTTAGTAGTCAAGTGGCGAGTAATTTATTTACTAACTAAATATTTCTGAACAACATATTTTTTTTCGAGTATTTCGTGATTTCCTCGAGTCCCTTCTTTGTGTTTTATTTTTTCGGGCGATTAGCGACCCCAACATGCATCACCGCTCACTGGATGATCGGTTAAACAATTCCGAAAAAACAACTTTTTTTGTTTCTAAACATGTATGTAGAATATGAGTGCTTGTAGAATGTTAAGTCCACACATTATAAAAATAAACAAATGAAAATGAATTACTCCTCACTTGACTAAATGACTTTTTTTTTTTTTTTTGTGAGTGGGAAATCGTCCAATTACTTCTCCCGCTCTGGGCGGAGCAGAAGGGCGTGTCAGACTTTTACTGACTAAAACCCACCCGTGTTCCTACAGTTGCCTGTTGCCAAGGTCCCGGTATCCCTTTCGGACTAACCCGCAACCCTGGCAGGCATCGGTCCTAGCGGACCCCGCCAATTGTGCTGACATCTCTTTGAGGCGCGCGTGGAACACGATGCGCCATCGACCCGGATCTGGTCCTAATCGGACGGCGAGCTACCCATTGCTCGCCGTCCGCAAGCCCGCGCCTATGGTGGCCGGGAATCCGCCTGGGATTCCCGAGGCCCAGGGCGTCTCCAACGGCGGTGGTTAGGGGCGTGAGGGCGCAAACTTTGCCTCTCCCTCACGCGTTCCGCCTCCTCCTTCGCGAGCATTGCTGCTTCGCAGAAGGAGGTGACTGCTTCCCATGCCCTCTCGCTCCGTACCATGGCCTGGACCAGAGCCGGACGCGAGAGGTCACCGCCGCCAATCGCCTCCAAGAGGACACGGCGGGGCACCGCCCAAGCAGGGCAGACCTCCACCGTATGCTCCACCGTGTCCTCCAGGCGATCCACACAGTGGTGACACCCGGGCGTTTCCTCCCGCCTTATCCGAAACAGGAACCTCCCGAAGCAACCGTGTCCGGTGAGGACCTGCGTCAGGCGGAAGGTGAGGACGCCGCCGTGGCGCCTCTCTAGCCACTCCTCAAAGAGGGGACTTATCGCCGCAATTGTGGCGTGCCCAGCACTGGGTTGCGACAATCGCACTCTCCATGCCGCCATGAGATCCTGCCGGAGCTCTGTCCGCTGTGCCGCGATTTCTCGCGGCAGCGGAGTTACGCCCCGGCGCTTCATCTCCTCGCGCCACTCCTCCACCTCCAGATCCCATGGCGGTAATCCGGCAAGGAGGCTTGCCGCCTCACGGGAGACCGTGCGGTATCCCCGGGCCAACCGAATGGCCATGACCCTTTGGGACGCGTTCAACCGGCGGGCTGGCCGCAGCCTAAGGGAACGCGCCCACACCGGTACCCCGTAAAGGGCCATGGACCGTACGACTCCCGCGTAGAGCCTCCGGCAGGAGGCGTTTGGACCCCCCAGATTGGGCAGGAGCCGCCCCAAGGCAGCTCCAGGCTGGTTCAGCCTGGGAGCCAAACGTCGGAAAGGCTCCACGAAGTTCCACCGACTGTCGAGGACGAGTCCTAGGTACTTCATCGTCGACTCGACGCCGATGTGAACCCCTCCTACTGTTATTTGGGAAACCGACGGTGGCGCGTTCCGAGGACTATGAAAACACATGACCTCAGACTTGTGCAAGGCCACCTCGAGTCCGAGTTGCCGGATTCTATCGACGATTGTCGCAACCCTGCGTGTCGCTATTTCGGCCGCCGCCTGGTGCGACCTCCCCTGCGCCAGGACCAGCGTGTCGTCAGCGTAGCAAACTACACTGACGCCACTGGGAAGGACGGCGCGTGTTAGAATCACTATAAATAATAAGTATTACTATATGTATTTATCTATGTGTTACCCAACTTAGTAAGCTTTTAGTGTCGGAATGATTACTGGTTATTTGCCGTGTATGAAAGTACTGTTGTATAATATGTTTTGTAGGGAAACGATTTCATAAAGTAAAGCACAGAAAGACAAAGCAACTCATTTATTTAATTAGACTTGTCAGTATTTAATCAGAAAGCTAGTTGTCCGTTCACAAAACTAGGTCTTCATGGAGAAGAAGGACAAGAAACTCCATGGAAACAGTATTACAGTTTTCTATCGGAATAATCAATATTCCGTAATACAACTTACATTATAATCAATGTTGGCAATTTTCATTATTACCATATAAGAACATAAACATGAAGCAATAATTACGGTATAGTATCAAATTACTTTACTTACGTGACAACCGCCGACAATTCCAAACTACAACGGCACTAGAACCGACCAACTGGACATCTACCGAGCAACTGACTCGATAACGTCCTTACAATCCTTTTTATATCCTACAAACGTCACTTTATGTCAAACATCTACCGTCATTTTTAAATAAATCATAGATGATCATATATTTTGGTTGAAACGGCTTATTATATTAAAATAGCCATATAAAATCTTAGATACGCTACAAGTATAATTAAATATTACATAATAATTTATAGTAATAACATTGTAATGAATTTTACAAGATAAGTGTTATTTTTAGGTAAACACAATATCAAATCAGCTACTGTACGATTCACAACAGTTGAGTCAAATTAGCGTTTGACCCACAAAATAAGCTTGTTAGAAAAACAATTAAGTAAATCAACAACAGATAATAATTACATTTATAGCTATATCAAGTATTTATTTTATAATAAATACATATATATATCACGCGCAGCACCCAGTCGTAACTGATGCCCAATAGATGCGGCCCCAGGACCGATCCCTGTGGGAAATAACTAACCTATAAGACGTAGAATTTGACAAGTTCTCAACTTCATAATTATTCTCTCAAAAATAACAAAAACTGGGTATTACAACCTTATGTACGACGATCTCAAATTATAAAACAATTGCCAGTCGCGAGTGCGGTTGCACTCACTGTACGTCCGTGAAGCGTGTCATGTTGGTGTGCGTTTGCGCTCGTTGTATGGACCTGGCCTTCTGTACCTATCTATTCTGTGCAAATGGAAGGCAAATAGTGGGTTGTTTGTCGGCCAGCATTATTATCATAATAAGTGGCATTAAAGGAGTAATAAAGGGGATAATAGACCAGTAACGCGTTCTGTACATCAACATTGGCAACGCTTTTATGATAGGGCTTGATTGATGGGAACTTCTTGGTATTTAGGGTGAGTAGTACGTGCTTTAGTGCTTTCCTTACGATAATAATTTTTCTAGAGAACAGTAAAGTCGTACGTCCATTGCTTGTTGGATGTGCACGGAGAGGTTTGCCACGTTAGACGCGCGGTTCATTGGTTTGCCAGATACGCATCCGTGAGGCACAGTTCTCGTGAACGATGCTGTCTACATTTCCATACCAAGCAAATCTAAGTACACGTGCGTAGCTTAGCTGTGGACTGCTGCATCTTATAAGCCTTTTAGCATCTGATACAGCTTCTTCATCATCACTGTAATGAAACCTCGCGTGCATCAAAACACTCGAAAATGCATTCCGTTTGTATCGCTGTCCCACATAAAAACAGAGCTTTTGGTAAAAGTAATTCTACCAATCGATCAATTATTATCCGGTTGGGAAAGGCTGATCAATGAAATACTCTGTTGTAACAGCTAGGTGTATTAGGCTTCCTGTACATGACGCTGGAGCCGCACCGGTGCCGGACCGCATGTTTGTGTATACGAATGAATATCGCACATGCGCCGCACCGCCGCCGCACCGGAAACGCGTGTACACTTGCATTGGTTCAATAAAGCTTTGCCAAAATGCCAACGAAACATGCGGCCCGGCGGCAGTGCGGGTCCTGCGTTGTGTACAAAAAGCCTTACTAGTTGTGAGTCGTCGACCAAAATAATAATAATCACTACTTAATCAGTAGGTAGACAGAACATGAGTTTGGTCTTCATAGCATATCGATGGGAAATAAGGTGGTAATAGGTAAATGAAAGATTTTAATATAATTTTTAGCTAAAAATTCAGCCACGTGAACTCCGTTCACTGATGCAATCATAAGATCCCAAAGTGCACAGGTGACGGTGCATGCGGCGCAAGATGGAAGGTGGGGCATTGTCTGCGGACACGCTGCATATACACTCGAGGTCCAAGTCGTTCATAAAACCCCATCTGTGAAGATTCTCTTTGTTACGTTGTAGTCTATTTACGTATTTAAAATGCTAGTTTCTGAAAGATTAGTTAATTAGTATAGGATCTGAAAAATTCTATTTGCATTTGGTAACCCAATTCTTGAGGAAGGTTAGGCTATACCCTTAGGAGCCGAGTAGAAAGAAAAAAAAAAAGGCAGAATGAACTTTTTATTTTCAATTTTTTTTTTTTTTTTTCTGTTAATATTATTGTAGTACCTATGTGCCCGTTTCGGATCGGACAGGGTTTTTGTTACAAGTTGTATAATTCAACCGAGGATCCTCCTTTTCCGTCCGTATCCCGGATTTAAATCTCCAGCGACCCGTTACTAAAGTTTCGAGTCGAGTTTAATCTTACTCCGCGGAGGTTTTTGTTTACATTTTGAAGATAACCTTGTTGGGCTGTTTGTAAGCGAACGTTTATGTTGCAAAAGCTGGATTGAAGGAATTTCATTTTGTACTTGCGAGTTGCATATAACTTGGATTTCGTTTTGTTCTTTTAGCTATTTCTTTAAAGAATTTTGTTCAGGAAAATAGTGCAGCGGGTTCTTGTAGTTTTGTATTGGGTTGGAAGTTATAGTCTCTCTAGAATTGCCCGTCGATTTTTCGTCGAAGGGCTTTGCTTTTCAATTTTCGTTTTTTGCCACCGCCTTCCGAAATTAAAGTTATTTTTCACTTTTTTAGGGTTTTTTTTGGAAGTCGGTTGTTTTTTTTTTGTAAAAAGTTTTTATTTTTCACTTTTTAGTTGTGGTACCTACCCCACACAAATTCGAATACCACTACCTGCTATGTAAATAACAGTGATGGAGCAACTAAAATGTCGTCTACATACACTGAGTGGGAACAATACGTAATTATTGAAGCTAACTTAAAAACTACGCAAGCACAGTTAATAAAAAATGGGACCACCTCTGAACCATGACCTACCAAACAAAAAAGAATCATCAAAATCGATTCATAATTGGCGGAGTAATCACGTAGCATACATACAAAAAATAAAAAAACATCCAGACGAATTGAGAAGCTCTTCCTTTTTGAAGAAGTCGGTTAAAAATTAACTTAGATTACTTGAGTTTAAAGTTGATATTACATATTTCTATGTATTTATCTCGTATCGCTGTTAGAATTTTAACGAATCTGTCTTTTGTACTTGATAGTCACAATCTGTGATCGATTATCTTTTTAATAGCGTGTTGTTACGGAAGCTGCATTACCATTGCAAATGATGGTCGTTATGCCTTTGTTTCTGCTCAATCTTGTCACAAATCTTGGACCGTGTAATCGGAAACCTTTTTATTTTCTTAGCAATCGCGTTTTTCCTGTATACAGAGCCATGATGCGGTCGATAATGATGTTCTCTCTATAAGTAGGTAACCTATTCCATCGTGACTTCCCAGGTTATGTCTATGGGAACTCAAACTCAAAGCATTTATTTTAATTAAACCATTTACAGGCACTTTTGAATTGTCAAGGAGTCGGTCAGTCAGAAATATGAAGCTAGTTGCCCGTTCCAAAGCGTAGTAGGTACCTTTGGAGAAGAACGGGCAAGAAACTCCATGGACACTCTTTTAAATTATTATTTTTTTTACAACATATTGGTTACATCATCCATGAAAATGAAGACTCAGGATAGGAGTTGCTTGTTTGCTTGCTACGCAAAGAGCTTTAGGGTGTAGGATGAATATCTATCAAATAATAATCCTCCCGATCGAATTTCACAGAAGCCAATCTCAACGGAAATAAGCCAGGTACGCAGGAGAAATTGTAGTGCACACACAAGCGTGTGCGCGAACACAGGTGCACTCTCTTTTCCTTTACTCTCATTGTCCAATGGGACGGAATCCGAGACGACCGGGCAGAGAACAGGTGCAGGAATAACGTGCCTTTCCTAACAACCTAGTAATAACGACCGGAATCCAAGCCAGAGCCCACACCCACTCAGCAGTCCACTAGATCAGAAGGGCAGCAAACCCACCATAATATAGTTCTGTACTAACGCCGAGGTCGGTGTCGGTGCTGGTCTTCCGATGATGGATAGAGGTTGATGGTCGAAACACTCTATAGAAAGTATCCTAAATGTGACCTTATTTGTATTTGTTCTAGGTTCCTATTTAAATAGCCCCTACAAGTGAGTACGGATTGCGGATGTCACCCATGAAACTGAACGCGATCAGCACTTCTAAACCACGTTCGAGAGCTGTCAATTTTGACACTGACAGTTCTTGAACGTGGTTTAGTTGTGCTGAACACGTTTAGTTACCTCCTTAGCGATAGTAAATACGTCTTGGCAGTCTTTTTCCGCACAACTGATGGGTCAACTTATGCTGGCCATCATAAACGATGAACAGGTGTCACATGACGTCAGAGTTGCAGTAGTTATTGTACTGCATGAACAATGATGATGGATTATAATTATAATAAATAACAGGAAACCATTGTTATGTGGACAGTGTTTACTTAAATAATATGTTTGTAACTTTGAAGTGAGGCACGTGGAGACAAGATGGGGCGTGACATTGGATACAATGTTTGCATCTGCATAAGGTGTTTCTTTAATTTGGGTTCCATACTCAATGGGGGTTTAGAGGTATGAGAAACAGGGTGTAAAGTTCTTTCATCCTCCATTGAAAAGAGAGGATTGATCTGTTTGACAGTTTTCTATGGAGATTCGTAAAATGGTCCACCTAATGACAGCTGGGATTCAGGAAATGAATTGCTTTTAGAGGAATTACTAATGTGGCCGTTTTAGGCCTCCAGGTCGTAGTACGAATTGCCAGTTGGTGACATTTTACGATGATTCATAATATTTTCCTATTGTGATTCTGCTAAAGTGACTGTTTTAAGCTCCCTGGTCATATTTTTATTTGTTAGAATTTAAAAACAAAGGTCGCCTAATTTTGATAATAATATTTAGGTACAAGATTACCGCGTTTGGTAAGTTCACTTATTATAATGAAACTGAAAGTCGGCTTACAAAATATTACAATTTCTAGTTTAGCCTTCGGCTAAAAGGCTGTGCTAAATATTTAATACAAGAAAGGCTACCATTACGCAGAAAACAGACGTCACAAACTAGAATACAGGGTTAGTAAACAGTCGGCTCATTTTTTGAAATCTTTTGTGTTTGTTATCCGTTGTAGCTTGTTTATTTCCCTAAAGAACATTTTAGAAATGGGCGAGGCTTCGTAGGCGTAAATTTTTCTATAATGTTTAAATCCTATAAAATCAATCTGCATAGCCTTTTCCTAACTATGTTGGGGTCTGCGTCCAGTCTAACGGGATGCAGCGCTGAATACCAGTATTTTACATGAAGCGAATGTCTTTCTCTCTCCTCCTCTATTCAGATAGAGGAAGAGAGAGAGAGACATTCGCTTTGATTGAATTGAATTGAATTGGATTGTGCCTCCACAACCCAGTAACTGGGTAATACGATACCCCTTGGTAAGACTGGTTGTCAGACTTTCGGGCTTCTGACGACCCGTAACGACTGTCAAAGATCTATGAATGACAGCCGGGACCAACGGATTAACGTGCTTTCCGAAGCACGGAGGAGTCTCGGTATGTAAAGATGGATCCACGGACAACCCCGGCAAGAGTAGCTTAACCTGATGGATCGACCCGTGTGGCTGTTATTACTTAGCCACGAGCCCCTCAACCCTTCCTACTATATTATGAACGCGAAAGTTTGTGAGGATGGATGGATGGATGGATGGATGTTTGTTACTCTTTCACGCAAAAACTACTGAACCGATTTGGATGAAATTTGGCATACAGATAGTTTATAACCTGGATTAACACATAGGATACTTTTTATCCTGATATTACCACGGAATCGAGACATATAAAATAAATAAATCCAAGGACGTTCATAGAATCTGAAAAACCTCGACTTGCCCTAATAACATTATAATTCCCAAGAACAAAGGTAAGCCTACAAATAAAAAATAAATTAAAAAAAAACAGTCAATGAACTCGAACGGCACGATCCGGAAATTGAAGTCAGAATCGCAAACTCTGCGGTAGACTAGTTTTCTATAGTTTTACACAGAACGTAAGACAGTGTGACTCCTGTGTGAAAGCCTGTCGTTATTTATCGAGCACAATTTCAGTCTCTAGCTATTTATTGCTCAGAGATTTTCTCGCTGAAAAATAAATTCACAACACTACGTTAAATCTATGTTTATAGGAATGAGGAAAATGTCGTGAGGAAAGTTTTCAGTATGAATGTGGATGGCTATGTTACAGTTAAAACCAGTTTTTAGAAAGAACGCCTTTTCCCTAGTTAGAACTAGTACTTATTTACTAAATGCCTTTGTTAAAACTAGAATTAACTAATGCTCAAAATTGAATATCAGTTAAAACTACTTAGTTCTTACTAGATAAAACGCGTTTTTCCGAAGCGAGTCAGTTAAAACTGTTCCAACAGTTCATCGTACCTTATTCTGATTAGTCGTTTCAAAGGGATGATCAGGGTTTCTCACAAGATTGGAACGAAATATGGAATGCTCGACAAGTTATATTGCAGTTAGTTTTAACAAAGGTATTTAGTAAAAACTAGTTTTAACTAGGGAAAACGAGTTCTAACGAAAAACGAGTTTTAACTGTAACAGCTATAAGACTATGGAACTAGGGAAAGACTAAAGAAACGATGGATCGTCTGTGTGAAAGATTACATGGCTAGAAAGAAGGTGACTACCGAGATGACGACTAATATAGAAGTATGGAAGACCAGCTTCCGCCCGCTGCTTCGCCCGCGTTATACGTCGATAAAAAGTTGCCTATGTCCTTCCCCGAGATACCATCTATAGCTAGCCATACACGCACAGATGTGCCCGGCAGATGAGACCTGAATCTGATCCGTTCGTTTTGCGCACGGGCAGCGGGCAGGCGACAGGCCGACACATCCATGCCTTTTTTCTCCATAGACACACAGATTTACCCGTCAGGTACCCGTTCAGGTCTCATCTGCCGGGCACATCTGTGCGTGTATGGCTAGCTTATCTCCTTGCCAAAAATTGAAATCCATTCAGTGGTTTAGGCGTGAAAAGGTAACATACAGACAGACAGAAAGAATTACTTTCGAATTTATAAATACTAATATAATTAGGATAAAAGCATGAGAATGAGAATGATTTGGAATACAAGAAAGATTCAATACATCCTAATGAATCTTTCTTGTATTCCAAAGATTGACAATGTAAGTTAGTACGATGGCGGGAAAGTCCGAAAGGGATACCGGGACCTTGGCAACAGGCAACTGAAGGAACACGGTTGGGTTTTAGTCAGTAAAAGTCTGACACGCCCTTCCGCTCCGCCCAGAGCGGGAGAAGTAATTTGATGATTAACCAGTAACCACCCTCAAAAAAAAAAAAAGGTTAGCACGATCATAATGCCACGAAACCATTCTTCGTTTTGTTTAAACACAAAGGTATTAAACCTTTGTGTTAAAATACCTATTAATATTAATTACTTAACTTAAAATGACAAAACTACAAAAGAAAATCTCATTTCGTCACGTCTCAAGATAAACACAAAACATTATATACAGTCCTAAGTACTCTGCTCTAATATATTACAAAAATTATTCTAGACTCGGTCACAGTATAATAAAGTAACAGTACTATGTCTCGACAGTGACCTTGAAATAATACCTACGGCCGCTCGGTAGATAAACCTTTCACATCCGTGCGTAACTGCCGTGCACTCGAGACTGTTGCGTACTGGTATCCACAGAGATTTCGAAGCGCGTCGTTTCGGCCGTTTTCTCGCAAGACATAATACTGTTACTTATTCATACTGTGACTCAGTTATTGTTATTTGCAAATAAATTTTCCCGCTATCTCAAAACCGACGCAAAAAACAGTTCAAATAATATCCATTGTGCGTCGACTATAAACCGTCTAATGCTTACTTAAAACAAAACACGCAAAGAAAATCTAAGAGCATTATGAGCTATCAGCGAAAGTTACGTCAGTAGCTCATTTGAGTGTGAAGGAATGATAACCAGAATCAGAGATGCTCAACCTTTTTTACGCAAGCCGCATTATGTTGTCTGTACTGCTTGCCCTTTATGCCTTTGCGAATTAAGACCTTTTTATGTATGAACTCGCTGCGCCCCGCAGTTTCACCCGCGTAAGTCTCGACCCCGTGGAAATATCGGGATAAAAAGTATCCTATGTGTTAATCCAGGTTATAAACTATCTGTTTGCCAAATTTCACCCAAATCCATTCAGCCGTATTTACGTGAAAGAGTAACAAACATCCATCCATCCATCCATCCATCCATCCATCCATACTTACAAACTTTCGCGTTTATAACATTAGTTAGATTACATAGGGTTGGTTATACATCGTGTAACGCAAAGGGTATATGCATAGGTATCAAGTGCACGGCGTCTTTTGAATAAGATTACAAACTATACGGCAAGGGTTTTTAAATCCTATAACTACATGTTAGGATCATTATAATTAAAGCAATCGATCGCGCGTTTCCGCATTGCCGGCTCGTTTCATCCCGTCGATTTAACTTAATATTGGCAAGTGATGTGAAAAAATAATGACCGGCGTAGTGCGGTGACACGTTTGTTATGATTTGAATTCATGAAAATTTGCATAGAGATTCTTCACCCCTTTTACATATATCTGTGGCCCTAGTGAAAAAGGATCTAAGTCCAAAAATGCAACTTCACAGGAGACGCAAAAAACACTCCGCGCACTTCAAATTGCGTGTTTGCCTCGTGTGACATTTAAACCACTTCCAATTGAAATACATGTGATGTTTTTTATAGGTAAACAATTTATGCTCTTTATTATTATGGAGTTATTTTTTATGTAAAGTAATTCGTTTTTAAGATAGTGACTTATACTAACCACAAAATGAATTCCTTGAGGGTGTAAAATAAATTATACCCCTTCTCCCATATGTTAAATGTTAATTCACACAAGTGAAAATGGATACGCATTTGGAATGATTATGTTCATACTAATCCCAATAGAGTTTCTTTGATTTTTTTCCTTTATGGTGGTGAAAACGGATTTATGTCTAATAATATCACATTACTCACTAAATCATTTTTAAGAACCAGGTGTTGTTGTATTGATAAACACCAACCAAATTAAAACGTGGGTAATTTATGTTAATTTAGATTAAAAAACACAAAATGCATTTTTTTTTTTCGTTTAAAAGAATACTTGAAACCGACTTTTGAATTTTTTTTGGTGTCAGTTGGACCCTTTTACACAAGGTAACTTCTTTATTTTTAGAGATAGCTTAGATCCGTTTACACCGAACGATAGAGCATTTTTTTCTGATCACTTCTGTATACTTAACTCATTTTCCACAAAATCGAACTTATACCCCTTTTCACTAGGGCCACAGATATATACCCTTTCCGTTAAACATTGTATATGTCACCGAAAGATTGTGAGAACCCTTAGTTTATAATCTACCGGTATTATTTCTGTTAGAATAAAAACTAGAAAAAATTGTGAACTGGGTGAAATGAGTTAGGTTAGGTTAGAACCGTGACAAAAAGCGCGCGAGCCGAGCGAGCGAAGCGAGCGGTGCCGCTGCAGCTACCGGCGAGTGCTACTTCCAAGTTGCTCGCAGCTAACAGGCAATTTAGAATTAGCGCAAGGTGCGTTACGTTAATATGTCGCAAGCAAGTTTGATACCACTTCATAATTTTGTCGGTTTCCCATGGATAGATTACAAACTTTCGAAAAATAATGCGTTAAGTTGTACTAAATGTTTTGTTACAATTTCTTTTGATAGTTTGTAATCTACTAGCTTTATTAGGTTTTTATTAGGTTATTATATACTTAACCTTCCTCGAGAACCACTCTATCCATTGGTGAAAACAGAATTAAAATCGGTGCAGTAGTTTTTGAGTTTATCGCGAACAGACAAACAGACAGACGCGGCGGAGGACTTTGTTTTATAATATGTAGTAATAACGATAATAATAACGATACATTATAAACTAACGAAGTTCATAATTATACGGTGACATAATTATATACAACTTTAAGGCAATATTAAAGTTGTTAGGTTTGGTTTTCACCGTCAAACTGTGAGATAGATTTAATTGGTTCATTCTCATCCCTATATTTCATCTGGGAAAATAATCTTTAATGTTAATAAACTACAGGAACTGAATCTAACTTGTATTTCATACACTTTTCGAAGAATGGGAAACTCGCTGGAAGTTATTCAAGACTTTTAATTTAGTTTTACTTTCAAAGATTTTCTTTTTAAGAAAAGTTGGAGCAAGACCTGCAACAGAAGGTCATAATATGATGAAAAAAAGTCGCCAGATGTCGCCGGACATCCGATTGGAACGAAGTACCTTTTGCTGTATAACTATTACTGGACCCTTATTCTTAAAAATAATGTAACCTTATTTACTCCATAGACCATCATCAGCTATCTACCAGTTAAAATCGGTCCAGCCGTTTCGAAGATTAGCCGGTTCAAACAGACAGACAGACAAATATATAAAAAAAAAAAATTGTTATAAGTAACGTATAGACCATTCATAAAATTCATTTAGTAAAAAGCTGTTATTTATTTATTTGTAAAGGTATAACTTGTACTAGATGGCTTTGTATTAAAAAACAAAATCAAAAATTTTGACACTTGAAATGGACTTTTTCGGCCATAACGCTTTTTCTTTACCTGACGATTTCTACCGTAAGGCGCATCTTCGTTCCAAAAAAGAAGAAAAGACTGCTGCGCCGCGGGTACCGAAGTCTGATTCAAAAAACCGCAGTTTGAGTATAACCGACCTTTTTTTTTTTTTTTGAGGGTGGGAAATCATCCAATGACTTCTCCCGCTCTGGGTGGAGCGGAAGGGCGTGTCAGACTTTTACTGACTAAAACCCACCCGTGTTCCTTCAGTTGCCTGTTGCCAAGGTCCCGGTATCCCTTTCGGACTAACCCGCAACCCTGGCAGGAGTATAACCGACCTAAGCTATAAGTCAGTACGACCTACCTTTCTAGTGATAAATCCAGGCGACTCGATACGATCTACCCGTGGTTGTAAATCAACCAACTTGGTGCACCAATCCAACAGCTGACGATTTAATTTCCTGAAACTATCGTAAGGGAATTTATGGTTTCGTTCGTTCTACAATATTTCGATTTTCTGTAAAAACCAGGGTTTTGTTAACAGATGTGAAATTGGATGGTAACCATTGCTGAGCTATTGGAAAAGGTTCTTTGCAGACTATCGACCGCAAGCAAAAACATTCTTCTTGACTGTACCTACCATATTTCCAAAATACATGTATTTAAACAAACTTCAAATAATTTTCATTTTGATTTCCTAAAAATATTATTGAACTCTCAAGTCACTCAGCTAACCGAATAGAAAAAAAAATTTAGCCTAGTTCATAGGCTTCATTTTCAAAAATATTTTGCCTAGTTCATAGGTTCAAGCCTAGTTCAGGTTCATAGCCTGTTACAATGTATAGTAAATGTCCCATCCCAAATACCTCCCTGTATTTCAGTCTAGACTAGAAATAAGACCGTTTCGAATCATTACCTTTCACTTCGCCGCACTGAGACAAAACGATTTACTTTCTAGGTGGATAAAGGGATTTCTGAGCGCTAAGCGAAGCAAGGTTCTATTTATCTATCTATACGTGTCTATAGTTAGTTATACTCTTTATTTATGAGGCTTTGAAAGCTCTAAATCGACCTGTGGAAGAATTAAATCGAAGAGGGGAACCTAACTTTTCTGGCAAAGCCCTCTTGAAAAGATTTTTGGTATCGGACCGTAGTTAATTGTCAAAATCGATGACACGTATTTTCTCCCGGTTACGGTTGAAAATCTTTAGTACGAATATCACCAATTAAACTGAACGCGATCACGCATCCATACTAATATTATAAATTCGAAAGTAACTATGTCTATCTGTCTGTATGTTACCTTTTCACGGCTGAACCACAAAACGGATTTCGATAAAATTTGGCAAGGAGATAGATGGCAACCCCGGGAAGGACATAGGCTACTTTTTATCGACATACCACGCGGGCGAAGCCGCGGGCGGAAGCTAGTCATCTATAAGTTGACAGTGTCATCATTTTTGTGAAATATTGACACTGACAGTGACAGCTCCTGAACGCGGATGTACTGATCGCGTTCAGTTTCATTGGTTAAATTCGCACTTACTGTTGTCCAAACACATGAAGTCATCACAAATATATTTGATTGGCATTTGTTATTGCGGTCAGCCAATCACAGTAGTTACCTGAGTTTGATAGTGTTAGTTAATGTTAGTGTCCTTTCAGAAACCGGGTGTCAAATTTTAAAAGCACGTTGCTTTAAAGCATAGTGTGTGTAATATGTACGCAAAACTTTTGCGTACATATTTCCCTGACTTGAACTTTTTTGTGTTTGTGTCTATTCTTTGCGTATGTTTTACCGCAATTGAACGCGTTTTCTTTCTTTTATAAAGTCAAAATCTATGTCAGATTTACGTCTACGTAAAGGTCTAAACGACCGCGCGTAGAGAACACAGCTGTGTCACTGAATAAAATAATATCACCGTCCACCAGTGTCGCAATACGTCTTAGTCTAAACTTAGCTTGTCCACACCTTCGCAAAGTGGTTTTCGAGGCACTATTATTTTATTCTGCGGCCATGGGGTGGAGGTGGACTATTGTTAGCTAAGAGTGCACGCAATGTAACACATTTGAAACACGTAATTTTTGAACTTCTCGAGGGAAATATGTTACCACCTTGAAAACGGTCATGTGTTTTATTAAAATGTTGCCTGCATTGTATTTCGTTGTCTGATACCTATATGTATTATGTACTTTTATCTAAGATATGATAGTTGGACTGTTGTAAGACGATATGGGTAGAAAGGGAGTGACTATCGAGATGACGGCTAATGCCGTGATCCGATGACGGTGCGCCATATTGCGGAAAAACACAGGCGAGCCCGCACGGCGCACCATGGGAGTGTACGTGCGGGGTATCGCAGACATCGGAAGTTCCTCGGTGCGCGGTGCGTGGCGGTCTGTGGTCGTCTACCGTGCGTGTCCGTCCGCAAAATCGCGGCTCGTCGGATCTCGGCATTATAGAGAAGGGTGGAAGAAAAAGATTTGTAGCGCCGACCCCAAATAAATTGGGATAGTGCAGGAGAATAATGATGTGAAAAGTATGAATAATTATATGATTTTCTAAAACAGGCTGGTGTTAACTTAAAAATAATAACTAACTTCAAAAGTTACTAAGTAATTTGCACAAAACCACACATAAACTTACCATACCATACCATAACTTAGGTAAATTTACTTAATTTTCTTTTTTTCTTTTTCAGGTAAGTCGAGTGAAAGTTTTCTACATTATTGTTCATTATTTGTACCATTTACTGCACTGCGACTACAACCGTAAGTAGCTAGTCATTCGATTTTTTTACCGAAATGAAACCTACCGGTCATTAAAAATGAACTGAAATTGTTTATTCTGTAAATGGGATATCGGAATCACTTTTACCTGGTTCGTAAATCATCATTATCTACAGCCCGACTTCACTTCACTTCAGAAAAAAGAGGCATGCCCAGCAGTGGTGCTCCCCACGCTCTTGCCTCATCCTGCACCCTAATTGGGTAGCACACGACAAATCACAATCTGAATCATTTTGAAGAATATTTTTAATCCATTGCACCATATGTTCGAAAAATTTGTCCGCTCAACAACGTAAATAACGCAATAAATGTTGTTGAACTGTCAAAATGGAACAGATTGTCATTGGTCGCAATTAGGTAGCAGGTTCTACTCGCAATGGCAACAATAAATCGTTTTAATTTTGACTACAACAAATCCATGGTAAAATACAATAGACGCTGATATATTTAGTAACCGTGTTACCACACCGAGCGCTGGACGCAGAGTCGCTGCGTCCAGCGCTCGGTGTGGTAACACGTCGCGTTCTGGTTTGCAATTGGTCAATCGTCATCCTGAAGATGTCTCGTTGAGAGGGGAAACACGTGTCGATTTCTTACAGGGTTTTTATGACACTTGAAGAATAGTCAAGCGGAATAGGTTACTAAATATATCAGCGTCTATTGTATTTTATAATGGATTTCCGCAAAGTCACGCTTGAATCAATTAACTATCTTAAATTCCATGGTATAACATATTTGTATGTTAGACAACTGCATCGATCCAACATAATATTTTGTTTGTCATCAATGTAGTTACACAATCATTTAAATCATTAAGCAATTTAAATATTTATCCATAATTTAATAAGGTTGCATTCACGTTCAAACCTGCCCCACGTTGTTGATTCACTAGGTATACGTAATCCTTTGAAAAACTACGTTTTATTTTATGTAGCTGTTAACATAATATTAAACCCAACCTCCCAAGAAACAAGATCGAAAATCCTTTGTCAGAGATAGATTTCAATGTATTTTCTGTTATTCTATTTGGATCTTATACCCCTTCTCCCTTGGGTCTGTACAACATCTGTCATCTTATATAATCGATAGTTTTACCCCGTTTTGCCGTGATATGAAAGAGTTTTCAGCTCTTGGTAGGTATAACATTAAGGTGCTGACAACAGGCAAACGGTAAAAGTAGGATTGAACTAAACAAAAAAAAAATCTAATCTATACATATAGTTTGTAGTAGCGGAAAAAATATAATTATGATAATCTTGAACATATTTCTTAGAACTTGGTTGTAACCAAAACACGTTTTGAAAAAAATCTCGGTACAAATGAACAGTAAACTAACCTTGAGTTCTATAATCCAAAATATCTGTATTAAATATCAACGTACCTACTTTGGTATTTTAATTAATTACAAGAATTGGAATGCAGAACTTGATTGTTTTTAATTTTCGATTATCCAACTCATTTTTGAATAAATCGATAATTGCTTCATAGTTTGCAATAAATTACAAGCATTATGTCATCGCCCTTCTCCTTCATTTCTATGCAATCCGACAGTGACCGCGGTCGCGGTTTGTCTGTTTTCAGCGTTTTAAATGAAAATTTTAATGAAAAGGCAACATTTTCTAACAAAAACTTTTCTGTATTCGTTGGTTTAAATAGTATAAAAACAATGATTACAATGATAAAAATACTCGATAATACGTACATCGTTTAAATAAATGCTTTACTGATGATTCGTCATGAACTGTACTTGACATCGCTCCGATTTCAAGTAGTACTTACATATTTTTATTGTACACTTATTAATTAACAACAAACTACCAAGTTAGTAACTGTAATTGCTTGCAGTAATTGATTTCATTTCAAGCTCCGATTTATTCTAATCCTACAATCAGAAATGAGATTTATTTCAGGTAAGGTAGGATTCAAGTTTCATTGGAGCAGGTTTAGTCTTAGCCTCGAGAGTTGTATAACAACTAGCTCAATCTGTTGGTAGTTTTTCTACATTAAATTGTATTCTGTTAGCAATTCATCTTGAAAACTATATTTTTTTAAACTCAATTCTTCTGTAGTGGACTCTAAGCAGTAAAGAGAGAAAGAAAGAAAATAATTAAACAAAATTAAATATAATAGTAAATTAAAAAGAAAATTAATTTAATTAATATCTATCGAAGCGATATCAGCAATACAACAACATAGGTACCTAGTTTAAGTTCACGTTTGTGCATAGTCGAAGAATATAAAGGCTAAGCATCTTTAAGTCGATTTACTTGCACCATGCATGACACTATTGTTATTTCCCCAACTACTGGAAACATTTTGAATGTAAATAAAGAGCTAGTTTGACAATTGCTTCGCCTTTTTGCCCTTCGAGTACACGTTAAGTCCATGCAAATTACAGTTTTGGAACGAAGTTCTTTAACGCACAGTTGGTCTTGCTATACCATTGTCTTATACTCTGCACACTTGGCGAATGAGAGCTAGACCGACACTTTTGCTTTAGTGTTTTTTGTGAGTTTAAATCGTAGGTATGTAATAACAAAATGTTAATTTTTATTAAAAAAAAAATATTCCTTCGTTTTGTTTTCTTTTAGCTCTCAAACGTTGTTAATTTATTTAACAGTGCCTGTTATTTTAAATACATAATGTACAGCGAAAGGAACTTCATTCTAACCGGTTATCTAATTGCATAAAACATTTTCCTAAACAATTAAGACTAATCCGTTTCATTTTGACAGTTCTATTGAACTGTCAAAATGAAACAGATTAGTCTATGCAATGAATGTTATTACATTCATTGCGTTATTTACGCTGTTGAACAGATTTTTTTACGAACTTATACAGCTATGAATTGGCAATCTGTTTCAAAACGATTCAGATTGTATTTGATCGTGTATTACGCAATTAGGGTGTCCTACGACACCTCTTCACTTTTTACATTTTGTATGCTTAAAGAACGGTTAAAATAACTCAACAGTTAACGTTCTTAATAACAATTTAAAGAGTTTAATAATATAATATCTTAATTGATTTAATACTCAAAGCCTTTGATAAAGTGACATTATTGAGTCATTATCACAATATTATCTTAACTATCATAATACTTTATCTTTGTTTACATAAAATGCATTAAAAGTCTTGTAAAATACTTAGTAGATTTCAATTTAAAATTAAATATTTAGGCATTACATTTTTTTTTCATTGCGTGTCTAAGGCCCCTGGCGCTTATATCATCAAGAGGACTAATTATGTGGACGTTTTATGATATTTTTAATAAATTATAACGTCACTTGTGACAAAAGTACAAAGATTTCAAATTCAATACTAGATTTCTTCTCATATGGTGCTGAATTTCGGAGTTTTAGTAATATCGATAATCTAGTGCAATCTATGTCTATTTTACGAGAGCTAATCCATACTTCCATACGAATTTTATAAATTCGAAAGTAACTCTGTCTGTCTGTCTCTATGTTACCTTGAAAATTGGCAAGGAGATAGATGGCATCCTGGAGAAGGACATGGGTTAATTTTTATCGTCATACCACGGGAAGCCGCGGGCGGAAGCTAGTTTCCCATAAATGCGAATTGGTCTTATGATATAATTTTGACTTAATTCTATTTAGCAAACGAATACCTAGTCAAGTATTTTGCTGAAATTAGCCCAATGTTTAACACACGCGTTCGCTTACAACATTCAGCAAAATAAGTAGTTGAAATCCAATACAAAAATAAACATCTTAAGAAAGAACAACATAGCCCAAAGCCTAAAAATAACTAAAACAAACGAACAAACAATTGGCATAGTATAACAAAGAAGATACAGCTGAGAGTGGCACTAGAAGAACTCGGCGCAGGAGCAACATAATACTTAGAGTAGAGCATCCCCCAGAATGTGGTCCGCTGTACGTGGGGGTTGAACCGCGGCTCTTCAACGTAGATACGGCTGTTGTTGATGGTGGGACCACCGTTCCCACCGTAGTAGAGGTAGTTGGTGGTGTCTTTGGTGATAGGGGCCCATGCTGCGGTTCTGGTGATGTTGAGGGTTCCGTTGGTCCTGAAAGGTGTAGAGAATGGATATATAAGTAGAGGTATAAAGTTTCGAAAAGTTCGTGAATAGTTTCACTTAACCATAATGTATTGCATGATAATTTGATGTAGGTACCTACTGTATTTTAACCATGTTCCGAACTTTAAATATGAATTTTGTATGCCTCAATGGCGGGACCTAGCAGACTTACCTGTTACTAACACAACATCTTATGAACCTATGATCCACAATAAATGATTTGATTTGAGTTTTTTTTTTAATTATGATTGTTTATTTTTTATTTTTTGTCATATTGGACCTTTAAATTGAGAGACGCTTTTGACTTGTCTTGTATAACTTAGCGCTCATTACAGCTTTGGTGCATCGCATTTCCATACAATGAAAAAAGCGCGATGTGGCGGCCCGTCGTGTGATTGTTTATACAAGATGTTCGAAAGTGAAGTAGGGGGAATTTTTGCGTTGCGGTTTGCGGTACAGCCCGCCGAAATATGCATCAGCCTTACCGAATAAGTACCAATTACTTTCAAGTATATGAACAATAAAAACTTACCAGTTATACGCGAATGCGCTGAACCGCCCTACGAGTGATTTGCTGACAGCTTCATCTTCAGTACGTAAATCATCATCAAACATATAGTTCAAGAAGGCTCCGTGTGATGCTCCACTCAAAGGAATCTGGTTGTGAATCCATCGAGAGTTCTTAGTGCCCAAATACGCAAACTCCAACAATCTAACCTCACTCTTCGATGTCAAGGCTCTTTCTTTAGCTGTTTTGATAGCCGAGAGGAGCACAAGAGTGTCTCCTTGAAATTCTAAGAAGTCTTCAATGAGCGCCATGTTGATCGAACCATTGCCGAAGTAGAAATCACGGATGCTTGCTGCCACAGCTGTCTTATTATTACCAGGTTTCAAATCGACCGGAAGAAAACTTGTAAAGTTTGTTTGCATGAAGGTCAGCCAATTTCCAAAGTCTGCCTCGTCTGCCCTCATTGTGCCTTCCCTGTTGGTATATCCGTATATGACCGGAATTTGAGCGTATTTTCCTGATCTTAGAGCATCGATAGGAGCTTCACTCAGAACTGTGTCATTTGGGTTTAGTTTAGGTTTCTCGAGGCATGGTGCGAATAGTGGTGTATTGTTGACAAACTTGAATTCATTCAACACAGTATTCAAAACGTTAATGTCAGTTTCCACTAGATGTCCTGCTAGTTTTTCTGGATTCTTGCCTTCGTACCCAAGTTTATCTCCCAATCGTTCTGCGTACCCGATAGGATCGTAGGCTACGGCCCACGGAGCTAAGCTAGAACCACTTAGAACTATAGCTTTATGGGCTAAGTTTTCTATTTGCGGTGAAAGAGTTAGCAAATCGACCATTGCTGCCCCTGATGCGTGACCCATTAGAACAACGTTGTTGCGATCGCCTCCAAATTTGGCAATATTCTCTTTGATCCATCTCAGTCCTTGGATGACGTCTTTCAAGCCAGCATTGCCTGGTGCGTCATGAACGCCCAAGCACAGGAATCCGAAAATGGAGAGTCGGAAATTTATTGATACGAAAACAACATTTTGTTCCATCAACCTTCGGGCGGATAGGACTTGAGTATTGGAGTTGGTGTATTCATCTGCATTGAGCCACACCACGACTGGTTTTGGGATGGTGCTGTTTTTGGTGAAGATGCTCAGTGTGAGGCAGTTCTCGACGCCGACGAGTCCCCGTGCTGTGGGCTGGGCGCAGAAGATGTTGTTATCAACGGCACTGAGTACTTCGTAGCGAGAAGGTGGAATCGGCGCCTGGAAAATATTTCAAGCACAATTTAAACTTTGAAAAAGATAAGGCTAAGGCGTGAGCGTAATTTTATCATAAGGAACGCAAACATCTTTCCTATAGAGACGATAAAATATGGCCCTTCCGTTGTAGAAGTTTTATCAATTTCTTAGTGGCTATTTTTTAATTTAAGTTATGTAGTAAACAAACAAAATAGGAAAACATTTTGACGGATATTACCCGTGATTGCCAGTTGTTAAGAATTGCCTCTATTAAGTAAACTACAAGATCGATTTTCATTCAAATGAATTGTTTGTAAATTCTACCTCGCGTTATATGGTATTGTGTTTGAGTTTTCCGTACAACCTACTCTCCTGTAACTGTTATAATAATATTCATGGGAAAAAAAATGAATTGTTCTTCTCGTGTCGATGATTCCATTAAATATTTCATAATATTATTATTAACTAGCACTTTGCCAGCGACTTCTTCCGCCCTGTATTCCCCACCCTTGGGAATTTAGAAAAATCCATCCATTTTGATGAGTCGTGATTCAGGACTCAGATCTTTTTAATGTATTAAATTGATTTCTCGGACAGAACTTAGCCTCAATAATAGCATTAGCAGTAGTTCATAGGTTGTACCGGGAGACCCCTCTGCCCTCCGCTAGCTCGCTTAGTGAGGGCCTCACCGGACAACGTTGAATAATGAGGTAAACACAGTAGACGATAGGAGGAACGGTTAATTACTGCTTACTTATTAACACGACACACATGATTATATAAATATAGTAATATTATCACAGTATTTAGAAGAATGATGGTTATATAAAAATATATTGTGGCGAAGTCCTTCTCATCCATACTCATCCTATCATTTATTACTGGCAATCCTTTATGGCTGGCCACATCATCATTCCATTTTCAATTTGAATTCAGAACGCCACAAACTCCCGTGCAGTCATTTTCCAGTCTGCTGGACACTTCATCTTTGGACTTGACCGAGCGTGTTACTGTCTGTAACAATAACACGCTCGGTCAAGTCCAAAGGATGAGTATGGATGAGAAGGACTTCGTCACAAGGTCTTTCATAGTGCGGACTGCAGGTACTGATTTTGCACAATATTAATTGCAAAACCTGATGATAAAAATAAATGACTGTGTAAGTACATAATGACAACATTACATTGACTAGTACAGAAATGATTTATTATCTATTGGACCGTTTGATTAACCGATTTATCTGTCGTGAACTCTTGAGTTATTGATTAAATACCTATCAGATAAAAATATTGTCATTGATAACTGAAGTAAAGTCAGTTAATTTATTTATTTATTTACATAACACCACGCCTTGTTTCCCTGAAAGATAGAGCAGAATATAATGCACCCACATTTCGCTAGTTATGTTTGAGTTTCATGTAATTATAGGGCGAGCCTATTGCCATCAACCGGGCACAAAAAACTTTGCTCGACTTGGGAATCGAACTCGGGGGCTAAAACGGCCACATTAGCAATTACTCTAAAAGCAATTAATTTCCTGAATTTCCAGCTGTCTCTAAATTCGACACAAAAGAAATTCATAATGTGTGGACTATTTACGAATCTCCATTGAAAACTGTAAAACAGATTAATTATTTCGTAATACCTATGAATTGCACGCAGATTATTATTATGAATTGTCAGTTTGTGATATTTTTACGATGATTCATTATATTTTCCTATTAATATTCTGCCAAAGTGGCTGTTTTAAGCCCCCTGAGGACCTCGTGCTCAGCAATAGCCCTTGTGCCCACTAAACCAACGTTATTCTTTATTTATTTATTTTGATTAATAATATATTTGGTTCGTTTAACCAAACAGTGATTCATTTCAGTTCTGGTACTGACTCAATTTCGCACAAATATTCCTACTGACATGATTGTAAACTGTGGTTTGATTCATGTTTTTCCACAAAAGCCCCTATAACATGAACATAGTTTATAAATTATCGTTATGTTTTTCATTCTCTCTCATATCAAAAATAACAGATCATTAACCATCTACCTACCTATTAATTGCAGTAGTATCATAATTGATAATGCATTTGATTGCGTCGTTAATGGAAGAACTGTCTGATAAAATAATACCTACCTCATTAGTTTATCTACGTGATTTTTCATTACATTCAGACGATTTGTCTTGATGGGGGAATCGATTTAGACAAAGTCAGATTGTATAGTGTCTAACATAAAGACTCACTCAACGTTTCATAGATCTTGGTTCTGCTTAAAGACTCAACCTCAACCAACTGCGTTATGATTAAAGGCTCAACCATTCATAGATCTTGGTTCGGGGAGTTTGTTGCGTCACTTCTTCTTCCCAGCTAAAGCACTAGGAAGTGGTGAAGGGTGGGCGTTTTTGGGGGACTGTCTTATGTGATTTTGACGTTTGAAAAGTGCTGATTCTCAGCCTAGTTTGAATAAATGAATTTTGATTTTGCTATTTCTTCCTTTAAAAGACTAGTGACCAACCTCATAATAGAATAACACACTTTTAATCACAATCCGAGGGTTTTGAGAGAAATTCCTTATGCATTACTTCATAGGTTCGAAAAATTCATCTGATGAACAACGTAAATACCACAATGAACGTAGCTGTACTGTCAAAATGAAATGTATTGTGATCAATTGACATTGTATGTGTATTACTCCGCAGGTCTAAATGAATCTCTCCAAATCTCTTCCCGTCTTCTTCAATAACTACTGGTTCGATATTTATCAATCAGATTGAGGCACCGTAATTTGATTGAACGCTCGCCCCGTGTTTTGCGCTGGATTCGTCTTAATATCCAGTTCAAGAATGTCTTTCGATACCTACTTACAATATTAGGTTCTATTGAATCAAAGAATTGTACTCATAAAACGTGTTCTTTAGAACCTAAACCTCTTATAGATAGGAGGCCTGAGTCCCAGTGTGGGTACGTTTATAGACTGATCTACGATTATGCATGATCTAAACGTTATTATGTTTAGATCATACATGTGCATGTCCATATTATGGTCATGGATACAATTATTTCGATAAAATATAAAGCTCTCTACGCGTGCTACGGAGCTCGTGGCTAAGTAATAACAGCGCACGGGTCGATCCATCAGGTTAACCTACGCTTGCCGGGGTTGGTCTGTGGATGGGTGATGATCTTTACATACCGAGACTCATCCGTGCCTCGGAAAGCACATGACACCGTTGGTCCCGGCTGTCATTTGTGGATCTTTGACAATCGTTACGGGTCGTCAGAAACCCGAAAGTCTGACAACCAGGGTTGCCAAGGGGCATCGTATTACCCAGTCTACTGGGTTGTAGAGGTCAGATAGGCAGTCGCTCCATGCAAAATACTGGTACCTATTCAGCTGCATCCGGTTAGACTGGAAGCCGACCCCAACATAGTTGGGAAAAGGTTAGGCAGATGATGTAAAGCTCTCTACGCCTGTTATTCTCCATCCTCTAGCGGAACTTCACGCAATCCCATCAACAGTAATTGCATTGACACAAATCATAGCTACATTTAATGGAAACTAGGCTAGTTACAAACACCACTCTCAACAGCTTCCTATTGCAATTTGAACCTTATTTCCAAATCAATAAGGCATAAAAATGTTGGTGTTTGGTGTTTAATTATTGGAATTGGTAGGGAGTGCATCGGCAGGTCCTGTGCACACATGAGTACATACATTCGAGTACCTGTGTTTGCGTGTATGTTGATGATAATCGTGTAAATTGATTCCGTCATATTGAGAGATTTCGGATTTACTAGGTTGAACTTGAAATACTTTACCTACATTATAATCAGTCTCAACTGTCAAGTCTTTTCCCAACTTTTGTGTTGGAATCAAGTCTGAGATTAGAGGGGTAATTAATCACCAGAACAGTAGTCTATCCGCCTTACTAATAAACGTTTCAAATCAAATCAAATCATTTATTTTTGCTGAATACACTGTTACAATGGTGTTATAAGAATTACATGTTTCAAGTGATTCTACCATAAGGCATGCAAAAATTTATACAGTCATAGTTATTCATCAATTAATCAAAATAGACATTGAAATAGATAAAATTAGATGAAATAAGCACGAATAGTTATAATAAGTTAAAGTCACAGTGGAGAATAAATTATTTATTAAATAATAAAAATATTTAAATTATTTCAATGTCAATGTCAAAATTAGTTATTAAGCGATACATGCATAATTCATTGAATAATTGATTTTACTTGATGTCACTGCGGGGTCTATAATTTGGGAAAATTATCATTAAGGAAGTCATTCAAGTTATAGTAGCATTTATTAACCAGAATTTTTTTTAGACTTTTCTTAATTAGGGCCGTATTCATTGCCCTTATTTCTTTAGGTAATTTATTGAAGATTACAGGAGCCATATGGAACACACTCTTGTACATTAAAGAGGTGCATGTTCGGGGTACATAGAGGCGTAGTGCGTCCCGTTGTTGCCTATTATTTATTTCTGATGCCAATTTAAATATGTTTTTATTGGTTTTTACAAATAATGAGACCTCATAGATATACAGACTTGGGAGAGTCAGAATCTTATACTCTTGGAAAAACGGTTTACAGGTTACTACCATTTGAAGCCCAAACATAGCCCTTAAGCACCGTTTTTGTGCTTTAAAAATTGTGTCAATATCTGTCGAATTTCCCCAGAAGATTACACCATACCTCAGTACTGAAGCAACTAAACCATGATAAGCCGCTAACAACGTATTTATATTTGAGACCTTTCTAAGTTCGTTGTATAGCGCCTGTATAGTTACACAACGCTTTGTCTTCTTCGAAGACAGCTAGACCATAAAATATTATCAGTAATCTGGTAATATTTTATGGTTTAGGACTTGCACGCGACTTTTCCCTGGTTGTGTTCGGAAACGAGGCTTCGGGAACGTACTACGGGGATAAAAAAGTATCCTTTATCCCAAATCAAGGCACTATCCGTGTGCCAAATTTCATCCAATTCCGTGCAGCCGTTTAAGGCTTGAAAAGCTTTTTTTTTTCTTTTTTGAGGGTTTGAAATCATCAAATGACTTCTCCGGCACGGGGCGGAGCGGAACGGCGTGTCAGACTGGTGGGTTTTACTAACTAAAACCCACCCGTGTTCCTTCAGTTGCCTGTTGCCAAGGTCCCGGTATCCCTTTCGGACTTTCCCGCAACCCTGGCAGGAAGGCTTGACAAGCTAACTGACAGCCAGATTTACTTTCGCATTTATATTTAGTAGTACGATATGCCCTAAATTAATGAATCTATATAACCTTTCAATAATTACCTAGTCTTCTTCGAAGCCTATTAATTAATTAGTTAATGAAACTACTTACAATAATTAACGTATAGATCTTTGAGTAATATGTACTTAATATAATAACTAATAGATATCTCTAAATATGTACCTACAAGTTTCCTTGAAGATAATTATTATGAGTACTTTATGTAATAAATATTGAAAGTAAGTAATTTATTAGTAGGTACACATTACCTACTAATAAGATTTTCCTTGTTACAGAAAGGTAGAGTCTACTAATTTTACATCTAAATATTATGTGATAATTGTAATTAGAATTACCTGCGATAATTAACACTATGTATTTTTTTTTAAACGTGGGCTAACATAATAGATGTGTACTTAGCTACTTTTTTAGTTAGTGTTAATCATTTTTTCTGCGCATATGATTAAATAAAAGAGTGATAAATAAACTTAATAGAAACCAATCTACATGGTCCTCACATGCTCTGACCAAGATTATGTCTGGACTGAGACCTGTAAGTTTGTTTCGGCCTTTCTTAGCGACGTCATCTAGTTTTTAAAATATGATTGACGCGTAAAAGTTTTTGTACAGACCTACTTACAGTAAAATCATTAATGAATATTAATATTGATGAATGTAAAGGGAGATCAAAAAAGAAAAGATGAATGGATTCAGGATTGCTATTAATAAGAAAGGAGTGAATGATAATGTGAGAATGGAAGATAGAAACAGTTGGCACAACGCCAAGTCACTTGTGACGAGATCCAGCAGAAGAAATATCATTGATTAGAGAACTGGTGTTCTTATCACATTAACAAAGGAGTTGACAAAGGAATAACCAGCATTTTATTATTAGAAACAGACAAAACATTATGAAACAAATGAATAGCACCCTTTTAATAAAATTATTGCCAGTTTATGAGTCACTTGTGAAAAAATGATTGCACAACATACAATGAGATTTACTCAGATTGGAGGGACTTACACTGTTCTCTATCTAAATATATATTTTGCTCATAATAACGTTGCAATATAATATTATAACTAAAGGGTTTTTTAAATCCTCATACAAAATAAAAAACCATGACCAAGCGCTGCGAACAATACAGTGAAGAATGCCAAAACTACACCCCCGCTCTGTGCATACACGCTCACACGCACAGTTTACAATCAAACTACACCTCACTAAGTGCACACATGTTTACAAAACCGGCCTCACGTCACTGTTGACACCGCTCTGTCGTTCAGTTTAAACCACATATTCTTGCCAAAATGGAACAACACATGATGCCATAACGTACCTACTCTAAATAATGTGTAAACAAATATAGAAAACTAACTGCGCCCCGCGGTTTCACCCGCGTAATTCTCGATCCCGTGTGAATATCGGGATAAAAAGTATCCTATGTCCTATTTCAGGTCATGGTCTACCCCTGAGCCAAATTTCATCCAAATCCGTTCAGCCGTTTTAGCGTGAAAGCGTAACAAACAAACTCACTTTCGCATTTATAATATTAGTTAGGATGTGTACAGTGAATTGCAAAAACCACCTATTTTTAGACACCGAACATATTTTTCGCCATTCATCCTTCCTTCTATACAAGTCTTAAGGTAGACTCACTACCTGCAAGTAAAAAGGTTTTGTTAACTCGCTTACCTTAAACCGGTTTGCTCCTGATGTCGGGCCCGCGTAAGGTATCCCATAGAAAGCATAATAATCTCCATCGGCTGCCTTAGATCCTTCCACAATACCTTCTGTAGTGTACACTTGGAAACCATGCGCGTACGCAAGGAAAAACACAAACAATGCGCACACTAACATGGCTACACACACCTAGAAATTATTATTTTTGAAACAGAATGCGCGCGTGCGCTCGCCTCGATAGACCGTGAACGAATGACAGATGATTCGCATTTTTTATCTACGCCCGGCAGTATCGGTATTATCAGTGCTTGCTTTTATCAATGAGGTCATCGCACAGATTATATAATTTTCTTGGGAGACAGTTTATTATTGTTATTTTAATTGTTATTTTTTTGACTTTGTTTGTAATAGTGTAGTACCTAGCGATCACTTTTCATAATGCGCTGCAGTTTATGGAACTACGTCATAAACCGATACTTGTGATTGTGTTAGTGCGTAGGCGCAGAGGTGAAATTAAGAGGTCATTTTTGTATTCATCTTGGTTATTTGATAGTTACTTTATTAGGAAGTCAACGAGGATGATGACGATGATCTCTGTACAATAGAGAAGTTTGTTGATCTCGGTTGATGAGAACTGCTGGGGGTTTTCACGCATTCTCATAGGAGGCCATTATATTGGCAAAAAGTTTCCAAAATTCGGGTGTCAAACTCAAACTCAAACTCAAACTCAAAGCATTTATTTCAAATAAACCAATTACAGGCACTTTTGAATTGTCAAAGGGTCGGTCAGTCAGAAAATATGAAGCTAGTTGCCCATTCCAAAGCGTAGTAGGTTCCTATGGAGAAGAACGGGCAAGAAACTCCACGGACACTCTTTTAAATCAGAATATTGTTACAATATGTTGTTTACATCACTCATGTTGGAATCATACTGTGTCTCTCGTGTCTCAGGATAAGCCCAGGATTCACGCGAATAAAGTTGCGGACAGAAGGCAGTCAGAAATATAATATTGATGATGCCCGGGTAAAACAAAACAAATTCTATTTAGTCCGTCAGTCAGATATTAAAAAATATTAGACGCGTATTTTATGCTTTATCATAATAATAAAAAAATACCTACAAAAAACGCATCAAAATTAGGTTGACGGGGTCACTACGTCATAAGTAGGTATAAAATCTACAATACTCGTGACGTCATGGTACATTTTATCGCCGTAATCTTTTGATTAAGTAATAAACGAAAAAAAATGTATCTAATATTTTTTAATAATACAAGAGACGGACAAAAAAAAATTGTCGGCATCCGTATTGTTTCAAGACATGGATAGATTATCTATTTAATGAAACCGCATGACTTGTAACGTGATTTTGTGGTTTTGTTACTGTTAGATTTATTTTGAGTTGCCAATACATTGTTTGACTAATAATGTTTTGATGGCGATTCATCGGTGCCCTTGCTTAGTCATTCTAGGGAAGTTGTACATTATTATAGTTATCATAATCAGGTGAAACACATCAATTTTTTTTTTTTTTTTTAACGCAGAATATAATAGAAATAGAATAATGAATACTCTTTGTTATGTACACCATCATCAGTGGTGGCCCAGTGGTAACAGCCGCGACTTACGAGTTGTGTAACATCACCACTGCTCTCAAAACGGTGAAGGAAAAACATCGTGAGGAAACTGGCATGTCCTAGAACCGAAAATTCGAGGATATGGGCCCGTCTGTTGGATTATTGCCCACTCTCTCTCAGGTCCGTGTCCTAGTAGTCATCATCTGCCTTTTCCCAACTATGTTGGGGTCGGCTTCCAGTCTAACCGGATGCAGCTAAATACCAGTATTTTACATGGAGCGACTGCCTATCTGACCTCCACAACCCAGTAACTGGGTAATACGATACCCCGTAGCAAAATTGGTTGTCAGACTTTCGGGCTTCTGACGACCCATAACGACTGTCAAAGATCCACGAATGACAGCCGGGACCAACGCGCAACGGCTCAACGTGCTTTCCGAGGCACGGAGGAATCTCGATATGCAAAGATGGTCACCCATCCCGGCAAGCGTGGCTTAACCTAATAGATCGACCCGTGCGGCTGTTATTACTTAGCCACGAGCTCCTCCGTCCGTGTCCCAGCAGTGTGGGAACGTTATAAGCTGATTATGATGTATTAGGAAAACAGGTGTAGAACCTTCAGATGTCAGATCCTCAGAGCGCATTTTCCCATTAGAGCAAATGATAAAATAATCATTCCATTAAATACAACGTCACATTCGAGAATTTTATACGCTTTTAATGTCGGAAGTTATATATATGAAGTTAGATTTAAAAGAAATTAAGATATAAAACGTATCTTAGGTACCGATACCAATAATAGCGGAAAGTCATTATATCATGTGACAGGTATACAGTTTAAGCTATCAAATCGCAGTTCAGAAACGTCAGTTTCTGGCACAAGGCAGAAAACAAGGCAGGCTACGAGGGGCCGAAGTCCCCCCAGAGACCCCTTAAATGGAATGAGGCATCAACCGACAATTATCCTTGTCCGCACTATCTTCTTCTACTTTTCGTTTGGTTAGTAACTAACCTAGTGTCAGAGTTTTAAAGCCGCCCATGGGCCTCTGACTTGGCTTCTATGCAAGTGTACCTACCCAAGGACAATCCCCGGTTGGTGTAGGACTATTGCACTACATGGAAACAAAACATATTTGGCTATGGGTTTGGGATTCATGAAAAAATGTATGGAACAGCCGCTTTCTTTTTCGCGTTTTCAAGGTTGGTCCCATAGAAAAAGTTGTTCCAAATGATGAGTAAAATGACCCCTTTTCGGGTTAAGCATAAACAAAAAATAATGTTGTATAGATTATTTTCTATTTTGTGAATGTGAGAACGTTGTAGGCTATTATTGGACTGTAGATTTATTGAACATCTTCTATTT
Organism: Lithophane socia; assembly: GCA_947522985.1. Lineage (NCBI taxonomy): Eukaryota > Metazoa > Arthropoda > Insecta > Lepidoptera > Noctuidae > Lithophane > Lithophane socia. The sequence goes on along the minus strand of OX383268.1, from coordinate 12,268,754 downwards.
TGTTAAGTACCCTGGTACTTACTTGTTGAAAAGCCTACATTGTCTTCCCATACCTACTAACACTGTAATTTGAAAATATTGTAAAAGCCAATTATATTTAAAAGAGTAACCGTGGAGTTTTTTGCCGGCTCTTCTCCATAGGAAACGACCAATTGGAACCGTACACCTAGCTTCTGACGTTACATAAGTGCCCATGTAGGTTTCTTCTGCCTAGCCTTTTCCCGACTATGTTGGGGTCGGCTTCCAGTCTAACCGGATGCAGCTGAATACCAGTATTTTACATGGAGCGACTGCCTATCTGACCTCCACAACCCAGTAACTGGGTAATACGATACCCTTTGGTTAGACTGGTTGTCAGACTTTCGTGCTTCTGACGACTCGTAACGACTGCCAAAGATCCAAATGACAGCCGGGACCAACGGCTTAACGTGCTTTCCGAGGCACGGAGGAGTCTCGATATGTGAAAATGGTCACCCATCTCAGGTTTATGTGAAATAAAATATTTTGATTTTGATTTTGAGAAGAACAACGTGGACATAAAGACAAACACGAAAAGACTTTAATTTATAATAATGTATAGTTATATTATTATTCAGAACCAGTACCTACAGCTCGTCCAGTTTGTAAGTAAAGTACCAAGTTACCATATAATCCCTATAAATAACCGTTAAACACTGGTGTTTAGACTGAAATCGATCAGACCTAACCTTGGCTATAAAATGCGCCTTCGTGCTTGCATGTAGCAGTGATTTGTTTTTAAATCCGATAGTAATAACTTTTAACTAGGTGCTAGGTAAGGAGATGCTATGAGATTGTAAAAAAAATAAAGTAATAAAAACTTAAACCCAACTACGACAGAAAAGTCGAATACAAAGGTATAAACAAGACAGACAGAGAAATAAAAAATCCGGAGTCACACGTAATCTGTTCGATTTATGCCCATAAATCGAACAGACCGGACTACCGGATTTTTGGGCATAATATTAATGGGAATAAATGGATTTTTGGGCATAATATTTTAATATTTATGGGCAATAATATTTAATATAATATTTTCAAATGTGATGGCACATAGCCTCCAGCGGACGATCAAGACGTTTCACAACGTACCTCATTTGTCAAATTATGATGAGTAGTTTAGAACTTATGAGGGAACAGATGAATATACATGCGTACCGGTCAATATCATAACCCTCCTTTTTGCTTCGCCGTAGTCGGGTAAAAATCCAGCCCAAATTGGGCTGTACTGCATCATGTAAGATAGCTTATTATTTATATACATAGATACTTTAAACACAGGCGTTGTGTTCGTGTTGCTATCGACTCTATTCGAAAAACGATTTTCCCCATTGGGAAATTCTCAGTAACTGCCCGGATTTTAGGTTTGTTCCCGATTAACCAATTAGCTTGTACAGTTCGATTCAAACTTAATGGCGGCTCTGAAGTTAGCTTTTCGCTGCGCAGTACCCCACCCCTCACACCCGCTGATACACGAAGTTGCTACTGCGCAGCGACTCGCCTCATGTTCCGAGCGTTTTGTACATAAGTTACTGGTGAAATGTAGGTGTACCTACTAAATATGGCTTCTCCCTCAGAGAATGGAGATGGGACATTATGTTCAAGTACACATACCTAATCCGACAACAACAGAACCGGTTGAAGTGGCGGTGCTTGGGGGAGGCCTATGTCCAGCAGTGGACGTCTTTCGGCTGAAATGATGATAATACCTAATGTTATTAATTCCAATAGTATTCCTTATATCGTTTTCATTTTACTATCATTTTAGTTACTAGGTATATCATACCGGTCATAAATATTGCAGATAATTAAAGCCAGATAACCCACTTTTTTACCGATAACAGATAGCAACGAACATTCATTAACTACAATAACATTGTTGTACTTTTATAAATAAATGAATTTATCGGTTGGAGCTTAGATACTTTAGCAGGTACTACGTACACACGCAGAATTCAAAGATTAAGCAGCGTAATATTGAATAAGTGACAATCGCTTCGAAAGCTCTTCGTATTTCTACAACGACTTATTTCAACAAGATTGACATAAGCTTTTCTATAGCATAGGTCAGTCCTATACATTTCTGCCTTTTCCATCATCGTTATCGCTGATAGAATGTCACTTGTCTAGGGCAGCTGTTTCTGTTTTTCTAAGGGCTTTTACTAACTTGTCGGCGAAGCAGAGCGGTGCGACATCAGCATACTCGGTATTCGCGGTACCGAAAGCTTACCGAATGCCTAAATTTCAATTGAGCATTCCCGATTAGTACGGTATTCGCGCCGGAGTGGCGCGGTACAGATTTGGCTTACCGCGTTTATGCATGTCCACTATGTCCAGTCGCCGCTCTACATGCTGCCGAACAGGACGTGTAACAAGCTAAAGCATCTTCATCACTCGAACTCGAAGACGACATTATTTCGCGTCGGGTACAAGCATCATCTGCCTAGCCTTTTCCCAACTATGTTGGGGTCAGCTTCCAGTCTAACCGGATGCAGCTGGGTACCGTATTTTATATGGAGCGACTGCCTATCTGACCTCCACAACCCAGTAACTGGGTAATACGATACCACTTGGTTAGACTGGTTGTCAGACTTTCGTGCTTCTGACGACTTGTAACGACTGTCAAAGATGCACAAATGACAGCCGGGACCAACGACTTAACGTGCTTTCCAAGGCACGGAGGAGTCTCGTATGTGAAAATGGTCACCCATCCACGGACCAACCCCGGCAAGCGTAGCTTAACCTGATGTATCGACCCGAGCGGCTGTTATTACTTAGCCACGAGCTCCTCGGGCGTCGGGCACAAGCGCCTCTGCTTATTTTTTTACCGACATTTGTGCCTTAGGTGCAGGCGACGCGGTATGTTTTCGGCATCCGAACATGCTGATGTCGCATCACTACTGCGCCGACAAATCAGTAAAGGCCCTAACTGAACAGAGAGCTATGCTGCTGGGTAGTTTGTTGTGTCACTTTTTCTTCCCGGCTAAAGCATTAGGAAGTGGTGAAGGGGGCGTTTTGGGAGACTGTCTTATGTAATTTTGACGTTTGAAAAGTGTTGATTCTCAGCCTAGTTTAAATTGACTTTTGATTTTGATAGCGGGCCTAAACGTCCAGGGTGGGCCGGACATGAAAAGTTTCGCCTCACATTTAAGCTATTTTAAACAATATTTAAACAAAAGCTCCCTTTTTATTATTCGGTGGTAACTTTCGCGGTATTTCAATGACATGTAGGTAGGTACAGTCACGCGAACAAGTTGTAACCTCTATTTTAATTATGTATTTATGCACATACAAAATTTGGTATTTGCGTGTCGCTGTTTATGGGTTGAGAGGTGAACTAGTTTTATATTCTGTAAGTATGGAATTTGTGATAAAAATTTCATTGTTACATTTAAAAAAAAATTGTTGTTACGTTTTTATTTTTTCATATCTTACACACACTAGCTGCTCGCTGCTCACAAACTCGTTGAGGTATATAGTTGCTAGATCTAATCGCTTTTCGCTAATCGTCGGCGGTGGGTCGAATGAGCTAGAAAGCTACTAAGACTATGTAAAGAACTGTCAATTTCAGAGGCCCTAGACAAAGTGACATTCTTTTAGCGATGATGGAAAACTGACATAAGCTATCAAAAAGCTTATGTCAATCCTGTTGAAAGTCGTTGTAGAAATACGAAACGCTTTCGAAGCGATTGTCACTTGTCTAGGCCCTCTGGTACTTTAAACTACTTGAAGCAACACAGAATTTTCACTAAATACTTTTATTGTAAGTAGTTCACCAAATTCCCTTTCTTTGGCATACTTTTCAACTTTCAAGGATTATAAACTATAACAAAACTCGTCTTCACAGCATTTCACTTGTAATGCCTATCACTATTGGGATTATTGATACTGTGAAATTGTCCGGCCCATGGCCGCTAACATCCGGGGACTTGGTACGAATTCCGGCGCGGTATTTCCGGAAGAATATCCGGGATTTCACAGATCTATTTGACCCGTTCGGAAGCGTCAGTTCCTGACACTACTTAGTTTAAGAGATTACCTATTACAGTGTAGGGAATAGGACATAGCTCTTGGAGGTTTACCTACTCATAAGCTCGAGTCGTGTGGAAAATCATCCCGGTTTTGAAATGATTATCAATTGACGAGTTGGGAATTATTTGGGGCTCACAAAAACATGCTCACTTAATAAACAGGGCCAAATTAAAATTAGGTTGCGAAACTCGGCAGACGTGGTGGGTATGGATAGATATCTAAACATGACAAAACAAAGGAAAAAAAAATCTCATCTCAAACTTCAAGTAAAAAAACTATGACGGAGTCCGCTGGGGCCGAAGCCTGTCAGGGTCGTGGTTATATAAAAAAATCAACTGTTCCCTACATTTCGACGAGTTAGGTATGCGAATATAAATGTAGGAAACAGCTGATTTTTTTTCGCGATTTCAGGATTAGTCTTAGTCCCATAGTGAAAGTTGTTCATAATGATGAGTACAATGACCCCTTATGAGATTTCGTGTATAAAAAGATACAACTTATTGGTATATTGCTTGCTTATATTGCTCCGTATTGAATCTAGGTACTTACGTTATATCTTCAAAAACCTACAGAAGCTATATCAATATATTGTTGAATGTACGAGTATACAATAGTACTACAATACCCAATGGTTCACCACTGACCGAGCCGAGTCGAATTAACGATAAATAATTATTACTCGATACCGAATCTGTTGATAATGGGGGACTGTCGATAATGGGGAACTGTCGATAAAGGGGAACTGTCGATATGTACATTAAATCTTGCTTTGTTCACATTGAATATTATGTTTTATTTAATACATTGTTATGTTCTATAGTACACGTGTTGAATAGTGTTGACCCTTTGATCGACTACCAAACTGAACTTCGACAAACGGTACTACGACATGATTTTACTTCGACATTACGGAACTCCGACACGGCTTTACTTCGACAATACTTTAGTTTTTTTTTTTTTATTATTATTCATAAATAAAAGTTTACATACATTAGTTTATAATTTTAACATACCACACAAACCATCGCGGGTTTAACAGCGGTATGGCCAGACACGGCAACTCGGTGCCACTACATATTAATGCTTAATTATAATGTAAATACATAGGATTCTTTTATTATATTTCTAGATCGCACTGGAATCTTCGACTAGTTCGACATGCCTTAACTCTGACACTACTCTACTCCGACAAAACGTTTCTTCGACATTACTTAACTACGAAATGATGTGACTTCGATGACATTCTACTTTGACAATAATGCTAGTTCGACCGTATTCAATTTCGACATACTCTACTCCGACATGCTGTACTTCGACAATATCTTAGTAATCGTTATTACTTAGTCACTGTTTCGTGTCAACGAGACATTTACTTGACCTAAATAAACTTGATAGAAAACACTGCTTTTCTCCATAATGGTAGGCAGAACCTAGCGACCGCCACGAGAGAAGGTATTTATTAAGTTCTTTGATCTTTTGCTTCTACTGATTCATACTTTTTAAACATACAGGTTCATAAAGAGCTACCACGGAATACCTAAATATTTTTTATTTTTTACTACTTTAAATATTATCTAAAACTAGCGCTTGGGACCTCCTTAACATCAAAGTAACCTACCTACCTGAGACTTTTCATATCATACAATCTTAAAACATACGTAAATCGCTCATTTCCATACACACAACACAAACGCTAACAATAAAAACTTACGAAAAACCTTACTTCCTAAGAAATATAGGCTAAATTCCTTTGAATTCCTAAACCCTTTCGCAGACACTTAAGTTCATCTATCACTTAGAGTCTTTGTTACTCAAGAACAGGGTACAATTTTCTTTGGAAACTAGACTAGAAGTAGGTAGGCAAATTCAATTAATTGAGTTTTCCTGGCACTAAAAAGCAAGGTGAAAGGGTATTGTTAGGGTTAATAGAACCTTGTGTAATTTGCGTACCTAGGAAGTCTTTTTTTTCTGTAAGTACGGAATACTCCTATATGAGCTTTTAAATAGGAGAACGTATAACTTGCTAACTGTGGAGGCTTTTAAATGGCTTGTCATCAATTATCTCCCTGTTACTTCTGAATAGCTGTCTGTAAGCAACCCAAACAAAATACAATAATTTATTTGCCTATCACTAAGATTATGCCGCTGGTCCCGGTTGTCATTTGTGGATCTTTGACAGTCGTTACGGGTCGTCAGAAGCTCGAACCAGTCTTACCAAGGGGTATCGTGTTACGCAGTTACTGGGTTGTGGAGGTCAGATAGGCAGTCACTCCATGTAAAATACTGGTATTCAGCTGCATCCGGTTAGTCTGAAAGCCGACCCAAATATAATTGGGAAAAGGCTAGGCAGATTGAGTTGTCTCGTTGATCTAGTAGTCGAAGTGGTACTGCTGAAAATGAGGTCCTAGGTCTTAGGGCCTAGGGGATTAAAAGTTATATTATGTCATGATATGGAAGAAGATAACAAAATAAATGAAAATCGCGCGTTAGCATGGTGCTGTTTGTATTATAGCATTTGCATGGTATGTCCTTCACTGCAGTTACGAAGGTCAACACGCCAGGCTATGGTCGGCGGAAGCAGGCCAATTATAGCTGGATTTATACTGCGTCGACTGCACGATATGTCGCGTTTTATTTGAACTAGTTACGTTGTACGCTTTGGTCATAGGTGAACAAAAGTTGACTGTACGATCAGCGACATCATTCGATGTGCTACTTTAACACATCATCTTACTTTATAAAATTATTTTTAAATTGTATTTCAGCATTTAATAATAATAATCTACATCTTTTCTGATTTTTAACCGCCTTCAAAAAGGAGGTTTTCAATACGACAGTAGACATGTAACTATGTTTTTTTTTTGTATGTTTGTGACGCGATTACTCCGCCAATTATGAATTGAATTAGATGATTTTTTTTGTTACTTGGTAGGTCATGCTTCAAAGGTGGTCTCATATAAAGTTAATAACTTTTCCTGTGTTGTCACTACATGTTATTTTAAACCACACCGTTGCCACAACACATAATTCCCCAGCCTATCATTCATAGTTAGGTACATACCGCACATGCTTCACAAGGAACATACCGGTAAATGATTAAAAAATTTAGAATTTGACAAGTTGGTAGTGCCAGAAGAGCTAAAAATATCTGCGGTACCAATTGAGGACAGCACCACACATTCCACACAAGGCATCCAATTTGCAGTCAATTACTGGTAAGAATGGCTGCAGTCTTACCAAGGGGTATCGTATTACCCAGTTACTGGGTTGTGTAGGTCAGATAGGCTTCGCTCCATGTAAAATACTGGTATTGAGCTGCATCCGGTTAGACTGGAAGCTGACCCCAACATAGTTGGGAAAAGGCTAGGCAGATGATGGTGGCAGATGATGGACAAAAAATAAAACTCCGTATATCTAATGACGTTCTCGGTCTACATACAAAAAAATTAATCAAATATATCCAATAGTTTAGTTACGATAGCTAGTCAAAGATCGGCAAACCCCATAGTCGGTCCATCACTACTATTTAGTTTGTTTGAAAAAATGACTTTTTTAATTTCGATGTTAGGATTTATTTGATAGTTCCAAAATACTCTTATGCATTAGTATTGCCAGTGTTTTCATTTATTGTTGTATTGTTGTTAAGAAATCAGTTGCCCTAATAAGAACTCATGCCACCTGTGATACAGGTTTTTCCTAGTACAGGCATCATACTTCGCTACATTATTTCTAAGATTTACACTGTATTTTACCAAGTTTTATTTTCTTTTTTCTTTCTTCTTTTATTTTTGAATAAATTTTATTTATGTATTTATTTATAAAATCTTCAACCACGACTTCCAAATGTCTTAATATTCTGTTTTCTTTTTTCAGGTAAGGCTTAGAAAATATCAATCCTACTAGAACATCATTTATCTTCATCAGTAAGTAAGCATACACATTTACACATGAAGAGGTCTTTCCTTCGTTCGTACGGTCCGGTACATCCATGGTACATCAGAATCAATAAGGTGGCTCTCTTGTGCCAATGACTTCTCCCGCTCTGGGCGGAGCGGAAGGGCGTGTCAGACTTTTGCTGACTAAAACCCACCCGTGTTCGTTCAGTTGACTATTGCCAAGGCCCCGGTATCCCTTTCGGACTTTCCCGGAACCCTGGTAGGAAGACTGACAAGGCTGACAGGATATTTCCAAGTTGGATGGCAAAAAAATAAAAAAACGATGCTTTGCTGAAACAGATCCAAAACCACATGTGGTCTGATGCATTCAAAGAAATATATTTTTTATCACTGTGTATAGCACTATGGACATTTGGAATGGATGGAAAATTGTAACGCTAAACCGGGGCGTCAAGCGCCCCGGTTTAGCGTTACAATTTTGGGGCCACCATGGTTGCCGGGCGCTTGAGTGGCTATAGCAACTTCATACAAGCTGCCAAGAATGTCAGGTTTGATTTGAATATACATATAGACAATTTAAGTTGGTAGTCATATTGATAAAAAATCAATTTCCTTGACTTTACTAAGGCTAAGTGTCGACTTGCTCCTCTGTCAATGCATTGCCATGCTGCAACTCAGCAAACAGAATTGTTAGGAATTGAGTTGCAAATCTTTTTCAAGTTTAGTGCTGAATACGAAGTAATACGTACTGTATATTTTGTCAGTAAATTGAATTTGTAAAAGACTTTAGAAAACCGAAGCAGGAGAGACGTCCCGCATCCTTGAATTTCATTGGCAATACTTTTAAGGCTCGTCGATGTAATGGCGGTATAAAATGAAAAGCGGTTTTTAACCGAATTCTAAAAGGTTCAATTCGACTGTAGGTTTATTTTTTATTTTTTTTGTGCTTGTTACGCGATTACTCCGCCAATTATGAATTGATTTTGATGATTCATTTTTTGATAGGTAGGTCATACTTCAGGTGGAACTTTGCTTGCGTAGTTTTGGAGTTAGCTTCATTAATATGTATTTTTCCCACCACGACCACTATACGGACGATGTTTGAAGTTACAACAATTAAATTAATAGAGTGTTCAATAACATTTTTAGGAGCGCAACATGGAAATTGTTTGAGGTTTGATTAAAATACAAGGCATTTATACATATACATAACTAATACATACTCGAGGAGGAGCTCGTGGCTAAGTTATAACAGCCGCTCGGGTCGATCCATCAGGTTAAGCTACGCTTGCCGGGGTTGGTCCGTGGATGGGTGACCATTTTCACATATCGAGACTCCTCCGTGCCTCGGAAAGCACGTTAAGCCGTTGGTCCCGGCTGTCATTTGTAGATCTTTGACAGTCGTTACGAGTCAGAAGAACGAAAGTCTGACAACCAGTCTAACCAAGGGGTATCGTATTACCCAGTTACTGGATTTTGGAGGTCAGATAGGCAGTCGCTCCATGTAAAATACTGGTATTCAGCTGCATCCGGTTAGACTGGAAGCCGACCCCAACATAGTTTGGAAAAGGCTAGGCAGATGATGACATAACTAATACATACATTATTTTGTGGTGTGATGTTAGTGCTCAGGAGTCAGGACACAATGGAACTGACCGCATTTTAAATTCTGTATATGATGCTTGGAATCGCAATGTTGGTGTAATCAGTATTGAATTGTTAATTGAATGCTTTATTTTTAATAATACCTTTGATGCTTGTGTATTACCTAATACATAGAAAAGCGCCATTTACCCATAACCGTGTAACCGCGCTATTTTTTATGGCTGTTTATATACAGGGTGTCTGGTAATTAATGGATTACCTTGAAATGTATATCCTAATCCTAACTAGTCCTAATTAAAATATTTATAAATGCGAAAGTGAGTTTATTTGTTACGCTTTCACGCTACAAAGACTGAACGGATTTAGAAGGGCACATGGGTAGACCATGACCAGTTGCAGGCGTAGCATGGCGCTTTCTATCTCTACGAAGAATAGACATAGCTTTTTCTACACAAAGTGACAGTCCGTTTCTTCATTTTTGACATCCACCGTAGAAATCTTTCTACAATCTGTCATTTTGTCTTTTATTTCTAACGATCTTTGTCTAGGTCTTTTTATATGTAGACTATTTCGGAAGAAAGTTTTCTATCTTTACTGTCAAAATCACACTGACAACCGATAAATCCTATGATAAAACAAAGAATTCTGAGTCGAATTATGTAAAAGAGTGAATTTCGTAAAAAGTGCAGTTGAGTCTTTCTATTTTGCTGCCGTGTCTACAGGAAACGCCATTTTTGTCTTCTCTTCCGTCGACAAAACGGTGCTCATGCTACGCCTGCTGGAATGGGACATAGAATACTTTTATCCCGATATTCCCACGGGACCGAGACTTACGCGGGTGAAACTGCGCGGCGCAGCTAGCATATAACTATCCTCACGGCAATACTGTAGCTCCCAAAATACAAATATATTTATTGAATAAAAACGTTTACAAAAAGTGTACATTTAGTCTATAGAGAAAGATTACACAAACAACGAATGCCCCCGCACTAAGAATTTCTTCCTGTATCGTGGGTGCGTTTACAAACATAGAAACTCACATACACTAACACCCAGACCCAGAACAACTACTTGCAGATCATACAAATATTTGTTCCGTGCGGGGATCGAACCCGCGACACGTTGCGCAGCAGTCCATCGCTCAGCCACTGCGCCAACCGTGTCGTCAATTAGGTAGCGACCCGCCCGATCTAGGTTAATTCAAACCTGTGTTTCAGGCCATCACTTTACATCTAATTTAAATGAAAAACAAAAAATTAAGGTTAAACTGTTAAGAAATAATCTATGAAAAACTATGAGAAAAAGCCTAATTATTGGTACATTAATAATGTGTATATAAATCCCATAAATCCCAATTCGTGAGAGAATTTTTGAAATAGGAATGTTCCGAAGATCACCCCCTTTAAAACCTCTTTATATTATTAGCATAGTTCTTGTACACACGGCTACATATGTCAAGCTATATATTTCCAGTATATGCTGACCTCTCATTGTACAGAAATCCTATACAATGCGAGATCAACATAAACTGGAAATGTATAGTTTGATGTGTACGTGTGTACGCAACGGTCACAAATGAATTAATTTTATTGGTTTGTTACTATATAATAATTACGTTACGTTATTAATAGTTTCAGCACTATTAACGAAACTGAGCTGACGGATAGGCTGTATGGTTATCAATTAGATACAAATTAAAAAAAAATGAACGGCATTCATTATAATATGGCAAGCCTTTCCCAACTATATTGGGGTCGGCTTGTAGTCTAACCGGATGCAGCTGAATTCCAATATTTTAAATTGAGTGACTGCGTATCTAACCTCTATAACCCAGTTACAGGGAAACACGAAGCCCCTTCATACATTTATATCAAAGTAAAGTAATAATGTATATAAAATATAATAAAAAAAACACTACAAAGTGAAAAACCCTCGTAAAATATCATCGTACCAAATTTAAAAAAACATTTTGGCTCCCACTTTTTCACGTTATTATGTACTAGCTGCGCCCCGCGGTTTCACCCGCGTAAGTTTCGATCCCGTGGGAATATCGGGATAAAAAGTATCCTATGTGTTAATCCAGGTTATAAGCTAAATTTCATCCAAATCCATTCAGCCGTTTTTGCCTGATTGAGTAACAAACATCCAAACACACAAACTTTCACATTTATAATAAGTGTCCTATGTGTTAATCCAGGTTATAAGCTATCTGTTTGCCAAATTTCATCCAAATCTATTCAGCCGTTTTTGCCTGATTGAGTAACAAACATCCAAACACACAAACTTTCACATTTATAATATTAGTAGGATTTATATTTTTATTAACCCTTATCAGACGAACCAACCCTATTAGCTCAGGAAAAGGACAGCCTTTGATCTAAATACAGCAGCGGTCAACAAACACGTCCAATTAACTACGGAATGGATGTTTGTATGACCGTTTGTGCTTCACATCATTCAAGAACATCCGAGCGAATGCATATTGTTATCCTACACATTCTATCCAAAACCATTTTTTTTTGTAAACCTGGTTTAGATGATCCCTTAGTTGGTTGTATATTATACATAACTAACTGATGCCCGCGGCTTCGCCCGCGTGGATGTCGGTTATTATATACCAAAACCTTCTTCGAGAACCACTCTATACATTGGTGAAAACAGCATGAAAATCGGTGCAGTAGTTTTTGCGTTTATCGCGAACAGACAGACAGACAGACGCGGCGGAGGACTTTGTATAATATAATAAAATGTAAGGATAAATAGTGCTTTAGGTTTGACTGAATTTACTTTCTTAATTGAAAATAACCGTTCTTTTAGGACTCTACTCTACTTATAGTATTTTGATCTCACGAACCTACGCGCGGTTTACTTATGGTTACCAAGTGTACAAATACGCTGTGAATGTGTGTGTAGACGCAGGAACTCTCGGTACCGTCCGAGACATTGCGATGTTGGAATTGTGTGTGTGTGTTATGCTACTCGTCGTCACGCACACATTTACAGCGTGCACTTGGTTTGGTTACCACATGGAAAGCGCGCGTCGCTTCGTGAGATGAAAGTACTCAATCGTTAGATTTAACTAACTTAACGATGTACGTGTAAACAAATAGGTACGAAATACTTCCAAGAAATCTAAGTTATTTCCTTCTTATATCTTCCGCTCTAAATCATTTGTAGGACGGCTTCCAACATATTCCAACCACGCTCTCCATGGCTAATCATCCAAGTGGTCCTCAGACTCCGCACAGATAATTACCGAGACCTTTCAGTAGATTAAACTCCTGAAGACGAACGTATTTTAAATAGAGCATACAAATTGCCGACCATTCGCCTCAACGACTCCCATCCCACGGCGGCTAAGTAACTATTTATACACCAAGGTTCTAGTTAAGTGGCTTTCAGTTCTACTTGTAGGTTTAAAAAGTACTAACTAAGGATGGATTGTGTGACTGACGAAATGGATAGAACGAAGGTGACTACTGACACAACAAAGGAGAAAAAAAAAGGTTTATTATTTTTACCAGACTCATCATCTACCTAGCCTTTTCCCGACTATGTTGGGGTCGGCTTCCACTCTAACCGGATGCAGCTGAATACCAGTATTTTACATGGAGCGACTGCCTATCTGACCTCCACAACCCTGTCAGGAGTCTCGATATGTGAAGATGGTCATCCATCCACGGACCAGCCCCGGCAAGCGTAGCGTAACCTGATTGATCGACCCGTGCGGCTGTTATTACTTAGCCACGAGCTCCTCCCCATTATTTTTACCGGACTACGGAAGCAAAAAGGAGGGTTATGATTTTGACCGGTATGTATGTATGTTTGTATGTATATTATGTTTATGTGTTCCCTCATAATTATTAAACTCAAACTCAAAGCATTTATTTCAATTAAACCATTTACAGGCACTTTTGAATTGTCAAAGAATCGGTCAGTTAGTCAAAAAGTTGAAGCTAGTTGCCCATTCCAAATCGTAGATCTCTATGGAGAAGAACGGGCAAGAAACTCCAAGGACACTCTTTTAATAATGGATACAGATATTACAAAATCCTGGGTACAGTATTCTTGGAAGCACCAAGAATACTGTACCCAGGATTTTGAGAGCCCTATATGTGAGAACAATGTCAAATGAAAAATAATCAAAAACAATTCAAAATGTAAGATTAAAAATAAGCCCTGGCAGATGAGAGATGACCAGTCTCAACTGACAGCGCCCGTTCACGAACATGACACGTGGATCAGCACCATCCAGCTCAACCATTTTGTAGGGAACCGAATGATCCAACACACGCGCCACCATCAGCGAGACATTTAAGTGAGTATGTATCATCTAAACTACTCATCACAATTTGACAAAAATTAGGTATCGTTGGAAGCGTCTTGATCGTCCGCTGGTTAAGGCTATGTGACGTCACATTAAATATGGCAAAATCCGGAGTCACACATTTGATTTAAGACCTAACATGTGTTACTCCGGATTTTAATTTGTCTGTCTGTGATTCTTGTTTATACCTTTTTAGTTGATTTTTTTGGCGTAGGTAGTTGGGTTTTTCGTTTTGTAACTTTTATTCTTATTAACAAGTTGTCCTTAACAACTGCTGTTTGAGATGACGGCTTAGGGAATTATGGAAATAGAAGCCATCGGATCCTCCTGATCGGATTCATGAAAGCCAGGAGGATGAGCTGTATTTTCAAAACCGGGCTGTAGAGGTCAGATAGGCAGTCGCTCCATGTAAACTACTGGTATTCAGCTGCATCTGTTTAGACTGGAAGCCGACCCCAACATAGTGGGGAAAAGGCACATGATGATGTTATGTAGGTACAGTCAAAAAATTAGAATGTACGGTAAGGTAAAGTGAACAGCTTTAGGACCATTTTGTCGTGCATGCACTCCAATACAATAGATTATTCTAGGACATAAAACGCTTACGTCGTCTAGAGCACCTCATTAAATGAAATCTACTAAAAACCTAATTGAAACAATTAAGAATATGTTCAAGAAGTTATACCAAATGACCTTCGATCTGCTAATTGTTTTAAAGCCGCCCATGGGCCTCTGACTTAGCTTCACATGCCGTCGAGAAAATAACTCTCTGGCGTGCCGGTTTCGTCACGATGTTCTCCGTCACCGTTTTTATAGCAAGTGATAAATTATGACCTTCGATTAAATGATTAAATAACGAACAATGATGGACTAATTCATAATTCTGGACTAAACAAAAACTCTCGTTGCATTTGTAACTAATACTTTGCACGTTTTATTTTGAACAATTTGCACTTCGTTAGGTTCTTAGGCCCCCATCCAATTTTTTTTCGCTCCCTACTGTTTTTTTGTTCACCATCTTTTAATTGAAAGAGCTCTACCCTTGATCCATTTGTTACAAACTACTTTGTTACTACAACAAACAATCTTTGCTTACAAAATCAAACCATTATTCTAAGACCCCTTGTATTATTGACTTTGTAATATCAAATGCTAATATTAAGTAAACCAGGATGTGTCTAAATATATTGGCCAGCTGTGAGAAAGGGACAATAGTAGCAATTGTGGGGTGATGAAAGGGAGGGGTATATGTTCGTATTTATTCGCATCGGAGAGGCATGCGTGCGCGCCGGTTGTATGAACAGTCTTTATAAATAAACAAAAATATTACTTTAAAAGTTTTGTAGACTAATATTAACAAAGTAATTGAGAAGATAAATATTATAATAGTGCAAATAATTGTGTGTTTGGTGAAGAAATGTTAAAACTGTGCTAAAGTAATGAAACAGTGAAGTGATTTAAAAAACGTGTTTTTGGTAATTGATAAGACTTTTGGACACAATGTGTGCTGTGGTCATCAAGTATATTAAGGTCAGAGTTCATTTTTATATTACTATCGTCCATATTGTATTTAAATTCTGCAGCTAATTAATGAATACCTAGCGACCCGCTCCTGCTTGGCACGGATTTTACGACTTGACCAAAGCATCGAGATTTATGTAACTTTAATAGTAACATATTATACACATAAACCTTCCGGAATAAATTCTCTAAACGATGGTGAAAGCCTCATCAAAACCTGTTGCGTGGTTTAGAAGAACAACGCGGACATACAGACAAATATGAAAAGCGACTTTAATTTATAAGAGGTATGTATAAAAGATTGTTCAAATCGACTTTTAAATTAGTCGTACCGAACTATACGTGTTGTATTGCATCCTGTCATTATCGTTTTTATTTGAGGAGGATATTATTGTTACTGCTACTCTTATTACAAATGGCAAATAGCCTTTAAAAATAGGTTCCTAATGATTTTCTGCCTGACCGTACAAATCCCAGTAGGTAATCGGGAGTAAAATACCTGGTATTATTATTCGGGTTGAGGAGGGGGGGGGAGCTCTTGGCTAGTACTAACAGGCGTGCGGGTCGATCCATCAGTTAAAGCTACGCTTGCCGGGTTTGGTCCTTGGATGGGTGACCATCTTTACATACCGAGACTCCTCCCTGCCTCGGAAAGCACGTTAAACCATTGGTCCCGGCTGTCATTTCTAGATCTTTGACAGTTGTTACGAGTCGTCAGAAGCCCGAAAGTCTGACAACCAGTCTTACCGAGGGGTATCGTGTTAAATGGGTTGTGGATTGTGGAGGTCAGATAGGCAGTCGCTCCATGTAAAATACTGTATTCAGCTGCATCCGGTTAGACTGGAAGCCGACCCCAACGACAAAATCCATTAAAAAAATCTCTCCATCTATTTGTGTAGTTGGCTCTGCTTTTTGCCAGGATCTAAATAAGTTCGATATGTTTGATATTCTACTTGGCCACTCTTTTACTAAGTATCTATTGCCCCATTGCTTATCAGAAAAATAAAACAAGTGACTCAAATGACTCAAAGCCATAAATTATATGAGATCTCAGAAGATGTAGCTCTAAAATATGAGACCACAGTAAAAGTCTATTTGTGCCCATAGATATCTAGGCTCGCTCTGGCTTGGCAAACCTCCAACGTTGCTATATTTGTTGTCTGTATTTTGTCCTGCAATGTACGAGGCTGCGAGAGGTTATAATGAGAAAACATGAGCAAAAAAATCCGGAATGAGGTAATCCGGCAGAGAACCACAGTTGTCGACATAGCTCACAGAATAAGCAAGCTGAAGTGGTAATGGGCCGGCCATATTAGCCGTAGAACCAACGACCGTTGGGGTAGACGTGTTCTTTAGTGGAGACCGCGAATCGGAAAACGTAAGGACGCCCTCAGGCTAGGTGGAGCGACGGTCTTCGCATGGTGGCTGGTAGCAACTGGATGAGAGCTGCCGAGAATCGAGCTGAATGGCGTGCAATTGGAGAGGCCTATGTCCAGCAGTGGACTGGCTGATGATGATGATGATGATGAGCAAAAAAATAAGGCAATGTTATTTAATGCTCTTTTTGAAGAACAACATTTCTTTAGGCGCCTTGAAGCGGAGCGATTGGAGGAGAAAATCTTTTGGGTTCGCGTCACCGACATGCTAATGTTAACAGTAATACAGTGTCACTTCCAGCCCCTGCCGTTACAGTGGAATCTTGGATTTTTACATTACAGGCAGGCGCGGTCGCAGCTTAAGATTTTGGAGGGTGTAACCTTTGGTGCCAAGGAATATTTTTACGGGAATGGTTACCCAATTGATATATAAGGGGAAGTTTAAAAGTGGCGCCAGTGACAGAAAAGTTGAAAGGTAGTCGTTTGGCCTGGTATGGGCATGTGATGAGGAGGGACGAAACGCATGTGACTAAAAAAGTGATGAATATAAATGTTGATGGATGGAGCGGGAGAGGAAGGCCAAAGAAAAGATGGATGGATTGTGTGAGGAATGATATGAAAGAGAAGGGAGTGAATGATAGAGTGACGTTTGACAGGGGAGAGTGGTAAAAGAAAACGTGTTGCGCCGACCCCAAGTAACATGGGATAAGGGCAGGGATATGATGATGGTTACCTAATTGATAAATACTCTATGCCCATCGGAGTCACTGAGGCTAAGTACCTACAGTTTTTGTTGGGAAAGCTCGTAAATCATTCAGTCTCTCGACACCTTGAATGATTTTGGGGGGTCATGACCCCCAAGACCCCCCCTCGGACCGCGCCTGATTACAGGCGAATGCTCCCGGTAAGGGAGTGCCTTATAAGCAAAACAGCCATTTGAAATTTAGCAACCAGCAAAGCTCAGTAAAGTTTACTGCGACTCCGCATAAGTGAAAACTTTTACTTTTAAGGGCCTACCCAACCTCAAATTTTATCTCGCTCGCACCATACTACTCGCGGCCTCATGAGTGAGAGCGTGATGGAGTGGGGTGCTGGCGGCTCCAAGCCTCGAAAAGTTTAGGTAATTGCTTTTTACGGTGAAAACAATGGTAATAAAAAATAAAAGACCTGCTTTATAGCTAGTTCAGTTATTATGCAAAGTTTCATGATCTAATTTGAAGTATTTTTTGAATACCAGCGGTTCTTAGTTCGGTTTAGTAGTAAGTTTGTTTATTTTTTTATTGTGTTTTCATGAACCATAGGACCTTGCATCAACCCTCAACTTCAACATAATATTTATTTCAAAATGAATGCTGCAGTATTTTCGGAATAACGGAAGATCATGCTAAGCAATTTGAGGTAGGGTAGGCTCTTAAAAACTCCGCATTCGTGCACTTTATTAACCTAAAGCTCAGGTAAAAGAAATGTATTTATCTTGTTCAAAACTTTTAATGGGGTCGCGAAAGTCGAAATCGCGCTCGAAGTAGAAAAACATATTGAAAGAAACTTTTGCTTCATTTGAAGTCAGTTTTTCTATTGACAAAAAGTTTTTCAACAAGAAATTGATACTAATTGACTGTCATTGTAACAGCTTTGTAGCAAAATTACTTAGAACTTAGAACTTTTAAAGGTTTTGTACTCAAAAGGCTTTACTAAGGCTCTCCCCCTGTCCGTCCATCCGTCCGTATGTCACAGGGCCGGATCTTTTGAACCGTAATAGGTAGGTAACACTTGATATTTTCACTTAATAAAATTCTAAATTCACGGAACATTTCGTGTGCGAGGCTGACTCGCACTTGACCTCTTTTTTATTGTATTCTCTTACAGATAAGAAGCTACTATATTATCGTAGAAACTTTTAGTGGAATATTTAACACTACATAATTATACAGGCCGTAAGGGTAAACACTCTTGTCATTCAAACCATGGGTAGTTGACTTAAATATAAAAATAAATTACCGAACACAACAAAAAAAAAACGTTATTTTCATTAAAATATTTTAAAAAGTTTATATCCGACACCGTGCTCTCTAGCGAAATACTGACTGAGGGAGAGGTCGCGCTCGCGGCCGGTCAGGTCACATCCCGCACCCCCAACACCCCGCCCGTGTTGAGACGCAAGTTCGTTGCCCTAGCGCATAGGGCAACGAACTTGCGTCTCTTGTGGTAAAATGTAGGTTTAAAAAAAAGAAAAAAAAAATTGTAATTTTCCATTGATTTTACGTTCTATAAATGTAACCAAACCACTGGTTGCAAGGATAACGGTGTTCACCCTAACACCCTGTATTTATTCAAGCGGGCGTAGTACACACTCCGTGAAAATTTAAAGTTTCTACCTACAGACGGACGGACAGACGGCCGGACACACAGGGGAGGCTTAGTTATTACTAAACCTCCCCTGTGTGTCCCGTTGTTGAGGGTACCGTTGTTGACACCCTTTGGGTACGGAACCATAATAAAGAGTTTTCTATTGTATTATTCTAAATAGACTGCAAATTGATAAAAGAAGCGCTCTATTCTAATATTAACGTTAAACAAGTCAATAATCCATTTAGAACGATGAGTCACTGCTAGAAGTCGATCGCATGTCTAATTCCTCAGTATTAAGTGATCAAGTCAGGCTAACAGACGCGGCTGTTCAAATCCTGCAAGATTTAGCTTCGAGCAACTACTTAGTGGTGTAATCTTGAGGCAGATGCTCTGTTTAACTAATACTATAAAATATAGCATACATGTATGCTATGAAATAACAGCCGCATGACTCGATCAATCAGGTTAAGCTACGCTTACCGCGGTTGTTCCGTGGATGGGTGACCATCTTTACATACCAAGACCCTCCCGTGCTTCGGAAAGCACGTTAAGCCGTAGGTCCCTGCTGCCATTTGTAGATCTTTGACAGTTGTTACGGGTCGTCACAAGCCCGAAAGTCTGACAACCAGTCTTACCAAGAGGTATCGTGTTACCCAGTAACTGGGTTGTGGAGGTCAGATAGGCAGTCGCTCCATGTAAAATACTAGTATTCACCTGCATCCGATTAGACTGGAAGCCGACCCCAACGTAGTTGGGAAAAGGCTAGGCAGATGTTGATAGCATAATATGTATCAGAATAGTTTGGTCATATTTTACACACTGGATTTTTTATACGCCGGTGTACATCTCCCGCCTGCACTACACTACTAAGGCGGAGGACATCGTGGAGTAGGTACGTGCGCCAAAAGACGAGATACGCGCCGAGGGTGCAGTTACTTGAATCGCGCCGGAACGTCAACTTCAAGGCGTTCGTCGTGCGTGTGCCAGACTGTTATCTGCCCCTCGTCATGAAAGAAGACTTTTGGCCGCAGGACGTGGTGTCTCGTCGTTTTCGCGGACAAGTTCCACTGGACAGCACTAAGTCTAGCTAGTGCAGAGTGAAGAACTACTAACATAGTCTAAGCCTTATTTATTAACACAAGTTTTGTTTATAGAATAGAATATGTATGTTTAGGTTAAGCTATTTATGTATGGGCCTGTGTCTCCTGAAATAAGTGGTTTATTATTATTATTATATTTTATGGGTGTGTGGTACCTACAGACCATCAAACTAAACAGCTTCCTCCATGGGACCAACATCGTAATCGCGAAAAAATAAACAGTCGTCCCATACATTATAATACCTTTGTAAATTATTTCTAAGATTTTATGTTAATATTTTACCAATTTTATACTGAATAAATATATTCTATTCTATTCTATTCTACATTTGCGTCGTGTAGGTATTGAAGTTTTGTATGGGACAGTTGGCAATTTTCCGTTGGGTCTGTACCACACCCTTAAATACCACACCTTTCTGGTACACACTGTATACATTATAATAGTCCTCCAGACCGTATTTTCGGCCACGGCGGCCAATCTCAACGGAGACTAGCCATCGGCGCCGGAGATATTATAGTGCACAAGTTATTACGCAGACACAAGTGCACTCTCTCTTCCCTCACTCTCATAGTCCGATGGGACGGCAATCCGACACGACCGGAGAGAGATCAGGCGTAGGACCAACGGCTTA
Source organism: Lithophane socia (assembly GCA_947522985.1). NCBI lineage: Eukaryota > Metazoa > Arthropoda > Insecta > Lepidoptera > Noctuidae > Lithophane > Lithophane socia. The sequence goes on along the minus strand of OX383268.1, from coordinate 12,247,898 downwards.
ACGTGCTTTCCGAGCCACGGGGGTATCACACCGCCAACTTCCAAACTCCGGGCTGTTACTACGAAATTCCTTAGTGTATACATTATAGTGTATACGTGTTAGTGTATACATTATAGTGAAGCTGCGAAGCTGCTTATCATACCACGACTCGATCAGCGTATAGTGATTTAACGAGCCAAACTCGAATATAGTATTCGAATTCGGCTCTATTTGGCTTTGGTCGCAAGCTTTTTTCACACGAAATAGGTTTAAAAGATATTTATTCTCAAAAAAAGACATAAAGCTACAGTCAGACAGTTGAGAAACTACATACCAGTTTTCCCAAAATTGCCATAGGAAAAGTATCTCTCAGGCAATTTGTACCCAGCTTGTTTGAACCAATTTTCTTCACTCGGAGTTTATTCAGCTACGCTACGATATTCCCCTGTTATTCCACTTTAGTATAATCTGTAACCATGTTTACTCCACGTTCTATGCTGAAGCGCGAGCGCCACATAAAATCTTCGCGGTTGCTAGATGTAATGTAACACAAACATGACGGAGTCGTAAACACTTGGTCGGTACATTCATAGTAATCAACGACGCCATCTTGCATTTAAATTATGTACAGTCACAAAATGTCCCTTACATTCTGTGACTGTACATAATTTAAGCACTTTTAAATCAATTAGTACTTGAATTTCAAAAGGATTTTTGAGCTATTTTCGTATTCTTAAAAAACTGAAAAATAATTGTATGGTCCTGTTGTTTTGGTAAATTCAGAGTATTTTTTTTTGGATTGATTCAAAACCGCCTTTTATTCCGCCATGACAGGATAAGCCGAGAAAATAAAAAAAAAACAAAAACCGGTCCCATGAAAATACGTTTCAATCGTTTTGTTTTGACTTTTACTCCCCGTACACTCTTTGTTTGGTTAGCTGCGGCCTGCTGCCTGCGGCATAAAGGAAATAATATCGAAAAACCTTTTTTACCTATAGAGATGTGCTGACGAGGACTTTGTTGCGCCACTTCTTCGCCAACTTTAAGGGGAGTCCTTTGTAACGTTTGACATTAAAAAACTATTGACTCTCAGCCTGATTGATTGAAAGGAAATTTATCAAAAAAATCTATTATTGATGTTACATGTACCTACATGTTATACAACTTACACAATATATGTTACACAAATTTTATTATACAGAACATGCTGAACATGTCAATAATCTTAACATTCATTGACAAAAATAGATAAGAGAGAAAATAGAGAATAGAGATAGAAAATAGAGAAATGTAAAGGAAATCTGAGCTAATAATCGGATTAGTAAATGATTATATTGGGATACTGCTTGCTGCGTATTATCGTGTCATGTTATTGGTTCAATAGATTATTAGTATCTTACAAGCTCGACATACACCTATCTAATTTGTTATGAATAGGTGTCATATTCAGTACCTGCCAGGGTTGCGGGTTAGTCCGAAAGGGATACCGGGACCTTGGCAACAGGCAACTGAAGGAACACGGGTGGGTTTTAGTCAGTAGAAGTCTGACACGCCCTTCCGCTCCACCCAGAGCGGGAGAAGTCATTGGATGATTTCCCACCCTCAAAAAAAAAAAAAAAAAGGTGTCATATTCAGTAATTAATTTTTTTCTACTGACAATGATTTGCATTGTCAAATCCATTTATCATAGTACTAGGTACATCCTAAGATTGGTTTGATTCAAATAATTATTTTTCTCTACTCAAAACAACTAACAATGAATTCTTAGAAACAAAAGGTCCAAGCCACAGAGGTCCATTGTCCAAACATAATTAATGTTATCGGCTATGATCACTTGCACCCTCTGAAATCCTCATTATAACTTGTTGAGACCGCCCCACGCTATTGCGTTGTCTACAATGACCAAGTGTTTGCGACCCCTGTAGCTGTGTAATGTGTGTATGCACAATGAGGGAAACTTATTGTTTAGTAAATTGACTATCAACTTAAATGGCCGTCTATTCAAAACAATATTTTTTTCTTTACGCAAAACAAGTTAACAAAGTATTCGTTGAAACAAAAGGTCCAAGAACAGAGTTTCGTTGTCAATTGTCCATCGATGATGAATGGATAACGGCTATCATTACTTGCAGCCACTGGAATCCTCATTTATAACTTATTGAGCCCGCCAGATGACTTTGTCTACAGTCGCCAATTGTTTGCGGCCTCTGCAGCTGGGTTATGTGTCAATGTACAGTCAGGGAAATAAATTCTTTAGCAAAGTGACTATCAATTTAAATTATACGTTTATTAAATTAAAACTGTCATTCTTTATCAGTCGTATGTAATAGCTATTACAAAACAATTTTACGTAGCGGCTCGATCTCCTAAATAACTGGACTAACGCAATGACTTTATTGAACTGTAATTGCTCTACAAAAAACAGACCGCCTGTTTAAAAAACTAAAATCAACTAAAATGCATGACTTGTACTGTACAAAGTAATAAGGGTTTTTTGAAATGACGCCCGCTACGGGCAGCACTCAGACGTCAGGTCCGGGCACCTGTCAAAAGTGTCAAAACGCCTTTATATTTTATAGTGGTGACTGGATGGATGAACGAATAATGATCTTCATCATAATATTCATTGTCGAAATGAAAGACCTCATGTCAAAGTGGCGCCTACTGGTGGCGTGAATTATCATAAAACCTTCATTCCAACAAAACAGAACCTTGGCGTGTAAATGCCCACCCTTCTGTTGACATATTTGCCCGGAACGCTAAACACAGCAGTATGTTCAAACATTTGCCGATAACATACTATCATGAACGCCATTCCGTTCTATACACTCGATTTATCACACAAAACTGCAGTAATATCTGTCAGGGGTGCGCAACACATCATTTAACCATACCAATTACTTATGAATTTGTAAAAATGGCCCATGTTCATTCGAGTGTCCTCGGCATTTGTCGGCTATCGTCGGCTCTGTTGAAATGACACCTCCATTATTAATTTTGATGCATAACACCGCGGGATTTTCGTGTTGAAAATAAAATAAAAACCTTTGTTCGTTTTTACAGCATGCAATATTTTTGCATAGAAAATGAGACGAGCTTGACTGGATGAGTTTTTTGAACCAAGTTTCAAATGGATTGGCGTTAAAAATTGCAAAGAGTTTAGGAATGGCCAGCCGACTTTAAATCCCACCTGTGGTGCTTTCAAACTTTTATAAGAAAGAAGCGAAGTGACATGCTTCATACGAATTGCCGCTTATTGATGTATAACATCAGTCTTTCCTCTCGCTGTCCTGCAGTATGTAGGAGTGATTTCATGAAAAGGGACGGAAATGTGTAACAGGAAGCGGAGGAGCGCGCGCTATTTGATTTGACAAATGAGCGCGCGCGGTGCTGGAGTACGCCGTCAGATGGTGCCAACTCATTTTCCAAGAGGTTGTAAACAGGATGTTGATGATGACGATGATGATAAATGTTGTTTATATCATATTGTACGTCAGCCAAGATAAGGGACAGAAAGCCTCCCTCGTTTTTTTATTTATTAGTGTGTTTCAGTGTTTTTTTTTTTAAAGTTTTTATGTATTTGCCAAACTGTGTCCAAATAAATGTTATTATTTCTTTCTTGATAACTAAATGTTGTTTATGTCTGTTAAGTGTAGGGACAGGTGCGGTTAAAGTTAAAGAGCAAAAGGGTTTGCGCCCCTCACACTCCAACAAATAGACAAAGTGCCATTAAACCGAATCAGCGAATAAAAACAGCTACTGCCATTAAGAAAACCACAATCCCATTAATTTACGATAATATTAATCCCCATTTAATTTACGATGTGGACGTTTTTTCATGTACAGTCAACAAAATATAATTTAATAATATGTCGGTAAAATACTAACGCTACGGTATTTATTTTTTAAATATCGTAGGTTTATGAGATAGGAGCCTTTTTGGTCTAGCAAAGGTTTTTCTTTTTTTGTTTTTGTCAATTCGAAAAATGTATGTTAATATTATTACTTTCATTATGTTTATTTTTATTACTGCTTCTATTTCCTATGCGTGTCCAAAATAAATTATTTTGTTTTCTTTCAAAAGAGGCAAGAATCAGTATCTCTGTCTTCAAATACTAAACTTTTTTAAACGAAGTTCTGTATATTAGTGGTACAGCTATAGCAGCGAAACAAGTAGCTTAAGCTATTCTCAAACACAGTCCTTTCCAGCATAGCGTGGACATTTTGGTAGCACCGTGATCGAAAAAAGCATACCCACGTCAAATGCATGATGCAAAAAAAAAAAATCTTAAAGGTGCTGTACCTACTCATTCCGGCACGCATTCGCGCTGCAAAAGAACTACAACTAACAGGCCAACTTTTTATGCTGGTGTGCGTGACAGCAACGTCTCACTCACGCCACATCATTATGCTTTTCTAGTGGGCGTGCATTTAGCGGCTAACAATTGGACGCTATTTTTTTCGACGAGTTCATAGCTTGGACTGTCGGTGTAGACATATCTTTGCCTAATTCTTTTGCTGCCTGTACCGGTGGCGAGGCCCATTAGGAGCGTCACATTACGTGGCTCACACAATTTTACACGGAATAAATTCAAGGTTGGTTATCTCCCATCGGAGGACGGTCAGGGACGCAGGATTATACGATTACGTGGTCCAATGGTTTGTAAAAGGTGCAATTTGAATTTTACGTGGGATTTGTGGCGTCCTTAATATTTTGTGTGGACAAATTGTGAGTTTGCTGTGGTTTATATTTAAGGGTTTTTCTGATGGGGTGTGAAAAAGGTTTGACTTAGTGCTAGTAAAGCTATTTTCTTTGACGGTATACATTAGGTGTTCAGTCAATAGCTTCGTAATAAACTGAATTTGTCGAGTTCAGGTGCCTTTTTTTGCTGAAAATCTTACCACAGACACTTTATAGATATTTGATAGTCTTTGAAGACTTTTTATACAAAAATTTGCTTTTGCTCGCGAGTTCGCCCACGTGGAGATCGGAGACTATCACACGGGTGCCGGGGACGTACTACCGGGATAAAAACCCAGGGCAAGGTCTATCTCTGCCAGGGTTGCGGAATAGGCCGAAAGGGATACCGGGACCCTGGCAACAGGCAACTGAAGGAACACGGGTGGGTTTTAGTCAGTAAGAGCCTGACACGCCCTTCCGCTCCGCCCAGAGCGGGAGAAGTCATTTGATGAATTCCCACCCAAAAAAAAAAAAAAGCATGGTCTATCTGTGTGCCAATCCAAATCCGTTCAGCCGTTAAGTCGTGAAAGGTGACAGACAGAGCTACTTTCGCATTTATAATATTACTAGCTGTTGCCCTCGACTTCGTCTGCGATCCAGGATGAAAAGTAGCCTCAGTTCTTCTCCAAGTCAAGGTATACCCATGTGCCAAATTTCATCCAAATTCGTTCAGCCGTTTTAGCGCGAAAGCGTAACAAACAAATAAACTCACTTTCGCATTTATAATATTACTAGTTAAGATGTTACAAACATTTCATTCAAATCTTAGCAAAGCATTTCCTTTTCATTCCATGTCGTTCAACTTTATTTGTATAATTCGGAAATGATGACGTAGTCAAAATATTCCGGAAACATCCGAAGTAGACTCCAAGTATTAATCAGGTTCGAAATACTCATTAATGTTGGGACAAGTTCTTGTTCCAACAGTGATTATACTTGTGAACTGTCGCGATGTTGGTATACCCAAGTTTTTTGATTAGGCTTCCGAGAGCCTATACTTACATAGATTATTATGGTAATGCGAAGAAATTTTTTGGGCCTGTATTTTTTTTTAAAGATCGTTTTCATTTTGAAAAGATATTTTGAAATCTAAATAATAATAAGACAGATCTTATTAGAGCAGGTACTTTGTAGTTTGGTCTTTTCCACCTTAACGTGATAAAAATAAGAATCAGCGGGGCATTGTCTTATTTTTTAAAACGTTCTCATTCGCATCTCATTCGCTATCTGTCAAAAAAAACCTTGAATTTACCAACATTTTTGACACATCGAGACTTGATGGTGAACGTTTTTGTAAGAGAATTGGCCCTCAGGTGACCTTAATGAACTGTCAATCAGTTCAGTCGACATGTGCACGTCTTTTTACAAGCTTTATTCCAACAATACAATGATTTAAATATTTCGTCATCGTTTTTATAATATTCCAAAGGAGAATGACCTGGATTGTAGGGCACCCTGTACCAAGCGAAAAGTCCGCGTGTCACAACCAAACCTAGTGTATTTGGAGGCGAATTCAATGCTCTTCTTATACTGTTAACTATTTTTGACATGGATTTCCGCAATTCGTATTTATTAACCATTTACCTACTTCATATTTTGAGGTTAAGTTCGAGAAAGTGACAGACTCGAAATGGTGAAGTTGGTGACAAATGAGGCGGTATCTAATATCGGTTGCTTTTTATTCTTGATTTAGCGCTTGTTTCCTGATGGATGATTATACAATACATCACTGATAGTCAATAATAATTCTTGGTTTCAGTTTTTATATATAATGATAATGGATATCAATAATCATGTAGGTAGGTACTCATAGTATGTGCAGCTGGTAGTCTGAATAAGTAATCAATTTAGTACTGTGTTTTGATTCCTAATATCTTGAAATCTTAACACAACAGCAGGCCCGTTTTTCCCAGAAGAGTTAGGCAGAGTTGTATTTACTATATAGTACACCCACTTCTCGAACTTCACATGTTAGTAAATAATAATGGTGATAATGTTGTTAGTACCTAATAAGGCACTTATATCAAAAATGAAAAACGCAGTTAAGATAGATTCATATTTACATAACGTATATGACCTCGACCGCTACCAGGACAGAGAAAAGAAATATACAAATAAAACAATAGGTAGGACAATTGGGTGGCACTCGGGAACGCCTTGCAACTGTTGCAACACGTAGCATGGACTGTCTACATCCAAAGCACACATCACTCCACATTGTGTCCAAGTGTTATTTCAGGTATCAGTTCGGATCTCAGGGAGTTTTTCTTGTATCAATGCGAAACATTTGTAGCATTATGAATAGGAACTACCAGGATTGATCTGAAAGCATAAAAACTGTTTTTTAATCATCGATCACTAATAAAGAACTAGATACACAATCTCATACAAAAGTTCTCTTAAAAATGTCGCCAATTGTGTTTAGTTAAAATAAATATACATTATTGTAATTTCAACCTTACCTACAACGTTTAAAGTCGTATTCACAAAGCTATTACAAAAAGCAATAAAATTTTACGACCGGTACTCACTGCTCAAGATACATCAAAACAACTTCAACCTTATACGCATGCTTTACAGTAACAATTACTAAGTGCCAAAAAAAAGTAATAAATTTTACAACCGAGGCTCGCCGCTAGGACAAGGAACGAATGGAGACGAACCAGAACAATATTTTTTGTTTGTACTGTAAATTATTATGTATGGTATTTTTAACATACTTCAAAAAAAGGAGGAGGTTACTCAATGCGTCGCGTATTTATAAATATATAGGTTTTTTTTTTATGTTTGCACGCCACCGATAACTCGAAAACGGATCGACCGATTGAGATGATTCAAACGGTATTACATTAGGTTTGTTCCCAAGTATTATGTTCAATAAAACACTAATTAGGTAATTCACTGTTTTATTCCGTGGTTAGTATAAGCACTAGGTAGCCTTACACTGATGTGATCATATTACACATGTGGGGTACTTGTACAAATCTTATTTGACAAGAAGATTTTCAAGTACCTACATTAACTATACACAACATACCTTTCCCCCAAGTATGCATTAACATGGTAAAAACATAATTGAAATATAAACAAAACATTAACATAAAGCATCATAATCTTCTTAATTCAACAAATATAACAATTAAGGAAACAGGATCAAAAGCCCCCTTAAACACATAACATTACACCAAATAGTTGCTGTGGCTAGGCCGGGCATATGGTGACTTTGTATAAGAAGAAACTTTGTTCTTCATTTTGCCACCTTGATAAGTGGTATCTGCCCCACTAGGTATCCCAAGCATCTCGGCCCATTCCTCCGAGCTAGGAATTTGGATTATTTGTTCATTTTCTTGACTTAACTCTTTCACCTGCTCCTGTATACTTCCTTCCTTTTCCTCCTCTGGTTCCTTATCCTTCTTCTCCTCTTCTCCTGTTGTTGAGCTTGATGGCTTCTTCTGAATCAGTTGGTCAATATGTCTGCTTACAATATTTCCATTGCCTGATGTCACCTGATAGCTAGACGGGCCATCCTTACTTGTAATAGTACCTGGTAACCAACGTGGCCCTCTTCCATAATTTCTGTACATCACACATTGACCAATGTCTGTCTCTCTGTGTTTCCGTTGTGCATTGTTGGTAATTTGTTGCTCGACTCTCATGTGCTGTTTATTGACTGGATGAATACTGTCCAATAAAGTCCTTAACCGTCTATTCATTAACAGTTCCGAAGGGCTCTTGCCTGTTCCGGAACATGGCGTTACACGCAGTCCCAGTAGCATGTTAGGTACCTTCACGTCCCATGACACATCATCCATTTTGCGTAGCTTATCCTTAACCGTCTGCACCATTCTTTCAGCTAATCCATTTGTAGCAGGATGGTATGGTGCCGTAGTTATATGCTTAATTTTATTCGAATCTAGAAATTGTTTCATTTCAGCTGAAACAAATGCTGTTCCATTGTCTGAAACCATTGTTTCACATAATCCGTGTGTAGCAAATAACATTCTTAAATGCCGAACCACAGTTTCTGTAGTCATGCTACTTACTACAAATACTTCAGGCCATCGTGAATATGAGTCTACAATTATCAAAAAGACTTTATTTTGGTATGGACCAGCAAAATCAATATTTATGCGAGACCAAGGTCTTGTAGGTACTACCCAATCATAACTTGTCTTGGGAGGCATGTGCCTATTTTCGATACACTTGGTGCAATTGTTCACCAATGCCTCAATGTCGTTGTTTAATTCCGGCCACCACACATAGCTTCTGGCCAAAGCTTTTGTTTGAACTATACCACTGTGTGCCCTATGTAAAGTACGTAAAATATCTTTCCGTAGCGGTGGTGGTATCACCACGCGACAGCCCAGCAAGACACAACCTTCATGTAAGGAAAGTTCAGAACGATGTAACCAATAACTGTGCAAAGCCGCCTCTGTGACCTTAGCTGGCCAACCAGATAACACGTAATGCCTGACTCGTGATAAAGTCTTATCTGTTTTTGTAAGCAGCTCGATTTGATTAACATCAACTGGAAAGTCTTCGGGAGCCTCCGCCATCAATAAAATATCACAAAGCTGCTGTTCAGGTTCCTCTGGCACCGGTTGTGGCCAGCGACTGAGACCATCTGCATTTCCTATTTGTTTACCAGGCTTATACATTATATCATAACTGTGTGAAGTCAAAACAATAGCGATTCTAGTTAGTCGAGGTGATATAATATTGGGTATTGGCTTCTTAGGATCAAAAATACTGACCAATGGCTTGTGATCCGTTACTATTGTAAAAGTTCTTCCCATGAGATAGTTATGAAATTTTTGAATTCCGAATATGATTGCCGCAGCTTCTTTATCAAGTTGAGAGTATTTACGCTCGTGTGAATGTAATGTCCTAGAACTCATAGCGATTGGTCGTTCTTGCCCATCCTGCATCACATGAGACAATACTGCGCCTACACCATACTCAGAGCTGTCGCACGTGAGTACTAAGGGTTTATTTAAATCATAATGAACTAAAGTAATGTCTGACGAAAGTAACCGTTTCGCTGCGTCGAAGCTTTCTCGTTCCCGTTCTGTCCACTGCCACTTGCGAGACTTGTCAAGCAACCTATGGAGCGGTTCGAGGACAGTAGCTTTATGAGGTACGAATCTCTCATAAAAATTGTACAACCCTAAAAAAGCCTGTAACTGCTGAACACTCTGTGGTTCTGGAGTTTTGACAATCGATTCCACTTTGCTAGGCGCTGGATGAATGCCGTCGGCGTCAATAACAAAACCCAGAAATTCTACACATTCTTTAGCAACCTTACACTTACCTGCATTCAGTCGCAAGCCAGCTTTTTGTATGCGTTCTAGTACAGCATCCAGTCGTTGACTCATATCAGTCAAGGTATGCCCGCTTATAATAATGTCATCAATTAGTACTGCGACGCCTGAAATACCTGCTAATAAAGACGTCATCAACCTTTGAAAAATACCTGGACATGCTTTTACTCCGAACGCCAGCCTGTGAACAGTGTAAAGACCTTTACATGTATTTAATGTTAACAATTTAGCCGTGTCTTCATCCACAACGACTTGTGTATATGCACGCTCTAAATCTAACGTGGTGAAATACCGTCCTCCAGCAATTGTAGCAAATACCTCATTTGCAGTTGGCATAGGGTAAGTGTCAGACTCGGTAGCCTGATTTACCGTGCTGCGATAATCTCCACACAGGCGAATCTCGCCTGTTTTCTTAACAATGGGCACCACTGGTGTTGCCCACTGTGAGTAAGAAACAGGGCGTAGTACCCCCTCACTCATCAATCTGTCTATTTCCTTTTCAACTCTGTTCTTGATTGCAAACGGAACCGGGCGAGCTTTAAGAAACCTAGGAGTAGCGTCCGGTTTTAAATGTATGGTCACCGGTTCGCCTCGGTAAGTACCAAGACCCTCTTTGAAAACTTCAGAGTGTTTTTGTAACATTTTATTAGTCACTGATATACCCGTACTAGACACAAAATGAATACAAACTTTTATATTAAGAGCGGAAAACCAATCACGACCAATTAAATTGGGGCCTGAGCCTCTAGCTACAATAACCGGTAAAACACATTTAATGTCTCTAAAGTTTACATGCACTACTGTCTGACCGAGCACTTTAACCGGAGTCGCCGTCCAGGTACGTAGACTGTTGTGTACAGCGCGCAGTTCGGGGCGCGGCTTTGCGTTGAGCAGGCCTCTCCACGTGTGCTCGTTCACGATTGAGAAACCAGCACCGGAGTCCACCTGCATATTCACTGACATCCCATTCAGATGAACCTTAACCTCATAAGCTGGCACCCTCAGTTGACTACTATCGAAGTTGTATATACCATTCAACTGATCATGTGACTCATCTTCTTCTGTAAAATTGACTTTACTGTTCGAGGCTTTCTTCTTTGCAATGCAAACCTTTTCTATGTGTCCTACCTTCTTGCAGTATCGACAAGTTACCTTGGCAAAACGACATTCTCCAGCATGGCGATCACCACAACGGTAGCAACGTTTCATGTTTGTTTGCACTGCATTAATGTCCATGGGCTCAGGAGCTGCCGGCTTGGTCGTCGATGTACTCGCCGTCGAATCGAATCCGCTTGCGGCGTTGCTGGTGCTTCCATCTACATTTTGTATCATGCGAACATCTCTTACCGCACTCTCGGAAGACAACATAGCCTCGACAACATTGTCATAACTAAGTTTATCTCTTTTCAATAAATCATATTGCAGTCTGTGATCTTTCATTCCACACACGAGTCTGTCACGTAACATACGTTCTAAATCCGAAAAATTACAATCAGAACTAATCTTCCTCAGCTGAGCAATATATTCCGACGCTGATTCGCTTTGTTGTTGGTTACGTTTATAGAACTTATATGACACTGATATTTCGTTGGGTTTAGGGCTATAATGTTTCGTTAAAACGTACACAATTTCCCTAAATGAGACATCACTAGCCTTTTTAGGTGTAATTAACGCAAGAAGCGTATCAAACACTTTCGATCCACACACTGTGTAAAAGTTTGCTCTTTTACTTATGTCCAACACAACGCCATTTGCTTCAAAGCAAAATGTTAGCCTGTCTATGTAATTGTTCTAATTGTCGGTTTGCGAATCGAATTCCGAAAACTTCACTGCCCTACACTCCATCTTAAAAGTTTATTCCTCGTCGCCACTATTATGTTCAATAAAACACTAATTAGGTAATTCACTGTTTTATTCCGTGGTTAGTATAAGCACTAGGTAGCCTTACACTGATGTGATCATATTACACATGTGGGGTACTTGTACAAATCTTATTTGACAAGAAGATTTTCAAGTACCTACATTAACTATACACAACACCAAGTTGGTCCTTTTTACATCTAATCCTTGTTCTGATGATGGAATCTATGAGGAATTGAGGGAACGCCTTAAATATTAAAGGCATACAATTAGCGATTTTGGTATTTTTTGTAACAAATCAGATCTTCACATTCAGAAAATATCATTTCGTGAAGTGGAAAAATAAATAAATGGTGGTGAAATAAATAAATGTCACCACATTTACTTATTAATGAATCTAAATTACTTAAAAAATAAAAAAAATACAGTAACCTACTAAAAAACCACAAAAAAAAATACAATATTAAAAAACCCGACTCATAAAAAACAACTAACAAGTTCCAAACAAGTCACTTTTCAAGTAGTCTGATGCAGTTAGTGGCAGTTATTTTAGGTCAATTATTCATACATAGGCTGATAAACACATTACCCTTCCTTGCGTCGCGCAGTCGGGTAAATAAAATCGAAAATCAAATCTAGCATAAAAAAAAAAGAATTATTATATATAGCGTCTCCAACAAATTGAACAGAGTCAACGTGGATAACCCAAACAATTTAAGTGGGCATGCGCTAGTATGATTAATACGTTTAGTAAGAGTCTTTACAATTTAGCTGCATTATATCGCCTGCTATTTGTTACGACTTAATTTAAAATAAAGTTTTTACGATGATTTCTTGACAAAATATCAGTATTTACAATACAGTGTTAACAATTATATAAAGATAATATTAATACTTACCAAAAATATGAAACTCCATCCTTTTTTAGCGTCCTAGACGTGTGATTTTTGCAGTTTTTAAACGAGCACTGAGGCATGTTTACCGTCGGAGCGTTCGAATGCTACTAGATGAAGAGACCACCCAAATGTTCAAGTGGGCGGTCATTCGGTGAGGACATTTTTTGACGCTGATTGTGTATCTAGTTCTTTGTTAGTGATCGATGTTTTTAATCCTTAAATTGAATGAATAGTCCCGGAAGTAGGTAGGTACTTTAGAAGCTAACTATAATATACATGCTTCTGCTAGGTGAGGTAATACTTACAGGCGTCGCGTCGGTACAATCTATGATGTTAAAACACGATCATATCCACGGATATATTTTCTATGTAATATATTCTAAATTGTTCTAACAATACTAGTGAACAGTTTAGGATACATCGGCTACGCTGACTTGCTGGCCGATGTCTTCCTCTAGTTGGGGGCATCGCTAAGGATTATCACACAAAAACTACGTTATGAAAAAGCGCCTGAACCCCCGTTTGTTAATAAGTATTATAAATTATAATTCAAATAGTTCAGATGAAACCAATATTGAAAGTAACGTCATCCATGACGGCGCCACAGAATAATTATTGCAATACGTCACAGTACAAATGACATTTTACTTTTTTGAATAGGTCCTCTTTTCATTCTAAGCAAATGTATTCCAAAAAAGTAATAATAAATTATTACGATGTAACGCGTGACCTCAAGATGTTTTTTGACACACATAAAAATATATTGTATCCTAATATTAAATGGCAAATTGGTACAAATATCTTCTTCATTTTAATGTTCGTTGACAGGTAGGTACCTATATTTTTAACGTAGTAGCAACATTCGGAAATGAAGTGCAATGTCAGTGACATAAGCGGAAAATACGTACCACAAAAGTAAAAAAAGACTTTTATTTTTGGTGTCCGAAAGCCGGGAATCGTTTTCATAACAAAATCGTATATCTGATTTAAAAAATAGGAGTAATTTTATGAACTACATTTGGTTGTGACACTCTAGCTCCTTTGTTGGTACCAAAATATGGCATTCTCCTTTCCGTTCGATCATTTAATTCGATAAACGATATTTGAACACTGAAGGATCGCATTTACTAAATTTAAATTTTTAAATTGAATTTCGAACACACGATACGCCATTTAACCCTACAGTGCCGACGACGGTTATGCAAAATTGCATCGCAAAACAAAATGCCACTATGCGAAGTGTCCGACACTTGTGTTGAATACAATAAATAAATTCTTATAGAACATGGAAACAAAGGCAGCTGGAATAAGAAATGAGATTCAATAGAAAACGTTCCGACGAAGAAATTACACAGATTGCAGTAGCGCAGTTTTCAGTCGATTCAATGTATTTAAAGGCATTTCTACTTTCATAATTATTATTGAGACATCGGTCGGTATTCATAGTTAAAAGGTGGTGGGTAATTAGTTTAAGTTTGTAAATAAATCAGTCTGTCGCTGAGCCACGTTTTTCATTGGTGTTACGATAATTTTGAGAACAAATTAATGTTGCGTTACTTAAGTAAAATCGAAAGTGAATGGCGGCTTTTATTTTATTCAAAAGATAACCTAAATACATAATTTACATTCAAAAAGTATGCTTCTAAAGAAACTTCTGAAGCTTTCTTTCTAAGTTGGGGTTGAGTTCAAGTAAAGTATTTTTTGGAAAATAAAAACTTGGAATATGAAGTTTCAGATCGGACCACATCTAGGCGATGCAAGTGTTAGAAAGTTATCAGAACTCGGTCGTTCTATATTCGGAATTTGTTAGTTTTTTCTTTTTCGATATTGGAACTTGCAGCTTTGGACGATGGAGGTTTGAATATTCTCGCGGATTGTATTTTAAACTCCTTGTTCAGTTTTATAAAATGTGAAATAGATTGTTCTGGGGCTGAAAGTCTGGATACCATATTATTTTTCCTTCAAATATACAGGAAAATTGCTGTTTTTTTAAAGAACCTTGCTCTCTGAAACCGGCAGTAAAATGGAGCTACAAATAATCATTCAAAATATCTTAACTGGGCCCCCAAAATCCTATTATTTTATTTCCTCGTGGGAGTCAATCGCTGCAGGGGTATTCGCCAAGCTGGTCTAAATTGGCGATTTACCCAACCCGAAATGGGTTTTGCCATTTTCTCAATGACACCATTCAATACTGAACCTTATTGGTCTTTAAAGTCCACGACGTCATCATCATTGAACGATTTCCAAAAATCTGAACCGTTCAGCCGAAATACATTAATATGGAAGTAAACCACAAATATCTCGAATTCACATTTTAATATCGGATATGCACGTTTCGTCCGGACATTAAAGTAAATAAGTTAAATTGCAAATTGATATTATGATGTTTTCATTTCCTCTTTGCAAAATGGAAAAGGCTTAATATAGTATGTACTTATAATTATATTATCAGGATTCTCTTTATTTAAAGGAAAGATTGTCTGGCAAGCACATCCGTCTGTCTGTCTGTATGTTACCTTTTCACGCCTAAACCACTGAACTGGAAACATGCTGGTCTTGCTCCATAGGACGATTTAGTGTCTGGACAAAATCAAACTGATAGCTAATTTAGTTTTTTATTTATTATTTGTATGTACTACTTGTAACAATGTTAGGACTATTGTAATATCGTATACTTTTACAATCTTTGTAAATATGTGAGCACCATGTATCTGGTAATTAATTTATTCATTATTGCTCCATTTATAATTCTTTTTACCTTTTGTGGTACAGTAATCTTATTATAGGTGCATCGTCTTCACATATAATTATATAATTAATGTATACAAAATATTGTAAAACATTTTTAAAAGAGTAACGGTGGAGTTTCTTGCCCATTCTTCTCCATACGAAAACTACCTTTTGGAAGGGGCAACTAGAATCAATTCTATTTCTTTGTTTGACGTTCAAAAGTGCCATATATGTGCCTATTTGAAATAATTATTTGACTTTGACTTTGACTTTGACTTTGACTTTGAACGGATTTCGATATTTGGCAAGGAGATAGATGGCATCCCGCAAAAGGGAAATAAGCTATTTTTTATCGACATAACACGCGGGCGAAGCCCCGGGCGGAAGCTAGTAGAGAATATAATTTACGATATTGTTTTTTCGAAAGATCACATGGAGGAGCTTGTGGTTAAGTTTAACAGCCGCATGGGTCGATTGATCAGGTTAAGCTACGCTTGCCGCATTTGGTCCGTGGTCATCTTTACATACCGAGACCCCTCCGTGCCTCGGGAACCGCTGGCTGTAATTCTTGGATCTTTGACAGTCGTTACGGGTCGTCAGAAGCCCGAAAGTCTGACAACCAGTTTTACCAAGGGGTATCGGATTACCCAGTAACTGGGTTGCGGAAGTCAGATAGCAGTCGCTCCATATAAATGTTGGTATTGGCTGAATCCGGTTAAACTGGAAGACGACCCCAACATAATTGGGAAAAGGCTAGGGAGATATTTTTTTTATTTCGAAAGATCACGCGATCAGTGTGCTATGTAGCATGATTTTCCTTCTAACTTTAAACATAGAAGTTCGATAGAATTCCTTCCAATTTTAAACCTTTAAAAAAAAGTTTCTCCGTAAAAAGCCAAGCAGCTGGTACCTTTATTCTTTATTCAAACTTTCAAACCGCATTCCTCCGCGTCTGGATTTTCGCTAAAGTTTTCATGGCGCTCGTTTTTAGCTAAAATATTCGAAGTACGTACAGCTTACAGCTTGTTTTTCTAAGCTATTTTCTTGCTTGAATTATTTTGTAGTCTGGATAAGACACAGGTTCCCTTGGATGATTTCGGACGGGTACCGAATTTTGTCTTTTCTGAAGGATGGGTTTGAAGAGCTGTTTCGTTTGGTTTACTGAGCAATGGAGGGTTTCACGAGATTTCTAAAAATGTTTGAAGTAAAGAGAGGTGGGTAGAGTGAAAAATGTATGTATTCAGTCAATGCTGTTATTACGATGTAGAAATCATTTAATTCCTTCATTATTATCTACTTACCGTTTCCCCAACTATGTTGGGTCGGCTTTCAGTCTAACCGAATGCAGCTGAACACCAGTATTTTACATGGAGCGACTGCCTAATCTGGCCTGCACAACTCCAGTTACTGGGTAACACGATACCCCATGATAAGTCTGGTTGTCAGACTTTCGGGCTTCTGACAACCCGTAACAACTGTCAAAGATCAAATGACCGCCAGGGCCAACGGCTTAACGTGCTTTCCGAGGCACGAAGGGGTCTCGGTATGTAAAGATGGTCACCCATACACGGTCCAACCGCGACAAGCGTAGCTGAACTGATCGATCGACCCGTGCGGCTGTTATTACTTAGCCACAAACCCCTCCAATCAATCAATCAGCAATAATTTAAATCCTTGTTAGAATACTAATAATAATACCAGCCTATTATTGTCCTGACAATGTCCTCTTCTCAAACAGAGAAGGCACGAGTATTGATCACCACGCTTGCGCACGACGGGTTGGCGATTCAGACTTATACTAACTACTAGCGGATCTGGCAGACGTTGTCCAGCCAAACAGCGCCACCTACCAGGCCCAATTGTATTTTCAAACCATCCAGGGAACCACTCAAATATACGCACAAATGTTCATCCAAATTGGTCCAGCTGTTTAGGAGGAGTTATGTGACAAACATGTGCAGAAGAATTATTTAAATACAGATACAGAGAGAGTTTCCTTACGATATTCAGTGAAATCCTTGCTGGAATACCTACTGGAATTAATTTAATTTCTAGTAAAATTCAGTCCCATCTTGGTTCCAAGTAAATACCAATTAACTGGCGAAAAGCCAAGAATTAATTACGTATCTAAAAGCTGTTTGCCAACCTTTGATATCGGAATGAAGCTAATCCTATAACGTCCTTTACACATGTATTCAGCTGTACATTTAAAGGACCCTATACTTCATTTGAAATAACATTAGACATTTTAATTAACCTTTTTTGCAGTCCGGTCAAACGACCCAAGAAGTCTATTGCGTTGGTAGCATGAAAAATGGCAGTTGCAGTAAACAGTTTTTTGGTTTTAATGCCATCCTTATGCCTACAGTATAGAAGTCAAAATCGGTTGAACGGATTGTAAAAAAGGTTTATTTAAATGTCTAATGTTATTTCAAATGGAGTATGGTTAAGGATTTGTTGATATTTGGAGTAAACTTAAATTGCTTTCAACGGATTTAGAATTCCTAAAATACTTATATCCATATATCTACTTAGATTTTTCTAAGAAATTTTGTTCGTAGATTATTTTTCTTTTTGAGGGTTCCGTACTCGAAGGATGCCAAACGGGATTCCGTATAGTAAGTCTCCGCTGTCCGTCGGTCTGTCCGTCCGTCCGTCCGTCAGCGGGCTGTGTATCTAATGACCCGTTATAGATAGACAGTTGTTTTTTTTTACAGATTATGTATTTTTCTATTGCCGCTATAACAAATTAAAAGGTTCCCCATGCAAAAAACGTGTTTTTTTTGGCGTTTTTTTGCTAAATATTGTAGGTACGGTGGTACGGAACCCTTCGTGTGCCTTCTTATTACCACAAAACTATGTTTATTAGTTGTTTAGCCTAAACACCTTTTAAACATGACATTTCTGTATGGAGTTTGACATAAAACTGACATTGCCGCGCATTGTACAAGTGTCGTAAGTTTTTGTGATAAGACCCCAAGTGTTTATTCGTTTATCTTATCCTTACGTACATTACCTTAACATGAAGTCAAACAAACAGACATACCTACAGCTACACAAATTAATTCTGAACGTGTCCCGAACTATTCGTGTGATATCGCGGTAACTTGTGT
This sequence comes from Lithophane socia, assembly GCA_947522985.1. Classification (NCBI taxonomy): domain Eukaryota; kingdom Metazoa; phylum Arthropoda; class Insecta; order Lepidoptera; family Noctuidae; genus Lithophane; species Lithophane socia. Next base: position 12,229,255 of record OX383268.1, on the reverse strand, counting down.
GATATCGCTGTAACTTATGTGATCCATCCCAGTGTTTAATTATGTTTACATATGGCAAGCCGATAACATCTCTAGAGAAATAGTGTTGGGAAATCACGGGATGTACTGCGGGATTAGTGCTTGCACAATGCACATGAGCGCTAATGGGGGGAAAGGATTTTGTGAGTGGCGTATTGGTTCAGCGATTAAATACATATACATCGTTAATATCTATGTATAACTGTTGCTATAGCTACTGGAATTGCTTCATGTACTCAGATAAAAATCCCATGTCTTAATCTAGGACACGGTCCATCTGTATGCTCTCGAATCCGTCTTTGCCGTTTATGCGTAATTGAGTAAAAACATGTCATATAAATTGGCCAAAGAATACTTAAAAAAGCTCAAAAATAGTTTTCCAATTCATCGTCCATGATCCTTTGATATTTCAGTAAATTAGGGTCATTTGAAACGTGGGTTTAAAGGTCCAGCAATCGAGACGTATCAAGAGATCTCGGAGTCAAATAGCACTATTTAAAAGCACCTATGCTAATGTAACTCGAAATTCAGATAGGAATACCTTTTGTCGAGAAGGTACCAACTTGAATTTTTGGCTTGTAAAGGCTTGTTGAGACCCTCTTCTCAACATCGCCGCGCGCTGGCGGCAGTGAACGAGGGATGCGGGGACAGCGGCGAGTCAGCCGGCCTCACGGCCGATCGCGAGCCCCGTCGAGACCAGTCAGCTGTTGCACGCCTCCACGCACGGCTGCGCTTGCGCGTTTTATTGTTCATCATTATTATTTGTTCTCTCAACTTCTTTTAACCGTTGTATTTCCATTAAGTACATCATTATACATATTATACAGTCCACTCATTTTAATTCTTCTCCTGAGACCTATCGTCGCGATCAGGCTCGCTTTAAAGAAGGTAACTTATTGATCTAGCTACTTTAATTTATGGCTTGTGCAATATAAAGCCTTGCTAGTTTTAAAATGAAACAGTTACAAATATTGTGCAAAATAATTTTCTTGAAAAACCCCTGCCTTCAGAATTTATATTTAAAATTCTTTGAATATTTCTCTCCTACTGAAGCAATAACATTATAGAAAGGAAAATAAGCATAAAAAAAATAAAATCCCAAGAATGCAGTTCACAAGTTTTATTCCCGGAACCCCGCGGGATGTTTTTAAGTCCTACAGATTACAAGTACATCACTATGGCAGTGACGTATGCAGATGTAAGGCGGATTTCAGACGGGTGATTAATTTGGGTCGAGTGTGCTGCGACGCAGGACGGTTACTCACGAGCCAATGGGCTTGTCAAATACAACTGTCGAAGGAGGAGAGGATATTGATTAAAAAGCTTCTTAGCTACTTAAGTGTCTTAAAATTTTTCTTAGTTACCAAGTGTCGTAACATCATGCTTTGTTTCCCCGAAGGGTTACGCAGAGGTGTATCTACAGTACCCCTCTTTTTTTTTTTGAGGGTGGGAAATCATCAAATGACTTCTCCCGCTCTGGGCGGAGCGGAAGGGCGTGTCAGACTTTTACTGACTAAAACCCACCCGTGTTCCTTCAGTTGCCTGTTGCCAAGGTCCCGGACTTTCTTTATCCCTTTCGGACTTTCCCGCAACCCTGGCAGACCTACAGTACCCCTCTGTACCCACATTTTGCCATTTATTTTAGTTTTAATTTTTCACAATAAATTATTATAATATTGGATGGAGTCTACTGCCAATAGTTTATTTTCTACGACTGATAATTAGTCATTTGTTTGGGCCAATATGGTACCTAAGCTTGTTTACAACTAGCTCTAGGGAACGTCTCTGAACAACGTAACTAATAAAGGTAATTCTAGTTGACCCATTTATGGGCTTCAGTAACGAAAAATATTTTTGTATTTTGAACAACGAACTCCTCTGTAGGTATGATTAAATATATCATGTATTAAAAAAACTATGAATAAAATATACTAAGCAATCAAATGTTCCTAGCCTTTTCCCAACTATGTTGGGGTCGGCTTCCAGTCTAACCGGATGCAGCTGAATACCAGTATTTTACATGGAGCGACTGCCTATCTGACCTCCACAACCCAGTAACTGGGTAATACAATACCCCTTGGTTAGACTGGTTGTCAGACTTTCGTGCTTCTGACGACTCGTAACGACTGTCAAAGATCCACAAATGACAGCCGGGACCATCGGCTTAACGTGCTTTCCGAGTCACGGAGGAGTCACGATATGTGAAAATGGTCACCCCATCCACGGACCAACCCCGGCAAGCGTAGCTTAACCTGATGGATCGACCCGAGCGGCTGTTATTACTTAGCCACGAGCTCCTCCCAGCTTAGTTTATAAATTAACGCGTATTCGTATAGCGCATAGTTCACAAAAATAAAGACAAGGCTACGCTCGCTACGGTCCCGGCGTCGCTTTGCTACGGTCCCGGCCACGCTTTGCTACGAGCAGTGCTACGGCGTAGCTCGCGCAGTTTTTCGTTTTAGTAAGGTTTTTGTGTGATAAAAACACTAGTTTAGCTAAAATGATTTTATGTTTGTATGTAGAAATATAAATAAATAACTGGTATAGGTTTCTGCACCTACCAGTTAGTTATTTATATTGCTACATACTCACTACTTCTCATCGCTCTTTTGTCTAAATTTCTTAAACAAAATCTTTAATCTTAAGGAATTTAAGAAAATTCTTGCAAATTAGTACTGATTCGCTCCTTCAATTGCTTTTTACTTTGAACTTTTAATTCCAACTGTGTGACAAATTCCTTCATTGCGGAAATTCATTTCCTGAGGGAAATGTCGAGTGGTAAACTCATCCCAATAGACGAGGGATGAGGCTAAATATTTAATTTCTAATTCTACGCGCGCAAGCCGCGGGCAGTCGTTAGTAATTTATTATAACATACCTGTGGAATGTTGTGTTGCTTCGGATGAAGAGGTTTAATTTGGCTTGGTTTGTTTGTTGGTATAATTGGAAAGTGTGGTTAGTTAGACTTCATGTTGAGTGGTAACATACTGGAAGTATTTAGATTAGAGTAAGTAATTTTACTCTCTCTCAAAGGGGAAAAACCCGGCCAAGTGAGAGTCGGACTCGCGCACGAAGGGTTCCGTACTATTATCTAAAAAATCACGTTTGTTGTATGGGAGCCCCTTAAATGTTTATTTAATTCTGTTCTTTAGTATTTGTTCTAGCGGCAACAGATATACATCATCTGTGAAAATTTCAACTGTCTAACTATCACGGTTCATGAGATGAAGATATACCTATGTGCCAAATTTCATCCAAATCTGTTCAGCCATTTTAGCGTGTAAGCGTAACAAACAAATCAACTCACTTTCGGATTTATAATATGTATTAGTTAGAATTCAGATACTGAAAAATCTTTCCAAAGGCACAATAAAATTTAGTTAAAAAGATTAATAAAGATCACCATAAAACCTACATTTTCCTTGCAATTTCAATTTTAAAACCAATCTTGAATCTTCAAGACAAGATAATCAAATGATTCCTTTTAATATCTTAGAATTAGTCGCGAACCAATCCTGGTCCTTCCACTCGGCTGATTGGATTGATTCGCATCGGAATCGGCCGTGCGCGCCAGTCGTTCCGGTCCATCTCACGGCTATTTGACCCGGATTGACGGTTTACTGACGGCTAATTCACGGTTTTAGAGGAAAAAAATGTGGAGGTATGTAGAGTCCCTCCTTTCTCCTACTTTTGCTGTGCCCGATAGGGTCCATAATGTTAAACCTAAGTTCACATGTGGAAGCAATAAATATATTGAGTGGTCACGGGCTGGAATATATTGGAGAAAAAGTTGAGTAAGTTCGGATTTTACACTTTTGGAATAAAAAGAGTTTTTGGACAAACCAGGTCTCTACTTCGTAAACTTTAAAAAAAAAAATCTGAATTGGCAATACCCGGGTTTCTGAAAGCTGAATCAAATCCAACTGTTTTTCATTAGGTTATCATTATCACAGAAACTAATCATATCTTGTAACAGGATATTTATTTATTGATATTTCATGGAAAAGGGAAGTCGACAAAAAAAAAATTGTCAGTCCGATTTATAGGCAATTTAAAAATAAAATATTGGACACGTATTTTTTGTTTTTTTACAAAACAATACATACATTGAGTTAAAATGTGGCATGACGTCACTGGCCGGTAGATTTTATACTGACTTATGACGTAGGGAGCCCCCACTGCCGAACTTTAATGCGTTTTATCTAAATATTTTTTTATTAATACAATAGAGCAAAAAATATGTCTAATATTTTTCTGTTATTATCTGACTGACGTGACGGCCAAAATAGTTTTTCTTTCGCCCGTCCAACTAAGCTAATCACCTTCGTCAATCATCGCTCACCGAATCGTGTTTTGTAAATGCATTGTTAGTGTTAAAAAAAAGTAAGCACATGTAGTATATACAGAGGATTGCCGAAGACACAACTATCTACAGCTGAGAACACTCACGCGATTAAAAGCCGTATCCTAAGCAGAGCGTGCGAAAGAGTACTTAACCTCGAGAGATGTCTTTGACTTGTGCAGCATTTGAACTACCCAAGACTTACTGCCACTTAACTAAGTAGACTTCAACTTAATTACAGAGGTAAACGGTTTAACTATTAGCTTTAATTGGTCTTAATTTAGAACCTAGGTCGAACAGCCCTTAAAGCCTGCGGGTTTGAGGGCTTTTTACCTTAGTTCAATCTTTAGGTATACTTTAAGGTATGACGTCAAAGCTCCCATTTAACGTTTCCAAGTCTCAGGTTTTAGAAACTATTTTTAGCTTTACTTGATTACTTATTATTGGTCTTAAATTGGGCCTAAGTCGAATTGCCTGCGGGTTTTAGGACTATTTACCTTAGTTTTATTTCTTTAGGGATTGACGTTAAGGCCAGGGGTAAAAATCTCGGCACTTAACTTTTCGATGTATTTTTTTCTAACATCTTTTGATCTCGCTCCAAGATCCCACGGTCGAAAAGTTTGAACGTTCATTTCTTTGTTGCTCTTTTACCTGTTACTGTAGGTACTTGTTAAAATAGTGAATGTAAAAAAAATAAAAAATATACGGGTCGACTTGAGAACCTCCTCCGTTTTTTTCGTCGGTTAAAAATAAGCAACTGTGCTCAAGCAGGCAAATAACATAGGCGGTGGTAACGAGATTCTATCTAAAATCGGAATTGTACATTGAGGGTTAATACTACTAGAACAGAAACCGTGAGCAAAATTTTAGCGCAACATGTTGTTGTCCGGGGCAACAAACGTCTTTAGTCTAGCTGTACCGCGCTTTAGGTATGTGCGCGACGAGGCACAGTGCAGGCATTTCTCAACGCTCACGGTGCGTCCCCCCGCTCATTCGTCAACGCTGCCCTATATGCTGCTTATTCCTAAGGCGCGTTATAACGGTCTCGGTCAAACTCTAATTGCATAACACACGGTCAATCATAATCTGAATAATTTTGAATGATAATGCTAAACCACCATTGCTTCAAATGTTCGAACTGCTCAACAACGTAAATATCGCAATGAATGTTGTTGAACTGTCAAAATTTAACAGATTGAGATTGATCTTGGGTTACATTGAATACGCCTACACCGCGGTTGTCACTGACATCCGCAGGACACATCGGGGGGACCACGGGCAAGTACCGATCTCAAGTTTGTAATACCTGCTTTAGTTTAACCTCAATGGTACTGTAAATACAAAAAAATACCTCATCATATAGCACCTACCTACAATTTGACATTTTATATAGCCACACGCATGATCCTTCTGTCATAAAAACTACTTAACTATGTATAATGTAGGCAATAATTTCAGGCTATTTACCTTATAACGCGGTATTGCGAGGTAGGAACTAAAAACTAATCTTTGGGCAATTGGCCGCTATTTATGTCACGTTCGTGATCCCATAGTTTGGGATACGCACGCGAAATACTATTTAACCCTAAAACGCTGCGTAATATCAGCGGTGCCCGATAAAAGGGCGGTGAGCTAAATAATTTAGGATTCGTGTAAAAAAATGTAAGCTAAGTACGCCTTTGTTGTAGGTGAATGTGTATTGTCGAAAATTACCTACACCTAAATCCCAAAGTGTTTTAGGATATAGGTATACAATATTCTGGGGGAAAAATGCCTCTACTAAATGTTAAGATTCTTGTATTAATTTACAAACACAAAAACAAAAGAGGTTTATGTCTTTTTCGTTCAATCTAAAGAGATATCATATTATTTCTACAAAAAATGGTTTTTCTTACCACTTGTGTTGTGCTTTATGTCGGGGCCTATCAGAATATAAACTTCGGATAATGCCAAGGATACGATACGGTAACTTGAACCAACCAGAATAAACACCATGTTCGGAAATGAACATACGAAATACGTTACGTTGTTCAAGTGAAATGTTCTATACAATTGTTCCTACATTTCAGCAGGTACACAATAAACTTGTGTGCAAGATCCATAATGGCTTTGTGAAACGAGTCGTAACTCGTAGCTTACAAACGCCGGGTAAATACATTATGTACATAGTTAAAAAGCGCAGGTTTTTCATATCTTTTTTTACAAATATAAAGCGGCTACTATTTGCTTCTGTTTCCGGTTATATTTATTATGACTGTAATATAACTCGGCTGCGGAAATTTAAAAAGTTCAATTTCAGAGACAATGGTGTTTTTTTCTTTTGTGTTTTTGATCATTGTTTTATTCAAATGCTCTGCCTTGTTTGGTAGTTAAGCCGTGATAACGTACAAATAAGGTGGACAGCATAGCATTAGCCTATAATGTTCGGAACGTTAGGCCAGGGGGCCAAGTCTACTTATTTACAAACGTATCAGTGGTCTCACAATGATGAGTTTTTGACAGATTTTGTATGGCATATCTGTCAAAACCTGATCATTGTGAGACCACTGACACGTTTGTAAATTAGTAGATTTGGCCCCCTGAGCCCTAGCCCTGAAGGGGCACACGCCTTCTCTCTGTGAGAGGGGCTGGGTCGTAAATGGTCGTAATCCACCACGCAGGTCCAGTGCGGGTTATATGTGACATTCAGCACCCTAATTGCGTAATAAACGATCAATCAGAATTGGAATTGGTTTGAAACAAATGACTAATCCATTTGTTCATAAGTTCGAAAAAAAATCTGGTCAACAACGTAAATAATGCAATAAATGTTGTTGAACTGTCAATATGAAACCAATTACTCTTAATCGGATACGAAAAAAAGTTACGCAAGTCGACGAATAGTGATAAATAACTACCAATTAATTCACAACTTCTCTGTTAACGGCGCCATATTATGCAAGGTGCAGATTGGTGAAACGTAACATGAATATCGTAAATCACCCGTTGATATAAATCCGCCTCGTTGTACATTGCATTTTAGAAAGCTCATTATTGTGCTACATTTAATTTAAAACATAATGAAATGTTTCTTTTTGGGGTCATCAACCGAATGTAGAGTAGTCTCTTGAAATATCAATTTAAAAAAACTGTTTTTTTTTGTGTAAACTTCACGGACGTGATGGGTATCGATACCTAAACACGAAAAAACAAAAAGAAAACAGATTTTCGTAAATCGTACTTCAAGTAACAGCAACACAAGCGGTTGTTGACCTCCAAAAAAAAAACTTTTTTTTTGTTGTTGTGTTTAGATATCGATACCCATGACTTCTGCGGGGTTTCGCTAGCTATTTTAATTTGACCCTGTATTTGCATTTGATATCACGCTATTATTATAAAGTTGCCTTGACCTTGACGCTACCTATATCTGAAGATAGATAATAGTGATTGCCTATTTTCCGTCCTAATTATAATAATGGAAATCACATGTTAGTAGCCTAGCTTGGTCAAATAATATTAATGAAACACGCGATTTTACGTGAAACTCGAGTATATTTTACATCAAATTCGGGCGTATTTTTTATTTATTTAATTAGTAGGAAGTGGGCCATTTTGATAAGACTGCTTGTGTTTGTCACATTTTAGTCTTTTTTTTTAAATTACCAATGTGAAAATGTCAAGCCCTTTTTATAGGAAGCAATAGAGACTTTGAAACTTTACCACGAACAACTTGAAATTAATAAGGTAATAAACGCCCTCTATCGTTTTCCGCACGCAATATAAAACTTTAAATTATTTATTAAATAAACAATGTTTTCCGGTATAAATTCGACAAAGCAAAACACGCGAACGTACCTATTAAAATAAACAAAACGTTATAAACCCCTGGAACTGACTAGTCTCGTAAACAATAAATTCTGCCGTTAATTAAGTTTAACATTGTTCTGCTAAGCAATTATAAATTCTGGTCCCAAACAATTAAGTCTTTATTCCTTTGCGGTGAGCTCCAGTCAGAAATTCTAGAACGTTTTTAAATTGCCTTCGAAATGTCAAAAGTTCAGAGATCTTTTTGGAAATGGAAGCCTATTAAAATTGGCGCGAAATGGTTTCAAAAGGCTGTTTGCTTACAGATTAGGTATCAAAAAGTTTTTGGTGTTTTTTAACAGGAAATTGTAATAATTAATGGATTAATAAAGCTGGTAATTTTGCTTTCATTGGCTTTTTACGCTACTGCTACTACTATACCAATAAGAAATCGAGAAATTCCCATTTGTATTTTTGTTAGATGGTCTTATTCTGGAGTAGGTACCAATTCTGAATTGGTCGTTTGAAAATTTCGTATTAATTTCAGTATTTCTTTTGTCTGTGATTGTTTCGGGAAATATGAAAAGTGAAATATTAATAACTTGCAGAGTTAAATATTTTTTCCGAATATTTTAAAAGGCTGTGAAATAAAATATGCAGTTTTTTTTTTACAATGCTTTTTATTGTTCATTAATTAATAATAAATACATAACAGTGATTAAATAAGTACAGTTTTAAACAACAACAAAGACAAATAAATTAAAACATTAAATTCAAAAATCACAAGAAAGTAGGTTTCTTATGTTACTTATATAAATGAAAAGAAAAAAAATATTTAAGTAGTTTAAAGCGATAGAAAAGAAAAAGCAGAAACAGAAATTAATTTCTAATAAACATCAAAATTGAGACTTTTAAAAACAAAGAGCGAAAAACAACGATAACTAGAGGCAATAACAGTGAGATTAACGACCATTAATTAAGGAAACGCCAGAAGATCATATTATTATCCTTAACAGAAATTGCTTGAATCGGGACAGTCATAAACTTGGGCTAATTGCGACACTTATCACTTTGAATCGTTTGCCTTGGCAGCATAAATAAATTAATTGACTATCGAATAAACGAAACTTCAAAAATACTTTCATGCTGTTCCTGACATGAGAAACTTTTATAAATGTTTTGAGAAATAAAAAATAAATAGGTACCAAAAGTAATTCGTTTAAAAAACGTTCTTTTTCAATTAAGGTGGCTGTAATTGTTTCTTCCAAGTAATTTTGTATCCACATTCGCAGCTGAGATCTATATTTTTATCCAACAGTAATTTTACTAAGGACACAAAAACTACTTCTATCCTTCAAAATTACTAGCAAATGATTACTCTTATCCAATTTCCTTGCATAAATAAATAAATTCTCTATGCCAACTGTCGCAATAGCCGCCATCTTGTTCCATATTCAAAAAAATTACTGCCAGGAGTGCACTTCTTTCTCGTACTTTTTGGTGTAAACTCTCTGGGGATCGTACTTATTTACTAGCTGTTTCCAGAATTCAGGTTCATACTTGATCAGATGCGTCATCACCTTCTTGATCCCCTTGCGTTGACGGTGAGAGCACTTGGAGCAGCCGGTCTTGAGGCCGTCGGAAATGTAATCTGTGGTGAGGTAGAGGATATCATTGTAGATGTTGTCGTGAATAATAAGTGGAGGTGATGAGGGAAATACTTGCAGTTGAATTACGGTTGAATAGAAAGATTTCTCAATAAATCAAATAAACTAACTTATGATGAAGTACTTTTTTATTTTGTCTAAGTTATTCTATAACGTATGCATTAAAACATTGAGCTAGAAAACTCGCGAGTTTAATGTACGTAGACTTTGGTACTCCGTAATAGCGCCTTAGCTGAAGTCTAAAGTGATCTCATGGCTTAAGATAAATACTCCGCAAGTCGCGTCGCGGTCACTCGTGACATGCTCTAAATAACTTCTTTCATTTGTTTTCTCGCATGACGCTGTCGCAAGACGCGTGTCGCTTGAGCTTATAGCTCGTGGCCACGAGGATAGAGTATAAATATATTCTGGGTTCGCAATTTGTTTGCCAAACATGTAAACAAACACGAGTTTTAGAAAAAACAACTGTAATGCTTACACATACGATTCAGTTTGCGCTACAACTTCATTTTTTGTATGACTTTTTCAACGGTACTAGTCAGTCTAAAATCAACTTTATTTATACTAACATAAAGTTTATTTTTGTTTTAGTGGAAATCACATCAATATTATGAAATCACATTAATATTTCAATATTGGAAATAAGAATTTAAATAGACCTTACGTCTCTGTTCATAGTGATTCATAAGAAAATACAGGACTGAGCTGTCAAAAATGTTATTGGTCTACTCACATTTAAGTTCCTTGCCCTCAGCAGTGCAAGGTCCCTGGTCAAGGGTGCACTTCATGTAGCCATTCAGCATCCTCTTGTTGCCTAGAACCTCATCCAGGTCCATGTTATCATACTTGTGGGAGTACTCCTCGGCCTGCACACACGCGAGGACCATGGCGACGGCTACTAGGATGAGTTTCATCCTGGAATACATGAGAGAAAAATTTAGTTATGTGGCATACCTATAGATCGCTTTTAGCGATAAGACCGCCCATTGTGTCGCCCTATGTTAAATTTCTACATTTGTATTTGTGTTTTTTATGGTGTACATAATAAAGAGTATTCTATTCTATAATATAATATAGATTTTTGAGTCACCTTTTGACAGTTATTATAATAACCATGGCAGAATTTTGACCTATCCGTGGCAGGATTTTCACCGGTACCTAATAAAAATTCTGGACCAATAAAATGTATGTGATATGTGTTCGTGTACGGCAGTTCAAGTTTTACCTACTGTGGCTTTACGTAAATCGATTTTTGTATCATCTTTTGTAAATTCTAGCCATATCATACAGAATGAGTTAGTTATAGGATCATCTAAAGAGTAATCTTTCATCTATTGTTGTCTGATAAAGAGTATTCCTATTGTTGTCTGAGAAATCGCCATGATCGGTAAGACCTCTGTACATAACTACTTTTTTTATTATTTTGTGTGCAATAAAGTATTGTAGGTATATATAATAACACTTTATTCCAATAAAGCTTTATTAAACTAATTAAAATTAATTCGAGAGTTTTAGTGTGTTTTCTAAAAATGCATGTCCCATAATCGCCATCTGGTGTCACATTTGACAAACTTTATGTTCAGTGAACGAATTCAATTTGAGATTCTCCTGCAAATTATCTTTTCGTCTAGTCTAGCAGACGATACCTATAAAAGCAAAACAGCTGTTCTTGATAACTTTCATAAAAGAAAGTTATCTTTTCAGACACATTGTCAAAGTTATATAGCAGTGTTTATTATGAAGAGAACATGTTGTTTAATAACGTGTTTATTTTGTTCTTTTCAGGTAAGTTTTACGCGAATATGAAAAAGACGAGACGGTGAAAAACAACATGTTTTGGTAGTTACGTAAGTGAACTTCAAAAGTTTCAGCAAAAAAGTGAGTTAAAACATCCTCTTAATATTTCAAGTGATAGGTACCGACTCCGGGAAAATCTGAAACTTTTTAGTACCCAACGGTAAATACTGAACATGAAAAAACCATTTAACTTTATAATGTTAACTGAGCTAAATGTTTTATGTCCCCCAGGTGGTGCAGTGTTGCCATATGAAATATAATAATTTCTAACTTTTTCATTTTATAAAACAAAAAATAAAAAGTTACAATGGTCATTCTCTGTACCTATTAAATGTCAGAATTTTACTTTTTGTTCCCTGTTTTTTAAACATTTTTATTTACATAGCATCTTTCATGCCAAAATCTTTAAAATATAATTAAACAAATAAGGAATAATAATAAAAGATGAAAGAAATTAAGATTATAAAAAAAACAGGAAGTAAAATTCAATTTCACTTCAATGGTGTATTTTTGTTATGGCTTGTATGTCATTTGGTTTGCCAATATCGAAATGAAGTTATCATAGAGAAGGGTTTCTCGAAGAAAACCCTTTTCCGCAGCCTGAAGCTATTTGAACATATTAATAAAACAACTGTGAAACCAATCTACTATGTTTGTTGTGCTACTGGGGAAATTGTAACGCACTTCTTCTCAGCCAAAATACTAGGAAGTTATGAAGAGCTAGCGTTTTGGGGGACTATCTGAGTGTTATATAATATTTAATTTGACGTTCAAAAACTGCTGATGCTCAGCCTAATTTGAATCTGACTGTCTTTTGTTTTTGAATCGGAACTCATGTTCGCTTCGAACCTCACTGAAGTGATTGTTCACAATTCAAACACCAACACAGTTGTTTTTAAAGTAAATCATCACAGATTAACAATTCGACTCCGTTCGAATATCAACGGTTGTCCAAACACAGAGCGTTTTTTGACACCTTAATGTCAAATACTGGTGAAAATAACATATTTTCATGACAGCCGGTGTATTATGACGGAACCGCATTCATATGAAACCTAAAACCTACTGTTCGTTTTCCCGCTATCAAGAATTCATACTGAGTTATTCTATCTGAACTACAATTTAATCTGTCTTTAAAAAAATATTGTATTCTACTCACTTGTCTAAGATAATCTTTCACAATATTCACTGATAACACTTCAATCCACTAGAAGAAGCTGAACTGTGCTGCATAGAATGTTCACTATCATTTTATACTGAACCATTATCCTTAAACCATCTCCTTGTAAAGTATTCAATGATGAACGCAACCACGTTAATTATTTGTTAATTATCTGCTGATAATTTGTATCATTGTTTGATATAATCCCTTTGAACTTGGCCATTATGGTAGTCCGTTCAATATTATATCTGCACCTATATAGGTATAGGTGCAGATATAATTATATATAGATATAATTCGTCGTGGTAGGCCACGACGTAATAATGCTACCATTATTCCAGTGTTAGTGACAGAGCTATACAAGGCCGCTAGCACCATCCTTTTTTCGCAGTGGAATAATGATCGCATTATTACTTCATAGTCAGCCCCCCTTTAAACTGAGGACTGACTTGAAATAAAGGTGTTAATATCCCAACAACTTAATTTGCTTAAAACAACATTAACAGAACATGGAAAGGGTTACTTAGCCAACTATTGGCTAAATGAGGACCAGATTCAAATTTTGGTCCTTTGAGTAGCATATGTTTGTATAAAAAAGAAAGAAAAAATATACCTAGGTTAGGGCACACTGCTGTACTGGTACTTACACAGAAAAAAACAAAAAAAGCAAAAAAAAATATAAGTGTCACAGTCAGAGCGGATTCAAGATTCGAGTTCAATCCGAATTGGGATTCTGATAAATTCGGACGGACCGAGTTTGGATCTAGTGCGTACTATGGCTACTTTGTGCCGACACTTCTCGGATTCCGATCGGATGCAGTGCAGAACAAACTAGTCCTGATCGGGCTCAAAGCAACAACATTTGGTGAAAAACACGAAAACTAATCTATAATATAAAAATGAATCGCAAAATGTGTTGGTAAGCGCATAACTCAACAACGCCTGGACCAATTTGGCCAATTCTTTTTTTGTTGTGTTCGTTATCCTCAAGGGAAGGTTTAAACGTAAAGTAGGTGTAGGTAGGGTAGGTAGGGTAGGTAGGGTAGGTAGGGTAGGTAGGGTAGGTAGGGTAGGTAGGGTAGGTAGGGTAGGTAGGGTAGGTAGGGTAGGTAGGGTAGGTAGGGTAGGTAGGGTAGGTAGGGTAGGTAGGGTAGGTAGGGTAGGTAGGGTAGGTAGGGTAGGTAGGGTAGGTAGGGTAGGTAGGGTAGGTAGGGTAGGTAGGGTAGGTAGGGTAGGTAGGGTAGGTAGGGTAGGTAGGGTAGGTAGGGTAGGTAGGGTAGGTAGGGTAGGTAGGGTAGGTAGGGTAGGTAGGGTAGGTAGGGTAGGTAGGGTAGGTAGGGTAGGTAGGGTAGGTAGGGTAGGTAGGGTAGGTAGGGTAGGTAGGGTAGGTAGGGTAGGTAGGGTAGGTAGGGTAGGTAGGGTAGGTAGGGTAGGTAGGGTAGGTAGGGTAGGTAGGGTAGGTAGGGTAGGTAGGGTAGGTAGGGTAGGTAGGGTAGGTAGGGTAGGTAGGGTAGGTAGGGTAGGTAGGGTAGGTAGGGTAGGTAGGGTAGGTAGGGTAGGTAGGGTAGGTAGGGTAGGTAGGGTAGGTAGGGTAGGTAGGGTAGGTAGGGTAGGTAGGGTAGGTAGGGTAGGTAGGGTAGGTAGGGTAGGTAGGGTAGGTAGGGTAGGTAGGGTAGGTAGGGTAGGTAGGGTAGGTAGGGTAGGTAGGGTAGGTAGGGTAGGTAGGGTAGGTAGGGTAGGTAGGGTAGGTAGGGTAGGTAGGGTAGGTAGGGTAGGTAGGGTAGGTAGGGTAGGTAGGGTAGGTAGGGTAGGTAGGGTAGGTAGGGTAGGTAGGCCAGGTAGGGTAGGTAGGGTAGGGGTAGGGTAGGTACTTAGTGCTACCCGTGCGAAGCCGGAGCGGGGCAGCTAGTTTAAAATAAGAATTTGTCTTAAACTTTCTCCTTTATTGCATTCTACTATAAAAAATGACCTAAATCAATTATCAACGATTTATTAATTGCCTTCTTACCTAGTTGCATGTAACCTTCATTTGACCCTGCGGTAAAAATAACCACTACAATGGTGGATTACCATTTTACCGTGATTTACCATTAAATGGTTCTTATGACTAAGTTCTTTTGTCTTTGTTGTGTCGCAATATTTCATTTTATTTCTTGTTGGTGTCAATATGGCGTTTATCATTGATTATTTTCAGCCATTTGTAGGTAGTATTTAAATTCATGAATAACAGTTAGAAACGCTGTAGCGTTTAGTTAAGAGTAGGTTGGAGTGCTTGTGTCCGTTTGCTATTGTTTTTGCAGTTGATTGATTTGTATCTGAAATCTTTGACAGTGATTCGTGCCTATACATGAACGTTTTTATAAACAAGGTTTTGAAAAAGATTACAAACATTTTTTTAAAATCTGTCTGCTTAAATTAATTAAATGCTAAATTATTTAATTATACATCCAGTTGCAGAAAAGAACTTTAACTTTTAAAGCTGTCATTAAATACTAATCTTCTATGATCTTGTTTTAACTTGTTTCAGAAAGCAACATTAGACTCAATTTAAATGGCTGTGATGAAATTAATGAAATCATTAGCGTTAACGATCCATTATGTAATGGAGCGTTAATGTTTATCTGTGCAACTGAGTGTTAATGTTGTTAGTTTCGTTAAAAAGGTCTCTCTCCCTTTCAAAGACGTATTTTCTTTTTTTTATCCCACATAAGCCCCAAATACCTCTCCTTCAAAAAGTTACCGTAAAATACTCGCGTTATCTTCGATCTTCACAGATATATCTTCATTAATTCTCTGTTTTTCGACTCTTTTTCTTGCGTGATGGGACGGAGTCCCGTAGGCTTCAGTGTCACTATGTCTAAGAGGCTTTACTTTTATCAAAACAATAGATTAATAGCTTAACAAGAGGAATACTAAACTTGTCTCACATCGTCGCTTTCCAGAATACCCGGTTTTTGAAAACCATTTCAATTGAATTCATTGTGTTTCTCATGTCAACATAAAATAGGTATTGTTGTTTAGCTCATTAAGAGTTTTGACAGCAGATTTGCTGGTTATTTCTTGATCACATTGGTTGAACCTCAAATTCTCATACCACCAGACGTTCTTTCTCATAAATAAATCAACAGCCAAGAAAATATTTAATCCTCACTGCAATTCGAAGTACAAACAAACATGTTTATTTATTATTCCCTCTATTTTACAATGTGTTCAGTAAATACAAGCTCTAAAGGCAAGGGGTGACTGTACACTGGGTGGCGAACACCCACGAAGATTCCCGAATAAACTCCGAACTATGTTTTAATAATTTATATTCGGAGTGTGCCACCCTGCGATATGTCAGTTATTTCAGCTGAAACAGATAGTTTAAAATTCTTTTGTTGAAGACTTTACCTAAGCTCATTTTATCGTCGTTGAATTGTATGCTTAAATGAATCTCTTGGATTGATAATGAATACTATCCTATATATAGTATTCATTGAAGCTACAATCGCATTAGAGACTCCAAGCTGCTACTGACTGTGGGAAAGTCCGAAAGGGATACCGGGACCTTGGCAACAGGCAACTGAAGGAACACGGGTGAGTTTTAGTCAGTAAAAGTCTGACACGCCCTTCCGCTCCGCCCAGAGCGGGAGAAGTCATTTGATGATTTCACACCCTCAAAAAAAAAAGGCTCCTACTGATGGAAAAACCCAATAATACTTAGCACGACCTAGGAATCGAACTCAGGAAAAATTAAAAATCAAAATCAATTGAAAAACTCGAAGCAGAAATTAACAAGACAAGTCATCAGGGCTGCCACGAATATTTGTACGCCAGTAAACTTGTAAAGTTAAACTTATGATTGATGTGGCTTCGAAAAGCGTTCACAAACAGCTTGACGTGTGTTACCGACACCCCTAATGGAAGTTAGTACAATATAATTTCGAAACAACCCTTTATCTCGGCTGTAAACAGTCTGCGCTTAATTTAGAAAACCGCAGAGTAATTACTGCAGGTTTTCTGGCAAAATGCGGTCTCGTTGTGGGCTCATTATGTAGTGTTCTGGCTTATTTATTTACAACCTACTTATTTTAAATTCGTATGTGTGATGTGCGTACGATTAGGTAACTACAGTTCGAATCAAACTTAATGGCGACTCGGAAATCAGCCACTCGCTGCGCAGTACCCCACCCCTCTCCCCTGCTGACACATGAAATTGTTACTGCGCAGCGACTCGCCTGCCATGTTCAGAGCCGCCTTAACTTTTAATCGAACTATACCAAAACTGGATAAATAAGGAGAATTCAGTAAATATTTTTATTTATCATGAAGCTATGGTGCCTCGTATGTGCAGATACAAGAATTTTATTTTTTTCAAAGCCGTGTTGTTATTCAAAAAGGTTTAGACAATAGAACACTCGTTGGCAAAACAAAACCAACTCAAATTACAACAAAGACAAGAACGGCGCTGCCATCTTCTTATCTTGATAATGACAGAAATAAATGAAAGCAACCCCTTAAAATGAAACAAAGCTTTCCTTATACCTCAAACCGAACAAATCCAGACACATCCCACTCAAAACAAAGCTATTACCAACACCAACTACAAACATTTACAATAAAAATGGCAGCAATAAAAGTGTACGGCAAATAGTTGTGGAGTTGGCCGACCAACAGATGTCCGCAAAGTTCGTGCAAATAATCTGACGTTGGCCCAACATTTATTCTGTAGTTTATGTAATAGTAATAGTAATTTTATTTCCAAACTTCATTACACGTTACATCAATGTGGTCTCGACCCCTGAACTAGGACATCCTGTATGACAGGGGTTGAGGTTTCACCAGTTACATGGATCAGCATGAGAAGGCTTAGACTATGTACAGTTTACGCTTAATTTTAACAATAATTAAAGGAAGTGTTACAACAAAATGTGGATAAAAAAATAAAAATTATAATAGAAAAGGGCAGAAACAAATGAACAAAATAATAATAGATCTAAACAGATCTAAACAGAGACTATGTCCTAGATGTATTTCAGGTTCGGCTGCAAATGACGTCACATAAATTGGATTTGCTGCTCTATATTTCGAGGATGTTGTAACTTTGCCTTTCCTATTTAAAGTACCTATTTGGAGATTGTATTGAAGTGGTCTGCGGTATACCTTTGAGTTGGTACTACTGCGTTATTCACAAATCATACTACGCAAATGTTTCCGTGGTACGTTCTGTGGCCGATACTTTCCTGCCATAATACTCATGTCGCATTCAAAATCAGGACAAATATGTCCTCATTTTGAGTGAACAATTACCAAATTTCACTTTTCTAATAAAACCGATATTTGGTAAGTAAAAAGAAGTAACAACATTTGACCATTAAGAGAACTTAAAACAAAGCATTTCTCTCCGTCACGAACAAATGTGAACTATGCTTTGAAAAGTCAATATGGAGTGAGATTGCGGGTTTTCGCATTCCAGCTGCAACGCCAGATGTCTGCACCCGAACAAAATGTTTCTAGACGTTTGATTAATATTGTCGAGGGTGCTACTGTTGGAATTCGCCGAGTTATCGGTGGAGGGCGAGCAACAGATGGAGAGTACAAAGACAAAACATTTGGAAACACAAATTAAGGTCTTAATTTGGTATATGAGAAAGGCCCTATTTACATAGACGACAAGTACATACATAAACTTACGCCTTCCTCCTATGGAGGCAGAAACTAGAGAACGCCACTTTCAGACTTTTACTGACTAAAACCCACCCGTGTTACTTTAGTTGCCTGTTGCCAGGGGTCCCGGTATCCCTTTCGGACTTTCCCGCAATTTCGGACTTTCCCGCAAAACCAGCCGTTTGGAGATTTCTTTGAAAAAGCTATTTGAGATCGCAATTAAAAATAATAGAACTAAGGATTTGAATTACCACTCTACTTCACAAACATTCTCTAGAACCTTTTGCCTAATGAAATCTAATGTTGCCACCTACGATTCCATCAAGTCTGAGCATCTACTAAACCATTACCTATTTGAGTAAAAGTTGATTAAACTGTTTGAATAGGTCAAGCATCGGAGGTACTTGTACCTACTTTGTTAATTGATCTATCTTTAAATATCCACTTCAGTTAAATAGAGGCCTTTTTGAATGTTTTGCTGAACATGATCTCAAAGGCTGCCTAAGGGCTTTAGAAAGGTCAATAATTCGGTTTAGGTAGTGGATGTTTATCCAAAAAGTACTTTGTGTACTTCTATTTTATTTGTTGTAATTGCAAAACGAAGGCTTTTTTTTACGTCAAGTAAAACACCTTTTTTTTCAATTAAAAGTTTCTTTTAATGGCCTACTTGAAACTAATGATTTGACTTTGACTTTTATTTATTTCAGGCGATACAGACCTGTATGGCTTTTATATTGTGTAGTTAAATATTTATGCATTTTATTTGGATATTAATTGCTCCACAAGATGCCTACTGGGGTCGCGGGAAAGTCCGAAAGGGATACCGTGGCCTCTGGCAACTGAAGGAACACGGGTAGTTTTCGTCAGTAAGAGTCTGACACGCCCTCCCACTCCACTCAGAGCGGGAGAAGCTATTTGATAATTTACTACCCAAAAAAAAAGGGGTAGTATTTTTGGTCCTTAGCAACTCATAAGAGTTGGTCCTTCTATATTATGGATTCCACCTACCTAAATAATCCGTCACTAAACATATTGTAGGTTGAAGAAACCTATTTGAACCTGGAATGCCAGGTTCAGAGAAGTACTTCTATTTCACTTGAAATATAAAGCTGGGTACCCAGCTTTCTTATTCAATAAAAAAGTAGAATTTCCCCTCCCAAGTAGTAACATCTAGTAGTGGCCACGACAGCTTGTTGCAAACATTTCTGATTAACTTCATTAGTCTGTAGTATTATGTTTTTGTTGGCAGCACGAAACTGCCTGAGTGATTCAATTTAGTGGTAATGTTGTTTCGACGGTCGACGAACTGTGAGGGCTGATTCAATTTGAAGCCAATTGAGTATATGCAAGTGTTTGTTGTTTTATGACGGGTTGTTTTTGTGTTTGTCCAGACGTGTTGACAGAGTATTGAAGCTATAGTTTCGGTAAAAATATATAGAAAAACCTACGTTGTAGAAAAGTGAAGAAAATGTAGTTGAAACGATACTTTCGAAATGGCAATCTCTAGTCGGTCTGGTCATGATTTTGGCACTTGTCCCATCGTTGACGACGAAGCTGCTAGCTGTATTTTCTTAGCTGTATTTTAAGCGCTTTATCGCCGAGCGATAACACGTCACCCTGTAACATCAGCACAATAGACTAAACCTAAAAACACGTTTTATTCTAGTTATTACTATTTTAAACCAAAAAATGCTAGTCAGTACAGTATCCTAGCTTGTTCCGATAAAGGGCAAGCCAGGATAGCATTACATACATGGTCTTTCGGGCTCCAGCGGCATCCTGAGGGCATTTGCGGAGAGGGTCGATTGTCGGTACCTGAACCATTGCGTATGGTTCACATACTGAGCAATCGAACTGTTTAATTCTGTTCTGTATGTTTGTTATGTGTTTTAATTTCTTTTAACTGTGTGTTAATTTTGTCATCTCTGTGTCTATGATCCTTTTGTTGGTCGAAACAAACGTTTTTTTTTATTTATTTTTTTATTACACCCTCCAATGTCGTACTTATTTGATGGGCCAAGTAAATTATCGACTGTTTTCCCGTTCAAGAAATGTACAATCAAGAGTTCCCGCCGGCCGCAGCAGTGTGAGTAACGGATCTTTGAATCTCTTTTACTGACACGGGACCTACATCTCCGTCTATCTATTGCACGTTTTTTGAGTGAAAACATAGTCGATAGCTAGTCGCTTTCTCGTCTTCAGTGGGCAGGTGCCTTTGAGGGGAGTTTTTCATGGCTTACAGCCCATATACTTCATTGTTATATAGAGCTTCAATATCCACTTCCTATTTGACAGCCTCCAAGGCTGTCAAGTAAAAAAACATTTTGTCTTTTGTGTGACGTAAGAAATTCTATTATATTGGTCTTATTTTCTCATCTTGCACATTCCAGAAAGAAAATATCGGTGAAATCGTTCACATGGATAAACTCAGGTTGTTTTATTTTCCTGTACACTTTGAAGAGATATACAATTGTTTCCGGTGTGTTTTTCTTGCTCAATGAATAAGATTTTGTGTTCATTTAACACACATTCATTATTTTACTGTACCCCTACCCTCTGTTATATGTTGATTAAAAAATAATTAATTGTTAATTGTAAAAATATATAATGCCTATATTACTGGAACATTATATAGGTACGTGCAAATCTTAAAAATAAAAAACTTTTTACAAAAAAAAACAACCGACTTTTTAGTGGTGGTACCTACCCCACACAAGTTACTTCCTGCTATGCAAATAAGAAGGAGTCTAATAATTATATCGTCTACATAGACTGTGGGAAAAATACGTAATATTGAAGCTAGCTCAAAAACTACGCAAGCAAACTTAATAAAAATTTATATGGAACCATCTCGGGAGTATACCCTTTCGAACTAAAAAAGAATTTTTAAAATCGGTTCACAAACGGCGGTGTAATCGGTGAACATACATAAAAAAAAAAAAAACATCATCCGAACGTAGTACCTCCTCCTTTTTTGAAGTCGGTAAAAATAGAAATTACTAGCGACCCACTGCTGCTTCGCACGGTTTTTACGACTTGAAACTTTAAAACATGGAGATTTCTTAGTTATAAGTAACTTTAATGTTAACGTATTACACACATAAACCTTCCGGAATAAATTCTCTAAACGATGGTGAAAACCTCATCAAAATCAGTTGCGTGGTTTAAAAGAACAACGCGGACTTAAAGACAAACACGAAATGCGAGTTTTTTATAATATGTATCTAAGATTATCCATAGATCAATAAGAAAATTGAAAAACTTTTAACGACCAATTTCTTTTTCCAAGTCATTAAAATAAACTAGCTTTTCAGAGTTTTATCTATAACCAATATCAATTCCAGGCCAATAGCATTGTCTAGACTTTACAAAGCAAAAAGTTCTGCAAATTGCTCCCTAAACTTTTCTTAAGTCGTTGCACCTTTGAAGTCAACTTCATATCTTCTTTTACAAAGTTCGTTGTTGAAGTTTTGAAACGATCGAAGTTCAAACACATTGATAATTATGTTTTTTTTTGGAGCTCCCTCACCGAGAGCATTCGCCTGTAATGTACTTGCTACCTATTTAAATATATGTTTTAACCTATCCTGCTGGTTTCAATTAGCTCTCTTCACTACTTAGCAGTTGACGATCTGTGTAGTCTACTTGCAAAGCCCCAACCGCCTTAGCTTACTCGTACCTTCGTTTACTTTTGTTCCTTCGTGGAGGTATTAATTCCATTGACTACCGTAATAGCAATCTCTGCAGAAACGGTATGTATAAGCAGCTGATATAAAATCTTGTGTTAACTCTTTCCGGTTAATGGTTTATGCCACTTATCACCTCTTTCATTTTTTTGTAATAACCATTCATCACTAGATGGCGCGGATCCCCACTAAACCGGAAAGAGTTAACATGGTTTATAAATCCATGTGACGTTATCGGATTCGGCGCGGGCGCACGATTCTAAAAACGATACGCGCAGTGCTACGGCGCGGCGTAGCGATTATGCTACGGTGTAGCAAACTGGCTACGGGTTTAGTTTTTTGAATGGGACTTTATCCAAACTTGTCTTGACTTTTACAGTGGGATCTAGGATTTTTACCTTACACGCAAATAATTATTATATAATGATGGGTTGGCTAAGATCAAGAATCATCAACTCAATAATCCATGCTACAAGCATGTGCATTCACGGCATAAGAAACCAATAGCCAAGTTGGACGATGGAGCAGTCTTACCTAGAGACTGATTAAACATGTGGCCGATGAACTGAGATAGATAAATGAGGTTGTGTTATGTTATCTTATGTTCCGATGATACAAATTATGAATATTAATATATTGTGAAAAAAAAAATACCTAAGTCAATATACCTACTGGGAATCTCATCAAATATTGATGTTTTGTGCATTAATTGCATTAAAAAAATGTAGTTCTACAATTTTCCGCGGGCCTTATTTCGTGGTGTGCACTGCCTACTTCACTAATCTTTTGACACTTTCAAATCTTCGTTTAAATAAAGTTGCCATGTTTATATTTTCTAACTGAACCTTCGTTTGCCGTCGCCAGCACAATAAATATTTAATCTAGCTCAATATCGATACTTTAATATTGAAACCGTTTTCAATTTCCTTCCCCTTGCAATGGAACTTTGCGCTGAGCTTTAAACTTATTAAAATGGTCGGTTTCGATCAGAATATTAAATCAATTTATGATTTTATAGGGTAGCTTTTCATGGGGTTTCATTTTTAATTAGTTCTATATCAGCGGAAGCTTTTAATTCTGTCGTTTTAATTGAAAATTATGGAGGTTTGCTTTGTAGAAACAATGGTGTTTCAACATGATTCAACACCATGATTCATACCTACATATTATAAATTAAAGTCGCTTTTCGTGTTTGTCTGTATGTCCGCGTTGTTGTTCGAAACCACGCAACAGATTTTGATGAGGTTTTCACCATCGTTTAGAGAATTTATTCCGGAAGGTTTATGTGTTTATTACCTATGTTAATATTATATTAAAGTTTCATAAAATTAAGAAATCTCGATGTTTTGACAAGTCGTAAAAACCGTGCGAAAAAGGAGCGGGTCGCTAGTGTTCAATGATTTAAGGTTCTCCCATGTCCCAATTTTTCCCATGTATAAAAACCGTATTTCCTCGAGAGGTATGTATCTGAATTTTCACGGTACACTCCATTTGTTGCCCAGTCACGAAGATTTTTCTCGTTGACGGAGTTTCCAGCAAAATTGAAATGATTTGTGTGCTTGATGTCGCGGCAAACAGGTTTTTGTAGATGAGTTGTGTCCGAGACAGAAAATTTATAGGGTTAGACGAAAGAAAAAATATTTATTGGAACACACGGGGAGATCAAAAACTAAACTAAAACAAACTCAATTAGGGGTCTTTGTTTTATTTGAATAATAATGAAGTACTTGTAAGTACATAACAAAAAATAGCAGAAAATATGAAAAGAAAGAAAGAAAAATATTTTATTTGGGACACGCACAGGAAAAACAAGCAGTAATATAAAGAAAGTACTAAATTAAAATAAAAGAACAATTAAAACTAACTAAATACTTAGGCGACCTGTGCGAGGCCAAAAAGGCTCCTACCTCAGCATAATGCTGCGATATTTAAAAAAAGAAATCCGCGGCGCTGGTATTCTGATAGGGCCCGAGTATAGTGTTTTTCTTTTTATTTTAAATCATATTATAAATGCGAAAGTGAGTTTGTTTGTTTATTTGTTTGTTACTCTTTCACAAGAAAATACCTACGTATTTTTACTAACATTTTGTAAGGGTCTATAAAAATAGCCCCCACAGGGGGATGTATGAGCCCGCAAAATGTACAACCACCATAAACAAGCTCGGGGATCTAATTTTGGACCTCATCAAAGTACAACGGGAGCTTGGCCACACACCTCGATTAATATTTCAACCCTAGGGAACAGCCCTTTAAAACAAAACAAAACACGCTCAAACAACATCCCTTATACACCATCCATTGCTGGCATAAAGAACAACATTTTAAAAAAGTTTCGAATAAAACAAGCAAGGGTTTCGCAAATGATGGGAAGTCGTTGTTTGCATACGTAAGGTAGATGTCACAATTAACGGGCATGTTCAACATGGGTGCTCAATTGATTCAATATTCGGTATAATGTAGGTAATTAAACAAAGAATGTGTAACTTTATGACGGGATGAATGTTTACAAGGTAAACTAAATTGTGGTCTGTTAAAATTAAAATTTCTGTAGTTTCGTGGCATTTTGGCTTTTCCTGCCGCCATCTTGAAACACTTTTCTTTTGTTATTGCTCCGTTGTGTAGTCGATTAATTTCGGGTTTATGTTTTCAAACCTGTGTATTGTGGGCGGGGGGACTTTGATCTCGCAAGATCGAATTGAGCGCACTTCACAAACAAAAGGTTGGTTCGTTTGACAGGGGCATAAAAAAGACAGCGCCCGTTTTTATTTTACAGAAAACGTAGTTTATTTTAATGTAAAAACATATCCTTAAAATCTTAGACGGATGGCGTATTATACCTATTATTTACTTGATAGAAAGATTCAGAAATTGTTTTATTTTTAAAGGGTGAACTAAGGCGCCACCTGTTACGTGGGCAGCTTCGAGACTCCGGCTCAACGTTGTAAGTTAGAGTGACAGCCACTTACTGAACGACTTAAACTCGTTATGAAATTTATATTTCGTTACTTTTGTTGAAGAGTTGATTTTTTTCTGGAGAAGCGAATAAATAGTTTGAGTTTCAATTCACAGAGACTGGATAAACTCACAAAACAAACAAAACAGGGTGACACAATGGGCAGTCTTATCGCTAAAAGCGATCCTGTTCTTTCTACAATTACAAAAGTTAATGGTTACCAAAATCATGTCACAAAGTTAAATAACATGATTTAATTCCTAGCCTTGTTACTAAATATAACAATGATATCGCCTGATATAGAATTTATTCATCGACAGAAAAAAAGCACTTGTATTCAACCAAGTTTCAAGTCTGGCTGTATTTGTTTTGGGTGAGCCATAAACCTTGAATCTATGAATATAAAGTCTACGAAGGACATCAATCGTGTCTTTTACCCTACTTTTGTTGAGAAGATGAATTGGCTTTGAGGTTTCTTTTATTCGTATTTTGGGAATCAGAGGTATAAAGGGTCTATGGTTTTGTTTCCTACAATAATTAAATTTTCAGGATGCGTGAGATAAAATGAGTCTTGAAAAATAATCCAGCTTGTTTGGTTTGTCACCTCGTTGTGGGGCTGAATGCTCGGAGTACCTATATCAGACGTAGATTTAAATATCGCCAACCGTTCAGGCTATTTAATACAACAAAAACTTATTTAAGTTGCTCGATGATTGTAATTGATCGCTTTCAGCTATAAGACCACCCATTATGTAACCTTATATGTTAAATTTCTGCATGTATATGGATAGTGCTATCCACGAAGACGCGCCCCACTCCGCTCCGCCCTATACTAAAGTACAGCTTACAGTACAGTAATCACGGAGTGGGGCGCGTCTTCGGTGATAGTGCTTTAGGGTGCGTTTCCACTGAAGCGGAGACGAGCAGAGCTGAGCGGCATCGAGCAATCACATTGGTTAAAATCCTCAACGCGTCTGTCGTCTCGTCTGTTATTGGAAGATTCCTGCACGTCTCGGCTCAGCTCCGCTCGACTCCGCTTCAGTGGAAACACACCCTTAGTAGGGAGCGGAGCGGGGCGCGTCTACGAGGGTGACACTTTAGTACGGAGCGGAGCGGAGCGGTGCGCGTCTTCGGTGATGGCAATTTAGTACGGAGCGGAGCGGAGCGGTGCGTGTCTTCGTGGATGGCACTTTAGTACGGAGCGGAGTGGAGTGGGGCCCGTATTCGCAGATGGCACTTTAGTACGGAGCGGAGCGGCGTGGGGCCCGTCTTCGTGGATGGCACTTTAGTACGGAGCGGAGCGGAGTGGGGCCCGTCTTCGTGGATGTCACTATAGCACGGAGCGGAGCGGAGTGGGGCCCGTTACGTGGATGGCACTTTAGGGTGTGTTTCCACTGAAGCGGAGACGAGCGGAGCTGAGCGGAATCGAGCAATCACATTGGTTAAAATCCTCAACGCGTCTGTCGTCTCGTCTGTGATTGGAAGATTCCTGCACGTCTCGGCTCAGCTCCGCTCGACTCCGCTTCAGTGGAAACGCACCCTTAGTATGGAGCGGAGCGGAGTGCGGCGCGTCTTCGTGGATGGCACTTTAGTACTGAGCGGAGCGGAGTGGGGCGCGTCTTCGTGGATGGCACTATCTATATCTACAATTTAAAAAGCGTAGTTGACGGCTGGACAGACGCCATGCGACACCGGTAGAATAATATTCCCGTGAAGTTTTCATAGAAATTGTTCCACCGCGAGTCGCGTCACGCCTATCTGCGGGAGCCTTATATTATATTTTAAGTCAATATAAGTAGGTACCTACCTAACTAAAGTTCTATCTAATAAATACGGAAAGAGAATAATGAATTATTCCAAAGACATTTAAGAAACAGAACACATGAGAACAACTTTAATGAATACCTAATGTAACAGGTATTAGTGAAGTTAGTTCCATGTTCCCTTGTTTCAACAGCTCTTACGAACTTTGCGAATTATTGTGTTCACTGTACCACTTAGTTAGAACTTTGTAGGCTCGACAACTTTACGAAATTAGGAGTACAAAATGTTTCTGGCTATTTCGACTTCCATGAAGGAATAAAGTTTTAGGAATGACGTAATCAGTTTTTAATTGTGTCCACTGCTTGAACTGAGGCCACCTTTCGAGAGAGAGCATCACTAGGCATCGATCTATACGAGGCATCCTCAGGATGACGATTGACCAATCGCAAACCAGAACACGACATGTTGCCACACCGAGCGCTAGACGCAGAGACCAGCATTCTCAGCGTTGGTTTCTCTGCGTCCCACGCTCGGTGTTGAACACACCGAGCGTTTGTTGTGGTTTCCGACTGTTCAATTGTCATCCTGAGGATGCCTCGTTGAGAGGTGAAACACGTGTCGATTTCTTACAGGGTTTTTTATGATTCTTGAAGAATATTTAAGCGGAATAGGTTACTAAATATATCTACGTCTATTGTATTTTATAATGGATATCCGCCAAGTCACGCCTGAATCAATTATAAATAAAATAAAATAAAAAGCCTTTTATTTCTTACAGCTTATAAAACAAGAAGTTTGATTAGATTCAGTTAGTTTACTTACATACAATTATTAGTTTTGTTAGTTGTTAGTTTTTCCTTAATCCTATACTATTATACTAAAACCGCCATACTAATAAACGTTGTATAGCGCCTGTATAGTTACACAACGTTTTGTCTTCTTCTTTCAAAAGTAATTTGACTTTTGAAAAAAGAAGACAAAGCGTTGTGTAACTATACAGGCGCTATACAACGTTTATTAGTAAGGCGGTTATTCTTCATTCTGTAAGAACTCCTCTGTAGTCTGAATCAATTAACTATCATTAAATACCTATACCAAAGTTAACAGATAAGTAGTTTCTGAACGTGTTATAACTTACAAGACGACTACAACTACTTGTTTCCACGTAGTTTAGCCTCACTCTCCACTATCTTTAGCCGTTTTTCTAGACTGAAGTTCCTTAAGTAGTTTTTGATAGCGAAGCGTTGTGTCACGCTGCCGTGTCTCGAAAGTTTCTCATACTTTTTGGTAGTGTCTGAAGAAAAATGATAAACAATTCCTCAGAACATTTTTTTTTTTGAGCTTCGTTAATACTGGATTCAACAAATGTTTGCTAATAGTATTATGTAGTTAACGAATGGCTCTTAACTTACAAATTAAATTTAAAAAAAAAATAGGTTAAAAAATAAATTCAGATCTTATTTTTACTTTTTTTTTGTATACTATCAAAATTAGATCTGATTGAAAATAAGGTCTTACCGAGGGGCATCGTATTACTGGGTTGTAGAGGTCAGATAGGCAGTCGCTCCATGTAAAGTACTGGTATTCAGCTGCATCCGGTTAGACTGGAAGCCAACCCCAACGTAGTTGGGAAAAGGCTAAGCAGATTGAGTCGGCACCAGTAATTGGACAGAACGGAAACCGGTACACATACGGCTGTAATGCGGTATACATGGCTGTTCTGCGGTACGTACCTACACACTTGTAAAGTATGCGATACCGCACCTGCATGCTTTTGTTGAGTTAGTGGTACTAGATGTGGTAGGAGCTGGGTAGCATTTAACTAGGAGAATGCCTTGAATTAATAAAAGGTCACACCCACTTTTTTTTCGTAATGCCGTTAGTCATTGTAATGTAGCTTAAATCTCTCTCATAGATAAATTGGTTCCTCTCAAATGTGAAGCTATTGCTAATACGGTAAATTATATGTTCACATTATGATAAAAATATATTGCACGAGCGGTAAGCGACCACAACAAAAATAAAAAGGTCGTGGACACACGTGTCACGTTATTTTTTCAGATGAATTAACAATTCTGCTAGAACTAGCAATTCTGGAAAATGAAGAACACGAGGATAGCTAGAATAAATACCTACTTTAAAAAAGTGGAAAGTTTAAAACCTCTTTTTACTTGCTTTTTAACCCGTACGATGTAGAATCATAAAAGCCTCCACAAGTGTCGATACTGAATACACCCTAGACAGGCAGCCACGCTACCTCTAATTTTTATTTTATTTTATTTCATTTTGGAATACGTTCCTTACGGCTTGAATTCCTCCTACACTGATGTCGGCCGCGTACGGTCGGTCACGTACGCGTAGCAACGTAGTACGCGCCGCGGACGTCAGCGTCGCAGTATGGTGCTATAGAGAACAAAATGTATATACGTATGCGTGACTGACGTACGCGACCGACATCAGCGTAGGAGGAATTCAAACCTTAAACTTAAACAAAGTACAATATTAGACCTCTGGGGTCTGTCTTAGCATCTGCCAGGGTTGCGGAATAGTCCGAAAGGGATACCGGGACCCTGGCAACAGGCAACTGAAGGAACACGGGTGGGTTTTAGTCAGTAAGAGTCTGACACGCCCTTCCGCTCCGCCCAGAGCGGGAGAAGTCATTTGATGATTTCCCACCAAAAAAAAAAAAAAGGGTCTGTCTTAGCATGCCATGGCCTGAGATTAACAGTTAAGATATAATCAAGTTGATGTAATGTAATTGAAATACCAAAGCTGTACCTATCTCATCTAGAAGCTGCTACGTCTGCAACACTGACCTATTTCACGCGGCCAGGGCGGCTCATTTGTCATGCTAACACAAATGGTTGTACCGGGATGAAGTGACTTAATAAAATATTAATGGCTAGCCACGCATTAGCTGCCATGACACTGGCGTAGATAGTAGACTATAGGATACAAAGGCGAAGGAATTGAGAATGAATCAGCATTATTTGATGCCGTGTATAGTCTTTAGGTGACTCAGCGCATCCGGGTGTCAAAACATATTATATTTTATACTAGGTGCTGCCCGCGGTTTCGGCCGCGTGGACCTTAATTCTTTTTCTTAAAAGGGCTGAACAGATTTGGATGAAATTTGGCACATGGGTAAATAATAAAATATATTTTAATGACTGATTCCAAAATGAATATTTCTACAGCTTAGTTTCTGATGTCAGACCAAATCTTTTTTAACTTGTCCAGCATTCAATATATTGTATCCGCATTCGAGCTTCGCATATTTGCTTTCAAAGGCTCAATTTTAAAAATAGTTCAGTATTGGAGCCAACTTTATGTAAAGTTGAACCATTTGAGCTAAGCGACTGGTGGGCACTAAATTCCACTGAATTTCAGGCACGTACTGCAGACGCCATTTTCCTAACCAAACTAAAAGCAGGCATTTTTGGTTACATTTTATTATTTTCTTCGGGTGTCGTGTTCGAAACTATGAGCTTCGAATGCTTTTTTGTTTCTAAATGATTATATTTAGCTTAATTACTTTTTTTTCCTTTGTTATTATTTCAATAGCAATCATTGCTGATAATTATAAAGCTGAAGAGTTTGTTTGTTTGTTTGAACGCGCTAATCTCAGGAACTACTGGTTGGAATTGAAAAATTATTTTTGTGTTGATCACGGATTCCGGCTAAACTTTAACGAATGAACTTATCTTAGGTACTTAAAGCCGAAGAAAACTCAATCAATCTGCCTAGCCTTTTCCCAACTATGTTAGGATCGGCTTCCAGTTTAACCAGATGCAGCTGAATACCAGTATTTTACATGGAGCGACTGCCTATCTGACCTCCACAACCCATTAACTAGGTAATACGATACCCCTGGGTCCGAAAGTCTGAAACTGAACTGAGTTTCGGGCTTCTGACGACTAGTAACGACTGTCAAAGATACACGAATGACAGCCGGGACCAACAGCTTAACATGCTCTCCGAGGCAAGGAGGAGTCTCGGTATGTAAAGATGGTCACCCATTCTCGGGCCCACCCCGGCAAGCATGGCTTAACATGAGCCACGAGCTCCTCAGAAAACGAAATAAAATTAATTTTAATAATAAATTATCTTGAGGATAATTTTCGTCGACTTCTATGTATTAACTTTTACAAAGTAATTTTCTTTCCTAGTCTCTCGCAAAAACTTAATTTAGCCAGGAACTGCAGGTTAAAACAATTTTATTTTTTAATCTTTTTCCTACTTACACAACCTGCTACGATCCTTACATACTGCTTTTCTTCGTTTACGTTCATACATCTGTGGGCTTAAAACAGTCACTTTGGCAGAATCATATTAGGAAAATATTATGAATCATCGTAAAATGTCACAAACTGACAATTTAAAATAATGATCTGCGTGCGATTCATATTACTATATAATTCATCTGTTTGACAGTTTTCTATGGAGATTCGTAAAATGGTCCACACAATATGAATTGCGTTTGTGTCAAATTAGAGAAATTGCTAATGACAGCTGGAAATTCAGGAAATGAATCGCTTTTAGAGGAATTGCTAATGTGGCCGTTTTAGGCCCCCTGGTCATACACGCACGTAAGTTGCGAGTACTGCGCACCTGATTTTCTGAAGACCATCACCAAATATGTCCTCCTAGGGCGTCCCCTCCCGGCGTTTTCTCTCACACCTGTCATGTAATTGCCACCTTTTGTGAATCGTTTTTCATTCATCCTCTCAACATGACCAAACAACTATTAAAAAAAAAGCAGTATCTCTAAAGAAGTCTTCTTAATAAATGCCTCCATGTCCCGCATTCCAGTTCGCAGGGCACCACGCAGTCACGCACTGTAAACGCATTGGCCACGCATGTGGCCTCACGTAAAAGCATTTTGTACGCGTGTGAATATTTGATGTTAACATCAAACAAGCCTGCTTACCAGCGCTCATTGTTAATTCAAGCAGGTTTGGTCATTAGGTCTTGTGTAAACCACTGTACAACACATACAAACATTTGGGCGGACTTTTGTATTGTTAATTACGTTTAGGCTTTAGGAAAAATAAGTGAAACTGTGAGTTTTGTAAAATTGACCAGCAGATGTACCTATGTTTTTAAAATATCGATGCAATAACGTCACTTGCACTCATGTACCAGGGTATCGTATTACCCAGTAACTGGGTTGTGGAGGTCAGATAGGCAGTCACTCTATGCAAAATACTGGTTTTCAGCTGTATACGGTTAGACTGGAAGCCGACCCTAACAAAATTGGGAAAAAGCTAGGCAGATGATCAGGTACTCAGGAATAGGCGCGTATTTTTTTTAATAAGGCAGATTTCTTGATACTTATATATTATATTTTTATAAATTATAGCCTGTGTTACTCAGAGATAATATAGCATTGTACTGGTGAAAGAATTTTTCCAGTTGGTCAAAATCGGTCCAGTTGTTTTTGAGTTTATTCAAACAAAAAGACAAATCTTTTCTCTTTATATTATAGTATAGAAGTGCGTGACTTTATTGGTAATCTAAGCTAAACTCTCTAATTAAGTCCTGTTTTCACTGATGATAGTCATAAGGTTAAAATACCTTATGACTAAGTAAAATAACTTAATACTTAAGACTATTTGTGTTATTACAAATTCTCCTTTGTTTACAACTAGATTTTTGAATAAATAAAACATTATCTGCAACCTCTCTTTGTATGAAAACGTTTATAAACAACAAAATTATAACGAACAAAAATCCCTTTTAATATTCATAAAAAAGGAAGGAGATTACAATAAAAAAACAATGGAGAAAGAAAAACATGATTAAATTATATTTAAAAAAAGGTTTCATACAAATGAAAGGTTGAGTTGGACAAAGGCTTATCGGGTCCCGGAGCAATGAATTGAAGTGATGAATGGAGTCGTAGAATGGGACCGTAAAACTTCCCAGTCCACTGACTCGTAACATTCGTAACGCGTGAAACGGCTGATGCCACGTTTTATTGAGAAATATGGCCACGCTCTAGACGGCCTGGTGTTAATTACTATAGTTAGATTGGGACACAGAAGTTCTTGAAATTTCGCATTTGTGGATGTTATTACTTGGTTTTATTTTGGATTGAAATTCTTGTACGAAAATTACTCGACTACGTTAGTTTTGTCTTAGTTATGATTAAAGCCCTACTGAGTTTAATTATGGCAGTTGGGACTGAAAATGGCTGAAAAAATCTAGGTATAATTACAATTCTGCGACACTAGCAAGAGCAACTGCTAATTCTAAAGTAGGTACTGCTAAACTGTAAGTGGTATCAACGACAGTTGTCAAAGTCATTATGCTCATCACCAAAACTAAGAACTCAAAACGTTCATTCTACTATTTGAAATGATTAAATTACTTAGCTAAGCAAAACAGATCATTCAAATGCTTTCACACATTCTCAACCCTCAGCCTGTTGAGCGTTACGTTCTAGTGCGCGTGGACCTTTAACCCCCGGCCACGCGGGCCGCGACCTTCCAAAACTGTTGATAAAATATTCAATCCACTCATGTTCGCTCACGTAAAACTTTTGACCGAACCAGAGTAAATATAGCGAATTTTTCATAGCTTTATTCACGGAAACAACTACTGCCGTTTAAAACATTATCTGTGAAGTCGCATTAAACAAACAATTGTATTGCTTACACCAATTTTAACGTAGGAGGAGCTTGTGGCTAAGTAATAACAGTCGCACGGGTCGATCCATCAGGTTAAGCTACGCTTGCCGGAGTTGGTCCGTGGCTGGGTGACCATCTTTACATAATGAGACTCCCCCGTGCCTCGGAAAGCACGTTAAGCCTTTGTCCCGGCTGTCATTCGAGGATCTTTGACGGTCGTTACGGGTCGTCAGAAGCCCGAAAGTCTGACAACTAGTCTTACCAAGGGGTATCGTATTACCCAGTTTACTGGGTTGTGGAGGTCAGATAAGCAGTCGCTCCATGAAAAATACTGGTATTCAGCTGCATCCGGTTAGACTGGAAGCCGACCCCAACATAGTTGGGAAAAGGCTAGGCAGATGATGAGGTGTGCTTCACGGCTGCGCCAAACAGGTTCATTTTAATTCAATGCGTGGCTGCCAAACAAATTAACCGCGCAACTATTTTGGCAATCCTCGACGACGCCTCGAGACGGTCGACATAAAATACTAAAACCGATCCAGAGATATAACATTATACGAGTAGATAGGTTACTATCTACAAAGTTATTTCTCTGGCTAGGTTGGTGGTTCTCAACTTGTAAGTAACGCACTAACAGACAATCGACAACTCCCTTTTAATTCAAAAATCAAGTGTGTCTCCAACTTTGTAATCAAAACAAACCAACATGTCTAGACTAAGAGTTAGTTAATGTATGTAGCCATTTGCGAACGCCTTGCTAAGTCCTTGATTTAGCACCAGCACTGCACCAGACGCTCATAATTGTGAATTTATAAGACAGTCTAGAACATTCACTGTTAATAGTTTGCTTTTTAGTTTTAAACTTTGTTGATTTAGAAGCCTTTGCTTTTATTATTACACTATATGCATAGCACTTTGGATCGGAAAAAAGTGCTTTATACTCTCTTTTTATACTCTACCTAAGTGAAACAAATCCTATGAGTCGAGACAGCTTTTAAATTATTTATTCACTAGCTTTTGCCTGCGACTTCGTCCGCGTGAAATTTCTTGTTTTTACATAAAATATATCTGACTCTCGGCAATACTGTAGCGTACAGTGAAAGAATTTTCGGAATCGGATCTCATAAATTTTACCTCTTTATAATATTACTAGTTGTCGCCCGGGACTTCGTCAACGATCTAGGATGAAAAGTAGCCTATGTACTTTTCCAGGTCAAGGTCTACCCCCGTGCCAAATTTCATCCAAATCTGTTTAGCCGTTTTAGCGTGAAAGCGTGATAAAAAACAAACTCACTTTCGCATTTATATTATTATTATATATCTAGCAGCTAGTTATCTAGCTGCCACCAGCGGTTTCCCCCGCATTCGTGTAATCTTTATAAATTATAGCCTATGTACTCAGGGTGAATGTAGCTTTCTAATGGTGAAAGAATTTTTGAAATCGGCGCAGTAGTTTTTGAGTTTATTCATTACAAACATACACACAAAAAATACAAATCTTTCCTCTTTATAATATAATACAGTTTATGGATTTAGTATATAAAGCATTTACATCTAAAAAAGGTACACTTAGTAAGATGTGTCTTTATACAATTTTCCACTTTCCATAATATACATAAAATGATTAAGGAACTAAATAATTATGTAATGAAAAGGACTTAGGAATACATTCTAAATAGGTACCATATAAAAAGGGTTATTCATGATAATTATGTCGATACATATCAGTTCCAAGAAAATTAATATTCTTTCTACCGACTTGATTAATTACTTTAGGTACACGTTAAATTATATTACGACATGGTGTTAACGGATACCTTAATTAATTAATCATATTGTAGAAAGATATTAGATACACATCACGTAAATTATTAATTAAGGAATATATTACATTAGTTAAGCTTCCCATTCAACGTAATGAAATATATCGATAGCATATTATCTAAGAAAATCAATGAATTATGTTAGGGTCAAAAGTGTGAAGGCGCTATGTTGCTTGACCTCCCTTTTATCAATTGTCATCATCAACATCATCATCATTTTAGCCGAAAGACGTCAACTGCTGGACATGGGCCTCCCCCAAGCACTGCCACTTCGACCGGTTCTGTGCTTCTCACATCCAGTGGATTCCCGCGGCCTTCACCAGGTCATGGGTCCACCTGGCCTTCTAACGCTACGTCTTCCGGTACGCGGTCGCCACTCCAGAACCTTTCGGCCTCATCGGCCATCATCAACTTACTCTAGCAGTTTATTACTCTACTGTTTAAACAACCCCCCCCCCCCCCTCCCCCATACTCTTTTTACATGGGACTTAACTGGTGAAATGGGCGTACCTACTATGGATACACCTCTGCCTAACCCTTCGGGGAAACAAGGCGTGTAGTTTATTTTAAGTTT
Organism: Lithophane socia; assembly: GCA_947522985.1. Classification (NCBI taxonomy): domain Eukaryota; kingdom Metazoa; phylum Arthropoda; class Insecta; order Lepidoptera; family Noctuidae; genus Lithophane; species Lithophane socia. Next base: position 12,193,405 of record OX383268.1, on the reverse strand, counting down.
ATGTTTTTATACTCAACTGGAATTGAATGGAGTGAAATCTGACCCCATAATAAATATGGTTGTGCAACGCTCAAATCTCTTTAACACTTCAAGAAGAACACAGGTATTATGTACAGTCACGGACTTTAATTGATGAGCCACCTTCAAAGTTTTCAATTTTGCAGTTTCATACATTCACGAGATTACACGATTATACACGAACTCAAATCGCACGCTCGTAAACAAGATGACAAATAAATTACTTTAAGGGCAAATTTCACCAAACTTTTATACCGCGTATAAGTCTTATCCTGCGAATAAATTTTGAATTTTTGACAGTTTTTTCAAACAAAAACTTTCAGACGCCATTTTTATTCCACGGATAAAAGATATCTGACTTTGGTGAAATCAGCCCATAATCAGAAATATTCTTATCCATAGAGGTTGACTAATAAGTTCTCAATGATAAAAAATTTAAAATAAATACAAAATGCAAATACAATTTGCATTACACAGCTAAAATACGAACAGTGCCAGGTGGCTCATCAATTAAAGTCCGTGACTGTACCTATGAACAAAACGTTTATAAAACTCAGCATTTCCATGTAAAATCAATATTCCAACTATAACGCAAAATATGCAGCTTCCCCGTATGTCAATCTCAACTGTTCTGTGTCTCGGTGCATCTGACGCTGATTGATGCTGACCTAACGACTGACATCATTCTACCATCCGACTTGCAAATCCAAATATTCCAAGCCAAATTGTTCTTTGTCGACTGCATTACCTCTGATTGATGCATGTGTGTAAATCTTCCTCGTTTTCTCTCGTTTTAGCGCGAACTATACAAGAAATAGCTCAAGCCGTGGATAAATATGAGCCTGTATTGGCCAGTCAATAATGTAGGAGTGGGTATGGCTGTCCAAGGTGCGCCAGACATTTTAGGCATTATCTTTTGCGTAAGTTTTAGTTTACTGTCAACAGAAAGCATAAAAACTAGCGACCCGCCTCCTGCTTCGCAAGGTTTCTATGACTTGACTGAACATCGACATTTCTTAGTTAAATGTAACTTTAATATTAACGAATTATACACATAAACCTTCCGAAATAAATCCTCTAAACGATGGGCAAAACCTTATCAAAATCTGTTGCAAGGTTTAGAAGAACAACGCGGGCATACAGACAAACATGAAAAGCGACTTCAATTTATATTATGTTTTAGTGTGCAACGAACTGCACAATTTTGTTAAAAATAAATCATCATTTTGTAAATAAAAGAAAGAAAACAAAGAAAGAAATTTTTTTTATTCTGCACAAAAAAAACGCACACACAACAAAAAAAGACAAAATAAAATATAATACAAAAGTAGCCAAAAGCCAAGTAGCAAAAATAAGAATGTAAATTATTTCTGTGTACGCTACGAAAAAAATGAGAATCGCTGTTCCAGACACTGTTGGTTTAATAAACATGGTAATCTTGGAACTAAATTAATTTATTAACATTTCAGAAGCGTTCTACGAAATCTTAATCATTTTGGATGCTGTAGGTACACAGAGTAAAACAATTACACTACTCGTATAAATCAAAATGTTTCTAGTTTGTGTTTAAGTTTTGCTTAGACTGTCTGCATGTTTATTGTTATTTGCCTCGTGTTGTGTGTCTTAATGAGGGTAGGGTCAGATTTTAATTAAATAATTAGGAATTAGGTTTGGGTAAGACAGCATCTGTTTATATCTTGTTTTATTTTATTTTTCTGTCAGAATTCAAATAAAATTGGCAGTTTTTTTTGCAAGGTTTTCTCAATTCATTCCTAAGATTAATATAATGATGAAGTAAATTACATAGAATAAGTAAGACATAGAAAAATATAAAGAAAGAAAGAAAATACATCTATTCAGCACACAATATACATAATATACAGCAGATAACAAAATAAAATATAGAAACAAATAAAAATAGTGTAAAAGTGCGATGCAGGACATTATCAGGGGCATTCAGGGGAGTGTGCCTCACGGCTGCACAAAAAGGGTCCAGTTCAGCAAAAATGCCAGACAACTATAAATGCCTGACGCTGGTTTTCAACCACGTCCGTTTTCAACCGAACCCGTTGAATTGAAGATCGAGTAGTGACATAGTGTTTATTATTATATAGCTAGGTAGTCTTTATCATACTATGTACCATGCGATTGACAGTTAAACATTTATAACAACTATTGACGTACTTATTATTTACATATTGATTGATTATTGATTTACATATAGCTACCCTTATTACTTATTACCCTACTATTGACGTACTTATTATTTACATAATGATTGATTATTGATTTACATATAGCTACCCTTATTACTTATTACCCAACTATTGACGTACTTATTATTTACATATTGATTGATTATTGATTTACATATAGCTACCCTTATTACTTATTACCCAACTATTGACGTACTTATTATTTACATATTGATTGATTATTGATTTACATATAGCTACCCTTATTACTTATTACCCAACTATTGACGTACTTATTATTTACATATTGATTGATTATTGATTTACATATAGCTACCCTTATTACTTATTACCCTACTATTGACGTACTTATTATTTACATAATGATTGATTATTGATTTACATATAGCTACCCTTATTACTTATTATCCAACTATTGACGTACTTATTATTTACATATTGATTGATTATTGATTTACATATAGCTACCCTTATTACTTATTATCCAACTATTGACGTACTTATTATTTACATAATGATTGATTATTGATTTACATATAGCTACCCTTATTACTTATTACCCTACTATTGACGTACTTATTATTTACATAATGATTGATTATTGATTTACATATAGCTACCCTTATTACTTATTACCCAACTATTGACGTACTTATTATTTACATAATGATTGATTATCGTACTTATTATTTACATAATGATTGATTATTGATTTACAGTGTTATTTATAAAAAACTCGCTAATCACTCATTAGCGACTGTTTAGCTAAGCATTTACTTATTACTTATTATCCTACTATTGACGTACTTAATAGTTACATATTGATTGATTATTGATTTACATAATTTGCGAATCAAAATATGTACTTATTCTAAAATCGAATGGCATTGCCACTCTACTACCTACAGAAACGATTAAAATATTTGCTAGATACGAAACAGATAGAATCTATTAGGATCGGGCTTTCTTATTTGAATACAAAAGCGGCCGTGGCCCCAGATTGAAATGCAAATACCTAATCTTTCTTAAAATCCAATAAAAGTGAGTGGGCTAAATGTCCTAAGTGACTGTCTAAAAGATTATTATTTTGAAGAATATTTTTTATCGATGAAACTACGAAAAATAGAGCACCTAAAATAAAAAGTAAAAGGAGATTGAGTGGAGGAATTGAAGATCGAGTAGTGACAGTGTTCAATTTTCAATCACTTATTGGTACCTTGTTTTCTTAGGCGTTTCTACGAATAAATAAAAAAATCCTAACTAATGTTATAAATGCGAAAGTGAGTGAGTTTGTTTATGCGCTTTCACGCCAAAACGGCTGAAGGGATTTGCATGAAATTTGGCACAGGGGTAGACCTTGACCTGGAGAAGGACATAGGGTACCTTTTATCCCAATATTCCCACGGGATCGAGACTTACCTACGAAGATGAAACCGTGGGGCGCAGCTTTAAAATAAAATAATTATATATAAACACTCATAATACCTACAGAATAAAAACAATTCAATTCAAAATTTCTCGAGATTGATTTGTATAAAATTAACAAAAGTTAGTTAAACATAGGTACCTAATGATGAAGTTCTAATAATGCAGTCGAGGATGTTTAAACTTTTCAAAAGGAAAGTTGGATTGCTGTATTAATTAGTTTTTCAGTGTCATAAATTCTTAATGAAACTTGAAATTGAAACATGAGGACTCCCACAAATTCCGTTTCATTCAAGACGAAAATAGCTTTCCAGCTTTACAGCATAAATCGCAAAAATAATGTTGAATAAAATGAATGACCCCAACGATCCATCATCGCTTAGTGCAAGGTGCAATTTCAAGCGCTTTGTGTTGCTTGCAGTTTTAAAGCGATTATAGCGCTGAAACACGTCTTATTAGACAAGCAGAAAACACGCTTTTTAGCGGTGAGCACATAGTTTTTGTGAACGCTTTCGATTTTTCCTAAGTAAATAGTTTGTATCTTGTAAAATACTAGCTTATGCCCGCGACTTCGTCCGCGCAAACTGTCTTTTTTTAACATAAAATTATACCCTATGATACACGGCAATACGGTAGCTTAACCAATTTAACAAACTCGGAATCTGATTTGCAGTTACCAGTTTGCTATCTTTTTGTATGCACGTGTTTCTGTGACAAATAAACCTATTTTGTTTTCTTTCTTTCAGTTCCGAAGATTACCCCCTACACACATAAAAATATCTCTTTATAATATTATAAAGTATAGAGAAGGATGGCTTCTCCAGAAGTTTCCGTCGTCACTTGTTGGTGTCGTTGACTAAGTTTGTCTCCAGCACGTAATAAATTAAGCCCATTTATCAGAATTTAAAATCAGCTGCAGTTTTTCTCGTATTTTAATGATTTCTTTTTGATCATTTTAATACGTAACATGATGGTTGATATATACTTAGGTATATGCTTAGGTGTAGCTTAGGTATAATACGTAGGTACAGATCGATTCAAACTTAATGGCGGCTCGGAAGTTAGCTTTTAGCTGCGCAGTACCCCACCCCTCACCCCCGCTGTCACATGAAATTGTTACTGCGCAGCGACTCGCCTCATGTTCCGAGCCGCCATTAAGTTTGAATCGAACTGTGCCAACAGTTTAGTTTTTATGTTGCGTTCCAAAAAGCATTATGAAAATTAATCTCTGTTGAATATTTTTTGCACCTTTTTTTTAACCCAGTACGGGTAATCTCTTGGCCTGCATCTCACCTGATGGTAAGTGATGATTAGACCGAAGGTGGAAGCGAGCTTCACCCGGAATCCTCAACCATAGAGGAACTCTTAACTCTAACTGCTGAAACACACAATGCTGTTAACATTGTTGATATGGCAACAGACTTAGATAAAATGGTGGTAGCTAGCCAGGCGGCCTTTTACTAACATAGCTTTATTTTAATTTCAAATCCTTCATAATCTGTTATAAATATACCAATTTCGCTAAACCTATGCTACAACAGGAACTACTTATGCAAATCCCTGCATCCTCCTGTTTAAAGTTTCCTAACTCGCCCCAAACTAGTCAAAATACACCGAAAGCCGATACATCAAGTCACCCAGTTCCGGCTCAAACCCTCTTACACCTCCAAACTGTTGCGCTAAGTCGCCCCCTACCCCGGTCGGGGGTGGGTTCGCCCCCTCAACCCTGTACAAATTACCATACGAAAGTCTGCTGTAAGTACTTTACATATTTTCTTTGCATACGGGTCAAAAGCTATGTCCGTTTTGGGGTCGAGTCTGAAAAGAAAATGGGAAGCGAGTTTTTTGTGTTCGTGTCAGTTGATGGGTTGATTAAGGTCATTAAACCTTTTACCCCCAAATTCTCCTACGACAACAAAGCGTAGAGGGACCATGAGACTTAATGGTGACGTAAAGGCTCCCGCTGACAGACGCGATTCTGGTAGAACAATTTCCATGAAGTTTTCTTAGAAATGTTCTATTAGAGTCGCGTCGCGCTTGTATGCGCCTTTAAATTAAATGTGTATGAGTATTCGCCCAGTCACGAATTTAAATTACTTTTGCACCTTAAAAAAACACTGGATATTGTAGTTAACGTTTTTGATTGGTTTAACGGCAGCTTGCCTTTCGCTTTTCAGGATCAGATTTAGCAAAAGTTTAATTGGATTTTCAGTTAGCAAAATTTTTGCTTGTCACTCAGTGTTGAAATTGTTTCTCAGAGTTGAAATTAAAAGAGTGAAGCTTTGAGGTTTATTAATTTAACAATTTATCTTGCGGTGTTAGCACAAGTCATACTTTTGCTTGTTTTATCTCGGGGCAAAGTCAAAACTGAATTGAATGAAATTTTGACTCCCTCGTTGGTGTAGTGGTCGCAAGCGCTACTGCTGAGTATGAGACCCTGGATTCGATTCCTGGGTCGGGTAAAATGTTGTTTGTTTTTTCTATTTTACTTCTCGGTAACAGTCCGGAGTCAGGATGTGTGCCCAGCTATGGCAATAGGCTCTATTACATGAGTCTGACATAGTTACACTGCTAACACCGCGCACATAGTTACCTCAGGCGCGCGGTGACTAGCAGTCGCGTGCGGACTTACAACACACGAATATTAGTAACACAAGGCAGACTTAATGACATAGTATTTTTATTCAATTTAGCTTCTCAATAGACTCTCTCATTACGGCTTTATTGTGTAAGGTCTATACGACTAACTAGCCTGAAACTTCGAATTAATAAACCCAAAACAATGTTCACAAACAAAACAAAACACAGAAATAAGGTTACACCTACACAATTTATCAAAGGCCGCTGCGTAAACAGCTAAAATAAATTCAGTAGGCATTACTTTTGAGGGTAAAATAATTCATACCTTGACCCGCGCGAGACATCCTGTGAGATTTGAGCGGGAGGGATGCTGACTGCTAGAAAAAAGGGTGACTGATTGCCATGGATACGAGATAAAACTTTTGAAATAAAAGAAAGGGCTCTTTTGAAGCTTACGAAGTTGTTTTTGATTTACTGAAGTTCAAAATATTCTTGTTTATGCATAAAGAAGTTACAATTTTTTAAATGTTTACAATCTATTCGTCATGTTGGCTATAACTGTGAGATTGAATAGTATAGTAGCATTTTCTGTTTATATTTCAATCTTCTCTGTATATTATTTATTCATTTTTCGTTCCATATTTGAATCAATGTGTAAGACTGCATGGTCAACAATGCAAAAGGCAAAGTTCTTCAACCTCTATAAAAAAAAAAACAAATGACTAGGTAGTTTGGAAAATTTAATCCACAAAGGTCACATATTTTCCTCCTCGAACTAATTAAAATTATTGGACACTGCAAAATAAATTGAATGTTATAAATTAAAAGGGACAATCTGCCATGGCATAAACCCATTGGGAAAATAGCTGAATAAGGGATCCGTTTACAGATAAAATTGAAAAGCGCGCGCATTTCGTACCCGCCCGACAGATAATTAAGGAATTAATACCATTCAGCCAGCACACAATGGCTCGCTTCAATTATTGGGCTGCATTGTTTGTATTAAACCTTTTTGGTCGAATGGCGGGAAACGATGTGAATGGTGCGCAAAAGTAGCCCTGTCACTCTGCTGTCCAATTGGCAATTCTTTAAACGTTCTTTTTTTGGTAAGCGAAGTAATTAAAACTGTAATAAAATATTCTGAACTTGGCTTGAACTGTCTGTTTTTAGGGTTCCGTTCCTCAAAAGGAAAAAACAGGACCCTTATAGGATCACTTTGTCCGTCCGTCTGTTTGTCTATCAAGAGTCTTGACAGACTTCAAGGCCCTTTCTCTCAGCAAAGCGTGGTGGTATGAAGTTGAAATTAATATGAAATACGTAGGTCTCCGGTTCCATAAAGCTCTAAAAAAATCAGTCTTCTAAGTAATAAAAAAGTACGGCCATTTATGTGGCATATTTTGATACTCGCAATTAAATCGAAACCTATAGGTTACTTCCCGTAGACCAAGAATCATGAAATTTGGCAAGAAGCAAGGTCTCACAGCACAAGTAAAGGAAAATGTCGGAAAATCGTTAATTTGTATTATTATCACGTAAAAAAATATTTTTTCGATTACGAACTTACATTTGCAGTTGGTAAATTGTCCGTGACGTATATCAATTTATGAGAGAACATTTTTTACTTAATTGTGCATGCAAACCGGCGAACTGCGTACCGGACGGTACGCAGTTCGCCGGTTTTTTTTTTTCTTAGAAATATATTCTTTGCAGCGCAGCGTTTGAAAACATTAAAAATAAAGGTTATTTTTAAGTGTTTTAATATCGTTCGGATTATGCTCAGTGCTGTTTTCCACATTCCATTTCTTTCTTACCATGCAAACTTCACTTGCGCGATTCAGGCTTCCCCCCCTCATACAACGCCATCTATGAAGTGAAAGATTAAACTTTCATCGGAGTTTGTTGACCCAGTATAACCTACTTAACAATTTAAGAGGTTAAAGAATAAATGTCTTTACTGAATAAACAGTTGGATAATGCCACAACAAAGGTGGAATACGGCTCGGATTATGTTCTGCGCGGTAATACTAGTGGTTGATGTCCTTTGAAAGATAAGATGACGGTAGCTTTGTAGATAATTAAAGCCGTATAAGTTTGGCTGCGTATTAATTAGTATTTGAGCTGGTTGTCATTTTCAAAGGCATGGTTGGTAAGTTGTAATAGGAATACATTTATATTTCCTTGCCCAATAAATCATTTACAATTCAACCCCTTTCAGGTCCTCTTATGAGAGTTTGAGTTTGAATAGGAAACGAGCTTGAACATAATCGCATTCACTTGTAAATTTTAATGTTTGTTTGCTGATTTCTGATTAAATTCCGCATTATGTAGTATAAGTATTTTAGAGCTGAAGATGCGGCGAAAAATTTAGTGGTTCTTTTTTCAAAAGTAAGTGCAATTTGATTTATGAAGTGAAAGAAAGTTATTAAAATAACTATTTTACCAACCATTGGTTATTTAATGTGCACTATAGGCTGTTGGCGTATCTATGTATTTTAAATAAATTCAATTACCTACATTTAATTTACTACCTAATGTAAAAAGATAATTTTGTTATGTATTGTACAAAGTAATTTGAATGATTAATGTGTATTTTTGTTCATCATATAAAATGCAGTTGTAACTCTATACAAATAATATTATACAATCAATTACTATTTATTCTTATATAAATATTTCTATATTCGCAGTTTATATAAGCCCTAGTATGGTATGTTAGCCACAGTATAAGACCCTAGCCTCAGTTTAATAACCCCACTTTTTCATTGTAATACCCTCACTTTTGCATACCCAAGTACCCGCATTTTTGCTCAACAAACGTGTCAGCGCACTGGGTGGTGGAGGCTTTACGTCCCAGCAGGTTTCCGGATCCGTTTCCTCATTTCCGGCGTTTCCGTGACGGAGCGGTTAATTTTCGAACTTAGTTCGAGGGTAGGCAGAGTTGTGTGACGACGCGGAATATTGTACGGTAAATTAGTTTAGTTTGTTGAATTGGAGAGGGGAAATTATTAATGGGAAAATATATGTCGACTGATTTTTGGGAACCTACTGCTGAAATTGGTCTATTATGTAATGATTTTGTAATAGACTGGCCTCCAATTACCTACATGAGACTTAAACATAACTAGTGAAATATGGTTGTACTATAAGTAAGTTGTAAAAATAAAAATGGCCTGCTATCCTCGAGGGGTAGCCCTCGAGGATAGCAGGCCATTTTTATTTTTTGAGTTTGGAAAGTCATCAAATGATGACTCTCTCTCCCGCTCTGGGCGGAGCGGCAGGGCGTGTCAGACTTTTACTGAATAAAACCCACCCGTGTTCCTTCAGTTGCCTGTTGCCAAGGGTCCCGGTATCCCCTTTCGGACTTTCCCGCGATGTTATTTTATGTTATTTGGATAGATGTTTTCCGTAGACTTCGCTAACTGTAAGGCCATTGAAATAATAATGCTATGTAGTTGAAAATAATTAAACCGTGGAAGTTTAAAACAATGTAGCGTTCTCATTTAAATTGTGTTTTTAATGTGTTAATTTTTTTTTAGGCTACGGTTCTTGTTAACTTGAATGTAACGTATTGAAAATGGTTTCACACTTTTTTCCTAACTAATATTATTATTGCGAAAGTGAGTTTGTTTGTTACGCTTTCACGCTAAAACAGCTGAGCGCATTTGGATAATATTTGGCACATGGGTAGACCATGACTTGGAGAAGGACATAGGCTACTTTTCATCTTGGATAGGCAACAGCTAGTACGATAAAAACGAAAGAGTATGCACTCAACTCTTTTGTTTTTATGTAGGTATTCGCGTTACAGGAAAATACATAAAACCTCGAGCTGAAAATAAACAGAATTGCTCTCTTAAAAAAGTAACCAACGTTTGCTCATAAAATAGGTTATTTTAACACCAAGAGGCAGATAAGACCTGACAGATACTATCACTTCCAATATACTCGTAAAAACATATCCAACGGACGGAAACCTTTTTTTGCACCTTTTTGTTGGAAACCCCTTATCCCGGATCAGCACTAATCCAGATACATAATTTATAAGCTGCTGTTTCTTTAGATAAAACATTGTTCAGGGTAGCAATGAAAAAGGTTTGATTTAATTTTCTCCCGTTACAAGTTTTGGTGTAAAAGCTCTGTAAAAGTGGTTATAATATTCGTACTAGTTAATTTATTTAAATCCACTGAATAAAATGTGTTATCTATCGAGACTCTAAAATTGCAGCAAAAAAATAAAACATACATACCTAACCCACTACGGTTAGGCAAAATGTCACCAACATTGCTATTCTGTAACCATCTCACCGTGAAAACTTAGGTGAAGTGAGCGTGAAGTGAACTGTCACTGCCTTACCATCTGCCGGTTTACTCTGTAAACACCTCACCGTGAAAAGATAAGTGAAGTGAGCTGTCAATCCCTAGCGTCAGCTGGAGTGACAGCTCACTTTAAGCTCACTTCACCTTAGTTTTCACCGTTAATACCACTACAGTAGGTATCGATGACAATGACAGCTCACTCTACGCTCACTTCACATAAGTATTCATGGTAAGATGGTTACAGAATAGCAATTCTGCTATGATCCTTACATATTCCTTTGGCCTCGTTTACGTTCATACACTTTCCAATAAAACGAACAAATGTATTTACGTTACGTTACGTTTAGTTCAAAGCTCGCTGTTCCCGTATTTTAAACAAGCCAGCTATTTATTAGAAATAGTACAAAGTAGTTTTTATTCCACAGTGTACTGATGAAATTAATGATGTCATCTTTGGACTCCGACACGTCAACTTTTTAGTCAATATGGTGCCGACATTTCCCAGCCAACTGATCCCTGAGGAGTGCCGAAAAAACTCACGGGTCATGATCTTATTTACAGTCCAACTTGTGTACCTACTTCTACTATCCTTTAATACATAAGTATTTAAAAAAATAAAGCGTTATTTTGTTAGTTTTATGAATAGAAGTAAAAGAAAATGTTAAGTTTTATGTTAGTTTTGTGAATATTTCACTACTTAAACTAAAAAAAGTTTGAATGTTTTTTTTACATATATTGACGCTATACTATTGCGGGTTAACGAGAACGCTCTTTGTTAGTTAACATACTGTATGTAGTTATGTATACACGATGAATAAGATCCGGTTCTGGATTATGCCGGAAGCAAGCTCCCGGAACAGGCGGCGCACCGATAGATCCCGAAACTGTGAAAGATTAATGTAATGGATTAAGGGAAACCGATACAAGGATGAAAGGTAAAGTTCCAGTACCTAATAGTTGAGATCAAAGAGAATGTAGATAGGTAAGGGTGGTGCTATCATTAATTTGGCTACAAATTAGCAAATCGACTTTCCAAAATGTTTTTGAAAAAAACCAAACAAAATGACAAAATTGTGTTGATGTTTTTGACAACTGTAAAGTATCGCAAATATCTTTTATTTATCTATCTTTTCAGAGGTATAGATTTTTTTAGACATCACCTATAAGCCGACCGCTTTTACTGAGACCGTTCATAAGGTAGCTGCGCGGTGCGGGAGGGGTGACAGTTGTCTCAAGTTGACTAATCACTGAGCTCACCACACCCCTCCCGCACCGCGTACGCATCCCCGCTTGTCAGTGTCTCAGTGTTAGTGCCGACACCGGCATGAGAATCTATGAAAGAATATATTGCACTATGCCGATACTGTGTCGGAACTGTGGCGTCACTGATATGTGTGAATCGACCTTTAAGCGATTGGCCTATAGTGCTGTATTTCAATTTATTGATTTCTGTAAAGGTCGATTTAGAGTTTGGACCAAGCATTCTTTCCCCACACTATTCTCTTTGTGTAAACAGAGATGAACATTCTATCGCTATTCTTTCCATACTAAAATATAATGAAAATAATGCTCGTACCAACCTATAAAATAGTAAAATATCACCGTTTCCTATTAAACATAAAAATTCACCGACCGTAACAACGCGATAAACACACAAAATATTTCCTTATACAAAACAGTTAAAATATTTACCCGATCGCACCCTTAACTTGCCAGTCATTACATATGGGGGTCCAGTCTCGAACCTTCATGGGCCGATAGAGTTGTAAAGAGCAATTTGGACACAAAGTAACCCTTTACTAAGGTACACAATATAATTGGCAAGGATAAAGGGTGGGTGAGGCGGTATGACAGCTATGATATTATGGCTGACTTAATAGAGGTTTCTGATAAGGTTATTATAAATTCTCTTATGGTTGACTTATAGTTATAAATAACTAGCTGCGCCCCGTGGTTTCACCCGCATTCGTTTGTCTAAAAGAATTATTCGTAATTAAGGTGGTCTATACTCCATTTGAAATAAGAAACAAACCCTTTTACAGTCCGTTCAACCGATTTTGACTTCTATACCGTAGGCATAAGGATGACATTAAAAGCAAAAAAGGTTATGCAATACCAACTGTCTACTGCAGCTGCCATTTGTCATGCCACCAACGCAATAGAAGTCAAATTCGGTTGAACGGACTGTAAAAAAGGCTTATTTAAATTTCTAATCTTATTTCATATGGTAGGAGTATAATAACGATAAATTAGATCAAGTTGTAAGGTTGTAATGAGAGAACGTCTTCTTAGCGTGTAGATGGCAAAAAAATCGAGTGTTGTTAAATGTTTGTTTGGCCCAAAACTCAGCCACGCGAATACCGCTATTCGCTGACGTAGCCATTAGGTCCTCACGTGTGCAGGTGCCAGGACAAGCTGGGCTAGATTGGAGGTGAGCCATTGTCTGTGTGGAGAGAGTGGAGAGGCGCCGCATACACACCGGAGATCAGAGGGCCTAGTGACAATCCTACCCTACAAGCCTACAAGTGACAATCGCTTCCAAAGCGTTTCGTATTTCTACAGCGACTTTCAACAGGATTGACATAAATAAGGTTTTCGATAGCTTATGTCAGTCCTATACAGTTTTGCCTTTTCCATTATCGATACCGCTGATAGAATGTCACTTTGTCTAGGGCCTCTGAGCCGTCCGTGAACCCCCACTTGTGGAGGCTGTCCTTGCTGCAGCCTTCTTGGTACGAAGTCTACTTAAGGGTTTTTCAGGTAGGCCACGGTAACTTATGCCCGGGTGGGAGGCTCTCTGATGGTTCCGTGAAGAAATCAGGGGACTTCAGCAGCTCCTCCTGCTGCATGAGGGAACGTGAAATGCACTCTCTTTGGGGTTAGGAAGTTACTATGTTTTGATATGAGATAACCGTATTATAATTACCTAGTCTGTCGTAACAAACAATCAAAATTGTATGAGTTCCTATAACTAGAACTAGTTCATAGTTTTGCCACAAGCTCACGGCCAGAGAATCAAACTTTGTGTAAACTATTACAGTATGCAACCTTGCTTGATGCTTCTTATTAGTAGTACATTGTTCCTTGTGCATTCTCCTTTGAGTATGCTTTGTACCGCTTGATTTGTGCCCTAATTTGCTGAAGCAAATTCTATCAATTGAATTAAAATGGAGATCATGACTAAAATATAATTTGTATTTTAATTTCTACGACTTAGGTATGTATTTAATACAAACATAAACTAAATACCTAACTGACTTCAAAAAAGGAGGAGGTTCTGTGTTCGTCTGCATGTATTTTTTTTCTGTATGTTCGTCGGTGTCTCCGTGATTACTGGGCCGATTCACGTTTTTCTGTTTACATTTGGTATGCTGGGGCTACATTTTCGCGTTATCGCGAACTGAACTTCGCGCGCTCTCCCCCGCACACCGCTCGACGTCTCGCTGAGCAACAGAGAGCGCGCGATAACGCGACAATGTAGAGAAAGTAAGCAAGAGAAAGAAAGCAGTAGAGAAAGTTCACGCGGTGGTCCCACAAACATTTTTGGTAGCTTTTGAATAAGCTTCAATAATAGTTGATGACGTTTTTTTCAATAGCACCGTTTGTGTCGTAATTGCTTTAAAACACAATTGATTTTCTAACTTTTTTTCATTATCTTAACCGCTGTTCTTAGCGGCTCCCAAAGTTCAACTTGTAGCCCCCAGGCACTACAAGTTTTCTTAGCACTTCTTTACAAACTTCGTAAATCTCTTGGAACTGTTAAGAGCTAATTTAACTAAACGCTTCAAACTTTTCTTCGACTGAGATGATAAAAAGTTATTAACAGTCAATTTGAATGTCCTATTCACCTTAAACTTCAAGTTTGGAGCTGCAAAAACTTGGTAGGAGTATAGCTGGTCTATTCTTACCGTTAAGATTTAGGTCCTTTGTACACGGCACGGTTTCTTTACGGTACCCGTATAAACCGCGCCGTAGGAAAATCGTGTCAGTCAATAAGCTTCCATAGTGATCCATATAACACCGACAACCGTGTCTACACACGGGGAATAAACCGTAGTTTTTCACGGCAAGAAAAACGTGTGTACAAAGCGCCTTAAGTGAAGTGAGCTGTCATTCCTCCTCTTACGCTGATGTCGGGCGCGTACTGTCGGTCGCGTACGCGTAGCAACGTAGTACGCGCCGCGGACGTCAGCGTCGCAGTATGGTGCTATAGAGAACACAATGTATATAATTATGCGTGACCGACGTACGCGACCGATATCAGCGTCGGAGGAATTCAAACCTTAACGTGATTTTTACACAATAGATCAGCAGTAATCTGTCTTACGTTTATAAGTTTAATATTAAGGAATATCTACTACTGGGTACTGCTTCCTCTTTTTACTCTATTTTGATTTTCTAAACAAATAGGCTGAATGTTGTTCAGCATAGAATATTCATCCAAAACTTGTTTGACAGCAACGTGGCAGAAATTATTTATTTTATTTTAAAGAAGGCTTACAGACTAACAAACCAATGATATAAAGCGAATAATATTATAAAATTGCTAATAACAAGCCTCCACATATAGTTTAAAAAAAGTCGATAAAACAAAAAAGTACATACAAGTGAATATAATTAGTTATATACGATATAACCCGGTATCTCGCCACACAACAAGCCTAGCAGTACCATTTCTGTATCTGCATCATTACCTCAAAGATCTTAACAACTATAACCACGAACCCTACAAGTCGTAACACTTTGAGAAACAAGGGCTGTAATATGAATTTACGACCTCCATGCAGGCTGGGGGGTGCTATTGCCAACAATTCATTGCTGATGTCAAGGGACATCACAGCTTCGTGCCAATAGCCTTTATATGGCCATGAATATGAACGTATAGATACTTTCTGTGTATACGTATAAATAACTATTGTCTTTTGTCTCAATCTGCCTAGTCTTTTCCCAACTATATTGGGGTCAGCTTCCAGTCTAACCGGATGCAGCTAAATACCAGTATTTTTCATGGAGCTACTGGGTTGTGAGTTACACCCAATAATTGGTAAGACTAATTTTCAGGCTTTCGGCCTTCTGACGACCCTTAACGACCGTCAAACTGTCAAAGTTCCAAGAATGACAGCCGCGACCAACGGCTTAACGTGCTTTCCGAGCCACTGAGGAGTTTCGGTATGTATAGACGGTCACCCATCCACGGACCAACCCCGGCAAGCGTAGTTTAACCTGATGGCGGCTATTATTACTTAGCCACGAGCACCTCCCGTATTGCAACTAGGTTACAAAAATGCTATTGTATGCCGCACCTTTAACTAAATTAGAAAAATATCCTTGCACGTCATTTTCCCTCAATCTTGGTCCGCATTCAGACATGCCAATCAAAAATATAATCCGCTGAATCTAATCAAACCAGTTGTTGAACAATTGGAACATGCCTGTTCGTGAATACGGAATGTTCACAATCAACAGGGGAATGTGAACATGTCAATTCAAACGGAACGCGAGATACAAAAGAGTTGAGGGTAGGTACTCCACATAAGTAAATTCTGCGTAATTGGACCAGCTTTTGAGATCCAGGCTGATGAATAACATCCCTCCATGCCCTTGAAATAATGACGATGACAAAACAATACGCGTACCTACTGGTAGAATTTTTATGTTTTAGGGCGAATTTCACCAAACTTTTATACCGAGTATAAGTCTTATCCTGCGAATAAATTTTGAATTTTTGACTGTTTTTCCATACAAAAACTGTCAGACGCCATTTTTATTCCACGGATAAAAGATCTGACTTTGGTAAAATCAGCCCTTAATGAGTTATTTTAGCCTATGTCAGGATGCCCAGATCTGGATGCTGAATGATCTTGCCAATCTGTTCGAGTTTGAGGTTTAGGCGTGAAAAGGTAACAGATAGACAGAGTTACTTTCGAAATTATAATAATTATAATTTATAATATAATAATTATTAATAAGGATAAGAATGAGATTTTTTATATAAATTATTGTAGGTAGAAATGAAATGAAATTGTTTATTCCGTAAATAGGATATTGGAATCTCTTTTACACGTCATATTAAGAAGTTGTAAAAATAAGCTAGATGAGGTCGGCGTTTCCTATCTGACTACTCTGAGAAGAAAGGCCGAAACAAACTCAGAGGTCACCGTCTCCTTTAAAGTCCAGACATAATCTTGGTCAGGCCATATGAGGACCATGTAGATTAGAGTCTGAAATGGTCTTTTTAGGAAAGAACCACACAGATTTGAGTGGACCCGTCCAGTCAGTGCAAGCATTTGTCAGTAATAGTGGAGCTCAACTCAGAACTTTACTTAACTTAATACGTTTCCGAGTCGTGAGTTTCAAACAGGCGATAACTTTATTTGATTTTTCATCATAACTGACGACTAACTGATTGACTGATACTAGCTGATGCCCGCGGCTTCGCCCGCGCGGATGTTGGTTATTATATACTAAAACCTTCCTCGAGAACCACTCTATCCATTGGTGAAAACAGAATAAAAATCGGTGCAGTAGTTTTTGAGTTTATCGCAAACAGACAGACAGACGCGGCGGAGGACTTTGTTTTATAATATGTAAGGATAATGAAGTTAATTATAAGTACCTACAGACACTATGCATGTTTTTAGATAACAAGCCGTGTGCCTGATTCGAAGCCCATGGGCAATAATGAAGTACTTCCGGACAAAATTTCATCCCCTATTTATGTAAGGAGTAGTTTTTCTATGGAGTTCATAAGTATAATTTCTTACTTCTAGACCTAGTGGATTAAGCTGTACGTTATCTGTTAGTGAATGAAAGAAATTAATTGTTCAGGAGATATTGATCGTATAGTAAATAAATTCAACACGCGTTAATAAAATACTCTCCACTCTCTTATCTAAACATACCCTTAGTTCTCACCATCCGAATTCCTTCAGTCTTCAAAAGCCTCACTAAAACGTTAACTTGACTAAACGTACCTCTGTGCAACCATTGCTGTGCGCTGAATAGTCTCCGGACACATATCCGGACAGGGCCGAACGCTGCCGGAATTTGGCACGATTGCACCTCTCTAATATTAACTTTATGACGACAGAATTTCGAAGTGGATAGTAGTTCGGCGATACTGGAGTAGATAGACTGGTATTAATTAACGCAATACATCCTGAATTAAAGGTATCGATCCACTGTGATAATAAGCTGAATAATTGGTATCAACCAATCACCTCAGTAGAGGCTCTTGCCTCTCCCAGGCTGCGCCACAACACCCTGTCCTCCGCCTTCCGCATCCAGTCTGTCCCAGCCACCTTTTTAAGGTCTTCGGTCCTTCGCAATTAGATAGCAGGAGTGAATGTTATACATAGATCAAAAGTAGTCAAAACCTATCGAACTGAATGTGCACAAGATTTTATACTTCGATGCTAATCAGAAAATCTTCACTTCTTCTTGTACATACCGTGGCTGATTTATTAGGCTGATTCATTGCATCGCTAACATCCGGAAACGTGTACACAGCATTGCAACACTGAATGACAATGCTACTTGTTGCCATAAAAAGACGATGAATTGTACATCATATTTTTTCCCAGTTCCATATCAAAGTTATCATCACGAAAAAAGATAAAACTCACAAGTAAAGTGAAACTCAATATTTCCACCAACAGAATTACTTCATTCCGCTTCAGCATAAAACCTTATTTCCCCAATTTTCTGTTTATCCATCAATGAAATATGAAGGCAGCTATCCGCATCCGCCAAGTATCGTACCGATGTTATAATATTTTACTTTACACCCTGTATGTGTTTCGATAGGTATTTATCGCTCATGTTTGATCCCTTGTGAGGCGGGTAGATCGAGGTTTTTTTTTTATATTCTCTGAACCGGGAATTGTGTAGGTAAGGATGTTGAAATGTTAGTTTGTGGAAAATATTATACTTACCAAGTTAAAAAAAGAAAAAAGAATATACGTTGGATGTGTTGTTTTAACCGCCTCTGTTGTCTAGTGGCTATAAGAGTAGGGGAAGACCAAAGAAACGATGGATGGACTGTGTGAAAGATGATATGGTTAGAAAGGGGGTGACTACCGAGATGACGGCTAAGAGAGAAGTATGGAAGAAAGGGACATGTTGCGCCGACCACGAATAAATTGGGATAAGGGCAGGATAATGATGATACTGTCTAGTCTATACTCCATTTGAAATAAGATTAGACATTTAAACAAACCTTTATACAGTCCGTTCAACCGATTTTGACTTCTATACCGTAGGCATAAGGATGGCATTAAAAGCAAAAAACGTTACACAATACCAACTGTCTACTGCAGCTGCCATTTGTCATGCCACCAACGTAATAGAAGTCAAAATCGGTTGAACGGACTGTAAAAAGGGTTTATTTAAACGTCTAATCTTATTTCAAATGGTGCATAGGTAAGACCACCTGTCTCAGACCCAGAGTTCCCGGTCAATTCCTATTGAGGGCAAAATTTTCTGCTCGGTTTGGTTGGTGGTAGGTAGGGCTTGTTCTAAGTCCCCTTGGCTAGCTACCATCTTTCCTAAGTCTGTCACCATAACAACAATGTTAACAGCATTATTGTGTTTCGGCTGTTAGAGGTAAGATAAATAGCCAGTTCATTCCGTGTGAAGCTCGCTTCCACCTTCGGCCTGATCATCACTTACCATCAGGTAAGATGCAGACCAAAAGCTACCCCTTGGTGGACAAAAAAAAGAGCAACAAATGGTTTGTATATTCTTTATTAATATTTAATATTATAAATGCGAAAGCAACTCTGTCTGTCTGTCTGTCACGCTTTCACGTCAAAACCACTGAACCGATTTAAAATTGAAATTGAAAATTATTGAAATTGAAAATTGAAATTGAAATTGAATTGAAATTGAAATTTGGTACACGTGAACAATGAAGTCTAGAGCCTGTGAAAGCTAGTGTTTTGATAAGGGAAAATGCCGCTTTGTTATATAAGCCTTAGGTATAGAGCTGTCTTAAACTCCTGTAACAAAGGTTTTAACTGTACCTACGTGGTTAAAGTCGTTATTTATTTTAGAAAATAAATCCTTTCATTTTAATCCATTATATATAGGAGGAAGTTAATTTTCTCCTTTATTTTCAAGCTTATTCATTTACGCCATTTCTACTGACATAACCGTAGGTGAGTCAAAGTCAAAGTCAAATAATTTATTTCAAGTAGGCACATTAAAGGCACTTTTGAACGTCAAATACATAGTAATAGAAATAGAACTGATTCTAGTTGCCCCTTCCAAAAGGTAGTTTTCGTATGGAGAAGAATGGGCAAGAAACTCCACCGTTACTC
This sequence comes from Lithophane socia, assembly GCA_947522985.1. Classification (NCBI taxonomy): domain Eukaryota; kingdom Metazoa; phylum Arthropoda; class Insecta; order Lepidoptera; family Noctuidae; genus Lithophane; species Lithophane socia. Next base: position 12,173,529 of record OX383268.1, on the reverse strand, counting down.
TTTTAAGAAATGTTGTACAATATTTGGTATACATCAATTATATAATTACATGTCAAAACGATGCACCGAGAATACAATTACTGTACCACAATAGGTAAAAAAGAATTAAAAATGGAGCAATGACAAATAAATTAATTAAGTATGTGATAGATACATGGTGCTCATATTTACAAACATTGAGTGAGAGGTGATTATATCAATGTTAAGCTTGACAAATCTCAACTTCAAAACTGTAAACCCACGTTTAAAACAACTGTAACTGAAATCCGTCATAAAACAAGCTCTCACTTAAAGCAAACACATTAATCTCACATAAGCACTTTTCGCTCACAATGGCTGAACCAACTTCGTAGATAACTTCAAGCAAATAAAGGACTCGTGCTAACTGTAATAAAGTTTACATTTGATTGAAAGCATACTTTGCGAAAGTAGCAGTCGGGTAGCAGGGACATAAAGGACGTTTGTGTGTTTAAGTTGAATATTTACTGAGTTGATTGAGAAGTAAGGATAAGTTGACACTGGAATGTTTGATGAAGTTAATTAGTCGAGTTTTTAATACAAAGGAAAGTTTAAACACTGTTGTTAATTATCTGGTTTCTTAAATCCAGGTGGATTCCTGCCTTGATAATAACTCTTAGAATTTAGGTATCTGTAAAATATGACTAACTAACTGATGCCCGCGGCTTCGCCCGCGTGGATGTTGGTTTTTATATACTAAAACCTTCCTCGAGAACCACTCTATCCATTGGTGAAAACAGCATGAAAATCGGTGCAGTAGTTTTTGAGTTTATCGCGAACGGGACGACAGACAGACGCGGCGGAGGACTTTGTTTTATAATTTAATATGTAAGGAAGATTTGGAACAATGCTAAGTAATCCTAACTAATAATATTAAAAATGCGAAAGTGTGGTAAACGGCTAAACGGATTTGGATGAAATTTGGTACAGGAGTAGACCTACACACAACACAATATCCAACTGGTCTGACCATAGAGATATTATAATATTACATAGAGTGCGCGTATTGCATAAATCACTTAGTGCGCGTTGTAGACAAGTGAGCTATAGATTAGTATTGAGTAGGACATACAAGACTACAAGAGGCACTTCAAATGTCCCATACAAAATGATTGAATGTCCCAACACCTCAAAATAACATATTGTACCGCTTCACTGTGACATACAAATGAATGAATCTCGAACTGACAAGTGTGTGAGTGTGGTGAGGAACGTTGTGTTGTTCAAACCCGTGTCTACTGTAGTGCTATTCTGTAACCATCTCACCGTGAAAACTTAAGTGAAGTGAGCGTGTAGTGAGCTGTCATTGTCATCGATACCTACTGATGCTAAGCAAGAGAGTTCACTTCAAGCTCACTTCACCTTAGTTTTCACGAGGTGATTACAGAATAGACCGGCAGTTCATAGTTTGTTGCGCGCACTCTGTACTTTATATCTCCATGGGTCTGACAGCGCCATATTGTAGGATGAAAATATGAAATTGCAAACGGCGGCAATAATCAAATGCCTTTCTAAATCCCCTATTGGAGTTCTATCGAGTATATTAAGATGAGTGTACAAAGCCACTATGCATATATACGCCACTATAAACGTAGATACAGGAAAAGGAGTACTGTCGACAATAGAATTCCCTTTGTGGCTTCCATACATCATTACCTCATCATCACACATACATAATTACTTTACAATTGAAAATTATAATATGTAAGATATACTTACCTACCTAATTCATTATAAGATAGCACAGCCGATCATACCTTGTACTTGGACTTGATGATGATTACCTACTGTTTTGTATAACTTGGGGGGAAAGGCGCTGATAACCGAAATACAGGCTCTGCCTAGTTCGGTTACAGATGCTAAACTCTTTTTGTTATAATAGTATTGTTGCCAAGTTGTTATGTAACCTAGTATTAAGTTGTTTGAGAAATAAACATTTATTTATTATTTATTTATTTATTATTTATACACCTGTCGTTCACTATTTCTTTCACAAAGCGAATACTTTTAGTGTTAAAAGAGATTATCTTGATCGAACTTATTTAACACCCGGTTTCTGGATTGAGAATTTGGAGTTGAGAACTTGTTAAACTCTACTTTAGCATTACTTAAGGCTTATGGTGATTTCTTCAATTTAGCCCGCGAAATTCAAAAGAAATTCGCTATTTTGAAGGAGTTTGAAAAGTTCTCAACTTAAAATCAATGCAAAATCCGTAAAATTTTATTAAAGGTAGGTAGGTCATTTCAAGATAAAAAATAAATCAAAAAGAGAAATCTGTTTTTAGTAGTATGTGTATTTGTAAAAAAAATGTGGATTTCTTTCGACTTTTCAATACAGCGTGTAACAAAAACCCTGTCCGATCCGTGAAGGTGTTGTTAAGAATCATACTGAGAGTCTACTTACGTGATTTCTTTGGAAAAGAGAAAATAAAAAAATCGCCCTATTTTTGCGGGCGGTCTTTGTTTAGCAGATCAAGACAAGCAACACAAGACAAGTCATAACTTATAACCTCTATAGAAAATTTGCTAATTTATAATGAAATTTGGGTAATTTTGGTACAACCGTGAATTTTAAATAATAATAAATTAAATATATTTGCAAAAAAAAAAAAAAACTTTTTTTAATGTTAGGTATTGCCGTACCTAGGCGCCCCCTTTCGGATCGGTCAGAGTTTTTGTTACATGCTGTATAGTCATGTTGACGACGAAAAAGGAATACCCCCCCCCCTACCCTTTTCTCCTTTTATACTCTTTTCGTAGTTAAACTGTTTTACATAAATACATTGAGCTGGAATCCCGACTCTCTAACCAAACTTTTGCGAAACTCCGCAATATGTAAATGAAAATACATTTAAGATAAGCGCTGCTCTTCCTGAATTTCATTTCTCAATATCTATTCCGTACATTTTGAAATGTGAAAATTATGTTTAAAGTTATATTTTTGAGCCAAATTCCACATGTAGCCTAAATATTATTTTGTTACAGCGATATTAAGATCATACATCGTCTTTTTTCCGACGTTTCGTTTTTTTTGAGGAGCTGTTGGCTAAGTAATAAGAAACGCACGGGTAGATCCAACAGGTTAAGCTACGCTTGCCGGGGTTGGTCCATGGATGGGTGACCATCTTTACACACCGACTTACCGAGACTCCTCCGTGACCCGGAAAGCACGTTAAGTTGGTCCCGGCTGTCATTTGTGGATCTTTGACAGTCGTTACGGGTCGTCAGAAGCCCGAAAGTCTGACAACCAGTCTTGCCAATGGCTATCGTATTCAGTTACTGGGTTGTGGAAGTCAGGTGAGCAGTCGCTCCAAGTTAAATACTGGTATTCAGTTGCATCTGGTTAGACTGGAAGCCGACCCCAACATAGTTGGGGAAAGGCTACGCAGATTGACATCGTCGTTTTTCCCTCACTTTATTTATATAGCTCAGCTTCCCTAACTAAGTCCGATCTAAGTCCCTAACTAAGTCCGACAATCTCCGGATCAATCCTAAAGTTCAAAGCATTTCAAATTGCTTCCCGAGATCGTATTGTAGGAGCGATAGGTATTTAAAATCGAGTTACTACCGAAACTTGTCAAAGGCAAAATGGCTAGTTGCCAAGTTGTAAGGTACGCGTCATGGTGCAGACATTGCCGGCAAATAAATTGTCTTTTTTACTTTATTTTACTAGGATCCAGCTGGAGAGGTTGATTAAAAGTATGTTGCAAGATATTTCTACTCAACTGCCTCGTCGTTCTAGTGGCCGCAAGGGTCCCGGGTCCGATTCCCAGGTCGTACAAAGTGTTGTGTTTTGTCCGGTTGATGGCAGCAGCAGCGGTGATGTTTGGTGAAAACTTAAGGTTTTTATAGACTGTGTTGAGGATTTTCAATAAAACGTTGCGTTAGCTTTAACGAACAAATTATGTATACTAGCCATCTTGGTTTTACAACATGCAAGAACAGGGGTGAGGGAACAATATTTTAAATTAACATCAATCACTGTCTCGCGATAGGTATGACGTAGCGTATGGTACCGTTTGTTGCCTCGAGATGTCGCTATCAGTCCCTGATGCGTGTCGATGGAGTAAGAGATCACAACAGCAACGATGAGCAGAAAGTGCGTGACAGCGACCATTCCTGAAATCGTGAAAAAAATCAGCTGTTCAGTTTTTGATGAGATAAGCGAACATAAATGTATGGAACAGCTGATTATTTTTTCGCGATTTCAAGTTTTGTCCCATAGTGAAAGTTATATGATGAGTAGGTACAATGACCCCTTAAGAGATTTAGTGTATGAAAAGAGACACCTTATATGTATATAGTTGCTGTTGGTGTACCTTTTTAAATAAATAAATATAGTTACTCCCACGTCGACGGTGGAACAGGTGTCTAAAGCGTCAGACAGACAGACGGGTAATTTCATACACCAGTATATTATCTTGTTGACTAAATCTCAGGGGTGTCGTAAAGAGTTCGTGTGTTTATCATTCTTTAATATATTCGCTATGTTCTGCTCGAGGGCTGTGTAATAGGGCTGTCACACTGTTAAAGAAGATATTAAATTTTACCTATTAAAATGTTCTGTTTTGTAGGTTTGCCTTTTGCAAATAGAAGGTAATTCAACAACCATAAGAATTCTGGTTTTGACCGTAAGAATAGAATTTCTTCGGACAAGTCCTATTAAACAAAGATTTAAATCGCTGGATTTGCCTTCACCGTACTTACGTGAAAAGTGTCTATAATGAGAAGAGTGAGCTCATACAATATTAAAAACCATTTCCATGACAATCAAATCACGTCACTGCGTCATTGTGTGTCCAGAGGAGTCAAAACAAAACAGAAATGCTGCATTCTGCATCTTTTGACGCGGTAGGGCGAATCTAACGATTTACATCTTTCCTTTCAAAGCGATTTAAAATAAAATTATGTAGGCTAAAATATTATGCAAAGAATCTCATTAATTTACATTAAATTCTCGCTTCCAATTCATATTGTCTTGTTGACTTAATTAATCCATCAATCACGTCATCAATATCGCTTCAGCGAGTGATTATATGAAAAGTATGAAAGGGAATGGGCCGCTAGAGGTCGTAATTTGTCAGAGGGCGCAAATTACGGGCCTGACGTGATTCATCGTAAGCCAATAATTCATAGAGAGTGATAACACGACGGGAGAACGGTTAGGTACTTACTGATACATATTAATCTAAAAATTATAATAATAAAGTATTTTTTTCAAAGATCATGCTTTTGTTATTTTACTCCTGGTAACTATGATTTTTTTAACCGACTTCCAAAGAGGAGGAGGTTCTATTTTCGTCTGTTTGTTTTATTATTTATGTTCATAAATAATATAAATTATTTTGAAAATTATTTTTCGTTTTGTAGACGAAGCTCGCGCGGTTGCTTTGGGTAGTTTTAGAGTTCGCTTCAATAATACGTATTTTTCCCACTTAGCCTATGTGGATGATGTGATAATAACTTACTGTCACTGTTATTTACATAGCAGGTAGGTAATGGTATACGAATGTGTGTGGGGCAGGTACCAAAACTAAAAAGTGGAAAATAAAATTTTTGTTTTTTCGAGATTAGGGCCAGTTTCACGAACCAAAATTATCGCAAAATTAATGTGACAAATTGTCAAGCGCGCGTGAACTGCTGTGATTGGTTGAATAATTTATCAACAGCCGCAGCAGTTTACGCGCACTCGACAATTTGTCACATTAATTTTGGCCCTACATCTTGAAACATAAATTCCCTCTTTGCCTTGGAAGATACGTGAACCTGTTGGGCCAGAGACTAGAGAGGAGCAAACAGTAAATAAATAAATAAACCTATCTTTCTTCTTTCTTGTACCTAGCCATGGCATTATTTACTGGGTCTGGACAATAAGTAATTGGACAATAAGGATTGTAGGTACTCAGTAGCAGATGCTCGGTATATTTTTTTATTACAGTCCGTCTGGTAAATTCTGAATCAACTAAAAGCCGATCCCAAAATAGTCCATCTTGGGTAAAATTGAAAACTTTCAAAAAGTTATGGACCCATTTTTCCTCGAGCGGAACGAACTCTGTAACTTTTTTGAAATAAAATAACGAATCTCAAGTCGATCTTAATGGGGAACATAATAGGCTATTATCAGTTTGTCGGGAAAACTCCCAGAATTGGGTAATTTAAGAAATAACTTTCGCAATATTTTTTTCCTTTCGCGCCTACTCTCTCTTGGTTACCACACGATAAGACTGTTCCAAGATTTTTTTCTCGGGCATTTTTTCGGATGTAAATATTTCTCATTAAAATAAGCAGATTTTCAGTAGTGGAAAACGATCATGACCAAACAATATCCCAAGCATCCTGTAGCACCTTTTTGTCGCTACAGAATGTTTTATGTTTTTGAGATAAGTATTGTTTTAAAACGTTCGTATGAAAAAAAAAATCTTCATTTTTCTTTATAATAATATATTCTTTAGGACTGCGCATAGGGGTTTACGGTTAATATTTTTTATTCCATAATGCATACGTATGCAAAAACTTTAAAACACAAATATTTTAAAATATTTAATATTCAACTGTAACTGTCCTCGCGTATCGATAACTTCATTTCAATCTACAATATTTATATCCCAAATATTCTGCACCGTGTGCTGAACCCATTGCTACAATATTGCGCGATGTAAAGTATTCATTGTCTTTCATATTGAATCCGTGAAATAGGGTATGTTTTATGGACTGGCAATGTATTGTGCTTTTTATTGTCTTGAATAATATTCTCGCTTTTTCGTGAAAGGGTGTGGATGAGTTTTGTCGGTGATAAAGACTGGGTGCGTTAAGAGGGGCCCGAAAGCTAAATTACCTACAGTAAATGTAATTTTTCATGAAGTTGTTAAGACTTAGGATACTCTCGCCCCCCTATTACATGGGACTTAATCATAGCTGGCGCAAAGTGGGTGTACTATAGGTACCTACACCTTTGCCCAACCTTTCGGAGAAAGAAAATGTGGTGATAAGACTATATATAAAAATAATACGAGTAACTACATGACATTTCTTGATGATTTCATGATTTTTCTTTCTTTCTTTTATTTCCATACTTTTTTGTGCTCGATAGAAAACACCACCAAGTTACCTCCTAATTTTCATGCATTTTCGATTTGTATGTACATAATATGCTAATGACTATGATAATTATTTGTATTAATACAAGCAAGTATTTGAAATATCATTAATTTTTAGTTTTATTAACCTAATTTATTTCTTTGCTAACTGATTATTATTCTTGCGACTCGAAAGAAATCTCTCTAAGACGCGTTCGTTTTATCTTCGAAAGACCATGTGTACCTACCTACCTTTATTTACTGTAACTTTTAACTGAAAGTATAGTTTTTCTTCCGCTTCATTACACAATACTTACAGTACAGAAGACTTTCTTATTTCCAAATAATACATCACGTCAACAGTACATCACTTAAATGAAGTCGGCAATGTCAGCGTGTTAGGAAATTGACCCCAGCTTGACGGAAGGGTTTAAATGACCCGTGGTAACGTGACGTAGGTTAACCTTTATGACCTTTAACCTTCAACTAATGATGTTGTTTTCCTTCCAACAGGTAGGTTAACTAACCTTGGAAAGGAAACAATATCATTAGTAACGTAATTGTGTCGAAAGCTTAATACAACACGATTTCTTTAGGCTTCCATTTCCAGACATGGCAATTAACGAGGTACACGATTTTGAAACTTTTTGGTACTTGGTAGGTATATTATGTCCTTGTTTTTATTAAATTAATGAGGTACCTATAATTAAATATACACGGGTAGTCAGAGGCATCCGTGGCCCAGTGGTAACGGCCGCAACTTACGAGTTGCAAGTCTAGGTTAGGTTAGCCAACAGATTAACCCAGACAGGCTCTTTACTTTGTGTTAAAAATTCACCACTGCTCTCAAAACGGTAAAGGTAAGCATCGTTAGGAAACCGACGTGTCCCAGAATAAAATAATTCGAAGACGTGTGACATCTAGCAACCCGCACTGGGCCTGGTGGATTACGGCCCACTCCCTCTCACCTAGAGGAGCCCTGAGGCCCAGCAGTGGGAACATTATAGGCTTTTTATGCTACACTAGTACTTCTTCTCCAACCGAAACTAACTGTAGCTGAATGCTCAGCTTCTGGTGAGATGTTGTTTCGTAGAGGTGACTGAATAGTAGGATCGTACCACGTTACGTTCTGTAGTTTTAGCCTACCGCAGGGCGAGCAGCTCGTGGCTAAGTAATAATAGCTGCACGCGTCGATCCGTCAGGTATCGAGACTCCTCCGTGCCTCGGAAAGCACGATAAGCCGTTGGTCCCGGCTGTCATTCGTGGATCTTTGACAGTCGTTACGGGTCGTCAGAAGCCCGAAAGTCTGACAACCAGTCTTACCAAGGGGCATCGTATTTACCCAGTTACTGGGTTGTGAAGGTCAGATAGGCAGTCGCTCCATGTAAAATACTGGTATTCAGCTGCACCCGGTTAGACTGGAAGCCGACCCCAATATAGTTGGGAAATGGCTAGGCAGATTGAGCCTACCGCAGGGGAAGAGTGTCAGTTTATGTATGAAATGGATTAACTTATAAGCCCCTCTAACTATAGATAGCTTGGTTAAACATACGGGGGTTCACGTCAATCACGTAGTACGACGGGTGGGTTCGATCGACCAATGTGCTAATAAATACTTGATTGATAGATTGCTTGCTTGACCTCTTGCCTGCCAATCACCTTAACCAACGGACTGTTTAATTTTCAATTACTAAGTTGCGTTGCGTTCTAACTGTACAGTAGAGAGAATCAGAGGTCTGAAATGGAAATGGGCAGGGCACATCTGTAGAATGGAAAAATAAAGAAGTGCAAAGAAAATCATAGAGTGGGTAGGTACCTAGAGATAACAAGAAAACGATCCCTCGTTTTCTGTCAAGCAAAGGACATAAGAATAATAAATACAATTTTATAATGAATTTCACTCAAATAATAAACATTAATATGAATGATAATGAAATGTTTAATAAACCAATAGTACCTATTTATGGTAGAACAAAGGCTATTTAAATTTTATTTGTATTTTATTACGTTTTTTTTTTTTGAGGTTGAGAAATCATCAAATGACTTCTCCTGCTCTGGGCGGAGCGGCAGGGCGTATCAGACTTTTACTGACTAAAACCCACCCATGTTCCTTCAGTTGCCTGTTGCCAAGGGCCCCGGTATCCCCTTCGGACTTTCTCGCAGAATTACGTTGCGTTGAGCAATTAATAAGAAAAGTTTGCGGTCGGAGTGGACATATACATTTTTGTCTAAAGCATACTTCCATAGGTACTAATATTATAAACACGAAAGTAATAAAGAAAAAAACAAAATACGTTTTTTTATTTTTTTTTATAGTGTGTCCCACTGCTGGGCAAAGGCCTCCCCTTATAAAATACGTTTAAATAAGGTAAAAAATAACCCAAAGAAAAATACAGACACGAAAAGTACAAGTTGGGGGAAAATACGCGACACATCTTTGCAAAACGGACGGTCGGTAGGTCGGCCTGGAGGTCGGTCTGTCTGGCTGTTACCAGTTCACGCCCAAACTCCGAATTAAAATCAACATCACAGTCACAGTCATCACAGTCAAATCAAACTAGCTGAAAATCAGCACTTTTCAATCGTTAAAATTACATAAGACAGTCCCTCAAAACCACTTGCTAGTACTTTAGCTGGGAAGAAGAAGTGGCGCAACAAACTCCCCAGCAGCACAGCTGTCTGATCAGTTAGAAAAACTTGATCATCCATCAATCGTTATGGAATTTGACCGAAGTAATCTGGAGAAGAACATAGGCTACTTTTCACCCTACATTGCAGGCTTTCATTAATATTTTTTCATTTTCCCATATAAAAATTTACCGAATTATAATCCGTTAACTTTCAGCTTTCATTATTTAGGTCTGGCTGACATCTCTCGAGATAAATTTTGTCGGGTAGAATGGCGGTCGAAAGCTAGTAGTAAAATAAAACTATTTTCACTCCAACACTCGTAGTAGAACGCCGCCGGCTATAGTTTCACAAAGCTCCCGCGAGGAGAATTTAGTGGGAATGTTAGTTTCGGTGATAAAATTACAAGTCAAAACGAGTTTATTATTTCTTTCTGTGTAAATAGAGACAAAAAGGCTTCACGAGAGCCTATTTTTTCACTGTATAGGTAAATATAAACATCTGAAGTTATACTGCATAAGAATGCGCTATGGATCTATCTAAGCGGCCTTTGCCATACATAATCTAGTCTACAATATTCCTACTGCTGGGACTCAGGCCTCCAGGCCTCCTCTCTGCGAAAGTGAGGATAATGGCCTAGGGTAGGTCACTAACCTGTGCGATGTCTTTAGTATTACTGATGTCCCTAACTAGCTGGTATCTAGCATCACGTGGACTGCCGCTCATGGCTTGTTTGGCTCTCTATGGCATAACTAAGTAGAGGAGAGGCATTTTCCAGGTCTTTTGAGGTTGGATTCAACCTTAATGATACAAATCCTATTTGATCACTAAATCCTCACACAACTCCCCAACACTATTTGCCACTTGATCGCCAATCCAGCCAGTATTTATTCTAAAATAAAACCATTGAAACTAAATCATAATGTTTGTTTGTTTCAGAAAACAACACGCAGTTGGATAGAGAGCACGTTCCAAAAGCGAGAGTGCAAATACTTCGTGCCCAGCGCTAAGGATGAGCATGTGTGAGTACGCGTTGATTTGAGGAAAGTTTTGACGAAAATTGTCCTTTGTTTTAATAGGATTATTATGATAGGTATTGTCTTTGGCCCCTGTCCTTGACATCAACCAATGAGCAGTACTGTCAAACCACAGACTAAGTGTCAATCTTTTATTGGTTGAATGTGAGGCTTTTGGCTAATTTGATTGTGTACTTATTTTGTCTTTTTTATTTTTTTATTGTTGTAATAGGTATGCGTTTTGTTTGTGCGGAATAAACAATTATTCTTTCTTTCTTTTCTTTTGTATCTTCGAATACATTTTCAAAGTAGAACTAGAAAAGTCTATAATTATATATTTTAAATAGATGTTAATAAATTCGGAAACTAAACCACTTCATCTCTCCCGTCGCTATTTTTTTGTATACCATAGTGTAAAGATCCCGTCAGAAAGATTATAAGCGAATCCGGTTGCACAAATCTACAAGCAAAATTACTTAAAACACTGGGCCAAATATAAATTCTGCTTGTTTCACAATTCCCTAGGCTCATGTTCAAATAATACCAACATCGTTATCAACCAATACAATCGAACATATAGCATTGATATTCTCTGGGGAGCAAGGCAAACACAATTGTAGACAATATGGACTTATAGATAAATGAGGAACAGGGTGAAAAGATCACTCATACTATATAGAAAAGTGAGGATGCTCCTACCAGACGGGTGTTGTGTCTGACAGGCTACTGCCCAACGAATTATGATTGATGTCGAGACATTGTATATATACTAGTCGCGCGCTAAACTTCGCTTGCGCGATGCAGGATTTTGTGTGACGTCAGTATGATTTGTAGTTCGCATATGGCGATGTAGATCCCAAGAACTAAATTAACACTTCCTGTCTTCTCATAATTTTAACTTAATACCTAAACCCTGTGGTATTTTTCTTACATATTCTTGAAACAAAACGGAATTTAATTTGCTCCCTAATGTGTTTTAAACGACATGGCGTTCGAGGCAGACGTTGGCATCGATAGAGAGAAGCTTATATACTTGATTGAAGAAGGGGGAAATGTGTCAATAAATATGAAGATTTGACTTTGATAAATTATGGAAGGGTTCCTAATAATGCAAATAAGCTGTAAACTTAAATCTGCGGCACTGTATGATGGCGCCTGTGACAGCTTGCTAAAAGTTTTGTTTACTAGGGAGCTAGGTGGATCCATCTAAAGTAGTAAAGGGGTGCTCCCACACTGCTGTTAAAAATGTTTACAAACATTTTCTAGCACTAATACATCAAACCAGTCATAGATCAAATGTTTGTATAAAAATGCTTACCAATGTTTGTAATCATTTTTTAACAGCAGTGTTAACACCATTGCGGCCGTCATGAAAAGCTGTAACTTTCACCAGTACTTGACACGCGCCACTTCCCTCAACACCTACTGGCAACCCTAGGCGCCGGGAGCGCCACCCCCAGTAAAATATATATTTTTTAATTAAAAATAATCGACTTAATCGACACCGAATTTTTTCCTACACTGGCAATAATATTTGTAAACCATACACCACAAAAGATGCTAAATATCTATTATTGTATAGATATTATTTTAATCCCAAAGAATGGAACTGTTACCCAACCCACAGAACCCAACCTTATAGCCGTTAATCAAGCTTCAATGAATATTAATTACCCTCTAAACAAGTCGTCGCAAATATTAATTCCCCAAACTCAAAGATGTCGTCGCCAACGCTACAAATTTTGGAACAAACAATTATGGAGACAAAGAAAGAAATAATCTGTTTAATTAAAACTCAAACGAAGTGAGGATTTGTGTGCAATTGTATGAGCGTTCATTTTAAATTAAAAGAAACAATTTGTCTAAATTAGACTCATCATAAAAGTCGCTCTCTGAATTTTTGACAGATTAATGTCAAACTTTGTCGACCTGCTAGTTAAAATTTTGTAGTAAATGCAGAAGAAAAAAAAGTAAGTTTATCATTATCAAAGTCGTCTGCCGCGTCTGTCTGACTGTTCGCGATAAACTCAAAAACTACTGCACCGATTTTCATGCTGTTTTCACCAATGGATAGAGTGGTTCAGACATCCACGCGGGCATCAGCAGTAATAAATAAATTGAAAGTTTTCACTACGGAATGTGGCAAGCTCATCGTAACTTGTAAACCGCGTGCTACGTTGTAGCATAGCATGCGACAGCGTAGTACTCACTGAGCTACAGCGTAGCACGCGGTGTGCTGTAACGTAGCACGCACTGAGCTACAGCGTAGCACAAATTGAGCTTCGATGGCGTCACAACACTTTCAAAGCTTATTTAATTATTGTTTTTCACGAAACTATCTTCTATGAAAGCCTAAAGCTACGGTGTCCTAGAAGAGCGGTGGCCGCCACATAGCGTGTGCAATTTATCGGCGAATGACGTCACTGAAACGTTATTTATGAAATTATCCCAGAAGAAAATACCATCGTGATAAAAATATCCTATGTCCTAATCTACCTCTACCTGTGTATCTTTCATCGAAATCCATTCCAATTTAATAATACATTAATCACAATTCTAATTTAATATTAATCTCAACTCAGTGTATACAAACAACAATGATAAATCTGACTGCTAGATAGGTATTAATTATCATAATGTACGCGCAAATATGGATACACGAATAATTTAATGTAGCAATAATAATAATTAGTTATGAATATTTAAGCGAACGTTTAGCTATTGTTACAATTAATATGAGGTACAAACTATCTGAGTCTCTAGACAAAGTTACATTCTATCAGTGATAACAATGATGGAAAAGGCAAAAATGTATAGAACTGACATAAGCTATCGAAAAGCTTATGTCAATTCTGTTGAAAGTCGTTGTAGAAATACGAAACGCTTTCGAAGCGATTGTCACTTGTCTAGGCACTCTGAGGCAATAGACAAAATCCCTTTTCTGTAAGGGTTAACGCCAACGGAAAGATGAAATTGTATGGAGTTGACATTAGCTTTAGAGATGTCACGTGACTGCTGCTGTCAACTCCATACAATTTGATCTTTCCGTTGGCGTTAACGCTTACAGAAAAGGATTTTGTCTAGGCCCCCTGTTCACTTAAGCGAGAACAAACAATGGCATAAGACTACCGAGCCTATACATACCTCCATGTTTTAATTTTAAGGTTCCGTACCCAAGGGAAAACGTCACCCTATTACTAAGACTCCGCTGTCCACCCGTCTGTCTGTCTGTCTATCCGTCTGTCACCAGGCTGTATCTCATGAACCGTGATAGTTAGATAGTAGAAATTTTCACAGATGATGTAATTCTGTTGCCGCTATAACAACAAATACTAAAAAACATTTATGGGGGCTCCCATGATTTTTTCCGTTTTTATAGATAATGGTACGGAACCCTTCGTGCGCGAGTTCGACTCGCACTTGGCCGATTTTTTATGTTTTTACCGTTTTACAATTTTTTTTTTTTTTTTTTGTATATGGGTATTTTGCCTGCAATAAGTGTTTTATTGCAGGCAGGCAATAAGTATTTATTTATATATTTTTATATTTATGATATTATTGGAGTAAATCACAATAGCGTTAATACTTCTTCCATAGGCATTTGACCGTTTCAGCTTTATGAGATTCTTACACGTAAAACCTTTTCAAAGTCAAAGCATTTATTTCAATTCAATTAAACCATTTATAGGCACTTTTGAATTGTCAAAGGAGTCGGTCAGTCAGAAAGATGAAGGTAGTTGCCCATTCCAAAGCTTATTAGGTTCCTACGAAGTGGAATGGACAAGAAACTCCATGGACACTCAAAAATAATAATGTTACAAAATTTGGTAAAGCACATCAACCATGTAGAATTTATACATTTATATTTAAGAACGATGTAAAAGTCGTGCAGGTTAAAAGCGTCCAGAGTAAAAACAAAAATTAAAAAACAATAAAAAAATATTGTACCTAATTAAAAAAAAACAAAATCGGTTCAGCCGTTTGGCAGCTACGATGGCACAGACAGATACACACGTTAAACTTATAACACCGCTTTTTTTCCGTCGGGGGTTAAATAAGCCGTGGCATCTAAGCCGGGAATCACCCACTGCTGGATATTAGGCCACCCTTTTTTTCTGCTCTAAGGCCGCCCAACTCAAATCTCACCGGCACGTGGTACCCCCACGTCAAACCTCACAAGCTCCTATACTTGGACCGTCACGTGCATGAGCAGGTGAGGTTAGACTTGGGCGGCAAGATGTTATGCCACCCCATTCCCCCCACTAATCGAGGTGTATGTTATATGTTATATAATCCTCTCTCTCACTCTGCAAGAATTAATTCCAACAGGAACTCCAGAATTTAACAAGACTATAATTTCCAAACTTGTAACTTGCCTAGCGTGTATGGCTGAGCGAGTTAGTCGTCAACTAGTTACTGAGTTATGCTCAATATCGTTGCAGCGTTAACGGTAACTAACAAGTTTAAATGCAACCGCTTTCGTCTAGTTTTAACAATTTACGAAAGGAGTTATTAATTAATGGAGGAGTTGAGTTAACTTTACAAAGCACGTATGTATGACTAGAAGCGCCCCGCGGTTTCACCCGCATATGTCTCCCATGAGAATATCAAGATAAAAAGTATTCTATGATTTAATACAGGTTATAAACTATCTGTGTGCCAAATTTCATCCAAATCGGTTCAGTCGTTTTTGCGTGAAAGAGTAACAAACATCCAGCCATCCATCCATACTTACAAACTTTCGCGTTTATAATATTAGACAGATCTGTTCGAAAATTATCTGATAAAAATCTAAACAGAAAACCTAAAGATCATCTGGATGCCAATTTGTAGTGACACTTACAAATTGAATGCTTTAATTTTTTAGAAGAATACTTAAATCCGAAATTCTAATTTTAAATCACCATAAAGATGTATTTTATTTGACAATTGAGCTTAATTTCATAACCTCAATTTTCGTCGATGATTGTTCGATACAATTTTAATAATGACAATTATTCAAACAATAATTGTCGGTAAAAGTGCTGAGATATACGTTAGGTTGAAACCTTCGAACAGATTTTCTAACTAATTAGAGAGAGAGCGTATATATTTAACCTGAACAGTGTTTGTTTACAACTTCATCAGTTATATTTGGAACAGACGTTATAAGACAGTAACCTTTTTGGGAATACAGGTGATCTTATGATATGATAATGAATCAAAACACAAACCATCGCTGCTACGCCAAAGGCGCCAAACTACAAACTAGGTCTTATAATTCACTCTTTAGCCTTTCAATTAGGTAGGTACATAAAAGGCAGTTTTGAATATTTTGTTTTGAATAAAGAAATAGAAGATTCTATTTGCCTCTTCCAAAAGGTACTTTTCGTATGGAGAAGAATGGGCAAGTAACTCCACCGTTACTCTTTTAAAAATGTTTTACAATATTTTGTACACATCAATTATATAATTATATGTGAAGACGATGCACCATTAAACAATAAATTAAAAACCTACCTACAAAAAAAATGCTACTATTCAATTGATGAATTTTTAAACCAAAAATAAATGAATAAACTACCACACACATATTCTCGTACACAGACATTAGACACACTAAGACCACCACCTAGATGACTTCCAATTATTCTTCCAATTAAATTGAATTAATAAGGCGATCGTATTAATAAAAAATGTATTTATATTATTATTGAATTATTAAAATGTGTATTTATTATTATTTGAATGAGTAATACTAAATTATTGAAATTATTCATGTAAAATCGTGTCAATAGCATAGTTGTATTAAATTTTTAAATAACCCTCAAATTTGCGATGCCTGGAAAAGGCCGCTAAGTTAAAAGTACCTATATTATAAACGAACACCAAAATGTACACTTAGTTTGCAAATAAATCTTTGACTTTGACACCTAGAATGAGATTATTGTACCACAAAGGGTAAAAAGAATTAAAAAGGGAGCAATGACTGTTTTAACTTTGGCGATATAATGGCCATAAAGCCTAAATGGATATAAAGCCCAAAATTGCAGTATTAGAATTTTTATTTGACGACGACGAATTTATATGAAGCTTTTCGTTCGGGTATTGGCGGGAAAAGTCACCACAGATAAATTATAAATTTGACATAACGTCACTATGACGTTGACAGTAAACACAATGCTGCCATTATAAAAAAAACACATAAAATGTTGCCACTGTGGAAGGATTTATCAAGCCTGAACAATTACAAAATGGTAGTTTTCAAGTCATCCCTCAGGTATCGTCACAGCTTGTGGGAACCTAAGCAGCTGTTCAACTTTGTTGCCAAGCTGTTGTCAAGTTGTAGGAAATTAATAGGCACTAAAAAGTGCACTTATGAAACCTTTATTTGTTAAGTCACTTGAAGTGGAAAGAAGTTAGTTAAGTCGTAAAAATGCAAAGCCACAGGCTTTGCAATTTCAGGACTTAATTCTACTTTTAAGGTTAATTGATATTTCAAGATAGTGGTGACAGAGCTTTTATAACTTCTCCAGACAAACTTTTTGCAGCAAGCATGTAGGTAGGTACCTATCTTCTATAACTATATTCAATACTGCCCGCGACTTCATCCAAGTGTTTTTTTTTTTAAACATAATTTAATATTAAGGCTCTTACATATAAGCGCGATTCGCCGTGCGACGCGGATTTTAACAAAACAATTTCTGAGAAAACTTCACGGCGAACAATGCGGCGGCCGGCGTCACGTCACGCGACGATTCGCGCCAGTATGTGTACTCGTTAGAGCTTTTTTGATACTCGGCAAAGCTGCACCCGGTTACACTGGAAACCGACCCCAACATAGTTGGTAAAAGGCTAGGCAGATGTTGATGACTCGGCAAAGTATTGCGCTATAGTAATAGCTTTCCTTTAGTGAAATAATTTTGGGAATCGGATCAGTATTTCCGAAGATTACCCCTACATACAAACCCACAAAACCTCTTTATAATATTGGTGTAGATTCTATGGCTAAGCAGCATTGCTTGCTAGTTCGGAAAGTATGGTTACCGGTAAAGCAACAGATGCTTTTGTCTTCACTTTATATTTTTTAGGGCGAATTTCACCAAACTTTTATACCGAGTATAGTTAGTCTTATCCTGCAAATAAATTTTGAATTTTTGACAGTTTTTCCATACAAAAACTGTCAGACGCCATTTTTATTCCACGGATAAAAGATATCTGACTTTGGTAAAATTAGCCCTTAGTCGGAAAAACGGCGATAGCCACATTGCCAACCAGAAAATCAAAAGGAACCATTTCCTGTTTGTTTCTTCTTATAAAGGCTGTGGTCCAGTTCTGTAGAGCCTTTCAAGTTCATTAACCTTTCTGTATAACACTTTTAGAGCAAAAATAATACTAGGAATAACAAAATATTTTCTTGAGAAACCTTCTTGGTAAGACATCTTGAAGCGCGCCATGTTATCTCATCAGTGATAACTTCTGAAATGGCTCCTCGTCTTTACGATGTGCCATCAACGAAGTTATACGAAGATGGACGAATATTCACGAAGTTCCTTGTCTAAGGCTGTTTTTAAACAAGCCTGTATAAAGGCTGGTCTAAACTTAAGATAATTTAGAATTCTTAACTTTGAATATAAAATTTAAAGTGTTTTATGGTCAGGTTCGTGAGATTCGAAGCAGTTTGTCACCGCCATTGCAGCTTTTAAACATCCAAATATCAAAAAGTGCCACAGGGGATTTTTCTATGATCTTCGCACTTAGCAAATGGTATCACAGTTTGTTCTTATGTACTACGAAGGAGATACCTTTTTTATCCTACGAAGAAGATTTGTGAGATGTGTGGTGTATGTAACGCGAATAGGGAATATGCATGTGATTCAAATATGGGTCAAATATTTTTTTTATAAACTATATTAGGTACTTCAGAGAAGCTCGTGGCTAAGGAAGAGCTCGTGGCTAAGTAAAATTCGTCGTAATTAATTTTTTTAAAGTACCAAAATTCTGTGGGTAATTCAAATACTTGAAAAGCTATGAGCGGATGTGGCGTAACAAGCCAGGATAACAATCAAAATGTCAATGTCAAGTCAATCAACAAAGTGTCAAGTCAATGTCA
Source organism: Lithophane socia (assembly GCA_947522985.1). Classification (NCBI taxonomy): domain Eukaryota; kingdom Metazoa; phylum Arthropoda; class Insecta; order Lepidoptera; family Noctuidae; genus Lithophane; species Lithophane socia. The sequence goes on along the minus strand of OX383268.1, from coordinate 12,154,699 downwards.
AACGCTCCTACAAAAAGGAGTGTTTGACGTTGACTTGACAGTTGCTTGTTTGTTTTCATGGTCTGTGACGTCACCACACCAAGCGCGCCAAATGGTGGGCGTTTAAATAGCCCGGATCGGTTGGATATTTTTAAACTTTTTTTTAAGTACTTTAAATTGCTTTTTTGCCGTCGAATTTTTTTAAACTATTATTTGACGATGTAAACTATCGAATAAAAATATTAAAAAAATACATGTATATTCCCTATTGATAGATTAAGGAATGAGTACATAACAGAAAGTCTAAAAGTGGCACCGAAAACTGTTTTCGGTGCCACTTTCAGACTTTCTGTTTTCGGAAAATAGTGGTGACTGAAAAGTTGTTTGAAAATCGGTTGTCATGTGGAGAAATGAGGAAAATGACGTCAGAAAGTTTTAAGTAAGAATGTGGATGGCTATACGCGTAGGGGAAGTTACCCCAAATAAATTGCGATAAGGGCAGGAGAATAATGATCTATGATGCCCAACTGGAGTTATTTTTTATACGCCTCGAAAAAGCTGAAGATTTATAACGCGATTTTGAATGCTTGCAGCAGCAGTTTCGCTTCTAATCAAAGTATTCTTTAATTGTCTATGCTGCATGAAATAAACCCTAACCTAACCGCTACTAATAGGTGATACCCACGGGTATTGCGAGACGAAATATCTGTGTTAGAAATAAAGCTCGAACCATTTTTATATTGTAGCAGATAGTGTAAATGTACCTTTACTGAGAATGTTGGCGTAAGGCCGACTCTAAATGAAAACATAAACCTCCTGTATTTAGAGTTTATTTGCTGCAAACAGCCAGGTCAGGCGCCGAGGGGTGTTTGTCTCGTCACTCGTTTATCTACTTTTTATTGTGATAAAGTGGCTGTCTATGCTAATCTAGATGTTATGGCAGTGGGAATAAAGCCTTTACGGAATAAATTGTGAAAATATTTCGATGTAAGATTTTTTTTTATGGAACGTAAACTTACTTTCTGGTCGAATAATACCGTACCTATAGAAATAGGAAAGATTTTATGAAGAAAAATATGTTTTAACATAACTTAAGTCCTTTTACCGAAAGCTTTGAGGAAACTTATTACAAAAGTTTTTCAGTTAAATATTAATATTTTTCTATATTCACAAAATATTCATCAAATCGTAGTAATACAACTCAGATTAGAATATTAAATGCATGTGAGAACATAATAACATAACATAATGCTCTCATATATTCGAGTAGCAAGGTACTTAATTAAATGCAAACGTACGTTTAATATGCAGTTGCTCGGAAAATGAGAACCTTAAAGATATCTAAGATTGGATTTTCATGCTTAGAACGCATGAAATCGAGCACGAAGAGCTCGTGGCCAACTAATAACAGCCACACGGTTCCGATCGATCAGGTAAAGCTACGCTTACCGAGGTCAGTACGTGAATGGGTGACCATCTATTTCATATCGAGACCCCTCCGTGCCTCGGAAAGCACTTTAAGCCATTGGTCTTTTTCAGCCGTTACGGGTAGTCAGAAGCCAGAAAGTCTGACGACAAGTCTTACCAGGTAGTAACGTGTTGCCTAGTCAGTAGCTATCGAGGTCGGTTAGTCAGTCGCTCCGTATAAAATATTGGTATTCAATTGCAATCAGTTAGACTGGTAACTGACCCTAGCATAGGTGGGAAAAGACTAGGCAGATAATGACAAAAACATGCATAAAACCGAAAAAAATATATAAGTTTTTATGCAGTGTTTATGATTGCCGTTTAAACAGAGGCATGTTTATGCAGTGTTTATGATCATTTTATAAACATATTTATGACTAGGAAGAAAGTGAACACAAAAATTACGGCTGAAAGAGTGTTACAGGAAAAACCACAAACAGTGCCCACTATGTTAGTACATAGTACAACAATGGCCGACCTAAATAAATTGGATAACTTAGTGCCGGGCAATGATGATGATTTGTTGTTAAACAAGAATTTAAATAAGTTTTGGTTAGTAATTAAATAAGTTGTTGTGTTGGCTATACAAAGTAGGTAAAGCATTAAATAAACTATCAATTTCTGCCAGCGAGGCCGCATTACTCTTGGAGTCTTAGAATTCCTCGGGGATCGTGAGGTATGTGGCTTTGAATCCCTCGGTGGGATTCTCCGTCAAATAAATAAACTGATATCAATTCTATAAAACTTGTTGCATGATGTTATAGATTAATTATAAACGAAAATGTTCTTTATCTCCCAAAATACCGTCTCAGATATGAATAATTAAATTACATTGTGATAGCATTCTTGCTAATTTGCACCCTAATTGCGTAATACACAATCAATCAGAATCAAAATCGGTTTCAAACAAATGTCTAAATCCAAACCATTGCTTCATAAGTTCGTAAAAAAATCTGCTCAATAATGTAAATAACGCAATGAATGTAATGTATGTATTTGTGTATACATTACAATACATGCATTGCGTATAATATAAACTACCTATAAAAATGAAAAAACAAATTAGACTAAGGGCGAATTTCACTAAACTTTTATACCAAAGTAAAGTAAAGTAAAGTAAACATTTATTTGCATAGATTGCAGGTACAGTAAATTGTAGTATGAGTCTTATCCTGATTTTGAATTTTTGACAGTCTTTTCCATACAAAAACTGTCAGACGACAATTTTATTCCACGGATAAAAGATATCTGACTTTGATAAAATCAGCCCTTAATCGGTTACAAAAATAAATTACGCAATTAGAAAGCAGATTGGTCACAGCCGTTATTAACATTCTGTATCAAAATACTCATGTAAGATCAAAACAAGATAAGGATAGCAGGCTGATCTCTGTCATAAACCAGAGAGATCGCGACTAGATTTTAAATGCTTTTAACTTATTTAATTACGGGAATAAAATTGACCTTCAGAATGCTAATTCTCGTACTTAAAAAACGTTCATGAAAATTCAAGTCGCAATCTTATCTTAGCAACAATAAATGTCAAAAACTTATTAAAAATGTATGATGGTACCTTTTGAATATTAGAGAGAAATATAAGTTTTTTTGGCAGATTGAGACTGGTATTAGAATTTAAGCATAATAATCAACCCATAACGTTCCCACTGCTGGGACACAGGCCTCCTCTCTGTGAGAGAGTGTGGGCCGAGATCCACCACGCGGGCCCAGTGCGGGTTGGTAGATGTCACATTTCTTCGAATTTTTGGTTCTAAGACATGCCGATTTCTATATGATAGGTTTCAACTCGATGTTTTCCTTCACCGTTTTGTGAGCAGCAGTGATGAAATGCATTACCCAAAGTAATCCGCCTGCTTTAATACAGCGAACGCCCCTCAGATCGGTTTCTACTGTACATTTACAAGTTAATGTTGATTTTAAAATTTAAAGTCACAGATTGATGTGAATATATTTCCCAGAAGTAATTTTACTAATAAGGGGTAAAAAAAGAGTAAAACTTCCGTGATATTTGCAGACAGACAATAATTTCCATTAGGTCAGAATATCAGCTACCCGTGTCAAAAAATTGGCTAACCCCTGGAGACAGAGGTGCCGAAGGTGAAACAGAATAATTTATTACCAAGTGTGAAATGAAAATGACGCCATATTGGAATTTCCACGTAATGTTTCAAGTTTTAACTGAATTTCCGTCGTGAGAAATTAAATTTCAAATATGTTCAACCCAATTTAAATGGATAAAGAGTAGTTTTTAAAACCATTACCCCATATTTGGCCTTGGATAACAGACATTTAAATCTCTGATCGAAAGAGGGGGTGGATATTAACCCCCTTACTAATGATCGTTGTATAGCGCCTGTATAGTTACACAACGTTTTGTCTTCTTCTTTCAAAAGTCAAATTACTTTTGAAAGAAGAAGACAAAACGTTGTGTAACTATACAGGCGCTATACAACGATTATTAGTAAGGCGGTAAGGGTTGAAATAATTAAAATTTTCAACCCTCTCTCTCACCTGCCGTTAATTTAAGATTTAAGATTAATTGAAGCTGAATTAAGGTATTAAACAATACTAAAGTTTCCAATAGTAAAGGAATTACAAGAATCATTTACTAGCTTTACTTGTTCGTAGTGCTCAAGAACCTTTGGATTTTACTTTTGTAATTTTACGCAGACTTTTATGAGACTACTGGGATATCAAGTCTCTATCAAATGTGGTCCGGAAAAACCGTTTCAAAAATAATTAACAACTTTATGCAACTCTTCAGAAATAATTAACTTTTATTGTTTAGTAAAATAAATAAAAAATTTAAGGAGGTAATTGGTAATCATTAATTAATGAAAAAGTAAACGTGCACCTAAACGAGGTCACCCCCAAATTCGGCCCCTTCTTTTTTGTCCGACGGAAATTCTGATCTCCCTTTGTGAAGAATCTGAAAAGAAAACATTGGATAAACTATTTATTCATGCAGTTTTTGTGAAGCCAGATTAATTGTTCACTTTGTATTTTAGTGTGGTAAATTAAATGTTCACTTTGTATTTTAGTATGGTAAATGATACTTTTAAGTTTTTTAACGACACCAAAAAAGGAGGAGGTTATGCATTCGGCGAGTTTCTTTTTTCTTCCATCTTATTTTGACTAGTTTGTCAGTAAAACTTTTCGAAAGGCGGCTGTCGTCGCCGAGCGAGGCATAGAAAACGCTAGAGTAGTGACTTGAAAGCGTTCATGAATGACCGATTGCTCAGAAAAAAGCATCACTTAGGGAAGAGTGGAAAGCTATGGGGGAGACCAACAACAATTAGGTAGAAGCTATGGGGTAGACCTTTGCCCAGTTGGACAGTAATGGTTGACCATAAAGTCTACCTTTCGCTGCTACGTAGGATGTGTACGGAGAGGTTGTCCACGTTAGCTGCATGGTTCATTTGTTTGCCAGCCCCACATTCGTGCGTACCGTGGCTTGGCTATGGGACAGAGTGGCTGATCCCGCCTAAATTTCCATACAAAGTCAAGCTAAGTACGGCATGCGTAGCTTATCAGTGGGCTACAGTGGAGTGGCGGCTTTAAACCTTCCGGAAGACGGTTTTCGTCGCTGAGGGCGGTCCAGGAAACGTGAGGACTTGAAAGCGTACGACGGATTGCTCAGAAAAGGCAATACTAAAGTTAAAAGGAAAGGCTATCGGGGCTTTGCCGCAATGGGACGGTAATGTTAGACCAGCCGGTCTTTTCTGTAAAAATTAGGGGAAGTAAGTTGTTAATAGTAACAATCCCTAGGATGGGGTGGAATGACAGCTCACTTCATGTAAGTTTTTACGGTAAGATTTTTACTATAATCTGACTGGGACGCTGTTTCGCGCCTTAGGAATGCGCGGCGAAGTGGGGGGCAGCTTTGACCAATGAGCAGCGGGCGGGACGCCGCGCGCCGTTAGTTTTGAAGAATTAGCGGCCTGCACTACCCCCCCGTCTCGCCGCGCACTTAGATACCTACCTCTGTCGCGGAACAGCACTCTCGGTCAAGCTATAAATAGACCGGCTGGTCAAACGTTACTGTTCCACTGCTGGGCAAAGCTGATCACCTTACCGCTTCCCTCTTGGGTATCGGGCGGAGTGTGTCGGCGTAGGCCATCCAGAAGAGTGACACGTGGTTGGCGGTCAGTCTGCGTTGTTCCAGCTCACCGGCCAGGGCCCAGTAGTCCTCGCTCGTCTGAGTCACAATGCCTTGGCAACAAAAGAAATTACTATGACGTGGAAAATATTGAGTTGTAGGACACAAATAAATATTTAAGTTTATAAATACTACACCGTTCGTCATGATTACTAGGTATACGTCAGTAGCAATTTTGTGTTCAGAGCCACAGAACCTAAAAAGTCCAGAATTCCTAAATAGAGTATCCAAAAATTCGAATCGCGGAACTGCTGAATTCGGCCACGTTTGACCGAATGCAATCATAGTTTTGTACCACCTCACTGGCTTGTGGTCAATCTTGTTTACTTATTTTTTTAACCAGCAGACAGAACACCTGACTTTGGATTTCAAATCAAATCTAATGAATCTTTATTTTAGACAATATTACCTACAGTCTACATTATCACAAATGATGTTAGAATAGGATTATTTAAGAATAATGTTATACCTAGCACTAATTAACATTAATTAACACAAGGTAATTAAACTGCGCCCAAGATAACTCTGTGCTTGGATGAAATCGGAACTAATCGTATGCCGCCGGCTTATCGTTTATAACATAAACATAACTCTAACATACTCGGTGTAAAGGATGATGGGCAGAATGTATGGAGTCTGGTACCCACTCCAATAGAAACATGTTATACATCATTGAAAAGGTATTTTTGTGTAGAATAATGTAAACTTGAGCGCTTGTCGCAAATATTAGTATTTAAGGAGTTAGAGCGATTTTTGTGTCATGCGTTTTTGCTTGAACATGCGGGTGTGAGTAGTCACTAAGAATAAAAATACTTACACGTTTATTTTTTTAAATCAGGCACGTATGACAAAAACGCATGACTCAAAGTCATTATACGCTCAAGTTAGTTATTTACTTATTTGAGTAAAAAAATACAAGTATAAATCAAAAACAACTTTATTTTTTATAGTTTTACAATTATAGACTGTTTTCGTTGTCTACAATGACATCATTGAGAAATGCTGCTGGAGCAAGGAACCCTTCGCGTCTGGCATATCCTAAGTACCATATAATAGAAATAATATGCGCGCAAGTGCCCATTGTACGTCGCCCAGTTAAGCATGTGCAATAATAATGTAATATATTGTTGTTTTGACCTAGGTTACATTTTATCATAATATAACAATAAGGTTAGGTTAGGTTAAGGCTTTCACGCCCTACCGCCTCGACATCATCGAGGCGGTCCGGCCGGTGCTCGAGCGCTGGCTCGGGAGGAGGCACGGCTCCCTGTCGTTTCGGGTGACGCAGGTGCTCTCGGGGCATGGTTGCTTCGGGAAGTACCTGTGTCGCATAAACAGGGAGCCGGACGCTCGGTGTCACCACTGCGTCGACTGCCTCGAGGACACGGCGCGGCATACGCTGGCAGAGTGTGCCGCTTGGGAGGAGCCGCGCCGTGCCCTCATCTCAGAAGTAGGCAGTGACCTCTCGCTGCCGGCCGTCGTTGAGTCGACGGTCGACAGCGAGGAGTCCTGGGACGCGGTGGTTTCCTACTGCGAGACAGTCGTCTCGCAGAAGGAGGCTGCGGAAAGGGAGAGGGAGATCTCGTCCACTCACCCGGCCCGCAGCAGGCGCACCGGGCGTCGGCGGAGGGCGGATAACGCCCTCTTCCAGCCCCCCTAAATGGGTCCAGGGGCGACGGACTCGGGGACGTCCATACATCAGGACCCGAGGTGGCGGCGCGTAGTGTTCCACGCGCGCCCCTCTTAGACGTCACGGGGGGAGTCAAACACCTCACTCCCCCCCCTGACCCGAGGAGGCTCGCGATGGCGGGCCGGCACCAGTCGGGGGTTGCGGAAGATTTTTACGTTCCCGCGACCCCCGGCGCAGGTGTGAGTCGGAACACCGGGGTGGTTTTTAGTCAGTAAGAGTCTGACAGACCCCTCCGCCCGCCCCAGGGCGGTGGACATCCATGAGGATTTTCCACCCCGGAAAAAAAAAAAAAAAAAAAAAAAAAAAAAAAAAAAAAAAAAAAAAAAGGTTAGTTATCCCGTGGTGCCTCCTAGGTTGGTATCAGTAAATCAAGTTTTCAGTTGTATCGCTTAAGTTTTTAATTTGACAATTATATTGTTATGGTGAACAAATGAAACATATTCATATATCAATATCTCTGAAGATACTAACATTCAGGTTTCGTCACCATACAATTTTTTTCTCCTATAGGTTAGACCAATTCAATAATACAATAATTATTGTTATTGGACCGGGTACCAAAATGTCTCATCATACAAATGTGGAATGGGTACTGTGGGGTAAACCGAATGAAGGACGTGTTTGGGAGGAGATGCGGGAGAGTCGTAGAATCTTTAAATCACGCCTAAAGTGGTGCCAAAATAATAGGGAACAGATAAAGATGGATATCCTCGCTTCTCACCATTCGAAGCATGACTTTCGTAACTTTTGGAAAACGACGAGTAGGCTAAATAATAAGCCGGGCTTACCCGTGAGCGTTAACGGTGTGAGTGAACCGAAATGTATTGCGGAGTTATTTAAGGATCAGTTTATGGTAAAATCGCCATTGGGACCATCACGGTCATTCAGTGTGGAGGGGTCTCATGGACAGGAGATAAACACCAGATTCACAGCGAAGGATGTTCGGGGAGTTATAAAATCAATGTCGCGTGGTAAGTCTCCTGGCCATGACAGCCTGAGCATTGAGCATCTAAAGCATGCCGGCGTCCACCTGTCCAGAGTTCTTGCCATGTTTTATACATTTTGTATAGGACATGCTTACTTACCAGCAGAGATGATGAGGACCGTGGTGGTACCAATTGTGAAGAGTAAAACCGGTGACCTGAGCGACACGAGCAACTACAGGCCAATCTCACTAGCCACAGTGCTTGCTAAGGTTCTTGACAGTTTGCTTAATACACAGCTTGACCGGTATGTAAACACTCATGACAATCAATTTGGCTTTAAACCGGGACTGTCTACTGAGTCAGCGATCTTGTGTTTGAAGCAAACTGTCAAGTACTACTCCGACAGGAGCACACCTATTTATGCCTGTTTTCTCGACCTCTCCAGGGCATTCGACCTGGTTAGCTATGACATTTTATGGCAAAAACTGAATAAAATCTCTATGCCTCTCGAACTTATAGAAATTTTCAAGTACTGGTATCTTAACCAGGTCAACGTCGTTCGATGGTCGGGTGCTCAGTCGGAGCCATACAGGTTGGAGTGCGGGGTGAGGCAGGGAGGGCTGACCTCGCCGAAGCTCTTCAACCTGTACGTGAACGCACTGATAGAGGAGCTCAGCAGCACCCGTGTCGGCTGCCATATTGACGGTGTTTGTGTCAACAATATTAGTTATGCGGACGACATGGTGCTGCTGAGCGCCTCGGTTTGTGGTCTGTCCAGGTTGCTTGGCATCTGCGAGCGTTATGCGCTGGATCACGGTTTGCTCTATAACGCTAAAAAGAGTGAATGCATGGTCTTTCGGGCCAGGGGTCGGAGATGCCCGGATTCTGTTCCACCTACTACATTGAACGGAGTCAAGTTGAAAAGAGTTGAACAGTTCAAATATCTCGGTCATATCGTGACCTCTGACCTGAGAGACGATGCGGACATCGATAGGGAGCGGAGGGCGTTGTCTGTAAGGGCCAATATGATCGCCCGCCGGTTTGTTCGTTGCTCGGGGGCTGTTAACTCTTTTCAGAGCGTTTTGTACGTCCCTATATGCGGCCAGCCTGTGGGTGTCATACACCCAGAAGCACTACAACGCTCTCCGGGTCCAGTATAATAATGCGTTCAGGGTGTTGTTGGGGCTGCCCCGGCACTGTAGCGCGTCGGGGATGTTCGCCGACGCCCGTGTCGACTGTTTCTACACGACGATGCGAAAGCGGTGCACATCTCTGGGGCGCAGGCTCCGGGGCGCCTCCAACACCATCCTGAGCGTATTTGCGAACAGGTTTGATTGTCAGTACATTAACCATTGCTATTCTCGCTTTTTTCCATTTATTTGGAAAAACTGGGGTTTTTCCAAATAAATGGAAAAAAGCGAGAATAGTACCTATTCACAAAAATGGGAAACGGGAGGTGATATCTAATTATCGACCCATCTCCATTCTGTGTACTTTGTCTAAGGTCTTTGAATCGCTAGTGTACCCAGTATTGCACGACCACGTTAAACAATTAATATCCACTAATCAGCATGGTTTCATGGTTAAAAAATCTACAAACACAAATCTTGTTAATTATATCACTGAACTAACATCCGCAGTAGATAAAGGTCTTCAAATTGATGCAGTGTACACAGACTTTTCGAAGGCCTTCGACAAAGTAAATCATGAATTGCTGCTAAATAAGCTCCAGTCGTTGGGTATAACCGGTATCACACTGAGCTGGTGTAGAACTTACCTCGAAAATAGGATTTCTTCAGTGGTTGTAGATTGTAATGAGTCAGATCCCTACATTGCAACATCCGGTGTACCCCAGGGGTCCAATCTAGGGCCGTTATTTTTTAATGTGTTTATTAACGACATATCAGACATATTTAAATACTCCACACCATACCTTTTTGCTGATGACTTAAAACTGACCCGTGTAATTTTGAATAATGTCGATACACAGCTATTACAAATTGATTTGGATAGTCTGAGTCAATGGTGTACCAACAATAAAATGTACTTGAATTGTACTAAATGTTTTCATATAAAATTTACTAGAAAACACAATAAAGTCGAATCTGTTTACAATATTCAGGGAAACACACTAACAGAAGTAACAGTTATTCGTGACTTAGGAGTATACTTGGATAGTAAACTTAATTTTATAAATCATATAGACCAAATGCTTAATTCAGCTTACCGAGCTCTTGGCTTTATTTTGAGATCTTCAAAAGAATTTAAAAAACCATCCACTACATTACTTTTATTCAACAGTTACGTACGAAGCCAACTTGAATATTGCAGCACGGTGTGGAATCCTTCGTACCAAGTCCACATAAGTCGCATTGAAAGGGTTCAAAAGAGACTTGTCCGTCATCTAGCGTTTAGGTTTAAAGTAAGAAATTGTAGATCTTACGAACATAGACTAAATCACTTCAAACTCAAAGATTTAAAATCTCGCCGCACTATCTCCGACATGTTGTTCCTGTATAAATTATTCAATAATGGCATTGACTGTCCAGATCTTCTTAGCAAATTACGCATTAACGTCCCTTCCCGTATTCCTCGCTATCCCGGCCCTTTACTGAAAGCCCCTCAACACAGAACAAATCTAGGTAAACACTCGCCGATTGTTAGGATGACCAATCAATACAACTCACTGTCATGTTCTTCCGATGATATAGACATTTTCTCCAACAGCCTAAGTAAATTTAAGTTGCTGTTACACGCAAAACTTAATATTGAGTAAGTGTTGACCTTCCTCCCTACTGTTCAACTCAATATATATAGTTTTTTTTTTTCTTTTTTTATAATTTTAATTCTTGTTATTTTTACTTTAAATTGTATACTTTATTTCCATATTAATAATTGATTGTTTGATATCTTAATGCAAGCTGTGGTCTCCTATAATTGAAGATGCACAAGGATTTGTATCTTTTTATGTTTTATTTTTAGCATGTAAGGTGTAATCTTTGTTGGAGATCCAAATAAATAAATAAATAAATAAATAAATAAATAAATATGGTTAATGTAATGACAAACAAACAAATGACTCAGAGGCGGGAGTATTATTAGGAGTAAGTATATATATATTTATTTTTTAAATTTTATTAATTTATTAATTATGTGGTTCAATTAATTATTTTATAATTTATTTTAACGTTTTGATTATGTATTTATTTTATTTTAATTTGATTTGTTTTGTTTTTATTGATTTATTTTGATTTGATTTTATTTAATCGGATTTAATTTAATGTTTGATTTTATTTGTTTTTATTCTATTGTGATTTCTATTATTTTATGTCTGGCAATGGGTGTTATTTACCTGGAAATAAATGAATAAATAATAAATAAACATAAATAAACACAAATTGAAATTGAAATTGAAATTATAACCAGCCTATAATGGTCCCACTGCTGGGACACAGGCCTCCTCTCTGTGAGAGGGAGTGGGCCGTAATCCACCACGCGGGCCCAGTGCGGGTTGGTAGATGTCACATGTCTTCGAATTTTTGGTTCTAAGATATGCCGGTTTCCTCACGATGTTTTCCTTCACCGTTTTGAGAGCAGTGGTGATGAAATTATTTACACAAAGTAAAGCGCCTGTCGGGGTTCGAACCTACGACCTACAACTCGTAAGTCGCGGCCGTTACCACTGGGCCACCACTGCTCTTCGGCCACCACTGCTCTTCATCGTTTATAATAATAAATAAATAAATTCTTTTATTTCAGACATCTTGGCCCATGATATTGTTAGTAGAAAGACTTAAGAACTATGTTAGTACATTAAAAAAAAACACTAAAACAATTAATTAAGGTATTTGCCGCCATCTGGGGCCCCGGGCACACGCACTTGTGCCCAGTGCCGCAGAAGGGGGCTGTCCACCTTGTGGCTGAGCACGCTCAGGATGGTGTTGGGGCTCCAATGAATGAAAGGTCCAAGTACCTATAGAATTAATTAATATTAATATAAGATTAAATATAATATTAAGATTTAATTATTAGTATAGATTTAATATATGTTTTTTTTTAATGCAAAATGAAAATCTAATATTACAGAAAAAACCGGAAACATTACCCACTATCTGGGGTTTATATAGAGGGTTTTTATAGACGCTTTGGATGCTATAAATCTTATTTTGATAAATCTTTTACATCTTTAATTTTAATCTTACTGGGAGGTAAGGAGATTTGTTACGACTTTAATTAAAAAGAAACAGCAATTTGTAGAAAGATAAAACAGCCTGTTTTTTCCTCTAATTGTTAGGTAGTGGCGTAGACACCCACAGTCTCCCAATAACTAGGAGTATTACAAACATAAAATACAAAGATAAATTAACCAGAAAACGTCCGGATTTGGTTGTCATGGAGTTCCTTTAAGAGCCATTTAATCGTGCAAGTCAACCATTTAATGTGTAGTAAGTCGTGTAAATACTACCCCGAACCCCCCAATTGTGCGGTTTGGCAAGAAAGCACAATGTTTTGGAAGAGACAATATCAAAATTAGTAATTTTTTTTTTTTAAACACCAATTACCAATGTCATATAAGTCACTTTCGCTATACCGTAGCAGTCACAATAGTTAGAAAAACGGTGTGTACTAAAATGTGGTACACTGCATTGAGAAAGGGTTATCTTGGGACCAATCTGTGTGTACTAAAATGTGAGTCACTGCATTGAGAAAGGGTTATCTTGGGACCAATCTGTGTGTACTAAAATGTGAGTCACTGCATTGAGAAAGGGTTATCTTGGGACCAATCTGTGTGTACTAAAATGTGAGTCACTGCATTGAGAAAGGGTTATCTTGGGACCAATCTGTGTGTACTAAAATGTGAGTCACTGCATTGAGAAAGGGTTATCTTGGGACCAATCTGTGTGTACTAAAATGTGAGTCACTGCATTGAGAAAGGGTTATCTTGGGACCAATCTGTGTGTACTAAAATGTGAGTCACTGCATTGAGAAAGGGTTATGTTGGGCCCAATCTGTGTGTACTAAAATGTGAGTCACTGCATTGAGAAAGGGTTATTGTTGGACCCAATCTGTGTGTACTAAAATGTGAGTGACTGCTTTGAGAAAAGGTTATGTTGAGCCCAATCTGTGTGTACTAGAATTTCAGTCACTGCATTGAGAAAAGGTTATGTTGGGCCCAATCTATGTGTACTAAAATGTGAGTCACTGCATTGAGAGAGGGTTATGTTGGGCCCAATCTGTTTGTACTAAAATGTGATTCACTGCATCGAGAAAGGGTTATGTTGAGCCCAATCGGTGTGTACCAAAATGTGAGTGATTGCATTGAGAAAGGGTTATATTGGGCCCAATCGGCAACCATCAGTACCCTTCAAAATGAAACCCAGACCGGTAGATATTTAAAGTAGCAGAACGTATTCGAACTAACCGTTTCTAAAGTCCCTTTATTATAAAACCAATGACCATTCTGGGCTCTAAAAGTGTTGTTCTAAATGACAAATCTTACCAACAAGAGAAGCTATTCGTAATTTTTCCCTTACTTCGACCAAAAGCTCATTCTCCACATTATTCACAGGGTAGTTTCTCTGAAACAAACGAAAATACACAAAAATAAATTAAAAATTCCTAGAGAATATTTTACTCGTTTACTTTTGTGATTCGAAAATATTCTGCTCAGGTGTGAATTATCTTTACAGCGTGTAACAAAAACCCTGTCCGATCCGGGAGGTTGTTGGTAAGAATCATACTTGAGAGTCTAGGTATTTATGTCTATAAATATCCAACCGATCCGGGCAATTTAAACGCCCTCCATTTGGCGAGCTTGGTGTGGTGACGTCACAGTCCGTGAAAACAGACAAGCAACTGCCAAGTCAACGTCAAACACTCCTTTTTCTATGAGCGTTTGACATTGACTTGACACTTGTTGATTGACTTGACATTGACATTTTGATTGTTATCCACACATCCGCTCTTAGCCTTTTCAAGTATTTGAATTACCCACAGTTTTTTGGGACTTTAAAAATAATAATTTGTCGCTCAAAAAGAAATTTTATTCAAAAATATTGATGGAGGCATAATTCTGAAGTAATATAGTTTATAAAAAAAATATTTGACCCATATTTGAATCACATGCATATTCCCTATTACTTCATTATTCAACCACCATAAACTTTTTTTTATTACTTTATGGTAATGTTATTGCGGTACCTAGGCGCCCTTTCGGATCGGACATTTGTTACATGCAGCTGCATATCGGTGCCTTTCAAATCATCACAACTCTCAATTTCTCGATAGATCTATTAATATGCCATCAAACAACGAAGAGGAAACGTTCCAACAACGAATGCAAATACACTTAAATGGCCGAATTTTTCTGTTTTCAGCGCACGAACGCTCTGGAAATACGAGGCTGGCACTCAAGTGGCTCTTTGTGCCACCTCCGTGTATACTATACCCTTCCCTCCTCCCTCTGTAACTTCACCCCCTTTGAGTGACAGAATAGAAAGGTGCAGAAGGTTAGGTCCATAAAACGAGCGAAAACACACGCACACATAGACACGCTTCACGTACAGTGAGTGCAACCGCACTCGCGACTGGCTTTCCTTTGAAATCGCCGCGCGCCTGTTTTGGCTCGGTGAATGGAGCCAACCTTCTGTGCTTACCTATACATTTTAAGTCCAAGTCTTGGCAAAAGTCAGCGAACTTTAAAATTTAATGTGGGACGCTCCAGCCACGAACAAAAGTGGAATTTTTCCGTGAAGGAATATTTTAATTAGAAAGGATTTATTATTACTCGGCGGGAGTTTTCTGTGCTCTTCCTTATTACCGGGAGAAGACAGGAATTGTACAAATAGGTTGGTAAAGGAAGAAAGTTTTGCTTTATTAAAGAAAGACCAATGCAGAAGTTTATAACTTGGATTCATTATTTATTAGATGGGTCAAATATTTGCTACCAGGTAAGTACATACACATTTTTTTTTTTTTTGTATACGTGCCTGTAATACCTCAAATTGCTTAACATTACTCTCCGTTATGCCGAAAATACTGCAGCATTAATTTTAAAATAAATATATGTTTAACTTGAGGATTGATGCTAGGTCCTATGTTGGATGACGACACGATTAAGTACATAAAATTTTCTCTATAGAAAAAATTCCAAAGTTACCTCTAAACAGAACTATAAACCGGTGGTATTAAAAAAAATACTTCATGAAACTTTACATAATAACATAATAACTGAACTAACTATAAGCAGGTCTTATGTTTTTAATTACTTTTGTTGTTCGCGTAAAAAGCAATTACCTAAACTATTCGAGGGTTGAAGCCGCCAGCACCCCACTCCGTCTCGCTCTCACTGAGTCCGCGAGTAGTATGGTGCGAGCGAGATAAAAAGTGAATTTGAGCTGAGGTAATATAGGCTCTTAAGTACCTACTCTATCTTTTGCTACTTTTATAAAAGGCTGCTTTTGCTCAAAATACAAGCACGTCAAATCAATCTCTCTGGCAAAGATTCAAATAACTGCTCGGAAAAAATATAATTTGCTGATTATTAATACTTTACCTACATGAAATAAAATTTCTAAAGCATCTTAACAATAGCCTACATATTACAGTCAGGGCTACATATCATGGCAATGCATGCTCCATTCGAACGCACGTCCCTATTGCACTAACATGTTGATATTAAAAGTTGCAATCATGCATACATAGAGCATGTTACCTTTCAGATCGATCTCGCTTCTGAAAGCTACACAGGGTGATTCATTGAGGTAGGTCAATATGAAAAGGCCTGAAACTAGAAATTGAGAACACTATCGGCCATAACAAAACAAGATTCATCTTTAGACTCATCTTAAAACCATCAAGCCATTTTCGAATTTAGAACTTTATTCCGACTATACTGAAGTCCTAAATACAATAACTAATGTAAGCCCCAATCTAAGGAGCCGGCCACACAGAAGAGACGTGAGACCAGGACGAGACGCAGACGACAATAGTATTCAGATGGAATAGCGACGCGCCTGCGTCTTGTCTATTCGTTTTGTGCCAGATGAAGTCTGCGTCCCGTCTCACGTCTCTTCTGTGTGGCACACGCCTAAGTTGTCAATTTTGGATTTTGATCCGTACCTAAGTGGGAATAAGGTTCAAAATACGAAACGGTCGGAAAGGTTTAAGCTTGAACCATATAATAGTAAAAACTCATTTTGTAATAAGACAAGTATTTCTTCTTTTTTTTCAAGGATCATGCGCATCTTTGTTTCCTGACCTATACTACTTTGAAGGCACTGTTTCCTAAGTCTAAAAACAATGACGTCAAATGACGTGGTTCCTTACAACAAACTTTACCTCTAATAGTTTCATATGAATGAATCATGAAGATCTCAATGAATCACCCTGTTTAGTTATGAATTCTCAGAGGTATAAATTCTCTGTGCAAGGCGTACTGCAGATATTACAAATTCTGTTTCATTCACGTCTGTGAAGACGGCTGGAGGAATAAAAAGATTTAAAGGTGAAGACTTGTCTACCATATAATTTACTTGACAAAAACAAGCAAAATAAATTGCAACTGAATTTCTTTATTCAATCTGTTTAGCACTTGCATTTGCTCAACGTGACGTATGGGTATCAAAGACCAAGTGGGAAAAATACGTATTATTGAAGCTAACTCAAAAACTACCTGCGCAAAGTTATTAAAAGGAGATCATTCATTTTGGGCTAAATTATGAAAGTACCGTCCAAATAAAAAAAGTGATATATTCCGTTAGAACATGTTATTCTCTTCACTTTCCACTATTGGACCAAACCCGTACGGCAATTTCACTGAGCTGTTATACGATTTTGAAAAATACTATTTTCAGTATATTTTTTAGAAAAAATAATAAAAGATTAATGTAATAGCTTGTAGTAATAAAAAATGAAGGAAAAAACGTACTCTTTCGGAATATAGCCTCTTTAGCCCAAAAATGTATGGACGGTGAATGATCTCCTTTATATGGGACCACCGCGCAAGCTTCCTCTACCAAATGAAATTTTAAAATCGGTCCACAATTGACAAAAATATTGATGAAAATACATTAAAAAAACATACAAAAACTCGAACATAGAACCTCCTCCTTTTCGGAAGTTGGTTAAAAAGTCACCAATAAACTGTTATTTCATTGTTTCTTCTGTTTATAAAATCAACCTTATCTACCATAATTGCATTCTGATTCGAAAGTAATAAATAAATATTAGAATAATCACCAATCTCATTAACGCGACTTTCCAACTCGCAAATTTCGGACCCCTCTAAAGACCTTATTAATCTAAATCAAATTGCCTATTAACAAACGCCAAACTTCTCTGTATCGCGAGATTATTAATTAGTATTTCAGAAGTATTCCTCGAATATCAAACAGTTAGAAAGTTTATTATGAAATCGTTTGACTTCAACAACAACTGTTCAATGTTGGTTTGATTTGTAATCGGCTTTCTGATTTGTTTGTAGGATTAATAAGCGTTATTTCATGAGCCAAATGTGAAATAAGTAGTCTCGTAGTCTTCTCTCCACAGTATTATAATTAACGAAAGACGTTCCCGTTAACCCGCAACAGTAATTTATCTTCCAAAAATGCAAAACAAAAAAAAAACCGATAATCTATTCCTAAAAATGATTAAATAGATACGTAAAAAAAAGACACTCTGTACCCGCGCACTTGTCATTCAACGTGGAAAGACAAGTGCGACGAGTGCGCTTGCACAGTATTTCTTTTTTCGTTTTGGTGTCATTAATATAAATACACGAATTAATATACGTAAATATTGGTACTACAAATAACAAACCGTTTAAAAGCCTACATTCTTGAGGTAATCAAGGTCAGGTCACCTAGTTTAAGGCAAACGACAGAGAACCGTTTCTTTTAGCAATGTTTGTAGGAATACCAGTAGGTATACGTCAGCTGTGCTCTTATTATAGTTTATAATATTCTGTTATTGTTCTAATAAAAAATAAGGTACCAGCTATAAATATTTCCAACGAATAAATGTGTCACTTCTCTTACTGTTGACATTAATTTAAGCGAGACTTCTAGGTTTCAACTGAAACAACACATCCATAATTCACCATTTACGACTTTGTTTACTCCCTAACTAAGCTCAATTTAGTATATCAGTCGCAGTAAGATGGTTATAGCCGCGATATAGTTATATCCCTAGGAATATAGCTATATACCGTAATATAATTATCCGAAAGCGGTTCATAACTGTCTTACTAGGAAAATAACTATGATACGAGCACGATCCAGTAATATAACTATTAAAGCACTCCGAACAAATAAGTTATGTTAGGCTAAAACTGTCACACGCGAGCCGAGCGAGCGAATTGAGCGAAGCTTCGGAAGCGGCCGGCGTCCGCTACGTCGAAATTGGTCGCAGTACAGCAGTACAAAATTAGAGCACTCCGACAGTTATGATGTGCATTCATATAACTATATTACGGTAAATAGTTATATCCCTAGCGATATAAATATATCTTACTGCGTCATTATCTACATCCATTTCCTAAAACACATTTTACAAAAGTACCATTTAAACCGATCGCATGACCTCAGCCAATCACAGCAAAGAGCCACTTTTAGCTGCACAAATACTTAACATACAGATATTGCACGAAAGACTCTCTCAAACCTAATTGATACTCCAAACATCGCCATTTAAATTTCAACTCTCTTAGCTTTTAAACAAAGTGCAGTTTTCTTTGAGGAGTTTGTTTTGTTTATAGTGTTCCGTTTCATTTGTTGGCTCTGTTAGGGTCCCAGACAAATTAGCGTGCGATTGGGAGTGCAGCGTCAAAACATGGAGTTTACTTTACAAAGTATAAACTTTCTTTGATACTATATTATCGAATCAAAAGGAGTATGTAAGGATCGTAGCAGGCGAAGTTCTGTAGATTCCGCCTACCCCCTTGGGAAGAAGGCGTCAGTTTATGTACCATGTATCACTACATATTATAAAAGAAAGTCCTCCGCCGCGTCTGTCTGTCGTCCTGTTCGCGATAAACTCAAAAACTACTGCACCGATTTTCATGCTGTTTTCACCAATGGATAGAGTGGTTATCGAGGAAGGTTTTAGTATATAATAACCGACATCCACGCGGGCTAAGCCGCGGGCATCAGCTAGCTATAATTATATAATAATTATATAGGACATAGGTAATCCTAACTATAATTGTAAATGCGAAAGTGAGTTTGTTTTTTTATCACGCTTGCACGCTAAAACAGCTGAACGTATTAGGATGAATTTGGCACATGGGTAGACCATGACCTGGAGAAGGACATAGGATACCTTAGACTTGACATTAGGATATTGCGGTAGTAAGTAAGTAAGTTCCCGTGGTATATTTTCCAACATCCACACGGACGGAGCCGCGGCCAAAAGCTAGTAAATAATAAATTGAACTTACCTTTATATAGTCCAAGATGAAAACTGTCTGGACTTCTTGCTTCCATAAGTTAAGCACACACAGGGATTCGAAGATCATCTCCGGAGACACCTAGAAGCAGAAATTATACAAATTACTTAATAATTAAACTTCCATGTAAAAGGGAGCGAGCCTACTGCCATCCGGGCACGAATCCATACTATGCTGCTGGGAAATTCCTGGTGTAAAAAAACCAATAAGACTTTGCCCGACCTGGAAATTGAACCCAGGACCCCCACGTTGACTAGTCTCGCTAGCGACCAGTCGACTACTTAACCAAACAGTGTAAGGTGTGACATTTGGCGACAAGTTTTGTATGCGTAGGCTGCTGGCCGCATAATGAGAGCATTTAAAAGAACACTTTCACTGTCCATGCATTACATGTGTAATGCACTGAATACGTAGCCCGATACGTCCGAGCATAACATGTAATGCACTAGTAGTTAACTTTTTATCCAATATTCCGGCGAAATTAACTAAAATTAAATATTAGAACCAGTTCTAGTGTTTGTTTCAAATTAGCTGGAAGTGAAGCTCATACGTCCGTACAATTGCAGGTAATGTATTTTTGACAATAATTATGAAATGGCTATCTGAGGGTGATAGACGAATTTTCGCTATAGTAGAATGAGTAAATTACCTTGTCACGAAACATTACATTCAAGCGAAAACGACGTAAATGATAGATAGGCTTACCAATTAACTTTGGTCAGTGAAAGTTTTAATCGTGGAAGAAATAACTGGCCGCTAATGGCCTCATCATGAAACATTACATTCAAGCCTAAACGACGTCCAATAATATTGGACGTAGGATCCTATCAGGATTACCAATTACCTTGGGACAGTAAAAGTTTTAATCATGAGAAGCTCGTGGCTAAATAATAACAGCCGCATGAGTTGACCCATGCGGCTGTTATCCATCAGGTTAAGCTACGTTTTCCGGGGTTGGTCCGTCGATGGGTGACTATCTTTACATACCGAGACTCCTCCGTGCCTAGGAAAGCATGTTAAGCCGTTGGTCCCGGCTGTCATTTGTAGATCTTTGACAGTTGTTACGGGTCGTCAGAAACCCGAAAGTCTGACAACCAGTCTTACCAAGGGGTATCGTATTACCCAGTTACTGGATTGTCGAGGTCAGATAGGCAGTCGCTCCATGTAAAATACTGGTATTCAGCTGCATCCGGTTATAATGGAAGCCGAACCCAACATTGTTGGGAAAAGGCTAGGCAGATGATGAGTAAAAGTTTTAATCATGGAAGAAGTAACTGGCCACTAAGGGCCTAATATTATTACCATTGTTTCTTCTAATTATTTGAAGTAGGTACTTACCTCACAATGCGTTTGCGTCGGCAGGGACACTTCTACTTCAGGAGTTGAGTTCGTGTTTATGAACAGAGGAGACAGCATGTGGCTGCGGGAGCCGGTTTGAATTTGCTTTGAAAAAGCTGTAAATAATTATCAAAATAGCTTTAATATGTGACGTTAATTTGTTGGGTACAAAAGTTGTGTCAATATTAAACTGCCTTGCAACGCCCACGTAAGTTTTTCCTTTTGTGGACCAGAAAATAATAATATTGATGGATATCCTTCGCTGGGTACTGCAGGACCTATCAGCTATACTACATCTACAAGGTTTCGGTGTAAAGTAGCTTCAATTCACAAGATATCTGTCCCTTTCACACAGTTCAACACCCCATCAATCCTTTTGATGCACAATGAGCCATTAAGCCACCACACATTATGGCTTTACTCAACCATAACAGGAGATCTACATCATTTAGTTTGTTTGAGTTTCCATTTTCACAAACCTTTTGGCGCCAGAGCATAAACACTGAGAACAAAGGACCATCAAACACGATGCTAATAGGAGCTACATTAGCGTAAACACAATGTTTTGACAGGCGGTCAAAGATTTGGTCTGTAGCGGGCCTGTTTTAGGCCCGGTCTGTATCATTGCAACGTTGTATATCGCTCGTAATAATATTTTTCGCATCCTAACCTGCAAACGGGCGTGCGAAAAACTTTAACTCCGGCTTTTTCTTCAACTTTTTCGCCCCCACAATCTTCTTTTTGGGCATTCTTCTGTTTCTGTGTCTTCTGCACGTGCATCTTCTTCTTGTATACTCATATCTTACGACTTCGTATTCGTATCTGATGACAAATCGCTTCGCTCTAACTCAGGGAGTTTAAATTAAACCAATAAATAAGTATAAAAAGGTTTATTTTAAATCATTCAAAAATCCACTTTACATTTCAAAACACAAATTTGTCTACCTTCTGCGGCAGCAGCGGTGTCCACAATGAACGCAGGCAGGAGTTCTGGAACCGCTCCGAGAAGACAACCTGGTGAATATTGTTGAACTTGATTGCTGCTCGCGGATTCTTCTCTCCCCCGCTTTGGGATGACGTACTAAATGCTTCCTCCGCATGGGGGCTCTTCTGATTTGACGTCGATTATATGATCGTCGCCTCTTTTCTACTCTTCCACTTCTTCTACCTCTCTTTTTCCTCTCAGGAGCCTTGGCTGCCCTTTTACCGAGAGTGGGTTTGGGAGGTTCTGGTCGGGCGTCCACCATGTCCACTCGACTCCTCGCAGAGTACGTGGCAGACACCGATGTTTCACTGTTCGACGCACCCTCATCGTGTCCCCTTTCATCATATAAGTCATTTCCAGAATTCGTCCTCTGACTATCTTTCTTACTTGTGGAAGGCTGGTTCTCTTCCTTCGTCGTGGTTTCATCTTCCATTGCCAACAGCTTCCAGAAATAACTGGTAATTTTGATTTTAAAATTAAAAATTGTTTAAAAGTTTGCCTGTCAAAAAGTCGCAGCTAAATCCTCACTTGTTTTCTATTTCTTCTTTCAGTTGTGTCAGAATGAAGAATGGTTTCATGACAGAAAAGAGTTTGAGTGACAAACTCTTTTGATAAGATTTTGTCGGTCAAGCAAATAAAATTAGGGTATGAACACATGACTGCTCAGTGCTCATGTAATATAGACATTGTCGTTTACAAGCATATGCGTAGTGTTAGCGGTATTATACATAGCTACTCACCTTAGCCATTTCAATGTAGAGTAGTTGCGGTTCGCTACAACGGTATCAATTAATTTTCAGTGTAACGGCGTCACACCGCATTGCACCGCCATGTTTTGTTATGTCAATCAGTAATATAGCGCCACCGCACCGCCACACGTACGCCGCGTTTTTTGATAAGGTCTTTCAGCTGTTTAATGAAACTACACTTTGTACTTGTGGAAATAACTGTATTAAAATAAATTCAAAATAAACACTAATCGGTTTGGCGTGAAGCTAATGATAGCTTGCATTTAAACGGAGCAACGCCATCTATCGAGTGATGCGGAGCTATTACCGAACATTCTGCCGGCCAAGGACGATGCAAGTCCTTCAAAAAAAAGGTTATAAATTGAACACAAATGTAAGTCTACTTATTAGGGTAATATGCACAATTTGGTTATTGGTCGCGTAGTGATATGATCTTTAATCTTTAAAGTGACAACACGAGTCACTCCATCTTTGCCTGGATGTTTTTCAAGCACACGTCCCAAGAGCCATTTGCCCGGAGGTAGTCGTTCGTCTTTAACTAACACAATGGTACCCACTTCAATGTCAAGCTGTTGTTTGTTCCATTTGTATCTATGCTGTAAAGTAGTCAAATACTCCGCTTGCCAACGTCGCCAGAGTGATTGCAGCATACGCTGGACAACTTGCCATCGATTAAGGTGCGGAATGTGAGTGTTTTCTAATCTTTCCTCAGGAACTACAATGGGAGGTTCTCCTATAAGGAAGTGGCCAGGCGTTAATGGAGGTTCACTTAAGGACGAATCAATTAGAGTAAGAGGACGTGAATTTACACATGCTTCTACTTGTGTGAGGAGAGTATAAAACTCGTTGAAAGTGAGACAACTTTGACCAATAACACGTTTTAGGTGTCCCTTTACAGATTTGACACCGGCCTCCCATAATCCTCCAAAGTGTGGAGCTCCAGCAGGGATGAAATGCCAGGTCGTGTGATCATTAGCAAGTAATTGTGCTATCTCGTGAACCAAATCAACTTTAGAGTTTCGAAATTGGAGCGCCATCTCTCTTGAGGCACCTTGAAAGTTGGTTCCACAGTCACTATACATATCCTTACAGTGCCCGCGACGAGCAGAGAAACGCTTGAAAGCCGCCATAAAGGCCATAGTACTTAAATCTTCGACTAACTCCAAGTGAATAGCCTTTGTGACTGTGCATACGAAGAGACTAATATAAGCTTTACTGGTGCGAGTACATCTACCAGAATACAATTTCAACGAGAAGGGTCCCGCGAAGTCCACTCCACAGGATAGAAATGGACGTGCTGGTTTAACTCTATACGAAGGCAAATTTCCCATGAAAGGAGGTCTTGGCGCGGCCCTTTGTTTGAAACACGGAATACATTTTCGAATAATACTCTTAATTAGTCTCTTACCACCAATAATACAATATTTTAAGTTTAATATATTATGAGTTAATTGATATCCACCATGCAAGGTTCGGTGGTGAGCATCTGTGACAACAAGTTTAGTGAAGTGGCATTTACTTGAGAGGATAACTGGTGACTTAAAATCCAATTCACCCTGAGCATTAGCGAGTCGGCCACCAACTCTTAATATATTTTGGTTATCAATATAAGGCTGAAGGGAAAACAATTTACTCGATTTGGAGAGAGGATTACCAGCTGACAATAATTCGATTTCAGGCTGAAAAACACACTGTGACAAACGGATACATACATTACGTGCGTTTAACAATTCATTTGCAGTTAAAAAGCTTGTCCAGTTTGTAGCATTTTTAAAAGCTCTTTCTTTACACCTTTGCGCAAATCTCAAACAATAAGCGGTAACACGTACTAATTTAGTGAAACTGGAATAGCGATTTAAATGTGAGTGTGGATCATCAATTTGATTGTTAATAGTGGCATGAGAAGCAATTTTAGACTTAGACTCTAAAACAGTATCAGGAAAGTTATCAGAATACACAAACTCAGATTGAGTTCTTAAAAATTGCGGTCCTTCCCACCATAGTGTTGACTCTTTCAGCTCGTTTGGGTTCATACCCCGCGAAGCTAAGTCCGCTGGGTTATCAGGTGACTTGACATGATGCCATTGACTACTATTAGTGACATTTAAAATCTCAGTGGTACGGTTAGCAACAAAAGTAGTCCACGAATTAGGATGTTTACGTAACCAAGCCAGCACTATAGTGGAATCAGTCCACGCGTAAATCTTACTTTGTTCAATTGGTATGCTAGTTTTAATATCAAGTAACATCTTAGCCAGAAGTACTGCACCGCAGAGCTCTAAGCGAGGAAGCGAAACTTGTTTGACTGGAGCAACCTTAGACTTAGCCGCGATAAGACGCATTGTGATAGCATTGTCGCCCAGAACTCTAAGGTAAACAACACATGCGTAAGCAGCACAAGAAGCATCACAAAACCCATGAATTTCCATATTCAATTTAGCAGGTAACAAGCCAAGCCATCGAGGAAGCTGTATAGTATTCATGTGTTTTATGTTGTTGTGAAAAGCACACCATTCAACTCGCAAGTTATCAGGCAAAACATCGTCCCAGTCCAGGCCAGCCAACCACAGCTTTTGCATGAAGATTTTTAGTACAATGACCACAGGAGCTAGCCAACCTAGTGGGTCGAATGTTTTGGCGATAATAGACAACACTGTTCTTTTAGTAATAGTACTATCAACAAGGGAATCAATAGACATTTTCAACTCAAAATTATCACTGTGCGGATTCCAAGAAATGCCCAAAGCTTTAATAGCGTCATTCATTTGTATGTTAACAACAGTTTGATTAGATTTATCGGCCTTTGGAATTTGTGATAATACCTTTGCACTGTTTGACGACCATTTGTGTAACAAAAATCCACCTTTTTGTAATAGTTCAGTCATTTGTTTTTGCAGAATAATTGTGTCATCTTCATTGGATGTCCCTGACATCAAGTCGTCCATATAAAAATCTGTACGCAGTAGCGGCGCTGCAATAGGAAACTCTTCCTTCTCATCATTGGACAGCTGATGCAAAGTTCTAATTGCAAGGTAAGGTGCACAGGATGTTCCATAAGTGACGGTAAGTAACCTGTATTCTTTAATTGCTTCATCTGGTTTCTCTCGCCACACGATTCGTTGATACTCTGCATCACTAGGATGAATTAATATCTGCCTATACATTTGTTGAATGTCCGCTACCAAACAAACTTTATGTGTTCTCCACCTCGTTACCAAATCCTTTATATCTTGTTGCAAGGGTGGACCAATCATCAGTTTATCATTCAAGGTTGTTCCTGTTCCAGGTTTGGCGCTACCATCGA
The DNA here is from genome assembly GCA_947522985.1 of Lithophane socia. Classification (NCBI taxonomy): domain Eukaryota; kingdom Metazoa; phylum Arthropoda; class Insecta; order Lepidoptera; family Noctuidae; genus Lithophane; species Lithophane socia. The sequence continues at coordinate 12,128,638 of OX383268.1, read as the reverse complement.
AGACTACGCGCAGCTTCGTGCTAGTGCTGGACTCTTTCAAGACAGCGTGATGAGGTAAGTAGTATTTATTATTTGTGTTTCTTTCCTTTTCAGGGATGACTTCCATGTGTGCTTGTGATTCATACTGCCTCAAAAATTTGCAGTATTCTTCCCTAAATTCAGGTTTGTGCTTGAACTTCTTCTCCATTTGAGTTAAACGGTTAATTGCTAAACCCTTTGTATCACCTAGTTGGTTCGCATTCTTGAAAGGCAAACGAAGTATGTAACGACCCTCAGCGTTCCGAGTGTGAGTTTCTTTGTAATGCTCTTCGCACTGAGTTTCCAATTGTGTAAGCGGTCTTGTAATCTGTGTGTGTTCCTCCAGTTCCCAGAATCTCCTGAGCAACTGGTCAGTCTCTAATTTAGTATGTGAGACAACAACATGATTTGAACTTTGTGAGGCATCATTACATGTTTGTCCTGAAATTAACCATCCAAGATGTGAATTAAGTGCAATCATTGCGTTGTGTCTATGTAAACCATCCAACATTAATCGTGAGTGTACTTCTGCCCCCAACAATATATCTATGCATTCTGGCTTGTGGAATTGTGGATCAGCAAGTTTCATGGTACTCAGAAGAGGCCAGGAATCCATAGATACTTCATGTGCGGGCAATAATGACGTCAATCGTTTGAGTACAAAAGCTTGTGTAGTAACTATGTGTGAAGAATCATAAATAGAGTGAAATTCAAGGTTGACCATCGACTTCGTTGTTATTGTTTTCTCGTTAGATATCCCAGTAATTCTACCATTAACAGCAATGCGATCAAGATGCAGCAGTTGCGCAGTTGTTTCAGTCACAAGTGATGCCTGGGATCCTGGATCAATCAAGGCTCTAAGTTGGTGAGTAGATCCATTTTTAGCAATAACAACAATACGAGCTGTCGCTAAAATAACTTGTTGTACATTATTTGTTTCAGCTTTCATGGTGACAGCCTCGCGTGTTTCTGGCTCACTCTGTTCTGTAGCTGTGCTTGTCTTGGCACGGGCCGGGTTTGTATGATGCAAGAGTGTGTGATGACGTCTACCACATTTCCTACAGCTTGTGCTTTGCTTGCAATGACTCACTGAATGACCCTTAACAAGACAGTTAAAGCAGATGTTATTATTCTTGACAAAATCATAGCGTTGTGAGATTTCCAAATCAGAAAATCCTTTGCAGTGGCAAATGTAATGGTGTTGTAAACAAAAAGTGCAGGTGCTTTCAATTTCAGTGGCGAACGATTTCATTGGAACAGATTTTGCTTGGGTTGAAGTGGGTTTCACTGAATCCTTTTTTGTTGTATCCTTTCTAGCACTGTTGATAACTTCCATGGCTCTGAATCGGCTTTCTAGTAGTGAGGCTAAAGTCTCAAAGGTTGGTATGTCTCGTGATGAACCAAGGGACTGTTCCCAAAGTTTGTGAGTTTCAATGTCAATTTTAGAGACAACAATGTGAACTACTATAGCATCCCACTTGTCTATTTCAATACCAAGATTACTTAGCGAATTCAAGCATTCGCGTGTGGTGTCTAGAATGCCTTTCAGGCTTTGAGCACATTCGTTAGTCATTTTACGCTGATAAAGAAGACGATTCAGGATGTTACTGACAATTATCCGCTTATTGTCGTAACGGTTTTCAAGTGTCTCCCAAGCCTTATCATAGTTAGCTGCGGTAAGTGTGAAGTGTTTTAATAGCTGCTCAGCCTCGCCCGTAATACTGGACCTCAAATAATGGTGTTTCTCAATTTTTGATAGGTTATTATCATTGTGAACAAGGGATGTGAAGATGTCTCTAAAGCTGAACCATTCAGTGTAGTTACCGGAAAACTTAGGTATGTTTATCGGCGGTAACTTCGTTTTGTTTTTTATCCCTTCAGTTGTTTCGTCGGGACATATGACCGAAGTTGTAGCCTGCTGTGACCCCTTTTGTGTCAGCTCGATCAAGCATTCTTTAATCGCAGTTTTAAAATCAAGATAAATTTCTTCGGTCGCATCAAAATTTGCAATAGGATCAAACTTAACTTGTTCTAGAACTTCCTTGGAAACACTCTTCAAAATATCGTCGTGTTGTTTATTATACGTATCCCAATATTCAGTCAATGTGTCTAATCTCGTTTCTAAATAACCTCTGGTATAACGCGACTTTGAAGTTTTCTTTGTGTTGCTATACAACTTCTCAATCCGCTCACTCAATTGTTTTTGTGCCGTACACAATTGCGACATGTTTATAGTTAAATCAAATCAATTTGCTTCAAAAACTTTAACAGATAAAAAACTGGTGTGAATTTTCTAAGTTCGTAAACCAGAGAGAATTGGCTATGTCACTGAAGTTAAAATTTCCAAGTGTCCAAAACTAAGTCCCTATTCACTTGTAAATGTTCACAGTCTTACCCAACAGAGTTCAATCCAATTCTTACCCACTTAAACACTTTTCACCACTTACACTGCACTGTAAGGCACTGTTTTTATTTCACTTCACTTTTTCATTTTTACACTTCACTTTTTCACTTTTTTCACTTTTTCCGACTTCGAAGGACCAATGTTTAATGAAACTACACTTTGTACTTGTGGAAATAACTGTATTAAAATAAATTCAAAATAAACACTAATCGGTTTGGCGTGAAGCTAATGATAGCTTGCATTTAAACGGAGCAACGCCATCTATCGAGTGATGCGGAGCTATTACCGAACACAGCGGTTCGTTAATAAATTGAAGTTGCCTTCAGTAAAATTGTGCAAATGAAACAATAAATACCAGCCAAGTGCGTGTCGGACTACTCACAATGAACGGTTCCGTAGTTGAGATGAATTTTTCCGAAGAACAAACTTAACATTGTAGTTGAAAAACATGTTCCCCCACACATTCCAACTGCAAATGTAAGTTAATCGATTATTATTAATTATCGAGCAATAATCGACTAACTTGTAAAGCATACTTATCTATGATAGTTTTCTTTTTAATTTCGTTATCAGGATGGGGCGTAGACAGAGTATTCTGTCTACGGGGTGGTGCAAAAGTAATGTCATAATGTGAATTTGGCATATATTTTTGCAAATGGCGTCTTAATGATAAAAATCTACGATAAAAATGTACTCTGTGTCGAGTCTGTATCATAATGCTCGCTGCACAGAATACATTTTTTTAAAGGCTCGCTGTAGCTGAGCATATGTTCCTTGTCATAATGTCATTGAAATAAGATACCTACATGTTGTAAACTTGTAGACCTGTGTTGTAGACTGTAATGGAGCGATACACACACACACACAGTCATACAGCTCAGGCAACGATGGAGATTTTGAAACACCAATTTCCGGGTTTTGTGATCCCACGGCGATTTGAACTAGGCGACAGATCGCCAGATAAGACGGCGCCTACAGACTAATTTTGAAATCTTGCGTTTCCCACAACAAACCACAAATCTTGCAAGAATTCCGGTGGTCAGAGCTCCTGAGAGGGGAACCTCCTAACGATACGCGCCGTGTTGTTTCTTTTAGAAGTAGGTACAGCTGCTTACTTATTATTATTAATCATTTATTTTCTCATCACAAAATGTCGTTGTGAACAGGGAGTGCTTAATAATATTAAAACAAGCTTAAAATTAATTTGTCAGAGACTGCATGGAGCCCGAAAAGGCATAAAATACCTGTGTTATGGGTCACCAGGCCCCAAGTCTTACATGTATACAGACTTATTTAGATTATTGAACAACTATAAGTAAACTTCAGCGCACACGTGCTGAAGTTCCTACGAAATAGTTTATAATAATTAAATCTAATCCTAAATCCACTTACATTTTAATGCAGTGTATGTAATTAAAAAATCCTTTCCTTCCAGATGCTGGTGCGGGCTTAGCAAGACAGCTCATGGCTCAAACACTCAGACTGCCAACGTTGGGGAAGCATGGGTACCAGCACGGCATACACAGACGGCTCCGACCGACGCCTACGGAACTGTGGAGTTCCAGGGTGGACCGCATCCAACTAAAGCTCAGGTGAGGATCAATTACGCGCCGAAAACAATACCCCTAGAAAGGGGTATTGTTTTCGGCGCGTAACCCTGCGGTGGAATGATTTGGATTACGGCCCCATATTTTATGATATTATTTATTGTGTTTTAAATTAAATTGCATGAGTTTAGACCAAGTATAATATTCCCACTGCTGGGGGACTCAGACCTCCTCTTGGTGAGAGAGAGTGGGCTGTAATCCACCACGCGAACCCAGTGCGGGTTGGTAGGTAAGTAGACTATGAAACTGCACATAACTAGGTATTAAAACACTCGTTTAATACTGTTACACACTTACGAAAGTGAATCTCAGTGCTATTGAAGCTAATAAATGTGTTATTTTAGGTATATCTTCTATCTATGATATTATTGAAAGGATTGAAAGATAATTGTGCAGACGTGTATACTCCATCGCCCTTTCAATTGATCTGTTGTCACACGGTATCTACTGCAGTGTGCAAAACTTTTTTTAATTTTTATTTGTCTCCATACCTAGTGTGACCACCGTAGCCAAAATTAATTTATTTACGTAACACGTCTGTGTTTGGGTCACAGAAATTGGTTTGTGTCAAATTTCAACTTAATCGGTCCATTTTTTTTAATCGGTTCATCAAAAAAAAAATATTCGGAGTTAATTGGCTTTGACAGACGGACAGACACACGAGTGATCCTATAAGGGATCAGTTTTTTCATCCGGACATACGGAACCCTAATAATCGAAAAGTGCCAAACATTGGTTCCCTAGCCTAATACCCACTATTTCTTTTCCCAGTATGTCCGACTCTCCCATGACACACGACCCGAACTAATAGTCCAGTTGCTGACAAGAGAATGGGCCCTCGACCGACCGAAGCTCCTCATTACCATCCAAGGTGGCAAGGCCAACTTCGACCTGCAGCCAAAACTCAAGAAGGTGCTAAGAAAAGGACTGCTGAAAGCTGCGAAGACTACTGGAGCGTGGATATTTACGGGAGGCACCAATACAGGTGAGATATCTATGTTAATAATTAACATCACGCTGGTATCCCTCAAAGGGATAGACAGACGTACCTGGCGAATAATGAAAGTATTACTTTACCACTCTGAAATTACCAGAATAGCTACCGCATTTTACGTACAAGGCGCCGCATCCGCGCCCGTGGCGTTTTCGTAAATCGTGGTAGCGTGGTGCATTAATTTACCTTTGGCAGGACTTTGGCAGTCAAACTGCTGGACAAGTTGAATTTCGCGTTATACATTACAAAATACAATAGACGTAGATAATATATTTAGTAACCTATTCCGCTTAACTATTCCTCTAAGAGTCATAAACAAATCCTGTAAGAAATCGACACGTGTTTCACCTCTCAACGAGGCATCTTCAGGATGACGATTGACCAGTCGCGAACCCGAACACGAGGTGTTGCCACTCCGAGCGCCGGACGCAGAGAAGACCAACGACGCGAAATACACATATTTACGTCTATTGATTTTATTCAGTGTTATCTATCATAGATGCTTCGGTGCTACTTGCTACGGGTATATTACCCACCTGGAATATACATTTATATGCAAAGTTCAAATTAATACGCTATATCGATTTTATGGTGACATAATGACCTTTTAGGGGCTCAAAAGCACTCGGAAGTGCTATTAGTAAGTATTCATATTCATTTATTCATTTATTTGCGTTCCACAAGGTAAAACAAGATGTTAACTTAGAGCTAGGAGCCGTTGTAGACCCTGTCAGGGCACAGCAAAATTTAAAAGTATGAATTATTATCCTTAGAAGTAATAAAAAGTAAAAGTACCTTTATGGTGCCTCAGGTATTCCAGTAGATTCCGACTTTATGCAGGCTATTTAAAGTTTTAAATTGTAACAGCAAATATCATAGAAAATAATAGTATAAATAAGGCAACGTTAGGTAATACCGTTGTTTATTGTTAGTAGGTAATGTGACTAACACAAAGTTATGGAAATATCGCGATCATTTATAACGTTCCAGTCAGAGTGGCACTGAATTTTCTTTGACTAATGACCGCATGCTGAATTAATCTACAATACTACTCCGTTGGTTTAGTTAGTTAAATAAAGTTGTCAGGTTAACCGATTTTAATTTAACAAAAAAAACGTGCTCCAGCATTTGCATCTACGAAGAGTGGTTTAAGAATAAATGATACAAGTATAACATATGTACATTATCTAATAAAAGAGGAAACTATCGTAAAAATCGAAAATTTGACTATCGTATTTTTTAATAAGAAAGTCATCTATAAAAAAACCCTTTTTACGATTTGTTTACCTTTATTTAATTACATAAACCAATGAAGTATAGTAAAAAAATAAGAGATATCCCAATTCTTTTCTCCAATCTTTTCTTTACATCAATGCTTTGAGACTTCACTTTCAAATTTCCTTGACATAAATTGACTATTATAGTCATATTTCGTTATTTTTCTTCGTCATGTCGATGGCACGACAGCTGCTGTGACGACATCATTATTTAAGCCTAAAACTTCGCCACATCCACCGAATCGTCGAAAATAGCGCAGAGTGCGCGGTATGGCTGCATTTTTTGGGGCACAGAGAATATCATTCTTGCACACATTTGAGTCCACGTGCGATCTATGACAAACTCTAGATAACATAAGTCTAATTTATCGTGGGATATCGACTTCCATAATTACGCCGGCTCATCCCCAAAAGTTTAATTACCTCTTAGTGCAAGCAATTCGGGAATGAAGCGCGATCGTTAAATTGCATTGCACTGTAGAAGCACTGTAACAACATTAGCTGGCTACATGGGCGTGCACTTTGGCACCTACAGCGTGTAAAGCGTACCTAATGCAGTTTCTGGATTGTAAGCTTACCAAATTCTAACTAAATGGTAATTAATAGAATGGGTTTAGTCACCTGCAACGTAGTCCAGATGGGCATTAATACCTGGTGCTAGGTTTGTTACAGTTGTTAACGTAGTTAATTTATTCAGGCGTGACTTTGTGGAAATCCATTATAAAATACAATTACGTAGATATATTTAGTAACCTATTCCGCTAAACTATTGCTCAAGAGCATCGATCACTAATAAAGAACTAGATACACAATCAGCGTCAAAAAATGTCCTCACCGAATGACCGCCCACTTGAACATTTGGGTGGTCTTTTCATCTAGTAGCATTCGAACGCTCCGACGGTAAACATGCCTCAGTGCTCGTTTAAAAACTGCAAAAATCACACGTCTAGGACGCTAAAAAAGGATGGAGTTTCATATTTTTGGTAAGTATTAATATTATCTTTATATAATTGTTAACACTGTATTGTAAATACTGATATTTTGTCAAGAAATCATCGTAAAAACTTTATTTTAAATTAAGTCGTAACAAATAGCAGGCGATATAATGCAGCTAAATTGTAAAGACTCTTACTAAACGTATTAATCATACTAGCGCATGCCCACTTAAATTGTTTGGGTTATCCACGTTGACTCTGTTCAATTTGTTGGAGACGCTATATATAATAATTCTTTTTTTTTTTATGCTAGATTTGATTTTCGATTTTATTTACCCGATTGCGCGACGCAAGGAAGGGTAATGTGTTTATCAGCCTACGTATGAATAATTGACCTAAAATAACTGCCACCAACTGCATCAGACTACTTGAAAAGTGACTGGTTTGGAACTTGTTAGTTGTTTTTTATGAGTCGGGTTTTTTAATATTTTTTTTTTTTTTTGTGGTTTTTTAGTAGGTTACTGATTTTTTTTTATTTTTTAAGTAATTTAGATTCATTAATAAGTAAATGAGGTGACATTTATTTATTTCACCATCATTTATTTATTTTTCCACTTCACGAAATGATATTTTCTGAATGTGAAGATCTGATTTGTTACAAAAAATACCAAAATCGCTAATTGTATGCCTTTAATATTTAAGGCGTTCCCTCAATTCCTCATAGATTCCATCATCAGAACAAGGATTAGATGTAAAAAGGACCAACTTGGGAACAAACCTAATGTAATACCGTTTGAATCATCTCAATCGGTCGATCCGTTTTCGAGTTATCGGTGGTGTGCAAACATAAAAAAAAAACCTATATATTTATAAATACGCGACGCATTGAGTAACCTCCTCCTTTTTTTGAAGTATGTTAAAAATACCATACATAATAATTTACAGTACAAACAAAAAATATTGTTCTGGTTCGTCTCCATTCGTTCCTTGTCCTAGCGGCGAGCCTCGGTTGTAAAATTTATTACTTTTTTTTGGCACTTAGTAATTGTTACTTTAAAGCATGCGTATAAGGTTGAAGTTGTTTTGATGTATCTTGAGCAGTGAGTACCGGTCGTAAAATTTTATTGCTTTTTGTAATAGCTTTGTGAATACGACTTTAAACGTTGTAGGTAAGGTTGAAATTACATTAATGTATATTTATTTTAACTAAACACAATTGGCGACATTTTTAAGAGAACTTTTGTATGAGATTGTGTATCTAGTTCTTTATTAGTGATCGATGCTCAAGAGTCATAAAAAACCCACTTTTCCCCGTTTTCACAGGACACGTCTCAACGAGGCATCCTCAGGATGAACCTGTCGCGAACCCGAACACCCCCTCGACCCCATTCTCAGAGAGACTGTCCGTTGGCTTTTTTTTTTTGAGTGTGTGTGTCAAATGACTTCGCCCGCTCTGGGCGGAAGCGGAGCGGGAGCGGAAGGGCGTGTCAGACTTTTACTGACTAAAACCCACCCGTGTTTCTTCAGTTGCCTGTTGCCAAGGTCCCGGTATCCCTTTCGGACTTTCCCGCAACCCTGGCAGACTGTCCGTTGCCCTTAGGCCTTATAACTCTTTTCGGTACCATGTGGGACCATTTCGAATTCCTACCTTTCATCCTAACTGGTTGGACTATGACCTGGAATAGGACCTAAGATACTTTATATCCCACTAGTACGTTCCCGTAGGATAATTTACAACCTCCACGCGGGCGAATCCGCGGGCAAGGGCTAGTATTCCATAACAGTCTTCCTTTCTCCAAGCATACAAACATTAGTACAAGATTATCTAGTTATCGTTCCTATAACTAAGTCAACATGTCCATATAGACACGGTTTATTGGACACAGACACGTGAGTACATTAAATTACAATTCAGCCTAGCTTGTATGTTCAGTCAGAGAAATGAATTGATGAACAAATTGACAACCTACGTCAATTTTTTGTGATAAACATAATTATCATTTTGTACAACTGTCAAAGAATGATAGTCGTGATTTGATTATACGGTTGTTTTCCTAACTCTACTCTTGAATTAGCATTGCCATTCAACGTGGCAATGCTGCCAGTCTTCTGGGCACGTTTCTGGATGACAGCGATTCGGACGAATACGTGGACTAAGGGTCCCTTTGTTTTTATATTAGTTTTTTAGTTAATTTAAGTAGTATAATAAGTTACCCAATTTAAGGCGAATTTCACCAAACTTTTGTCTTATCCTGCGAATAAATTTTGAATTTTTGTCAGACGCCATTTTTATTCCACGAATAAAAGATATGTGACTTTGGTAACATCAGCCTTATAATGTATATATTTTACCTAATAATAACTCTCTTATATCAGGCAAATTGATTGTGTATGCTCTTTTAATTACACTCATAAACTGTGAATGAATTAGATAGTTTTAGTATGCTAGAAACATCCTGCCGAGTCGTTTATCAAAGGTTACAATGCTGTTTTGTGCAAAATGTCTCTTTAATATTATAACATTCCACCTAAACGAAACTGAGTCGTAGCTCGTAGCATTTTATTCCCATTGTTAGACTCAACAGTTGAAACGAAACTACTTCATAATTTGTCTAGAACTTTTCCTTGCAGTAGCACGTTTTCAGTGCAAAAGTATGAAAACAATTTCTATTACTGTTGAATTATTTTGACGAAGTTATTGCTTTTATTCCATGTTTATAATTGTATTTTTTGTCTGCCTATAGCTTCCCTATGGATTCGAATGATAAATTGGAAATTGTCATTAGTGTTATTGGGTTTTTCCATCTGGATTTTCTCAGTACCAGGCTGGAGTCTGGATTCGTGCCCGATTGATGGCAATAGGCTCGCCCCCTATTACATGGGATTTAAACATAACTTGCGAAATGTGGGTGTAATAGAGGTATCTGCCTAACCCTTTTCAGAATACAGGCGTGATGTATATGTAGGTAACCGAGACTGGTAGGTACTTATTCATCGTCCCAATGAATATTACCTAAATTTGGTAAATTATTATTCCTTATCCATACTAATATTATAAATTCGAAAGTAACTCTGTCTATCTGTCTGTATGTTACCTTTTCGCGCCTAAACCACTGAACGGGTTTCGATAAAATTGGGCAAGGAGATAGATGACATCCCGGGGAAGAACATAGGCTACTTTTTATCGACATACCACGTTGGCGAAGCCGCGGGCAGAAGCTAGTGGTATATACATATAATCCAAACCACATAAAGCAGTACGGTCCACAACATGTACGCTATGAAAACCGCCTCTATTGCTACGCCAAAATACGCTGCCAATTTCAATTTTAAACCACCGAGGTACGGTTGCCAGCACCAAGACGATTTCAGCACTATACCTTTCTTGACACATGAAAGGAGGATCTCGTGGCTAAGTAATAACAGCCGCTCGGGTCGATCCATCAGGTTAAGCTACGCTTGCCGGGGTTGGTCCGTGTATGGGTAACCATTTTCACATATCGAGACTCCTCCGTGCCTCGGAAAGCACCGTTAAGCCGTTGGTCCCGGCTGACATTTGTGGATCTTTGACAGTCGTTACGAGTCGTCAGAAGCACGAAAGTCTGACAACCAGTTTAACCAAGGGGTATCGTATTATCCAGTTACTGGGTTGTGGAGGTCAGATAGGCAGTCGCTCCATGTAAATTACTGGTATTCAGCTACATCCGGTTAGACTGGAAGCCGACCCCAACATAGTTGGGAAAAGGCTAGGTAGATGATGACCTTTCTTGACACATCAAACTGTCCCAAAGAAATAACATAGTACTAACCAATATTTCTTCCACAGGTGTCACCCGTCAAGTAGGTGACGCGTTACAACTGGAGCGGTCACAGCGAGCAGGCAGAGTGGTCAGCATCGGCATAGCTCCCTGGGGCATCGTCGAGGGCGCCAACGAGCTTATAGGCAGGGGGAGAGATGTTCCGTATCATGCGATAGCTTCACCGAGGTAAGAATACCTTGATGTAATGTATAGGTGGGTCGAGGTTACACTAAGTGGTAAGCGAGCACGCCCTTTGTGCCTGGAGGCTTTTATTTAGATATTAATTTATGTTTACATTTACTTTTTATTTCTGCTTGAATACTTATATCCTCGATTTTTTTTACTATAGGTACTGGATAGACCAACTAAAGAATGCTTTGTGTTTGTTTACGCAAAATAAATAGGTAGAGTGGGGATAGAATGTACAATCCCTCAAATGGATGTCCATTCGCCAAAGAAGAAGTTTGCGTGCTTTGACCACGCTTTACTCCGTTCTCAACTCTCCTACTCCTCCTTCTTATCTTGTTTCTCACTTCCAATATCTGTGTTCTTCACACACTAAGACCCTGCGTTCTTCTAACAATCTTCTCCTACTCTGTCCTTCTCATACTTCTGACTTTGTTCATTCTTCTTTTCATATTCAGTCCATTCTTCTTTGGAATGCGCTTCCTCTTGATATCAGGACGGCCACCAGTCGTTATGCATTTAAGCGGAAATTGCGGAGTTTTTTCTCAAAATAAATAGAGTAGAGTCATGTCATCACCGCTCACCCTTGAATTTGTATGTTATATATATATTATAGTTTTCTTTATTTCATTTTTAATACTTATAAATTATATTTTTAAATATTAGACTAAAAAATTATATAAAACATTTAAAAATATAAAAAATAGTAGCCCACCGGTATCGGGAACAGGGTCCAAGCTACCGGCGGTCAGGGCTCCAGAGAGAGGAACCTCCTAACGATGCGAGCCGTGTCCAGGAGTACAGCTTTCTGAATCAAGCCCTTAATCCAGCTGCCCAACGCGAGCCTCCTTAGGTGTTGGTCGAGGCTCTTGGCAATTAAGCCATTGGCTGATACGACTATCGGCACAATGATCGCAGAGTCCACATCCCACATGTCGACAACCTCGTGAGCCAAGTCAAGATACTTGATTTGTTTATCTTTCTCGGCCTTCACGAGGTTCCCGTCATGCGGGACTGTTATGTCAATGATCATTGCGCGCCGCTCTGTTCGATCCACCACCACTATATCAGGCTTATTGGCAACAATAGTCCTGTCAGTGATGATGGATCGATCCCAGTACAATGTGATATTTCCATTTTCGAGAACTGGGTCGGGCACGTACCTGTAGTACGGCACTTCCGATTCCACTAGGCTGTATTTCAGAATATTATAGTATTTATTATAGTAAATATATGTGTAAGTATATGTATCATAAGTTTATAGCTTATTTATGTACTGTTCTGCTTTATCTATAATGCAATATGATATATTATTATTATTGTTTTTTCTCTTTGTTCCTCTCAATTAGAGCACCTGCCATCTAATCTCTTCACCACCCTTGGTTGACTGGTAGAGAATGCCTCAGGCATTAAGTCCGCCTTTGTACCTTTTTTAGTGCGAAAAGTTTAAATAAATAAATAAATCCCTGGTTTGATCCAAACCTGCTTTAATTGCGTGGAACCTTTTTCTTCAAGGCTGGTTAGAGCGCTTCAGCTTTTCACCTTAATTCTTAGTTGGAGAGCTAACTCCTAAAATGCATCATCCTGTTTCACCCCGGCGCAAAAATAGGGGTATATAAAATTTTAAGCCAGTTCGTCTACGGAATCGTACCTCTTCAACGGATGGACCGATTCAGTTTAAGTGTCACGTGTTTCTTTGTTACACGGATAAAGGGTATAAAAATATTGAAGGTGGGATATGTAAGGATCATTAGAATAGAAAAAGGGGCCATTATAAATTGAGTGGGGTCTCAAATAGGATGAGTAAAAATAAAAGTGTACGCTCGTACCTCAAAGAGTTTTTAAGTATTGTTAGCCTCAGTAAAACCCCAGGAGTTTTGTTAAAATAAAGCAACAAAACCTAACACAGATATCTAGACGAGAAACAAACAGAGCTAGGTATTACAAACATTTGGCCTGCCCCAACCGCACGGTCGGTGCTCGCTCCACCATCCGATGTGTACATAGGTCTTTACACTGTTAACAAGACGGTACGTACTTGTTTACTTGTACTCCTCTTTTCTATTTAGTTTGTTGCAAGATTTTGCTGGGGGGTGCATTAATTTTTGGTTTAGTTGTAGGAGTAATTAGCTACAAAGTTGCAGTCTTAAACAAAGTAGCAATGGAGGATTGAATTGGTCTTTACCACTTTAAAGTGTAGCTTTTATCTTGCACATCATCATCATCATCTAGCTTTTTCCCAACTATGTTGGGGTCGGGTTTTATCTTGCACATAAACTTCTTAACAGAATTATTCATTCATTCATTCATTGACCCAGCGGTTTAAGCGGTGCGTTGTCTGCACAACCTAAACAGCTGGATCTAAAAGGGTGCACAAGAATTCCTTATATAGTACAACACGAAATGAGTACAGGAAGAATTTTTGAGGGGGTGAATTTTCAAAATTTATTTAATCCAGACAGCTCAATAAAATCTTATTTAAGACTAGCTGTTGCCCGCGACTTCGTCTGGAGACCAGGATGAAAAGTAGCCTATGTCCTTCTCCAAGTCATGGTCTACCCATGTGCCAAATTTCATCCAAATCCGTTCAGCCGTTTTAGCGTGATGGCGTGACCAAGGGAAATAGGGATTTATTTTTAAATATATATAGATAGATACATAGAACCCATTGACAAATAGGGAGACATTACATGATCCTGTACCAGCGAAATTCCACAAAAATCCTTGAACATTCGAAATTCGTATCACGTTAGCAATTTCTGCAAAGGAATTTACACACACTACAGCTAGGGAACTGCGATGAACCAATTTTGTCCACGTTTCCTCTTTATTTCGCACAGTGTTCATCCTTATGATGGCGGTCGCTGTTTATATGTTAGTATGTGAGAGGTGTGGAATGTAAATAGTGTCGTTATTCCTTTGCTTGAGAAAGGCAGTGACTGAATTGGCAGACGGCCTAATGGTCTGGTTGGGACCACCAGCAATATAGGGGTTTATTCATAAACGATGATTAAAGTTAAGTAATGATTAGCGACTGTTTAACCATACATTTTTGATGTTTGTATGTCACTTAACTTTAATCATCGTTTATGAATAAACCCCTAAATGCAAAGTACAACAGCAGTGATAGCCCAGTGGTGTAACTGTCGGACTATCAAGTAGTCTAGTAGTCAAGTAGTCTAGTAGTCACTATCGAGTAGTCAAGTAGTAGGTCTTGAGTTCAAACCCAAGCCACGCACCTCTGACTTTTCGGATGCATGTGCGTATTGTATATATTATCACTTGCTTCAAAAACAGTGAAGTAAATCGTCGTGAGGAAACCATGCCAGAGAGATATTTCTCTACGGCATGTGAAGCCAAGTCAGAGGCCCATGGGTGGCAAAAAAAACTCTGACACTCAGCTTAGTCAATAACCACACGAAAAATAAAAGAAAAACTACACAAATATTTTGAAATATTATGTCATTTAATGTATTAGACTGGAAATATACCTTACAACGTTCACTTGTATGTTTAAATACAGAATACAGCGCCATTGAGATTGAGACCTTTGACCCTAAGGTCAAAGCACATCATTGCAGAATCAGGCAGACATATCTCCACTTTGTGTTGGGGTCTCTGCACACGGGCCACCGGCCACAACCACAACACGCCGGCATCGGCATATTTCTTGTAGTTTTCATACATTTTATATGGACTCGCCGCACACGGGCCACACGCGACAGCCACAAACGCCACGTCGTTTACTACAAGAAATATGCCGGTGGCGGCGTTTTGTGGTTGTGGCTGGTGGCCCGTGTGCGGATACCCTTAGAGAAAATAATTATGATGGACAGCATGGCTCCAGAGTGTTTGGTTTATACGTGACCTCAATAAACTTGGTTATGTTACTGACGCTTTTGTTTCGGCTCAGTACTTATATGCCTTGGCTTTTTTTCCTTTTATATCCTTCAACTTTCATCTGCCTGTTCATTCACCCGTTGACTCTATTTGAAGGGATCGGGTGTAGTGATAAACGTAGCATTTGTCAACCCGTTTGTCTGAGCTTGGTACAGCACATCATTGATCAACTTCTCTGCCAGGATCCTCATGTTTCCTGGAAGGTTGCGCAGTTTTGCAGCTACGTTTACACCTGGAAGTTAAAAAATAATATTTTGACATGACCATAGTGATTTTAATGGCAAGAAGACTCTTTAAAAAACCTCAAATTATCCTGTCTGAAATATTCAAATAGCAATGAGAAACAGCACTTAATGAATGGTCAATTTGGCTCTCATCCTGTAGATAAGCCTGGAAGTGTAATAATAACCTAACGGTTATCACCTATGCACATTCTCACCACAAAACGGGAGAGATTTTCTCTCCGTGTAAATGATGCCACATTATTCTTATTTTATTGTGTTGTTTGTTGATGTTTGGGATGAGGAGAGGAGCTCGTGGCTAAGTAATAACAGCCGCACGGTTCGATCTATCAGGTTAAGCTACGCTTGCCGGGGCTGGTCCGTGGATGGGTGACCATCTTTACATATCGAGACTCCTTTGTGCCTCGGAAAGCACGTTAAGCCGCTGGTCCCGGCTGTCATTTGTGGATCTTTAACAGTCGTTACGGGTCGTCAGAAGCTCGAAAGTCTGACAACCAGTCTTACCAAGGGGTATCGTATTACCCAGTTACTGGGTTGTGGAGGCCAGATAGGCAGTCGCTCCATGTAAAATACTGGTACTGGGTTAGCCTGGAAGCCGACGCCAACATAGTTGGGAAAAGGCCAGGCAGATGAGAGATGTTTGGGATGATTTTCAACTACCTATATTTCTCCTGTAAAATTAATAAATAAAATAATCTCCGAATCTAAAGGCCAAAGGGTCACCTTCAGGTCCCGGTACCGGTCAGGGTTCCTTCGATTTAATTTTATATGCACTCTCTCTTTCCTCACTCTCGTAGTCCTTTGCACTTTACACACTTGTGCACTGTATATAACATCTTCCACGCCAAAGGCTAGTCTCCATTGAGATTGGCCGCCGCGGCCGAAATACGGTCTAGAGGACTATATATTTCATATGGAACTACATAGGTTCAGTGTATATAAATAAGTTCTGTTGACTACGTTGCTGGGTTACTGTTATTTTAGGCCTGGGTACGGGTCCATTGTGTCTAGAAGATCATTGAACCGAATCGTCTACGCTAAATTAACTACTGAATCAAGTGATGTGAATAATTGTAGGTTGTGTGAGGCCTGATTCATGCCTAACATCAATTTAGGTGGCTTTGCATTGCCCAGAATATAAATATTTATCCCTTACTGGAGTTCCAAAAAGCTATGACTTCTAAATTACCAAGATTTGACTTAGTTTTACACACTTCCATTCCTATTTGATCATTGTAATGTACATCTCTTCAGATATGTAACGATGAACCAATTCCAAATCTAGGCTTCAAAACTAAAACGATATAGTAAGTTCAAAACTAAAAGCATAGCATAGCATAATCAGCCTATAATGTTCCCACTGCTGGGACACAAGCCTCTCTTCAAGAGGAAGTGGGCCGTAATCCACCACGCGGGCCCAATACGGGTAGGTAGATGTCACATTATGTCTTCGAATTTTTGGTTCTAGGACATGGCGGTTTCCTCACGATGTTTTCCTTCACCGTTTTGAGAGCAGTGCTGCTGAAATAATTTACACAAAGTAAAGCGTCTGTCTGGGTTCAAACCCACGACCTACAACTCATAAGTCGGGTCCGTTACCACTGGACCACCACTGCTGCTAAAAGGATAAACCTGATTACATTCATTTGAGAAACACATATCCTAAATACATACCAATGGCATCATATTCATCATCAACTTCAGTACAATGCCGTTTATTCTTATCCTCATCCAAAAATCTCTTGGAGGAGGTTTGAGCAGGACCGCAGGAACTCTCGGGCACCTCGACTATGTTGCTGGCGATACTGAAGGCGGCTGATGAGTAGTTGTCGACTATTGAAGACTCGAGTGATGCATCATCATCATCCACCAGAGGTTCGTCTTCCGGATCGTCGGAATCCGATTCCTGAGATTAAGAGAAGATTATATTACTAGTAGGACAAAAGAGTATAAAAACATTTTACAAAAAAAAAAACAACCGACTTCAAATCAAATCAAATCTAATCATTTATTTGCCTGAATATGGGATGATACATACAGCAAAAGGTCTTTAAGCCATATTCTACCTATACAGGTGTGCAAATCTATATTATAGGTACTAAAAATATTTCGTACACTATTTATGATTATTATTTATTATACATGATTGTTGATAATTAATTTAAAGTCAATATAAATAATAAGTGAATTTAGCAAAAAATAATAAATTAAAAATGTCAACTTAAAATGAAAAATAATTCGTAATCTCTATGTCAAAATAAATAAATAAATAAATATGGATCTTCGATAATGATGTCCGAACTTAAGAAATAAATAATAAAAAGGGGATCCATGCCATCATCTCAATATACTATCCTTTAGATATTCCCTATGATTCCAGTTCGAGATTCTATCCATTTTCTCTGAGATAAAACGGGCTACGTACATGAGATCGATTACAGTTAATTCGTACAGCATCGCGCTGACATCGTCAGCTAAGTTCTGGAGACGATCTGAGATCAAATTGGGTTAAAGCTGACGTGACTAGGATCTCAACAGATTCGGTTCGGATATGTTCGTGAGTGCTCAAGACTTTCGTAAAACCCGTAGATGAGTTTAGATAAAATGGGAATTGGGAACGCTTTTTTGGTTACTTGGTTTGGTTTAATTTAATGATTTTTAGGGTTACGTTACTATTACTAAGGCTCCACTGTCTGTCTGTCCGTCTATCACCAGGCTGTATCTCATGAACCGTGATAGCTAGACAGTTGAAATTTTCACAAATGAAATACCTACTATTTCTGTTGCCGCTATAACAACAAATACTAAAAAACAGAATAAAATAAAATATTTAAGGGGGCTCCCATACAACAAACGTGATGTTTTTGCCGTTTTTATAGATAATGGTACGGAACCCTTCGTGCGCGAGTCCGACTCGTACTTGGCCGGTTTTTTTTACAACCTTGTTGTTTGTTGTGTTGCTTTTATGAACAAAACGATCCCGCATGTCAAATCTCGTTCACTCAAAGCTCAATCTCAAACTCAAAGCATTTATTTCAATTTAACCATTTACAGGCACTTTTGAATCGTCTAGGAATCGTTCAGTCAGAAATATGAAGCTATTATAGTATAGTTGCCAATTCCAAAGTTGCTCAAATTAATAACTAAAATCAATGAAAACCAAACCAAAACAGATGCCACAAACGATACATTAATTAAACGCACAAATCTAACAGACCGTTAATAACGTCACAATACTAATAATGTTTACATTTGCATACAAATTCAGTTGTTTGTGATATTATAACGGCTAGCAACTGCGTTTGTATCGCTGGAGGGCACATCGCGGTACCTACATGACTATGAACTGACATGCTTTCAAACAATCTGTTATTATTCTTGATAGGATGTTAACAGCATTGTTGTGTTCCGGCTGTTAGGGGTAAGATAGCGAGTTTCTCTGTGCAGTGAAAGAAGAAAAACTAAAAAGACCGCCTGCCCAGGAATTAGCACGGTGCCTCGAAAAGGTTGGGTTTTCTTTAGACAATTGATACAGAAATAGGAGATATTTCTGTAAAGAAAACCCAACCTTTTTTACTTAATCGACAACAGAAATAAATAGAGGATGGTAAAGCTAGCGAAACGAGCTCCAAAATTTTTTCACCCTACGTTTATATTAAGCATATAAGCATGCGTAAGGGTGATAGCTCGCTGGGTCGATAACATCGTGAAAGTCGCTGGATGCGCGCAGCAGAAGATAGAGAACACTGGTCATCTCTGAAGGAGGGCTTCACCTTCTAATAAGAGAACTTGCCACAAAACTAAAAAATAGTCAAAATAATTATGCAAATTTTGCATTTACAGTATCTTATCCTACATCACGGCACTTATTCGATTAACAGTTTGCAACTTAGACCTAATTCATCTTTTAGTCACATCTCATTGACAACTCCCTCACAGAATATCACAGCTACCATCAAGTTGTGACACGTCAAAAATATCACGGGTAAAGTAAAGTGTTTCGCGAATCGCGGTGAGCAAGTCAAACATATGCCATTTAGAACGAGATTGCTAGCTGCATTCAAAGAGACACATTTGTATGCGGCAGATACCGCGTTTTAGAATTTACTGGGATTTATAGCTATGTACAGCTTTTATAGAAAATCATTTATTTTGGTCATTGGTTTTCCAAAGGATATTACAACAAACATTATTCTACAACATTATTTTTGGTTTATGCTAAACCCGAAAAGGTAGTCATCATTTTGAACAACTTTTTCTGGGCCAACCTTGAAATCGCGAAAAAAAATAATCTGCTGTTCCATACATTTGTGCTCACTTAAATCGACAAAATGTATGGAACAGCTGATTTTTTTTCGTGATTTCAAGGTTGGTCCCATAGAAACAAAAAATAATGTTTTTTATTAATAATTATACCAGAAAACGTAGCCGACAGACAGAGAAAATATAAAAGCAGATGAAAAGATTACAGAAGAAACCGTTTTCATCCCGTGATTGTTCTCTTGTGCATTCAAAGTGAAACATTTACTGACGTCACTCGAGCTACCTTCCAGAGGTAATTTTATTCAAAAGTGAGCTGACACTCGTGTTTTGCACTGACATTTTCATTTAAGAATTGTATTAAGTAGGAAAAATAAGATAGTAAATTGATTCAAGCGTGATTTTGCGGAAATCCATTATAAGATAACATAGACGTCGATATATTTAGTAACCTATTCCGCTTATTCCTCAAGAGTCATAAAAACCCTTTAAGAAATCGACACGTGTTTCACCTCTCTACGAGGCATCCTCAGGATGACGATTGACCAGACGCGAACCAGAACACGTCGTGTTCACCGAGTCGCCACCATTGGTGTGGTACCGAGCGCTGGGCGCGTCTCGTCTGGTCAATCGTCATCCTGAGGATGCATCGTTGAGAGCTGATATCTACGTCTATTGTATCTTAGGAAAAATAATGTAATAGATTTAATAAAATGTTTAAATTTAAAATAAATCCCTGTACCAACCAAAAATACGAAAAAGGAAGATTTAAATTTTAATGTGACATGCTGTTAAAACTGAATGTGCGGTGGTATTTTCTCAGTTGAAAATTCTGTAGTTCAAACTAGGAATGATAGGTTTCACAATAACAAACTACACATAGATGTTTTTTTTTTTTTGCAAAGTTATTGCTCTATTCAATCCTATCTATTAGCCACAGATTACACACAGCATTTATTTAATCGAAAAAGAGCAATTATTTTAAAACAACCCACAGTGCTGTGCCCAGTTTATTTGTAAAAATCTACAGCGTGTTTGTGCAGCAGAATGGCAATTCGTTTAGTTGATTGGTCCACTTGCACTGTGGGACTGGGGCATGTTCGTAGTACGGTTCGCGTCTTGTTTTCGTTTAATCGATGTTATTGTAAATAAATAGTTCAATACGTTTTTGCGTAATAGTATATGGCTTAGTGTCCAAATATTCGGTAAAGTATTTCGTACTTGTTTTTCTGGGCATATAATAACGGATTCAAAACGTGCTTTTTAAAAAGTGTGTATGTTTTATGTCCTATAAAAAAATGGACCATTTGTTTAAAGCAAAAAAATATCATTTCTTTCAAGCGAAAATATATTCCACTAGTTAAATATTTCTTTACCCCTAACAAGATAAAAAGGTCATTTTTATATTGTGAAAAAGCTTTTAATGAAATGTAAACCTTCGCACAGTAAAAAGAGAAACAATTTAGAAGGTTTAACACATCCCACACGAGTGAACACGACCCTTATTACGTGGGGTACCTACAGGTACAGTCACAAGCATCAATATCTTACAGTTGTGCAAAATTCAAAAGCGATTTTCTCCTAAAGTATTGATAGAATTTTTATGGTGGTTACACTTTTCTCGAAACCATACCGTGTATTATAAAACAGGTCTTTCCTGGAGGAATAAAGTATAAAAGTGTAAAGCGATTTTCTCCTGAAATAACGATTTCAACATGGATGTTGAAATCGTTGGTACGAGAGCTCATGGCCAAAATTTTTGCCTCATCGTTTTACGACCAAAACCGTATAAAATCGTTAGTTTAGATGGTTCTGAACCCAACTCGGCGGTGCAGTGGTCAGAAACGTTGCAGTTTTACGGGGGTCCATTTCTGCTATGTCAAAATAAACAGGCCGACGGTTTTATTGTTTTTTTTTGACATGTTTTTCGTCATGGGTTTCGTACTGCTAGTGACTGTACATACGAAACATTCAGTTAAGTTGAGTATTTCAGAGTTTCTGTTAAACTTTCTTGATTTATGAACCACTGGTACTTGGTTTTAGTGCGTACCAACATGTTTTTCGTACGTACGGTACGTGTTTTGGGATTTCTTTTGTGTGTTTATGTAAATGTTCTTCCTACCGTATCATTCTGTATATTATTATGTTAAGGCACCGCTGTTTATGCTCTGAGTTAACAGTTCTGAGTTGACCTGCACGGTTACCGCCAAATGCGTGCACTGACTGGCCAGTTCCACTCGTCAACCGTCCATTTTAGACACCAATCTCCATGGTACTCAATACTCAATACTCAATACTCAATATCTTTATTGCTTTACCATAATGTGTACTTAGGTGGTAACTATATAATTTAGATCATTATGGACCCTGTAGGGCACAGCAAAAGGGTAGAAGAGAGGAAGCCCTGTTTTATGAGATCATTAAGTTGTTATTGTGGGAAAAAGTTTTTATTTACATAATCAAAATCAGGAGATACAATACTAAAATTTCGCATCTAATATTTAAGTATTATTTTATCTGCAAAAATGTACATAGATATCTTAGATTATTTTTACCTGTACTTCTTATTCTTCCTTATTATAATTATATTTCCTTGTCCTCACATCTCATCATCTGGATCAAGATTATGTCTGGACTTGACAAAAAGACTGTGACCTCTGAGCTTGTTTCGGTCTTTCTTCTCAAATTAGTCAGACAGGAAACGCCGACCTCATCTAGTTTTTTTTTTAATATGATTGGCGTGTAAAAGTTTTTTAGACAAAACCTTCTTACAAAAATAAAATCATTTATCATACCTAACATAACCTAACACTTTGCGGGACAGTAAACGCCCCAGACATAATAACAATAAAACTTTTATTGTTTCTCGTTCATTGTCCTTCAACCAATTAATATACCTACTACTGGATGTTTTCCCTAATGTAAAAACCAAATAAATAATAAAAAAAAACCTTGATTATTTTCTGAAATAAAAGTTTTTTTTTAATGTACGTTCTGAACACGCATAATTTTATTTATATTTATTTTAGCCTTTATTTTAATAATTATATTTTTATTTTGTTTATTTTTAAGTTTATATTTTGGCAGTGAAAGCTGCACACTTGCAGTGTGTTGGTAGAGATGCACGTTTTTTCCCTAAATGTATACTTTAGTAGACAAGCTGTTTTTTCTTTCTCTAAGAAAATCGCTTGATTTAGATTTCCTCTAATTACTCCATGTTAAGTCAAACTTCTTAAGTATGTGGTTTGAGATCTTCGTAAACTTGTCTGCCAATATGTTCGGGCTAATCGCGAAACTTGGGGAGTTTCAGAACGGATTCTAAAACTTTTGCAAGGAGAAATGGTTGGATTTATGGTATCACTAGCTGCGCCTCGCGGTTTCACCCGCGTAAGTCTCGATCCCGTGGGAATATCGGGATAAAAAGTATCCTATGTGTTAATCCAGGTATTTGGATGAATTTGGCAAACAGATTTCATCCAAATCCATTCAGTAGTTTTTACGTGAAAGAGTAACAAACATCCATCCATCCTTACTTACCAACTTTCGCGTTTATAATATATTAAATTCATCTCTCGTGAATACTTCAGTCTCAGACAAGTTTTTGCCTCCCTTCTTGTCTGACCATTTTTTTAGTAGGTCCAGCTCTGCCTTTGTTTTATATCAAACCTCTATTTTGAGCGATTAACGCGCGAATAACGCGTAGCCTACGTAAAATGCCAAGTAACGTTTATAGATCTTGGCCTGAAGCTCACCTAAGTGAGTCAGTAAGTACAGTCACGGACTTTAATTGATGAGCCACCTTCAAAGTTTTCAATTTTGCAGTTTCATTACACGATTAAACACGAACTCAAACCGCACACTCGTAAACAAGATGACAAATAAATTACTTTCAATCGGAATCGGAATCCATATAGAGGTTGACTAATAAGTTCTCAATGATAAAAATAAGTACAATGTTTCATTAAGTTTATCCAATTTATTTGATACCGACCTCCTTTGAATCATATCTGAAGACAGTTGAAATATCGATGTCAGAGACGTTACTTTCGAACTTGTCAAAATGACTATTAATATTTCTCCGTACGCTAACGTTACTATCGCAACAGTAACCTAGCAACGATCGTTTATCGTTGCTAGGTTACTGTTGCTAGACCTGCAATTGGTTGACTTTGGGTAGTGACTCTGCTGTCAAGTTTGTAGTTCTGGCTCTCAGGTTAGCCAACCGATAAAGATATGAAATATAATTTTCTTCTTCTAATACGAAGACATAAGAATTTGCGTGTCGGGAACCGAATAAACCCGATATGCATTACACGGCTAAAATACGAACAGTGCCAGATGGCTCATCAATTAAAGTCCGTGACTGTACATATAATTTTGTTTGTTTCAGATCAAAACTAGCAGTTCTAAACAACAGGCACGCGTACTTCCTTCTCGTAGACAACGGGTCAGTCGGCCGGTACGGTGCGGAGATCGTGCTGAGGCGGAAGCTCGAGAAATACATAGCGGCGCAGAAACTACATCCATGTGAGTACTGTTGTATGTAAGCGGCTATGGATAGCAAACGATTATTTGAGGTCGCCGTTTTTGTCAGGTGCCTAAAAATCTGACAACCAGTCATACAAAGGCGTATCAGGTTACCTGGTAACTAGGTAGAGGTCAGATAGGCAGTAACTCCAAGTAAAATGCTGGTATTCAGCTGCATCTGGTTAGAATGGAAGTCGACCCCAACATAGTTAAGAAGAGGCTAGGCAGATTGATTTTTTGTTTAGATAAATGAAATAAAGCTGGTTTGTTATGAAACGGAGCCCCTAAACTTGTTAAAAAGTGTTATGTTGGTACGTCCATGTGAGTAATGTTGTATGATAGCGGCAATGGATAGCGGGTGATTTTTTGGCATCGTTCGTTTTGATGCCGGATGGCCTTATTGGAACTGGTTTAGTAGCGTGAAATACACCGCCTAAACTTGTCAAAATAGTTATTGTTGTTTTTGCATGTATCTACCAGATATCGTAAAAACGGTGACTGTTTTAAGGGTTCCGTACCCAAAGGGTAAAACGAGACCCTATTACTAAGGCTTCGCTGTCTGTCTGTCCGTCCGTCCGTCCATCCGTCTGTCACCAGGCTGTATCTCATGAACCGTGATAGCTAGACAGTTGAAATTTCACAGATGATGTATATCTGTTGCCGCTATAACAACAAATACTAAAAACAAAAATAAAATAAATATTTTATGGGGCTCCCATACAACAAACTTGTTTTTTTTTCCGTTTTTAAAGATAATGGTACGGAACCCTTCGTGCGCGAGTCCGACTCGCACTTGGCCGGTTTTTTAGACGTGACCCATTCTTTACCTTCAAATACAAAACTCTAAAATGAATATTTTGAGCAACAGAAAGATAAAACTTCAAAGTTTTAACTGAAATTTTCCAATTACGGATAACATCGCTGCAGATACGCCCCACTTTAACCATTAACAGTTTAAAACTAGGTCGAGGAAATTACCAATCAGCGGTAAAAAAACATTGACCCAAAAACATAGACTTTAAAAGTTCTCCCAACTTTGCTCCCAGTTATAAATAAATGTCCAAAAATAAAGACCAACTCTTTATCTGAAACTTTGTCATTTTCCTGTTGAAGCAGTTTTCAATTTACATCTTGATGGTCCAAATGAATTTCAACTTTGTTGAACCTCAAAGTTGGGCGGGGACCCCTCAAAATGAATGCCCGCACACCTGGCTGTTAACCCGCAAGATTGTTGGTCTACTAAAACTTTAGGGATTATGTTTAGTGATGTGAATTTAGGCAGAATGACGAGTGTCGAAATCTAGTCAAATAACCTGGAAAAATTAAAATGTCAAATCGAGGATTTTTTTCAAGTAGGTCTCCTAATTTTATGTTTAGCTTTAGGATCACTAATCAAATGTTCCTTCAATTTTTTTTTACTTTTTCTTAGTAAGTAAGTATAATTTCTTGTAACACTATTTGTTTACAGCTTATAAGATTTTAGAGTGTTCAGTCATTGAATGTTCATCTAAGAACGTTCAATCGCTAAATTTCTTAGCTGCATAGTATCTTCAACTTTTCTTGAAAATAAATTACGATATCCATGTAGATACCACAATGTAATTCAATCTATACATATTTTATATATCTTAAAGTCACTTTTCGTGTGTCTGTGTTATTACAGAATAACAACACAGACACACCACACAGACACACTTGCAACTGCGTAACTGCGATTTTCATGCAGTTTTCACATATAAGGATTATGTGTAAATATAATATATTAATATTAAATAATAACGAATGATGGTGTTGTGTGTGTGTGTGATGGTGATATTTTGTCCAGTCTCAAAAACATGCGAAGCAGCACCCGTCGTCATATCCTATTAACACCTGTCTCGGTTCTCTATAAAAAGGGTCATACGTCGCTTCGTACCCAAAGCACACTGTGCTACAAAGCTCGTCCCAACCTTTCTCTGTACTCAGTACTCTGGTGTCGGTTTTCAGTCTGTTCAGATACGAGATGCGGGCAATCAGTTTCCACTCACATCTGCTTTGTAAATCTAAATACCTTTTGTTAGTCGCCGTACATTCATCCTCTCAACATGACCAAACCATCTAAACTAGCTTGCTATTTGTTTTTGGATGTTTCACACAAACCAGCATTATTATAATGAATATTGAGATAGGCATTTGAATCTGAAACATAATCTCCAACTAAGTAAATCTAGTTTTAAATAGAGACTTCTAGCATACGGGTCTTACTAAGTTTCTTCTGACTTTAATTTATTAGCTGACTTTAATATAGTTGCAGTTAACTTTAATATAAAGTTTCCTCTACGTAAGCTGGCTAAGGGTCAGTTCACACCGACACGCGACGCGACGCGCACTTTTTTATGATCCGATCCAATATAGAATTTGTTTACTACACAATAAGGAACAAGCGCTGTGCAGCACTGCGCATCTCGGCGTACTTTGACACGTGTTCATGACAAATTATCCTTTTCGTGACGAAAATAAGTTCGATAATTTGGTAAAAAGTGCGCGCAGCGTCGCGTTGCGGTCTGTACTGACCCTGGGTCACAAAAAGGTATAATTTCAGTGCGAGTTTTGACACGTGTCAAAGTACGCTGAGTCGCGCATGCATAGTCTAGTAAATAAATTCGATATTGTATTGGATCATAAAAAAAATCAAGTAATAAAAACTAAAACCCAACTACGACTTAAAAGGTATAAACAAGACACCACAGACAGACAAATTAAAAACCCGGAGTCACACGTAATCTGTTCGATTTATGCTCTAACACGTGTGACTCCGGATTTTTAATTTGTCTGTCTGTGGTGTCTTGTTTATACCTTTTAAGTCGTAGTTGGGTTTTAGTTTTTGTTACTTGATTTTTTTTATATATATAGATATTGAGATAGGCATTTGAATCTGAAACATAATCTCTAACTAAGAAAATCGAGTTTTAAATAGAGAATTCTAGCATACGAGTCTTACTAAGTTTCTTCTGGCTTTAATTTATTAGCTGACTTTAATATAGTTGCAGTTAACTTTAATATGAAGTTTCCTCTACGTAAGCTGGCTAAGGGTCAGTTCACACCGACACGCGACGCGACGCGCACTTTTTTATGATCCGATCCAATATGGAATTTGTTTACTACACAATAAGGAACAAGCGCTGTGCAGCACTGCGCATCTCGGCGTACTTTGACACGTGTTCATGACAAATTATCCTTTTCGTGACGAAAATAAGTTCGATAATTTGGTAAAAAGTGCGCGCAGCGTCGCGTTGCTTCACGTTGCGGTCTGTACTGACCCTGGGTCACAAAAAGGTATAATTTCAGTGCGAGTTTTGACACGTGTCAAAGTACGCTGAGTCGCGCATGCATAGTCTAGTAAATAAATTCGATATTGTATTGGATCATAAAAAAAATCAAGTAATAAAAACTAAAACCCAACTACGACTTAAAAGGTATAAACAAGACACCACAGACAGACAAATTAAAAATCCGGAGTCACACGTGTTAGGGCGGCATAAATCGAACAGATTACGTGTGACTCCGGATTTTTAATTTGTCTGTCTGTGGTGTCTTGTTTATACCTTTTAAGTCGTAGTTGGGTTTTAGTTTTTATTACTTGATTTTTTTTAAATTATTTTGGGGATATAATATATATATTTTTGAAATGTGGTCATTAAGCCCTTTCATTTGATACCCAACATAGTACGATTAAACAATATTTTTTTTAGTTCCTGACTTTATTTCCTCTAGAGGGCGCCATTTTTAATTTAATGTGACGTCACATAGCCTATAACCAGCGGACAATCAAGACGCTTCTAACGATACCTTATTTGTCAAATTTTGATGAGTGGTTTAGAAGATACAAGGGAACAGATGAACATACATACATACATACCGGTCAAAATCATAACCCTCCTTTTTCTTCGCCGTAGTCGGGTAAAAAGTGCACGTTGCGTCGCCTCTCGGTGTGAACTGACCCTAACTAAAAGAACTTGTTACCGCACATGCGCGTGCGCGTTCGTGATTGTAACACACCGGTAGTTTAATCAGCCGATCGTATACGAGTTTACTTACATCTGCAGCTCGCTGAGGCGAAGAAGTGTGTGATTTCGTTTTGTTATAATCCTCATTCATTTCATCAGTCTGGAACATGAACGCGAACAAGTCGTAATACCACAGATGTGGAGTGTAGATATCTGCCTCGTTCTCCGCAATCTTCTTACTATGTTGCACTCTCTTATGTTCCCTCCTCACACAAGCCCTCAGACTCTCGATTTTCCTCAAAACATGCACTCTTGTAGCACTGGGATCGTATTCTTGAACAAGCTGCGTCAATTTTGTGATTGCTTCATGTCGTTTGTGTTTCATTTTGTATGAAATGCAGTGTTTGTCCCACAGGCATGGTAGATTCTGGTACAGGGTGACGAACTCCTTGACTAGTTTGCGCGGGAAGACAACGTTTACTGCATCGGCCATTTTGTTGGCGCTCGACGCGTTCGGCGAGCGGCGCGGCGCGCAGGTCACTGAGCGTGTTGGGTGGGGCACTGCGCAGTTTTGCCTCACCCCGCTTGCGCCGCGTCCCCCCGCTGTGGTCTGGCTGGCTATACAAAGTACATTTTGTGTGCCAACATGTTTGTATGCACGGTCGATACGCGTGCTCGGCTCACTCGCTAGCCGAGAATATTTGCGGAAGCGAACTTGTATTTTAGATTGGACGGATTTTGTGGATGATTAAAACATATTATAAGTAGGTATTGTTTTATATCTTGGCATTTTTATCTGTGGCTTGCTCTGAAACTAAATGAATATAAAAAGGTACCTAATTACACCGAACTCTACCTACATTTTCTAAACACAGCCTTGTTGATATAATGACTGATTACATAATAATGCAAAGTTTTACTTCCTTTCTCAAGTAGGTAACTTAAGTAAACAACACCTAACTTAAAAAAAAAGTAAATGTAGGCAAGGAGGTCGTATATTATAAATATTTACATCATTAGGACGCTGTCCTTGAGTACAAAGCATGCAATTTGCAAGCACATTATAACGAGGGATCCTTTGCTCCTGACATTTTTCGGACGCTGGCATAATTAATAAGTATTTTAGAAAAAAAAAAATGGTTGGCTCCGGCGGGCGGCGCGGCGAAGCGGTCGGTTTGTTCCAGAAAAAAAAATATGTGTGTCATTTAATTAGCATTTAGAAGTTAAGTATTTCAATTTCTACCCCTCTATCGTCATCGTCCTTTAACTTGTACAGTATCAACACACAATGAAATAAAAAAATAAAATAAATGTATACTTACTTAATTCTTTTTTTATCTAAATCTGTTGTTTTGAGGAGCTCGTGGCTAAGTAATAACAGCCGCACGGATCGATTCGTCAGGTTAAGCTACGCTTGCCGGGGTTGGTCCATGGATGGGTGACCATCTTTACATATCGAGACTCCTCCGCGTCTCGGACAGCACGTTAAGCCGTTGGTCCCGGCTGTCATTTGTGGATCTTTGACAGTCGTTACGGGTCGTCAAAAGCCCGAAAGTGACAACCAGTCAGACGGGGTATCGTATTACCCAGTTACTGGGTTGTGGAGGTCCGATAGGCAGTCGCTCCATGTAAAATACTGGTATTCAGCTGTATCCGGTTAGACTGGAAGCCGACCCCAACATAGTTGGGAAAAGGCAAGCCAGGTGATGATGTTGTTTTATCGTAAACCCTTTTTTTTTTGTGGGTTGGAAATCATTCAAACACTTCTCTCTCTTCTTCTCTTGGCGGAGCGGAAGGGCGTGTCACACTTTTACTGACTAAAACCCACCCGTGTTCCTTCAGTTGCCTGTTCCCAAGGTCCCGGTATCCCCTTTGGACTAACCCGCAATACCTAAATTACGACACCCAATGGCCCAACGCATTACCTTCAGAAATATGGAAAACGTTTCCTTTAACACAACTAAAACAGTCACTAACTACGAGTACCTACCAAAAAGGTTCAGGCACACGGCATTGTTGTCATTAGATACCCTGAAAAGGTAATCCCAACAATACCTTAAGGGCGCACCCAATCACAAATTGCTTAGCATGATCCTCAGTTATGCCGAAAATACTGCAGCATTAATTTTTAAATAAATATATGTTAAAGTTGAGGATTGATGCTAGGTCTTATGTCAGGCGAAAACACGAATACATAAAATTTTCTCTATAGAAAAAAATTCCATAGTTACCTTTGCACAGAATTATAAACCGCTGGTATTCAAAAAATACTTCAAATTAGATCATGAAACTTTGCATGATAACTGAACTAACTATAAAGCAGGTCTTATGTGTGTCATTTTTTTTTAATTACCATTATTTTCAACGTAAAAAGCAATTACCTAAACTTTTACCGTCTCGTTCTCACTCAGGTCGCGAGTAGTATGGTGCGAGCGGGATAAGATCTGAGGTAGGGTGCGCCCTTAACAGGCATCAAACATGCCTAAAACAAAAGACTAAAGCATAATATTATGTAGCCACGTCCTTAGGATATACCTACATAGGTAAATATACAAAGGCTCATTTTACATTGTCTTTCCTGATGGATTATCCGATTATAATCCACGTAGCGGTAAGTGAGGATGAAAACACAAAATGCATGTCATGGTAGCGACCGTATTTGAAGAAGAAATTGTAAGATATACATGAAATAAAATGAATGTATAGATAGAGATGTATAGATGAAATGTATGGATGATAAAAATGTATAGACGAAATTAATACCTATACAAGGTGTCCCTGGAAGTACGGATCAACTCGAATAGGCACGGTAGGTGGTGGCGGTGGGCAAGGTAATTTCCAAACTTTTTAACCCTGTCCCTCCCACCGGGAGGAGGCCTGTGTCCCAGTAGTGGGACCTTTATAGGCTGATTATGCTTATTATGGTTCACCCTGTCGAACGATGAAATGTTTACGTGTCGAATTGATAACCTCTTTTTTTTTAGGCGTGACTTTGAGGAATTCTATTATAAAATACAATGGACGTAGTATGTTTAGTAAATTATTCCGCAAAACTATTTTTCAAGAGTCATAAGAAATCGACACGTATTTCAACTCTCAACGAGGCATCCTCAGAATGACGATTGACCAGTCTGGAAGCAGAACACGACGTGTTGCCACAACTGAACGCAGAGATTCAACTATGTATTTGTCTCTGCGTCCAGCGCTCGATGTGGCAACACGTCGTGCTCTGGTTCGCGACTAGTCAATCTATACTTATATCTACGTCTATTGTATCTCTTTATTTTTCAAGTCGGTTAATAAATTCGCAAATACTAACAATACAGACGAGTCTGTACCCCTTCAGAGCAATTTCACAGGCTCATGATTTTAAGATTCAATTTCAGATAATATGAAAACTCACAATAAGTTTTTTATCTCTCAAATAAACTATTACAGTGCGGTTGACCGAACTCGGTTCAAAGCTCTTCAGTCTATTCAAGAATTTTACAATCACGAAGATGTTCACATTAAGGTACAGACAACCACATCAGTGGTAACAATTTGACATTGACGTTTATGTCGTAGCAGTAAGAGCGATTTTCGTTCGAAATTTTGTTTATGTGTGTGTTGTGTTGTAGTGCGGTTGACGGTACAAATACTAAAACTTTATAAAATAGTAAAAACTCCTAAGCAAGTTTGTGTAAATTCTTTCATAAACTTACTTCAAAGTCAAAACGTTTATTGCGAAATAAGTGTACAATGTTGGTGTTATGTTATGTTAGTACTTATGACTTAGCAGCCTTTTACAAGCATTGCAATTATCATTCACCTGCCATCATACCAAATTAGCATGCATTAAATATTATTATTACTTATTTTTTTAAGTGTAAAACTTCTTTAGGCGCATTGAGAACTTTTTGGGTGAACAAAAATCATGGAACTCGCGTCATCGTCACCGAACGCTTGTTGGGTGAACAAAAATCATGGAACTTGCGTCATCGTGTCACTAAAGGTTCATTAGAAAACCAGCGTCAGACAGTACCTGTCTGGCATTAATGCTGAAATGAACCTTTTTGGCGCAGCCGTGAGGAGCACACTATTGTTGTCAAAACATTTTTTTCCTTTGTTATTTGTATTTTGTGTTTCACGAACTGTGTCCAAATAAACGTTATTCTTTCTTTCTCTTTCTTATCGTCACCGAACGCTTGTTGGGTGACTAAAAATGATGGAACTCGCGTCATCGTCACCAAACGCTTGAAGAAATGAATGAATGTTACTTAGTTTTCACTTCTATCGGCTCCAAAGATTGCCCCGCATGTTTTTTATATTTTTATTAGTACAATTTTATTAAATTGAGAAATGTTCACGACAAGGAATTCTTTAAGGAGGAATTCTTTATGACAAGTAGGTATATGTATAAGAAAAGCCGTCCAATTCAAACCCTCCAAACAATTTCGGTTCAAAGAACATATATCTCAAGTTTCCGTCCATTAAAATGAAAAAATCACCAATAAATAACTTAGTATTCAGCTAACACCATAAGCTTGAAAGTGCGAATGCTACGTGCTAGTAAATATCCCCATATATTCGGCAGAGCATAAGGTGGCCCTCCCCTAAATCCGGTATAACGGCCATAAAAAAAGATTTAAGGTGAATTTCTTTGTGTGCCGAAATTGATAAAATACCGATCAGGATTGGACGTGGTTTATTTTATCAAAGTCGACCAGACTTTGATAAAATAAACCTTTGATGACAGAATGTACTAGGTAACGCTTTATTAGTATTTAAGGCAGAATGTGTTCGAAAAAATTATAGCAAATTTAAAGGAATTAAGTAATACTCGTATCATAAATTAGAGAATTAAAAAAAAGTGCCAACAGACAATTTTTTTTTTCTTCTAAAATAATGTTAGATGTGTGTAATTTTCCAAATCATTCCATTCCATTCACACTTGTTCGGTTCACATTATCTTGTTCGGTGACATGATTTGGCCAAATTCGGCACAGCCGGGCGGCAAAATATAAATACAAATCCATACTAATATTATAAATTCAAAAGTAACTCTATCTGTCTGTCTGTTACCTTTTCACGCCTAAACCACTGAACAGATTTCAATCACATTTGGCAAGGAGATATATGGTATCCCGGGGAAGGACATAGGCTACTTTTTATCGATATACCACGCGGACGAAGCCGCGGGCGGTGCTAGTACTTATAAAATAAAATGCTGGATTTTTCCCGATCCGACCGATACAAGTGTTACAACTTTTTTACTCTTGTGTCAGTGAAGCCGGATGAAACTGGTCTTCCTCTGTACCTGAAAAGACGTTAAATACCATTAGCTCTATTATGAATAGGAGTTAGGTTTTAAAAAAAGCTATATAGAGCTATATAAAGTAGCTAACGCAAATCAAAGAAATATAAAGGAGATCATTCACCGTCCATACATGTTTGGGCTAAATGTGAAAGTGAAAGTACCAAACAAAAAAAAAAGCTATATTCCGAAAGAGTACGTTTTTTTCTGAATTTTTTATTACTACAAGGTATTACTTTAATTAGATTACTAATAATTATTTTAACGAAAACACACTGAAAAATCAAAATCGTATAACAGCGCAGGAAATTGCCCTACAGTTTTGATCTAATATTGAAAAGTGAAGAGAATAACATGTTCTAACGGAATATATATTTTTTTTTTGTTTGGCCGGCAATTTTATTATTTAGCCCAAAATGAATGATCTCCTTTACGTTAAAACTTTTGTAATGACCTATCATTTACTCCGAACTTATAATATAAAGTTTTCAACTTTCAAAGAATAACAATATAAAACATAACTTCAACATTAAAACTTCGGCAATAGCTATATTAGAAAGTATATTTCTATTACCGCGATACGAAACTTGCTGTCGGGTTCGCAAGTAAATCTAACTTAGGAATCCCTGGAGACGTTGAAATATCCTATTTACCGCATTTCGAGTAATATTCAGGTGTAAGAGAAATTGGATTCATATCCACAAAATGATAATTATACTAATGCGATTTTTTTCCCCTACTTAGGGCGAATTTCCCCAAACTTTTATACCGAGTAGTCTCTTATCCTGCGAATAAATTTTGAATTTTTGACAGTTTTTTCATACAAGAACGAGAATTTTATTCCACGGATAGAAGATATCTGACTTTGATGAAATCAGCCCTTAATATGCTTTTCGCTCATTCATTCGAAGTTTATATTAAAAATGGTGCTATAGAACAACACTATTGTTGTTTTTAGTTAAACTGTGTAAATCTGTCCCGCTACGCGACAAGCTACGGCGTAGGCCTAGCTCGCACATGTGCTACGATCGCGTAGTCTCACGCGTCGAAAGTTTAAACTTTCTTTGTTTGCATAAGTTCTTTCAATTCTTGTTTCTAGTTAAAATATTTTTCTCGTGTGAACATATCGCAATCACTTGAAGGAATACAAAATTGATCATACCTCATTACCTACGTATACAAAATGTATAAATAATAACGCAAGAATCGCACTTTGACATTACGGTCCTAAGGCGAGTAAGTTATGTTACACCACAGATTACCTTCCTATATTGTCTCTCCTTCTCCGTTTCAAAGTTCGCTTATAGCAATAGGACCGCCCATTTTATCACCCTATGTAAAAAATTACATTTATTACCTAGTTGCGCCCCGCGGTTTCACCCGCGTAAGTCTCGATCCCGTGGGAATTACTTACGGGATAAAAAGTATCCTATGACATATTGCAGGTCATGGTCTGTCTACCCATGTGCCAAATTTCATCTAAATCCGTTCAGCCGTTTTAGCGTGAAAGCGTAACAAACAAAAAAACTCACTTTCACATTTATAATTTTACTAGCTTCCGCCCGCGGCTTCGCCCGCGTGGTATGTCGATAAAAAGTATGATAGCCTATGTCCTTTCCCGGGATGCCGTCTATATCCTTGCTAAATTTTACCGAAATCCGTTCAGTGATTTAGGCGTGAGAAGGTAACATACAGGCAGACAGAAAGACAGACAGACAGAGCTACTTACGAATTTATAATATTATATACTAGCTTCCGCCTGCGGCTTCGCCCGCGCTGTATGTCGATAAATAGCATATGTCCCTTTCCCGGGATACCATCTATATCCTTGCCAAATTTTATCGAAATCCGTTCAGTGGTTTAGGCGTGAAAAGGTAACATACAGACAGATAGATAGACAGACAGAGTTACTTTCAATATCATATATAATATTAGTATGGATAATAATAAAGTTAGAATTCGTATGGTGTACATAGAAGGGCAGTCTATTCTATTCTAAGACGACACAGCTAATAAGTAGCATTATCACACTGATTTCTCGCTACGAAATAAACCGTGTTAATCCGGTGAAGTTAGGTCCTACAACCCACCAGCTGTATAGGCATGCCCACAACGTGTCACCGGAGGCCTGCGGTCTACCGCAACACGAATGCACAAATTACGCCCTATTTCACTGATTGGATTGGTTGCTCGTTAGTCTAGTGGTCGCGAGCGCTACTGAAGAGCATGAGGTCCTGGGCACGATTCCCGGGTCGAGCAAAGTGTTATTGGAATTTTGCATCAGGAATTTCTCA
Source organism: Lithophane socia (assembly GCA_947522985.1). Taxonomy (NCBI): domain Eukaryota; kingdom Metazoa; phylum Arthropoda; class Insecta; order Lepidoptera; family Noctuidae; genus Lithophane; species Lithophane socia. Next base: position 12,092,912 of record OX383268.1, on the reverse strand, counting down.
GTAGCAGCCCGGAATTTGGATTGTGTCCGATGGCAATGGGCTCGCCCCTGTTATACAGTATGTTAACTAACAAAGGGCGTTCCCGTTAACCTGCAATAGTATAGCGTATATACATGCTAAAAAAAATATTATCACTCAAAAAAAAAAAAAAATGTTCACAAAAAGATTAAATTTAAACGTAAACGAAACACTCTGTACACGCACACTTGTATTTCAACGTAGAAAAACAAGTGTGACAAGTGGGCGTTTACAGAGAGTTTATTTTCCGTAATAAATTTTTTTTTGTGAATATTTTACTAAGTATACAAAAATAAAAATAACATTTTATTTTTTTAACGTTAATATTTTTTTTAGCATGTATGACCTTATACTATTACAGGTTAACGGGAACGCCCTTTGTTAGTTAACATACTGTATGTGACTTAACATAACTTGGCAAAATGTGGGTGTACTAAAGGTACGGCTCTGCCTAAATCTTCCGGAAATACAGGCGTGATGTTATATTATCGTTATTGTCCTTAAAATATAATAATTCACTGCCTAGCAACTGCTGTTAGGACAAGACGTGTCCCAGAATTTATAAGCCTCGACTAAATTAAATACATAAATCTTGTCACAGTTTTCTTTTCGCCGAAGATTTATCAACACCTAATGAAGGCTAATAGCGCTAGATTAGCTAATTATCGTACTAAAACCAATCAATCTTTACAGCCTCTAATAACCTTTTTCTATACTTTCATTTTTTATTATTTTGTACCTGATCATTTTAATTTAACACTAACTTAACTAACTATTACTTAACTAATTGAATCCTAACTAATATTAATTAAAACTAACTACAGGATGTAAGGGTAAACACTCTTGTCATTCAAACCATGGGTAGTTGACTTAAATATAGAAATAAATAACCGAACACAACAAAAAAAAACGTTATTTTCATTAAAAGATTTTAAAAAGTTTCTATCTGACACAATGCTTGCTAGCGAAACAGCTGACTGACTAAGGGAGGGATCGCGCTCGCTGCCGGTCAGGTCACATCCCGCACCCCCCGCCCGTGTTCAGACGCAAGTTCGTTGCCCTAGCGCATAGGGCAACGAACTTGCGTCTCTTGTGGTAATTTTTTTTTTTTTTTTTTTAAGTTGTAATTTTCCATTGATTTTACGTTCTATAAATGAAACCAAACCACTGGTTGCAAGGATAACGGTGTTTACCCTAACACCCTGTATACAAATAAACAACTAATATCTAAAATATGGCGTCGAAAAATTCCTCCGCATCGCTGTCGGCTGGTAGTGTACCCAAGAGACTGGCGGCATTGCCACGTTGAATGGCAATTCTTAGCGTCGGCCAAGGTAAAAGCCAGCCCTTGGGTCACGGGAAATGTCAAACAGCCGTTTGAAGATTTCATTACAAAATACAATAAATTCACAATGACAGGTCCCAGTGACAGTCGCCTTACAAAAACACTTGAAGAAAATACCTATTCATCCGAAAGCCGTAAAATTGCATAAAAAAGGCTTTACGACTTCAAATAAAAGGTTCTTTTTGACATAAAACCTTGTACAGACCAGGTGTTGTCGCTGAAATTTGTATTGGATTATAGTAAGCAGTTTATAGCAGTATGATCCTAGATATTGACAACGGGTTTGAATACTTGATAGGTACGTTTTGAAAAGCTCCTTTATATATTTCTGTATTTGATAAAATAGGATTTTGATTTTACATACACTGTACATACAGACAGATAGACGGACATGGCGAAACTAGGGTTCCTAGTTGACTACGGAACCCTTAAAACTTGTAGGATCATTGACACAATATGTCACTTGCAGGCACATTATTTTCTTTGTCCCTTCCCGTGTGGCTGAATGGGCGTTTTCCTTTGCCTGTCCGTTACGACTTCTCTTTGATTTATAAGTACCTACTGCGTATTTCGCGCCATTCTTTTTATACTTCACTTTCTTTTGGGGTTTTAACGATACAAATCAGATGAATTGTTCCGGATCGTCGGTAATAAAAATAACTATTCTTCTACTAAAATGGCATTAAGCTCGCTAATTATTACATCAAAATAAAATGAAAAAAATAAATATGACAAAGGCAAAACGTGGGTTTAAAGACCTTTGTTCCCACTAGTACCACCGAACTGTACCCACCACCGGTGGTACTAGCGGGAAATTACGTTCTCTATAGTACCACCATTTACTTAGTGGTACTAGTGAGACTTTCTTTTCCCAACTTTTGTTCCCACTAGTACCACCTATCTAAAAACGTTATAGGTATAAATACAACAATATTATGGTATTAAGAAGATCAAACTATAATTATTGCAGCTTTAAATTTTATCACGATAAATATAATTTCAAATCCTTTAGAGTGCTCAAATAATTAATAAGCAGTCATAACTACTATCTACCAAGAGTTTGAAAGCATTAATTTGGGAGAAACTTTCTAAACCTACTACTTTAAGAGTGTACGTCGAAATTTTTAATTGAAATCTTAATTAAACGTTAAAAAGGAGACGAGACGGCTGGGTATTTAATATTGAAAAAAATATGAAATATTTTTCATGAAAACTTTTAAAATACTTGAGAAAGTTCGTCTCGTTTTCCTAATTCGTTTTAATTCGTTCGTCAATCAATCACTGATTTGGAAAAATATATCGTGGAAAAAAAATTGCCCAACAACGAGCGAAACGAGCAAACGAGCGAAATACGAAAATATAATTTCTTCTAATAATACAAAAAATAGCTAGAACAACTTAGAATTTTTTAGGTATCGATTGAATAGGATGCAATCGTACACCATGAACAAACGTAGCTAGTAGTCAAATGGAACATTATCGTTGGAGCCATAACCATATGAATTGTACTGAAACACCGTGTCATTGTTACAGACACACACTCGTCCACCCCTGTGGTCTGCCTGGTGATAGAAGGCGGCACCAACACCGTGCGGGCCGTGTTGGAATACGTCACCGACACGCCACCAGTGCCCGTCGTCGTCTGTGATGGCAGCGGCCGAGCGGCGGATCTCATCGCTTTTGTTCATAAGTAAGTTCTGTTCTTTTATATAATAATAATTCCTTTATTTTTGGACTACTAAGGCCCATAGCTGAATGGCGTGCAATTGGAGAGGCCTATGTCCAGCAGTGGACTGCTATAGGCTGATGATGATGGATGATGAAGGCCCATAGATAAAATACACAAAATAATAAACTTACAGACAGTTACAGAAACAAACTAACTTTAAAAGCTCTCATTAAATACTAATCTTCCATTAACTTGTTGCAGAAGACTCGATGTTAACGACGGTTATAATTTTAATGGATCTTTGATGATATTAATGAAATCGTTACGTAAAGTGATAAACAAATACAAATCATTACCTACAAAAATATCGAGTAAGAAAAGTGGTAAGAAGTAGGATTAAATCTTGTAAAGACTTATTAGTGTTCGCCTAGTCTACCTCTGATTGATTTCAGGTTTAATCATTTTCCAGTAAGCGATAATCTGTCTTCTTTCTACATTTAGCTTTTAATCTGACATGCAATATACAAACTGGGATCATTACTCACATAATATTGAGAGAAAAAACAAACTGCACAAGCAAAACGCACATTCAACAAAAAAAAAAAAAAATCGGACAAAATAAGAGATCCATAAGTATGAACAATATTGTCAAAGTTTTTTATTTTTTGCACCGACTTCCGAAATTAAAGTTATTTTTCACTTTTTTAGTGTTTTTTTTTAAGTCGTTTGTCGTCGTTTTTTTGTCTTTTTTTTGTTGTGTGTGCGTTTTTTTTGTACACAATAAACATTTTTTTCTTTCTTTCTTTCATACATTGTTAGTGACAGCACTTAAAACACGATTGTTAAAATACACAAACTAAAAAACAACCCTAATTCTTACATGGAATAATTCTATTCCGGTAGTAGTCCTTCATCGTACATTATTTGGTTACAACACTACTCATAAGAACAAGAATTTCGGGTTCACTGTAATATCACCAGACATTTGTCACCATCAGAATCCGTGCTATTAAAATTCCTCTACAGATCATGTTAATCATTTAACTTCCACCATAACCACACATTCTTCAACTACCCACATATCAAGAAGTTTTACCAGCTCAAGTACTGCCGAGTTATTTGTCAAAGAGACTCCAATACTCTTTGGTATTGGTTCGGTTCAGTATTTCATAGGCACCTAGACTTAGTTTACGAGTTACTTACTGCTGAATAAATTTGAAGGACTAAGTTGTTTATTTGTATTGGAAATGTCTTTGCTAAAGGATTTTGTGTTTACATGGTGATGCTATAAAGTCTGATTTACATCGATCCGGTATTTCAATCCAATGGAACGGCCATCGACCTAACACTTTCAATCAAGTCCTGAATCGTAATCGTATCCGTATACAGCGCTGAATTTGAATAGAGCAGCCGCTGAGCCGCTAGTTGATCAATTGCACAAAAGATTAATGTAACTATGTAAATGTCTATTAACTACGCTCAAAATACGATGTTTTTTATTTAAATTCATTTTTGATAATAATCTTCTCAGTAATTGAAATTTTACCTACAATTCTAATTTCAATTCTTTATTAGTTGCTTTTGGTACCAGGATATCAATTCAGTTTTGTTATAGATATCATAGTGCTATCCACGAAGGCGCGCTCCATTCCGCTCCGTTTCGTAGTAAAGTACAGCTTTCAGTACGAAAATGGGAAATACTCTATGAAGTTCGGAGATTTCTATTTGCCTTTTTACAAGAAAAACAAAACTTATTTTATTTACTTATCGAGTGAAAAACGAGTACTGTACAAAATGGTCTGACTACCGAAATTTCAGAAGCAAATATCGGGATTTATATTTATTTCTAGATACAAAATTTCGTTTCAGAAGAGTTGTTGCTTCGAAAAGATTGAAATCTAGTTTTCGGAATTGAATTCGGATCGTATCAAGAACATGGTTCTATGTCAGTCATGTTGTGCAAAGATTGTATGCATGGTAAAATAGAAAAAAATAAATTTTAAATTGAGTTCCAAGATTTCACAGAAATATTAAATTGTCGCAAACAACAATAACATTTGCAAACATTTGTATTATTGTAAGTTCACTCGTCTAATCAAAAAGTATTATTTATTTTCTCTTTTCCCGTCGATCTTAATAATATGATTATTTAATTTTATCAAAATAAGACGTAGGAATACTTTGGGAGATATATTTCATTTCCTAACTAAGCCCCTATAAGGAATTTCCTTAGATACTCTCAAAGTAAATGTCAAGAGCTGCTTCATGTTGAGTATATATACCTGGAGTACTTGTTGATATTTACTTGCACACTCGAGTTGAGATCGTGCTTTAAGTATTTCCAAGTTATTAGATAAGAAAATATTATTTTTATTTTTTATTTTATTTTATTAGGATCTCCAACAAAGAATACACCTTACATGCTAAAATAAAAAGACAAGAACAACAATCTATGTGCTCCCTCAATTATAGGAGATCACATCATGCAATAAAAACAAGCGAACAGTAATTTAAACGGAAGTAGCCCTATTAAATTAAATAAATAAATATAAAGAAAGTTTGATAACATATTGATTAATAATTGTGTTTAAATTTTACAGTAAGTACTTGTCACCTTACCAATGTCGATAGCTTATTTGATTTATGTTTCTAAACTAAAATACGGCTTTGCATCTAAACTAAAGGAGACGCCGTGTGTTGGTTTGTCAGTGTTGTATAGACCACTATGGAAGCTTGTTGATAGACACGATTTTTCTAAGGCGCGGGTTATACTCCGTGTATAGGCACGGACGTCACTGTTGTATGGACCACTATGGAAGAATGTTGACGGACACGTTTTTTCTACGGCGCGGTTTATACACCGTGTATAGGCACGGACGTCAGTGTTGTATGGTTTATATGGAAGCATGTTGACGGACACGTTTCTTCTACGGCGCGGTTTATATGCCGTACCGTAAAGAAACCGTACCGTGTAAAAAGAGCCTAACAGTTCATGATACAGATCAGTCTTCTTGAATGACATTTGCCATTATTGACAAATAAAAACCGCATCCTCAAATCTAACTTAAGTAAATAATAATAAATAACTATCGAAGCGCAATTGAGACTATCATTGGAAGCAGCTTTGACACAAAAAAGTCTTTAAATTAATGCCAAAACTTCAAGTTTTCAGCCTCCTAGATACCTACACTAGGTATAATAAGCCTGTCTTCAAATGTTATCTAATTCACTGAGCTCCTAAGTTCTGAGTTCAGATACACGATTACCTACTGACAGATGCGTCCACTGACTGGACAGGTCCACTCAACTCTGTATGGTTCTTTCCTCAAAAGACTATCTCGGTTCTCATATGGCGTGACCAAGATTATGTCTGGACTTTAAAAGAGACTGTGACATCTGAGTTTGTTTCGGTCATTCTTTTCAGAGTAGTCAGATAGGAAACATCGCAACACCTAATTTTGAAACATGATTTAATTTTTGACGTGTAGAAGTGTTTATTTAATAACGTAAAACAGAAATAAATATAATTTTATTATTTAGCAATAGTTATCTAAAACCTCTTCTTCACCACAGGTATGCATCAGAGACAGGCGAGCAGACGGTCCTAGAATCCATGCGGGACTACCTGATCAGCACCATTCAGAAGACCTTCGAGGTTGGCTTGCAGCAGGCAGAGCTGTTGTACGGCGAACTGCTGCAGTGTACCAGGAAGAAGAACCTGGTGAGTACCTGAAGATTGACGGTGATTTTTACAAGCTTTATTATTATTATTTTTTTTTTTTTTTTTTTATCTACCAACCCGCACTGGGCCCGCGTGGTAGATTACGGCCCGCTCCCTCTCACAGAGAGGAGGCCTGTGTCCCAGCAGTGGGAACATTATAGGCTGATTATGATGATGATTATTATTATTTTTTATAATAATATGTTTGTACATCTCGGGACCCTGCGGTCCCAGACCTTTGGAAGACGTGCGAGGGGCCGAAGCCAATACGCAGAGACCCCTTAGACAATTTTAAATGGAATGACCCACCAATCGACGATTATCCCTGTTCGCACTATGCAAGTGCAGCCAAGGACAACCCCCGGTTGGTGTATAAAACAAAGATATTGGGCTATGGGTTTGGGTAGTTACAAGCTTTATTATTATTAGCTTGCTCTGTTTGTATGTTTCCGGTTACTCCAATATTGTCATCCATTTTTCAAGCTCTTCCTGGCAACCGATTGGGCTGAAACTAGGCATACTTATATAACTACCGAGACATTTTGAAAAAATGATACCATCAAACTGGTCTGATGATGGAGCCGGAAGTTGGCCATAGGAACTCCTTAATCAAACAAGATAGTACCATCGTGTTTGGACTCATTAGCTATGTATTAACAAGTGGTTTGACACTAGGTGGTGTTCAGGGTCTGATGATGGAGCCGGAAAGTGGCCCTGGGAAAATCCTTTTTAGTTCATTAACCCCTTCACTGCCGGTTATAACACGTTTAGAAAAGTCCGACAGTTAAATTACATTTTTGAAGCAAACTTGTCGATCCTTGAAAAAGGTCTATTTACAGAATATTTACTGCTTTTAAAAGCTTGTTTTAAAAAAGATTTTTTACTTATATTATATTAATTGGGACACACACCTGGTGTCAAATATGTAGTTACTGTATTCCCTTTAGACAATTTGAGTAACTTTAAATACAATCATCTAGCGATTGGTGGCTAATAAAAGCAGTATCTTCTTTTTCGGAAGAAGCCATCTCCCATAGCATGTCATAATGTTTACTTAGTCTTTTTCTGTGGAGCTGAAGATATTCAATTAAGTGAGACTTTTATAGGCCTTTAATTTAATTACGTTAACGCAACGTTTTCTAAAATAGCAAAGTTTTGTCACTTTCTGAAGTGGCAGTGGGCTGGCCGTGTCTGAAGGACCGATGGCCGGTGGAGCAGACGAGTCCTGGAGTGGAGACCGTGTATCGGCAAACTTAGCGTGTGATGCTCTCTAGCTAAATGGACAGACGACCTTAAGAAAGTGGTTGGGACAGACTGGATGCAGAAGGCAGAGGACAGGTGTTGTGCCGCCGCCTGGGACAGGCCTATGTCCAGCAGTGGACTGCGATAGGATGAGTTGATTGATTGAACACTATCTCTATACCGTGTCAGTCTCTATACCGTGCGCAAATCAAATAAGAAAAATATGAGTCTAGATACATATGTTTCTAATGTCTAGATTCTTGACATTAAAAAATATACGGCAAGCATATCCAAAAATAGAATTTATGAAAATAAGGAAACAGAATCTCATTTATAATTTCGTAAGAAACATAATATAGATAGATAGAATACTCTTTATTATGTACACCATAAAAAAATACAGATACAAATGTAGAAAATTTAACATAGGGTGACACAATGGGCGGTCTTATCGCTAAGAGCGATCTTTTACAGACAACCTTTGGATGGATTCAAGCGCGAAGGAGAGATAATACTGCAGGTAGTCAGTGGTGTACCATTTACATAATTATACAATAAATACATACATACATAAAGCATATACTTATCTATATAAATATATATATATATATATATATATGCAATACAATAATAAACATGAAACAGGAGGAAAGAGCTATTTAATGACGATATTTAAGGAGAGAGGAAGTGTTTTTTTACCAGAATTTTAAAAGTGGACAAAGTTTGAGCACGCTTTATCGACACGGGCAAGGCATTCCATAGCCGTACTGCTTGAACTGTAAAAGACTTGCAATAAAAACTGGTCGAATGCATCGGCATTTCTAGTCTCAAGTTTTCCGATGACCTCAGATATCTATTATGTGTGTCATGAAGGAACTTGAACCGTTCTTTAAGATAAGAGGGGGTTGTAGGATTGAACAGAATACTGTAAAGCTGAAATAAGATATGAGAATTCCGGCGTAGACGTATGGGAAGCCACTTGAGCTTTGTACGAAATTCAGAAATATGATCATATTTGCGCAAGCCAAATATAAATCTTATGCAAAAGTTTTGAAGTCGCTCAAGTTTATCTAGTTGTGCCTCAGTGAGATCAAGATAACTGACATCAGCATAGTCAAGGATGGGAAGTAAAAGGGATTGTGCAAGCGCAGTTTTAGTGGCTGTTGGAAGAAAGTTCCGCAATCGCCTCAGGGACTTACCAGATGCAAAAATTTTGCGGCTTACATCCTGTAGCTGGGGACCCCAAGAAAGATGTTTGTCGACCCAAACTCCGAGGTTCTTAACCTTTTCACTAACAGGAATAGCAGTTCCGTTAAATTGAACTTGGGGAAGTTGCGACCAGTTTATTTTGGGGATCATCCTTGAGCTGCCAACAACAATAACCTGAGTCTTTGATGGATTAACCTGCAACCCATGTGCCTCACTCCACTCGCAAATTGAATCCAAATCCTTGTTTATGCAATTAATTGCATCGGCCAAATCCGAAAGGGCAGCTTGTTTATAAATTTGCAAATCATCTGCATAAAGGTGGTAGGAAGAAAGAAGTTTTTTGGAAATTGAATTTATAAAAATTGCGAAAAGTAAAGGAGATAAAACACCACCCTGAGGTACACCAGCAGAAGTACAACACCAAGAAGAGCAAGACTCTTCTATGCATACACGTTGCCGGCGGCCATACAGGTAACTACGAAACCAGTCAATCGCCGTTGGAGATATGTTAAGCGAGCGAAGCATGCCAAGCAGGATATCGAAATCCACAGTGTTAAATGCGTTACTAAAATCTAGTAGGCAAAGAACCGTCAGATTTCCTCCTTCCATGCCTAACCGTATGTCATCAGTGACGTTAACTAAGGCTGTAGCAGTGCTGTGACCAGGACGAAAACCAGATTGGAAAGGATTCAGCAGACTGTTCTTACAAAGAAAAGCACTAAGCTGACTGTGGACAAGGCGTTCTAGGACTTTAGATAGGAAAGGCAAGATAGAGATAGGACGGTATTCGGAAAAGGACGTAGGATTTGATTTTTTGGGTAAAGGGGTGATTTTGGCCTCTTTCCACATCGATGGCAAAACACCATAGGTAATTGAGTAGTTTAGGATATAGCACAGGATAGGAAGGATTTCGTCGAGGACAGGGAGTATCATTTTTCGACTTACGCAATCACTACCAACTGCGTTAGATGTGATTGAAACTACGCTCTTCTTGACATCACAATCAGAGAATTGACTAAAAATAAATGGGGAATGTTCCGGAGTTGGAAGGTTTGAAAGATAGTTTATTGTAGCTGCCTTCATGGTCCCATTACAGTTGCGCGAAGATGAGAAATGTTGATTCAGTAGATCAATATCTAGGTTTTTAGGAATCGATTCTTGCCGCGATTTTCCAACTCCCAAGGATTTTAGAAATTTCCAGACTTTAGCTGGATCTCCGTTTTCAACTGAGGTGTGGATATGGCGGCGTTGGGCATCTCTACACACCTTATTGCAGCGATTGCGAGCAACCACAAGGTTCTGCCGGTTCGACGGCGAGGGCCGACACTTAAATTTAGTTTTGGTTACAACCTTCCTGTGCATGATACTTCTAATATCGTCTGTAAGCCATGGTGCTGGAAGATGTTTAATTTTAATAGCACGAATGGGAGCGTGGACATCGTACAGCTGCACAAGGTTGTCTGTCAGCAGTTTGACTTTATCGTCAATCGACCCCACACTGACTAAAGGAGACCAGATAATATCAACATGGTTTTGCTCTAAAAATGTTCTTGAATAAATTATGAAGTCACAGATAATGTTGTGCCATCTGATATTACAAGGAAACAAGAAATTCACCAAAACAATTTCTGAAAGTCACCTAAACATCTTTTATTTATTTATTTATTTATTAAACTTTATGCACAAGTAAAAAAACTACTGTACAAAGGCGGACTTAATGCCTGAGGCATTTTCTACCAGTCAACCTTAGGGTGGTGCAGAGACAGACATGGCAGGTGCAACATAAGACAATACATGTAACTTGAATAAAAATGAATACTAATTAATACATACACATATACATACATAAATATAAACTAAAGAAAAAAAAACTTAGTCAGGAGAAATAACGACAGGTAGAGGAGAAAACGAATCCAGCGAATTAGCGCCGGGATGATTCTGCCAACATCTTATGAATATGTTCACGTGCCTTGACTTTAAACGATAAGCGACTGGTTGCCGTCCTGATTTCCAGGGGGAGCGCATTCCAAAGAAAGACCGCCTGGACGAAGAAAGAAGAGTGAATGAAACCAGAGCGGTGAGAAGGACATCGTAGAAGACGATTGTTGGTAGAACGAAGATTTTTACTATGGGCAGAGCATAAGTATTGAACATGGGAAGTCAGGTAAGAGGGAGAAGTGGGTTTGTCGAGTATAGAAAACAACATAGACAAAGCCCTCAACTCTCTGCGCTGACGAATGGGTAACCATTTCAAAAGCAATCGATGCGAGGATACATGGTCATACTTACGAAGATTGAAAACGAATCGAATGCAATTATTGAGAAGGCGATCTAGTTTATTAAGGAGATCTGCATTCAGGTCATAGTAACACACATCACCATAGTCAATAATGGGAAAGATTAGGGACTGTACAAGCATTGCCTTTATGTGTGATGGGAGAAGGTTTTTCAACCGATAGAGCGACCGCAACGTTCCGGTAACTTTATTACTAACTGTCGTGACCTGCTTTCGCCAGTCAAGACAAGTGTCGACATGCAAACCAAGATCCTTTACATCCGAGCTAAACGGAATGACAGAGTTATCGAATATTACAGACGGAACAGTTATGCCATTCAGCTTCCTAATGCTATAGGGGCTCCCTACTATGATGGCTTGACACTTGGTAGGGTTAACCGCCACCCCAAATCGATCAGACCAGTTCTTAACCGTATCTAAATCCCGGTTCAGCTCCTCGATAGCATCGGAAATGTTGTCAACGCTCGCCTGGCAGTAAAGCTGCAAATCGTCAGCATAAAGATGTTACGCAGTTGAAAGCACGGTGGTAATGAGATTAATAAAAATGGAGAACAAAAGAGGAGATAATATACCGCCTTGAGGGACGCCAGCCGCAAGGTCACACCAACTCGACGACGAGTCTCCAGCATGAACAGACTGCTGACGCCCCCGAAGATAAGAAGAAAACCATTCCAATACCTCCGGAGAGACCATAAGATAGGAAAGAATGGATAAAAGGACTTCGTGACTGACGGTATTAAAAGCATTGGAGAAGTCAATTAACACTAAGACTGTTACTTTAGTGTCTTCCATTCCCCGCCTAATGTCGTTCAGTCACTTTAAGGAGAGCTGAAACGGTGCTGTGCCCGGGCCTGAAACCAGATTGAAAGGAACTGATGAGGGAGTTGTGGTGAATAAAGCGGGAGAATTGTTTATGGACACTGGCCTCGAGCACCTTAGACAGAAAGGGAAGGATGGAAATTGGGCGAAAGTGACTAGGAAGAGTGGAGTTAGGTATCTTAGGTAGGGGCCGGACAAGTGCTTTACGCCACTGGGAAGGGAAAACACCAGAGTAAAGGGAGTAATTTATGATATGGGAGATTGCAGGAAGAAGTTGATCAAGAGCTGTAACGATCATATGGCGGCTGATTTTATCGCAGCCCACAGCTTTGGATTTAATGGAAAGGATAATCTTTTTGATCTCTCCCGGGTCAACTGGGGTGAAGACAAAAGGGTTAATATTGGGTCGCGTCAGACCAGCAAGGTAGTCGAGGTTTTGACATTTTGTTAGATTATCTAGAGTGGGAACAGTGGCGAAATGACGATTTAGATCGTTCAATCTAAATGACAGCAATCTGAATGAATGAATCTTTTCAGGTGCTATTATTGAAAACTCAATCTTAATCAAATCAACTTTCAAGATTTCTGACTAATACTAGTAAAAAAAAACAGTAAATTCTCTCAATCAATCAACTCAGCCTATCGCAGTCCACTCTGAACATAGGCCTCGTACAGACTGCACCACAACACCCTGTCCCCCGCATCAAGACTTTCCCAGCCATCTTTTTGAGGTTGTCGGTCCATCTAGCTGGAGGGCGTCCCATACTACGCTTATCTATACGCGGTATCCACTTCAGGACTCGTCTGTTTCAAAGGGCATCGGTCCTTCGACAAACGAAATTGTAAAAATTCGAAAATTCTTTCAGCTCTTTTGAAACTCCCACTTTAGCAACGATCGATTTTATTCACTTTCACCAATTTTCAACTTACCTTCATGAAATATGAATTTTTCGAGCTCAATATTTAAGCAGAACTTCTTGTAAAACCCTTATTTTTTCTAAAGCTTGGCTCGAACTCAAAGCATTTATTTCAAATAAACCAATTACAGGTACTTTTGAATTGTCAAGAGGTCAGTCAGTCAGAAAGATGAAGCAGTAGTAGGTTCCTATGGAGAAGAACGGGCAAGAAACTCCAAGGACACTCTTTTAAATCAGAATATTGTTACAATAAACTTATTGGTTACATCATTCATATTGAAATTATACATGTGAGTACAATGTAGGAAAAGGTGCACGTTATAAGCGTCCGTAATTAAAAGTAAAACAAAACAATTCAAAAATTAAAATAAGCCGTGGCAGCTAAGAGATGACCAGTCCCTACTGATGGCGCTTGTTCAGCAGTTGACGCATGGATCAGCTCTTACATGATTGAATATCAAAGACAAACAAATACCCAAATTCTTTCTAACATATCTTCTTACATTACGGCCTACTTATACCTTTTAGCTTTGGAAAAACATGTGAACCCTCGCATAATATAATGGAGATGGTACGTATAATATGATTACGTTTTTTCCATTGCTGTTAGGTGTATGTTTATTATGAGTTTATGGTATATTATACTCGTAAATACTGAGGCGGTTTCGTTTATTTTTGCTATCATAAAGCTGGATGAAATAAGGAGATTTAACTGTATTGTACTTTCAGTGAGTGGTGTTACAAGAATCAAATGACATGTCATGTTTCAATGCCAGGGATACCGGGACCTTGGAAACAGGCAACTGAAGGAACACGGGTGGGTTTTAGTCAGTAAGTCTGACACGCCCTTCCGCTCCACCCAGAGCGGGAGAAGTCATTGGATGATTTCCCAAATTCAAAAAAAAAAAAAAAACATATTTCAAGAATAAAAGGTCTTCTACAGGGTCAAATTAAGTTAGCTAGCGAAACTCCGTAGACGTGATGGATATTCTAAACATGATAAAACAAAAAAAAAAGTCATTAAATCCAGGTACGAATAAAACCGTGTTTATCCGTAGTTGTTAGCCTAAACACCTTTTAAACATGACATTTCTGTATGGAGTTTGACATTAAACACGCGTTGAACAAATGTCTAAGCTTTTGTGGTAAGGCCCTAGATATCTATTACCCATCACGTCTGTGAAGAACTGTTATTTTAAGTCACTGGTACTCGTAATACCTCGGTCATTAACCCCTACAAAAAATCATTCATCCCTTTTTTTTGTTTTATCCGCACCATGTCTATGACCAAGTCTACGCACCGCCCATAATTGAATCAGACTTTTCCGTTGCGTGTGTGTATCCGGTCAATTCAACCTGATCCCCAGGGTTGCGGGAAAGTCCGAAAGGGATACCGGGGCTCTTGGCAACAGGCAACTGAAGGGACACGGATGGGTTTTAGTCAGTAAAAGTTTGACACGTCCTCGAAGCCCTCGAGAAGTAATATGATGACTTCCTACCCTCAAAAAAAAAAAAGTCGACCTTATCCAGGGTCACCTATTCAGTTTGGCCTCTTCATGTATTAGGCTTAATTCATTATTTACGGCTGTAAGTTTACCGAGCCATTTAGAGCTATTTAACCCAGGTTCTCACGGGCGATTTTTTTACCACACTGGATTTTCAACTGTCGGTATTAAGCCGAGTGTTGGGAATCCAACAGAGCTATCTCAGAGCGTGAAAAAAAACATACTGTTGGATTATCAACTCTCGGCGCTAAGCAGTGCGTTAAAAATCCCGTGCGTACCTGACCTTACTTTTGCATATTCGGGATTCGCGAGCGACACGGAACAAATTACTACCAACGATTTCATCAAAGGTTGTTTTCCTGTTGAAAAGAAGAATTTTACGGTGTAGGTACTAACCTTATAAAAACACGACCTTTCGTTTGAGATGAGTCTTGCCAATTATGATGGGATCTACTTAATAATAAATATTAATGTTAGTTTGATCCCGTTACGAGTCGTCAGAAGCACGAAAGTCTGACAACCAGTCTAACCAAGGGGTATCGTATTACCCAGTTACTGGGTTGTGGAGGTCAGATAGGCAGTCGCTCCATGTAAAATACTGGTATTCAGCTGCATCCGGTTAGACTGGAAGCCGACCCCAACATAGTTGGGAAAAGGCTAAGGTAGATTGATCCTGGTTGAATGAAGGCAACCCTTTCCGTGTAGGTACGTACCTATAACACAACATAAAAAAGAAAATTCAGGTCGGTCAGCCCTATATTTGTCGAGATGATGTTTATGGAAAACTTATCAATAATTTCTTCAGTGGAAACTTTTAATATAGCCTGATCCCTCTTTTACAAATTTTAATATCGTGTGTTTATATCGTGTGTACTCCTTCCGGGAATAGGATTATGAAGCCTGCAGGTTCTATCCAATAATAATACTACTACTGCAGCGCTTTTACTTCTGACACGTAAAAGTAACACCTACAAGAGTTTTCACTTTAGCGCTCTCTCTCTAGGTATTTACCTTTTTGCCTATTATGACAGAATCAGATAAATTCAACGACTTTGGATGGCTGTGAAATGGCGGCAGATCGTAGGTAGATATTTAGAAGATTAGTTGTAGTCAAATCAATTTACCTATCATTTTCCTAATTATGTTGGGATCGGCTTCCAGTCTAACTGGATGCAGCCGAATACCAGTATTTTATATGCAGCGACTGCCTATCTGACCTCCACAACCCAGTAACTGGATAGCACGATATTCCTTGGTAAGACTGGTTGACAGACGTGTGGGCTTCTGACTACCCGTAACGACTGTCAAAGATTTACGAATGACAGCTGGGACCAACGGCTTAACGTAGTTTCTGAGGCACGCATGGGTCTCGATCTGTAATGTGGTCACCCATCCAGGAACCGTCCGCGGTAAGCATAGCTTCAACTTCGATCGAACCGTGCTGCTGTTAATATGTAGCCACGAGCCACTCAAAGAATTATTGTAGTGTACCTAGAAAATTCTGATCTTCTTTTACAGAATAATGTTTAATAAATGACGGTCAAAGCTCAAATGAAATGAATGAGAATAAGAAAAAATATAAATGGCGGCAAGTTTAAGCACCGGAAACTTTTTCTAAAGTATAAAAAACCCAACTATAACGAGGTCTTCCCTCCTTTGTTGCTAGTTTCTCTGGAAGCTATTTCCATTGAGTAACTCTTTAGATAAATGAAAAAAAAGAACTATTATGTTTCACGATAAAAGTTTCATTAACCTATAAATTAAACCTCGTGGTTTCTGATTGTTACACGTTTTCCTCCGAATTTCACTAGTTGCATACGTCGCACGGATTTTTGGATCAAGTTTCCAATAGATCCAATATTAGCTCATATTATTACGAAAATCTTTCTTAGTTTCCAATAATCCTGTGATACAACATTCGACTGCGGAATGTCGCTTAATTTAATTTGTTTGATGAATGAGATTTTGTCAGACTAATTAAATATTTTTTTATTTTTTATTCATCATTCGTTTATTTATTAAAATTATATACAAAGCGAAATAAAAATTATTATAGAAAGGAAGGGCTCATAGGGCGTCAAAAAATTCTTCCGCATCGCTGTCAGTGGGAAAAGTGCCCAAAAGGCTGGCAGCATTGCCACGTTGAATGGCAATGCTGATTCTTTGACCTAGAAATTGACCGCGGTTGGTCGACTCTTCACGTGACCAGAGGGTCACGTGAAGAGTCGACCAACCGCTTGGCGATGTCCCGAAATACTCGATGAGCACTCGGACCCCACGGCCCTAGTGTTTCAACCCCAAACGGCTCAAAAATATAGCTACCAATAAGGTTGTTATATTTGCGCCGACTAATTAAATAAATATCAAATATAAATATCAATAACAAAAATCTCTAGTCGGTTGGGATTAATAAGAGCCTTCGTTATTAATTATTTAATAATAATAATGTAGCCAGCTTGATACGAAATTCATAATTTAATTTAAATTAATTACATTAATATAAGCTGCGTTTTGCAATTATACGAAATTAATAATATAAAATGAAACATTATAGTTGCACTCGTGTTCGTCGTCAATTAATAAATAAATAATTACGACAAAATTTATTTATTTATTTAACCATTTATGCACACACATATAAATACAGAAAAGAAGAAAGGAACAGAAAAATTCGTACAAAGGCAATGCTTATTTCTAAAGAAATCTCTTCCAGCATACCTGCGATAGGAAAGTAGATAAAAGAGATGTAGACAACGTGTGTAAGAGTAGAAGAGAAACAGAATACAAAAATCAAAAACAATTCAAAAATTAAATATAAACATACATTATGAGAATATACTTACATACATACTTCTAAAATAAATATCACTTAAAAATATACAATTACAATATAATTTAAAATAACTATGCAACTATGACGAAATGGATAGGTAGTGTTCTTTCACTCTTCTTTTAAATACTGCAACAGTTTGGCAGTCCCTAATGTCAGGCGGAAGTGAATTCCACAACCGAACCGCGTGCACAGTGAAGGAGTAGGAGTAAAAGTCAGTCGAGTGGGGAGGGGATTTAAGGAGGTGTCTAAGATGCGACCTGCAAGGTGCATCAAAAGGACGGGCGTAGGAAAAGCGTTCCCGCAAATAGGATGGGGTTTTAGGGCTGTGAAGGACGTTAAAAAGCAAACACAATATCCGAGAGTTCCTGCGAAGTCGAATAGGGAGCCACTTGAGCATTTTGCGAAAGTTAGAAACGTGATCATACTTTTTAAGATTAAAAACAAAACGAATACAGATATTTTGCAAACGCTCCAGTTTATTTAAAAGCTCCTCTGTGGCATCCAAATAACAGGAATCAGCGTAGTCTATGATGGGCTGTATGAGAGTTTGAGCAAGAGAGATTTTGGTGTTCAGGGGCAAGAAGCTCTGAAGGCATTTCAACGAATGAAACGTGTAGTGCACTTTGCGACTGACTTGAGCGACATGGGCAGTCCACGATAAGTAAGAGTCCATGGTCACCCCCAGGTTTTTAACCGTAGTGGCGTATTTTATCTGAACTCCATTCAAACAGAGCGGAGACAGCGAGGCAACATCGAGCCTAGTCCGCATATACTTGCCGCCGATAATTATGGCCTGGGATTTCTTAGGGTTGATTTGCAGTCCAAAGGACCGCGACCACTCGCTAATAGAATCCAGGTCTCTGTTCATGGCAGACACGGCGGCTTCCGCATCCTGCCTTAGGAAATTATTATAAAGTTGCAAATCGTCGGCATAGAGATGGAAGTGAGAAGAGATTACTCTGGTGACAGAGTTAATGAAAATAGAAAAGAGAAGAGGAGAGAGAACGCCACCCTGAGGCACACCCGCGGTAAGAGAGCACCAGTCAGAAGAAGACTCAGCGAGACGAACCCGCTGCGAGCGGCCTTTAAGATAGGAGTCGAACCAACTAATAGTAGAAGAAGAGAAATTGATAGATTTCAGGATCCCTAGAAGGATGTCGAAATCGACAGAATTAAAGGCACTGCTAAAGTCCAGAAGTACGAGTAAGGTGAGAGATTTGTGGTCCATAGCCCAGCGGATATCATCAGTAACCTTTAAAAGAGCCGTCACTGTGCTATGGCCAGGTCGAAAACCTGATTGAAAAGGACTAAGAAGGTCATTTGAAGAGAGAAAGGCAGAAAGTTGGTAATGAACAATGTGTTCAAGAACTTTCGAGAGATAAGGGAGGATGGAAATGGGTCGATAATCGGTCGGTGAGACCGGGTTAGGAGTTTTGGGTAAGGGGATGATATGGGCTTGTTTCCAGGCCTCAGGAACAGTACAAGAAAACAAGGAGAAATTAAAAATGTGGGTCAGTATGGGAAGTAATGTAGGGAGGATAGGAGAAATCATTCTTGAGCAAAGGTTATCATTACCAACTGCAGAGGAGGAGATAGCAGAAATAGATTTTTTGACCTCACTTTCACTTACAGGACTTAGCTCGAAAGAAGGACACTGCGGCACTGGAAAACAAGAAAGTTTATTTAGAGTTGCTGATTTGACGTGTGCATCCAACGTAACAGGGGGATGTGAGAAATGTTTGTTAAGAGCACACACGTCAGTGTCAGTACTGGCAGCAACTGGAGACTTACCAATGCCGACAGTTTTTAGAAACTTCCAGACTTCTGAAGAGTTATGGTTGTCGAGAGAATTATGGAAGTAGCGTCTCTTTGCATCTCTACACATACGACTGCAGCGATTACGCAGCACCTTGAACGCATTCAAGTTGCGTTCGGAAGGACAACGTTTTAACCTCCTTTTGGCTCTGTCCCTACATGCCATCAAATCTTTAATGGCAGGGGTAAGCCAGGGGGCCGGAACATACTTGACTTTGACTCGACGGACAGGGGCATGACGATCATATAAGCTGAGTATTGTGTCGTTGAAAAAGTGAACCATATCGTTTATACATGAACTCTCCAAGACGTTCGTCCAGTCGATACTGCTAGCATCGCGCAGCAAAGTCTCCAGGTCAATGCCCTTGTAGTTCCTAAGGAAAATATATTGCGGCTTACGCTTAGGAGGACGAAGCCTGTAGGACATAAAGATAAAATCATGGTAAGAAAAACAGGCAGTGAGCTGTCCGTGTACAGATACATTATTAGAGTTAGAGACAATCATCAGGTCCAAAAGAGAAGGGGTACAGTTAGGGAAATGATGAGTAGCAGAAAGAGGCAGAATACTTAGGTTAAAAGAAGATAAGAGAGATTGAAGTTTGTGAGTACGATTGTCATTTTTAAGAAGGCAAGTATTAAAATCGCCCATCAAGACTACGTGGTCATAAGCGGGACAGAAATCATTTAACAGGGAATCAAAAGACTCAAAGTAATCGATGGTGAGGTTAGGGCTGTACATCACTCCAAGAAGCATTTTAACGTGGTGTAAGGAAATTTCTAGAAATAGATGCTCCGCTGACCCCGAGTAAGAAGATGGTGATGTGCTGATAATCTTGTAGGGGATATCAGTACGCAAATAAATGGCAACACCACCACCACCCTTCCCAGTTCTATCATTACGGATAAGGACAAAGCCAGGAAGGGCAAAGTGAACAGATAAGAGAGAGGGTTTGAGAAAGGACTCAGAGATCAGCAAAGCATCAATATGAGCACTGTTAATGGAAGCCAGAAGATCAGAGTAATGGCATGGAACACTCTGGGCATTGATGTGGGCTATGTTGAGATTGTTGGGGAGGTGGGAAAGTAAAGAGGTAATGTGATCGCCGAGAGTGAGAGGAGAGGAAGAACCGCTCGCTGCACTAAGGAAACTGCTAGAAGAGGAAGAACAGGAGAAAAAATCATCATTAAGGTCCGCATTGATCATAGTTTGCAAAAAATAATAAAATATATATATATAAAAATAAAAATAAATACCAACTAAAAAATAATAATCAAATACTTAAAAAGAAAAATACTAAAACTACTAAACTACTTAAAAATACCAATATAAGTAACACTCAACTAATAAAAGCACCTATTCGCTGAAGTTGGTAAACAATTTCAAACTAAGTAGGTACAACAGCAATACGAAAGTGAAGGAAAAATCAATAAAGAAGACATCATAATTTTTAAACTAGAAAGACAAAACCGCAACAAAAAAAAATAAAAAAAACAATACAAACAGTGAAACGAAACGTAACGTCGCAAGTGACACTGACAGATACGTCAAGTCTCATCTCATGATTTTAATCAGAAAATTATTTGCATCTACCGGCAAGAAAAGTTGTGAGTTTGAAGAAAAAGTACGGAAAATAAATGCACTGGGTAGATTAATAAAAGGATAAACTAATTTTGCTGTGTACCTACAGACATAACACAAATGTATCACAAAGCGGTCAGTGTAAAACAAGCAGGGAGATATCGACATAGATTAAACTTAGCGACGAGCCTTCCTCACAATCTTTCGTTTGGGGGTTGCTGTTACAGGCGATGTAGATGCAACGGCTGACGAGGTAGAAGCGGCAGGCACGGGATCATTGGGAGCGACAGCACTGACGGGAGCGGGGAAAAGCGCGATTAGCGCTTCAAGCTCACCCATGGTCGCTATCTTCCGGCGTAACTTATCAGGCGTCAAGACAATAACCTTTCCCTCAGCAGACCAGCAGCTATTGATGCTAAAGTGTTTGCGAGCAGCAATAAATACCTGGTGGCGCGTCTTTGTGAGAAATTCCGAAATGGTGATGCCGCTGCCCTTGAGTGTAGTTTTACCATCCCAGACTAACCGACGATGCTCCAATTCCTTAAAACGCACTAACACAGGTCTGGTTTTACCCTGGGGGGCTCCAAGTCTGTGGCATATTTCTAAATGATCCAATTGAATGTCTTCAATCTTCAGTTGCTTGGATATAATAAGTCGAATCGAGTCGCACAACTTTTCATTTGGTTTCTCAGGAATACCGTGAAACAGCAAGATTTTTCTTCGCATCGCTGTCTCATGAGTGTCCAGACTCAACGACAGGAGTTCAATCTGAGTTTTGAAGTGAGTGAACGTTTTGCAGACAAAGGATTTAAATTCTGAAAAATCTAGGGACAGCGCAGCAAGATCAGGGTGTGCAGGGTCAGTTCCAGCTGTAGCTCTCTGCAGCTTGTCTTCGTACTCACGCATGCGGGAGCTAAACAGCTTCTCCAGTTCCTCCATACTGTGCACAAGCTTGCTGTCCATGCTTAGTAGGAATATTTTGAGTGATGTGGTTGTTGAAGAGTGAAAGTGAAAGGAGAATTCCGAGCGAAGGTGGGTTTATTAGCTAATTAGCACATATATATAGTGAAAAAGAACAATAATCTATTTTAAAATAAATATTAAATAATGGAGCTACAGATTAGGTGTATATGTCACGCCTACCCACATAGGAATGTCAATTTATATTTTGATATGTCATTTTAATTCAGTGTCAATAATGTTTCCCGGAAAAAGTAATAAGATTACAAATTATTGCATTAATACTTTGTTTAAAAACAATACTTCCAGGTAAAGTCGGTATTTAAAAAGTAAAGTTAGAGTAGATTAGTATACCAAAAAGAAGCGTAGCTTTAAAGCCGTTTCAGCTTCGACTCAGCTCAAAGACAGATATTTTCAAAAATTAACAATTAAATAAACAAATTAACCGTCTCGTCTAACCAATCTCATTATTTATAATCCTCTCTCATAAGTTCCCCGAGTGTCACCACGTATAGAAGAGACCTCCTTCAGAGCAAACAACAGACAGACTATTATATTATGAAACCTAACTAAAATACTAAAATACTAAACTTAACTAAAATTAAAACGACTCGCAATCAACATTAAAGATTTTAGTTCTTTCAACAACGTCAGAGAATGTTAATCATAGCCGTAACAAAGAATTCTGTTTAAAAATATAATTTTCTCCTTCAGAGATAGTTTGCAGCATAATGGAAAGGTCCAATTGATGGGCGTGTCTCGTTAGCACGTTTAATGGACGACCCGGGCCGGTGGCAAACGAAGGCGTTTCGCAGGGAGACGTTCTCGGCCCTGCACTTTTTATTGCCACTCTTTTTAAATTTCGCTTTGTGTCAAGTTGAAACTTACCGTTTAAATTACACTTTTTCTTGTTTAAAATCCTGCATATTGAGAATGAATTTCGTACAGCAAATTATCTGGTACACTGGTTATCTTTATATTAAAAAAAGTATTTGTAAGTATCTTTTTTGGAATAAACCTATTTCGTAGGTAGGTATATCGTTACCTACACCTAAAAGTCAATAACGTTTGCTTACCTTTCTAGCTACTTTGATTTGATTACTAAGCCGGGTAACAATAGTAGTGGTTTTCTATTATTTTCCCAACTACAATCCGAAATTGGAACTGTGTCCGTATTATAGCATAGGGACAGGTTACCCGTATCAAATTAACACCTTTGTGGGTTATATGAGGTATATGAGAACCTTTAGGAAAATGTATTCAATAATATCAAACATGGAGTCGTATATTTTTAATAATATATTTAACACAAATTAAAACAGCCTTCTTTAAAAGCCAAAAGCCTTCTTTAAGCGCTGTAGTGTGGAGTTTTACGGTATCATTTTACTGCAAAATAATTTCAGAAATTACTGTCTATTGAAAGGGTGTATGGACGCATTCACTATTGCATTTTATTGTCTACTAGCTGCGCCCCGCGGTTTCACTCGCATAAGTCTCGATCCCGTGGGAATATCGGGATAAAAGGTATCCTATGTCTTTCTCCAGTTCATGGTCTACCTATGTGCCGAATTTCATCCAAATCCGTTTAGCCGTTCACGCGTGATGGCGTGACCAAGGGAAATAGGGAGACCTTCACTATGGTCAGATAGGCAGTCGCTCCATATAAAATACTGGTATCCAGCTGCATCCGGTTAGACTCGAAGCCGACCCCAACATAGTTGGGAAAAGGCTAGGTAGATGATTACCTTCACTATGATTGACTGAGCTTTATTTTATTTTATTTTAATAAGTACAGTTGACAGACTACAGACTAAGACAATCAACACAGTTAGTACAAAAATACAGTACATAAATCTGAAATCCAATTATTACTGTTCATAGCATTCATTATCTGGACAATTATTTTCTATAACAATATATGGATTGGTTACAGTTATTTGGTTCTTCCATTTCACTTTAAACTGTTTAGGTAGTTGTATGCTCGTAAAAACAGTATTTTTTTCTTTTGAATGATTCGTTTTTTTGTGAGTACCTAGTACCTTTTGTACACATAACCACAAAACCTTAACCAAGTCGGTTAGGTTTGAATACTCAGACATCAATTAGTGTGAAATTACAGTGGGAGCGGCGCGGGTAGCGGAATCCGCTGGCGTGTAAGACAAGCACATACTTGTGTACCAAGGTGCACCAAGTACGGGCGGGGCGGGCGAGCGGGTATCGCGGCGGGAGAAGCGTGTGTCGCGGGCGGGGCGGGTGGACGCAAGTCAGTTTGCGTTTTCCGCTCGGTTTGTTCATAACTGTGTTTGTACAGCATTTAATATGTAGTCAAAAGTTGTTACGGTCATTCGAGTGTATTCATAAAATTTATCTTCATGGTTTCGTAGCCTTTCGTATAAAGTATGAAATTCACCATGTCTAAAATTCACTATTAATATCGTGACGATTGCTTTTAGAAAAAAAAAGGTCCCACTTTATATAGGCGCTAGCTTCCAAATAATCGGACATTTTAATTTAAGCAAATATTAATTGCACACGAAACATAGAGAAACGTCCAAACCGCTCAAACGCTCCGTTGCTACTGTGTTCATCTATTGAAATGAGCGTTTTCCGCTCGACGCGTCACCCGCTCATCCGCCCCGCCCGCTGCCACTGTAATTTCACACTTGTCGAAACATACACCATTACACCATTTACACCTGCTTTTTCAAATTGCACATTGAGTGTAATTGCATTTTAAATAGTCTAAGTCTACAAGATGAATAACTGATAATAAACTTTTTTAATATTTAACCACGTGTAATACTTAGCCAGGTAAACTGCAACTTATGTGAAACAAAGTTTTCACCGCGTTCTGAACACGTTCGTGCAATAAATACTTGGCGCTTACCTGTTTATAGTAAAGCTAGCTTATGCCTGCGACTGCACCTGTGGAATATATATCTACACATAACATTACGCCTGTAATCCCTGAAGAGTTAGGCAGAGGTATACCTTTAGTACACCCAAATCTATTATTTCAATAAAACCTCTTTGTTTTAGTAAGGAATAGCTTATCTGTATTATCTGTGGCCGTGCTTGGAGGCCTATGTCCAGCAGTGGACGTCCTTGAAATGATGATGATGATGATGTCTGTGTTACATATCCAATAGCATTTGGTAACACTTTTCTAGTTTCAGTCTCGCCCTAATGTTATAACCTAGTGAATAGTTATACCAACTTGGCATGGCTGAAAATCAATTTTGTTTACTAACTTAACGAATATTTTGTGCCCTGAAACTTATGAAACAACTTAGATAAGGTAATTAACTTAATTTTATTTAATTTCATTAAATTTTGTCTAGTTTTATGTAATTTAACCTAATTTTATGATAACTACTAGTATTTAATTGACCGATAACTTTTAGGTATTTGTGGAGGAAACTGTAAATAGAAGTTGGTTACTAATAAATAAATAAACTTTAGATTCGGGATTAAAAACAGCAGTCGCTCCATGTAAAATACTGGTACCTATTTAGCTGCACACGGTAAGACGTGACGCCGAACCTGACATAGTTCAGAAAAGGCCATGCTAGACAGGTGAGGATTCGTATCAAAAACAGCGAATTAGACGTGGAAATCTATGCAAAATAATGTAGTGAAGTTTTAGTACCTATCTAAAATTACAATAGTAAGACAGATGGCCAGACATTTTGAACTTTTATATCTATAGAAAGGAGACTACACTCTACTGTTTCTGGCATGATGTTTGCAGTTACAGTAACAAATTATAGTCGCCAACAATGTCTTCTAGGATAACTTTAGACCAGTTCTAAAATTACTTCAGTATGTTTTAAACAGTCTTCAGTATTTTAAAGCGGTGTTATTTAAAACAGTGCATTGAAGAGTGTAACAAATAACTTAAAAAAACCGGCCAAGTGTGAGTCGGACTCGCGCACGAAGGGTTCCGTACCATTATCTATAAAAACGGCAAAAAAAATCACGTTTGATGTATGGGAGCCCCATTAAATATTTATTTTATTCTGTTTTTTTTAGTATTTGTTGTTATAGCGGCAACAGAAATACATGTCTTTTGTGTGCACCAAATAAACGTTTTATCTATCTATCTATCTACATCATGTGTGAAAATTTTAACTGTCTAACTATCACGGTTCATGAGATACAGCCTGGTGACAGACGGACAGACGGACGGAGAGCGAAGTTTTAGTAATAGGGTCCAGTTTTACCCTAAAAATGTTAAAT
Organism: Lithophane socia; assembly: GCA_947522985.1. NCBI lineage: Eukaryota > Metazoa > Arthropoda > Insecta > Lepidoptera > Noctuidae > Lithophane > Lithophane socia. The sequence goes on along the minus strand of OX383268.1, from coordinate 12,066,745 downwards.
ATTCCACCTGGTGATCCTCCTTGTCCTCCTCAATTGAATCGTCAGAAAGAAGTAAGTTGCTGACGAAATTTTTGATTCCCAATGAGCTCTTCCCTTTATTTTTATTGGTTTTCCTTTTTATTTACATGTACATCCTAACTAATATTCTATATGTGAAAGTGAGTTTGTTTTGTTTGTTACGCTTTAACGCTAAAACGACTGAACGGATTTGGATGAAATTTGGCACATGTGTAGTCCATGACCATGTCCATGGAAAAGGACATAGGATACTTTTTATTCCTATATTCCCACGGGATTGAGACTTACGCGGGTGAAATCGCACGCCGCAGCTAGAAATACCACACAAAACTATTCATTTAAACACCCAAGCCAACAAATCTGGTTGAGTTAAATTTGTTTTAGAGAAATCTTAAAATCCTTTTTATCTTTTCAACTGGGCACTTACTCAAGAACCTATTTAAGGTGACATCAAAGAACAATGCCTAAGTAATACCTACCTTCATATTTATATCTACAGGCGCTGTTTGCGAAATTAAATGGTGTCTAGATGCCGACGATGGCAGTAGCATCCACATAATTGAACCAGTATCTATGGATCAACCTTTGAGAATTGAAACTCTTTGGATCAAAGGATTTGGGAGCAAAATGCGTGTTGAAGAAACTATGCTGACGATTTAAAATTCAAAATCAAAATTCGAATTGCCCTATTGAATGACTTTTTATTTAGTATTTCAAATCATATTAAAATATCTGGAAATTAGACACTGTCCTATCCGTTCGTATCATTGAAAGGATGAAGAAATACTTAGCTACTTCTTGGCAAAAATAAATTTTGGACTTGATTAAGTAGACGATGTAATTTACCCAAAAAAGTTTGTTGGAAGCTCCGCTAACTTAACTAACCCAAGATTTTTTAGAGAACGGTTTAATTGAATTAAATTACTTCATAATTATAACACTGAATTTCGTTTGAGCTTTTTAAGAAACCAATCAAAATAATTAATGTGAAACCTAGAATAAGCTTGTCATTGTGAGGAGAAATAAAATAAATAAATAAATTAAAATGTAATAAATCACTGTTTGGACATTTAAAAAGTAAATGATTTAATACTAGCTTCTGCCCGCGACTTAGGCTGCCATCAGACTGACTGCATTCTTGCTGTTTGAATGCAGTTTAGTACGACTGCAATACTCGTAATCTACTCCTACAGCATTCAAACTGAAAATTTTCAGTTGAAATGCAGTCCGTCTGATGGCAGTCTTAGTCCGCGTGTTTCGACCCCCGACACACGTCGTATCCCGTCGCCCTCCCGCGCTATTATGTACTTTTGTTTTTACTTAGCATTCTTTCTGGTTTTTTTCTTTTTGCTCGGCTCCTAAGGGTCGTAGCCTGATGTTACATACCTTCCTCAAGAACTGGGCTATTCAATGCAAAAAGAATTTTTCAAATCCGACTGGTAGTTCCGGAGATTACCCTTTATAATAGAAATATAAATAATTATGCATTGCGATTGCAAATAAACGATCTGTGTCGGCCTCATTGAACATCAACCTACTTATCAAAATAAAGAACACTCTTTTTAAAACTTATAATATTAAAATAGACTGTAATAAAGGGAAAGCATAGGTACTATTTTAGTATTTTCATATTATCTTCATTGTGGCTGTCTGAAACATTTCCACTGCCCGTGCCACAGAAATTCGTTAAAAACTAATTTTCCAATTTGCGCGCCAATTTTCTACAATCATATTACTTGGCCGCAAAATAGGTTTGTTACTCGGAAAGTCGGAACCATTTAGTAATGGCTTTCATTCAAAGTTTCCAATTTGAAGTTAATAGTTTAAGGCCAATCAATACAATGAATTAAATTATTGCTATTAGGTAAGGAGGGGTAAGGCTGAATAGTTAATAAATCGAAAATACATTTTCGATTTATTAATAACATTGAATTAACGAAAAGCTGGCAATGAAGAATAACATAAACGCCATCAAAAGATATGAAAATTCAAGGAACGTAAGAAATTGTCTATGGCGCCATCGCCCATCGCCAGTAACGTAGATTAAAAAATAGAGAGAAGATAGTTTTTTTTTAATTTACTGGAAAAATTGTTTAGTTGTACTTTAAATGTTTCGTCATTTCGTCTCCAGTTTATTTTTTGTTTTTATTGTAATAATTTTCTGCAAGATACACTGCGGATGTAATCACTAATAGGTACTTACACACTTATGTGATTTCATTCATACTGGTATTTGATTTGCAAACAACAGAAACACGTAAACATATTCTTTATTAGGAAATAATGTCACTTTCAACACCATTTCTAATTTTACCTACTCATGCTCTAAGGAAAATAGTTACTACCTACAACACATTGAGCGTAGAACGTACAGCTTTTCCGTAAAAAAGCAGTCCGCCATTTTCTAAGTCTTTGTTAGTTGTTCGACCTGCTTTTAAAAATACTTTTTGTTTGTTACTTTTCTTCCTTTTTTTAACAACGTGATGTTTTTCGTGTCAGGATTTTCTTAAATTACTGTTTGTCGTGGGTCTATGAGCCGTTATAATTTGTGGTTGTAGGTTATGATGGCTGACATTATAATTGATGGCGTGACATTTTCTGACTGAGTAAACATAGTCACAAAACACACAGCGAGTAGTGTTTTGTTTCTGTGCAGCAGTTAAAAAAAATATGTTGTGGTTGTGTCTAATTACGATTATTCATAATCAGCCTATAATGATCCCACTGCTGGGACAAAGGCCTCCTCTCTGTGAGAGGGAGCGGGCCATAATCCACCACGCGGGCCCATTGCGGGTTGGTAGATGTCACATGTCTTCGACTTTTTGGTTCTAGGACATGACGGTTTCCTCACGATGTTTTCCTTCACCGTTTTGAGAGCAGTGGTGATGAAATAATTTACACAAAGTAAAGCGCCTGTCTGGGTTCGAACCTACGACCTACAAATCGTAAGTCGCGGCCATTACCACTAGGCCACTACTGCTCTACGATTATTATTCAGGATTAATATCTGAACGTTATTTTGTTGACTAAAGTTATTTATAGATTTATTAATACATAAACTGGCGACCCACTCCTGCTGCCCACGGTTTATACGACTTGACAAAACATCGAGATTTCTTATTTATATGTAACTTTAATAGTAACGTATTATACACATACAACTTCCGGAATAAATTCTCTAAACGATGGTGAAAACCTCATCAAAATCTGTTGCGTGGTTTAGAAGAATAACGTGGACATACAGACGAACACGAAAAGCGACTTTAATTTATAATATGTATAGATAAGTATCAAATAAAGTCGCTATTTGTGTCTGTCTGTGTGGCCGCTTTGTTCTTCTAAACTATGGCTTTGATGTTTTCACCATAATTTACAGAAGAAGGAAGATACATCTATAGATAACACATTAAGGCCAGGTAGACCAAGCAATGTAGGCATTTAACGCTACCACTTTTACGCGACGCGAGCCGTGCGCTTACGTCGCCTGCGTGAACTTACATGAACCCAACGCCGAGTGGAGAAGTGTCACAGTACAGGTAAGCATGTCGTATAGGCAGTAGGTCAACTTATTTTATTATTAATTTGTTTTAAAAAATAATAAAATACGCGACTTGATCCATTATTCTTGTTTACCGATATACGTAGTAATCGCAAAGGCCGAAAATTAATTTCATGGGTTGTAAATACATTTTATTCAATTATTCGGCATTTTAGTTTCATAAAGTGTATCTCACGAAGCAACACGCGCTTCAGTTGTGGTGGTGGCTAGGTGTGGTGTGTTGTGGTAACTTTAATAAAAAAAAAACAACCGGCATAAAAATATAAGTGCAAAATAAGTTTCGAAAGTCGATTTTTCCTTTTTAGACACCGAAACTATTATTTTGCACTTCGTAGTGTTTATATTTTTATGTCGGTTATTTTTTTTTGTTCTAAAGTGATTTTCACTCAACCGAATTGAGAACCTCCTCCGTTTTTTAAAGTGGGTAAGAAAACAACATGAAATTACTTTTAAATGATTTAAATACGAAATAAAATTAAATTATAAACACAAAATGACTGTATGGTGTTTTCCATAAATTTTACAATGTTTTCAAATTACCGAGAAAAACTCTTTATATTTGTGTTTTTTTTGGACGCATACATTCCTTTGCATCGTGGATTTGATGCACTGCAACAATAAAAAAATGTTCAAGTAAAACATTATCAAGTTATTCTACTGTTATGATTCTACTATGTAATATGTAGGTTTTGGTAAAATAAAATGTGTAATATATTGCACTTCATAGATATTGTTTGTAAACATTGATTACATAAATCGATTAGAATTAGACAATACTTTGAATATACGTTGTATACTTACCGGCACCGATATTGAAGTCTCAAGGACGAAGTGGGGATTGCTTTGCGTATGGTATGAATGCTGATAGACATAGGGTCTATTTTACTTCTGCACGCATGTGCGCCCAATGCATCCTTGAGACTTCAATGTCCGTGCCGGCGATTATACTCGGAAATCGATAGGTAGGTACCTATATCCGTAGAATAGAACAGAGATATTATTGGTTCATATTTCCTTTCTTCCGGTTTCATTCTCAACAATGAATCAAACAACTGGATACGATGGCCACTACCACGATAGTTTTTTGTGCATAAGCCAAAGTTCACAACCCTAGCGCGACCGCCGAGCGTAGATATGAAAAGTGAAGTAGGTACCTACATACATGTGATTTCCTTCTGTACTCTCTGTATTTTGTGTCCCTACTAATAATACTATAAATGCGAAAGTGTGTATGATTGTATTTGTCAAAATTTTACATTCGTCAATTTGCACTATCGATAATCCCTAATAACGTCTAAACAGATTACCCTATTTGCACAATTTATTTTGTCGTATCCATTTTAGACCTAAACCTATCAAATGACACTAAAAACAACAAAATATCTACACAAACAAAAAACCATGTTTTCAACTTACGTAATATTTGGTGGCGTGAATTTACCTTACAAAAAAGTTACTTCGTTTATACTGATTCAAAATAGGAAACTTAGGAAACTATTAGGTATATAAATCGAGCTTAGGTGACCGTAGGGCGGATTGAAAAATCAAAAGACATAATAGGTTGATAATATGTACACACTTTACACCTGGCCACTTTCTTGTATTTATTTTTATTCCCCATAGGTACCCACTTCTGTTCACTAACAAAAACAAATAAGTGATTTCTTTTAGTTACACTGTACGTGATAGCCGCGCGCTGGAAAAAGGGACATAGGTCGTACCTCGACAAGGCCTGGCGGGCGACTGAAGTGACGAACGCGAGCCGCTGTGTTATAAATAATTTATTATTAAAAGAATTAAGCTATTTTTCAAAATGTAACCACTAATTATTTTTCTTTATGTTATTATCTTTTTTTAAGATGTGGTTTTTAGTAGTAAAACTTTTATAAGCTTCGAGAAAAACCAGAAAAACATTAAAAAAATATCGAATTTGGCTGTTCTTCGGATTTTTTTTTGATCGAGTGAAGTTTTCGATATCGTGTTTCGAACCACAAATTGTCAAAGTACATGAAGTAAACTTCATTAAGTTTTTTTTTTTGCTTTAAAAAATCACGATTTCTTTGTTTATTATTAAATCAAAGTGATGTAAAATTGGGAATACCTGCCCTTAATATATAATTTAAATACCACAGAAATCTCTATGTTTTGACAACAGTCGCCACTTCAGTAGATACCATCCGTACGAAGCAAGGGCAGGCCACTAGTGTACCTAATAAATTAAACATATGGGTCAACTTGCGTGTCCTATCTTCGTGATGTGACCTTCAACCTTTTTGTTTAAGCGAGCCAATTCCACCATTGGATCCTATCAATAAAAATCTATTACACTAATAAAACTAAGGGACAGCCCAATTTGTATCAATTTCTTAAGGACATCGTCTAACTTCCAAGTAGGTACGTTCTAAAGGTCAATAGCCGACCTAAGCAAGCCCTTTATCAGTAATTAAATTGAGTTCGTGTCAAATTCTTTGCGTTTCACGGGTTTATTAGAATAAACCATTAAAATTCCAAGGTGATTATGGAGTTGAATTTATAGAGGTTGGGTTGTTGAACCTTTCGTTTTTATTTTTACGTTAAATTAAAAGCAGGAGTATAACAAAACAGCTATTGAAATAATGTCTATCTATTAACATGGACAACCGACCTTGATTCCTTGCAAGGGTTTATTGAATTGAAAAGTCTTTTTCATTCCAACTGAATAATTTAAATCCTAAGGGCCGGCGCACATTTGCCAAGGCGCAGCGCAGCGCATTCGTCACTGCCAAACAAATATCTACCTTGTATCACTTGAAATAAAGTTGATAATAAATAAACTTCCATCAGCTCGAGAGCGCGCCGTATGCGGAAAGAGGCGCGCGTCTCTGGTTATCTATTCTCACCTTTATTTTTAGGCACGCAACGTTGATATTTGTTTAACAGTGACAACCGCGCCGCGCTGCGCCTTACCAGGTGTGCGCCGGTGCTAAGAAGCCCTTTTAAAAGCTTTTTATAGGTTAATACCGGTTTAATGAAAGACGATAAAGATAAGATAAGAAGTTCAATGAAAAATAATATTTAGGCTAACACTTCTATAGAACGTCGGATTTGTATTTATTCCGTGGGGAAATCCTTATGTTAATACCGTCTGTTTGGGAGAGGAGAGGGCTATACCTGCACCTACTGACTAAAGGTGGGTAAACCATCATGATTTGGGAGTGCGAGGTATACTCAGTACTCACACAAACTCCTTACTCACGTAAAACATCAAATGAGCCCCTCAACAGCCGCTTGCAATGAGTCACCGGGCTCTGCTTTACCTTTTCATTGCTTTTTAGCAAAAGCATAGCACATAACGGAAATTGAGAGGTCTGGCTCCTATGATACAGGAACTCCTAGTACAAGAGCCACGGCTACACAGATGTTTGTGCCTCTGAAGTGAAAATAAATAAATAAATAACGACCTATCTCATTCCCACTGCTGGGACATAAGCCGTTGCTGTTGCAGCTGTTGGCGGAAAATAAATAAATAAATAACGACCTATCTCATTCCCACTGCTGGGACATAAGCCGTTGCTGTTGCAGCTGTTGGCGGAATGGGCTATAATCCACCACGCAGACCCATTGCGCGTGCGCGTTGATTTTCTGCTTAACTTACTATACCTATCTAATAATAATAATCTTCTTCCCCAGATCACGGTGTTCCGAATCCAGGAGCGTGCGGAAGGTGGCGAGGTCCAAGAGTTGGACCAGGTCATCTTGACAGCATTGTTCAGAGCACAGCACCTGTCTCCAAGCGAACAGCTTTCCTTGGCCCTCACATGGAACCGAGTGGATATCGCCAGGTCCGAGATCTTCGTTTATGGACAAGAATGGCCTCCAGGTATGTGCAAATAAGAGTTATACAAACTAATATTAGTTAAGTTGACTGCCCCGTTGGTCTCGTGGTCGCAAGCGCGACTGCAGAGCGTGGGGTCCTGGGTTCGATTCCTGGGTCGGGCAAAGTGTTATTGGATTTTTCCATTAGGAATTTCGTAGTAACAGCCCGGAGTTTGGAAGTTGGCGGTTTGATACCCCCGTGCCTCGGAAAGCACGTTAAGCCGTTGGTCCTACGCCTGATCTCTCTCCGGTCGTGTCGGATTGCCGTCCCATCGGACTATGAGAGTGAGGGAAGAGAGAGTGTACTTGTGTCTGCGCAAACACTTGTGTACTATAATATCTCCCGCGCCGAAGGCTAGTCTCCGTTGAGATTGGCCGCCGTGGCCGAAAATACGGTCTGGAGGACTATTATTTAGTTAAATTCAGGCGTGACTTTGCGGAAATCCATTATGAAATACAATAGACGTAGATATATTTAGTAACCTATTCCGCTTAACTATTCCTCCAGAGTCATAAAAAACCCTGTAAGCAATCGACACGTGTTTCACCTCTCAACGCGGCATCCTCAGGATGACGATTGACCAGTCGCGAACCTAAACATGACGTGTTGCCACGCCGACCGCTGGACGCTGGTCTCTGCGTCCAGCGGTACGTCTATTCTATTTTCAAAATAATATTATAAATGCGAAAGTAAAACTGTCTGTCTGATACCTTTCGGATGAACAGATTGCAATGTAATTTGGCACACAGGTAGACCATGACCTGCGTTAGGACATAAGATACCTTATCCTGGTAGTACGTGCCCGTTGAAAAATTTCCGACATCCACGCGAGCAAAAGCTATTGTATATTTACACGACAGCAGACGATAGGCGTCGTCTAGTACCTATTATTGCTCCACAAAACATATGTTTTTACGATTTAAAAAAAATACCCACAGGAGACAAACCTGTGGCAAATAATTGTTTTTCTGTTTGATTATGACAAATCAAATCAAATCAAACTTTATTTGTGAACATGGGTACATAAAAGGTCTTAAAATATACATTTTTAGCGTGATCTCTATGTAACCAATGCAATTGGTATACAAATAATTCGTTATATAATTTAATACTAATAATAATGATTAGGAAACATGCAATAATACATAATAATCCAAAGAATTATATAAGATTAAATAAATGATTTCAAGTATCTAAGTCAAATTTAATAAGTAATTTCAATAATGTCAAAAATAACAGTGTCATAAATTATCATTTAAAAAATCATCTATGGTGTAATAGGTCTTTTCGATTAGAAATAAGAATAATTTACTTTTAAATTGGCCAACATTTTCTACACTTCTTATGCATTTTGGTAATTTATTATACATTTTTGGAGCCATTACAAAGATGCTTTTCTTAAATAATGCGGTTCTAGATCCAACTAAATTTAACTGGTCTCGTCGACGCTGACTTGATACTCGAGAAAATCTATACACTATAAATCTATGACTGATGACCTATTTCCCAAAAACTTTCATAAAACAGAACAACTAAAAAGAGAACAGCTGTTTAATAAGTTTCATAATTAATATTGTAACAATGTCTTAACAAGAGAGTTGCCGAAACCGTTTAGCGAAGTACTTAGTACTTCAAACCATTTAGGTAGCAAATTAGTTACATCATAATAACGTGAACTTGATGTGCTATTACCATAATTCAATGTAAGTACAGGTAAATGATAATCCTTAGAGCTGGAAGAAGTAATTACGTCAGTAGCTTACCTAGACAGTATTATAATATCTGTGCCTAGACTATTCCTGGTGGTTGTTTTTGCTAAGTGCAGACACAGGTATGCCGTACACACACTTCTGTAAGTCCGCCGACGAGGAAGGGACTCACTATTAACCATTTTCGCTCAGGAAACGTACAAAAGATTGTAGGTCCCGTGTAAGTATAAAAGATTCTCCGTAGACTACGCCCTACTTAAAAAATTGAGATTTACTATTAAAAAAATGACCTTGACCTTCGAGGCGTTTCACATTGACCTTGGAAATGTGTCTCCTAGTTGATCGCTGTTGATCGTTGATCGTTTTTCATTGCAACAAGAGCTATCAATGAGAGTACTCGCTCAGCGACCCTCGCTTGGCTGTCTGCACGTTCATAAAATGCTCCTATTGAATTGTCTAAGAAACGCTCAAAAAATAATACATAACATACTGAAAGTAGATAAAAATAAGGGGTTATTGGGAACACCTCTGCGAATTTATAAGGAGAAACATACAAATAATGTAAATTCGTAAAGGGTTACTGATTTATTTACTGGGTTCTGAAGATCAGATAGGCAGTCGCTCCATGTAAAATACTGGTATTCAGCGGCATCCGTATAGAGTGGTCCAAAAGAAAAGGCAAAAAAGGCAGATAATTGACTTTTGTAAAGATTAATACTAGACTAGCCTCTTTTAGCAATTAAGTAAGTACGTGCGCGGAATGAAGTAAAAACTCATCACTCCCAACAAAAAAAATCAGTAGAATTCTCTCATTAGTAAACTTCGTAAATTAACACATCAATTTACAAAAGTCCTCAGCCTAAATACTGTAAACAGGGACCCCTCTCAAAATTAATACATGCCAAACTAATAAACTTAAATTAGTCCACAGTTTAAACAGTGGAATCAAACTTTAAAGGGTATATTCATTAACAGACCCTGGCAACTCGCAGCGTTCACAAATAAATTACATTTGGACCTCACGGAATAAATTTATGGATTCTGGACCCTTATTGGGTTCTGTGCGTACAAAATGATTTACCGCCATATTGCCATTTGAATTGGACGTAGGCAAATTCGCACAAATATTTTATTTGGTGATACGAACATATCTAATGTAAATGTGGGTTTTATGATAATTATACGGGCGAGTATTTTGTTTGCATTGAATAACTATGGCCACGGTTCTGTGAGTTTTGTTGAGTAGCATAGGTTTATTACAACGATTGCGATCGATAGGTTGAGACATATTTATAGTTTCTACTTTTTAGGGTTCCGTACGTACCGGAATACCAAATGGAACACTATTACTAAGCTTCCGTTGTCCGTCCGTCTGTCTGTCAGCGGGCTGTATCTCATGAACCGTAATAGGTAGACAGTTGAAATTTTCACAGATTGTGTATTTCTAATGCCGCTGTATAAAAAAATAATAAAAATTACAAAGTTAATAATTAAAGGAGTCGAGAGGGTCCCCATACAAGAAACGTGTCTTTTTTCGGCTCGATCTTAATACGGTACGGAACCCTTAGTGTGCGAATCTGACTCGCACATGGCCGGGTTTTTTTCCATTTTCACTAAATATTGTTTAAAATCATGAAACTAGTAAGGTATAGGTACTAGTTTCATGATCTTACTCCACCCATGAATGTGCCACTATTACTGAAAATTAGTAACCCCACGTAAGCTCGTCCCAATGTTATTGCCACTTACGGTAAAGGTCTGTTCCACCTGCCTTCGATACTTCTCCATAAAACCCTCGAACCCTCCATAAGCCTTACTATTATTAACTATCGATCAACTTACAACATACCTATGTAGTATTCGTCGTCAACAAGAAGTCAGAACATTTAACCTAAAATATCTGACGTTAACTTGCGTGTGCTGGTACATTTAACAAAAATAACAAGCTCAAAAATAAAGGAATGAAACCGGAAATATTTTCACCAACATTAATAAATCAGTCCGGTCCTGACCACGTCAGAATGAAAAATAACATGGTCGGATTGACATTGTGTGATTTACGACACAGAAGTTATGTTTTATATTTCACTAAGTAAGTAGTATCTCTTTTTTTGTGCCAATTCCTACGCAATTCCCAACAGACCTATGTCCAGCAGTGGGGAAAGTCGGGCTGTGGGTTATGTTGAATGATGTGAAGTAGAAGTCTCCTAGGACTTCGAGCTCAGTATGATTATTTGGTGCGAAAAAACAATTCACCCCTAAACAGTTTTTATTAGCACTTCAGTTACTGTCTAAGTAACTAGAAATATCCATAAAAGTGACAGGATATTGTCAGTCTCGTATGAATGAATGCGTATAAAATTGAAGAAACACATCTATTGTTAGTAAGTATGCAGTTTACTGTCAATATTAGAACGATATGTCCATTTTTTGCCGACTATTGGCATCATCCCCCTGTCATCATCTGCCTAGCCTTTTCCTATGTTGGGGTCGGCTTCCAGTCTAACCGGATGCAGCTGAATACCAGTATTTTACATGGAGCGACTGCCTATCTGACTTCCACAACCCAGTAACTGTGTAATACCCGATGTAAAATTTTCTAATTTATGTCTGTAATTTTTATGGTGTACATAATAAAGAGTATTCTATCTATCTTTATATCTAATACGATACTCTTGGCAAGACTGGTTATGAAACTTTCGGGCTTCTGACGACCCGAAACGACTGTCAAAAATAGACGAATGACTGGCATATTACCCTTGTGGTATAAGATATTAAATATTAGACACGTGGAGGCGTGCTTATCGGGAAACGAAATAGCTTTTGTTGTGAATTCCCTAGAGTAGTCTTCTATTTTCCGGGATGAAAACTTTTGTTTTTCTATTTTTTCTTTGGAAACTAAATAACAAGTGGCGTAGTTTGATTATGCGGTGACTGTTCTTTATTTGGCTATTATAATTAACCATCCTCAATTCCCTATTGGGCTCGTTAGCCTGCCTTTCCCAAATCACAAGCTCAAACAAGGTCAAGGTCTTATGAACGAAACTAATATTTTGCTCCTAATATTACATAATAACTAACAAAAAAATTGGTCTAGACCAGTTAGAGATCTCGTGCACTAGACGAACACGACCGCGACTGCGACCAGAGGCCCTAGACAAAGTGACATTCTATCATAACAATGATGGAAAATGCAAAAATGTATAGGACTGACAAAAGCTATCGAAAAGCTTATGTCAATCCAGTTGAAAGTCGTTGTAGAAATACGAAACGCTTTCGAAACGATTGTCACTTGTCTAGGCCCTGTGAGGCTCTAGACAAAGTGACATTCTATCAGCGATAACGATGATGGAAAAGGCAAAAATGTATAGGACTGACATAAGCTATCGAAAAGCTTAAGTTAATCCTGTTGAAAGTCAGGTTGAACGAAAAACAGGTTGGACTTGATATTTCTGAATAACTAACAAGACAATAATCCTGTGTTTGTGCAAATATATGTATATTCTTCCGCTGTCGCTTGGATATTGTGCTTTGATACAAAAATACATCTATATTAGGACCGAGTTACATTTAAGAAAACAAAGCGCCGCCATCCTGCGCCTTAACATTCTTGATCGAATATTGATAATTCACTAAACGGAAACTCAAACAGCGTCAACTTTCACTATCTATTAGTAGATCTATCCTTTGACCACTTCCAAAACATCGGAATATACAAGAACCTTTAGGAACCGTTTTCATTCGCCCGTAAATAACAATAGCAAAATTTAAATTTACATGGCATAGTAGAGATCTGTTATCGCCTCCCAGACTTATGAAATGACTAATGGAATTTGTATGGGGAATGGGGACTCCCAGACTAATGAAATTTGTATGGGGAATGGGGACTAATGAGAACAAGGGGACCCTTTGGCTTCCTCCAGTTTATACCAAACGGATGAAGATGGAAGTTTTAACGCATAACTTTGTATAAATATTACGAACAATCCGATCGTGAAAATTAAAAGAGTTCAACTGTTTTATTGTTTTTTGTAGCCAAAGGTCGTGGAAAATTCAGAGGCTTTTGTGTTTTTGTTGAACTCGTTGATAAATACGTTTAACGGTCCTGTTCTCGATGAAGAAAAAATCCATTTCCATTTTTTTTCCATCCGTTGATTTAATAAGAACTGTAATTTGTTATGAAATAAAATGCCTCGGTGGTCTAGCGATCGCAAGCGCTACTGCTGAGCATGAGGTCCTGGGTTCGAATCCCAGGTCAGGCAAAGTATACCGGAACCTTGGCAACAGGCAACTGTAGGAACACGGATGGGTTTTAGTCAGTAAAAGTCTGACACGCCCTTCCGCTCCACCCAGAGCGGGAGAAGTCATTGGCTGAGGATTTACCAGCCACAAAAAAAAAAAAAAGTGGTCAGGCAAAGTGTTAATGGGTTATTTATCATCTGGAATTTCTCAGAAGCAGAACCGTGTCTGGCTTCGGGCCTAGTTGATGGCAATAGGCTCGACCCTATTACATGGGACTAAAACATAACTGGCAAATGTGGGTGTAGGTACTATAGTATCACACCTCTGCCTAACCCTTTAGGGAAAACAAGCGTGATGTTATGTCATAAGATAAGAAAGAAAGAAAGAAAGAATAACGTTTATTTGGACACAGTTCGTGAAACACAAAATACAAATAACAAAATAAAAAAATGTTTTGACAACAATAGTGTGCTCCTCACGGCTGCGCCAAAAAGGTTCATTTCAGCATTAATGCCAGACAGGTACTGTCTGACGCTGGTTTTCTAATGAACCTTTAGTGACAAGTGACGGAAAGTACAAACAGTACAATACAAGATATAATGTATACACAGGATAGGTAGCATTTCGCCTTATACCAACAACCCCTCTGCCAAGTGTGTTCAATAAAGTGTGAGACGTTTAGTTTTGCAATTTCCCGCTTATGAATCCAAACAGAGTACTAATGGGCTAGAAGATGCCAAATGTCCCAACCTAGCACATTTGGCATGAATATTGTAGGTTATTAAAAGTTGCCATAATTGTATAAGTACTACGTTATATTAACACGTAGCTAATTTCGTTACTCAATGCACGTAAAAAGAAGGACTTATACTAAAAGCAGATCATTCATGTTTTCTAGTTCAAACACAATATTAATTATTGGTAGCTCCTAAAATAAATAATCTTCGTTATAATAAAAGTCTGTTTTTAAATCTGGTAGACTAATTTGACATTTCAAGTGATTGTTGTTTGTTTTTTCAATTTGGAGTTTGACATTTGCACCTGTCAAATTAGTCGAATAATTAAAAAAAACAGACTTCACCTGCTTAGCCGTTCCCCATTCAACCAGCAACATCTCCCTTTGCATTTCATTTTTTTTTCTCATTATAACTTAACTCAATGTTGTAGAACAGGTACAAACACTACTTTGTTACAAACCAAGTGTCAGGGTAAAAATTTTTACTTTACAAACTCAGGTTACTGCTCGTTAACTTTTAGGTTAAGTGCTGAACGCGGCATGATTGCCTTGTCATTAAATGAAAACTCACTGTAATGCCTTTTGTACGTTTTCGCTGCGTTTATATACATAGTACCTAGTTACGATATGATTTAATAAAAATGTCCCGAATTTTATCGACATCCAAGTAGGTACTCATAATAAATACCGTCTGTCCTTTAAGTCCACTATAACCTGAAGGATTGAATTGTTCCATTAAATCCATCAATTCATCTGGATGGACAGGACACTTTCTGCATATCCTGATCTTAAAGCACGTTTGGCACACCGTTAAGAGGATAAACTCTTTTTACTACAACTATAAACTGCGGGCGTAAAACGGCTACATTAGCAATTCCTGTATAAGCAAATCATTTCCTGAATTTCCAGCTGTCATTAGCAATTCCTCTAACTTGACACATAATTCATAATGTGTCGACCATTTTACGAATCTCCATAGAAAACTGTCAAACAGATGAATTATTTCGTAATATGAATCGCACGCAGATCTTAATATGAGTTATCAGTTTGTGATATTTTACGATGATTCATAATATTTTCCTATTATGATTCTGCCAAAGTGACTGTTTTAAGCCCCTAGTTCTTCGGCAACACCATCTTATACATTACCTTGTTGAAAATATGAATACCAAATATCTTTATTTTACTATTCAACCACTAAATTCATATCGATGTACTTCCGCAAAAGTGCCTAAGATACCGCTAAAACGACTCCATTCTCTGCACGATTCTATTCCATTTTATTACGTCTATATTTTACGACGTTCATAAACACAATATCGGGGCGTATGTGGCGTGAGATGCGTATATTATAGGCATCAGGTGTCCTGTAAATAGATTCAAGGATCTTCCGCTATCCTGCGTAGGTACAAGTAAATATTGCAAAAGACTCAGGAAAAAGGGTTTTGAGTTGTTTTTTCGTATGAGGTAAGAAGGTGCTTGTATTAAGATTTTCGCCAAAGAGCGATATTTATGGGTAATCCAAATGCACCTATGTTTTGTCAAACTGCCCCCAGTTCGGTACATCGTTTTCAGCTTCGTCTGTCGCATCCAATTACAGACTTTGTGTCCAAACCTGCCATAGGTACTTAGTGAGCTATTCTCAGTTTCTAGGCCGGAACTAACTTATTAGAGGCTTCGACTGTCGGATCCAATCAGACTAAAGCCGAATATACGAGTACTATACTAAGTAGTCTATTTCCACGTTCTTTGACGAGGTCTGAAGATAAATCAGCACTCTCATTCCGTAATACACGATCAATCAGAATTTGAATCGGTTTGAAACAAATAGCTAATTCAATGCCACATAAGTTCTAAAAAAAATATGCTCAACAACGTAAATAACGCAATGAATGTTGTTGAACTATCAAAATGAAACAGATTAGTCTTAAGGCTGATTTAACCAAAGCCAGTTATCTTTTATTCGTGGAATAAAATTGACATCTTACAGTTTTTGTATATAAAATCTGTCAAAAATTTAATCTTTATTCGCTGGATTAGACTTATACTAGTGATAAAAGTTTGGTCGAATTCGCCCTTATTTGGTTACGAAAATAAGTTATGCAATTAGATAGCAGTTCATGGAGGCTTTTAGGAGCAGAATAAATTACTGAAGTCACCGCTGCTAGCTTTTCAGTATTTAGTCATTCGAAACGGCAAAAAATCAACTTATCTTTAACCGACTTTGTTACCTAGGTTTCAATTTTAACTGCCACTGTTTTACCGGCTCTCGCTTAGTCCCCACAATTTTAGTGGTTCAGAGGAGTACTTGAATAAAAATATTCCGTGACTGGCCTTCTGTCTCTTCCTGTTCAGTGAAATAGTTACAGGTCACGTCTGGGGAATAAGGATGTTGCTTCAAAACACATACAAGGGTTGTCTCTCTCACACAATGGTTGAAGCTCTCACTGGAATCCATTGTTGGCGGATTATGGTGAGAGACGAGGGAAAAAACTGGAATTTCTCTGTATACACCCGTATACAGAGAAATTCCAGTTCGAATTCCCAATTCGCTCTCAAACTATTGGGTATAGCCATACCCAATAGTTTGAGAGCGGATTGGGAATTCGATTCTTGAACGTTAGTAACGTGCATGGAAATGGATCATATGACATAGGATAAAAGGTTTATCTAATTTGTGTATGCCATACTTTTTTTCTTAAAGCATCACCCCTATATTCCCGTGAAATTTGCTCTGTTAGATCATCTTATAACAATGTAGTGTCATCTTAGCAACATAAAATTAATATTTCAACTCAAGTCTTACTTCACGATAATACTTTGTTCACAAACTTGCAACAAAGTTGATAGCATCAGATGGCAACACAAACTTTTAAATTGCCTTCAGATTCAACTTATTTCTTTGAAAAGAACTTCAACGTCGTCCTCTTCATTATGTCCATTACAAATATAGCTATATTAGATATTGCCCTCGACTTCGCCCCGTGGAAGTCGGAAATTATCCCACGGGAACGAATACCTACTACTGCCAAGATAAAAGTATCCTTTATTAAATTTATATATATATATATAATATATGTATCTCCTAATCCAGGTCATGGTCTATCCGTGTGCCAAATTTCATCATCCAAATCCGATCTGCCGTTAAGGCGTGAAAAGGTATCAGAAAGACAGCCAGAACGACAGAGTTACACTAGGACACCATGGTTTCGCAAACATGGTCGCGCTCCAACAAAATTTATATACCGCTTTATGGTGGATAATGGGTAACTTACCTGGCGTCTTATTTTGTTGGTCGCTCTTAGGAAAAAGAGTGGCAGTTTAATTACAGTGAAGTTTTAGGTCAATTATAATTGTTAGTTGGTCTTCTCTTTATAATTATAGTTGTTACTGGCAAATGTCAGAGCGCGCAAATTATTATTGCTGCCAACTGTGATGTTAATTACCTACTGCACAAATGTACTATTCTAGAACGTAAATGCTGTTTGTCCTATTAGATGTGTGTTTCCAATTTAAAATATGATGCTGTGAATATAATAATATATCAAACAAACTGAAAAAACCTTCCAAAAGAACAGTTTTCTCATAAATATTATAGATAAAAACCAATGTAAAACATGGGTCCTGATATAATGTATGTTTCGAAAAATCAATAATTATACTATGTATTATTTTATGTATTAACATAAATATATAATGTTCATAAACTCAACTTTGTGCTAGTGCCCTGACAGGGTTCATGTACAAAAACCGACAATAAACTATTGTAACATGTGTGATGTGCATGAGGGCAAATAAATAAATAAATAATTTAACTCCCTCACATGGGTACCATCGTCACACGGCGTAGTAGGTAGAACTTATATCAAAATGAGCCTTTCATTTTGCTCCAGCAATAAGATTAAAACAAATGTACCACTCGTGTAAAAGAAATGTAGTGTAATAAGTACTATCTAGTACCACCATTACGGTCTGAAACCACAGTATATTTTGCGGAACAAATTCAACGTAGATAAAGGCAATGTATTTCTCTCTAAAGTAACTAATGCGGTTGCCGGTTCTCCTCTTAATGCTTGAAAGAAGTGGGTTTCGCTATTGCACTGTATTGCAAGCGAGTAAACCCTGCAGTATGTATTCACTACTGTTGAAGATCCTTGTAGAATGTACGCTTTTTGTGGAATGGCGTACCTGGGAAAAGGAATAAGGCAAGGGAATTTAATAGAGAGCTAGTCATAGAAGATCTTAAGTTATTTGCAGATATATCTTTTTCTACATTTTTGTACGCTGGCTTTTCTTTTTCCTTGGAAATCAAATTTTTTGGAGCGCCTGGCAAAAAAGTCATGCGAATATAAGAAGAAATGTTGTTTAATTTTACATGAATTTAGTAGGTAGGTAATTTTCACGATCAGAATTTAGTCAATCGTATCGTGTCTAAGTTTTACTTTTAGTAAAGATTTTTAGGGGCAGATAAATTGCGGCCCTGAAGTGAAACAGGAGGTAATTTGTGTTCCCGGACAATGTTTATCATTATTCGTTCTTTGCAATGAAATAAATTTTCTTATTCAAATAAAATAGAAATAACCAATAATAAACAACAAAGTATTTGATACTAAAAATAACAACAACGGTTTTCCGAACAATGAACACTAAATCAACAAAAACCGATAGTTGTACAACATTTAAAGTACCTGCAGTAACTTTGTAACCTTGTACCGGTATTACCAAGTTTTAATTGCAGCGTTCATAGTTATTACAGTACAGCGGATCAATGCTAGTAAAATACTTAGCGTCGTCGAACAGGCGACAACATTGTTACCTACTATGCTTTAGAAATAAATACCAATTGCTTAAAAGGGAAATTATTAGCTGTTGCCACGATTGTAATGATTCAATAAAACTGCAAGATTTTCACACGAATATACAGCGTGTTAGGGTAAACACCGTTATCCTTGCAACCAGTGGTTTGGTTTCATTTATAGAACGTAAAATCAATGGAAAATCCATCGAGATATAAGTACTAACGTACTAGAGAAGACACCGTAAACACCTACTTTGTCTCGTTCAACTGCGGCGATCGCGCCGCAGTTTGTCGAAGAAAACGCGTAAGTGCCGTGATTTACATGGCGCTTAAGACCTTTTTGCCGAGAATAAATACACTTCCGCAGCAAATCTAGCACTGTGGTAAATTAGGTACGGTTTAGACGAATTGTTATTATTTTAGCGCTGCAGCGAACTAAAGATTCTATACGAAGAATAGGACAATTCAGTTATTTGACGTAGCTTCTCTAGTACGTTAGTACTTATATCTCGATGGGAAAATCACAACTTAAAAAAAAAAAAATTAAATCCACATTTTACCACAAGAGACGGAAGTTCGCTAGTATAT
The DNA here is from genome assembly GCA_947522985.1 of Lithophane socia. Lineage (NCBI taxonomy): Eukaryota > Metazoa > Arthropoda > Insecta > Lepidoptera > Noctuidae > Lithophane > Lithophane socia. Next base: position 12,047,239 of record OX383268.1, on the reverse strand, counting down.
TATAAAGTGTTCGTTTAGCGTTCTTTGTCTTTTTTTTTCATTTTGCTTGGCTCCTAAGGCTCGTGCCGTGATGGTTAGAATTGGCCTATTAAATGCAATAATACTACCAATACCAATTTGCACACAAACCCACAATTTGCATACAAATTAGCGCTTCTAAAACGATACAACCGCATTCATAGCAACCACTCCAAAACATACCTAAAGCAACATAAATTGGGATAACGTTATAAATCTCGAGATCTCGCAAATTTATATCAAAATCAATTTGTATCAGAATCTTTGCCGTAGAATTGTAGTACTGATAGATAAATGGATCCGATCCGGATTGCAAAGTTGCATTTGATTCGATTGATGAGATTGTCTGCGACTTTGGGATTACGTTGAATTGCACTGCGAAGCATTCTTGCTTTGATGATTTGTTGTACCTCTTCGACTTCTAAAGTCCTTTTAAATTGGCAAAAGACTTTCACCAGCGCGCAAGGTCTAATATTGTAGGTTGTATCAATGTTATTTGTGCTATCGTTAACAACGTTAGCAAATGTTCAACTAGAGACGAATAATCATTCTAAGCCCCTTATTATGGTTTTAATGTCCGATATAATTAGTCGTTTATAAATTAGGCAGGTGCATCACAGATCTTATTGTAGCATCTTTAGTCTAAACCATAGATGCTACAATAAGATCTGTGATGCCTAAAATGTCATCTAAGATTCATGAAGATACGTAACTAATTACGTATTCTCATGAATCATATAGAACATTTTCAACAAAAATAATATAATACATATAATTATATTATTACAAAGACGTCAACTACGCATTCTGTACATCAAATAAGTGTGAAAAATCGCTGTTTACAGTAGTGCGCAACGTAACGCATGCACAAACATGGGTGCATGCAACGGATCAGGTTTGTGGGGGGTATTAATTAAGGTATAACATTCAAAACTTGATTTATTTAAAAACGTCTGAAAAAAAAATTTGAACCTTGACCTTCAATACTATCTCCGTAACCAGAAGGTTCCCAGGTATGGTACAGAACAAAATAAAAATCACAATGACAGAAATAACAAGACTTTCGGCTTTGTTAAGTGTCTTTTTTTACACCTATTTTAAAGCTAAGGTTCATTCTACAAAAAAATACATAAAAATTAGACCTGTGAAAAACAAACTTGGCTGTAATAATAAATTCCGTTGCCTTCCATTCCTGCGAAGTTGTAAGAGCCTCAGTTAATTGCATGGCTCCAACGTAAGTATTTCTTGACCATCCGCTATTTAATTTACGTTCAGCCACAATTTTATTGCCGTGCAAAGTTGAGGAAATAAATTATTCTACCTAATTAATTTAGTTTAGTACACTTTTCTACTATTATGAAATTAAAACTATGATTACTTCACGTTTTTTAAATTGATTTATTCAGACTACATTTTTAAGTTTGTTTTGCGTAGAGATGAAAATGATGTTAGTAGAAACGCCGAGAGGGGATACCCTAGGAGGACGTATAGTGACCTTATTGATGATGTGCTTCAAAAAGGTCATGTGCGTAGTACTCGCAACCGGTGTGCGTGGATGACCAGATGTATGCACGTAAACGAGGCAAAAGGAGTCTGTAAGGATCGTAACAGGCGGCGTTCTGTAGTTTTTTGTTTCTGCCTACCCCCATGGGAAGAAGGCGTAAGTTTATGTATATTGACAATTATCTCAGATTGAAATATGCGATTACATGTATGTGTAATTTACTCTAGCTCACCAGGTGCATCTTCAACTAGTTGGTTTATAATAAGACAACGATATATTTAATTGTAGGTATCGTATTCCTTCTGCATCCCTAGGAATGTAAAGTTTAATACGGACGACTTTATTCCAATTAAAGTAAAATTCCAGCACATAAGCATCGGAGGATTATACCGTAATTGGTTGCCCGTTGCTAGTTCAATTACCGTACGTAAAAGAGAATTCTAAAAGGCTTCCATACGATATAAATAAAACTATCTCAGGCTTACAAAATACTTTCAAAGTATTGAACATACTTCTTGGAAACAAATATTTTAAGATGCGTGTCTTTTCCACGAAAATATTAGATATATTAAGGAAAAGTTGACCCCAGGAGGCATGATGACCCCTTCCGCTCCGCCCAGAGCGGGAGAAGTCATTGGATGATTTCCCAACCACAAAAAAAAAAAAAAGGAGGCATGAGGCATATGTATCTATTATCACCATTATTTTTTTTGTTCCAGGTGCTCTCGACGAGGCTATGATGCAAGCGTTAGAGCACGATCGTATAGACTTCGTCAAACTCCTTCTTGAAAATGGTGTCTCCATGCGAAAGTTCTTGACAATACCTAGGCTTGAAGAGCTGTATAACACCAAGAGTGGGCCCAGTAACACCTTGAGGTATATTCTCCGAGACGTCAGACCGCACTTGCCGAGGGGATATGTGTATACCTTACACGATATTGGGCTGGTCATCAATAAGCTTATGGGTGGTGCTTATAGGTAAGTTAAAATACTTCACAATAGATGTAACTTAAGAGCGTTCACGCTGAAAGTTGGCAACGTCGCAAATAACTGTCAAATATTTAACTGTTTTGATTAATTTGGCAATATTACTGGATACTACTAGACTAGGTATGGAAATATGAAATATGGCTAGACAACTGTCTAAAATATTGATTATGAATTGCAATTATAACACTGAATTTAAGTTGAAACCGGTTTTAGGTGTAAAACAGGCATTTGGAAAGTTTACAAATCCTTTTTTTACAACTAAAACTATATATTCGGTGATTTCAATAGATTCAGACATTATTTATTGCATTTCATAATCAATATTTATTCAAATCAAATCAAATCAAATCAAATCATTTAATTCGAGTAGCAAGACTCATAGAATGGGCACATATTTACAAATACATTAAATTAAATTAAAATCAAATTAAACACAAAATTACAATTAAATTAAATTAAAAAGTTACAATGAAATTAAAATAAAATACAATCAAAATTAAAATTAAATAAAATCAAAATTAAATTAAATTAACATTACAGCTACAATTAAAATACAATTTACAAATTATTCAATTAATTAATTAGTTAGGGGGACACGTGGCGCGCCTGGACGTATAAATGTTATACTTCTAAGCGCGCCACGTGTCGCATACAACATTGCGTTATGATGGCGCAGTCAAGCCTTCCCGCGAGCGCGGCCAGCATGCAGTTGGCGCTCCCCCGCACGCGCCGCACTAGCGAAGTGCTTCGCTTGCGCATTGTTGCGTAAAAACAATCAACGCGGGCTTCCGCAAACATTGTCGATGCGCTGCAATAGCGGGGGAGCCCCAACATCATCCTGAACGCGTTGTTAAACTGGACACGAAGGGCACTGTACGATTTTTGCGTGTAGTCCGTCCACAGAGTGCAAGTGTACAACGTGGTGCAGTATGCTCTAAAAAGTGTAATTTTCACTTCACTTGAACACCTAGCAAACCTCCGGATTACCATGTTCGCCCGGACCGACAGCGCCCTCCGCTCCCTTTCGATGTCCGACATTTGTCCGTTATTTGTAACTTTGCCCACTTTCAGCGTAAACGCTCTTAAAGGAAAAAAATCGCACGTTTAAAAGACAAAATAATGTCATCGACATAAACTAAATCTTTTAACATTTCGTTTTTCAACGTATAACTTTATCTCAAGTAATTTTAAAGCCAATTCTAACACAGCTTTGAGTGCAATAAAAAGTAAAAGCTCGAAGCGCATTATTACAAGTCTGAAACGGTGCTATCATAAACTTGGTAAAATTCTTTGACAGTAGCAATGTAAATTCTCAAATGCTTTTATTATCTGTATGATTTACACAAAAATTATGTTTTGAATATTTACGTTACAAAGGTAAAATAAAATTTTTTCGTGCCTTGAACTTCTCGTAGGTACTAGTAACAACTTCAATAATAAAAGAATATATTTGGAAATTCCTGCACTTTTAGCTTCTATTTACACAACTGCCGCATTTCATGTATGCTTTCTGTGTCACCAGGTGCTACTACACAAGACGCAAGTTCCGTCCGATATACGCAAAGGTGATGAACAAGAGTGTAAACGTCCATCGGAATAGTGCCTCCTTCACCAGACACAACGCGGGCGGCCTATCCCTCATCACTGGCTTTATGCCTGTAACCACCGAGATGGCGCTCTTCGACTATCCTTTTAATGAACTTCTTGTAAGGGAATATTTATTTTCCAGAGCTTTTTATTTTCTTTTTCAGCCTCAATTTCATATTACGACTTTTGCGTCCTTATTAATATTTATACTACATTCGTAAGAATTTTCTTGTTAAATTAATTTAAGCTTCTTGAGTTAACTATATTTCTGAAAACAATTGTATTTTAACAGTTCGTGAAGCACAATAGTTAAACAATCGCCGTGAACTTATGTAGGTCCCTGGACTGCGAAACGGTAAAATAGATTTTTCGGGGTAGTTTTTGGGCTAATACAATAAAAATACTACATAAGTATTCTAAATGAGTTCGTTTTACCACCAGATGTGGGCAGTATTAACAAAACGGCATCAGATGGCGTTACTAATGTGGACGCACGGCGAGGAAGCATTAGCTAAGTCATTGGTGGCCTGCAAGCTGTACAAGGCGATGGCACACGAGGCTGCTGAAGATGACATGGAGACTGAGGTCTATGAGGAACTCAGACACTATGGCAAAGAGTTTGAGAACAAAGGTGAGCATTTTGATGCGTTGGAACGACTACTAGTGCTCTCTTGATATTGAATACTTTTTCTTCTTTAGTAAATCCTTTACGTATTTATTTATTGAAACTATAGTACTACCTTCATTATTATCTTACCTTCTCTAGTATTATCTGTTCTACCTTGGACCCACATAAAACAGTTATATTAGGATGTAAAGGTTTAATAGCTAACTTTTGAGTTAGCTATTAAATCTTATTAAATCACATCTGAGTTACCTCGCTAAACTGTGGAATTAAAACATTTTCTCAAAATTATAAGTACACAACATAAAATAATCGATAAAGTTCCTATAATCACAAAAGTTTTGATCACATTTTATTTTACGACCAATTTGCACAAAACTTCGTGAATCGCAGATTACTGACGTAGACGTAGAGCATGACGAACTCATTTCAACGAGTTCACAAGTAAAAGCATACGCGTGTAATCACAAAGTTGGATAAAGAAATATTTATGATCCGCAATTTCTTGAAGAAATATTTGTATAAATTAAGACTTTAACCACGTAGATATAAGTGCTCTTTCTTTAAGATGCACGTTTAATTAATGCCATGTTAAAAGTTCGCGCTAACGTTAAATGACAAACGTTTACCCGTTAATACTGCAAGCTTTTATAAACTTAACAGCGTCATAAAACTAGAGACGTGAGGGTTAGACATCTAGTATGTTATACCATAAACTTTAATTAACGGCTTTTCTTCAAGACTCTTTTTTAATTTGGTCGTTTTATGTAGCCTTGGAGCTTCTAGACTACTGCTACCGTCAAGATGATGATCAAGCACAACAGCTGCTGACTTGTGAACTTCAGAACTGGTCTGGTCAAACCTGTCTTAGCTTAGCCGTCGCAGCCAACCATCGCGCGTTACTCGCGCACCCTTGCTCACAAATTATACTAGCTGATCTGTGGATGGGAGGACTCAGAACAAGAAAAAACACGAACCTTAAGGTAATTGCAATTTTATTTCTATTTTTTTATCTCTTTTCTTTTAGTCATTCATCTTATTAACGCACAGACTTGTCATTCGCACATTTCAGAATGCGAAAATAAAGGAGACGTGTTTTGGTAGCATGGGGAATAGAAGTAGTTTCGTAGTCAGCAATAGTTTTCCGCGTATGTCACGAATACGTCCAATTAGAGAGCTTCACTCTATGAGTGGGTGATATGTGGGTTTGACATAAATATAACACGTCTCCCTTGTTAGTAGTAAAGGGCACGATCAGTAGATTTCGATGTTAGACTATAACTTAGACAATAACAGAGAAACTCGATTGTAAAGATATAATTTGATGTCTGTGTGTCAATGAGTCGCTTTATATATTATAATCATTTGGAAATTCGCATGCACTTTGTTTATGACGCCGATTTATGCAAGTCCAATTTGATTTTTCAGAAATTCATTATTTTATTGAAGAATGTGTGTCAAATTAATGGCAGATTAAAATCTTTAATTCGACTCATAGACATGCACACAAGATTTTAATATAAAAAAGTATTGCTATCTCACTTGCACATAATCGGCGTCGAAACCCCGTTTCAATTAGAAACATAGCATGTACCGCTTAAGTCAAAGTGAGTTAGCATCGACGAGCGTTTCCTTTTCCACATCGGCTTTGTCGTGATGTGTGAAGGTAATTCTGAGCCTGCTGTGTCCGCTGTACATTCTCCAACTGGAGTTCAAGTCGAAGGAAGAACTGCAGCTGATGCCGCAGACGGAGGAAGAACATCTCGAGAACGAGAGCATCGAAGATGATAGGAGTACCAAGGACCCCACTGACGCTGAGGTAAGATTTCGTGTTCTGTTGCTCACCATCTTAGTTTTACATTCACATGAGAAGTATGACGTCACGTTGGCCTTTATTTATTTAGTCACCTTTATTGCAAACATAATACACATTTCTCAACAGGGATTATATTTATACAGTCTCTTTGCTGTTTTGAATTAATTGTACCTCTACAAAAAGTGACCTTTATTTGAAATCTCATTAAAGAATCTTTCTGTAGCGGAAAGCTTATTATAACTAACCTGTAACAACTTAATGAAATTCTATTTCTTCCAACTTTGAGTAAAGAGACTAATCCATATAATGAACGGTGAAGGAATTATTTGTGTTCACACGTATTCCATTTTCACTCATACAGAAGCAGATGATATTATGTATATGTAATATTTTACTATTTCAGAGCTTAGATATAATGTTAGAATAAACAATGTGATTGTTGCGTATGTAGGTTGGAGTTGCGAAAAGGCGTACGCTATCTATCAAGAAGATAATTCCGCCTGGACAGCCGTGTAAAGTAACAAAGGTAGACGAGTCTTTGAGATCTGAGTGGTCTACTGTGATACGAACACAAATCGCACTAATGTACTACACATTAGTAGAAACGTAGATACTATACACTCAATAGTTTAACATTCCACTGAACACAATCTTTTCAGGTCCGCACTAATACGTGTTTAGCTGAAACAAAACCAGATTTATGTATGACATCATGATTGGCACAGTCGTGTTCGTATCTCTCTTCTTCATGATCTCTTTACACTTCACACGATATATCTTCTTGTGTTCGTATTACATCAAAGTGCACACACAAAACAATATCTTTGTTGCGCGCTACGTCGATGGCTTTGCGTGATAGTAGGCTTCCGTGGCGCTCCGTATACTTCCATTCCAGCCTCTCAGTTCACCCCCTTTCTGTCTTTATGCCCGTCTTTATGGGGCACGTCATTCGTTTATAGCTCACCTTGAATTTTGGCACTCCAAGAACATTTTCGTACAAGACGACCCTCTAAAGAAGCTCAATTTACGACGTCTTTCTAATTTACCCAGCGACATCGATATTAAAATTGCAAGGAGACATTTTTCTTAAGTTACTCGTTGCTTTTGAAAATTCTAAACATTCGCAGCGGTTTACTGCCGCCATAAAATATAATGACGACACCAATTTTAATGGTTTTTAATTAAAATAAATCCGAGGTGAAGCTTAAACGGTGACAATAAAATTCTCTGTACTTATTATACAAAAATTCAATTTATGTCGATGTGGACTGTAGTTAGATTTTGTTATTATTTTCAATCCTTAACTCAAGCTGTCGTCTCAATATTTCAAAGATATTTTCTATATTTGCTAGCGTATCGTTCGAGGCTTTTACGTTTACAATTATTTTATGACTGTCTTTATTCTCAAAATATGGATGATTTTATTAAGATTCAGCTTGGTAACGTCGACTCTTACACTTGATGTGGTGTCGTGAGCTTATATTTGGATATTGTATGCGTTGTTAATATCAATATTCTGCTTATTGTCATGCTTGCGTCTTGAATCTCGTACTAACGTACTGTCATCATACTGATTCTCATCTCGGCCTGGTCTTGAGGAGAATGATGCCGCAACTGTCCAAATCTAGTCACTGTTTACTTTTGAAATCAAGCTTACTCTGAATGTTTTCTATTACCGAGTCTTGTTCTATTTTATTACGGTGTGAACATATTGTTGTAACGTTTAAATACGATTTTGTCTGGACTCAAGCAGGCGTTGATTGGCTCAGGGGCCGAATGCGAAACTCGTGTCGATCAGAACGGAAAAGTTGGTAAAATAGGGTGGGAACCCTTGTACAGAGAGCTACCGGAGCCCCACTCACCTGAAGACAAGATGATGAGGCCGCTGAGGCTCAAGAAGAAGATTTATGAGTTTTTTACAGCGCCTATCACCAAGTTCTGGGCCGATTCGGTGAGTAACTTATTTGAACTTTAACTGTAAAATCTTTCAGTATCGTGCGGATAGTATCGTAAATTGAATGATTGATTCTACTAAGTTATCTTCGATATATTAAACCAACATCGATATGTTTTATTATAAATTATGAAGATAATCGTATTATTCGAAACATTTTGACTGCTGCTGTTAGGAGGCACAACTATAGAAAAAAATATTCTAATCGTTCGTATAATTAATGGCATTATGACAGGAAAAATTAGAGCACAATTTGTACACAATGGATATACAAAGGCTCCACAACTTTCCTTATTGTTACGAAAGCTCGTGATATTCGTGCATTCTATTATTATACCTTCAGAAAGAATAAAGGAATCTCATATTCCTCCATACCGACAATAATTATTGTCGGAAAATTGCCGACCGTTGCGCGTTGCCTTATAATTTTTGTAAGATTAACATAATTTCGTAATCATTATTTTAATTGTCTCCCTTTTCTCTAATTTCACTTTTTATTTCTTTTGCTGCCCACCATTGCTTTTGGAACCCACTTCTTTGTTTTCATTTTGTCGCTACCCGTTTTATTTTATTTTTGTTAAAGTAATTCAGAATTAGCCATAATTTATTACGAACATTTTGAAACCAGAGTATTTTACTTACTTTTCAATTTGCGCAAATTATGCCGAATTTTAGTAATTTTGTTCGTAAGCAATACGAATTCAGTTGTAAACTTATTTGCGTACATGAAGTGAATTCGTAATTGCGACACAGTTTTAACTTAGCAATTGCAGTTAACTCAAAAGGCTCATTAAATTACATTTCTTAAAGCTGTACATTTTCCGTTAACGACGCTACAACTGCATTTATTTACAATTTACATGTTTAATTTAGCAGACTTTGGACTGTTTTCCCACTTCCGAATAAGTTTTTACCTAACCTAACTTATCTAGCAGATAATTTCACATGATATAATTCGCTGTACTAGGAACACTACTGTCACTAGCATTATAATAATCAATTTAAAATTCTAGTGGTTACAAATCAATACAATATGTATGAACTTTCATAGATACTTTGTCGCAGTGCACGACACGATAAATGAGAAATCAATATCCAACCATTTGGATTGTTTTACAATTCCCTTCTGCGTCACTTATAATGCAATAATGCGCTATATTTCATGCTGTTGGCATTAAAAATTCTAGCCGTGATTCTTTGTTCGACGGTAAAGATTTCAAGTCAATGCATAGTAGTGTGATTACATTATGATATTTGAAGCCACCAATGAATAAAAAAATTGTTTTATATGAAAATGACTTATACTTAATTTAAACTTAATATTGGATTCTATCCGCCTTACTAATAATCGTTGTATAGCACCTGTATAGTTACACAACGTTTTGTCTTCTTCTTTCAAAAGTAATTTGACTTTTGAAAGAAGAAGACAAAGCGTTGTGTAACTATACAGGCGCTATACAACGTTTATTAGTAAGGCGGTATAACTATATGGACTAAGAATAATACGTAGACATCCTTTAAATTTGATACTAAGAGCACAGGAATGCTTTGATTTTCAGAGCAAAAGCATCCATAATATTCCTTATTTTCGTGTTAAATTTAAGGAGACTAATTCATGTATTTTTATTTCCAGATAGCCTACATATTGTTCCTATTGATGTTTACATATACAGTATTAGTCAAGATGGACCCGACGCCGTCTTGGCCCGAGATATATTCTATATGTTATATATTAACTTTCTTATGTGAGAAGATAAGGGAAATCATTACGTCCGAACCTGTTGCTATTAGGTAAGTTATTGTTTCTTTGTCTGTATTGGTAAGGGTATGGAACCCAACGTTTTTGTTATGTAGATTGGTAATACACTTACCTCCTTACTAATAAACGTTGAATAGCGGCTGTATAGTTACACAACGCTTTGTCTTGTTCTTTCAAAATTCAAAATACTATCGACTGAAAGAGAGAAATCAGTGTGTAACTATTCACCTGTTATAATACGTTAATTAGTAAGGAAGTTAATGAGCAATTTACCTAATGAAAATCCTTCAATTCAAATTATAGCCAGTTTCGGTGTGGAAGATTCGACAATGTTAAACCTGGTAATATTATTTATTGCAGCGAGATTGATGGTCAATTATTATTTAAGCTTAGCTGTCTCATTATTAATCTAAGCTGTCAAATCAGAATCAACTCAAAAACTTAAATGATCCCTATCTCGTAGCTTCGATCCCCTTCCTTAGTAAATATTCAAGTTTTCCCCTCATCTCAATTAAGATGAAAGGTCCATTAATCATTCTATTAATTTGAGGATCTTTGGCGAGACTATCAATAACAATATGAACTTCGATATTGTTTGAGGACGATCTCTGAATTTACGCTCATACTAGATAACTTAATTATGTGCAGTTTACTCTTTCAGTCATCTTTCAGTGTGGTTTATTACGATTAGATAATTTCACGTCAATTTATTTTATCTTCCATTTGTAATAATCTGTTTCGCTTTTGTGTTTAAATACGAAACAAAATCACCTACACTTTATGAGTATAATTACATCATAGTTAGTTCATGAAACTATATAGGTGTATATGATTCTTGTATACAAAATTACATATACCTAATAACATTATATTCCGTCGAATGTCCACGCAACAGTGTGATCAATCATTAAACCCACCAATAACAAATTAGTATTCTATTTGCAAATTAGTGATTCCCGCTAATCTCTGGTATATAGGACACAATAAGGTAATTAAACTGCATATTAATTAAGTTTCAGTCATAGCCGGCTGGAATAATATTTACCTCTGATGGAATGCGAATAAAATGATGAATACATAAATGAAATATTTTCTAGTTTTAAAAGAAAAAATTAACGTAATCTTCGCAATTGAAATCTAAGTTTGAACAAATCACTCATATTTTTTTTAGACCGGACACTATTCTCACAATCAAAAGGAAATGTATTCACATTCCATTAAATCAACTTTTTTTCATGATTTAAACAAAATTCTGTCGATTGTGAAGAACAAAAGTCGCAGAAACATCTGTTATTAAAATTAAATTAATTTGATACATTCTTCAACTACCAGCTATGTTATCATTTCTTCCAGACATAAGTTCAGCGTATGGGCGTGGAATCTATGGAACACGTACGACGCGGGTTTCATCATATTCTTTCTGGTGGGCCTGACCCTGAGGCTGCGATCCGTGTCCATGGACGTGGGCAGGGTCATCTACTGCGTCGATATTATTTATTGGTACTTAAGGATATTGAATATATTGGGTGTTAATAAGTACTTAGGTAAGAACTGCCCCTTGTGTTACTTTAGCTCTCTCTCTGTCTATCTTCCTATTTATATTGTTACAAAGTTAATTTGTTTTATAGTCTGTTTCTCGTCTATAAAACGTTTATGAAGAATACCTAAAAAAAAGATCTGAAATCCGCCATCACAGACGCCATTTCAACCACTTCGTTTTCATGTTTATCCAAATCTAGTGTTCTACATATTCCGTATTCCCCAACAGGTCCTCTAGTCACAATGATGGGTAAGATGGTAAAAAACATGATATACTTCGTGGTGCTATTACTGGTGGTGTTAATGTCTTTCGGCGTGGCGCGGCAAGCCATATTGTATCCAGACGAGGAAGCGAGCTGGCATCTCATCAGAGAAGTAAGTTTAAACTTTTGTTTATGAAAATTGAGCTGTTGATATTGATGTATTTTGTGACATTGAAATTAATAAAAGGATGATAAAGATTAATTTTTTATAAGAAACGTGAAGTAACAAAACATTTAAATAGAAAATATTAGTGAAAACATCGATACTTGAAACCGTTTTGTTTAAAGACGCAGTGGTCATAGCTTTATCTAAGCATAAATTTGTGGTGGCAATATGTTGTTATCAGAAAAAAAAATTGTAAGGAAACTTCAGGATCAGTTATTAAAAGTCGTAAAATCATAATTTATTCGTATCATATCTTTTTATTCTATTACTTCATAGAAACAATATGCTAGCACTTAAAATAAACACTAACAAGATCACAAACCATAATCAAATATACCATCCAAATCTACTAACATTTGCAGGTATTCTTCCAACCCTACTTCATGCTATACGGAGAAGTGTTCGCTGAGCAAATGGCCCCCCCTTGCGGCCTGCCCGGGCTCGAAGAGTGCCGCGTGGGCCACTGGGTCCCCCCTGTGGTCATGAGCGTGTACTTGCTCATCGCCAACATTTTACTAGTCAACCTTCTCATAGCCGTCTTCAATAACATCTTCATTGAAGTCAACGGTGTGTCGCATCAGGTTTGCGGCAAACTCGATAACTGTCGTAGCTTCGATGTTGTTATAGTGCCTGTTGCGAGATTTGATTACGTTACGGTTGGAGTTCGAGGATTTATTTAGTAGACGGTAGATTTTCACTCTGTATTTAGAAAGGTTGCTTTTATATTTGGAGATTTAATGAGTAAACTATTCACAATTTCAAAAATTCATTTAATTTGGTTATAGTTGGGTTTATGGAAATAAAGTTTAGTAAATTTAAAAGAAATGCTTCTGTAGTACAAAGTGAAATACTTAGTCGACTGTAGTTTTATCGTCTATCATCCTGAGTAGTTTAGCACCTGGGTAGTTATAGTTTATTAAGTTGATTCGTATTTAGTTTCCCGGTATATTGAGTTGGATTAAATATTATTTTAGATTAAAATTTTATTTTAACTTTTTCCTTTTTATTATTGCCCATTTTATTTTGACCGCCATTTTAGTTTGAGCTCCCGTTGTCCGTAGGTATTCTTCCAACCGTACTTCATGTTGTATGGCGAGGTGTTCGCTCCTGAGATCGACCCCGAGTGTGGGAAGAACCCCGGACAGCCTAAGTGTGTGACCGGCAGGTGGATCACGCCGGTCGTCATGACCATATACTTACTCGTCGCGAACATTTTACTCATAAACCTACTTATTGCCGTCTTCAACAATATATTTAATGAAGTCAATGAAGTCTCGCATCAGGTTTTTTATTTAATTTTTTCTTTATTTGCTTTTTTAGTTGTCCGTGCCAGAGTTTGAAAACTTTCGTTTTACATTACTTATTTTTATGAAGATTCTTTGGCCTGTAAAAAGTTACAGATATTTCCTAAGAGATGAAAAACGGACTTTCAAAAACAATTTCCGTCTATACCAACATTAATAAATGGTGTACAATACTGTTATCTAACTAAAAGCTAATATGAGTTTAAGGTGTTAAAATAACTGATGGTACGGAAAACTAATTTCGCAAGAATGATTTGCATTTTGCTTTTTTTGTATTTTGTTAGAATCATAGTCCCTTCCTACAGTTATTAATCTGTTAGTGATTCTAACAAACTTGCATGGTAGACGTTTTTTATTACTTGAAGAATTTGTTTACCTCCAGTTATATTTAGTAGATGAGTTCTTTTGTAATTAAATACGTCTGCATTAGTTGTCTTTGTTGTTGTTACTTAATTTTTGTAACACCGTATTTTAATATCAGTTTTTCTATGAATCCACTTTTAAATTTTTCAAATTGCCCCTTGACAGTTAACAATATTGATAATTATAAAAATGATTAAATATTAAAATAAATTATACCGATTACTGCGTTTCCTCATCCTAAATCAGCCAACCAACCTTTCAGGTATGGATGTTCCAAAGATTCACAGTGGTGATGGAGTACGAACAGAAGCCGGTGTTGCCCCCTCCGTTGATAACTTTATGTCACATATACGCAATAGGCAAGTGGGTGACGAGGAACGTGTCACACAAACGGTTCCAGTACGACAATGGGCTCAAACTATTTTTAGAAAAGGAGGACATGGAAAGACTTTATGATTTTGAGGAGGAATGTGTTGAAGGATATTTTAGGGAACAAGTAAGTAATAACGTTTAGACATAAGTGTAAATATTGATTTAAAAAAAATGAACTGAAATTCATTCATTATTTCAGGAAGTTAAATTGTCTAATTCTATAGAAGAGAGAGTGAGAAACACAACTGATAGGGTAGAACATATCACGACCAAAATGGAAGACTTGAATCAAAAAGCTAATTGCCAAATACAGTCGGTTCAGGTAAAACTCAAACTCGAAGTTTTTTAGTGTCTGAAACCATTTAATTACTTTTTATTTAAAAAACATTAAAATAATAAAACCCTTCCAGAGTGTAGAATTTAGGTTAAGAAAGTTAGAAGACGTGGCAGAGCAGACAATGAACCACTTAGCGGTCATCCACCGGTTCATGGCGACGCACCCGTCACTGGTGAACCGAGGGTCTACTGATACCCTGGGTCCTCCACCACCCACCTTCCAGGCAGGAGCCGCCAGGCTAAGGACTGCTAGTGACCGTTCTGAGGTAAGTAGTGTTAAGATTTGTAAAAGTTATATCATGAGAAAAGAGTTGTGTTAGAATGATTTCTTCGTGGTAGAATATCCTATCCTGAATAACTTGAATGATGTAATACTTGCTGTCTATATATTCATTAATTTGTGAATGTTATTTCTTTATTTCGTTGGTTCGACCCCAACAAAGATTAACCTAGCCTTAAAGTAAATATATCATCGAAGTAAAGTCATGGTCGTCAAAATTGACTTTTGATGAAACATTCAACCCAAGTCCAAAATAATATCTTCATCAATCTTTGTGTTCGATGTATTTATTGATTTCATTATGTGTTTGATGTCGACCTCAACAAGAATGCTTGAGAACACTAATTGCAACGTTTTATGTTAATCATTAGCATGATAGTCAATGTTTGCGTTAATGCTAATTTTAACTTTTGTCTTTCATTCAATGTTTGTGACCCCCACCTAACTTGCAGATTGTCAGATTTTTTTGAATTTTTTGTAGATTGAGCTACATTAAAAGCAAAGCAAACATATTTTTATCAAGAGAAAATTTTGTAGTTTTATTTACACACAAAGAATTATCTTCTTGTTTTCATTGATAGTGAGGCAAAAATTACAAGGAGTGGAAGTCTAAAAAAATATCTGACTATTTGCACTTGCTTTAGTGTATTTGGTTCGGCGTCAATCGGAGATTTACACCATCAATATGCAATGTAGTTATAATCAACATTACATATGCAATATGCAACATCAAGTTATGCTGATACAGCCTAACTTTGATCAATAGAACTCCCTCAATTCCCTCTTGCACTAACAACTAAGTTCAACAAAACTGTGGCTAACTTCTACAAAATGTGTGATATTGTATTGTTACTTTACAACTTCTAGTTGGCCTACCTTGAGAATTGTGGTTCTAATTTTGAAATGGAAACTGAAATTAGTTTCTGTAATTTTATAGCTCGTCTTTTCAAAGGTTTTTTGTTACTGTGTATTCAGAAATTTGAAACTTTATTTGCCTGGATGGATCTTTCATATCAGAAGAGTCTTGCCATTTCCCATATTTATTGGCTTTGAAACTACATTCCAATATGTAACTAGTTTTATACATGGGCTATATACTTCCTAAACCAAACAAGACTACTTAGACTACACAAATATCGATCAAACGACGAGTTCACAATTATTCCCCGCGGGCTCAATTAGTATTCCAAACCAAGTTTTAGCTTAGTTTCAACGCTTGAACTGTACTAGGTATTTGTCCTTCTAAAACAAAGCCATATTGCAAATAATTCCGGTCGCCGAAGGCTGAAACTGTGCAATGTAAACACTTTATACTTAATTACACGTGTAACAAAGACAATCCCATTGCTTTCATTGCCGTTTATAGCTAGCAAGATTAATTTAGATATTCATGGCTTTTTCAATAGTATCCGACTAGGCACTACCGATCACATTTTTAAAATTATCAAAATTATGAAATTATCTTGTACATTACTGGAACTTATTCAGTGGTAAAACAGCCTATTAGACTGATTATGATCAATCAGGTCAAACAAAATCTCCGGATGACGTTGTACCCGATGCTAGTTAGGTAGCTATGTGTGACGTCACGACAGGTGCTGTCGGACAGCGACACGGGCGTGGCGCGGTTCACCGTGCGACCGGTGCAGGAGGAGGATGAGCGGTCGAGACCCTCCGATGTAAGCACCCCTCTCGGCCCTCTCTGCCGCGTAGCTGCCCGAACAAGCTGCACGGGTTTCATAGGCCATGACAAAGAACCAATGATTACTGTAGATGAAAGTGTAAGCTATATAAATGAACATTAACCTGTCATAACATCCGCGTCTGAAGAGACTGTAGGACTGTTTGGTGGAACTGTCTTTATATAGATTTCTTTATAAAAATCAGAATATCTATCACACTTCTAAACTGAGCAAAAATTTGTAGAACGCTGTCTTGCGATCTCTTTTCAAAATTTTACTTTCTTCTATAAATATAATTTTGATGCAAATTATTTGTTTCGACCGTAGGACGCCGGCGAAATATCGGTTGTACATCAGGCAAGTTCAAACTATTTGGTTGACACAATTTAGAGCACTTAGGTGGAGCTTGTATATTCTTCTAAAGTTCCACCTGAAACTTGAACAGGATTATCTCCTTCGTGCACAAATGCAACTTTGTATGAAAGCTTTTTAATTAACAGAACTGGAATAGCCTCTGTACACCTAGCATTTGCTGCAAATTATATATTGTTGTCCAACTTCCTCGGCACTAGTGTGTCGCACGTTTGTTTGGGCAGCCAGCGAACTAGTAGTCTGTAGGTATTTTAATTGGCTATTAAAATTAGTTATTCATTATAAAAGCTAATTGCAAAGAAATAAAATGCTGTTGTGTCGTGTGGGACAGCACCGTGAACCTTATTGTTTTTATTCTTGTTGATTTTGTTTATTATGCAGATTTCTTATTATTTTGTTATATTTAGCTCTGCAGATTCATAATCTTGTAGTTATTCTATTTTATTGTTTCGTGAGCTCTTAAGTAAATTATGCTTATTACTCACAATCGTTTTATGCATATTATGCAAATTAGTTTCATTTACTGCATAGCACTAAAGCTTTTCAAAATCACGCGTTAACAATGTACGCACTTTTGGCTTTCTAATTTGGCTTATCGGCGCAGTCTCACTTGGCTTCTTCATTTCCACCTAAGAATATAATCGAGACTTCTATTAGCAATAAAACCTTGAAGTTACACCCTTTATTATTCTTGATCATCGAAATACATTAGGTCGATAATAAAATATTACAAATCTTTCTCCTTTGATCTGAAATTATAAACTCGCCCTTGAAACTCAAGGTATTGTTGTCTCCAAATTCTTTCTATGCTTACCAACTTTAATTATGCTTCCTGCTACATCTTCATCGCTCATTAACAGGATGAAATGCCTCAATCTGGGCCGGAAGCTCATGTTGAGAAGGAGCCAGACGCGGACTCAATATCGACATCATCTGGGGAAGGTCACGCGGGTCCTAACATAACGGTGGTCAAAGCACAGCCGCCCGTCACGCCAGCCAGGCAGAGGTCCTCCGATAGCAACCGGACGGAGCCTAGTGACGAGAAGAAAGGTAAGTTACCAAAAGTGTTGAAACAGAATTCTAAACTACATTTATTTTTTCATGCAAAATACTCCAAATGGATTAAAAATCTCCTCACTCTCACGCCCAGTCTTAAACTACATTTTTTTTTAGATATCTACCCTCATCCTCGTCTAATAGCGTCTTCGAACGATGATGCTTTCTTGCCGGAAGTGCGTGAGGTGCCAACAGATCTTCAAAGCCTGCGCCCACGCACCACTTCCGCTGGAACCCGACGCACGGCCAACACAAGACGGTAAGTTACGCAAACATCCAACTTTGAATTATCACGTATTTCACATTTTGAAGGTTTAGGTAAAACAGTATACTGAGTTACACGACTTTGCAAAGCGTTCGTAATATTAAGAAGAAGCCAATCAATGATATGAAACCTACTGAAACTGAATTCATTTTAATTCCAGTTTCATTAGTGTTCAGGCCGTACTTTGGATTAACTTTTAACTTACAATATATAGTGTATATGTAGGACTGCATAATAATAATATGTAAATAAACCCATTTGAAAGAATAACATTAACTAAATATCACTAAACATGTTTACTCAGTATAGTCTGGGCACCAATTCCATGTCACTAAAGGTAAGCAAGAAAACAATAGAATTATCAAATTCACGCAAAGAATTCAAGAGCATGTGCATACATTATCACGGAAGAAACAAATTACGACCGAGACATTAAGAGTTTCCCAATACAGCTTACTGTGGAAGTGCTATCTAAACCAGATGGTCCCATGTCGTAACGTCAAGCATGACCGCGTTACCTTTTGTTCTTGATTGCCATTCTCATTAACCATTACTTCATTTATTTTGGAAGAACTATATTTGATGGAGTTTTGGCCGCTCTGGACAAAAAGATTTTGACAACTAATTTTGATATAGAACTTCTAATTATAATATTTTATTAAAATTGGTTGTGTAAAGTATAGAAAAAACAGGCCGCCTGTTTTTCTACAAAAATCTAGTGAATCTAAAAAAAATATTGTCGTAAATGCAATAATCATTTGCATTTTCCACAGCCACCAAACCTCACTCATTTCTATATACTCCATTCACAAAATCGGCAAATACTGTGTTTATTTGTATAAAACAAAAATTATCATCGCCATAATTGTTTTTAATTTTATTTTTTGTTACCTTCTTGCATCTGTTAGGAGACGGTTGTGGAAACAGTAAGTCAAATAGAGTCATTGGCGATTGGCTTAGCTTCTTAGCGAATGTAGTTAGATGTAGTTGCCTTACTGTATAATAAACATTCACTTATCTACAGCTTGTGTACACGCTCGATATCAATATGTTTAGCATTAACAAGCACTACGAGTCCTTTCGACAGTCACACACAACACGGTTTTAAATGTGACGCAATTTTATTTGAGCATCCGTCTATGTTTCTGTACTACACAAATCAAATCTTACTTCAACCATATCAACATTGATCTTTCTATTAGGCCATTGATTTATATGATCAGCTGTTATTTTTCCATAAAATGCCATATTATGCCAACTTGGAAAGTATTTACTGCAATATTGTGGCTATAATTATCAACATTTTTCTTTTCTGATGTAATTACAATGATTGCTATAAGGTAAGCTTCGTCTAAATTCCAAATTTCTTCATTTACAAACTTTACAGTATTAAAATTATTTAATCTTCTAACGTCACTGTTGTTCTCTGTTGTATTTTCGATTGTCTTGTCTTCACATTACTTACTAATCTTAAGATTATAACCACCTTGATTATTTTGCAACAAAAACTTCTACAAACTTCTACTAAACTGCCACTGCACACATACTTCTGCCACTTTCTTGTGGGAACATTATTATTTTACTATTCTATGAAGATGCGCTGACTTCATCATTACAATATACCCTAACTAAATTGTTACCTGCAGGATACAAAAAAGGCAAACATTAATTTGGTACAGAAAAAAAACATCAATAAAATAACAATCATCTAAGAGGATCAGGCGTTTGACCTAGTTAGTCAGCACATCTTCCAACGTCAGACAGTCCAATTGGTTCTGTCAAAGGAATAAAACGAGCTGATATTACCAGGCGTTCGGAGGGCGGCAACGACTGCGGCATGGGCGGCCACTACTCGGCACAACATCTGGCGCCCCGCCGCCAGCATAGTCAGACTCACTCCGAACCTGACAACTCCGCCGTCGACGCTGGCTCCGTGCACAACTCCGTCACTGGCACAAGTACGTATACTGATGATGAAGATCTATTGAACGATAAAACAGCATGCTGCTGCTTTGAACATTTTTAGACTGAGTCACGAATAAACGTCATCGGCCACATACTGCGTCTTGCCGTACATTGCGTCAAGATGGTTGTTTGTGATGCGGAATTGTACTAATTTCGTTTCTTTGAAATGCTCTCTGCAGCAAAACTGTGGCGTTTACGCTGACGCTTAGGAGACCCCATCTCTTTTTGTGACTTCTACGGTGCGCGAGACACAAAATTCTTTGCCAAAAGTATAATTTCATACCACTACCTTATAACAGGTCGTCAGTCCGGTTGGGAAGCAACGGGCGGTGCTACCGGAATCCCATCTGGCCAGAGGCGAGTGGGTGGAGCGCCGCGGTCTTTACTGCTGGCCATGCACGAGTATACCAGCATCACTGATGAACTGGAGACCGTGTACGGACTCTTCTCACCACCGCATACGCCAAGGTAAGGAAACCTGGAGCGGAGTCGGAGTATATATTTATGTGTATCTTAGGGGATTCTTTCGAACAAAGGTGACATAACAAGACAATCATAGGCACACGCATAGGTTGATCATTCGGTTTTACAAATCGAAAGCTATGACGATCGATAATAATAATAATATGAGACTCCAACCTGGATTCGTTGCTCAATCAACCCAATATTTCATATGACATGCATTTTTTACTCATAGAATGTAGCTTGTACAGGTCATACCTACTAGGAAGGACCAACCTGATTTCAATTCTGATTCTGACCATATAAAATATTCGAACTTTCAACAGAACACCGATAACCTCTCGCCTGTTATCACCGGCCCGAGCCGCGTCCCCTTCAGTCCGTCGTCGTCATGCCAGCGAGATGTCCAACCCTGAGTTCGCGCTGTTCATGGAGAAGGAACACCTTCGAGGGGCCGAAGAAGATGACTACATCATCATGGAGAACCTTATTCAAAGGCGGTGAGTGATCCTTTAGGAGACGGAGTGATGTGCGTTGCTTGCGAAGAGGTTACACTGATCATGAAACTATGGTGGAGGGTATTTGCCATACTTGTATTGCTATATGATTCACATGATGATCTAGCTGAGCAGTGCGTTGTTGCGCAGTTTAGAATAGAAGCCACGAATAAAACGCTTGTGAGATCTTTACTTTCATATTGTATTTATATTGCTATTGTGCTGCTCAGCTACAACATAGCCTTACATCAAAGGATGAAATGTCATAAAGCACATAATACGAGTACTTAGAATACAATTTACGTGAAAACAATTATTATTTACCAATAACGACGTGGGAGACGGCTTTGAAGAAGTTTGTGGTAGCTAACGGAAACTCAAAACTTAAAATAACAATTAAATCTTAATACTGTACTAAGTTTGTATCCCATAACAATAACATTGCCAAACAAACCCAAAGTTCAGCAATTAAATCTCTATAGATTGAAACTCAAATAATAATTATTACATACACTCGCATCGCCCCAAGAAACTTCAGATATTAAGCGACATATTGATCTAAATAATTCCGACCCCACAAATTCCGAACTTTCCAAACAGTTGCGCCACGTTGTTAGTTGGTGATATATCTCATTGATCAAATTCGCTGAGGATTCTGAAGCGGAAGACTATTTTTTTGACGGTAAACACGAGGAATTGTCATTTTGTAGATGGCACGTTGAAATAGTTTATGCTTGCTTCAAAATATGGTTTCCAATTAAGAAAAAATTATTGAGTAAAACTGGACAAAATATTGTTTCATTAAAGTAAACAAAAAATCTGAAAACATGCCCGAGTAGACAATTAAAGAATGTCCGTCTTTCTCTTTTCAATAAAGTTGTAACAGACAGACAACCATGACTCTACCCTGCGGATTCATTCGACTGCGGTACCCTAAAAACCAAACAACGGAACTGCACCAGCGAGGCATAGCAAGAAGAGCTGAGATTGCTTCAGCTTATAGCTTTTGTGAGCGTCCTGAACTCGATCCTTACTCACTAGCCGTTTGTACTGTAGCCTAGAAATGGGTGGGCTCGGCAGATACGAGGAGGAGGAGGGCGAGGGGGCTGACGGGGCCGAGGGCGGCGTCAGCGGCATCAGCATCAGCGTGTGCGTCAACAGCGGCGGAGCCGACGCGCTGGCCGTGCCGCCGCAGACCAGCTCGCACCTCACTGTTGGAGACAGGCGCCTGCCGCATCAGAGGTATGCGATTTGTAGACAAGAGTGTTTATACCAAATTTTTATCAATTTACCAGTTTTCAGGGTTACTGATTGTAAGTGTGTTCAAAATAAATTCTCATCTATTCTATCCTCTCTTTCCATTGACACTTTCTTTGAATATTTACTCACGTAATTTTGATATTCCTTTTCAAATCTTCTAAATTGTCTCTTTTCCTGAACCTTATCTAATTTGAGGTCTTGCATATCTTCATTGTTTTCTTCAATTCCTTCTAAAACTAAGATTAATATTGTATTTGTCACTTCCCCTACTATATTTACCTCCTCTTGTATAATGTTAACTTCTCATAACTATAGACACTCGTTAAGAAGATCGTCAGCTATCGACAGTCGTGAGCTGCCGTCGCCACTGCAGCCGTTGTTAGACGACGATGCATGCGGAGAAGTGCTGCTGCCCGTGCCGCGGCAACCTTCTGGTAACTTATATTTTTAGCATATAGAATTTTAGTTCCTATAATCATTTCATAAAGCCCTCGAATTTATGTTTGCAAGAATTGCGACAATGTTGTGAAAGTAGGACAATTTCCAGCAAATTTATTTTCGAGAACTACCTAGACGGATCCCCCTACAAAAAAAAAGCATACGCAATACGCATGCCTGTCAGAAAGTTTTTCACCTCGTAAAACCTAAACAACTAAACTGATTTTAAAACCTAATTTTGTCTCTGTGATTTTCAAACAATTAACAGACACAGATCTATGTTTAACATTAGTGGCTTGTAGTGCGATGCTGTTCTTCCTCACTTTAAACCAATTCTTTATCCAGGTGACACGAACGCGTCTAGCGAGCTATCCCTCTCGCACATGGTGAGCGAGAACCTCCCCCCGCGGCCCTCCATCGTGCTGGACTCGTCGCAGCTGCCGCGCCAGCGCTCGGCCGACCTGCCGCCCGCGCAGCCCCCCGCGCCCGCGCGCCCCGAGACCATGTGCTAGACCTGGTAAACGTCACGTACAGTACAGAGGATACAAAACCATCCAGGTTCGGCCGTGAATATGGCGAGTCTTAGAAAAAGTTTGGATTTGATGTTTGATATACGTACGGGTTCTGTTGGCCAAGATTTAAAATAAAATGTTGTTACCATCCTTCATCACTTCATCCTCGAAAACGAACCCTTGAACCTGGCTGTATTTTTTTTCCTTTGTCTCCCTTTATTGAAAAGGAAAGGAAAAAGGGCCGTTCAACTTGATGCAACAGCAATAGTTCTAATAAATAAAATTCTCTTCCAGGAGCAACAAAACAGTCACAACTCCAAAGAAATCCAGCTCTTCAAGGTGACAACCAAATAAATTAGTAAATTACAGAACAGTAGTGAAGGACTGACCTAGTGAAGTATTAGCCATAATAATTGTTAACACCAAATACTTAACGTTAGACTTTCGACGACTTGTAGAGCCCTTTGTAGGCCTTTTGGGACCCTTTTCAATGTTACCTAGTTGATACTTGCTACTCTCATCTCCTGCGTGATGCTAACAGACTGAATTGAACTCAATTCTAAAACTGCATATCGGACCTTTTCAATTACTACACATTTTGTAAAGTTGGTTTTTTTTTGTGACTTTCAACTTAGAGAACACGTTAGTCGGTCATGATACTTATGTTTTGATTTTATATCCATGAGCAATATTCATTGTAGTGGCGTAACTTATGGATAAGTTACTCAAAAATACTTAAAAATGAATATTGTTCACAAAATATTTTAAGTCATTTTTTAAAAGATCATCATTCAGATCTTTATTAAAAACATCGCGACGCTTCAATAACGAAGACTGTGAATTACGTCTATTTATTTTAAATTGTACAAAAATGGGCCTTGTGCTTAATATTTAAGGTTCAAAATCACTTCAAGCGTTCTATCTTTCCTCTCCGTTAGAGGGAATTTATATTTAGCTGTAAATACGCCAAGTGTCGCTATTTAATATTTCGTCTGTAGATACATGGTCCAATGCATGTCATTTCGTACTCGTTTCACTTAGATCGGATCTAAGGAGTAGGATAATTTTATACTTACCTACTTTCTTACTTGAACTAAGGAACGTATTGAACATTTAGCATAATGTAAAAGTGCCGAGGGGACAAAGTACTTCAAAACAAGTTGTCCTACTCTCAAGATTTGTACATAGGTTTATAAAAATATTGTACAGAATATAAACGGTTCAGAAATAAGAACTAGGGGAAAGACAAACGACAATACTAGTGCTCACGTTGTAAATACTGTTGTCAGAGTTAAAGGATTTAATAAAAAGGTACTGAGGTTTATAAATTAGGACATAGTAATTATAACATTCATTCATTTATAACAACAACCATTATAATGTTGAAACTTAAGAGTTTACGCTTCTTCAAAGCTTAACGAATCAGTGAGCACTAACAAGCGCATCTCAATTGTTTTTAAGTACCACTTTCTACCATTTTGAACATATCAGACACAATTACTAAAATAAGGATTTTATGTTCTGAAACGACGTCGACAACGACGTTTACGTATTGTTAAACTTTTATACTTGCGTATTTCATTTTGAATACCTTCATTTTATTTGACTAATTGTTGACCAATTTATATGAACGTACAACGCATTTTAATAATTTTATACACTTGAAATACTGATATAATCTGTTCTAAATAAAATGGTTCGTAAAATTGAATAATTCTGACAATGCGATGACGGCTTTGACGAAGAAATAAAGCTATCAATAATCTGTATTTAAATTATTTTGAATCCCTCGACAAATAACGGTCATCACAATGTGTTCAATTATACCAAATATTTTGTGCAAATTTTACCATTTTTTTTTACTATATTTGCAGTACAATGAAATTAAATGCATCTTTGTATATAATTGTAGAAACATGAAATAATATGGAGGTGATTATTGTATATTTATTATGAGGTTAATAATATACTGATTATTACAATATAATTAAGCATCGATGTATTGTTAAGGTGAACAGATGCAATAAATTATTTTACTTTTTAGTAGACAATGAATAGGGACTTTATCATATCTTACAATCGCGTTTGGTCGGGCGATATTAATGAAGCAATAATTTTTGTACGACATTTATTTCTATATCCATATGGTATAGTAATGCAGAAAAAGTTACAATAATTTAGTAATATGTATTAGATGTTCAGTCAAGTGAAGCATGGATATATATTGTCGTTTACCTGGACGACTTTTTGCGAGTATGTGAGCACACGGTATCCAACGTAATATTGTCCGTTCAGTGAGTCGGGGTAAACTTTGTGGGATACGTAATGCGTAGTTTGGGCAATAAAAGAACAGTAAACGACCACACTATTCCCTATTACCTACAAATATCTATGTGGACTTTCTTACTTTTCGCAAAGCAGTTAAAATTTCTTGTGTTAATGTCTTCTGGGGCCAGCGAATGCCATGGAAACAAAATGAAATGTTGTTTGGCTACTTTCTACTTTGTAAAATGATAATTTGATTGATTCAAAGTCTTATTTAAGAAACCCTAAAAGTCCAGCTACTTTAGACAAAGAAAATCTCAAAGCAATTAAAGTTAAGAAACCATGTAACTGAAAATTCATTATTGTTTCCATTACAATTTACTGGGGAACATTGTTATTGTTACATAATACGTACAATAGAAATAAATATCCCCACAATCATATACCAAGATTCGTACAACCGAGGAATTGAGACGTCATGTTGTATGTTCCGAATAGTCCAATTATATTCCATATAGTTTATTAATAAGAAATATTTTACGGAGAATAGCGAATAATGTAATTGTACATATTGTGTAAATGTTAAAGTTGTTATTTTTTACCAAAATGAAATGTTGTGAGAGAGCGAGCCGAGCGCTACCAACATCCTGATGCTTCATCAGCACAATCTTTTAATCATAACTTTTAAATCTTTGAATCATCTTTATCTTTAGCACAACGTTTTGATTATTCAAGAGAAACGACTTGTCCTTATTGGGATATTTTATTCTAGACTCGATTCATTCAATATTTTTCAGAGTGATAAAAACTACTTCACCTGAGTTATATAAAGTATGTACAATGGTAAAATAAATATTATATTTGTGATATTACAGCCTGTTTGTTTTATTGTTACCCATTAATTTGTAGTAATCTCTTTACTGTCTCTCAGTACATTACCTCAGTTTTACGATCCAATAAATAATACGATAAAAGGGTAATATCGTTATATTTGCTAATCGTCTGTAAACTATTGTATCGGTATTTATCGGCAGTTTATTGTTTCTCGTAAAAGCCACTCAATCTCACGGCTTAATTACGTAGGCACCAATAATGTATTTATTGGATCTCGGTCAACATCTGCGTCATTAGCGATACAGTAATTATTTTTTAATTATGCGACATACCGTTAATAATTATTAACAGTAATCTGTACGTAATTTTCAGCACGTCGCATAATTATTAGCTATATAGCTTCCATGATTCATATTGTACAAATTAAATACAAAAGAAGTCGCATAAATAAAATAAAATTACGAAGTAAGTATGTAAAAAAAAACATAGGTAAGCACAGAAGTCTTGCTCTTGTAATACAAATGTACCGAAAATAAACAATTGCTCTGTAACATTCTTAATAAGGCTGAAGCTGTATTTTCTTCGCTAGGACTATACGGTGTACCTACATGATTTTACTCCTAAAGGGGTCTCTGCAGTTTGATAGAAAGTTTATGGCACTGAAAGGTGAGTCTAAGATTATGAATGATGTTTTACCACACAGCAATGGATTCAATAAAGGTAAACTCCACCGCATATGTCCGCAAGAAGTCGATCGCACAAACACTGCGAGTACCCGGATACCCCCGGGATAACATTATCATCCTAACTAATCCTAATCCTAAATATAATGCGAAAGTTAGTTTGTTTGTTACGCTTCCACGCTAAAACGGCTGAAAGGATTTGGATGTTTGGCATGATCTGGACATAGGATACTTTTTATTTCGATATTTTCACGGGATCGAAACTTATGCGGATAAAACGGGTGCGATGACAAATGGTACATGGTTTAGAATATTAGCAGTGTTACCACGAGTCCGGACTCCAGGAAAATCATTGCTGTTAGTCACACTGGTGTTGTGACCATGAGTCCGCCACCGATAAAACTGCAGGGCGCAGCTAGTGTCCAATAAATGTAACAAAATTCAAATATTGAATCAAAGTCTTGAGAGAAAATAATTTGAGTAACTCACAGTAAATAACGAGGATTTTGCTCGTAAACTGACGCTTCTATTCGGGTTTATAAATGGTAAACAAATTCCATTCAACACTGGACGCCATTGAAACGTTGAACAAAGGGTAATTGAGTTATTTATTGAAATTGATTTCAGTTAGAAAGACCAAACAATATAGAAATAATGAAATAAGTAAATTATCATCTGTTGTTAGCTGGGGGCAAATAAATTAGTGTAGTGTGACTGACAGGGTGGCGTTTTAATCTTTTGGTTAGTCAAGGAGGCGTGCTACCTACCGACTTGTTCATACGAACGTTCTAATAACAAAGCGGATCCGAAGCAATCACTATTTATAGGTACACATATTCGATTTTCATTCGACTTGTTTCGATCGGCAAACACAGTTCGGATCTTTGATTCGTTCTTCGACCTTTTTCGCGAACATTATTTATCTACTATTATGAAACCTATTCGATTCTGCGCCCGGCTAAATCATGCCAACCCGAACAAGTGTAGGTATACACCAATATTTTTTGTTTATGCTAATCCCGAAAAGGGGTCATTGTACTCATCATTTTGAACAACTTTTTCTATGGGACCAAACTTGAAATCGCGAAAAAAAATCAGCTGTTCCATACATTTGTGTTCACTTAAATCGACAAAATGTAGGGAACAGCTGATTTTTTTTTTACTAAAAACTTCAAAACTTGCTCACTTTCATTCAGTCTGATGCCGTGTAGGTAATAATCAAAACAGACAGTGCTAACAGCAGTAAGGGCCGAGACACATCGGAATGGCAGCGGCCGGCAGCGACGCGGCGAGCACTTTCAGTGTGAAATAATTTAAGCCTTACTGTCCATAGAACAGCACATTACTGTGATCATCAGAAACAGGTTCACGTATTCAAAGAATATAATAATTTATTATAAATAATTACATTGCTAAACAATAATGATAATAATTTCATAAAAACATTTTTCTCGAAATTGAATCTTCGAAGGTTTGTATCTTCAATCCAGACGCAATAAAGCAGTAAGTATTTCAAAATTCAATATCTAGCGATTCTGGAGCAGGAGTAACCGCAGTGAGGGCACGACGTGTTTGAGCGACAGGAATCAGACGAGCCATAGAGACTGCGGTCGTTCCTGCGCACAATACTTAGAGATTTCTTCTTCAACTGCTTACGTACTGGTCGCTTTTTCGGTTTCTTTTTCCTAATTATACGCTGAAATGAACTCTTAGTCACGGTCCCCTTAGCGATGTTCTGCAGCATTTTGTAAGCCTTGCTTTTCGACGTCCTCGGCAGGTGGGGACGAATAATCCTGAAGAACTCTTGTATCTCCTTTTTCTTCACGTTGTTATGTTTAGACTTGCTTGAGGTGGCCGATGGAGTATATAAAAGAAACTCTTGTATTGGAACTGCCTCACCGTCCCCGTCGTGAGGCATCTGTTCAGTAGACATGTCTGTGGCCATGTCTCCTGCAGGAGCCTGTATCGTTTGAGTTTTCTCAGACGGGATTTCATTAATTGTCTCGTCTACATTCACGTTGGGTTGTTTGTCGACATCCATTTCCTTGGAATCGATAATCAATATAAAAAATTAAAAAAATCAGTAAAATCACGGTTTTACATGAAATAAGCTGTCAAACAAATCAAACGAACAAAAAATATTTGTTGTTTCAACGTGACAATTATTTGGAAGAGCAAAATGGTTTTTTCTTAGCTACTAAATGGCTTTTTGACTAGGATTTTTTCACAGTTTTCAATTTTATATGAGTGGAAATGTGGTACACACTGCTAACATATCAAGCTAAAATTTCCATTATATGGTGATCTCACATTGTGTAAGATTTCTGTACTAGGAGAGGTCAGCTTATACTGGAAATGTATAGCTTGATGTGTAGCCGTGTGGACCTACCTATACAAAGCCAGTTCACAGAAACTGCAAACCTCATTGCAAACGCACTCGCAAGAATTTAGCAAGATCGTGTCAGAGTCTACAAAATGGTACCTGTGAATACCCTCAGCTACCTCCTGATTTTATGCAGAACTTGGAACATCAGGTTCCGAATGACCATTGCAATTTACATTCAAGTATAAAAAGACACCGACCGCACCAATTTAGGGCTGAATTCACCAATGAATTTGAACGCTATTGAAGTCAAGTTACACTTACATCTAACCTGACTTCAATAGCTGTCAGTGTCAATATTCCCCATCGATATATAAGTACTAACGTACTAGAGAAGACACCGTAAATTCCTACTTTGTCTCGTTAAACTGCGGCGATCGCGCCGCAGTTTGTCGAAGAAAACGCGTAAGTGCCGTGATTTACATGGCGCTTAAGACCTTTTTGCCGAGAATAAATACACTTCCGCGGCAAATCTAGCACTGTGGTAAATTAGGTACGGTTTAGAGGAATTGTTATTATTTTAGCGCTGCAGCGAACTAAAGATTCAATACGAAGAATAGGACAATTCAGTTATTTGACGTAGCTTCTCTAGTACGTTAGTACTTATATCTCGATGATATTCCCCAATAAAGACAATGACACTGACAGCTCTTCATCTCGGTTTAGATGTGCTGATCGCGTTCAGTTTCATTGGTGAAATTCGCCCTCATTTTTATTGGGTTTACGACATGGAAATAATAAGTACTAGCTGTTGCCTGCGACCTCGTCTGCGATTCAGGCTGAAAAGTACCTAGCCTATGTCTTTCTCCAGGTCATGGTTGACCCATGTGTCATGTCATGTCATGTCATGACCCATGATCCGTTCAGCCGGTTTAGCGTGAAAATGTAAGAAACAAAAAACCTCACTTTCGCATTTATAATACTTAGGATAGGATAGGAAGGATAGGATAGGATAGGATGGATAAATATATTTAGAAACAAACAAAGACATAAACTTATAAATGTCAACTTTATTGCATTACTGTTATAACTTAAATCTAAAATGAAACTTATAACAATTCACACAATTGATATACAATCTACATAAATTGTATACAAAAGCTCTATACAATTCAATTATTTGAACATGAACAACAAACAGATTCGCAACATCAAAGCTTTTAACGAAACATACATTCGACAATTTTATTGAAAGTCTCTTTGATTAGTACAAAAATGGTACCCAATGTAAATACAACCGTTTTATTTATTCGTTACAATGTTATGCTTGTTTTGGAGAAAAGTGTTTCTATTAAAGTACTGGAAATGTTACAGGATTATTATTGTGTTATTTGCTAAACGTAGACGAAATCGTGGTCTATTTCGAAGTTGTTCCTCGTTGATAGCTCGGTTGCAATATTCGAAGGGATTTTATCTGTGAATACAAAATGGTTTTCTGAAAAAAACACGAACTCAACTTAAATTTACATCTTCTAAGCGTGTCGATGACAATCAAATTAATCAGCCCTAAATGTGGCACCTTGAGTAGCGTCTATCAGTTCCTGTAACGCGCAGACAACAGGAAAAATACAATAGACGTAGATATATTTAGTAACCTATTCCGTTTAATTATTCTTCAAGACTCATAAAAAAAGCCCTGTAAGAAATCGAGACGTGTTTCACCTCTCAACGAGGCATCCTAAGGATGACGATTAACCAGTCGGATACCAGAACACGACGTGTTGTCACCGAGATTTGATTCATTCTGCGTCCAAAGCTCGGTGTGGCAACACGTCGTGTTCTGGTATCCGACTGGTCAATCGTCATCCTGAGGATGCCTCGTAGAGAGGTGCAACACGTGTCGACACGTGCGTTCCTTACAGGGATTTTTTAATGACTGTTGAAGAATGGTGAAGCGGTATAGGTTACTAAATATATATACGTCTATTGTATTTTATAATGGAGTTCCGCCAAGTCACGCCTGAATCAATTAACAGACAACAGGACACGCTGGACACGATATTAAATTCGCTACTCGATAGTCTTAAGGCGTTAGCTTCAGGGTAGCAAAATTCAAATTTTCTTACGTTTTTTTGTTATTTGCAGGTCAGTATCAGGTTGTATGTTGATTAAAATGTGATTCGCGCGTAACAAATATGGATTTACAGAATTATAAACATTAGACTCAGCAATACAACTCTCTAAGTTCAATGTGAATTACTATTTCATGAAATCATGACATTTGGCAAATTGCAAAAACCTTAGCGCATCTCCCTTTAAGTAGTGGGATTGGTGTTCCCAGAAAGTATTATTCAGAGTAACCTTATTGGATTTCAAAGATTAACATAAGACAATTCTGATAGTATACTATTAACCAACAGGGAAAAATACTTCAGAAACCCAGGTAGGTACCCTCCGTGAGATTGTCAGTATCCGTGAGATTGTCAGACTGTCCGTGAGACTGTAAGACACCAAGGCGTTGCTGGCATTCCTTGAGAAGCTGGGCTGGATCGAATAATCGATTTTCCCACCAATACAATAACAACAATACCAATCCTATTAACTGCTTCAAACAATCAAAGGACAAAGAGCCATGCCATATATACAATGTGTAACAGAATAAGCGCAAGACCTGAAAGTAGTTTGCTCAGAATCGGCTTCTGAATCGATTTCCATCATTATTTATATGTGTTAATTTTTCATGAAAAAATCTTTTCTTTAACTGAAATTAGAACCACCGCGTCTTACCAAGGTAATAAGATATTTTATTTAAGGAAATTTAAGTTAACTTATCTCAAAGGAATAAAGCCTATTCAAATGCATAAACAAATTTGTAATACGCTCATAGCTATCCTATGTTTCATGTTTAGTCAGGAAGTCTATTTTGTAAAAAAAAACTAAGTGTCGTTTAATTAAATTAAATTACAGATATTATTTTAGTCTTATAATTTAATATTCTAATTGGGGTGTATGAGCTCTTGCGTTTATTCCGTTACAGGTTGTATATGGGACATGTGTGGGCCTATGCCATGTATATGCATGATATATTCCTGGATGACAATAAATGTAAAATTAATTACATCCGTGTTATGCCTACAAGATTATTTATAACTATATGTGCCCGGAGACATCAATAGCTTCAATAAACTGGCGTACGATACCACTATCCAACAATAATGTACAAAGAACCTAATCAGTAATAAAAAGTAACACATTTGCAATAATGATCATATCATCAAATTCACTTACCATTACACCTATAGACGAGATTGGACCAGATGATCATCTCCTGCGAGAAGCAGAACACTCCGAGCCTTCCTCCCTTGAGCGTGAAGTCATACACGTTGCCCGAGTCGGCCACCAGGCGGTTGTTTTCATACACCTAATAACATTAATTACTTTGTAAAGTTGCTATCATCATCTGCCTAGCCTTTTCCCAACTATGTTGGGGTCGGCTTCCAGTCTAACCGGATGCAGTTAAATACCAGTATTTTACATGGAGCGACTGCCTATCTGAGCTTCACAACCCAGTAACTGGGTAATACGATATATTAATATTTTAATCATACATATTGTGGACTGCTTTCTTAGTCGAGTGGTCACGAGCGCTACTCCTGAGTATGAGGTCCTGGGTTTGATTCCTTCTGATGATTGATCAGGAAAAGTGTTATTGGATTTTCTATCAAGAATTTTTTAGAAGCATTCGAAGTCTGGATTTTTGTCCGATTGATGGCAATTGGTTAACCCTCTATTACATGGGATTTAAACATAACTGACGAAATGTGGGTATAATAGAGGTACCCCACTGTCTAACCCTTCGGGGATAACAGGCGTTGCGTTTAAATTTTTGCCCACCATGACTGTGAAATTTCGCTAGTTAAATTTAAAAGGCCCCGAATAATTTACCTTCAGTCTGATGAGGCCAAGCTTCGGTCGGTGCAGCAGACGCCAGCGATAGGCCGTCTTCTCGCGCCAGCCCACGTTGCGAGGGTCCTTCCAGAGAAGTGTTACCTGGGGTGACAGATGAAGGATTTTTGAAACTTCGAAACGAATCATGACGATGAATGCGGCACTGAACAGATCAATGTGCCTACTTTGACAATACATTACGGGGAATGAAACGCTGAGTAGCCACGTCAGATAGATATTGAACACAAAATAAAAACGATTAACCGTCATGCGATGCGATGATTGAAGAATGGATCTAGAACCTTAAATAAAATATTTAAGAATTCAGTGTTCTAAAATATTAAAACAGTGCATCCATATTCCATAGATCTTAATTAAGACGCACCAAACAAAGCTTTGCGGTTTGAACCTCATCATTCAGCCGAAAGATGTCCACTGCTGGACGCCTCCCCCAAGTCATTTCATACACTCAATTATATGTGAAACGTTGATAATCCTTTAGAGCTAGATTCACTCTTGCCTACGCATCACGAATAGCAAGCAATCATACATAAGCTCGTCACGACTCACGGACACGGACTCTTGGCCATAGACAATGTAATTTACACTGCATTCAATTTGCATTCCCCTTCCGCGCGTCACGTATGCTACCGTCATGTTAGTAATTTTAGTTTAATTAGGGCTTTAGAACGGATGGCACCTAGATATAAGATAATACATACAAGTAAATTATTTTTTGGTTTGAAACAAAAGGAAAATTCGGCTAGAAGTACACAAAAAAAGTTTATGACATAAATTACCACAAAACCGTATTTATCGGTTGTTTAGCATAAACACCTTTTAAACATGACATTTCTTTATGGAGTTTGACATTAAACACGCGTCGAACAAGTGTCTAAGTTTCTGTGGTAAGGCCCTTAGATTCTTCAAGCGACCTAAGTTTACGTTTTACTAATGATACTCGAACGTGTATCAATCATTATTGTTTTATTTTTCAACTACAGAAGTTGACCTTAGAAAAAAACTAAGGTATTATGTATGTTCACACTTCATTTTCTTCTGCTAATAAGTAACTCATACCAAGTAGATTACAGTAAAGATGAAAATCCGAAATGAATTTCGTATTTAATAAACCAAGCCAAGAAAAAATCGGGTTTTTCTTTATAAGAAATACAAAGTTTGTTCATGAAATACTAAAGACCGACAATCCAAAGAAAATTAGTTTCTTTATAAGTTAAACTTAATCAAGCTAAGAGTATTATAATAATCTTTTTAATTTTATTGTTATATGGCCTAAGTATTGCCATCAATGTCAAATGTTGTAAAACGACTCGTTTGGGGTTGAAACCCTAGAGCCATGGGGTCCGAGTGCCCACTTGGTTTTTCAAGACATCGCCAAAAGCTTGGTCTACTGTTCACGTGACCAGAGGGCTGGCCTATTTGTTGGCCAAAGAATCAGCATTGCCATACAACGTGGCAATGCTGCCAGCCTTTTGGGCACTTTTCTGTTGACAGCGATGCAGACGAATTTTTTGATGCCCTTTGATAATTTTCCCTTGTACATAATTATTATTATAGATATTATAAGTCTTTAAGTTAAATAAATATCGTTGATTATAAAAATAAAAAAACTTGTTTCGTCTTTAAAATAATATTATAGTTCAAGTCCGTAGCCGACTGCAGGCAGCAGCAGCAGGCGACGTTTCGCCGCGAAACAACTGGTTTCTATGTATTTCTACGAAATACCTTCCGTAGCTAGTGACACGGTATTTAATAGAAATACTAGAAACCAGTAGTGTCGCGACGACATGTCACCTGCTGCTGCTGCCTGCAGTCGGCTACGGACCTTTAAGCTTAAATTCTGTCTTTCTTTGTATACCTCCAACTTTCATTAACGAGACACAATAGAATTGTAATTGTAATCGGCCATTAGAAGGCCAATCGACGGTAAAGCGGATAATGATAAATTGACACAATTGCGTATAAGAATTAGGCATTCAGCACCGTATTTTTTTTCGCACCGTATCTGTCTTGGAAATTGCTGTTTATGGCACAGCGAAACAAAATTTCGTTATTTTTTAAATCAAGAGCTGCTATGTACCACTCACCTGATCAGGAGTAGTATCAGTGTTCCAGAGCGCGTTCCTCAATGTCTTGCCAGGCCCAGTCTTAGAGTTCACCAGCTTCAGTTGTATACCGGGCTCGGCGACCGCCCTGAACGGAGTCGTCTGCCAGTACGTCTGTGTGTTCTTCTTCCACATCACTACGTAGAAACGCTTGTTGTTTTGGTAGCTAGACAAGAGTTAATTAAACATTCGTAATAATTTATGTTCTTTTCATGTTAAAGTTAAATATGTATGTGTTCTAAGCGCCCTTTCAAATAAAGGTCGAGTTTGAAGCGAATACAAAATCATCTACGTCATGTTTTTTAATTATTTTTATAACAGCTGAATTTTAGTCTCAATATGAAAGTTCATATTCATAAAAACTTTCACCCTCTGGACGGACGCCAATAAGTTCAAAGTCACTTAGTACATTTGATTTGAAATCTCATTTTAATTCATTTGGTTTGATGTTTGTCTTTTCAGACTTTATCAAATTAGAAACTTGATTAGGCTTACAGGAGCACGTAGTTGAGGCACTTCTATTTAATTGGCACATCTAGACGAACAGACTAGACTGCAAATAACGACATTAATTTGCGGTCCGGTGCTAGCAGTCTTAGCTACAATATGTAGATGGATATCTAGAGGGAGTAAATAAATAATCCTCTTTTCTGATGTAGTACTGGAATTTAATCAACTAATATATATTCTGCCAGCATAAAAAGATATCGCGCTTTTGCGTTCATTCAAAATTTTTATGAGATAATGAAACAACAATATCATCTAAATAAATAAAACTACAAACGACAGGCAAAATTGACTGAATTTAAATTCAAGTGGGATTAAAACAACTTTATGCATCACGTATTGCATTTTCATTGAAACGATGTAGCTTTTTGAAAGTTTAATGGTATACGTAGTTTGCACAGACCCTCGTCAAAATTTATTTGACAGAAACCTTTTGGCATGTCAAGCTGATTAAATTATATTAAATTTTAGATTTCAAATAGTTTTAGTTCAGCGTGATTATTTTTATTATTAAAAAAGGTCTACTTTACAAATTTCTCAAAACCCTATCAAAAATGTTGCTATCAGAAAGTCAGAGCATATACAAAATAGGGTTTAGCATATACAAAATAGGCATAGGGTTTAGCATAATTATACAAAAAATAATGTGGTATAGTTCACGACCCCTATTGCCATTTTTTATCTCGTGGCAAGATGTAAGGTAATAAATTATGAATACCTACCTATCCAGAAAGAAGTTCTTTTTCGTTTTCAAAATTAATTTGGCGTAGGCATCCTAAGTAAAAAAACTTACCCAAATATAAATCCAACATAATCGTCATCAATCTGTGTGTTCACAAACAGCGTCCCTTCGAAGTCGACTCCACTGAAACTTTCGAAGCCCACAGCTAACCCGGGGTCTGAGTTCAAGGTCTGAAGGATCTCCGAGCCTTCGTTCGCGATCTCCCAGTTAGGATCTTGTTGTGACTCGCCTTCAGGGTCCAGCCGGATTGTCATGTAGTTTCTAGAAAAGAATTGAATGTTCAATGTTCATATTAAAAATTACAATCGCGTTTTGAGTCATTATGAACGTGTTGTTCTTCTAAGCTCCGCAACGGATTGTGATGCAATTTTCACCATCAGTTAGAGAATTCATCCGTTTTCCGGAAGGTTTATGTGTATTATTCATTTTTATTAAACACATATTTTAATAAAAAATCTCGATATTTCGTCAAGTTATAAAAACCGTGCGAAGCAGGGGTGGGTCGCTTAGACGTATCTATCTCGTTTTCACGCTCGCGTTCTAATTAAACTTTAAGGGCCATACCATAAAAACTTAGACACTTGTTCAACGCATGTTTAATTTCAGTTTTATGTCAAAATCCATACAGAAATGTCATGTTTAAAAGTTGTTTAGGCTAAACAACCGATAAACACGGTTTTGTGGTCGAGAGCTACACTTCCAGTGATGTACAGTCACGGACTTTAATTGATGAGCCACCTTCAAACTTTTCAATTTTGCAGTTTCATACATTCACGAGATTACACGCTTAAACACGAACTCAAATCGCGCGCTCGTAAACAAGATGACAATTAATGAATGTTAAGTCTATTGAATTAATTATATTTTGTTTGCTAAAATAATATAAAAAATTATACGCCTCGTCAGGCAAAACATGTACGGACTGTTTACCTATGTATATTTAAGATCTTGCATGCTAGATTTGTATGTAAACGCATGTTTGACAAATGAATTATTTTTATCTTTATCTTTACAAATAAATTATTTTTAATCAGAAATAGTCATATCCATAGAGGTTGACTATTAAGTTCTCAATGATAAAAAATTAAAAATAAATACAATGTTGCATTAAGATTTTCAAATCTATTTGATACCGACCTCCTTTGAATCATAGCTCATTAACTCGTTATTTCGAAAACTTAACTGAAGACAGTGACAGTCGAAATATCAATGTCAGAGACGTTACTTTCGAACTTGTCGAAATGACTATTATTATTTCTCCGTACGCTAACGTTACTATCGCAACAGTAACCTAGCAACGATTGTTTATCGTTGCTAGGTTACTGTTGCTAGACCTGCAATTGTTTGATTTTGGGCAGTCACTCTGCTGTCAAGTTTGTAGTTCTGGCTCTCAGGTTAGCCAACCGGTAAAGATATGAAATATAATTTTCTTCTTCTAATACGAAGACTGCGTGTCGGGAACCGAATACACCCGATTTGCATTACACGGCTAAAATACGAACTGTGCCAGGTGGCTCCTCAATTAAAGTCCGTGACTGTACAATAGATGTTGTCAATTATTTGAGATTTGTTGCAAAACATTTTCCACTAGATTAGTTAGAGATTAACTTCTTCACACTTAATAATCTACTATGCGCCCGATGTGATTTCCCATCGACAAAAAATGAAGAACTTCCATACAAACTTTAATTCCGTATTCAACCCCTTCAGGGGATGAATTTTCAAAAATGCTTTCTTACCTTCATTATTATTAAGTATATTATGAACAATAAAATCACCTCATCGTAGCAGTCTGTATTTCGACCATTTACATGTTATATTTCATTGTTTTCCTGAGCCATAGTTATGAGATCTAGAAAATTCACAATAGTATGACCTTACCTGAAGTCTGTGCGAAATATCCTGGAGTTGTTCGGACAGTTGTCGAGCTCATTCTCCACATGGTCACCATCGTAGTCATTGTCACAGGCATCGCCAATGCCGTCATCTATATAAAAAATAAAATTTGATGTTTATAGAACGCATATAATGTATTAGAAGACTTTTCGGACAATCAAATAAAAGAAGCCTTTTACCTAGTCTCCAACTTCCGAATACCCCGAATACAAAACGGCTCATAGCTGGCATAACAATAACTACCATTAAGTATTGTCATTATCCGCAAAGTTGTTAACCTCTTAAGAAAACGCAAACTTTTGACCATTCTCTCCAAAATTCTCAATTCTTCACTAACTACATACATAAACTCAAGCGCACTAACTATTAGAATCCTTTTGATCCCTATTCTTGATATAAGGACAGTTGTCTTCCACGTCGGGCACGCTGTCGCCGTCGTCGTCATCGTCACACGCGTCCCCTATGCCGTCCTCGTCCACGTCCAGCTGGTCACTGTTGGGCACTGTCGGACAGTTGTCTATACTATCCTGGATACCGTCCCTAGAAAATATTTTAAGGTTAGTTGCATATACAGAGCATGTATGAACGTAATCGAAGTAAAAGGAGTAAGTAAGGATCGTACAGTACAACACAATTGATTTGGTTACATAACTTTACAAGTTGTTGCGTTTGCGTAAAGATCATTTTCACCTAAAGCAGTAAGAAAGATTGGAGATTTGAAGACGCATTCTGTTCGCATTGTGATGGGTTTTACGAATTTTGCCGATGCTACATCTAAGTTGTGTCGTACTGTAGCGGGTGACGTTCTGCCGTTTCTGCTTACGCCCATGCAAAAAAGAGGTGAGTTTGTGTCTGTATTTAGTTACATATACTGTTTTAACTATTTTTGGGTGCATTACGATAATTTTGATGAATGGTTTTAGTTTTCAATTTCCTAACTTTGAACCTGTAACTTTGACTCTTTCTGGAAATGAAACCACCTTAGTCACTAACAACGACTATTTTGATCATGTTTTGCTCTCTCTTGTTAGTGCAATCACCAATTCCTTCTTATTCATTTTCGTTATAATAATGAAAACCTATGAACTCACGACCAATAAACCCACCTTCATCATGGTGTAGGAAGGCAAAAATTTATATGTACATATCTAGAGCTGTAGCTCCCTGAGACTTTTCTTTATTCCTCTGCCCATTCGTGGTTTACTAGATATATGATGATTTACTCACTGGTCTCTATCAACATCACTATCACACGAGTCACCCACGCCGTCCCTATCAGCATCTTCCTGCGCAGAGTTCCGTATACGAGGGCAGTTGTCGCAAGCGTCGCCGACGCCGTCGTTGTCCAGGTCTTCTTGAGCCGGGTTGTGCCGACGTGGACAGTTGTCCATTTCGTTTGGTATACCTGTGTGGACAAGGGACATTTGAAATGACCATGTTGATGGGAATTTAACGCTGAATTTATGGGCTAAGTGTTTGTAATACCAAAGCATATAGGCCCATGTGAAGTAAAGTGAGAATGCAAAAAAAATGACAGTTTTATTTTCAAAGATGTTGAAGAAAAAGTAAGATTTCTTTTATCAATGAATAGTGATCCGCCGCTTCGCACGGTTTTTACGGCTTCAAGAATTGACAAACATCGAAATTTATATTTTTAATATGTAAGTTTAATATTAATAAACCTTCCGGAATAAATTCTCCAAATGATGGGGAAAACCGCATCATGTACAGTTTAGAAGAACAACGCGTTCACACAGACAGACTCGAAAAGCTACTTTAACATATAATATGTATATAGACTCTACATAATATATTCTGCTTTACATAGGCAACGTTTCAATTCATTTAGGTTTGGCGTTACCAGACAAATTCGCTTACGAGCTTCAGGGCCTTAAAACCAATTTAGAAGCAAAACGATTCATAAATTTGATTTTGATGTCACCGAAATTATACCTTCATAAACGGTAAATAAACTAAAAAATGTCAAAGGTAAGGAATCTCGAGACTTCTAAGCAAGCGTGCCCCGTAGTCGACCGCATCAGAGCTTGCCATCAGGTGAAAAAGTGGCCAAAAATGTAAGCTTATCTACAACATTAGTTTTTGTTTATGCTAAACCCGAAAAGGGGTCATTGAACTCATCATTTTGAACAACTTTAAAAAAATCAGTTGTTCCTTACATTTGTGTTCACTTAAATCAACAAAATGTATGGAACAGCTGAATTTTTTTTTGCGATTTCAAAGTTGGTCCCATAGAAAAAGTTGTTCAAAATGATGAGAACAATGACGCCTTTTCGGGTTTAGCATAAACAAAAACTAATGTTGTATACATATTATATATTGAAGTCGCTTTTCGTGTGTGTCTGTGTAACTGCGGTGATCTTCTAAACTACGCAATGGATTTTGAAGCGGTTTTCACCATCATTTAGAGAATTTATTACGAAAGGTTTATGTGTCATCAATCATCATCATCATTTCAGCTGAAAGACGTCCACTGCTGTTCATAGGCCTTTCTCAAGCACTGCCACTTCGACCGGTTCTATGCTTCCCGCATTCAAGATTCCTGCGGCCTTCACAAGGTCATTGGTCCACCTAGTGGGAGGCCTTCCAAAGCTACGTCTTCCAGTACGTGGTCGCCACTCCAGAACCTTTCGGCCTCAACGGCCATCTGGTTATGTGTATAATATCTTTACATAGGTATAAAACAGAAATCTCGATGTTTCGTCAGGTCCTGAAAACCGAGCGAAGCAGGAGCGGGTCGCTAGTCAAATATAAAAATACTGCTTTTTCTTACCATCATTGTCCATGTCAGGATCACAGACGTCTCCGACCCCATCTTCATCAGTATCCTCTTGTCCAGGGTTGTATCTCCGAGGACAGTTGTCACACGCGTCACCTCGCTTGTCGCTGCGGTCTTCATCTCGGTCCAGTTGGTCAGGGTTGGGAGTCAAGGGGCAGTTGTCCTAAGAAATGCTTTTACGTTAAATTCGATTACTCCATGTTTGTGAAGATTGCAAACGTATATTGTGTATGTAAATTAAACTTTGATGACTGCAAAATACAAAAACAACGCTTACGAAATTGACCAACATACACAATTCAACTCTAGTATACCTTTCAGCATAAACTGTATAAAATAACTGTTATCTGCCCCTCGTCATAGAAGAAGACTTTTGGCCGCAGGACGTGGTGTTCCGTCGCTTTCGCGGACAAGTACCACAGGACAGCACAAAGTCAGGCTAGTGCAAAGTGAAGAGCTATTACATAATCTTAGGCCTTATTTATCAACACAAGTTTTTGATCATAAAAGTAGAATGTATGTCTAGGTTAAGGTATTTTTCTATGGGCCTGTGCGCCTGAAATAAATAGTATTATTCTTCTTTATTATTTTATAGAGCTAGTGCATTTTGAGCTGAACTAAAAAAAATGCAGTGTACGGTAGTAGTTTTAAAAGTCTGTTAAAAGTTCTCCAAGTCCATTTACCGCTCTTTATATTTGCCGGAATCATTCCTACGTGCCTGCTACAAACAAAAAGTGTTCATTAAATATTCTCATTATGAATAAGACGGCGGTTATTGTCTCTCTGTAATTCAATCCATTGACTTCTACAATTCTTTTATCTCCGAGCTTCGTGAAAATGAGAATAATTTAGTACTGTAATATTCTAATGTATTGTAAGCCCGGGATTTTATTTAAGCACTGTAAGGCCTTTGAGACAATGGTCTCAATTATTAAGATGTAGAGAACAATCTTATTTGCATGATGAGAACTTTGTAAAACAAACAAGAACAAAGGCGTCGAGTCGTCTAGCCAGCTGCTGCTTACCGTAAAACCTGGCAACTTTGCCCTATAATTCGTTTTTTTTTTGCATTAGTTGAGTTATTTTCGAACACGTTAGTTAATGTCATATTGTGTTTGTACCACACAATACCATAAGTTCATTACTCGATATTTATTACTAGAAATATCCAGAAAAATGTATGTGTGTTAGTGAAAAAAACAAGTTTATGTGTTGGGCAAAAAATCATATGCTTCTGGCAACTTTGCCAACTTTGAATATTTCTAATATTATAAACAGTATCCATATTTTAAAAATGCCAGAATATAAATACAAGGCAAAGCAGTATTGTATCAAATTATGAGATGAATAAACATATTCCTTGTCCTTTAAAATTGACTGGGCAAAGTCGAAACGCCACCTAGAACATTTTTCTTAAAATAATTATCAATATCCAGGGCTGTCACCATTGAAAAAATTCTACATTTTAATATTTAATGAAAAGCTTTTTAATGTCAAATATTTTTAATGACTTTAATAAATTCAATAAGCACAAATTAATTATAGTGGATACAAAATAAAGATCTACGCTATAATGCTAGCTGTTAGGCATCTTACAGCTAGCATTATATACAGTAGATCTCACAAATTGATAGTAAATGACAAAATCATTGCAGTTTTTCAAGTTAAATATCTATTTAATTTGAAAAAACTGCAATGATTATCGATTCGCACAAGGGCTATTGTGCATTTAAACGTTAAACGTTTTAAATTATAAAATAATAACATTCAACGAACGTGCAACAACGTTATAATAAGTACGTTTTAAATTTTAATCATAAAGTAAAATAATACAAAACAATACCTAAACCTATCTTAAGGAACAATTGAGATCAAAGAACACTTAAACATAGGTGAAGTGTGTGTGTGACTATAATCAAATTCGCTTCTTGGGGCCCGGGTATAAGCCAAGGTCTTAAGTGGATTATTTTGAACTGAAGATCATGTCTAAGCAAATAGTGTTTATGATTTGGAAAAAAAATATGTAAGTAAGTTACAGGTGACAACCCTACGAGAAAAGAAATGGTGGGCAATGTCGCCAACCATGCACCAAAAACATGCATATAACTTTGCCCATCAACATATCTTACAATTTATGGGAGGTTTTGCATGAAATATTAAGTCTATATTATTCATTTCAAACATTTTAACAGTGGCAAAAAAATTACTTACCTGGTGTAACTGCAACTCCACTTTTTGGAAAAGTTTTTGTACCGGTTTTTGCCCGCGAAAAACACTACCAACTTCTACAAGTTCTGACAGGCAACTGAAGTAACATCGGTGACATTAAGTCACTCAGTGTTGCCAGAAAAATGACGAATTTTGTACCACCGATAAAAAAATACTTCTAACTATTGACAAATTTGCTATGGATCGA
This sequence comes from Lithophane socia, assembly GCA_947522985.1. Taxonomy (NCBI): domain Eukaryota; kingdom Metazoa; phylum Arthropoda; class Insecta; order Lepidoptera; family Noctuidae; genus Lithophane; species Lithophane socia. The sequence continues at coordinate 12,003,317 of OX383268.1, read as the reverse complement.
GTTTTTCAAAAAATACACAACTGGGCAAAGTCGAACCTCAAGGGCAAAGTTGCCAGGTTTTACGGTACTAATAAATAAAAGACGAAATTCTCACAAAAATATTTTTCAGAATATGTTTCATGCCTCGCTAGTGAAAAATAAGAATTAAAAAATCTTTTGTACAAGAAAACTATTCCTTCATTGTGTTATTTACGCTTAGCCAATCTAATTATGCTACATCAGTCATTTTTGCTTTTATGTTATAACACAGTACACTTTCGAAATGAAATGGTTGGGCACAGATTTTAAACTTTTAATTAGTTTTGAAGAGTTAAATCTAAATAAATATATATTCTATTCTGTTGAAGCTAAATAGATAAAGAAATAAAATTGTTTTAATTTATAGAGGTATGAGGAACAGGATGTAAAGTTTACTCATCGGATCCTACGACCAAACGGGTGTCGTGTGTGGTGTTCATTCGTATCTCGCAGGTCAACTGACGAGGTTGTCAGCTGTTTAACCGGGCTTGCCTGTGGGTGGGACGTTGTTTAGGTGCCAGTCACGCGGTAAACGCTGCTTGGGCGATGGAAGATTTTGCGTAACGTCGCGTCAGTGTGATGCGTAGCACGCATGTGGCGATGAAGATCCACAAGTACAAAAAAAGATTACAATACATTCAAAACCATGTCAATCATTGGCCAACCACCGGGAATTTTACGATATCTTTCTCCTAAACTCATTTTCACCATCACATTTCGCCCTTAAGTTTGCCTCCTTGTTAAATCAATGTTACTCTCCGGCAGATGCCATCAGTTCATCACCATCAGCATCAGGGTCATAAGAGTCTCCAATTCCATCGCCGTCAGGGTTTTATTGTGCCCAGTTTGATACGTCACGACAGCTGTCAGCCTCGCGACGAGTAGTCTCCTATACTATCTCTATATTTCTTACCCTTAGCTAATGAACCCTTGAAATCTAAGTCACTCACCGGCAGATTAGCAATTCCATCACCATCAGCATCAGGGTCACAAGAGTCTCCAATTCCATCGCCGTCAGCGTCTTCTTGTCCCGAGTTGGAGACGTCAGGACAGTTGTCAGCCTTGCAGCGAGGTTCAGAACAGCCTAGCTGGTGGTCTGGGTAGCCGTCCAGGTCCTTGTCGGGACCACAGACAGTGCCGTTGCCTGCCCAGCCAGTCTGGAATAAAAGTACCCAGTGAAATAGTGAAATGTTTATATAAAAGGAAATTTTCTCCAGCCCGAGTAAATAGTTACACGGCCACCAAAGCAACCAGGTTGCTGTTAGGCAAACCAGTTGTATTGTTGAAGCTATACTTTATGAAATTTTTATCACTTCTACTGTTGCGTTTGGATCAAGGAACATATACTCACCTCCGGCGAGGTTTGCACTGGCGAAACATTCACAACCAAACATATAGAAATGTCTATTTTCTGTCAATGTACCACATTTAAAAATTCTGGAACTTGCACAGATATCCCAACATATTTCCCCGGAAAAGCTTCTTCGTCCAGCTGAACGGTTATTTGGTAAAGTTGGATATTTTACGCCCAAAGTTAGGCAACAGATATTGCATACTATGATATGCGTCAAGAAACAACAACTTTTCTTTATCATCGTTGTCTGTCCTATAAACAAAGGGTCGTCATGTTAAGCTCCGAGAACGACGCCCGCTGTTATGATCCGTTGCCAAACATGGCGAGCGTCACGTTTTGGCCATAAATACTTGCGTAGTGAATATTACACGGCTTAACGGTGATTAGTGGCTTTATGTAAAGGTACTTACTAAACTTTTCTGCAGTGTTGCCATATTCAGATCTGTGATGTTTCTCCAATTAGTGTATAGTCTATTCCAAAATTAAATCTTGAAAGTGTAAACAAACCCTGTTCATGTTGAATTATTACGCAATCACTCACTAAAGAGAATGAGTAACACATTAGTATTTAAAATGTTTCAAATATTATTGTTTTAATAACAATAGTAAAATATAGTTGAAAAATCATCGATGATTGGTTATAAAATCAACCTCCATTATTGTCAAATAAACGACATCTTTAAGGTGATATTAAATTAGAATTTCGGGTTAGTATTCAAAATTAAATACTCAAATAAAAACACACAATTTGTAACTGGCACTACAAATTGGCATTCACAGGTACGTTTTCGGATCCATTTGTGTACATTAACATCAGATACTTTTGGAACAGGCCATAGTTAGTGTTCACGCAGTAGCTACCCACACATACGTACCGCACAGACACACTTGTTCCCGTAGTCGCACACGGCGTTGTACCGGCGACAGCGCGCGGACTCGCAGCGCTGCACGAGCTGGCCCGGACCGTAGCACGGCCGCGTCGTGTTCACGCAGTAGCTACCCACACATACGTACCGCACAGACACACTTGTTCCCGTAGTCGCACACGGCGTTGTACCGGCGACAGCGCGCGGACTCGCAGCGCTGCACGAGCTGGCCCGGACCGTAGCACGGCCGCGTCGTGTTCACGCAGTAGCTACCCACACATACGTACCGCACAGACACACTTGTTCCCGTAGTCGCACACGGCGTTGTACCGGCGACAGCGCGCGGACTCGCAGCGCTGCACGAGCAGGCCCGGCCCGTAGCACGGCCGCGTCGTGTTCACGCAGTAGCTACCCACACATACGTACCGCACAAACACACTTGTTCCCGTAGTCGCACACGGCGTTGTACCGGCGACAGCGCGCGGACTCGCAGCGCTGCACGAGCTGGCCCGGCCCGTAGCACGGCCGCGTCGTGTTCACGCAGTAGCTACCCACACATACGTACCGCACAAACACACTTGTTCCCGTAGTCGCACACGGCGTTGTACCGGCGACAGCGCGCGGACTCGCAGCGCTGCACGAGCTGGCCCGGCCCGTAGCACGGCCGCGTCGTGTTCACGCAGTAGCTACCCACACATACGTACCGCACAGACACACTTGTTCCCGTAGTCGCACACGGCGTTGTACCGGCGACAGCGCGCGGACTCGCAGCGCTGCACGAGCTGGCCCGGCCCGTAGCACGGCCGCGTCGTGTTCACGTAGTAGCTACCTCCGCATGGCACGCACGTGTACGAACCCTGGGACAAGAACAAGTGGAATTCATATTTTAAAAGCCTAGAGAAAATGGGTAATAACAAACAGTGGAAATATTGGGTTACCACCTAGGAAATTGGCGGTTTTTTCTCACTAATAGATAACCTCGTCACTTCTATGATTTAAAATATTCATCAATTGCTTGGTATTATGTCGAATAATGACCATCATCGACAACTATTAATAGTAAAAAAACCTTATTACTTATAAGGCATACGTTATCTTCGTTTTTAAACAATAGTGCATAAAAGTTTTAAAACAGTAGTGTTCATGGTTGTTATAAAAATTAAGAAAACGTTAGTATGAAAATACAACTTCTTTAAAATTCCCCATACAAACACCAATTTCATAGGTGGGGGGACCTAATATTCTCCTCAAAAGAAAGATCACATTAAGTAAAATGGCTGATCACTGGAAGCTGCAACTATACTATACATACCTGTAGTCATTTTTAAATCTTCTGTAAAGCTGACCATTCAGATCGGTAGAAAATCTTACACATCTTTAATCAAAATATCGGAAGGCCAATTTTCTTAAATAAAAACATTCGAAATCGAAGCGCAATCTCATCTCAGCAACAATAATGCCAAAAATGTAGAGAAATTAGAAGTAATTTTGACAGACCTCTGAACAACTGGCCGGAGCGCGCGCGCTACCAATTAACTAATTAGTTATTGAACAAAGTTGGATTAGAATGCGAACCTTTTTAAATATAAAACTGCCCCTCTGCTTAGCACTGCAGCTAAAAACGTATGTATCTGACTCATAAGAATCTTACCGGAGTATTTACACACAGCCTGCCTCTCGGACAGTTCGCTCGCCCGTCAGCACACTCGTCCACATCGACGCACTGCTCCCGTCGCGGCTCGTTGCCAGATCCTCTCCATCCGGAGCTACCCTCGTACCCGGCGGGACAGGCTCCGCAAGTGAAGCCGCCTTCTACGTTCCGACAGGACACGACCTCGTCACAAGGACGTATGAGGTCGCATTCGTCTATGTCAACGCAAGAAAACCCTAAGACAACATAATACTTTTCAATTAATAATTTGAAAAATTAAACAACGTAATGTTTTTTTAGGGGCATGAGGAACAGGGTGTAAAGTTCACTCATCCACCATAGACAAGGGTGGATCCTCCAACCAGACGGGTGTTGTGTCTGGCGGGCAACTGCCCAACGATTGATCTTGGATTCTTGTATTTATGTCCATCGCGCGGTAAAGTCTAATTGCGCGATGCAGGATTTATGTGACATCAGGATTTTTGTGTGACGTCAGGTCTTTGATGCGTAGTTCGCATGTGGCGATGAAGATACCGCCACATGTTGTTTGATTGCTGGTTGTGAAATAGTCTCTTTGAACGTTTCCAATTCACAATCCACTGCAATTAAAACAACTGGTCCACATTGTGTCGAGTTTATGCAGCATCAACTGCTTTTGCTTTTAGCTTCACCATGATTATTATCATCTGTACCTAAAATTGCTGCCAAGTAATAACTTTCACAGACAGCTTAAAATATCATATCAGTCTTATCATCACTAACCGTTCCAATCGAATCCTTTAGGACATTCTTCACAGTCATAGTACGGACTGCTGGACTTGGGACTGCACCGTCTATTCCCACAAGGCTTGTGGGTGTCACAGATGTGCTGACACTGTTGTCCGTTACCGTTGAAGCCAGCAGGACAGGTGCCACAACGGGGACCTGATGCTGTCTCCGTGCATTCTACACCTGAGAATTTTAAATGAGAAATTATTGTCTATGATTTCAGAATCAATGCATCTAAAGTTTAGATGCATTAAAGCTCAGTGCTTTAGATTCTAAAGGACTGAGCTTTCAATAGCTGCGTAAAAACGGCTCATGAAATTATTACAGGAGGTAAGTACTTCATAATACCTGCTTACCTTGGTAACAAGAATTCTGGCGACACGAAATTCTGTAGCATTTCTCTCCATTTCCATGGAAACCCTCGGGACAAGAGGCACACCGGTAGGTACCATCCGGCAAGTCCTGACATTGCACACCTTTACAAAAAAAAAACAGTTGAACTCTTAGACAGGGCGCAAACGTGGACACTTTTGTGTCTTGTGTCAGATACAAGCTACCGAATTTCTATAGAACCAATATTTTGTGTCCAGTTGCTTCTACTTATAGATCAAAAGTGTTCGGTGTCGGTAACAGGAAACAAAAAGTGTCTATATTTGCGCAGCGCCTAATACGTAAACTCACGCCTTCTTCCATATTCTATATAATTATATCCATACATATATTATATATCTTTACATATTTTTATCAAACCGTTTTTTTTTTTAACTACTTTATCAGCAATTTAGAAAATAACACTTAGTACTTACGTCCACCGAAGCAAGGGTTGGCACTGCAGGCAGTGCGACATGTTTGCCCATCGCTGGTCAACCGTCCCGGACATCTCTCACACCGGTAACCCTGCTCCGTGTCCACGCAGCGTTCCACTGGAGAACAGATGAAACTCATCAACCTTGGCATAGTGTTTAATCATGACAAGACGTAAATTATATTCTCGGTGCATCGTCTTCACATGTAATTATATAATTGATGTATACCAAATATTGTAAAACATTTTTTAAAAGAGTAACGGTGGTGTTTCTTGCCCATTCTTCTCCATACGAAAACTACCTTTTGGAAGGGGCAGCTAGAATCGGTTCTATTTCTATTTATATGTATTAGACGTTCAAAAGTGCCTTTAATGTGCCTACTTAAAATAAATTATTTGATTTTGACTTTGACTTTGTAACTAATATACGTCTTATCTTCATGGGATATGTAATTAACCACCTACTGCTGTTTATCATCTCCATGTCCTACCAACTCTTGGACCTACTAACCAACACTATGCTTATGAGATAATGGTGCCGATTCTCCTGTCACAATATTCTCTAAACTAGACTAAAAATCACTTTTATTCCTGTCAAACGTCGGGTTCCTCTCTCACAGATTCTTTGACATGGTCTCATTAATATCAAAATCAAATAGTTATAGGATTAAGAAAAACACTTAATAATGATTTTTTGTAAGCCAAGAAGTAATATAATATCGACAACAAAGTCTTGTATATCAATATAAGTGTCACTTACCTTGTGAACAGGGTCGTCTGTTGCAGGTGATGGGTCGACACCTCTTGCCGTCGCCCTCCATGCCTTGCGGGCACGAGCCGCAGTCGTACCCAGTGGCTGTGTTACGGCACTCCACGCCTGAATCATATGATTGTATCGATAACATGCTTTGAAAAGATTTGTCACCATGGTGTTAGGGGCACGTGGCGTTCTGTAGTTTCTACCAACCCTCATTTTATAAATATTGCCTTATTAGGATAGCCAAAGTTGTCAATCTAAGTGTATCTGTGCGTGTGTGTATTATTCACTGTTGTCCGTTACTTTTCAAATGTTGGTTTCTTCATGGTTGGGTTTTTCATCTATTTGTAAAAAATTACTACAGTAAATCATCGATTACGACGTCACTAAACTTCTGATTTAATGCTGCGTTGCAACGATAATGTCTTTATCAAATTAATGACTATCTTTCTTTTCAAACTTCTAAATAATTTAGCTTCAATAAATTTAAGAATGAAAACAAAAAGCTATTTATAAGTAACTCAAACAAAATCAAAATGACTGTCTTCTTTTACCTAAATTAACAAGGAACATCATTACACTTTCGCCTACAGAGCCACTCATCATCCCGACATCATTATAATTGACAAATCTAGTTATCTGTTCATTCACAAATATGAATAAGGTTAATCAAGCAACATGATATTAGGTGGGCGAGACTTGCGACTCTGTAGGCAGACAATGTTCTGACACATATGGACTAGTACACACGACTATATATCAAGTTATATGTTTCCAGAATTAGCTAACCTCGCATCGTATAGGCATTCCGTACAATGAAAGGTCAGCTCATACTGGAAATGTATAGCTCCCTATATCGTCGTGCGAACTATATGAAATAAAACGCGATTTTAAAAGAACACTTTTAATAAAAACCCACACTTTGAATATAAAAGTTGCTTGATACACCTTAACTAAGACGAGGATGTGATATGGCAAGAACTAGATGATGTTACTAAAGTTAATAAAGCTAACATTATTAGTGATAGTAATGAGAATGTAGATATAGGATACGTGTTACTTAATTCTAAAGTACAAAATATTAATGTTAAAATAACGAATGAGATTCATACAATATTACAGCTACATTTTGAAATTAATTCGAAATTCAAAACAAATCTATTGAAGATCCTAAAAATCATTTCTAAAGATACTACTCTGTACTTACTGTTATAAAACAAACTTTACACAAAAACAAAATCTTTTTTTTTTCAATACTCCTTTGACAATCCGCCAAAACCTTGAATTTCTATAAATGCAAAACTGCGAGCTCTTGAATATTTTCAATAACCTACTCGCCATACTCTAAAACTGGCAAGACTTATAATATATAGTTTTTCAAAGTAATATTTAATAACCAGGATAGCATGAAGATCCGGTGCATCTGTCAACAGGTGGCGGAGTGGGCACGCGGTTGCAGCACTGACGCAGTTGAGTGCGCAGGTTGTCGATGATACCCTTCTGTTCGACGACCTCGCGCCGAAGGAGCTCGATCGTTTGCCGAAGGAGAGTCAGCTGACGGATTACTTCGTCTGCAATATGAAATAGATTGAAAAGTCATTAGAGGAGTGTTTGAGATTCCAGATTAGAAATTATTGTGACGATGCTTGGGGAAGGCACAGTATATGACTTTCGGCGACTGATGTTGATGATGAATTCAATGCTCACGGACAAAAGCGTGGACCGAAAAAAATGGTTTCAAGGTCCAACTGCAGATCATTGGAAACTTATTATTGATTCCAAATAGTTTATAAAAGCTACTTCGTTGCCTGAGTGTCCTTTTGTTTTTTTATATATTTTAGGACCTACTGTAAATAGTTAGTTGCATAATAATCTACTATAGTATGCGTTACGTCCTGTTAATTCAAGTATAAAATAAAAGATAGACAAAAACATTTAGACTCATGCTTACCATCACAAGATTCAATAGCGTTCGAAGGTATATCTCCTCTGTTGGGAGCCGGCTGCGGCAGATTGATATTAGGATCAATATAGTTTCCTCTATAATCGTCTCCTTGCATCTGTTCCTCACGCTTCCTCCTCGCATCCTTCGCCAGGAAGTCTCTGACTTCTTCGTAGTCAGTTTCTTCTACTGTCGTGAGAGCTGGAGGTCTCATGGTATCTTCGTGGTGGTCACAGTTAAGAGAGTTCAATACTGCTCTTTCGCTGTTGTATACTTCCACGGGAGCATTTTCTTCATGGTACTGTAAGAATATTGGAGTACTTTCAAAAATTTAAAAAAAAGTTTTACAAGCTTCTTAACTATTTAGAACAACCATATTTTCTTTACTTGAATAAGCAAAAAAAAAACCTCGATTTTCATTTATTATTAGGGTTAAATAAGTTTTTAAATAAAGTCCCAGAAATTTTCAAGCACACTCTACTGTATTGTGAAATTATGCCTTCCTCAAGGGTGCTTGAAAATAAAACGCTGGCCACTCAAGTATTTAATACTGCTTCATTTATACTTGATACTCTCATATTCCAATAAAATATTGTGAAAAACTCCAAAGGAATACTATTGGCATGGTCGAAGACTTTATATTACAAAATAATTGAAGATTGGAATACTTTCTAATGAGAAAATTGAAATACCAACTAAAGACAATATAACTTGTTTTGAACTAAGTAGATACCGCTGCCAGCTCTCTATCATTTGTTTATATTATTGGACTATTCGCATAACACGATAGGTACGACAAAACGTTACTCACCAGTTTCATTTTTTGACTAGACAACATCGCCAGCATATCGTGTCTGCCGGACATAGTGTGCCAGTGAAGAGGTTTGCAGCCCGCGATCAGCTTCACTCTGCTGGGAGTGATGACCAAGGCCAGAGTGCCTCGGGGATGCTCGCCTAAGCCCCAGGATACGGACTTCAAGTGACCACCATGGAGACTCTCCAAGGACACTAGGAAAGTCGAAAATATCAAGAAGTTAGTTACATAATTATTAAAAACAAAAAGTGAATATTTTTACACTTCGCACTTTCTGGGAAGGCACTAATTGTATAGGTTTCTACAAACCTGTAGAAACCTATATACAAACTGCGGGAAAGTCCGAAAGGGATACCGAGACCTTGGCAACAGGCAACTGAAGGAACACGGGTGGGTTTTAGTGAGTAAAAATCTGACACGCCCTTCCGCTCCGCCCAGACCGGAAGAAGTCATTGGATGATTATACACCCTCAAAAAAAAAAAAGGTTTCTACAAACAGATATCGTAATGAATAAAAAAATTACAGAATTACAGAAGATATTATTTACCAGAAAGGGGATAAAAATGGCCATGAGACAAAGGGAGAGTATATCAATTTGACTATAAACTTAATAAAACCGTACTTTTGAAAGATTCCTACTCCTACAAACTGGTTATCATTTACCTCTTGTGAGTATAACACACTTTAACTGAAGTAAAGTGCTACCAAGCTTGTTTAACCAAGATTCTATTTATAGCTGAATGCATCTTCAATCATATCAACGACATAACTTTTTCCTTATACAGATAGTGCCATCCTCGAAGACGCGCCCCACTCCGCGGTTACTGTACTGTAAGCTGTACTTTAGTACGGAGCGGACCGGAATGGGGCGCGTCTTCGTGGATGGCACTATCTATATCGATGGCATTAATGCATTTCGCTCTTCAGATCTGAATTCAAAGATATCAAATGACATTTTTTCAAGAAAAAAAAAAAGCTGCGATGTATCTTCCATTCTGAATGAATATTTAAATTCCCAGTTTAACACGCTTCTCCGCTTGCCCTATGAACAAGTATAAAGTAGCTGTACGTAATACAACTAAGTGGTTTTATTCGTTATGGCACATATATGGTGGAAGTTTCAGCACAAAATGTGGCCGTTTAGCACATTATGTGGCCGCTCTAACAGTAATGCCTTTAGACGTTACTACAACATAAATTGTATACTTTTTCTTTTTTACCCAAGTGGTAATTTAGGCTGAAATTGACTATATTTTTTCTTTTACAAGTATTTATAATGTTTTTGTCTATGTTACTGGCACATATGAAGAAATACTAGAACGCACGTTTAGAGAAAAACGATGAATCCATTGTAATATAAATTGGAAATGGCTTCGTGTTCATTCAGAGGTAAAATGTATCCTGTTTCCTTTAAGTAAAAGCAAATACGTACCGTTTTGAGGAAGTGGTTACAATATCATTTCCTCCGTGTTTATGGAAATTTTAGATATCAATTCCTTCTCACGCTTTCTCTCAATATTGCTACTTTAATAGTAGCGTGGGTTTTGTGTATATCATAATCAGCTTGAATATCCTCACTCCTCTAATACATGTAGACCAGCCTATAGCTCATTACAGTCTATCTATATCATGCGGATGGATAGCCATATTTATTGATCGTAACCGAGTATCCCCGCTCTTTCTTACTCACCCTTATTGCTCTTCCCATTGTAATAGAGCGAGATGGCAACATCCTCAGCTCCCTTCGCATGAAGCAGCTCTTCTCGCCGGGCACTGCTGCCGTGGAGACCTCGTACCAGGATGGCCAGCTCCCCACCGTCGCGGGCATTCGCAGCTGCTGCTATTACGCTGCCTGTTGCGTCTGGAAATAAGTTTGGAGGAATTTACTTCACATAGAATTGTAAGCAAAAGGAGTTTAGGAGTATAAGGAACAGGATGTAAAGGTCTCTCATCCTCTATAGAAAAGGGAGGATCCTCCGACCAGACGGGTGTTGTGTCTGGCGGGCAACTGCCCAACGATTGATGTTTGGATTCTTGTATATATGTCCATCGTGCGGTAAACTCTAATTGCGCGATGCAGGATTTATGTGACGTCAGGATTTTTGTGTGACGTCAGTTCTTTGATGCGAAGTTCGCATGCGGCGATGAAGATACGAGTACCGCCACAGTAGTATGTATTATATGGATCGTAGTCTAGTACAAGTAGTTTCTGCCTATCCCTATGGGAAGAAGGCGTTAGTTTATGTATGTTATTTCAGACTCTTATTGTCATTGTTCTTTGATATTCATATAAAGAACAGAAAAAGCTCTAAATGTTGAAAATATTATGTCTAAGTAGCTGTAGCCCCTGTAAAAAAGGAATGACGGAAAGTTCAATACTTTTCCAGTCTCCGCTCGTACTAGCAGAACTCCTTATAGCTAAGCCAAAACATCGTTCGACAGTGCCAGCAAATTGTAGCCGAATCTCCTGTAATTATCTGAAATCCTTATCCTTACATACAAAGTCCTCTGCCGTGTCTGTCTGTCATCCTGTTCGCGATAAACTCAAAAACGACTGCACCGATTTTCATGCCGTGTTCACCAATGGATAGACTGGTTCTCGAGGAAGGTTTTAGTATATAATAACCGTCACCCACGCGGGCGAAGCCGCGGGCATCAGCTTGTAAATAATAGTTTACCTAACTACTAAATCCGTGGTAATCATGGCTATAAAATGCAACTACACTTACTATACTTACTTAACATGATTATAGAAAGCCGTTTATAATTACCGCTACATTTTACTCGCTGTATCATAATAGGTATACAGTTAGGGAAAATAATGGCCAACTTCAATTTGGCGTGTTGAATATACGGATAATTTAAGTTGGTAGTTAATTTGCTTAACAATTAATTTCCCTGACCATTCGATACCAAACCAAAATAAGTTTTATATTCACATTTACTAAACTTAGCATTTATTGACACAAAGTCAAAGCGAGTTTCAAAGATCAGCGAACTTAAAGCTCTAAAATTAAACTTCAAGAGTACCTTATTACCCATTCCTTAAAAATAATAGCACTCCTACTTATTGTTCGTATTGAAAACCTCTCAAGAAAACGTTCGAAACGTAAAACCTACTTAAGTCAGCAGATTTGCTCCTAATGGGCTTTCGTGTCACGAATCACTGACTGCGCGTAATTGGATTATTATTTGAGGATTAACTCACCCTACTCAATATTGAATAAATGATTTCTGTTATTGATTCTTTTTCAGCCTGTAATTTTGTGTTATCTCTAAACTGAAAGAAAGGACTTATCGATTGTGCCTTTCAGTAATGACGCTGCCTACCAACAAACAAGTCAACGGCTCCAAACGCTAATAAACTATTTTCGAAACTATAGGAGCTTAGTTATATTAAAAAGCGAAACGTTGAAAATAAATTACTTCATTCGCTTGGGTTGTTAACAAAAAACTTTTGTACCTTCCAGTGCTAGTTTACATTTCATTTTATTAGTTAATGTAAAATAATGTTAAAGAACTACTACTTTTACGATAACTATGAAAATAATAACCTTCAAATGATCCAGCAAAATTCTAGTAATTCACATAAATTCGAACAAACTTTATTCGGAATAAAAATCTCTTAAATAAAACCTCTTTAATTCGTAAAAGAAAGCAAAGTCTTCTGTAAAAGCAAGATAACAAATCTAAAATCTTACTTAAACCGAGCGAGCAAGATTGGCAAAATAATAGACTTTTTCGACAAAAGAAGCCCACGAAATTATCCAACTAGAAATTCGTTGAAATTGACACAAAGATCACAAGTTCAGTAGATAAGAGTTCCTACCTATTGTATAGATTGTATTGGATTCGTGGTTACGAACGATAACAGCTCGTCAACCCATTGAACTGTGTGAGATAGGCGGATATTGTTGCTAAATCGAATAGTGAGTATAAAACGATATTTCTTAATTTAGCATTGAGACCCGATATCAATGAACTTTAAGAAGTTATACTGTACCTAGAAACTACCTACAAGACCTACGTACTACTTAAAACATTCAAATTATATTTGACTAGCTGCGCCCCGCGGTTTAATAAGTATCCTAAGTACTATTCCAGGTCATGGTCTACCCATGTGCAAAATTTTATCTAAATCCGTTCAGCCGTTTAAGCGTGAAAGCATAACAAACAAAAAAACTAACTTTCGCATATTTGATGATGTGTAGAATATTAAGTATAGGTTTTACATAATGATAGGCGCTGAAAATGGAAATCAGTACCACCTGTCAGCTAGGCCAGAATTAACGGTGAGAAATTAATACAAACACCTGGTTGGAGGCATTTAATGTGATGAAATATAGTCAATAAATCATCTTAGTTGTGGTTACCACACTTACCTTTGCTCGAATAATTCGGTATTTAGTAACTTTTATATCGAGACTTGAATCAGAATCTGTTTTAAAACTAAATCTTAATCCAAGACCCATTTAATAAAACAAAGTCCTCCGCCGCGTCTGTCTGTATGTTCGCGATAAACTCAAAAACTACTGCACCGATTTTCATGCTATTTTCACCAATGGATAGAGTGGTTCTCGAGGAAGGTTTTAATATATAATAACCGACATCCACGCGGGCGAAGCCGCGGGCAACAGCTAGTAAAATATAAAGTGGTTCTCACTCCGCACCAGTTAAGGGGATAAAACCTTAAATATTTGAAAGACATACATTATGTACATAGTCTTGCTTGCATTGTAACTAGATGTTAATTAGCCATCGCCAGCGTCAGTGGCAGGATCTTCAAAACATTAAAACACATGTATTTTAAAAGCAATAAGAACAAGATAGATAAAACGCTTGTCGTTGTCAGTCGCTCCCAGGAAAGTTATTCTGGACCGTATGACACAACCGTTGACTCATACGAGACGGATCACTGTTTTTACTTGTTTCTTACTTATTTACTTAACTATAGTGTGCTCCAGACTATGCAATTCGTTAACAAGACTTCTTACCACACAATGTAGAAATGTAAAGACTAATAATAGGTATAGTTTGACCGAGATCGCTGTACCGCGCCTTAAAAATGCGTGGTGAGGTGGGGGGGCAGCGTTGACGAATGAGCAGCGGGACTCCGCCGCCGCCGTGAGCGTTGACGAATGAGTGCCCTGCGAAACCCCCCTGTCTCGCCGCGCACATACCAAAGGTACAGCAAGGTTTCGGTCAAACTATACATGAAAAATCCTATTACATCTCGTTAGCAAAGAAATTGTAAAAATCTGCGTACGCAATTTGGTTGTCTAAAGAACAAATAGGTATTATCATAAAATTGTCCTATATCTAAGAAACAACACAGCTGTTGAATGAGGTAAGGTAACTTTTTACAAGCGTTTTATTAAGTTGCTTCGTTAGTATGTGTTTTAATATTACAAACGACCCATCAGAGTCTACATACATTTTGATATATTGATGGACGAGTAAAACAGAAACCGTTCTCAATAGTGTAACACTCGATCTTGTTGTTTATTTATATACGTTTTATTGTTTACTTGGTAATAAAACAAAGAATTTGTTATTTTAAACGTTTGAACAACGGTAACTTATGGTTTTCCTTGAATATTAAAGCACAAAAACAGCAGTATAGACAGCTTGACATTAGTAGTGAATAACCAATTGATCCACAATGATTACCGGCAATCAGCCTCTATGAACTGAAGTCCCGTAATAGGGGATGCCATTGATTTTGAGGCCATAAAGTCAACGGTGGTAGAAACTGTCCAAGAGATAAGACAGCTGTAAACTGGTAAAATATATAAAGCATTCAACACTAAATATAGAGCTTCGGGCCAGCAGAAACAATAACATAATCTCAGAAATTTTATTGGCCATCACATGATTACATCCCAAGGGAACTAAATACTGAACATGATATTGTTTTATGCGGCAGAATGCGTCGAATACCATGCTCAAAAACCTAAGGCTTAGTTCATAAAACAGACAGGAGACAGGTGACAGGTGACAATTCCACAATTTTACAAGTATCTTTCTTATTTAAGCTTCTGTCCGCGAGCTCGTACGCGTGACATTTCTCGATCGCAGCGCCACCTACTGGGTCCAATTGTGAATTTAAACCATCCACTCAAACACAGAAAATATCATCAGAATCGGTCCAGCCGGAGGAGTTCAGTGACATACAGACGTACAGAAGTATATTATGATATATGATAAGGTATAGTGTATGTATGTGTGTGTATGGATATATAAATGTAAAGAGGTTAAACCTGTCGTGAATATGTGAAAATTTTGTATTTTTTGTCAAATAACTAAAGTGACACCAAGAGTGAACAATGTAGAACCTTTGACGAACATGTGTTTGAAATCTTCTCCTCTGCAACCCAAGAAGTTAATTCCCGTTACTTTATTACAGATGTCCGCTGATCTCAAAGACTCGTACAGTTAGTAATTGTGGCGACATAGTGATGTCACAGAGGAGCCGATGCGATGGGGTAACGGTACGAGATAAAAAGTAAACTCACATCGCCTTGTAGGGCCTTCCTGCTGAGCGCGCCGCGCGATCCTGACCCCGATGCGATTCCATAGCGTTATGCTTTTTCCTTTGAAGACTTGTTTATGGTATGGCTAATATTGTGTTGTGGACAGGTTTTTTTTTCATCTAGGTACAGCATGTCTGTTGCCAGAGTACTGTCAACTGCACCAGTCAGTACAGTAAAAAACTAGGTAAACCTAGGTAAGATTTATATAACCTCTTCTAAATCCTTCACTCCATTCTACTACAAATCCTTTACGGGCTGATGTGTTAAGGTTTCTAATACATAAATTAATTGGTCGTCGATAGTGTTCATCAGTCCATTCGATAGCAACAAAGTTTACCGACAGGTTGTTACTGTAATGATCTGAGCTATTCCGAAATTACTTCTTACTGACCCTAGAGTGTATTATCGCTTTAGCAGAAGGTAATATATATTTAGACGAGCTCGTGGCTAAGAAATAACAGCGTCACGGGTCGATCCATCAGGTTAAGCTACTCTTATCGGGGTTGATCAGTGGATGACTGACCATCTTTACATACGGGTCGTCAGAAGCCCGAAAGTCTGACAAAAAATATCACGAAGGGGTTTCGTATTACCCAGTTACTGGGTTGTGGAGGTCAGATAGGCAGTCGCTCCATGGAAAATACTCGTATTCAGCTGCATCCGCTTGGACTAGAAGCCCACCCCAACATAGTTGGGAAAAGGCTAGACAGCTTGAAGTGTTTTGAGAAATTGGACGACGTGATAGCTATCCTATCTTATATATATTATCTATGCAGATGACTATGGTAATCAGTGTCTGTGAATGAGGCAAAGACTCAAATTACATCTGCTAACACAATGGTGCAAATAAATTACAAATTGAGATTCCTTTACACCGAAAAACGTTCGAAAATGAATGATGTACACAATATATTGTAACAATATTCTGATTTAAAAGAGTGTCCGTGGAGTTTCTTGCCCGTTCTTCTCCATAGGAAACTACTACGCTTTAGAATGGGCAACTAGCTTCATCTTTCTGACTGACCGACCCCTTGACAATTCAAAAGTGCCTGTAATTGGTTTATTTGAAACTAGCGGTCGCCCGCGGCTCCGCCCGCGTGGATGTCGGTTACCGCTGCAAAAAGCTTACCCAGGAAAGACACGGTCAGCAAAATGATTCCCAGGTCAATTCACAGACACCGACAGTAACATCGACGACGCAGTCATTATCCGCAGGCTGCACAGATTGTCTTTCTGTGTATGTTAAAGTTGTTAATGATGAAAATATTTAAATGTAATTAATACTAAGTTTTCACATCTGCCGGCAGTCCCGGAGCGCAACCCGTTGTTTTAGGATAGATAACTAAAGCGATTATTGTAGAGCTTCTCTATAAACAACATTTGACGTTAAATTATTTTCAGGTAACAAAATATACTGATGGTCGGGAGCCCCGACCCGTGATAGGGCAACGTAAATTTGCCCATGCGTAAAACATTCTTTTCGTAAATCAATTCCTACTCATTTGAATGTTTGGCCCTGGGAGAAAAGAACTGTTGTTTAGCTCTGAGAAGAACGAAATCTAAAAAAAATCGCACGAAAATTATTAGACTTCGCGCACGACCGCTGCGTAGGGAGCATACCTTACTCATAGATCTAAACTCCCCTCCCGCACGCGCACCCCCCGCCTTGGTGACGCCCACTTCGCAACGGGCCGTGCAGCAGAAATCGTAATATTTTAATTTCGCCATAACTTCAAAACCAAACGTCCAATTTTAATCATTCAAAGACCAAATATTATCTACATAAACTGTACTTAGTGATGAAATAATTTATTTTGATAAGGATTAATAGCATGAGTAAAATAAACGCGTTTAAATGTAGTCCAAAAAAAATTCAAGATTTTTAAATAAAAAACAGTTGTTGTGCCTCACTCGACATAGATAGGTATAGTGCGTCGCGGACTTTTTTGAAGGTATTTATAAGATCTACAATTAATTAGAACATTTTATGGTTCTGTCTTTTATAGTTTAGGCAGCGTACGCAAAATAAGTAACTTTTCTGGTTGATTTTTTACACCTTGTGTCCGAAAAACCCAAATATCTTACGGAACCCTATTTTTTTCCAAAATAAAATATAGCCTATGTTACTCGTGGATAATGTAGCTTTCGAATGGTGAAAGAATTTTTAAAATCGGTCCAGTAGTTTTTGAGCCTATTCATTACAACCAAACAAACAAAGTTTTCCTCTTTATAATATTAGTGTAGATAAATGCTTGGAGTTTGAGTTAAAACAATCTACAACATTTTGTCCATTTTCTATCTCGGTCATAGTTAATTACTAGTCTAGTCTGAAAAAAAACAAATTATTATGGAAATGATATCATTAATTAAATGCAGCCATTTATTTAATGATATCATTTCCATAATCATTTGTTTTTTCTAACAGGAAATCTCTATTCATAACTACATAACATACGAAGGTGTGCTCGTATATTTGTCACAAGGCTCATGGGCAGTGAAGGCGGTACAAATTAGGCTATCAAAGCGGCGCGTGGGTAGTGTTAGGGTCCGCCATGCCTAATACAGTAACGAAGCTTGGCGGATGCATAATCAGACCGGCGGCGGGACATTTGAGCTGATGAAGAAGTTTGATAAAGTCGGAGTAATTATGAAACGTCTTATTATAGCTGACCATTCAGATCCGTGTATTCCGTCCATCCGTGTATTCATAGGGAGCCTGAGTGAGCATTCAGTTTTGTTAGCAGAATTCCAATAAGTGCTTAAGGCCTACAATGTTCATAAAAACGGTCAGTAGACAAATCTTTAAACAGTGGAATTCAAATTATAAGTCTGCCCGAATTTCTAACACGAATTTCTAGCGGAAACGAGAATTCGATCAAACAATCCAAAAGATAAGAAATTCTTATTATCATTATTTTCTTTAATATCTTCGGAAGCCCTCCATAGCATTTTGAAGTTCCGAAGAAATTATAATAACAGATTATATCGGCTGTTCCGAAGTAAAAATGTATTTTTAATACAAAGATTATGGAAATTATGAGAGAGTATTAAAATGAAGAGAATACATAAGTTATTACGACGACGTTACTTTTTATCTGGACTGTTTCCTACATCGCATATTTAAAATTAATACTTCATGCAATTTCATTAACAGATACCAACTCTTGCAATACAATTGGAGAATTGAATTAACTCAAGCATAATTTTCATAAAAATCATTGATAAGTATAGCTACTTAAAAATAGATAATTTCTCGTAAAAAATTTGCTGGGCCTCCAGTCCAGCTATGTATTTCTCAAAAGCAGCCTAGCAAAATTCTATTATTCTCAAACTCTTATTTCATCAATGTACGGTTTAGCCGGAAATTGAACAAAAAGTGGTCACTCAAGCCGGATTCTTTCATATAAGTACCTATCAACAAATGCAATCATTATCAAGTACCTCCGAACTTTATATAGTGCGTACCGTACAGGTTTATCCTAGTACAGGCATCTAACATACCTTTGTAAATTATTTCTAAGATTTTATGTTATTATTTTACCAATTTAATACTGAATAAATATTCTATTCGATACCTACTAACATCAACATAATTCCAATTTATTTGGGGTCGGCGTAACATATCCAGTACAAGTAGGTATTTAGGTTAGTAGTCAAGTACCTACTAAATACCCATCATTATTTACTGCCCACATTCTTAGATGATTTCATATTCCAATTTCATAACAGTTCATTGTATGCATGATACATTAATTAAGTGCTAAAGTAGCTAATTCAATTATGATGTCATTCTTAACAAGTGCAACTTAATTTAGCCTCAATTTGATATATGGATTTCCGTATCTCGAAAGTAAGATGATTGTCTTGAAAATCATACATTTTTCAGTTGTTTTAAAATTGTGAATAGATAGGTAAACCTTCAGTATTAACAATAACATAAACATCACGCCTGTAATCTAAATCCTGTTAGGTAGAGGTGTACATAGAATAGTACCTAAACCCACATATAGTACCTACACGCAAGTTTCCTATGTAATAGAGGCTGACCCTATTGCCGTCAACTGGGTACAAATCCAGACTCCAGGCTGCTACTGAGAAGTTTACAATTCACAAAACCTGCAAAACTTAAACACTAGCGCAATTATTGCAAAAGGTATAAGTAGGTTCACATACGACGCTTCTAAAGTTCCGATTCCATTAACTAAGAATACGGGGCCATCTGATTACTGTCAGATTGACATTGCGAAGTTAACTGAGGAAATGGCTACGCTACTTGGAAGTGGTATACAATAAACGTCTGCACGACTTCCTATTAAGATAAGGAGAAACGCTTGTGCTTAAAGGTCTGTAAAAACTTGGCATCAGATGGAATAAAACCCAAAGAATCATTGCTCAGGTCCTCATTCTAATTTATTTCAATATTCCTCACGATATTTTCCTCCTTGCTCCCACAACACAACCGATTTCCACACAAATTTTCAGTCACTGGTGCCACTTTTAGACTTCCTATATATACTCGTTTCTTATACTTTCCATTCACGTAACACCACACATCCCTTTCATTCATCCCTTTTGTGGCCCAACATTCTGATCCCAAGAACCTACCAATATTCCACAGAAATAATTAAATACAAAACATCAATAGAAACAAATTGCCTATCAATAATTCAAAGAACAATAACTCTTAGGCTACATAATTAAAGTTGTAGGACCCAATTCCCGACGAGATGCGTAGGCGCAGGCTTGTAACTAACCGCGCCGACGATGAGGTCATTGTTGCAACCTGTTCACTGCTGCATTTTATTAGCGAAATACGTATTTGGTCGAAAGATATGTTGTTTTACCATCGTAAATAAAATTAACTTAGAAGTGAATATCATTTTGATTTTGAATTGGTTTCGAGAGCGACGTCCTTTTACTAAGTTAAGGAAATTTAGCCATGAAGAAATTGACGTAGTAGTAATAATTTATTTCTTAGTATGTGGGTGACGCTTGGTACTTAGAAATGACTAGAATAATGACAGATTTATTAGAATATTAGATCATCACATGAATTAATCACCAATAATATTAGGTCATTGTCCAGTGTTGACTCAAGTTTCCTAGATTCCTAGACTAACACTTGGTTTCTGAAAGGCTAGATAAAGTGAAGTTTTTATGTTGAGACTACTCAACATAAAAACTTCACTCGGGTCCAATTTTCGGGGTCGAGTTATCCTGGGGTTGAATTTTCACGGGGTCGAATTGTCCTGGTACCGCTCAAAAAAGTCTCGTATTTTGAACACAATATTTACGTAACCCGTAAAAGGACCAGAGGCAAACAAATTTTCTACATGTAACATGTAAAAAAGGACTAAATTATGCAACAGCAACAGCATGTTGCATAATTTGGTATTTTCAGGAGAAACCTCAATATTTTAAGCAACGAATTTACAGAGATATTAAACTTGTCAGTGAAAGAAAATATCAGTCTTTTTTAAACAAGTTTTATAAAAATATTCAGGAAAATGTAGTGTCCACTATACATGCCTGCTCTCGTGAATGTGTTTGGTAAAAGTTCTGTCAGTGGCCAAGAAATAGAACAATAGCTACTAGAACAATAGTTGCCGGGAAAATTTCGGGAAAACTGAAAGACCATTGACTATGGGAATTTTGTATGAATTATTGATTCAGAGATATAAGACAAGACAACGAGGAGGAGCTCGTGGCTAAGTAATAACAGCCGCACGGGTCGATCCATCAGGTTAAGCTACGCTTGCCGGGGTTGATCCCTGGATGGGTGACCATCTTTACATACCGAGACTCCTCCGTGCCCAAGAAAGCACGTTAAGCCGTTGGTCCCGGCTGTCATTTGTGGATCTTTGACAGTCGTTACGGGTCGTCAGAAGCTCGAAAGTCTGACAACCAGTCTTACCAAGGGGTACCACAACCCAGTAACTAGGTAATACGATTATTACCCAGTTACTGGGTTGTGGAGGTCAGATAGGCAGTCGCTCCATGTAAAATACTGGTATTCAGCTGCATCCGGCTAGACTGGAAGCCGACCCCAACATAGTTACGAAAAGGCTAGGCAGGTGATGATGATATAATACAGGACAACGTCTGTCGAGTCAGCTAGTTTATTATAAAAATAACATCAGTGGGTCTAGACAAATTCTATCAGCGATAACGTTGATGGAAAAGGCAAAAATGTATAAGACTGACATAAGCTATCGAAAAGCTTATGTCACTCCAGTTGAAAGTCGTTGTAGAAATACGAAATGCTTTGGAAGCGATTGTCACTTGTCTAGGCCCTCAAGTTCAAAAGATTTTCCTAGTTTATTACGTCTGTTCGACGGTCACCATTTAATTTTTTTATTTGCGTACCACGACCCTTAACAACAGATTTTATTTTAATTAAATCTGCAAGCTCTTTTATTAATTGATAAAGCCATTATGTTACACATCTGTGAAGCTAATCAAATGCTAGTTCACATAGAACACCATACTGTTCACATTTCGTAAGTTCTTATTCATGTGGCTTTGTTAACAAATATGGAGCCCAATAAATTATGTATAATGTACCCAACAGATGTGTTGCCATCTGAAGCGTTTTGTAGTTGACTTGGGGTGAACTGACATTGGGAATCAAATATGTAAAAGAAAATACGTTTTTCTCAAACATGCTTGGAAATTCGAGCATTATTTTGACAAACTTCTTTCAGATAAATCGAAATTGCCGTACTGTTCAAAAACAAATGACGATGCGGCCGGCAAAGTAAGTATGAAAATTCATATTTGTCGTGTTTAGCGGCCAAATTAATTACTATGAAAACTCATATCAAATGGAACGAACTTTTTACTTCAGCGTATCAAAGATTTTATTTAAATTTCGATTTGGCTTGCAAATAGAGCTGTTTAAAATAAAGAAGAAACAAATGAACGTAGTGGCGCGTGAAAAATTATCGTTGTTCGTCATTGATTCTGGAAATTATAATTAATTTACTTATTTGCTTTAAACATGACACAAAGAAAAAAAACAAACACAATAAAGAACAAGTTGGGAGAAAATAAGCGTCACATCCACGAACCGAAATGTTGGAAAGGACCCAGACCTAAGTGTAGGTCGCTCTTGTTGGAAAGAAAATTTACCTTTGTTAACCTCTATCCATAGAATTCTAAGAAAATGGTAACTCCACAAAAGAGTAGGTACTTTGAGTGGTGCATAGGTAATTCATAAAATACGATACCAACTGTAAACGAAAATCATTTCTACGGAAAAAAACTTGGGAAGTACCTACCTATCTTCTTTCTTTGCACAACCAAAAATCTATCTGCCTGGCCATTTGAAACTATGCTGGGGTCAACTTTTTTGCACAATCAACGGCTAATTTAGTTTCACAACAAAATAATGTTGTATCATCTCGGCGTCAGAATTACGTACGTAATTTAATTATTTTGTAAATAATTAAAAATAAACTTGACATATTTCAAACATAAAGGTAGGATGGTTTGATGGGACATGGCCGATAATACCTCCCGCACCGTCATAGAATATTATATTATTTCTCTTCGGAAAACCACGACTCCACCGGCCATCGGTTCTACGAAAAACAAGGCCAGCCCACTGCCACTTGAGCTTACTTACTCTGAAAGCAAAGTTGGTAAGAATAAGAATAAGAATAATCTTTATTACACAAGAAAGTGGTTACAAAATAGTGTGAAGTCCCTGACTCCTGTGCTAGGTGGTATACCTGTGTTACAAGAGCCAGTGCCCTCTCCCAGTAGGAGATATTACAGAATCTTATGCAACAAGATTAACAAAAATAAAAAAGAATATGGTAACATCAAAGAAGTAAAATAAACTAAACTAAGAACGGTAAAAAGAAGCCTGTATTGAGTTTGCGAGTGTTCGTGTGTACGTTTATCTCAGTGTGAGCGTGAGTGTGTGTGTGTGTGTGTGTGAATGTATGTATGAGGGCGTGTTTGTGTGTGTGTGTGGGTGAGTGTATATGTGTGTATGTGTGTGTGTCATGATTGATCAGGAGGGTTCAATGTTACGAAATAGATATCATGATTCTCTCTGTTACGTCATAGTTCAGCGACAGTAGCCATGGCTTAAGAGTCTGCTTGGCTTTATGTAGGGTTAGTCTATAAATTGAAAGTGTTTTGTTTATTTTATTATACATTACTGCGCTTCGGGCGTGATAGTGTCGTCGCGCAAGTGCAGTACGACATTGGACAGACTCACAGATAGGAAAACCAATCCGCCGATGACATAGCTTGCCATCTAGTGGCATCGTGGAATGTCGGCGTAAGATAGAGCGAAGAACGTATAATTTTCTCACCGTTAGAACTTGGGCTTCTGAGTATAACTGAGCTGTGGGATAGTCCCTTTTGCGGAAATAAATAACTTTGAGAACAGCCCGCTGAGCTCGTTCCACCCTAAGCATCACCGTTTTGAAGGTACCGCCCCATACCGGGATGCAGTAAGTAATTATCGACTCGCATAGAGAGCGGTATACTAGTAATGCTGTTTCAATGTCGGCCGCATGTCTGAGCTCTTTAAATAAATAAATTGGTTTACGAAGTCGGGAGCATAGAGTATCAACATGGGTGCGCCAATCCAGTCTCTCGTCGATATAAACGCCTAGATATTTGATACTTGGGACCATGTCAAGGCACTTGCAATTGCAAGGAGAGGAGTCGTGACAAATATGTGCTATTATTTTATCCGAGTTCAGTGGTAACTCCGATTCTCTTCCGGATAACTTAATTTCTGATTTTATCCTTCAAAGAAACTCCGAGCATAGCCCGCTCTACACGCGCTGAGCGACCTTGAATTTGTGGACCAGCCCGACTGCCAGTGTAAATTTTTCGGCACCGTATGTCATAACGGGCAGGACGCACTTGGTTGAAGACCATAAGTCTTCAAACATTGCGGGATAAGCGACGAGAAGACTTGACGAAGTTTTAGGAAACGCTGGTTGGCCAGCGTTTCAACTGGTTCCTTCTGTCGGCTTTTTCCTCAAAGTTGTACCGAGCTGGATGGCTTGCCCTCGGTCGACATACTCCTTCACAATTTCGAGAAGCGATCCTTCGATATGGACTGGACTCGGCAAGACGTGTAAATTGTACATAGCTTTCGTCTTGTCCAAATTCATGCCGAGGCCAGCCATTTAGGCTGTGCAGCATCTGGCCTCTTGTATATCAAGTTTGTAATTTATATAATATTCTTCGATATCTTCTTTTGAAGTCAGAAGCTTTTAAAGTAGCCGTAACTAGGTAATAGGTAATACGGGCTGGTATCCGCAACTCCACGTCAAAGCGCGTATTTAGCCGTAACTAATAAGAATCCTTAGAAATTCATCATGGTATCCGCCAGTCCATCTGTCACTTTTAATTCCTTCTACTTTAAACTTTCCTACCTTGTGACATTTTCATAACTGAATACAATTTTAATTTAAAGAGTTACATTTGAGTATTTTAAGTCTTCAAATAAGTTCTGATGATGATTGATAGGCCAGACAGTCAACTCTAATCGTCCTCGTTTCGTTATGTTATCTAATTAATTAAGGTATGATGTGAGCAACATATAGATCCCGCACCGTATATAGCATCTGTTATGCTGTTAAAAATACAGTTGTCGATGAACCAAATTTTTAAATGAAAAACGTTCCATCTATTTCGCCACTCTCTTCTTTCTTCGAGAATGATGTAGAACTTTTAAGCGATGATTGCTATAAAATAATATATTCGGAGTTTTGAACTACGCATAAATGCAACACTCGGTACAAAAATAGCAACAGTGTTCAAATGGTAACAAGCTATTTCCACTAGAGTAGAATAACAATCAGTCTCCATTAGCAGTCACAAAATGCAAGTGTTGATTGATGACTGCATTATATACTTCCAGGAATCAAGGTACACCATATATGATTGGCACATTTTCAGGTTCTAGGATGCCATCATTTTATTAGTTCCTAATCATCATTTTCCTGCCCTTACCCCAATTTATTTGCTGTCGGCGCAACATATCCCTTTCTTCCATACTTCTCTATTAGTGATCAATGATCATCAACGTATTAGTTCCTAATCAAAATTCTAATTCTTCACTCTATTGGAGAACTAAGAGTGGTAGGCAGGAATCTTCAGATGATGATTCTTCTAAGTACTATGCGATGCCTTCCACAATGATGACGAATGGATGGGACTCATGAAATATCTGACAATATCAATCCATACTGCCCATACTAATATTATAAATTCGAAAGTAACTCCGTCTGTCTGTCTGTCTGTATGTTACCTTTTCACGCCTAAACCGCTGAACGGATTTCGATAAAATTTGGCAAGGAGATAGATGGCATCCCGGGGAAGGACATAGGCTACTTTTTATCGACATATCACGCGGGCGAAGCTGCGGGTTGAAGCTAGTTAGTTATATACTTAGGTACCCGTGATGTAATATCCAAATAAGTACTTATACCTAAGTAAAGGTAAATGGCCTTCAGTTAGCTCTTCTTTCCTTAACAGTAAACAAATTCCAGTAATTTTGACTCATTGAATTACGACACCCACAACAATATTTGTAACCTACAAGATTGTGAACATTATGATGCGCTTGAGCATTGTGTCCAACCAGTATTATGCTCCCTATATGGGCTACCATATGTCCCTTGACCCGATTATTGTGATGCTTCTTCTTTATTTGGACTTTAAACCTAATATTGTATTACTTTACATATGGATACTGGTGACATTAAAGGGCAGTAACATGAAACTTGTATACGTTACGAAATAGTTTCGTAAAAAAAACTAGTCTCTGCCATATGTATTACTAGCTTCCGCCCGCGGCTTCGCCCGCGTGGTATGTCGATAAAAAGTAGCCTATGTCCTTCCACGGGATACCATCTATCTCCTTGCCAAATTTTATCGAAATCCGTTCTGTGGTTTAGGCGCGAAAAGGTAACATACAGACAGACAGACAGAGTTACTTTCGAATTTATAATATTTGTATGGATTAATAGTGAATGTGATACGGAAGAATTAAATTAATATTACGCTTAGGCGAAAGATTTTTTGAGTAAACCTACCTATTGATGATTTTTTTGTAAGAAAAGAGTCAGTCAGATGGACGAAGGCAGAAAGTTCAAAGCAACTGGCAAGATGTATGGAAGAAAAAAAATAAATGATCCGTCGACCTCAATAAACTTGGAAAAGGGTAAGAGTACGTTGCTCAATATAATACCGAAGACCTTCCAAATTCAAAAATTCGGGCCAAGTCACATACCGTAAAAAGGTATTAACCATCATCACATAAACTTAGCTCTACCAACCTAACCCAGGGACATTTTGTAGGTATTTCTCTTACACCAGACTAATATTCGTCCATGTTAATATCATTTAATCCTGAGGTCACTTGATGTAGCCCCGACTAAGTGTGACAAATAGATTACGAGACGGTTTGTTTACCCCACCGGGTAAATTCCGTGGCTTTGTCTATCATAATAACGTGTCGCTGGCGCTTTAGGGACTAGGGGTCCTTTTAGTACCTAATCATACTGTTAAAGGAAGGTTTGTTAGTACATAGGCTATATGCCTAAAGGTATTATCATTTTATTTTACAGGATATATCAAATAGCAGGGTTTTTAGCAGGGTTTTTTAGCAGGATATATCAAATAGCAGGTCGGGTTGGGCAAAATTTATCGCGATGAAAATTAATTACTGTGGCAGAATTGTACTTAGGTGCATTTGAAACCAGGGTCTGACACATGAGGAAGTGAAGAACAGGGATATAAAGACCAATTTCGTCTAAGTACATCATAAAACAATGTTCAACATAGATCCCATAAGATATAATTTCTAAACCTACATATTATGGTAGTAGGTAATAATACCTAAGTTACATAGGAATAGCGACCCGCTGCTTCGGAGTTCCGACTATTTTTACGACTTGGCAATACAACGAGATTTATATAAACACATAAACCTTCCGGAATAAATTCTCTAATGGTGAAAACAACATCAAAATCCGTTCTGTAGTTAACAATAACAACACTGTCACACAGACAGACATGAAATCCCACCTATGAAATTGGCGTTTTCTTCTCACCACTTCTGATTTAACCTCGTCACTTCTGATTTAAAATATTCATCAATTGCTTTGTATTCGAATAATGACCATCTTAGACAACTACCAATAATAAAAAAATCCTTATTACTTTTTGTTTTCTAAACATAAATAATACCTTAAAAATGACTCCTCATTTTGTTAGCAGAAATGACCACAATTTTTTTTTTAACTTAGCCAAATATTATTTTCGTCGCTTAATCTAAGTGGCATATTACGTTATCTTAGATTTTAAACATAAGTGCATAAAAGTTTTAAAACATTAGTGTTCATGGTTGTTATAAATTAAAAATGTTTATAAAAATGCAATTTCTTTAAAATTCCCTATACAAAACGCTGATTTCATAGGTTACCTAACAGATATCGATTTAGAAGAACCAACCGATTGAAAAAAAATCTGCTTCCCTGAAAAACTGAAGATGTGGCAATACGTAAGTCCAGTCGTTGAACTTCCACCTCACATCCTAAGAAAATGCCTGAACTTCCGTTCCATCTAATTATGCCATTCTGTGTGTGTGCATTTGTTCTATTTCTCTTCGGCTACTAATGACTCCGAGAATAGTATCGCGGCTGTCCTAATGGGAATTTATGTTTACTTTGACTGATGTGTATTTCTGTGCCCGAGGGTGAACATTATAATTTTTGAAGCGAATTCTAATTTTTGAAATTTTGAGTGTGAATGTGAAAAGTGTGTAGAGGTGGGATGATGATCAAAATATTGAAATATAAGTAGATATTTTTTTCAATATCTGTGCTCTTTCTAAGGACTTTTTCAAACAATCAACGAATCGTACCAGCACCCTAATTGCGTAACACACTTTCAATCATAATTTGAAGGATATCGCTATTCCATTGCTTCATTTATTATGTTCGAAAAATTTAAAGTAAATAACGCAATGAATGTTGTTGAACTGTCAAAATGATGCCCATTGCTACTGCAAGTGTGTTACGCAATCACCCCGCTGCTCGTACCTAATCTTTAGTAATTACTTAAGGATAGGTAACAAAATAATATTGCCTATACTTAATATTACTTTTCTCGTTCATTATTTAATCAAAACATTACCGGCCGTTATATGTTAATGTTTTAACATAATTATAAGTAGGTACATAAAAACATCGTAAATAAATAAGTACGTAATTGCATGCAAACCAATAAAAAGTAGCTAGGCCACCGCCTACAGTCTTCGAGTACGCTATAATAGTAGGTAAGTACCTACTAGTACCTAGTTGTAGTCACATAGATTCCTTTAACGGACTCCTACGCCTACACCTAGTGATAAGATGCGGACTCGCATTGTTTATTTTTAGTACATTTTGTATCTTAACGACCTCTACCCTTTCAGATTGAGCAAAATTCCAACCAAATCGACTTGAATGAACTCATTATCATAATAATTAAGATATTTCGTAAGAGCAGCTTCGTAGGTACAACTGTAAGACAAATTAACGTTTAAATTTGTATTTACATACTTAATTGAAAGTGACTTTTATTAACTAAGTACTAG
Source organism: Lithophane socia (assembly GCA_947522985.1). Lineage (NCBI taxonomy): Eukaryota > Metazoa > Arthropoda > Insecta > Lepidoptera > Noctuidae > Lithophane > Lithophane socia. The sequence continues at coordinate 11,974,190 of OX383268.1, read as the reverse complement.
ATGATGCCCGCGGCTTCGCCCGCGTGAGTTTCGGTTATTATACCTATACTAAAACCTTCCTCAAGAACCACTTTATACAGTGGTGAAAACAGCATGAAAATCGGTGCAGTACCTAGTTTTTGAGTTTATCGCGAACAGGACGACAGACAGACGCGGCGGAGGACTTTGTTTTTTAATATGCAAGGATAATTAAATGAAAATGAACGTGCTTAACAAAATGAGCAAAAATCGTTCGATAGGATCACGATGTTTACGAAATCTTTCAAAACTTTTGTTTTTGCTGCTGAGCTACTGCCACCAACTACTACCTACCATTGATTTTGGTCAATATCTCGTTGTTTATGTTGTTGATATTTGGGACAAAAATGATTATACTAGAGATAAATAAAAATATCAATTTTTGCCCTATGACTTCACTGATAGCATGGTGACGGCATATTTCACGACTTTTCGACCTTGTTAAAAAGTGCTAATTGCTAATTGTTTAAGTAGGTAAGTAGTATATTACATGGGACTTACCTTCATCCATGGTGAGTGATTGTGTGACCACCACCACAGCAAGCAGCGCCAACGCTCGTGCGCCCATGGCTGAAGTAGCCATGTCTGCTGAAACACCATACTTTTTGTAGATCATTTCGAAAATGTAAACCACTAACAATGAAACAAAATGTTAAATAATAAACTAAAATAATTGATGGTAAGTAATCATTCTAATATTACATCACTACATTTTCTAAGTTAACAAAAAAATATCAGCCATAGATATTTATTTTATTTTCGGGCAGTTTTTTTTTCTAATAAATTAGGGACAGTTAGATAAAATAAAATGTGTGAAATATAATGTCCAATTTTTATTTACCGCGATTTTATAAGTTTTATTGGAACACTATTTTCCCGCTTAAAGTTTCGATTGTGCGCAAGCTCGGGTGGACAAGGGCGCGTGCGCGAGCTGCTTACGCGCTTTTCAACTGCCACGATCTCGGGTGAAACGCACGTATTACAGTTTAATATTGAATGAGATTTTTTACAGCTGTAGGTACAGCATCATTCACGTAGGTGGGTAACTGACAAATAAAAATACGAATATATAAAAGGGTGAATACCGAGTGAAATTGCACAAGCGAGAATGCGACAATTCGTGAGAATATACCTACAGGGTGCGTAATTAATTCGACGTACCTATTCCTACCAGGAGGTGATAGTGTGACGTATATGCAACATAATTTATTATCTAAGGCTGCCATCAGACGGACTGCATCCTAGCAGTTTGAATGCAGTTTAGTACGACTGCAATACTCGTAATGTACATACCTACTGGTAACTGCATTCAAACTGCAGTTGGAGTGCAGTTGAAACAGTTGAAATGTTATACGTCTGATGGCAGCCTAATATAGTGTCCCATAATAATTAGCGAAAATCCACGAGATTCCAGAAAACCCAAGATTTGAGTGTTTCTGAAAATTTCCCAAAATACGTCGTAAATATTTTTTCTCTCAACTCGTAAATTGAGTGGCCGTCAATGCTATTTTATTACATAGGTGTGATTTTAGTTATTTTCTCCCTGTTTAAATTACTTTCAACATGCAAAGCGTATATAGAGAAAGTGTCTGACGTTATCTATATGAGAGGCAAACCTCAGCAACAAAAATCGCTTTGTAATCAACCGTTGTTGTTTTTACCCGACTACGGCGAAGAAAAAGGAGGGTTATGATTTTGACCGGTATGTATGTATGTATGTATGTATGTATGTATGTATGTATGTATGTATGTTCATCTGTTCCCTCCTATCTTCCAAACCACTTATCAAAATTTGACAAATGAGGTATCGTTAGAAGCGTCGTGATTGTCCGCTGGTTATAGGCTATGTGAAGTCACATTAAATTAAAAATGGCGCCCACTAGAGGACATAAAGTGAGGAACTTAAAAAAAAAATGGTTTAATCGTACCATGTTGGGTATCAAATGAAAGGGCTTAATGAGCACATTTCAAAAATATATATATTATAACACCAAAAGAATTAAAAAAAAAATCAAGTAATAAAAACTAAAACCCAACTACGACTTAAAAGGTATAAACAAGACACTACAGACAGACAAATTAAAAATCCGGAGTCACACGTAATCTGTTCGATTTATGCCCTAACACGTGTGACTCCGGATTTTTAATTTGTCTGTCTGTAGTGTCTTGTTTATACCTTTTAAGTCGTAGTTGGGTTTTAGTTTTTATTACTTGATTTTTTTTGTATAAAGAGCTTGGGTTTTCATGATCTTGAGAATCCGAAATCGTCAAAGTTTTTGAATGTCCCGCCATCAGCCTGCCAAAATCACACGTCACTGAACTCTATGGTGTTTTAACGATTGCAAACTTCGTCAATTCACGCTATTTTTAACCTGTGGTAAAATTCAATTTTCTTTTTTTATTGTGGCAATATAGTTGGTTCTGCCGTTTGTCGATGGTCAATGTTTGAGTGATTTGTCGCAATCGCAAATGTCATAGTATTTTTTGAGCTCAATAATATCAGGATGGCAGAAAATAGAGAGGAAATTCTAGCAAATTTTCAGGTAAGGGTGCCTTTATAAGTTAGCAAAATCATAATTTTCCTATCACCACTCTTTAGTGTTTCAAAAAGGTTATGTAGTGTATAACAACAGTGACTCTTAATTCTCGTTTATCTCTTTGTGCTTTGGTCTTATCGTAGTTTTCAAAGATTTTTTCAAAATTTCTTTGTCCTTTTTGTATAACTGCATAGGTTTTACATGCGTGAATCATACTTGAGACACGTGTTATACGTTACAAAATATGCCTTTATTGTTTCTTTGTGCATAGTCGTTGTTCACTTCCTTGAAGCTACAAGGTAAACCTTGTGGTTGGTGTTTACTGCGTTCTTCAATTGCGTAGTATATGTAATTAAGGCAACGTTACACTTCATTTGTAATAATGAAACAAATAATTCTAGGGTATAACTGCCATAGAAGATGTTGCAGAAGCTATATACCACCTAGAAGAAGCAAATTGGGACTTACTCGTAAGTACACTAATTTTTCAGTCTTGATTTAAACTTTAGAAACTATAAAAACATCAAAGAGGATGACAGTTTATGAGCAATTCATCATATTGCACAATATTAGTGCTATACAAAGGGTTTATAACTTTCTTTATATCATGTCCATAAAAGGGTTTGTTTATATTTTTAGGTGTTTCAGTTGTCACATGTGTCACTGATCCAAATATTTCGTTAATGACATATCAATCTAACCCCCAATAAGTAAACATTTTGATTAATAATATAAAAAATGTGGGTACACCTCTGGCTAAACCTCCGGGGATTACAGGTGTGATGTTATGATGTTAATTAATATAAATTCAAATAATTCTAATGCTTCCAATTTAAAATTACGAATTATTTCCATTCGTTGTAAAAAAAAAAGGTTGTTTGACCTCAAAATCTGCATGTCATCTCATGTCACAGCCTGTATCATTATTATTATATGTGTACTCTATGATGTTTATGTTCTTTTATTAATAACGGTTTAATACCTTGGTTTTGTGCCTACACCAATATCATCACTTTAGCTTATCAGTAGAAATATCTTCCTATCTTAAGATTGGTTTTCAAGTGTAGTTTATTCCAGTATATCCTTCTAATATTTTTCCCTAAATTAAACTGAAAAAAACTGAATGTCCAGCAATACATTTTCACACTCAAGAATTTGACCAGCAACAGCATTATCAATTTCCATGATTACATTCACTTAAAGCAGTGAACAGTAAACATTAACCGCTGTCAACTCAAAATTATTCACACTGCAGTTGGGTCTTACAATATTTCAAGTAAGCCTATTAGTTCAAGTATAAAACTGATTAAATGCTCACATGCTCCAACTTAGTACTAAGAGTGGACTTACCTGCACAGCAAATGCTTGAACCTAATAGGTACCAATGTGTATAGATATATAGATAGACTTATATTGTAAACTAGATGTTGCCCGCGACTTGTGATCCAGTTTGAAAAGTAGCCTATGTCCTTTTCCAAGTCATGCCAAATTTCATCAAAATCCGTTCAGCCATTTTAGCATGAAAGTGTACCAAACAAACTCACTTTCGCATTTATAATATTAGGATGTCCACCCGACCTATTGGTATAATGGACTAGTATCTGCAAGTCATGTTTTGTTGGAGTGTATGTTAAGTTTGCCTAATTCCCACTACACCACCCAACCGAGAAGTGAGCACTGCTAGGTGGACAATTAATTGTTCTACTGACCATAAATTCAACCACAAAAAGTAGGTAAATCAATCAGTTCCACAAGAAGAAAATAAAACATGACTGAAAAATAGCTAAAATTACCTACACATACAGTATACCCTAAACTGACACACAGGGTTTGATTTAAGAAAAATAAAAATCAAATATTGTAATATAGAAACTTCTCTGCAGAAAACTATTATGATATTAAGACAAAATTAGGTTTTATGATATTAACCATTTAAAAAACTGCAAAATGATCATCATTTTTTGTTGGTGACTGTACCTACTTTATGAGTTTATGCTGAAGTCCGATTACTGCCAATTAGTCATAATGAATGAAGCTAATCAATTAAATTTATCGAATCACTTATGGTATTGAAACATAATAATTAAGACCTGTTCCTTGTATGCATACCTATATTTCTATTGTTGAATATTTTTGAAGTGAAAACTTCTGTAGCCGCATTGAGCACTTTATGGGTGAACAAAAATCGAGTTCATCATGCTTGAAGAAATGAATTAATGTTTTTGGGTGAACAAAAATCATGGAACTCGCGTTATCGTCACGCTTGAAGAAATTCATGATTACTTAGTTTTCACTTCTATCGACAGTTCCCAAAGACTGCCCCGCATGTTTTTTTTGTCATTATATCAAGTTGACCTATTTACAATAGCCTCAACTAACTACAATTACTCTTAGGTCCATATTACAGAACCTCACTCAAAACTCTAGCATTATTTAAAACTCTTTTAAAGTCGTTTGATTGGTTGAAACTAGTTTTAAGTAATGCTGAGTCTTTCTGTAATATGGGCCTTAGATTTAAGTACATACTTAAAACATTTTTCTTTGTTTTTCCTTTGCTAGGTTTCTTCATTTTTTCATTAGTAAAATAAAATCTTTTCAGAAATAATAGAATTCATCAGTCTTATCCCAAAAATTATAGAATTTTTACAATTTCGAAAACATTTCTTGTAAGGAATGGTAACAAACATGTATATATAAAAGTACTTATTGTATAGTATTAAAATCAACAGTTTTCTAGATTCCATTACTTTGCTTATATAAACAAGTACTTGTTTCACTCAATCAATAACATTCAATAAAAACTTGTAGCATGTTAGAACAATGTTTTCCTTGCATTCCAAGTATGGAATTGATTATGGTGACATGTTATTACAGTACTGTAAATGTTCATTTATGTAATGTATACTGGGTGGAAATTAATAAAAATGAAATGCTGTTCGTTGGTAAGCGCATCACTTCAAGCAGAAAAATTAGAAAAGTTACCGTGGAAATGGAAAAATTCGGGAAACCTGAAAGTGCATTTTCTATGGGAATTTTGTATGAATTATTGAAATTTTTACATGACAGCGTCTGTCTGGTCAGCTAGTTGGAAATAAAAAATTATCGCCCTGCATTTACAGTTTAGAATTCAAAAGAAAAACCACAAACTAAGGGTGGGCGTTTGAAGCCGATGTATAGTTGCATCGGCTTCAAACGCCCACCCTTAGTAGTAGTAGTTTTGGCGTCGCGGCTTCGTCATATAGTTTAGGTGTTCCTTGGATATCACATATTTGTGCTGCCACTTGTATATGCCTTCCACAAACGATCACACACATTTTCCGTGAAATTGACCACATATTAATGGATGAATCTTGAAATCAGATATTATTGCCGACCTGTTCATATCTTAGTAATATATTTATGCTCATGACTGTACTTGCCCCTGTTGCGTGAACTTTATGCTGTTCGTACACACACCGAGAGTGAAGCGTCGCGGCGCAATGCGGTTTGTGTTCTATTGTTTTTGATTTTGAATGACCGTACCTTCGATTTTTTATGTAAATCAGCACGCCGACCGCACTACGCTTTGTCGCTCGTTGTCCCATCGTGCCTGTTGTGTGTATGTCATATAAAAATCTAACAGACTGGCGAGGGATAAGTCGTAACTGCACCAGTCATGTGCAAAAGGCAGAGTGAAGGACCTTTTCTATTTGTAGCGGTCTCCAACCAAAAAGATGTTGGGCGCCTTATTATTGTTTGCGCGACACAAAATTCGTTGACATCATCAACTGTCATCCATACTAATATTATAAATACGAAAGTAACTTGTCTGTCTGTCTGTATGTTACCTTTTCACTAAACCATTGAACGAATTTGGACAAAATTTGGCAAGGAGATAGATGGCATCCTGGGGAAGGACATAGGGTACTTTTTATCGACATACCACGCGGGCGGAAGCTAGTGCTTCATAATATTATGCCGTTTTACTCACTCTCAATGAATGATGGTTACAGGCAGCCATCAACCGAGTGATGCCACAGGATGCGACCAGCTCGTCAGTACATGATAACGACACACATGATGTTGAGATGATAGACGACGATATATCTGTGATAACTCCAAAAACTCACCCACCAGGTATGAGCTACATAATACATCATCATCATTTGTGATACGAGCAAATGGGTATTTCCTTAAGCATATAGTACCTAAGGGTGCGTTTCCACTGAAGCGGAGACGAGCGGAGCTGAGCGGAATCGAGCAATCACATTGGTTAAAATCCTCAACGCGTCTGTCGTCTCGTCTGTGATTGGAAGATTCCTGCACGTCTCGGCTCAGCTCCGCTCGACTCCGCTTCAGTGGAAACGCACCCTAAAGAGGACACAGTTTATACAGTTACAAGTAAAATGTGTTCGCAGTTCTTTGCGAGTGGACTTTTGCATATAGCAGTCGGAACTGCCATGAACTGCTAAGATATTAATTGATATTTTCCTAGACCCTGCTGTTTTTTTTTTAACTATAACTTGCTCCCCCTAGCCCAGGGCGTATTTTAAACGCGCAGCCGACACGCGTTTCAAAAACTTGACTTCGGACGGCGAAGAAAAACTTTGAAACACGCGTCGTCTGCCCGTTTAAAAACCGCCGTGTGCTACCGCTTTAAGGAACGTTCAAATATAATGTTTTTGCAACCATTAAAAAGAAACTTTTCCCTTTCATTAAACTTATTTAACATTTGAATGTTTATTCCGCAGACCGGGAAGACCGTAATCAAGCATCAACCTCGACGCCTTTAAATTATACCCCCACTCCTTTTGTAGAACTACAAGTTCATTGTAATAATAAGATACATGAAATTAAAATATCTGCGAATGCGACAGTCGGTGAGTACCTTTACAACCTTTATACGTAAGTCGCATACATAACAATATCCGCCTTATTTACATGGTGATTGTAAGAGTGATTAAATCTGTATTATTGTTAAGGTATAGTGAATACAGTCTTTAAAATCTGAAGTCACTTGCGTCAAATTACAACAAAACCGGTTTGAAAACCAAATAACAACGACGGGACTTATTTGACATTATAAAGTGAAAATAGCACCTCGTATCAAATTGGATCCCATCATGAAATAACTGATTTAGGAGTACAGCAATCATGACTGACTGATTGAACCACAGAGCCAAAAACTCAGATCATAAGTACAACACAACCTAAGACATTGCATAGGCAACTGGCACTGGCAGCATTACATGCAACCTCTTTTATCCTCCAGGTGATTTAAAAAAGGAGTTGGAGACCAAATGCGGCGTTCCAGTATGCCGACAGCAGCTGTCGGGACTGGGCGGCTCGCGGGCCACCAACAACGCGACGCTACAAACGCTCAACTTGCCGCAGAATGCCGTACTGCGACTTAAAGCTGCTGAAGCTCTTATGGCGGATGATGAGTGAGTACAATAGCGCTTTAATATTCTTCTCGGCTCCCCATAGGCTATATTGTAACATGAAAGAAAGCTAGTAAGAGGAAAAATGGAAAAGTTTAATAACATGTAGCCAGACCCGGAAATCACACCCAGGAATACTAAACTCGGCAATAAGAAAGGCAATTTCGACTACAATGTTGAGAACCTCAATTTAAATAAGCAACTTGATTAAGTTGTGTTACAACTTTATCAATCACACTTTTGTATCTACCAGGGTCGCAGAAAGGCTGACAACAACATACGTTCTGCACGTGAAAGTGGACGACAAGGAGTACACGCTCAAGTACCCGGGCACCAAGACCGTGCAGGAGGTCAAGAGCGACATATACTCGCTCACAGATATACCCGTCAGACATCAGGTCAGCTACAGTAGCATATTTTTAATTTATTTATCCCGTTGACCGTTATGTCGCAAAAACTTAAGTGTGGAACTTTTTCAATCTGCCTAGCCTTTTCCCAACTATTATGGGATCAGCTTCCAGTCTAACTGGATGCAGCTGAATACAAGTATTTTGCATGGATCGACTGCCTATATGACCTTCACACCCCAGTTACTGGGTAACACGATACTCCTTGCAAAGTGTGGAACTTTTTGCCAGTTAATAAAAAAATAAAAAATTGGTACAAAACAATACCAACTTCTGATGTCCAGATTTTTTATCCGATCTATTATAATATCTGTGTCCGATCTATGTTCCTTATATGAAAGAGCGTCGAAACGCATAAAAAAAACAAACTGGTCGATCATAATCACCTTTATAGACAACTGGCACTTGACCAAAAAACCAATTATACTAAAATTGATTTCATGAAAAAAGAGTTAACGAGCTAACGACACATTACCCTGAATTGAAAATAAAAACGGTAATTTTCGGGTCGTATATCTAAAATCGTCCTTTCTGTATTCCCCAGCAATGGACAGGCTGGCCCACAGTAACAGGACTGGACGAGACAGTTCTAGCGATGGCTGGTCTAGATCTTCCTCAACATGAGCTCACCGTGCGACGCGCGCCCGGCAAGCAGAAGGAGTATAAGAGGGTAAATAGTACGGTACTGGACCCTTTTACTAACCTATCTATAGCGCTACAAGGTTGTTTTGGCGCGTGGCCAAAATCGGAACTAACGCCGCCATCTTGTTTTTCAAGACAATAGCACAAATGTTTAGCTACAGCGCCCCCCTGTCAACGTCGTTCGAGCGCCAAAAGATCCTTGAAGCAGAGTAGGTTGTACAGTCGCGGAAGGAAAAGGTTCTTGCTGTTGACTTCATTTTTCCCACTACATATTGATTGAAAGTTGTAGTTCAAAAAGGGGGGATGGAAAACGAATTTAATCGAAAATTGCAACCATTTCATTCCGTGAGTTTATATTTTTAACTAACACACTTCCTACTTGCATTTCTTTATCCAAAATCGACACTCGTTTAAAAACATTATTTGATGACTCATGAAAGACTCATGAATTCATGACCAATATATTTCGTGTTTTTTATGTTCCCCTGCAGTCTTGAAAACTCTTTGTCTAACAAACAATGTAACGATTCCAGATAATAGTGGAGAGCTCAGACAGTGAAAACAGTTCGGTCGAGGAGGTAGAGGATACAGCTGAAGGGTACACCGGCGAGGATGACATGTTCGTCGACCTCGTGCAGTCCGAGAGGCTGCAGCCGCTCAGTGAGTACACACTTACTACTTGAATAGTGTAAACAGTTCAGTCAGTAAGCAGTTTGACTATCAACTTAAATTGTCCGTAAATTCAAATCGCAATTGTTATTCTTCGTCAGTCATATGAAATGGCTATAACACGGCAAATTGTGTGTCAATCTGCCCAACAGCCAAGTTCCCTTACTGTAAATCAAAAGAATCGCCTCTTGTGAGCTTTGCAAACAGAAAAAAAAAAAAAATACTTCAAATCGCAATTAATTAATTTTGCCTACTATATCTGCCAGTGTTGTCAATAATTAAAATAAAACAACGAATTGTATGATCTAGAATAAAAGATTATTATTCTGGAAAAATTTATAATATTTAACACAACTAACTATTTACATTGTGTATTAAATGAAATGACTAACTGTACAAATAAATACAAAGATTATTATTATCCCTAATTATACTTATTATTTATGTTGTAGTGTCAGACAGCGTAGAAGACGAAGCTCTAGGCTGCATCGAGTTCTCGCAGCGGTTCCGGACGCGGTACGGACCCAACACGCCGCACTTCTTTGAGGGCACTCTGCAGGACGCCATCAAAGAGTCCTGTCTCAAACCTGCCAAAGAGGTAAGTCATTCATTGGACCAAAAATAAATCTTAACAGACTACCCCATAGTCTGTACTCTGTACCTTGTCAATTTTTTACTATTACAAGATACCTCTGATATATCTTAAGTAAATTCGTTAAAAGTAGGTTGTGGCGGCATCTACATCGCCACATGCGAACTACGCACTACACTGACGTCACGTAAAATCCTACATCGCGCAAGCAAAGTTTACCGCGCTAGTTGCGCGGTAAACTTTGCTTGCGCGATGTAGGATTTATATCAATCGTCGTGCAGTAGCTCACAAGACACAACACCCGTCTTAGGATCCTCCCTTTTCTATGGTGGATGATTGAACTTTACACCCTGTTCCTCATACCTCTATAAGGTCAAACAATGCAAAAAACATTAGTTAAAACCACGGATATAGAAGAGTACGAGTCTAAACTTTCGGATGGTATTGTCTCGACCATAACATCTGACTCAAACGCCCTCACCAATACTCAACATTGAATTTCCCCTATTTCCGCATTAGGATCGCCACTATTGGAGACAATTTCAAACTGTTACAAATATATGACAATTATTTATTTCAGCGAAAACTCCTAGGCGTATACTTGCACCACGAGCAATCAGTGCTATCCAACGTGTTCTGCGCACAGCTACTGGGCTGCGAGGCAGTACTGCAGACCCTCGCCGCCAACTTCATAGTGTATGGCTGGGACCTCTCACACCCCGACAACAACAACATGTAAGATACAAGCAATACTCAACCATTGCAGCTACAACTTGTAGGCTATTATCAACTGCGAGGTAGTACTTCAGACCCTCGCCGCCAAACATCTAAGATACAAGTAATACTCGACCTTAGGGTCTAGAATACATACTTGTTACGATCACAAATTATACTTTGATCAACATAAACCTGATAATGACCTGCAAATTGCAAAAAAAAAAACCTAAGAAAATTTGAATTACGCCGGCTACTATGATGGCGCTTTCGCTATTAAAGCGAACTGTAAAGACAACACATTTCTCACTGTAATTTGGAAGATGGATGGCACTACCTCTTCCAGATTTTTAACGATGTTATCATTGGGAAACAGCTCGCAAATAGATCATAAAAAGCATAATACTAAAATTATTATATGGAATTATTATAGGAGCTCGTGGCTAAGTAATAACAGCCACACGGGTCGATCCGTCAGGTTAAGCTACGCTTGCCGGGGTTGGTCCGTGGATGGGTGACCATCCTTACATATCGAGACTCCTCCGTGCCTCGGAAAACACGCTAAGCCGTTGGTCCCGGCTACCATTCGTTGATCTTTGACAGTCGTTACGGGTCGTCAGAAGCCCGAAAGTCTGACAACCAGTCTTACCAAGGGGTATCGTATCACCCAGTTACTGGGTTGTGGAGATCAGATAGGCAGTCGCTCCATGTAAAATACTGGTATTCAGCTGCATCCGGTTAAACTGGAAGCCGACCCCAATAAAGTTGGGAAAAGGCTAGGCAGATTGACTAAAATTATTATATGTTTCCAGGTTATTATCATCAGTGGCGAACGCGTTAGGGCCAGTAGCGAGCATGACAATACGCAACATCCCGGTGGACCGCATGCCCGCACTTGTCATCATCATGCGAGTGCGCTCCAACACCGAGATATACTCCGTTATCAACGGTTAGCGATAAGATAACAGTATTATCATCACTAGTGCTGTACTCCCCAAAAGGGGATCTTCTGGGCTTGCTCGTTCCATCATAGACTTCATCTATCGCTTTCCATCAGGCGAGATCGAGGTCAAGAGCTGTCCCATAACTTATTAAAAAAAAACAGACAGTCTTTGGGGACTGCCGATAGAAGTGAAAACTAAGCAACAATGCGTAACCTCAACGTAATTCAAACGGTAGACGATGACGCGAGTTCCATGATTTTTGTTCACCCAAGTGCTAAACGCGCCTAGAAGTTTTCACTTCAAACTTCAACAAAAAGGGGTAGACTGAGATGTAAGTTTTAAGTGCCTTGTATTAGGGGGTGAGACTGTAGTCATGGTCTGAGCATAAATCCAACACAACTGCCCGATTTGAGGATAGGTCCCAAGACCGTCGGCAGTCCCGCTTAAACCACGTTCTCACACGGCAAAGATCAAAGAAGAAAGAAAGAAAAATTGTTTATTTTGCACAAACGAAACGCACACACAACAAAAAAGGGACAAATTACACATTATACAAAAGTAGCCAAAAGCCTCGTATTCAATGATCTGTCATTCAATCTATTGTCAAAAGACAATATTTTTCATACTTATTCTACTCCTTCCTGTTTTTTCACTGGTTGATGTCAAGGCCAGGGACCAAAGACTAACAACTAAAAAGACTGTTGCGACATCGATATTGGCAAATGACATCAAACAAATAAACATAACAAAACAAAATGCGGATTGTAGAGTTAGCTTCTTTTTGTAACAAATAGCAAGAAAAAATTAATCTGTGCCAGAACAGATCATTGCTCAGCAAAATGCTGTGATTTCGGAAGAACCTATCACAGGGCTGGTTTTCAGCAATGAAATGAGACACAATTATAATATTCGTGATTTTCGTCGGCAGATCAAGTTAAACTAAATTCTCTAATCCAATTGTTTACAGGTAACGTCGGCGTATCAGAGTTACTAGGTGGTCTAGTAGAAGCATTGGAACGGTTCAGCTCGGCCCGAGAAGACGAGGCCAAGATGGAGAGAGAGCGAGACGCAAGACAACGTGTCAAGAGGGAGCAGGACGAAGCATACCAACGCAGTTTAGAAGTTGACAGGTACGACTAATTCTACACATAAGTATAGGTTTGGGTTGCATGTTGCAGTATATTATCGCACCTATTGCATGTGCATATTTTTGCGTGCCGAAGGGTGATGCTGTATTCTACATCCAAGAATTAAAACTAAATATTTTTACATAACATTTTACTTCGCATAATTAGGCTAACAGTAAATGGACTACTATCAAAACTTAGACTCTCATTCTGTCCGTTGTACGTGGTGGGTACTGGCTAACACAGGCAGTCTAGCGTCGCCAACATAAATAGGCGATTATGAAACGTTTTTGGTATCACTGCGATGTGCGAGCGTAAACATGGCGTGAGTCATTAGAGATACCAGTGTTATTCTTATAAACTGTGGACACTGGACAACCTACTAGTTTTGGTCAGTAGCTGCCCCACATTACCTACATTTCTGCTTTTAGATCTGTACGGGTCAGATTAGTTCCTGAACTGTACACTATAACAGTTTGTGTGTTAGGTAGAGAGTGTGTCCAACATATAAAATACTTCACAGTAAAACCAAAAGTTTATTTAGTACTAGTGTTGTAAGGTTGGTGACTCTTACATGTACGTCTGTTCCGCGTGTTGGTTAGTTGCACACTAAGTAAGAGTGAGCAAATAATTATATTTATTGTGACAAGTGACCCTATTGATTCGCCTTGTCAGCTAAGAAGTAACGTTAATGTACGTAGACCGTACATACTCCTAACCCAAGCAAAGTATGAGGAGAATATGACCATGTAAGAATCACCAGTACAAAGCAAGAAATTATAAATGTATAGGATGTAGAAAGTAAAAACATTATAAGTAGGTATAATCATAACTAAGTCTTAAAAGTGAAATTCAATGTCGGTGTTGGTATCCAATGTGGCCCTTGTAGGTGGATGGTTGCCGCTAGTCATCCGCTTTGCCTCATCTCTTGACTTCTTCGGAGGCGGGCGATCGTGTAATGAACGCGACTTGAATAGTGTTCTCATCCCAGCCACAGGTTTCCCGGACTGCATTTCCACGTCTGTGGTACTATGTCGAGTAACACGATTTCCATCATCTGTTTTCTTCGTACAATAACCACGCCTTTTGAGCACCCATGCAATTATTGCTACTCCAATTACAGTCAGTAGTACGTAAGAAATGACGTACTGATGTATATCGTGTGTTGTCAGTGTTGCTGGAAGTTGTTCCATGCTTTTCAAGTACCGCAGTCGTTCCTCGATGTCAGCGATGTCTTCGTTGTGCTTTACTTGCAGCAGAGTTGTGGTATGATTGTTTATGATGCCATTTATTGTTTTTTTTTCAGGGTAGGGACCTGGATGTCGTAATTCAATCTGGCGTTGCTATCGTAGTTGTTGTGGGAATGTATTTTCAGCTCCTTTGTTTGTAGAAGACATCCTTGTTTCAGTGACACTATAGATGACGAGTTGATGACATGCGTTCTGACGTCATCGTTGCATACAGTACGTATTGTGCATGAGTTGCAACAAGTCATAAGCCATGTGTTCGTGTTATGTAATTCAATCCAGGCAGTTTCACATTTCGTTTGTTCCGTAATGCATGGCGAGGTTGAATGTTGACCTAGTAGTTTGGCTTCACATGGTGCTTTGGCGTTTTGTAAACTAAAAATAGGCAAGTTCATAATGCAGACGAGATTTTCCGGTCGCCCCTGGATGCAGCGATTTAATTCCTTTTCGTTTAGTGTTATGTAAGTGTTCTTCTCCAGATTCGCTGCAATGTACTTGAATGATACTTGAATAACTGTCGTTTCGTCTTCCTTCTGTGGATTTTTCATGGGCATTGGAATAATCTGGTATAGAACAAAATCCTCGTCGCTTGCCAGAGGGATGTGAAGCTCGTACATGAAGTAACTATCGGTTGCACGTGCTTTCACGTAAATTAATTTGTAGATATCTTTTATATCTTCTTGAATATTGTCTATCGGTAACGTCAACGTTTTCGGTAGCCTTCCTGAGATAATTGTCAGTTGTTGAATTAAGTCGACCGGAGTTAGTAAGTGAACATCCATACGTCCTTTGTAGATATTCAGGAATGTGTTCAAAAAGGTTTCTTGAATGTTTTTCAAGTTTTTCAACAATAAATGTGCAGTCAGCGAAGTCGAGGTAAACAAGCTCGTGGCCATGACTATCCCAATTCCCGATTCAATCTTCGCTAATCTCATGTCTGTGTCGTTCATAAAGTTGTTGATGAGTGTAAACTGCTGACCGATGTTCTCTTCGTTTTTCTTCAAGACGTCATTTTCAAGTTGAACTATAGAAGTCTGGTTTTTTACGAGTTGCAGGATGTAATCTTCATTCTTCTGAACGTTCTGGATATCCTTATGATATTGGTCTGCAAATCTCTGGTCCAGAATTCCAAAGAGACTGTTCGCCACGTATCCCATTCCGTCAATCAGACCTCGTTTGCTGCGATCCGACAAGTGTTTATGTGGGGCCAGTAGCATGTCGTTGTAATAGTGCAGAAGGTCCGTTTCGTGCGAAAGCTGACGAATTGTAGTTTGACAAAATCTTGGCTCCAACTTATTGCAGAGGTCCGAAATGTCTTGTAAGTAGTTTTCGAACTTTTGAACTCCACTCCAGTAGGTAGATAAGTTGTAGTACATCAGCAATCTCCATTCGTCGTGGATCAGCTGTACTTTTCCAATGGTGTCGTAGTATATGGGGCGGCCAATTCCTAGAGTTGTTATTCGAACACTTGACGATTCTTGTGGAATGACACTGCCGTGTATTCTGGCGACCAAGTAGATGAATAGTAGTGTAGTTAACATGGTGATCTGCAGACCGTTTACTTTTCGAGTTGTCAATGTAGTATGTTGCGATTTAGGTAAGCAAGTGAGTGTCTTAACGCCTCTTCCTTTGTTTAATTTCACGTCTACGTGCCCCGTGAAATCCACCCCCGTGTGAGTGAAGGGGCGGGACGGTGTCACACGCTGTGTTGGAAGATCGGCCATTAACTGATAGTTTTCTGTAGCTTTGAATCGATGGCACCGTATACATCGTCGCAGC
The DNA here is from genome assembly GCA_947522985.1 of Lithophane socia. Taxonomy (NCBI): domain Eukaryota; kingdom Metazoa; phylum Arthropoda; class Insecta; order Lepidoptera; family Noctuidae; genus Lithophane; species Lithophane socia. The sequence continues at coordinate 11,958,094 of OX383268.1, read as the reverse complement.
TGAGTTTTTACAGCTCTGTTTCCTCCTAGTATCCCATAATGTTGACGGATGAAGGCGAGCGTCAACCGGGCTCCACCGTGTAAAGTCGCGATGTGAGCTTGGTTTATCAGTAGTTCTGTGAGTCTATGCTTTCTTGGTAGGATTGCGGGATTTTTCATTCCCAGCGGTAAGTTAGTTTTGTTCAGACGTCCGCCCACGCGCAATATACCCTCCTTGTCTAGGTAAGGCCATAACTTGCAAATTTTGCTTTTAGTAGGAACATGTTGATTTTTTAGTAATAGTTCATATTCTGTGCTGAATTCTAATCGTTGAACGTTTCTTGTTATTATGTTCGTTGCGTAATTAAGTTCATTAGCCGTCAGCTCATTGTGTTGACCGTCATCAAATTTCTTCATTTGTTTTGCGTTACGTAGTGAATTTGTCTTGAATCGCATAATCCAAGCAACAACTCGTGTCAGCCAGTTTACTTTGCTGTATTTGTTTAATAAGTTGATTATTATGCTTTCTGGTTGGCTTAGGGTTGGCACGATGCTTTTTTGTTCCATCGTAGTTGTAAGTAGACAGCTACGTTGCTCTTCGGATTTGCCTGTAAACGTTCTCAGTGTTGCAGGACCATTCCACCATAAGTGAAAATTCACTATTTGTTTTGGGTATAACCCCCTTGTTGCACAATCTGCAGGGTTATTTTTTGATTCTATGTAGAACCAATGGGTTGCTGGTACCACTTGCTTGATCTTGACGACTCGGTTTTCTACGTACTTTTCCCATTTGGATGTCGCTCCTTGCAGCCAAGCTAGTACCACCTTTGAATCGCACCAGGCCCAAATAGTTATAGTGTATCCTGTTAGCGACTCGATAAATGATAAATGATAAATGATTTTATTTCTGTAAGTAGGTTTGTACAAACACTTTTACACGTCAATCACATTTTTTAAAACTAGATGAGGTCGGCGTTTCCTATCTGACTACTCTGAGAAGAAAGGCCGAAACAAACTCAGAGGTCACAGTCTCTTTTAAAGTCCAGACATAATCTTGGTCAGATTATGTGAAGACCATGTAGATTGGTGTCTGAAATGGTCTTTTGAGGAAAGAACCACACAGATTGAGTGGACCTGTCCAGTCAGTGCACGCATTTGTCAGTAATCGTGCAGCTCAACTCCGAATTTAAGGAGCTCAACGATTTGACGAACAATACCAAAGAAAGGACATTTGGTTAGGCCTCATAAATTACTCAAACTGCCAGACTATGATTAATTAAAATTAAGAAAAAATAAATAATAAAAAAGAAAAGAAAGATCCACATAATCTTCACATTCACAATAATTAAAAATAATATAATACTTTACAAAGTAAATATTCATGTCAATGTAAATATAAATATAAAAAATCCGGAAATAATCTTGGTCAGATCATTTGAGGACCATGTAGATTTGTGTCTGAAATGGTCTTTTGAGGAAAGAACCATACAGATTTGAGTGGACCTGTCCAGTCAGTGCACGCATTTGTCAGTAATCGTGTAGCTCAACTCAGAACTTAAGGAGCTCAACGACTCGACGAACAATACCAAAGAAAGGACATTTGGGTAGGCCGCCTATAGTACTCAAACTGCCAGATAAATAAAAAATATGATCCACATAGTCCTCAAATTCACAATAATTAAAATAATAATAATATTATACTTCACAAAGTAAATATTCATGTCACTGTGTAGGTATATAATAAAATAAAAAGTTACCAAAAATAACAAAACTCGTAAGTAATTTAAAACCAAAAATAAAAAAATAAATGTACAAATTGGAGCAGCTCAATCCCAAGCCTTTTTGTCCTCAATGTAATCGTTAATGGTATCGATGATTTTGTTTACCAGCTGTGACAGAAGTAGTGCCCCGCTGAGTTCAAGTCTTGGCAGAGATAGCTTTTGTGCGAGCGGAGCAACCCTAGTCTTTCCTGCCAGCAGGCTTAGTTTAGGTTCTCCAATTTCGTTCAACGCCCGTGTATAGATGACGCACGAATATGCTTTCTCGCTTGCGTCGCAAAATGCAAGTCGTTCTACTCTGTTTTGGATGGTTCCGATCCAGCGATTTATTGTTATGGTTTTCATTTCGTCCAGCTGATCCTTCAGTTTCAGCCAGTCTTCTTGTATGCCAATGGGTAACGGTTCATCCCAAGTTAAGTTTTGCATCCAGACGCTTTGGAAAATTAGTTTGGCTCGTATAGTGACTGGTGAAAACCAGCCGAGTGGGTCGTATAGTTGCGAAATCTGAGACAGTAGGGATCGTTTAGTCAGTCCCTTTTGAGAGTCTTGTTTCAGGTTCCAATTGAACGTAAATGTGTCCGACGTAGGATTCCAGCCAAGGCCAAGAGTCTTCATGCAGTCTTCTTGTTTAAAGTCAAAGTTGGTCTTAGAAATTTGGTCTTCCCGAAGATGTTCTAGTAACTCGGTACAATTGCTGGACCACTTCCTGAGGTTCATACCTCCACGCTGTAGTAGTTGTATCAAGTCATTTTGTAATTGTTTGGCAGTTTCGAGACAGTTGTGCCCGCTAATTAAGTCGTCAACGTAGAACTCTTTTAGAAGTGCTTTCGCTGCATCTGGGTATAAGTGACCGTCATCAATAGCCAACTGCTGTAAAGTGCGCATGGCTAACCATGGCGCGCATTTTGTGCCGTATGTCACAGTCCGTAGAGCATATTCTTGTAGTTGTTCATCTGGGGAGTTTCTCCATATGATTTTCTGAAGTTGCTGTTGGTCCTCGGATATCCATATGCATCTGTACATTTTCTCTATATCAGCAGTTATTGCATATTTATAGGTTCGCCATTTCAGGATAAGGGCTTGAATATCTTTTTGTAGGTTAGGACCTTTTTCCATGAGGCTGTTCAAACTTTTGCCACTTGAAGTTTTTTGTGACGCGTTAAAAACCACCCTTAGTTTAGTGGTTGTGGATTGGTCCCTTAGGACACCGTGGTGAGGTAAATAACATTCCAGTCGGTTGGATGTAATTTGACCCGTAACAGGTTTCATGTGTTGTAGTTCTAAGTATTCGCGGATAAAGTTTTTATACATTGTTGAAAGTTGTTCGTTTTTACCTAGTTTTTTTTCTTGTTGTAAGAATTGCGCAATAGCAGCTGACTTGGAACTTCCAAGATCTTTTTCGTAGGTTTTGGTCATAGGCATTTTTACTATGTATCTGCCATCTGAGCATCGTTTGGTCGTTTCTTGGTAGTAAAGTTCACATTGTTCGTTTCTCTGCATGTCTTCTTCCCCTGAAGCAATGTCTTCGCTCTCCCAGTATTTCGACAGATCTGTAGTGTCGAATAAGGTTAAGTGACAGTTGAAGGTCTTGAGTTTTCCACACAAGATCCAGCCCAAATGAGTTTGCTGAGCGATAGGTGCATGCTGGTCGCCTTTTAGAACTCCGTCTAGGATGATGTCTGCGTAAACGTCGGCTCCCAGTAGTTCTTGTAAGTTCCTCAAACGTTTTTCCAGGTAGTCAACGTTTTTCCTAGTTATACTGTCCTTTTTATAGTTGGTGCACAACGTTTTGATATCTTCAAAGATGCCGACTTGTTTGGTAAGTAGTTCCATTGTAAGTCAGTAGTCAGTAGTAGGACTTAAGGTATGTCAGTATAGTAGGTACGTACCTTAAGTTTAGTGGTAGTAGTAGTAGTAATAGCCGTAGTAGTAGTAGCCGTAGTAGTAGTGGGCTTGTTGACGTAGTTGAGTTTTGTTCACGAAGAAGTTCCAAAGTATTCCCTCTTCGTTTCTTGCTCAGAGTTCTTGCACTCTTCTACGAATATGCGCGCTTTCTCAACTTGACCGGTGAGATCCGCTTGTGGAAGGCCAGCCAAGCCGATTCGCTGTCGTTTCAAGAGACACAATAACCCCGAATAGTATCCGGCTCGAAGGACCATTTAATGTACGGGTCAGATTAGTTCCTGAACTGTACACTATAACAGTTTGTGTGTTAGGTAGAGAGTGTGTCCAACATATAAAATACTTCACAGTAAAACCAAAAGTTTATTTAGTACTAGTGTTGTAAGGTTGGTGACTCTTACATGTACGTCTGTTCCGCGTGTTGGTTAGTTGCACACTAAGTAAGAGTGAGCAAATAATTATATTTATTGTGACAAGTGACCCTATTGATTCGCCTTGTCAGCTAAGAAGTAACGTTAATGTACGTAGACCGTACAAGATCTCTGCATCATGTAGTATACATTCTCTTACCCAGTGAGAGAATGTATACTACATGATTATTATTTAATATAATCCTATACTATTAAATGAGCAATATTTGTATATACCTATATATATATATATATACAAGCTGATGCCCGCGGCTTCGCCCGCGTAGATGTCGGTTATTATATTTTAAAACCTTCCCTGAGAAACACTCTATCCATTGGTGAAAACAGCATGAAAATCGGTGCAGTCGTTTTTGACTTTATCGCGAACAGACAGACGCGGCGGAGGACTATGTAGTGATATTTATTATATTTTTAATCACGTTCTCGAAAACGGCTCTAACGATTTCGATGAAAGTTGCAATATAGGGGTTTACGGGGGCGAAAATCGGTCTAGCTAGGTTTCATATCTGGGAAAATTCGTTTTCTCTAATTTCACTGCCACAGGTATGCGGAACAACATTGGTATGGACGATATATTTACCTATTTTCACCCGAGCTGAGCCCTGTCGACCAGTACTAATAATATTACGAGTTAATGATGTGCTTTTCTTATTACAGGGCTAAGGAAGAAGTAAAGAAAAAGATAGAACTAGAAAGAAATCAAGAAATAGAGCGAGCGGAGTCTGAAAGACAAATGGAGGAAGCTAAGAAAGAGGTAAGTCGATTTATTGTTTGATGCATCCAGCCTGATTTCATCGATTTGGTGCGTTTTAATAAGCCATGAAGGCTTTCTCTGGAATTTGTACATAAAATAGTAAAAACGAAGATGATTTTTGAAAATTGTTAATAAACTGTTCCTTCTTAACTTTTTTGAATTTAACTTGTAACTGTTTAAAATTTAGTAATATTTAAAGGCTTGTTTAAAGTATTAGGTACCCAATGGAATAGTAATGAAGGCCATCGATTTGTGAGTTTGGAGAAAATTGATATTTAGTGTCGAATTCTGGTAAATTTACAAAAATACATAAAAATTGGGTTTTCTCGAATCCCATGAATTTTCACCTGGCTTTGGAAAATATTAGAAGTACTTAAGACATTGACGAAGCGGGCCGCTCGCTCGAAGCTCGCGACGTGTGCCGACTCGCCGACTACAGCGGCCAGTATTCTGTCGCAGGCGGAGTGCTCGGTGGCGGCGCGGCGCGTGCCGCCCGAGCCGGCGGGCGGCGCGGCCGGCGACGTGGCGCGCATCCGCGTGCGTCTGCCGCCGCCGCACGACCACGCGCTCGAGCGACGGTTCAACGCGCACGACACGCTCGCGGTACGTATATCGAGCATACGAAGCAGGCGCGAGCGTTGGATCGCCACGCTTGCTGGAGTCAGTGATGCTCGAGATAAACTTAGCAAATACATAAAAGTAGAAAGTCACAGGTTTTGAACCGCAAACATCATGACAACCTCGTGCATGAGAGGCGAGGCCTTAACATCACGTCACGGAAGTTAATTTTTTAGCATATTTTCGATGCTAAGATATAAACTTCTGTATGAGGAAATAGGATGGGTCTTTTTCTCCATTGAAAAAGTCATAATTCGAGGTTCGGCTCTCGTCTATTTCCTCCTCCAATATTGAACCAATTTGAAAGATAAAATATCTTTCAAATTTACTGTGCCCCTATGTTTTCCGTTTTGACCCACCCTATTACCTCTTAATCAATGTCAATACAAAAAATAACTCATTGTATACATAAAACAAAATCAGCCCAAAAACTATTTTTTTTTGTTTTTTTCCATGATTGTCCAAACTATCGTATGTTAGTTATACATATTAAAATGTAATTATTTTGCAATCCATTTCAGGCATTACTAGACTTCCTCGCGTCTAAAGGATATCCACAAGAACGTTTTAAGGTCATCTCCAGCTGGCCCAGGAGAGATGTAAGTACTTAGTTCCAAGATATTCACTTTTTTTCCGACAAATTTTTAACGAATCATCTTGAAAATAGATTTAAAAAACTTTAGTTGACGGGAATCCGCAAAACCGATCGTTACTCCAATGCTTGGCGAGCCAAAACGCTAGCTATGTATGTGTAGAGTGGACGTCTTTCAGCTAAATAATCTTGATACTTATCTCTTTTACTTGTTACAGCTTACACAGGAATCTCCGCTCAGCACACTGAAGGCTCTAAAGCTGTATCCGCAAGAAACTGTGATGCTGGAGGAACGGTGAGCCACGCCGTTCGCTCCGCCGCACGCGACACACTCCACACTCCCGCGCAACACTACTAAACAACCGCATTCCAGTAAATATCGTCAGATAATTTCATTACGTATGTCGTTTGGAACGTAGAAACTAACTGATTCAGGTCCACATCACATAACTTCACGCCTGTAACGCCCGGTTTCTGATTTGAGAAAAGTAGCAAATCTCAACTGATTATTCTCAAATACTTAAGTATGCGTTTTTAAAATCGAATTTCGTTTCTGAATTAAGATTTTTTAAACTCTAATCAAGACTGGAACGTGTTTGCATTGATCAGGAATACTCAAGTAAGTGATCAGTTGATTATGGTTTAACGAAATTCGATTTTAAAAGCGCATACTTAAGTATTTGAGAATAATCAGTTGAGATTTGCTACTTTTCTCAAATCAGAAACCGGGTGTAAGGGTTGGGCAGAAATGTATAGATCTCCTAAAATTTTATTAAAAACTAAACTCTTTTGAGAGACGGAGGTCTCGAAAACTAAAAAAAAAAATAGAAACCCAAACTTTTTTTTTGTTATTATTTTGTACTATCAACTTAGAATCGTCGAGTCAACTTCTCGTGTAGGCTTTTTAAATATGATTTTATATTTTACCATAATAAACTGCTTGTTATCGGGTCTGAATCATTTAAGTATAATCATAAATAGGAGTTTAAAGTAAAGTTCAAGGAAAGCAAAGCGACTAATTCAACTTTTGCCATCAGTGAACGTTATTTTTTTATTCTTATGTTTTTCTGCAACAGCATCTGCAAATTGTCTGACGACATACGTTAGTCCCGCATTTCAAAAACTGTTAATTCAAGGGTTCAGAAATATGTATTAGGACTGCTGAATATCTATAAAGATACCTTTTAATCATTACAACTTCCTTCAAGGCTGCCTCTTTACCTCTATTTAGTATTACAGCACGCGTAGTATGACCGCCATAGAAACGGGTTTTAATAGACAAAATGACAGATAAACAAGCACAATCTATCATTTTGTCGATTCTTCCGTCGACAAAACCAGTTTCTACGGTGGTTTATGCTACGCGTGTTGGAAAGAGTAAGGTTTTCTATGATCCTGATGCAGCTACTATACACGATGTGAATAGACTTTCACTCTGCGTCCGGCGTGGCAACACATCGTGTTCGGGTTAGCGACAAGTCAATCGTCATCCTGAGGATATCTCGTTGAGAGGTGAAACACGTGTCGATTTCTTACAGGGTTTTTTATGTCTCTAGGAATAGTTAATCTATTCTATTCAATTTTACGATGTGTAGTCGAGGCAGCCTCGACTGAAGTTCTTACGCGGAACACACGTTACTTATTTATGCCTTCGCAGAAATATAACGCTAAACCGTTTAGTAAAAAACGTGGTTATCACTCATTTAATTCACCCAAACCATACTATATGCGTGTTGTAACATCAAACAAATTATTTAGTTGAGATTGTGAGTTTTAACATTTATTGTTATTCTACCATTCGAATTTGAATCTTATTGTACATTAATAGTGTTTATATTGCGTTGTGCAAATGCGCACCCATCGCGGAAAACGGAGCTCCTTGTGTTTGTGAGCTTTCTAGCGAACAATACTGTCAAATGAACTGACACTTGTTTGTATTGAGTGCAGCGTTAAAAATCTTCATTTATACCAATAAATGATCGTTAGCTTAATATTGTACATTGATTGTTCGACTGGGTTCAAGAGGCGGGGCTTTAAATACAATGTAGTGACGTCATTTATAAGTAAATAAGAAACAAAAAAAAACATCACAATATTTTAAATAGCCATAGAGCTGCATTTAAACAATTGTTATATGTTGCGACGTCTGTGAACAACGTGTTCAAATTCCCGCCTCGTCAGCCATGTACTGATCTTATGTAAACTTCATTCTGGTTCTGTGGCAGACTGAAAGATTCCAAGTTTAGTCAGCCACAGTGCCGTGTATTATATACATACATGATAATAGTATAAATTATTATGAACGTGGATATCCGTACAGTTTTGGATAATGTTTGTAATTTTTTCACGAATCCACTCTGGAGTGTAACTGTGTAACGCGAGGAAGTTATGTACCCAAAATAATAAACAGATGGAAGATTATTTGTTTAATTTTTTATTGCTACTTTTATACTACACATCACTTGCAACCTAAGATTAATACTATCTTACCTAAGATTAATATTATCTATAATATGCATAAACATTGACTTACGTATTGATACATAACAAAAGTGTTCTTGGAATATAACTGCTAAAGTAAATATCTAAAAAAGGCTGTACTCCGACCCCGCATCCTATTTAAAAGCGATCGGTGCGCGAACACACGATCGTTCGAACTTTTTATTTGGTGAACCTAAACGCGTGGTCGCGCCGACAGAGCGCTTTCCGGGTTTCCGAACAAAATGTGACATATCCACGCGACCGATCGATCGCGTATTCTCACGACGATCGATTTTAAACAGGACGCGGCCTGAACGAGCTCTTAAAAAAACTTTTATGTAAAAAGTTTTTATTTTCACTTTTTAGTAGTGGTACCTACCCCACACAATACTCGAATACCACTACATGCTATGTAAATAACAGGGAAAAATACGTAACATTGAAGCTAACTCAAAAACTACGCAAGCAAAGTTAATACAATTTATATGGGACCACCTCGGGAGTATACCCTTTCGAACTAAAAAATATGTTTTTAAATCGGTTCACAATTGGCGAAAATATCGATGAACAAACACAAAAAAATATATATATACATACAGACGAACATGAACCTCCTCCTTTTTGAAGAAGTCTATTCAAAAGCAAAAATACTAAATCAATTCCTAAACTGCCTCACACTACTCTTAAAGAACCTATCTACTATGAGCTCGCACATAAATACCACTACAGACGTGATCATGCCGAGTGAGAGCGCCAACAGCGGCGTAGAGAACTCTCTAATGCCGACACAGAACACACTGGAATCCGGCGTGTGCGCGCACTCGGGCATGGGCTCGTCGATCTCTGATTGGATGCGGGGAGGCAGACCTACCTCATACATCTTGCGAATACTGAAAAAAGACCTGAATTTTGCAACAAAAAAAATCCTAGTGAAGAATTGTCACCAGGATCATCTTTACTTAGGCATATAGGATTTGCATGGAACGGTAAGCCTAACCGACTTCAGAAATGGGGAGGTTATGTATCCAAAGCGTATTTTTTATTTACACAATACTTACGCATAAGCAATATGTTCTTTATACGGCGAGTTCTTCCTAACAACTACTCCCATACGCTGCAGCGGATACAACTGCACAAGGTTTGTCTCGCAGATCTCCCTCTCAGTAAATGTCGCCTTAATTAAGGGAAAGGCGAAAGTAGTCTCTACGTGGAATGCAAAGCCTCCCTTCTTCACCAGAGCTATGCCTTCTTCAGGAGTAAAGAAGTTGTCGTGGGTTGCGGTAGCCACCTTTTTGTGGTAAAGTTCTATGGCTACTGGGTCTGTTGTGCGCTGGAAAATGGACCTCGATATGAATTGCTGTTAATCAATTAATCATCCTTCATCAGCCTTTCTATTATCAGAAAAAAATAAAAATGTGACCGAAACCGTTGTACCGCGCCTTAGGTATTTGCGCGGCGAGGCGAGGGGAGCAGTGTAGGCCGCTCATTCGTCAACGCTCACGGCGCGCGGCGTCACGCTGCACATTCGTCAACGTTACCCCCCGCCTCGCCTCGCATTCCTAAGGCGCGGTACAGCAGTCTCGGTCAAACTATAGCAGCTACTTAGAGTACGGCAGATGAATCATAGCCGGTCTGAACATAGACTGAATTGTACCTACCACAATCCAATTTCCTGCAATCTCAAGTTATCGAAGTACTTACCTTGAAATAATCTTTATCATACACAATATCATGAGAGCCGGCCTTCAAATCGCTGTCCAATAAATCCTTCAGTGTCCTGATGTTCTTGGGCGCTTCTAGCAGCAACGAGGACACTATGGTGGCGTTGTAGTACTGATACAGGGTCACAGCATACACGAACGTGGTGAATATCACAAGTTTCGTGGAGGTCGACTCACGGTTTATGGAGATGCCTAGAAGTTAAGCAAGGTACAGTTCGATTCAAACTTAAGGTTGATGCGCTAGGGTAGCCCGCGAAATTCAAATTTTCTTACGTTTTTTGCAATTTGCAGGTCAGTATCAGGGTATATGTTGTCTAAATATTACTAGCGCTCGTAACAAATATGAATTTACAGAATTATAAACATTACAATCAGCAATACAACTCTCTAAATTCATGAAAGTGCCAAATGTCATGATTTCATGAAATAGTAATTCAATACACTAGCACACAGTTGATACATTTATTCAACTACCTACATAATGCATAAAAAAGCAAAGCACGAGGTACGCATTAGTTTTACCTTGCTGACAAATCGCCCCCCAGATCACCAGGCCGGCCAAACTTAACGATGAGTCTTCATTATCTCCCCTATTGTTCTGAACCAACAGCATGGCCCACAGTGTGATGGCCGTCACCACCAGCATGGTGATGACGCAGTACCACACAACGACGCTCAAGGGCCGCGTGTAGATTGTGTAGAAACCACCCGGGTACTTCGGGTGGCGGAAGATGAAACTGTGCCTATGTGAAGAAGAAAGAAGTTCTGACACTGCCTGCCTTCACTTGAGAGAGTCAAGTATCCATACGAGCTAAGCTAGAAACGAAAGACGTAACCGACCGGCCGGCGGGTTAGATATTATGCTAAAGTGTTTACAGACTTGTGGATGACCGTAACCGGACCGGGGTCATGACCCCCCCCCCTCCCCTCCCAAAATCATTCGTGTCGGACGCACAATGAAGGGTTCCACAACGTGATTAATTTGGCATGGGGACAGACAGACGGACACAGCGAAACTTTATGGGTTCCAGTCCCTTGTTGACTACCGAACCCTAAAAATGGCCTTATTAACAATGGACAGCACCAAGTTTTACCTGGACATCCAGACCTCGGATATGTACTGTACGTGCTGCCCCCTATCGATGCGGTAAAAGACGGGGGCTCCGCCTATCTCCGCCATACCACTGTACAGCGCATTCACCATCCCGTCGAAACTGCCGTTGCGTTTGTACCCCCACGTACTCACCCGGTGCAAGTCGTAGCTATACAAAGTTAAAAAATAACAATATCTACGTATTTGTCAGCGAGAATTTTCTCAACATAATCTTGACTGCAAACAAATTCTTAATGTTAGGCTCGCAAGTCGCAAGAGAGAGGAACACAATTACCAGTTTACTTTACACTGACCTCGCATTGTTCGGAAATCCTATACAATGCGAGACCAGCTTATACTGGAAATGTATAGCTTGATGTTAGCCGTATGTACAACATGCTCAATGGTTGTAGGTATCAGGAGCTAGTTTTCAGCACCACCAAAGTCGCCGCTTATGAATTGGACAGATACTCTAGGTACCTACCTGGAGAAAAGCTTCAGGACCCTTTCCCCAGGTACCTAGAGTATCAGGTCTTTGGTGCAACTGATAATCAACAAACAAAAGAGTGGCCACGGAAGTTGAACCCAGGACAAAAGCGCAGCTGTCTCCCTGACGAAACAATGTCTAACAACGATGAGTCAACAGCTTAAAACTTACCTGATGTTGTACATATCACGCATAAACTTCAATATTGTGAAATACTTCATTCTATGCACCGTGTCTACGTCAATCTGCGATTTAATAGGCTTCTCCATGTACTGCTCTATAGTCTGGTTGGCCAACCTGGGCGACGAGAGTATAACTACGGCTGTCTTGACGAACGCGCCTTGTAAGTTCCAGCGTTTCGATTCTTTGATATATAATGAAGAATCCCAACTTCCTACCATTCTTACATTATATTTCCCCTTGAAATTAGATCCAGTGTTGTAGACTTCATACAGATTGAATGTTTCATTCATCTTATGGGCGACGATAACATCCGAGTCGACTTCTGCTGGGTACCGACTTAAAGTTTCCGTAGTTACCGACAGATGTTCCGTAATTATTATATAGGAGTACCCCTGAAACGATGTGGTGCTAGAGTCCAATACTGAGGTCCATCCTTCGCAGGCAGTGTCTATCACTAATCCAACTCTAGGATAAGACTTCGTGACATTATAAGTAACATTATAGTCAATTTTAGCACTCGCGATCAGGATATCGTGATGGTTGAATATTTTATGCATAGCATTCACGAAGTAGTTATCGTAACAATGAAATATTACTCCGTTTTTTATATTTTTATGTTTAAGAATGTCAACTATTAAGGGAACTGTTACCGAAAGAGTTAGTAATACGTTGCAGAACAAATACATGATGGAATAAAGCCGATTTAGGGTGTATATTTAAATGGTGGTCACAATTTTATTCACTATAGTGGACTCTGTTTAAACAACTCGAAGTACCTACTGATACTTATCAGTTATTTGTAAATACACATAAGCTTCAATCATGTGGCCATCATCATCACATTCGATTAAACTTTGAAACGCGACTGACAATAAAATGGGCGCGATTTTAAAATAACTCATATTAGGCCATCGGGTCATTGCGGCGCACGAACAATTTACCATCGCTCTGATGTGGCAGAGGACTGCAGCCACAGAACATAATATACTCTAGGGAGACTGCACCATTTATTCATTAAGTAGGAACAAACTGCACATTGTGCCAATATATAAAACCTTAAAAAATAGCTTTCACAAACTCACAATATTTTTGAACGACTTTTCCAACGATATCCCACATGGGAAAGACGAGTAAAAAAAAAATCATCCCCACTAAGTGTGCCCATGCCAAATTACAGCTTTCTAGTACTTAAAGAGTCTCTGAGATATGCCGCGGACTGACGGACGTGGCGAAACTATCAGAGTTCCTTGAAGATTAGGGAACCCTAAAAAAGTACCGAGTCTGTCTGGGACATTGTGGAAACAAACAGGTGGTCCTGCACCCAGCGTAAAAACTATTAAAAACTTTTGGCGTGGAGGTCGGAAACGTACTACAGAGAAAAAAAAAAGTATCCTAAGTTCTAACCCATGTCGTTCAGCCGCAATTAAAAAAGTGACAAACAGGCAGAGTTATTTTCGCATCACTACATACTATAAAACAAAGTCCTCCGCAGCGTCTGTGTGTCTGTCTGTTTGCGATAAACTCAAAAACGACTGCACCAACATGCTGTTTTCACCAATGGATAGTGGTTATCGAGGAAGGTTTTAGTATAATATAATAACCGACATCCACGCGGGCGAAGCCGCGGACATCAGCTAGATTATAATATTAGTAAGCTTGGATAATGTGTTGCGCCGCAATGAGGTGGCGCCTTTACTGTCAGCAAGTCAACTGGAATTATGAATATAAAATGAGGTAAAGCTTCTGTTGACGTTAATAGAACCCCTATTAATGTCAACATCATGTCGACTTTGATGAGAATGAACTACCTATCGTGGGTTTTAATGGAATGAATTTTAATACAGCCTTCAGCTTCGACAAATTCTAATGGGCCATGCAATAGTACCTACATTTGCTTGCTATATAAAGCAAAATTCCCCAGAATATATTTAACAGCATTGTTGTTTACTGTTACTGTGTACTTCGTAAAATAAAAAGTTTCTGCCAAGAAACATTTTAATAAATATTAAATAACTATTCTAAACAGGACAAGCAAATTCAAACATTCAAAAACTGTAAGTAGAGAAAACATCTTGGAATGGAAACTCTGCCTTATCAGGGACAAGGAGATCTGCCAGGAAACAGACAGTACCAGCAGTGCCTTCGTAAAGACTCTCCGGATTATCGGGTAGCCTTGCATCTCTAATAAACTCCTCCGTGCCCATGAAATCAGCAAACATTTTTGCTCTATACAGGTATTTTTCCTCACCAGTTATTCTATGCAGAAGTAGGAATACGTAACCATTGCCACCTACTCCGTGGCAAATGCCAGGGCCCTTACGTAACAACCCCTTCTGCCACACCAGTTCACCAGCTTTGATGATAGCATCAAAAAATCTCTTATCTTTGTAAATTAAGTATGCTTTAGCCATGACATAGATGGTGCCAGGAGCACCATGACACCAATGCACCAGCTTGTGGTCGCTCAGTCCAATTTCCTCCATACAACAAGGCCAGTTGCCATCCACAGTTTGCAACGAAGCAAGGTATTCTAATGTTTCTTTAATTTCGGTAGCAGCAGTCTTGTTAAATCTTAAATATCCAGGAACAGAGAGGAGCATCTGTAAGATGAAGCTCATTCCATGTGCGGCTCCAAGGTACTCTGTGTTATAATAATGAAACATCAAGGGGCAAGGACTTTGGTGTTTCAAGGAGTATTCCCTTCCAGACTCGACTATCACATCACACAACTTGTATAACTCCTCATTCGTAAATACTGGTGTTTTAAGTTCTCGGCTCATCCACAACACCCCAGCAAGGTAGCCAGCACGCCCGACAAAAAACTCATCTCCACCGCATTTGAGGAACATAGGGTTAAGATATTGCGGGTACAAAGACTTGTATGTCTTCAACATGTCAGCAGATTTCTCATCGCCAGTTTCTTTGAACAGAACAGTGGCCAACGCGTAAGTACCGGCGTCGCCCAATAAAAACGAAGTCGTATCTCCAGCCGACGTATCCAAGGCTGGCTTTAAGTATTCAATGCTTTTTTCTAAGTACACAGATTTATTATCCGACAAGAATGGGTTTTTAGAAAGATAATAATACATGAAAGAAACGCCGGTGACGCCGACATACAGACCTCCATCGACGTTCTTCCGTGAAGGATGCAGGCGTTTGGAAATACTATTGGTGTACTCATGTAATTGAGCAGTCACCTCATCTCTGTCGATCGTTACAGAGTCTCCTGGCTTGTACTCATCGTATGTGTTTAGAAAGAATCGTACCATTTTCTCTTCGAACGTAACGGGGGACAGCAAATCTACTGTCAGCAAGGCCTTGAATGTTCGAAGTACAGTTGAAGAAATCTTTTCGAAGCTTCTACGCATCAATGCAACTTTTATTGAAATACTTATAAAGAAAATAAAGTAGAATTTTTTTTTCTAGCAAACCTTTCATTCGATGCAAGATGCGATTTTGTTTTGTTTTTGAAAAATCTTGACATTGACAGCATTACAAAATTGCCAACAACAGAACAACAGCCAGCAGGAAACAAAATACAGTTGCGTTCATGTTCATAATTTTAAATGTGATCAGCACAACTACAAGGTAGAATACGTGGGTACTTACAATACTTTGGGATTATTTGAGGTATTATTATCATAATATTTCGTTAATTTATTAGAGACGAGTCAACTTAGATAAATAAAGACCGTTCGACTCGGTCGTTCCGACTCGTTCTCAACAGATTTTTACGAAATAGTCCAAGGGCGTTATATGTGTTACTAAGCAACCTGTTTTTCTGAGTGATAAATTAGGTATAATGGACCAAAACTGTCTTTTGTACGAATTTATTTTATTTTAATAAAATAAAATTGTATCAAATGGGGCCAACTGTATCTTAAGTCTTTTTGTACCGTTGTTGTTATTTATTATAATAGAATAATGCCTATCACGTATAACCGGGGAAATGTAAGTAACTAGGACGACGAATTTAAAATTACATAAATGTGTAACTTAATATTTTTTTTGCGCTATCGATCGTTGTGTATTCATATTTTTTTTTATAAAGGTAAGGAAGATTGCTTTCCGCACAAGGGGCAGGTCAGCTCAGTCTCTTGATGCGAGTGGGCCACGAGTTGACCCTGGTGCTGGTGGTGACGGCCGCTTATTTTTGCAAATAAGACCAGCGCTACCAGATCCTAGAGCTGCACTAGCTCAACGATCTCACACAACGCTTACAGGGTAAGTGGCAAAAATTTAACTATTTATCTCAAACTAAGTTGCATAACATACTTTCCTACTTTAAATTATCTTTAATCTGTTTGTTCTTCTACATAAATACATATAATAAAACAATAGAATCAGGTGTTTCTGTGCATTTCAGAAAATTAATTAATAAAAATAGAAAGGGATAACTAAAGAAGAGTAATAGAACATAAACTAGCGATTTTTTTATCAGTTCGTCCGTTTGTTTGTTTATTCGCGCACATCTCCGGAACTACTGAATGAATTTTCATGTCGCAGGTAGACAGAGATTAATTTGGAGCAGATTAAGTAGGTAGGTATAGGTTTTGTCTAATTATAATACGATGTTGCAAAAAAAATATCGTCATTTATGGAATTTATTTTTAGATTAGACTGTTCGTACTTAGCAAATAATAATTTCTAGCGTTGAAGGCTTAAAGAAATCACGAACGATTACTAAGAAAAAAAACATCAATGTACAGACACCGGAATCTACTGTTTTATTATAAGTAGGTAGGTATAAACATATAGATGTGAAAGTTTTTATGTTTGTTACTCAAACAGGCAAAAACGGCTGAACGGATTTAAATAAAATCTGGCACACAGATAGTTTATAACCTGGATTAACACATAAAATACTTTTTATCCGGTTAGTACGTTGCATGCATACAAGACGGTATTCTGTTCATAACACGTTGTGCACAATTTCTGAGCAGTAACCAAAAAGTAATACTTAGGCTTGCATGAATTCAAGATAGTAGGTACCTACCTATTTGCCATAGTCTATATGTACCTATAACCAGAATTAACACTTATGATACTTTTCATCCCGGACTCCCGGTAGTAGGTACGTACGTTCCCGCGGGATAATTTCCGAAATCCACGCGGACGAAGCCGCTGGCTATATTATTCTATTGAATCGGACTTACCCGTCTGGTAGGAGGATCCACCCTTTTTTAAGGAGGATGAACTTTACACCTAAAACTTCAAAAACTATTGTAAAACTTCAAAAAAAAACCTCAAAAACTTCAAAAACTATGGTATAGAGGTTATGAGGAATACAAGTGGAAAGACTGAAAGATGCCTAACTCCAATAATGAAATTTTGACAATTTACAGCAATGATTTCGTGCTCAAAGAAGATGGCAAAGATGAAACAATCAATTTGCAAGCTGTGGGTGAAGGAAAAGTTCAACTCTTCAGAACACCACAAGAAAAAGATCGACTACCCGACAGGATCAGTCTGGATAGGTAGTTAATTATAGGATTATTTATTAAACTAAGTAACACGGTCGCTTGTCTGATGTTGATTCGCCCTTCCCCTTTTATTCTTAAAATAATTCCTGCACGCTTTTCATAGGGGTTCTCGGTCAAATTGGTCAATTTATCTCGTGCCTACTTTTATATTTAGTTACATTTCTTCAATAATATGCTATCTGATGTTAGCATCACGTATCACTAATTTAATAAAAATTGGTTTCAGGAGAGGCCTCTCGTCAATACCCCATATAGTCGGCGAGCCTGGCTTACGACTTTTATCCTTACAGCACAATCTAATTAACAGTTTGTCGGGATTATCTCCTTTAGACTTAGGTAAACTTGTCTTTCTCGATGTGTATGACAACCAAATTGACAAAATTACTTCTTTGGAAAGACTGTTTGCCTTGCGAGTGCTTTTAATGGGAAAAAACAGGTAACCAACACTCAATATGACGAAATATTGAATAAATAGAAACTTCTCTCATTAGTACTTATTTTATAATCTTACAGGATAAAAAGGATCGAAGGCCTCACAAACTTAATAAAGTTGGAAGTTCTAGATTTACACGGAAATAGGATAGGAAAAGTTTGCGGTTTATCTAACTTAAGTGAACTGAAAGTGCTCAATTTAGCTGGTAATCAGATCAAATGTGTCGGACAAACGGATCTTCAGGGTCTTGTATCTCTAAGAGAACTGAATTTGAAACGAAACCGTTTGAGAAAGCTGCTTGGATTTCAAAACACGCCAAAATTACAAAAACTGTATCTTGGTAATAACGATTTACAAAGGTATTATATCTAAGAGTGAACATTTCGTATCCACTATTAGTTTAACGTCATACTGGTTTGCAGTTTATTTTATTTCTAATTTCCAGTGTAGAGGATATGTCGTCTCTTGCTGAAGCGGAATCTCTGGTTGATGTGTCCCTAGACGGAAATCCTGTGGCTTTGGGTGGGGATTGCGTGCCATTTCTTGTCTCATATCTGCCTAATTTACTTACTTTGAGCAACATGCACGTTACTGAACAGGTAGGAAAATATCAATAAACATGACAAGTGGAAAAAACTGGCAAGCATCTCCATTATTATTTTTAAATCTAAACATACTTTTGGTTATCAATCAGAGATACATAAAAAAAAAATGCTACAATTTTAAGTCTGCTTCAGGTGCGTAAGGCTGCAATGGCTTGGCGAAATAACAAAGAAGCAGCACACGCAGCTTACTGTGCATTAGGCGGAGCCGCGCAACAAGAAGCCAGACGTGATCAAATTATCAACAATGCTCGTACTAACTGGGAATTGCTCAGGTCTTTATTTCATTTTTTTGTAAAATTATAAGTATCATATAAAATTAGGTATGAATTACAAAATCAAGTTTGAGCCTTTACCTATATCTTGTTTTTAGATCGGAAAATAAATGCTTCGTTCCTGCAACTAGTCTAACTAAAAATGTAGACACTGACAAAGAATTCTCCATAGAAGCGACAACAGTGATCACACAAAGTGGTGGAACTCAAACATTGGAAGCGGGAGCACTTCCAGATGTTGTTGTGTCTATACAACAAGTCGAAATCGAAGACTCCGATTGTAAAATTAATAGCAATGCAAATATTGCAAATCTAAAAACAAGCACAGACCATGTGCCAAAAGTGTCGCCAATGAAAAAGTTACAAAGAAGTTCAACAGCCAGAAAACCTTCTGAGAGAAGAGTTAACTTTTCTGACAGAAGTGCCTCTCAAGACACAGACGCGTCTCATTCCACATCGACTAGTAGTGATTTGAGACTACCACCTATATTGTTACCAATAATTTCTTCATTAGAAAACGTTAAACTGGCAGATAGCTCAGAACCGATACTAAAACGCTGGGAAAGTATTTCCAGTGTCGATCCAGTAGTTGATTCTTCGTTCAGCTCACTGCCATCTTCCAGTAGTGACAGTGAAGAGGAAACTAAGAAAAGACCTGTTCGTCGCATGCCAACAGCTTTAAGGCGTCGAGAAAACTTTAGTACAATGCGGTCGAAGTCTGTATGTGATCCAGAAAGTCGCAGATCTAAATCCAAGAATTCAGATATAAGTGAAAACGCGAGCAATATATCAAGTAGTACAAACGTTGGTTCTGTTGCCAATTCGTCTACTTCAGGAAGTGATCATAACAGTAAGGTTCTGCGACGAGAAAGCTCCTTAAATAACAGAACGAGTAGAAACATAAGAAGTGCAACAATATCGCGGAGAAATGAAAGGGCATCTTCAGCAAATAGAGCATCTACAGCTAGAGCAAAGTCGGTAAAAAATTTGAATTTAGCTAACTTCAAATCTTCAGAGCCTGTGCCGAAGACATTGCCTGCGTCTAAGGACAGAGAACAAGGTAGTTTGGTTTTTAACAAAATAAAATATCATACTACACTTTGACTACATAATAACCTCCTTTTTCTACAGGAGTTGATTATCTAGTGGAAGTCTGTGACGGAGTGGTGAGCGCATGGGGAGCTGGTGCTGTGCGGCGTCTCGCTCGTGATTGGGACTGGGAGCGCGCGCGCACGGTCACTCGCGCTGCCTACCACTATATACATTATAATGCAGTCGCACAATCACTGCCCGAGCTAAAGTCCAAGTAAGTAAGAAAAAACATTCTTATTATTTACTTTGGGTCTAATTCTAACTAATAATTTGCGTTATCAGGTTTCCAAATGTCAGCCACATATCAGTTCGTGCAACAGGTTTACAATGGCTTGGCCAATTGCATGCTCTAGCTGAATTGCGAGGCGTCACCGGTCTAACAGTAGTACCGGAGGGTAACCCCATTTATGCGAAAATCTGGAGAGAATATGCTGTCTACAGACTCGCTCATTGGGGATTAAAAGAGATCAATGATGAGCCGGTAAGTAATTTTTAAATGCGTGGTAAATGCTGGAGTATTGGGCAGTTAAGAAATTGAGTATCCTGCAGGTAACGGATGAAGAAATTAAGTTGGCAAATAGAACTTATGGAGGACTTAGTGATATTGTACTTCGAGCTATACCAGACGCTCCATTACAACCTCTTTTATCGAGATTGGGAAGAAGTGGTAATAGTGCAGCTAGTGCTAAAGCCTGGTTAAGAGCTGCTGATCCAGCTTTAAGGGACGTCATTGCAAAAGAAGCCTTACAATATAAAAAAGGAAATGTGTCGCAGGTAAAATAACCAGATCAATAATAATTGATTACTCTGTACTCGTATGTACGATGGATCAAGGATACCTACATATTAATGCTTTTGTTAATCTCATTATCATCATCATTTATTTCACAGGAGGACATGAGCTGGCGTGTTCGTGGCCGCGGTCAACTATCTCACGCAATTGATTTAGCTTGCGGGGCTGCGCAAAGACTTAGAGCACTGGAAGTACAATGGCCTACAATATTAGTCGAAATGATTGAAGACATTCTGAGGGACTTTGCAAACATGGAAACACATGTGAAGGAACAAATGAAAATGCTTATGGACACAATGTGAACTAAAATAGAAAAAAAAATGCTTTATTTAGACTAGAATTAGTGTCAAATATCGCGCCGCCAAAATCTAGATTATTATAACAATACAGCATTAACAAAAATCATTCACACGGGCTAGATAGTAAATTAATTTAACTTATTTTAATACCACGAAAATGATTTATCTTGTAAACAAAAATATCTACCCAAATGTTATTTTTATAAGTTTTCTTTACTAATAGATTACTTATAGTGTAGAAAACAAATGAAACCCAGAAACTTTTTCGACTGAACAGTATTGTAATTTGCTCAATCTAGGTAGGGAATCAAACTGATCAATTAATAGCATGATAGTGTTTTGTAGTACCTCAGATGTTGGAGTCATTTGTAGTGAACTAGTATAGTAGTATTTAGGTAAGTTAAGTAGTCATAGAAAAACAATAGTACTAGGTGATGAACTGCCCTGCGTGTGCCTCTTTAATTTAATAATAAACAATTTATACTTAGATCTTTTTTGTGTTCTTTTAATTTATATTACAAGTATCTTCAAAAATTATAAGTCATGGGGAGATGACTTTAACAGCAGTGGGCTGATCCGCTTATAATATAACATTATGTATAGGTATACTTAGCTCTTGTTGGCAATATAATAACACAAGGTAGGCCCGTCGAAAATTTTATCGCAATCGACGAGTTGGTGCCTAAGCTTTTTATGTACGTTTGCCCAGCACGGCCCCCCAAAATTTGAGTTTTAGGTGTGCGCCAAAGAAATGTACTCGCCTCTAGAAGTATATGTACCGGCTTCTTTTTCAATGTACCTCTGTACTTTTGAAGAAATATGCAAAAAAAGGGGGCCGTGCCAGCCAAACGCTTTCAGCACGGCCCCCTTGTAACTTGAAAAATATATAGCGTATTACAAAGTTTGATAGACTCAAGGAATGTACTCTATTAGAACGTTATATGTACCGCAACAGATGTTGTGAATTCATAATAACAAATGCTAGGTAGATGTGGATAGGGGGCCGTGCTGAAAAAAACATTATAAGAAAATATAAAAAAAAGACAAAACAACCTAAGCCAAAAACTATTTAATAATAATTGATGTTTAGCAAGTAACATATGTACCGCATTGGTTTCCCATACAACTTGCTAAATTTGGAAAATAAACCAATTTTACTTCACTCAGCACGGCCCTCTATACTTGCCTATATCTTTTTAAATATGACATGTTTGTTTACAAAGTTCGACATCCTGAATTATGATTAGGAGTACATTCGATCCAAATAAATTGCGATTCTGCTGTATTAGTACTTTAAAAGATAAAAGTCGACAAAGTAAGTTCTCCTATTTCTGTATGAATCCTTTTTTGTTAGTCTGAGGTATGAATGGTCTAAACATATATACATAATTGTAATCTGTGACTTGCTCTTGATTTCTACATTCTCTTAATTCTTGAGCTTTTCTGCATATTAATTTGCTGCAAAGTAATTCGTACTTCTTTATAAATCCATCATCCGAAATGGTGCAAAAGAATAAAATAAAATGTAAACCTTTGCAGTGGCACAACACAGGCTGAAAATAAATTTGCTACGAGGTATATTTGAGCGCTTTATTTTGAACGCAAAAAAATGACGATTCTACCAACTTAACAAACTGGCTGCCAATGCCAAAACTGATAATCAATCACTTGACACATGACAGACAGTGACACAAATACTCTGTCAAAAACTTGTCGCACTTGTCAGATGATAAAAAAAATAAAGCTTATTTATTTGTTGTAATTGCATTATTCACTGTAAAATGAAGCACACTGTTTAGTGATTATAAGTAAATACGAAATGGATGACACTGAGAGCACTACAACATCTGCTGATGAGAACACCGGTAATTTGTGCGACAACCCGACAAGGGATACTTTAGCAGAGGGCTTGCTCGGGCTTCTGAAACCCACAGTGGACCAGTTAGATGACAGGGTCAGAGCTACAAGGTAAATAAAATTAAAGGCAACAATATTATGGGCGACCTTTTGTTAATACATATTTACACTGAGGCAGCTTCAAGATCAAATTTTCCTAATTCGTGATATTAGACATAACTGCATTATAACCTCTTCTTCTTCTCTACGTTGACACACTTTTTATTTTTTATCAAGACAAGATAATTGTATTGTATTAAAATAAGTGAGTTCCAGTTGGTTCTCAAACAAAATATACTTGAGCATAGATTTAGGCTACAACAATCCGAGAAGTACCTTAGTACTTGTGACCTAGTTTGAGGTTCTGAGTGAGGTTTAAGTAATTTAGTTCCAACCAATCAAAAGGCTTTAAATGAGTAATGCTTGAGTTGAGTGAGGTTCTGCAATATGTGCCAATGGCGATTGATGACCCCTTCCCTACCGAAACATAATACCTAATTGTATCTGCCTTTAACAATATCTTCATTTAAGTAAATCCATCAACATACAAGCCTTTCAACTGGCACTTTGTCAATTTTCAGGATATCCCAGTTAGAACTGAAACAACAAATAGAATCTTTGAACGAAGAGCTGCAGAATGTACGAGAGGCTTTGAACAATCACCCTGACTTGGACCCTTATGTGAAGAAGCTGATATCTTGTAAACACAAAGTCACTGTAGTACTTAACGTGTTACAAGCATCACAGGTTAGTTATTGTATTTTCATTAAAATATAGTTGAATAAATTTATGCTTTTCTGAATTTTTGATTTCTTGTTGATAAAATCTAGAGATCATTTTTTCCTATTGTTGGAATGAATATTGTAATACTGACCACATTGAACTAAAAACAAGTAGTAAGAAAAACTTTGATTTTTTCTCTGAATAATCAAATCCTTGTCACCATTTCAGGACAGACTCAATGAAATAAGACGGATGGTAAGCAAAGAGAAGAGTGTACGCACAGCTGTACTGCCTGACCCAACACCGCAAGAGCCTGAACAGAGCACCAGTGGAGTGGTCACAGACAGAGGAAGCATCAACTGACAACATGGAAACTCCGTACCAGAACCACATCAAGAAGGCTGATTACGACCATGTGTATGAACCTGCTGAGGACAGCTTCCTACTCATAGATGCCTTAGAAAAAGAACTAGAGTATCTAAAGAACAAAAACCCCACAATTTGTTTAGAAGTTGGTTCTGGCAGTGGTGTAGTTGTAACAGCTTTTGGTTTGGCATTTCCACAAACTTTCTGTATGAGCACAGATATTAATTTTAAAGCTTGTGTAATGTCTAAGCAAACTGCTGCTTACAACAAAGTTAATTTAGATTCGTGCAATATGGATTTGGCTAGTTCCTTTACTGATAATTTTTTTGATGTTATCATCTTCAATCCACCGTATGTGGTGACTGACAGTGAGGAGTGTGGTGGAAGTGACATTACGGCTAGTTGGGCTGGTGGGGCTAAAGGCCGAGAGATTACTGACAGGCTACTCAACATGATACCAAAGAAACTAGCCAATAATGGTGTCTTCTATCTTCTGCTCATTGAAGAAAACATTCCTGATGAAGTTGTTCAAATTATGTCTAGTTATGGATACAAATCCGAAACTGTCATAAAGAGGAAAGTCCGAAATGAGCAACAATTAGTTTTAAAGTTTTTTTAAAGTTGATATTCCTAATTTGTAATAAGTATAGCTAAGACAGGTTGATAAATCAATATTATTTTGTGTTTACTTCAGTGTTATTATTTACAGCTAGAGGCGAAATTAAACAACAGTCTTTTAATGTATTGCAGTCACTTTGTTGTATATTAATAAGTATAAAAATAATTTATAATATGTAACAAAAATATATTTTGAATGAAAAAAATATTTTTATTTCATTTCAAGCAAGATTCTTTATGACAGCTTCCCCAAAAGCCTTAGCACCTGCATCGTTTTCTGCAGCTCCTGGCAGCGAGGAACATAGATTCACCCATCTTTCAATGTTTGGGAAGCTTGAGATGTCCCAGCCAACAGCCTGAAATACAAACAAATATATATAAAAGCATAATTCAATATAACGGTAATGGTGATTTCTATGATAATATAACAAAACAGCAATTGAAAGTATATAAGTGGGCATAGTTTAGGTCAAATTAATAAAAAGCTTGTAAAAAAAAAAATTGACCTATGTTACTAACATGTTAGTGGCTATTCTTGGCTTACCCTTTTGTGGTAAACAAGGGTTGTATTAGTGATGTTAGAATGATATAATGAGAAGTGCTTGCAAACCGGTTTTTCAGTGCAATGGCCCATTTACATTCTTATTGAGATATATGCTAAACCATAGACCTAGATTTTTGGTCAGGGTTACCACAACGTAAGAGATGGCATTACCAAAATAAAGACAAAACAGGGCCAGCTCCATACATAAAAAATCAAAATCGGTTCAGCCGTTTGGCAGCTATGAGGGAACAGACAGATACACATGTTGAACTTATAACACCCCTCTTTCCATTGGGGTTTAAAAATGATGTAAATAAAGTTTGTTTATACATTCTTACCAGAATGCTGCTCAATGATGCATAAATAGATGTGTCTGCAATAGTAGGATGGTCACCAGCAACCCATTTGCTGTCACTGAGGAACTGGTTCAGGAAGCCAAGAGTGTTGTTCAGGTCATCTTTTAGTGGCTTCTTTATTTCCTTCTCTCCAAGGAATAATATTGGGAACTGGAAAATAAATAAATTGAACAATGTTTTTATTTTATTTATTTCCAACTTTTTGTTTATTAATTACTTTTATGGCGAAAGTTTAGAAGCTTAGGTATTCGGAAATGAATAAAAATATTACTTCATATAAATAAAGGAGTATACTAATGACTTACACAAATAGCCCTTATCTTCACATACAAAGAGGAACTATCGAAGTACAATCTCTGATTAACCAATGCGCGCTGTTTCAAATCTTTCGGATAGTACTGATCATCCTTCCCATATTTGTCGGCCAAGTAACAAGCTATTGCTCGGCTCTCCCATATTATGAAACCTTCATCGTCCAATGTGGGTAGGCAGTGCTGAGGATTTATTTTCAAGAAACTTTCTTTCATTTGCTCCTTTTGGAATAAATTAATAATTTCGACATCTATCGGCACTTCTACTGCTCTAGCTGCAAGTAAAGCTCCGCGCGAAGGGCCACTGATAGGAAAATGATAAAGTTTCACAGACATTTTAAATAATTAAGAGGAAATGCAAAATTTATAATAAAAAAGTTTGAAAGTTTGTCGAATTTATGTGACAGACAGTCAAGAAAAAAAAAAACAAGGTCAGTGAACTGCAATGAAGTACGGAACGAACGAAATTACGAAACCAGTTCATTCGATTTCCCACGATTTATACTTTTACTGGGATACGTATTACGTACTATTTATTTTTGCGTCGGTCTAACTCTTTGATCGTCGTCCAAACGATGTTTTGTAATCACTTTATATAAAGGTTCACGTGAATCTCGTTTCCAATAAAACCGTAATTGTAATAATAAAACCGTAATTTATAACAAATTATTTGTGTTATTTTTAAAGGTACCATTCGTCCAACTCTATGAACTCTATTTTTGAAAAAGAAGTTTTCAATTCAAAAGTCAGAACTGTCATTTGTCAGTCTGTCACTCTTGAGTATTAATGTTAATGTTCTGTGGTCTGTCATCAGCTAATGTCAAATTGCCAATGTTTATATTTTGCTAATACGAATTTGTGAATTTTTTAAGTAAATTAGATTAAAAATATAAGATGACGGCGAATATATGCAGAATCTGTTTAAATCAGGAATTGTTAGTGGATATATTTAAAAAGTCAGGATTTCTTATGATATCCACGAAATTAATGTCTATTGCTAAAGTACACGTGAGTATGTTTTATTGGTTTTTTATTTGAATATAAAATAAAAGATACACACTACAGCCAGTACACTATGTACGTATTAAATAGATAGACCAATAGTATCAGAAAACAGTGCATCTTCTTGCCGCGTGGTCTTTTCCCATCTACTTTGCTCAACACAGTGCCTATTGGGCTCTTATAACTCAGGGCACCAAATAATAATAGAGGCTAAAGTACCCATACAGTTGCATGCATTAAATCCCACATTTTCGCATTATTATGACACAGATGAATTTTGCAAATCAAAAACTTAAAAAAGAAAGCTTTTTTATTTTAGATAGCACCAGAAGACGGTCTGCCCGATGCAATTTGTTCAAAATGTGTCCAAAAACTAGATGACTGTATAGAATTTATTGAGCTATGTGAAACATCAGATGTAAAACTGAGGGCCTTATTAGAAAATAACTGTATGGAGAACAAAATAATGATGGACAATAGCATAGAAAATGATAACTTCTTAACAGACAATGACACTTCATTATCACCTAAAAGTGAGGCAGATCAAGTGTTGTTTATTGATGAAAGTATAGATCATAGTATTATGGAGCATACAACTTTAACTGATGATCTGTTGGAAAATGAAACAATTATGGATACAAAAAAAGAAATGAATTCAAAATTAATCAATAAGAAATCTCGGAAACAACAATGCTTCACTTGTGGAAAAGTTATGTCATCGAGGCAAGTAAATAGAAATAAATCAACGTTATATAAACAAATTAAACTTTGTTGGTTTGTTTTATAGTTGAACTAAAGAGTTTTGATGAAAGGCAGAATAACTAGTTGTCAATGCCAACCGTCGCTGACGATCAGCGCTGTGACTCTGTCTCGAAAAGGGTCACAGCATTATGCTGAGCAGTGGCCGTTTTACGCAAATGTGGCGCGTATTTTCCCTCAACTTGTTATTTTATACTGGTATTTTTATTCACCACGTCGGGGTCACCACTGTTAGGAGCTGAGTACGATTTAGCGCATTCGCGTTTCTCTAAATCACCTCAGCTCCTAACAGCGTCATAGTTTACCACCAATAACCATATTTTCTTATTTTTAATATCAAGTTGCATGAGTGTGGGTAACAGCCACTAGACTTTAGTATTACACCTGGCAAAATAACAAATGAACATTTATCAATTATTTAAAACACATAATGAATTTCAGGCTCTAACAAAAAAAACTTTATCTCTTCTCTCCAATAACATTTCGCATTCGCCTTATCAGATTTCGGCTTAAGACGCACATGCGGACACACACGGGAGAACGGCCATTTTCCTGTCCACATTGTAGTAAGAACTTCTCTTTAGCGCAGAACCTGAAAGTTCATCTGAGAATACATACAGTAAGTAGCAAAATTTGTCACATTAGCTTTCAGTTAAAAGAATAAGTTTGGGTGACAATTTCGTCCTAAGCTAATAAAGCTCTGGCGACGACGAGGCCAATGCCGGGAGCGATGCGAAACGAATTGCGGTGTTCAAATTGGCGCGAACAGTCGAGTGGTTTTCTAATCTACGTCGCTTGCAGTCATGTTCCCCACCCCACCTGGTATTCGCCCAAGCCCAAGTGTTGCCACTGGCACAGATATTATAATACTACGTACAGAGATACCCAATCCCATACAAAGAAATGACACCACCCTAAGTCTGGCTATTCAGCTGGCTATTTTTCGTTCTCCATTTTTTTAACAGATGGCAGCATCAGCGACTCACTAATTGCCAGAGACTGTAGTTTTTTTAACGCCATCTAGGAGTCTTGCCTAGATACTACGCAAGACTCCTAGATGTTTTTCTTCCTTTTTTACGTTTTTTCTTCCTAGGTGTTCAATTTTTATATTTCTACGTAAAGTACTAGATTTAAAAAAATATATTGTTTGATTTTCCTTAATGAAGCGACATAAACGCAAGTTTAAAGTGACCCTGTCATCACTTGAGTAAAACGCCATCTATTGCAAAGAGCTCTCAACAAAATGATTTATAGATTGCTACTTTATCATTCTAAGGGTTCGAATTAAAGTAAACGGCTTAATTTAAGTTTTTTGTTGAAAATCCGAGATTTATGAGTGTAAATACATAAATCAGCATTAAACAAAGATGTTTTGATTTTTACTAATATTACCTCAGCCAAAATTTGTCGTATAACGCTTTTTAGTGATTGTTAATTTCATAAATTGTTACTTATGCTGCCATCTATGATTTTTTTTCAAGACTAATTATAATTTGTTCGAGTTGAGACCCCATGCCACTGGCCAGAACTTAAGGCAGTTTTTGTGACACACTTATATCCTATATAGGACCTCTATAATTAATCTAATAACATTTTAAATATAGGAAAGTAGACTATACCATTATTATTTTATATATTAATTGCAACATTTTAATTTTCAGGGAGAGAAACCTCTGCTATGTCCAATATGTGGAGATGCTTTTGCTCAGTCAGCGGGTTTAGCAGCGCACAAACGCAAGCATTCCGGTGTACTGCCGTATGACTGTAAGCTGTGTCCGCGCTCTTTCCGAACTATCGGACACTTACAGTATCACACACGGTAGGCATTCTTTAATTAATAATCTTTCTAGTTAGTTATAATAAAATTTATCGCAAAAGTATTTTAAGCTCTTTGAATCAAAATAAATTGATAAGCATCTCCAAAATTACCTGCCCATAACAAAATACCTATAATGGATGTCTGATTTCATTTATAATTCTGTCATTACATAATTATTTGTTATGATCGCGAATTATATTTTGATCAAGATACAACCTGATACTGACTGACCTGCAAATTGCAAAAGAATTAAGACAATTTGAATATCGCGAGATGCCACTGTGGATCCACTTATAAGCTTAAATGTAATAACTTTATAAGCTTATTTTATCTATTCCAGGCGACACACAGGCGAAAAGAACTTCGAATGTGACACATGCGGTCGAGCCTTTATCACTCGCAGCGATTTAAAACAGCACTTACTGACGCACACTGGAGCCCGACCCCATGTCTGCTGCATCTGCGGATTGCGTCTCACCCGCGCTTCACATCTTAAGAGACACGTGCACCTTACACACGAAAAAACTGTATACTCCTGTGATCACTGCCCAGCGGAATTTATAAAAAAAAACGACTTAGAAAAGCATATTAAAACTCATGAAGATTAGACTATAGAAGAATTTTGTTAAGCTTTGATAGCTATATTTTATAGAAATATTTGTATGTATGTAAGTAAGCTATTTATAAAGTATCCTGTAAATAAATAATAGATTGAAGCAATAATTTCAGTTTTTTAAATAGTTTTAGTAGGTATAATGTGTACTGAACCACAATTATTTATGTCAATCGAAAAATACTATTTGTACTACAAGTGTTGTTCCAGAAAAATAATATTTATGATTACTTATTTCATTCCTTTTCATATACTTATTTCCTGTGATATAAATCGGCAACTAATAAATGTGTCTTGTTAATATAATAAATAATTGTGTCTTTCCATTGATCCCTTACTATACTCCATTTGAAATAACATTAGACATATAGACACACCTTTTTACAGTCCGTTCAACCGATTTTGACTTCTATACAATAGGCATATGGATGGCAAAGCAAAGCAAAAAAGGTTACACAATACCAATTGTCTACTGCAGCTGCCATTTGTCATGCCACCAACGCAATAGAAATCAAAATCGGTTGAACGGACTAAAAAAGGTTTATTTAAAATGTCTAATCTTATTTCAAATGGAGTATACCTAGTTTTTTACGACATCTGCTATGTTCATTTGCTATAGTGAACAAAAAACGTTTCTAGTTTTTTAGCACTTGTTGCCTCGATCGTGTGCTATTCAAATCAAATCAAATTGTTTATTGCAATCCATAATGTACAAATTAGGTGGTAAATAAAAATTAAAGAAACAATTATGGACCCTGTCGGGCACAGCAAATTTTAAAATAGGTAGAGAGCGGAAGAGCGCTTTACAAGTAGGGATTATTTATAAATAATCCCTAACATAATAACAAGAAAAACTTGTAACCTATGTTGTCTTACCTATGTATTTATATTTCCATTCATTCTCTTATTCTATTAATATTTTATATACGTCTATCAATTTATTTATTAATTATTTAATTATTTTTAATATTGCATATTATTATGAAAAAAAAAGATCGCTCTTAGCGATAAGACCGCCCATTGTGTCACCCTATGTTAAATTTTCTACATTTATATCTGTATTTTTTTATGGTGTACATAATAAAGAGTATTCTATCTTCTATCTATCTATCTATTATGGTACTAACATGCGACCAGTTAATTTACGAATTAGGGTACCCCCTGAGTACTGTAGTCTCCCGTTCTGCACCTTGTGTTTCTGAATAGATTGGCCCGAAAACGAGCCTAACAAAATTAATTCAATTCGTGCTCGATAATGGCATTAGAAGGACGTCATAATACTGATGTATGTATGAACGTTAACGAAGCAACATGAGTATGAATGCAAGGATCGTAGCAGGTAGCGTTCTGCCTATCCCAATGGGAAAAGCGCGAGTTTATGTATGTTTATAAGATCCAATATAATTTACTAGCTAGCGCCTCTGAACTATCCAAGGGTCTTGTTCATATTAGAGGCACTCTTTTGTGTGTGGTCCCATGGTATCTATCTCTATTCGTGTATTGGCCTCCTTGTATCATTCTCTTTAGTAACTTTTTAGACCGAATTAATAAATTCAGTATACCGAGAATATCATCCTTAATTTTGCGGAACTTTCCGGTTTACATTTTTTTTTATTATGGTAACATTCACATTTTCGAATTTTAAAATCGTTAACGCTTCCCTGTCGTGTTTGTTACGAGTGCCAGAGTTTTCTTTGTGATTTTCTAGAAAACTGGACAAAGTAATTGTTTTGTAAACATTGCTGTTATATCCCCAATAAAAGAGCTTTTTATAGAAGTATTGGGTTTCTAATAAAATAGCGAATTGTTTCTGTTTCGGCAGTTTGAAATATTGTGACTGTCATCACCATGTCGGCGAGAGAAATTTATTACTCTGAGAAATATTACGATGAAGAACACGAATACAGGTAATGGATTTACTAACTAACACTATTTAAAGTCATGATACATCAACATAAAGATAACCTATCTAAAATTTTAAAGTTTTCAGTTCATGGGGGTTAAATTCTTATTTCTGGGTCGTTCTACCATAAAAATACCGGTACCAGTAATACAAAGTTTTGGTGGTAAACTTTCCTTGGAAGTATGAAGATTTATGAAACTCTTAAAGCTTCATGACCCAACTGTGAGATTCATTATAAGGTTTCATGGGCATTTATGGGGTTGATTTCAATTTAGGGATTTGAAGTTTCATTATCAATACAGAATCTTCGACATTCAAAACCCCAAGGCTTGTTTTTGTGACCTTGTAAGCATACCGGAGAACTTTGTTTACATTTTCCTTAATCTGTTAGTGAAGTTTTTCTTGTGCTAGACTGAGTTCTGAATCAATTGAAATATCAATTTGCTTACAAAAGGGCCAGTAATTATTTACAATATTTCAAAATATGCCTTGTAATATTATTTGAAATATTGTTTCATAGCATTATTATTATGGCCAAACTTCAAATAGAACAAAAAATAATCTTTTTCTGATTTTATAAACTAGATAACTCACAAAAGTATTGGTATTTCCAGGCATGTGGTTCTGCCGAAAGAGATGGTGAAACTGGTTCCAAAGAACCACTTAATGACTGAGCAGGAGTGGCGCGGCATTGGTGTGCAGCAGAGCCAGGGGTGGGTGCACTACATGACGCATCAACCTGGTCAGTAAAATAAATAGAATATTATATTTCTGTACTGCAGAAAGTCAAAGGGAAGCAGTCTAAAAGAAAAGATGTTTTTCCAAAGACAGAATTGTAAAAGATGTGAATTCAGTTGGCTGAATCTATACCAGTATTACGTCTATGGCAGTGACTTATTTGTTTGAACTTTTGCTAAAGCAAATGATCAAAATGATTCTATGCAAGATTGATTCCCATTAAGGTACCGGCGATAGTCAAGCTGTACCATGAATCAAATTATCGTCGCTACTATATCCCCATGTGGAGATTGGTTCATAGTTTCCATTGAATTTGGTGGCACGGCCAGATTAACGACGAATTTTTTTAAGCATTGCTTAAGCTTAAAAATGCTTTTTTCCCTTCCAGAGCCTCACATCCTGCTATTTAGGAGAAAGAAAGATAAGAAGTGAGAACAAGTGAAGCCACTGGTGCAAGGTGTAAATGTATAGCTCTTAACTGATATTAGGATTAATACTAGCTTTAATTAATGTTGCCCATCTCAATCAATGATGAATCTCTTGCTTCCATAACTATTATTGCTAATGATCAAAAGAAAAATATGAAAGTGGAAATGTTTTTGTACACTATGTGAAATGTTAATTTTGCAACTGCTCCTTAAAAAGTTGATCAACTTAGCAAGAGTAAAGACAAACCCACATGATGGATGATGATCAATGACATTAATTGGTTTATTAACTCCCATTGGAGACACTCACAACCGATTTTGTTTGTCCTTTCCAATTATATAGGATTTTTTTAAGTACATATATTGGGCTTGAATGATTCTCATGAGCTTTAACCTTTGGTATGCCGGAAAGTAGATCTCGTTGAGACACAATGGATTTTAAATTGTGTCTGTAATTACAGCATACAACGAGTTAAAGCCCAACAACACTAGGTGTTGCCCACGACTTCGTTTGAAATCCAGGATGAAAAGTAGCCTATGTCCTTCTCCAGGTCCCCATGTGCCAAATTTCATCCAAATCTGTTCAGCCGTTTTAGCATAACAAATAATCAAACTAACTCACTTTCGCATTTTTATAAATGTAAATCTTAAAACTTTTTAATTTCATATTATTATTTTTTTGGTCAATAGTAACAGCAGAGTCATATCTAATGAAAATAAATTGTTACTTGTTGTCTGGCACTAGCAACTAACAGTATAGTATACCTACTATAATATTTTATGGGCTTTACTGATCTTCATTCCATAATTATTAAGTATTTGTTAAAAGGAGCATGGATCCAGAGCTGTTTTATTGGAATTTTTATCATAGAATTCATTTTGGAATAAGTACAAAGATGGATCTTTTGTTTTCTTATGTAAGTTCTAGGTCAAATGCTTACTATTATTTCTTAAATTAGTCATTAAAAGTTTAAGAAAATCATAACTGTTCTTGTCCAGTTATGTGCTGCACCTCTTTTTAACAATTTGCAGGTTATTCCGTTTATCCACCCTAAGGTGGATATTAGGAAACGTATGTCCGAAAATCCACCCTAAGCCTACCCTAAGGTGGATACTCGGCAACGTATATCCGAGAATCCACCCTAAGCTTATAAATTCCGTTTATGAAAGTAGGCCTAGGGTGGATTCTCGGATATACGTTTCCGAGTATCCACCTTAGGGTAGGCTTAGGGTGGATTTTCGGAGTGGGGGTGGATAAACGGAATAACTCCAATTTGCTACTGGGCATTCATCTCTATTTTTTGTTTTAATAATAATTTCTAGATGTTTCAACTTATGCATTATCTGTTAGGGTGTAAATAACAAAATAAAAGCTTTGAGTCCTAGCAATAGTAAAATTCAGTAAAATCATTTAATAATAATTTTTGAATTCATGAGTAATATATTTTTAGGGATTTTCACATAGTGCCTTAGTATAGAACTTATGAGTATATTGTGATAAAATGTTTTGACTTGAGAATGTAAAAATATGGCAATGAAATCAGGTCTGTAATGTTGACTTTTTGATGTTTGACTCCCAAGTAATTGTTTTTGTATAATCCGAGACAATCATAATTAGTGCATGTTGTATATACAGTGATGTAATTATCGGCGTTTTGGCAGCACTTATTGTTATTTAACACAGTAATTGGAATAAATTATTTGGTGCTATGTTCTACAGATGTTTTATTTTCTTTGTTTTCTCAAGTAGGCTTCCAGTTTAACCAAATACCATAAAATATGCAGGGAGAGACAACTACTGCACTGCCTCGGTGTAATGGGCTCAAGCAATATTGCTGAGCGTGTGCTACCGAATTCAATTACAGATTTGGTCCCAGCATTGAGCTGTATATCTGATTATAGCAATAGCATTGCCAGCAAGTATATGAAACTTACCTACGTAACAGCATAAAAGATGTGGTTAAAAGTGATGTTTTTATGATATGAATTGTATGACCACCAATAAAAGATTGATAAAGGATTTTAGAGGAATAGGTGAAGTTTAGTCATCCTCTATAGAAAAAGGGAGGATCCTCCTACCACAGAGTAGGTACATTGCCTCCGAGGGTGTCGCGTCTGGTGGGCAACTGCCCAATGATGGATTTTGGGAAGTTCTATGAATGGTGATCGCGCGGTAAACGCTGCTTGCGCGATGCAGGATTTCGCGTGACGTCCGTGTGATGCGTAGTTCGTATGTGGCGATGTAGATGCCGCCACAAGATTATGGGATTTACAGAATAAGAACATTGCTTTTATTTGATTCAAGAATACTTTATTTCATGAATGCAATAAAAATATTATAGCTGTTATAACTGTAATATTATAGCTGTAACTATAAGTTAGGTTGGATAAAAGAGATAAATAATCTATTTTCTTTTCTTCTTAGCACTGGGTGATAATGTGGGAAGTTTTGCAGTTGTCTCTGGTTGTGAAAACTCCATAGGTTCCATTTTTATATCATCCGTTGACACTGCATCCAAGAGTTCCAATCCCTGCAGTTGCTCTTGTTCTAAACTGTGCAGCATTTGGAAGCCAGGTTCCAATGATGGTGTGAATGCACCATCTAGGGCAGCCGGGAAGTGCAACTCTGGGACTTCTTCTAATTTCAACTGTGGTGCTATATCCCTTATAGCTAGTGTTTCCACCTGAGATCTTAAGTCCTCACATCTCTTTTTAGTCTTTGCATGGTACCTCACCACTCTGTCATTGTAAAATTCATGAAGATTGCCAACATTGAGTTCTGAAAACACTTTTGTAATCGCATCTGGGTATCCTGATTTTAAACCGCTTGCTTCCTTATCAACCACTGTCCTGAGTAATTTGCACATATTGGTTAAATGCAGGTCTAAAGTGTCGGCTAGAGCAGTTAAAACAACATTGGTTGTTGTTGAAACTCCAACATGACCAAGAGCTATGGCCGCACATTGACGCAACGCTCTTTTGTGACTTTCGGGTGTAAAAGGCAGAATCATTGGACCTTTGCCTAGTGAAAAGTCACAATACTCTTTTTCGAGAAAATTGATCGGAGGGATTGTCTCGTGTTCTAGTTTTAAATCTGGTTCTGGCGGTTCTATTGGTAAGCTCACGGGACCCAAACGAGCACCTTCATAGACGGCCGCTTCAGCTTGTTCCAGTATACCTGATAGTTGTCTCGCATGAGAATGAAGTTGTATCGTGTGAGTTATTAAATTCGGCTTCGGGAGTTCGATAGGCGAAGATTTCACTGTGATAGATATTTCAGGAATGTTTTGCATACCCAACTCTATGATAGGATTGAAATTTACATTCTGCAGTAATGTCTCATCAGTTCTTTCGTCTTCTATTTCGCCCCAGAGCTTTCTTGTGTTCATTTTGCAGGAATTAACAATTTAACAACGCCGATCGCTTTGAATGGCATTGGTATTTCCACAAGAAATCAAGAATAGTAAACAAAAAAGAGATGAGAATTAAATTGTCAATGTCAATCTTCTGTCAATTTTGAAGTGATGCTGTCAATGTCAAATTGTTAACATTTTTAGCACAAAACAATCATCTCTCTCTACTAACTTGTGTTGTCGTTTCAGCTACTAACATAATAACTAGATAACTACCACAAAGTGCAAAGTTTGACGGCCCAACTTGCTGCATTGCCGTCACCACATGACGCTGGCAGAATAGTCGACATCGGCTCAGTTGCCAAAGAGGAAAAAAAAAAAAAAATCATCTCTCTCTCTCTCTCTCTCATCGCTTTGCATTTTAGTTCATTTTAGTTTGAGTTCAATGTCCAACGGCCCAAGCGATGGTAAAGTAAAATATGCTCAGAAATGAAATGGAACTCATTTTTTGTTTGACATAATTACATGTTTTATAAAATTTGAACTAGTCGGAACATTGGCCCTTTTGTACACGAGAATCCTCTGAAACACAGGACTGGACCTTAGACCTTAGAGATGAAAATATGGTCTATGGACTGAACTGATCAATGTAGTGACGCTTAGAGACATAAGTATTTAAGAATGCGGCGACCGATGAATTTTCCATACAAACGTAATACCTACCTTTTGAGCATATTTCCACCATATTATGTAGATATTCGGATTTAGACAGTATTACCTAGGTGCCTAGCATTTTTTCCCAAAAAACTTACCTAAAATGAAGTTGCGAATTGAATGTCGCACATTTATACAGCGTAAATGACATGTTTTCATATTGTTTTTCTGTAATAACAATATTTGTAATATTGTTTCAGCAGAAACATAGCTTATATTATCAAGTTACAAATTATCGAAAGAAAAACCTTAAGTTTTCATTTATCATAGCTAGTCGCGTCAAGCAAATGTCATGTCAATGCGAATGTGTGCGTGGTCGTACAGTTCACGGTAGCTGTGTGTGCACTCGATTTGTAGTGGCGATGCTCCACTGGCCCCTTAATTTCAGCAGTGGATATATTTTGGCTAAAATGAGAATGGTGACGATAATCGTAAAAACAAACTAGACAACGACGCCACCATAGCTATACTCTCATCAGGAAACTGTACCACTATGGTATGAGGGACAAGGCTCTCGACCTTCTGTCTTCTTATCTGAACAACAGAATTCAGAGGGTCGATGTTAATGGCAAGAGATCTGCAGGATCTTCGGTCACCATGGGCGTTCCGCAGGGTTCAATTCTAGGTCCTTTCTTATTTCTCATTTATATTAATGACTTGCCTTACCACATAAGGGATAATCATAAGATCGTATTATTCGCAGATGACACATCCCTCATTTTTAAAATCAAACGTCAGTTAGTCAACTTTGAACAAGTTAACGATGCACTCTCTAAAGTTGTGCATTGGTTTAATGTAAATAATCTTCTCTTGAATGAAAAAAAGACTAAACTCATTAAATTTTCAACGCCAAATGTCAGGCAGCTATCTACCAATGTTAAAGTTAATGGAATAGAGTTGGACCCCGTTGAATCGACAGTTTTTCTTGGAATAACCATTGACGGTAAATTACAATGGGGCCCACACATAGAAAAATTGTCAGGTAGGCTTAGTTCGGCCGCCTATGCCGTTAAAAAAATTAGACAGATAACTGACGTAGATACAGCCAGAATTGTTTATTTTAGTTATTTTCATAGTCTTCTGTCTTATGGGATTCTTCTCTGGGGAGCCTGTGCGGACATTAATGCTATCTTTGTTTTACAGAAAAGGGCTGTTCGAGCCATTTACAATTTTTTACGAAGGGAATCTCTTGGACCTATCCAAGAGATTCCCTTCGAGAAAAATTCAAAGAAATAGATATTCTGACTGTAGCCTCACAATATATATTTGAAAACCTATTGTATGTACACAAAAACATATCACAGTTTAAGAAAATGTCCGATATTCATAGTATAAATACCAGGAATAAACACAATCTTGCTGTACATCGCACTCGTCTCCACAGAGTAGGCAACTCGTTCATGGGTCAATGTATACGCTTTTATAACAAACTTTCCATTGACATTCGAAACTTACCCATTAAACGATTTAAAAGCTGTATTAAAACCAAACTTTGTAAAAAAGGGTACCGACTATAAAATCACAGATTATTTAGAAGACAAAAATGCATGGGATTGAGCTGCTCGCTCTGCTAAGCATTGTGACATTTTGAATATTATGGAAAGCCATAAAAATATACCTACCAGTTTTATATACAAATTGACATTATTGAATATTATATACAAAATGACATGATGATTACTTGTAAAGTATTGTTTTATTGTGAATGTGAGGACTATGTGGATATTTATTTTTCGTTCTGTTAGTTTTAGCGAAGGTCTGGCAATTTGAGAACTTTATGCGACCTACCCAAATGTCCTTTCTTTGGTATTGTTCGTCGAGTCGTTGAGCTCCTTAAGTTCTAAGTTGAGCTCCACTATTACTGACAAATGCTGACTGACTGGACAGGTCCACTCAAATCTGTGTGATTCTTTCCTCAAAAGACCATTTCAGACTCTTTATCTACATGGTCCTCATATGGCCTGACCAAGATTATGTCTGGACTTTAAAGGAGACGGTGACCTCTGAGTTTGTTTCGGCCTTTCTTCTCAGAGTAGTCAGATAGGAAACGCCGACCTCATCTAGCTTATTTTTACAACTTTTTAATATGACGTGTAAAAGTGATTCCAATATCCTATTTACAGAATAAACAATTTCATTTCATTTCATTTAATTTCTATGCATAGCTATTCGGCAAGCTCCGGAGTAAAAAATAATACACTGGTGCCGATTCTCTTGTACACCGAACCAAACTAACTAAACTATCTCTAAAATTCCTTACTTTTTTTTACTATGAGAATCTTAGAGCTATTCTGCCAAAAGAAATCTCTAAATTTAAAAATTAGTTTGACAGAACTAAAATCGAATTTGACAATCGCGACTCCACTTGGTACCTACTTGTTTGCCTACCACGTGATTTTTTTTGAGCCGGAGAGGCGCACAATGTGGCCGTCTCGACGTATTTTTATATGGAATTTTTCACTTTTTGGAAGAAAAAAAAAAATTAAATCACCAACATGTTGAGTATTGCGGGTTTACGGATTGTAAAGGGGGTCAAAATTTTCATTATTTTTGCGATAGGACACACCGTTTTCGAGATATAAGCAAAAGAAAATAAAAAAAGATACAGTACCGTTTTGCAACTGAATTCGAGGTGTTGGTTTGAATTTTAGTTCATGACATCTAATTTTATTCCACACATTTTTAATCGTGATTAAAAATAGTCAGAGTTAGAGGATTTTAGATATAGAACAAAAATTTTGGTTAAAACGTCAAATTCAGAATAGCATTTTCACTAAATTAAAACTCAGTGCCATCTTAGTGCTGTCAAAGTAAATTATAGTTAAGTTGTGTCACTTTAGTCTATTTTCAGAATAGGAAATCGTCGTTTGACAGGAATAAACTAAATTTTAGTGATTTTTAGTCTAGTTTAGAGAATTTGTGACAAGAGAATCGGCACCATTGATTCTATTCGGTTATCTGATTCGCTTAGTCCCCAATAGTAAATAGCTGTCAGAAGAATGGCGGTCGTCTACGTGTATTTGGTTTAGGTGCTGTCACAGATTTATGAACAGCGTTTAAAGAACTCCTTCGATAACTATTTCGATTCGGCACGGAAGCGCGCTATTGAATGGTTGTGAATAGCTATGCTGTTATTATTCTGATAGGTACCCCGTACATACATAAAGGTTCTCCGGTTGCTCATGAATGAGAATGAGCACCAGTTAGGTAGGTACCTCTCTGACCTTTAAAATTAGGAGATCAACTTTGTAGTAGGCGGTTCCTAAGGAATTAGGATGTTTCAAGATGGAGTTTAAGACGTTGCATTTGAACACACCCGCCGTAAAAGCGGCTTTAATCTTGAAATATTTTGCGGCTGAATGCGCGAGCGTATCTTCCCGGAGCCAAAGGTAGTTTTAAAGGACACGTTTGTGGTTTCAGACAGCCTACTCCTGCCCCAGATATCCATGACGAACAAAGTTTGCATTTGAAGTAGCTGGATATTTTTGTGTCGTCTGTTCTTTGGAAGTCTGTATAAAATCTCGTAGACTAATTTGACAGTTTCACATGTCAAACTCCAAATTGAAAAAACATAAAACAATCACTTGAAATGTCAAATTAGTTAAAAACAGACTTTAGTGAGAGTGTAATTAATAGGTAGGTATTAACTCTAACAGCTACTGCGCAACAAGGCCGTCCGTATCAGTACCTATACCTACCTAATATG
Organism: Lithophane socia; assembly: GCA_947522985.1. Taxonomy (NCBI): domain Eukaryota; kingdom Metazoa; phylum Arthropoda; class Insecta; order Lepidoptera; family Noctuidae; genus Lithophane; species Lithophane socia. The sequence goes on along the minus strand of OX383268.1, from coordinate 11,917,250 downwards.
ATTTCTTTTTTAAAAATAAACATGTTTTACAAAATACAGCGTGCCGCTACAATGGCGACATTAATTTAACGTACGGGTAGGACTAGTGGCCAGTAAACATAAAAATTATAATAAAATAAAATAATTCGTAAATCGAAAAATTTAAATTTTCAAACAAACTAAGTAACTAAAACATAACCAAAATTGAGATCACTCTGTGTAAAAGATTCATTCATGAAGCTACCTACCAGCTGGCTTACATTCTATCGGTACTATGCTTTGTCGGCATAATTTCTAAGAAATTGCGCGGCTTTCCTCTATTCGCCTACCATATGATCCGTGACCCCGGCAAATTACCTCTTCGCTACAGTTGTTTAAGTACAGGTTGCTCCAGGATGGTTATTTAGAAAATTGTAAATAAATCAATAAATAATAACGTCTAGTGAAATTCAAATATTTTCATAAAACGAATACGCGAAATCTTATACGTGTGTTAAATTAATGTCGCCATTGTAGCGGCACGTTGTATATCAGCGTTTTAATTAATGAGGTACAAATTGTGACCTGAACTAAAAATAGGTTGTACCTATTTTTAGTTCAGGTCACAATTTCCCTTATCAAATTTGATAAAAAAATATGGATACTGCTCAGTTCTATAAGTTAGTTGAAGAGAGTTTATGGAGAAATGATGGAGTTTCTTGCCAATTCTTCTCCATACGATAGGTACTACCTTTTGGAAGGGGCGACTAGAATCATTATATTTTCTTGTTAATTTTTTACGTTCATAATGTGCCTATTTGAAATAGGTAAACGATTTGACTTTGACTAATGAATTATTTAAGTATACGTAAAATATATCTACTAATCCTACATCTTCCATCATAAATAATAAGTATATTTTATATAATGTATAGATAGATTAATAAACTAGTAGTTCTACGAACAGTAGACCACGCGACCTTTGATAGGGAGTAGGAATCGCCCATAAATTCAGCCAAATCTTTGGATTTCGTGTTTAGGGAGTAGACCTGCAGGAAGAAACCATGAACGTTGTGGTACCTACCGAATGCTACGGATAATTATTATTAGCTCGAAAGCCAACCCCAATAATGCCAGCAGCCGATTTTTTTTTAAAGGAACTAAGCCATTCGAACGTGTTAATTAACAGTCGCCAAAAATTCAGCGTTTCAGGAAACAACCGAATAGTTTCATGAATTAGATCCGACATTGAATATAATTAAAATAAGTCGGATGTACTAATTATGGCGGTTAAGGTCGTCTAATTTACGTTAATTATTGTTAATAGACTGGTGACAGTGTTGGGTAAATAGGCATTTGGAGCGAGGCTGTTATATAATACCTACTAGCGACCCACCCCTGCTTCGCATGAAGCGCCACCTATTGGATCTAAAACTATCCTACTTTTTAGGTGGAACCAGGTGGAACCAACCATTCATATTCACAAAATTTCATTGAAATCCGTTGGGTGGTTTTGGAGATTAGCGTGAACAAACCTAGATAAAGATCATTTATTTGTCCAAAATATGAGCATAAATTCCTACACACATAGCATGCAAGATATTACAATTAAATGATTACCCAACTACGGCGAAGCAAAAAGGAGGGTTATAACGACACGACACGACAGTACAGTTCATAGTGACATCTGATTTTTATATTAGTAATTAGATAGGTACCTACCTCATTCACATTAGACAAATAAATGCGAACGTAACTCTGTCTTTCTATTCTTTTCACATTGAAACCTCTGAACCGTTTCACATTGAAAATCATTCACAGATAGGTATGTTTCCTGGAACCTGGAGAAGGACTGAAGAACAACATAGGCTAATTTATATCCCGAAAATTTGTATTAAAAATTATCAAGACCAAATAAACACAGACGAAGTCGCGGCCAACAGTAGATCATATTTTAATAGGGAATGTGTAGGTATACATAGTCATCAAGTTAAAAAAAAAGAGATTATTTCGTAGCCTTGATACCCCACGATTAACAGGCACTCTGTATACTCCAGTGAATATTGAGAAAATGTAATATTATATGTATGAGAAAATAATATTTGTGTCGATCTATATTATCCTTACTATCCTTAATTATAGATGCGATAGTAACTCTGTCTGTCTGTCTGTCTGTCGCGCTTTCACGCTAAAACTACTGAACCGATTTCAATGTTTGGTACACAGATAGTCTAAGGCGTTGTCCTATTTGGCGAAGATCGCACGATCAAACGCATCGTACGATCGTTATTAAGTATTTCATGTGCTCGCACGATTACTTGCGTTCGATGACACGATGCGTTCTCGTCGTGCGATGAGTTCAAACATACAGATTTCATCAGCGTGTTCTATTTGAACCTCGCAAGTAATCGTGCTAGCACATGAAATGCTTAATAACGATCGTACGATGCGTTTGATCGTGCGATCTTCGCCAAATAGGACGACGCCTAAAGCCTGAGAAAGGACATAGGCTACTTTTTATCGACATACCACGCGGGCAAAGCCGCGGGCGGAAGCTAGTGTTATTATATAGTATGCCGCCCTACCAATAGCATGGATTTTATTTTTATTAGCATCGGACTAACTACGGTATTGATAATATCGAGCCACTTTGAACTTATTCAGCTTCAATACAGGTGTACAGTACACCTTGAGCTCCGTCCCATACAAATTAATTAAATAAAACTTAGAATAACTAACGCAAAAAGAGCCAGTACCTAATTAACAACCCACATTGCTTCTCCTAAGAAATTTTATTTCCGTAGCCAATTTTTCTTAATTTGCTACGACGATCATTGAGCGTAGCATACTCGTAGCTTCCGCCTACGAAATTATTACCTGCCTACGTCACTGAGATTTCGTAGCACGTCGCGGCAGCCGTCGGCGGGCGTAATAAGTTTACTGGCTTGCTACGATATTTTTGCCTTGCTACGTTTATTGAAATTTTAATTTAAGGTTTTTTTATAAACTTAAACCAGTATATCATCTATGTAAGAACCGGATTTTGAATAGAGTTTAGGAAGAATTGATTTTTATTTCGTGTAATATTTTTACCTGGCAGGTGCGTGCCAGACCATGCACAATGAAGGGTTCCGTAGGTGGATGAATTTATTCCAAGAATGAAATCTTTGTTTTTGAAAAAATATTCTTCCATAAATAGATATGCGTCACGGTCAATTCTCCAACTGCAAATATAAGTTTGTTTTGTAATCGCAAAAAAAGTTTTTTTATGTGATAAAACTACAAATGAAAGATTTTCTGACTTTTAACTTTACTTGTGAGACCTCGCTGAGGTAATAGGAATGGTTCAAAGTTTATGAGAGTCCTTATTATAATGAGGTTAATTATTATAAAGCCTTTCAATAAACGGTAATCAACTTTTCAAGGTACGGGCTGCGAACTTTATTAGAGGGGCACCAATAAGGGTTTTGGAAGAGATCTTTAAGAAGGATGAGTACAGTTAATATATATTATTCTTCTTGCGGTATAACTGTACTCTTGCAATGTACCTATCTCATTATTTCAATAAGAATGCAGAATCGAATCGAATTCTAGAATCTGTGAATGTAAGCAAACAAAAAATTCTTTGGCGTAAAGCGTCTGGAAAGATTTGTGATAATGATTATCACAAACCTTCCCAAACGCGTTACGCCAGCCGTAGGACGACCGCGACTGGCAATAGGGCGGCTTTCCATTCCATTCAGGACATGGAAGTACAGATCAATCGTCATGCCCCCCCTCCCCCCACTGTGATCCCTAGCCTCGAGGATATCCAGACAGAGTGGCTTGTCAGTGAGGTCTCGACTGCCGACCGCGACGCATGTGTCGCACGCACCGTCGACCGCTCGAAAACGAAAGTGATGCGGTGTACAATTAAAAGTAACTAGTGATTTGTGATAACTGTACTGATAGCTGTTTTTATTGTGAACGGTAAGTAATGAAAAAAAAAAACATAATTTTAACAATTTATTCATTACAAGGTAAGTGTTCTATACATATATTTTTGTAACTGTACAATTTTCGGAAAATGACGCGGTATTATGAAATGGAAATTGCGTTCTTTATCAATTAAAAAGCGTCACCAAATTAATTTTAGTTACAGTAACGTCAAGTTACTGGAATGATTAGTAGTTTTCGTAATTGTATAAGTTGTAAACGACAGATTAATGGGCAAATTTAGACGATAATTTTTTTTTCCATTGTAAATATTTTTCCTGCGCAATAAGGAAAAACTGCAAGTAAAAATATTTCGGACAAATTGGTATTAGAAATTATTAATGCCATTTATTTATTATTATTTAAAGAAATATACTAATTCACTTAAATATTGATAGCTTTTCCTTAAAATCAACATTAAATATCCCGCTTTTGGCTGGATTAAGGTGCGCGGGAAAATCGTCAACTGTTGAGATTCTCTGCCATTATTTCGCTTCCAGTTCCATTATCTTTATTTACATTATTTATTTACCTTAATGGCTTGCTACGTTAAATCATTATTTAATTTCGCGAGATGTATTTAGTTAAGGTGTATGGTGTATGGTGGATATATACGTAAATGTTTGTATGAACATATATAGATATACATAAAAGTATAATATTCAAGTGTATTGTTAAAATAGTTCACCATGCGTTCATTGATTGGATTCACCTGTGTTTTATAAGCACCGTAAAAAAACCATTGATAGATAAAACAAAACCTACTGTTGAATATTTTATTAGCAAACATAATTTATGATATTTTTTGGATGTAATGTTTATACATAATTATGTATTCTATCGTAGAAACTCCTTAGATTTTAATGACGTTCTAGTTACTCTTGGTCTAAGTATGTTCCTTGAGGTACTCCTTTTTACAGAGTTTATTTAGATTCCTTGACCAGGCGTCTGAAAATTAATTCGTTAGTATTTTTAAAAACTCAAAGTATGTAGGCAGTAAACTGCTGTAAAATTAAGATTTAACTATCGGTTTCTCAAAGACATTTAAATATCTGTTGACAATGTTAGCCAAGTAATATGATTGGTCAATGTTGTATTGTTCAAATGACTAGTACAATGTACTTTTAGCACTTTGTCAATTTGATTAAATTATTGCAGAATGAAACAGGTGTTTCACCTATTTTCATAATTGGCACGTCTTCAACATCATAATCATTAGCTGTCTAGCCTCTATGTATAGCCTTAACTTTCTTGAAAAGGGCAATTAAAATTAAAGGAAGGATTAATAATCTACTTTAGCTACACTATTCTGTAATGTCCATCATTAATCCTTTAAATGTAGACATTGTTAAATTGAACAAGTCCAGACCTCTATCAAAATATCTAAATAAGATTAATTCGAATTATTTGTGCAGGAAGAGCTTAGTGCTTCCACGGAATTGGCCACTTCAGCTGCGTATATCAATAAATAAAACAAGTGGTTTCACTGCCGGATAGAATGACAAATTCAATCCCCCCTATTGGTCTATTTTTATCAATCGTTAGGCAGGCAGCTAGTTTGCGAGGGACCGCAACTATACTTAAATATTTCATGTCCGCTTATTTCGCGCGGTAAAGTTTTGATATGTTACAATGCCCTCTTTGGATTTGTTTCCCAGGATTGGCTCTATTTATCAGATACATAAAAAACGGAATAAGTACATTCTATGTATTACATCGTCTGCCTCGTTGGTTTAGATGTCGCAAGCGCTACTGGCTGAGCATGAGGCCCTGGGTTCGTTTCCGGGTCGGGTAAAGGATTTTTCCATCTGGAATTTATCGGTAGCACTAGCCCGTAGCTCGACCTCTATTACATGGGACTTAAATATAACATAACATCACGCCTTTTTTTCCCGAAGGGACAACTGCATAACAGGCATAACTGGTGAAATGTGGGTTAACTATAGGCACAGCACTACATAAACCTTCAGGGAAAACAGGCATGTACGTTGTTATGCATAATGTAAATGATTTTGGATACTTTTGTATAGAATCATTTTTTTTTCTAACTGAACAGACAGCTGTGCTGCTGGGGAGTTTGTTGCGCCACTTCTTCTTCCCAGCTAAAGCACTAGGAAGTGGTGAAGGGTGGGCGTTTTTGGGGGACTGTCTTATGTAATTTTGACGTTCGAAAAGTGCTGATTCTCAGCCTAGTTTGAATAAATGACTTTATATTTTGATTTGATTTTGAGTTTATGGTATGTATTACATTTTTTTACGTAATCTAATCCATACTGTAAAGAACGTACGTCCGCTAATTTGCTAAGTTTTGACCAAGAATACGAACAAAACGAAACTTTATCTAAACTATTTTACCGTCGTCCATCTCAAGTGTCGTAAACAGACATACAATCGGAGCAATTCACAGTATTCCGAGGGCCTTTGTCCTTTGGACTGTCCGTCCATTTTATGAGGAAAAGGAGCATTTCATGAAACAATACCTCGTTTAAAAAAATATATTATTTTAGTTCGTGTCTCTTGTGTACCTCCAACTTCCGTTTATCAGCCGCCTATTTCTAAAGGCAAAACTAGGAAAGAAAGTCGCTTTTTTCGCGGAAAGGTTTCAGCGTTGTTGAATGTCCTGAAACTATTTCTATGTATATTTATGAAAGTAACAGACTTCTCGTTTTTAATTTATCATTCCTAAAAGGTGGCATAAAAGTCACAAGGAAAATCCGTCAGGTGAAAGATCCTTCTAGTGCAATAAAAAAAATAACACTCTTTCGTTTCTTTCTTTTATTTTTCGTCTCTGTTGTCTTAACAATAAGGTTCATATCCAGTTACAAGAAATATACCTATACTCTATTGAAAACCCTAAGGGAAATGATTTAAGAGTGTCAGGAATCCCCTCGCAAATTGTTGAGTGTCAATTGAATAAAAATAGGTCACTGTGCTAGTGAGTGCTGGCTGGCTGGATGTTGTGAAGAGATATTATGAGAGTCAGCAATCTGACTGGGGAGGAGATGCAAGTCAAGTGGAAAGGGAACCCTCAGTTGAAAGGTAGAAATTAACATAGAATTAAGGATTAATCGAGTAGTCGTTTTGGTTCCGATCATTTTGAGAATAATTGGAAATATTGATGTCTTAACATTTCTAATTATTCAGGCGACGAAGGTGAAGTAGAAGGAAGATTTTTTTTGTTGCATCATGGCATAATTTGTTTTATTGTGGACTAGCTGTGCTCGCGGCTTTGCTTACGTAACTATGTGTTTTTTTGGTATCACTACATAGCATAAAACCAAGTCGCTTTCTCTGTCCCGATATCCCTATGTATGCTTAAATCTTTAAAACTACGCAACGGATTTTGATGCCGTTTGCACCAATGGATAGAGTGGTTTTTGAGGAAGGTTTTGGTATATAATGACCGACATCCACGCGGGCGAAGCCGCGGGCTTCAGCTAGTTAAGGATAAATTAATGCTGTGAAGATATAGTAGGTACATTCATAATATCCTCTAGAACATCAGTTGATTTTGTTACCAGGGGAATTTTAAATTAAAATTTGCCTTATTGTGGACGTATTGAGGTTGACGTTGTATTGAGTTTTACATTCTCATCACGTCATTTTCTAAAATCTTACGTCTCCAAAATCAGCGTCTATTGTCTCACACAAGTCCTCAAGTTTCCAGCATGTCTATCTTGCAACCTTGCTCTAATCTGTCACAGTCATTGTATCAATCACCCTTAGATTTTATAATCTAGATAAGCAAATAAATAAATTGCACGGCATGCAGGCGTCCCTGTTGACACCGGCAGCTTCGCCTTGGCACTGGGCGGAAACGCTCGTTGGCGCAAATTGCATTCGGCATACTTCGTTAGTATTACCGTCTGACGCTTGTAAACAAGGTGTGATGGAGAGCTTTTGTTTCCGCGTTTACAGGTTCTTGCAGCTGGAGACTTGACCTTGTGATTAATGTGTCTAGAAAGTGAGTAAGTGAAATGTTGGTATGAGGGTAACTCAGTATAAAGATGACCGGTCAACTAGGACCTTTCAAATCAAACGCAGATGTTAGGGTTGTCACCCAAACTTATCTTAATACACACACAACATCACACACACACACACACCACATCTACATCTACTGTGGTTATGGGATCTGGAATCTCGATCAAGTCCCTAAAATCGATCGAGTCAAGTCCCAAAACCCGTGCGAAGCAGGGGCGGGCCGCTAGTATTCTTCCAACAGATTTTGATAAGGTTTTCACCATCGTTTAGACAATTTATTCCGGAAGGTTTATACAGGGTTATTGGTAAAACACCAACAACCTCTTAAGGAGTCATTGTACTCATCATTATGAACAACTTTTACTATGGGAACAAACATGAAATCGCAAAAATAAAAACGGCGGTTCCGTACATTTTGAAGAGTTATGCGAACATAAATGTATGGAACAGCTGTCTTTTTTTTCGCGATTTCATATTTGTTCCCATAGTAAAAGTTGTTCATAATGATGAGTACAAATGACTCCTTAAGAGGTTGTTGGTGTTTTACCAATAACCCTGTATAATACGTTAATATTAGAGTTACATACTTATAACTAAGAAATCTCGATGTTTTGTCAAATCGTAATAAACGCTAGTAAATAAATGAAATATTGCAGGATTAATATATTAATTTAATTAAAACTACCCTGACTGTCCCAGGCCATCTCAAAACAAGGCCTGCTTTGTTTGATGTCCGGGATAATCCGAGATTGGAGTAAGCCCCAGGGACTGGAATCCTGTTTCGTTAGTGGAAGTACTTTCCATTTGCCGGCCTATTGTTATTGTTAGTGACTGTTTTGTTCAGTGTCTTGTTACTCTGATTGATTAGAAGGTGAAATGTTGTTGTCGAGGGCTACTCGTAAGATAAGTAAAAAAGAGTGAAGAGTACAGGGGGCCTACCACTTCAGTGAAGGAAAGAGATGAAACTCTAGAGCAGACGTAGCATGGCGCTTTCTATCTCTACAAATAATAGACATAGCTTTTTCTATACAAAGTGACAGTTCGTTTCTTCATTTTTGACATCCACCGTAGAAATGTTTCTACAATCTGTCATTTTGTCTATCATTTCTAACGATCTTTGTCTAGGTCTTTTTATATGTAGACTATTTCGGAAGAAAGTTTTCTATCCTTACTGTCAAAATCACACTGACAACCGATGAATCCTATGATAAAACAAAGAATTCTGAGTCGAATTATGTAAAAGAGTGAATTTTGTAAAAAGTGCAGTTGACTCTTTCTATTTTGCTGCCGTCTCGTTCTGTCTACTGTCTATAGGAAACGTCATTTTTGTCTACTCTTCCGTCGACAAAACGCGTGCTCATGCTACGCCTGCAGGACGTATAGCTCCCTCTCTTTCCCCCACGAAGTAAGATTAAAATAATACTAATGGTCTATATTTTTTTGTCATATTCACTGAATTATTACCTTTTTTTTTTTCTTGTTTTGTTAGAGAATATGTCCCCTTCGAATTGGATTTTTAAATAAACCAATGTTAAGTTTTTATTACGATAGTTTCCTAAGGCTGCCTACTGACGGACTGCATCGTAGCAACCGCGCGCAGTCGATATATTCAACTGCATGCAGTTGTACGTTCGACTTCGCTCAGTCATGATATCAACTTCACGCGGTCGGCTGCAGTCGTGTGAAGTCAATATTAACTGCATACAGTCGTGACTTCAACTTTACGCGGTCGGGTACAGTCGTGAACTTAACCGCATACAGTTAGTGTGCAGTTATGCTCTGCACACTAACTGTATGCAGCTAGCGATGGACAGCATGCATCGACACTACACGTGTACTAGTGTACCTACACCTTTCAGTTCGTAGTTTGTTTTCTTAGATACCTTTTAATTATGCAACCTTAGCTATGACCAATCCCTGTACACTTAGAGCTAAAGGTCCCGGCTGACAACAAAGCGCCTTAATAAGGTACTTTATCCGTCGTAGTGGCCCTGAGAGGGTATTTCCCACGCTGCCTCCGTAGGGCGGGAGGAGGGGGCGGGCGGCTCCGGGGGCGGGTGGAATCAACAAGTGTCCTTCAAACCACCTGAGTTGCCTTTGTTGTGTGTGTGTGTAAATAAAGCCTTCTTTAATGATGTCCCGGCCTGTTGCTAGGATCCGATCCGATATTTGAGATTGAAGTGTTTAAAATAAGTAGATTATACATCATTTTCAACACCAAATCAAAAACATTGAGTATAATTGTTTACTCTAGTAAGGTGAAACCTGCCTCGTTAGTCTAGTGGTCGCAAGCGCTACTGCTGCTCTTTTTTTTTTTTTTTTAATGGTTGGGTATGATCATATGACACAGCCGCTCTGGTCGGTCCATCAGGTTAAGCTACGCTTGCCGGGGTTGGTCCGTGGATGGGTGACCATTTTCACATATCGAGACTTCTCCGTGCCTCGGAAAGCACGTTAAGCCGTTGGTCCCGGCTGTCATTTGTGGATCTTTGACAGTCGTTACGAGTCGTCAGAAGCACGAAAGTCTGACAACCAGTCTAACCAAGGGGTATCGTATTACCCTGTTACTGGGTTGTGGAGGTCAGATAGGCAGTCGCTCCATGTAAAATACTGGTATTCAGCTGCTTCCGGTTAGACTGGAAGCCGACCCCAACATAGTTGGGAAAAGGCTAGGCAGATTGATTGGAAATCATCATATGACTTCTCCCGCTCTGGCCGGAGCGGAAGGACTTGTCAGACTTTTACTGACTAAAGCCCACCCGTGTTCCTTCAGTTGCCTGTTGCCAAGGGCCCCGGTATCCCTTTCGGACTTTCTCGCAACCCTGGCAGGACTGCTTCTCCTGGGTTCATTCCCAGGTAAAGTGATAGTGGGGTTTTCCATCAGGAATTTCTCAGTAGCAGCCCGGAGTTTAGATTTGTGCCCGGTTGATGGCCATAGGCTCGCCTCCAATTACATGGGACTTAAACATAACTGGTGAAATGTGGGTGCCTAACCCTTGAGGGATTACAGGTGTGATGTTATGTGTAAGATAAAGGCAGAGTGTAAACAAACGATGTTTAACTCCACATGTAATTGCTTTGTTAAAAGGTATCAATATATTTGACGAAACACGAGAGCGTTGTAAAGTGAGTAGCATCGTGTAGCTCAGCCAGAAGATGTTAAGGTGATGACTCATTGCAAGCAAATGTTTATATATTATTTATTTCCTAGTGTGTAAAGTAACTTGCATTTATAGTTAGCGTGTATTATATATATATATAGTATATTGCTTATAACGTTAATTTTATTATAAATCTAAACGTGAGGACTTGTTATTGGCGGTCTGGCGACTATAATATGTATTCCTCTCTTTGTGTTTTTATTAGCTGTAAGTCCGCCATAAACTAAATAAATAAACAAAGTTAGAACTTTGGGCAATATTTGGAGGCTTGGTTTCAGCCTTGGTATCATTATAAGGGGCTCGTGGCTAAGTAATAACGAGTCGATTGAAGGTTAATCTACGCCTGTGCTTCGGAAAGCACGCTAAGCCGTTGTTCGCGAATGTCATTCGTAGATCTTTAACAGTCGTAACGGGTAGTCAGAAACCCAAGAGTCTGACAACCGTTCATATCAAAAGGGCTATCGTTTTACCCAGAAACTCGGTTGTGGAGGTCAGATAGGCAGTCGCTGCATGTAAAATACTGGTATTCGGCTGCATTCGGTGAGACTGGAAGTCGACCCCAGCACTTGGACGGACTTGACTGACTTGACTTGGGAAAAGATTTGGCAGATTTTTTTGGTATCAGGATAGTATTCGCCTAATGTGAGATTTCCACTTGAAGCTATTGTAAAACTGTAAAAGGTGCGCCCTCTATGAAACTAGACTGTAAACAGATATCGGCTGTAATACCTTAGCTAGTCATAGAGGTGATAGACAAACTGAAAATGTTGGTAGTCAGCAAGTTTGCGCGGTTTTCTGCCCAGCATCAACACGTGCGACAGCTCTTTGCATAATCACCCTATAATGTTCCTAATGCTGGGCATAGGCCTCCTCTCATCGAGAAGGAGTGGGCTGTAATCGCGGGAATATTTAGTTCTAGAACATGCCGGTTTCCTCACGATGTTTTCCTTCACCGTTTTGAGATAGCTCTTTACAACTCTGTAAAATCTTGTATAATATATTGGGTCCCCACCTATGAAATTGGCGCTTTTTCTCACTAATAAAGAACCTCGTCACTAATATGATTTAAAATATTCATCAATTCCTTGGTATTTTATCGAATAATGACCATCATAGACAACTACCAATAGTAAAAAAACCTTATCATAAAAAATACCTTAAAAATTACTCTTCATTTTGTAGCAGAAATGACCACTATTTTTTTTAACTTAGCCATAACTTATTTTGGTCGCTTAATCTAAGTGGCATACGTTATCTTAGTTTTTAAACAGTAGTGCATAAAAGTTAGAACAGTAGTGTTTATGGTTGTTATATAAATTAAGAAAACGTTAGTATGAAAAATGCAACTTCTTTAAAATTCCCCATACAAAACACCAATTTCATAGGTGGGGACCTAATATTATACATTGTTTATATGAATATCACCATTCCATTTTAAAAGGCGGGTGTAGAGGTACCTCTACATAAGACGGAGTTATTAGCTACAAATCCCGCTCAAAATACAGGTCGACATCGGCTTCTTGTGGAGAGGTGTGGAAACGGGACAAGTGAGGATTAAGCTTTCTTTTACTGAAGTTGATACACAGCGCTGGATTCGCTTTTTTTGTAGTTCGGTATATCATATTTTATGTGTTGTCAGGTAGAACTGCATGATATTGAATAAGATAGTTTGTATAAACTGAAAGTTAAATAATTTGAATGCCATTATAGTACCTTTGTACTCATATTTTGCACACCGATGCAGCTGAATACAAGTATTTTACATGGAGTGCCTATCTGACCTCCACAACCGTTACTAGTTAACACGATATTTATTTATTTATTGCATTCATGTCGTTTACAAGGTCTTGTTACATTTTAAAAGTTTCGTACATGAACCCTGCTAGGGCACCGCAACAATTAGTATGTATTTATAATTACATGCATTCTTATATAAAGTTATTTAAAAGTATAATATTACATTTCCAATTTCTAATGTCTATTGTTATCATTTCATTATTCATTAATTTATTATTGGATGTCTTTATTACATTGCGTCAATTTTCAAAAAATCTACCTCATTAATTTATCAGAATGTCAATTTGTCAAATATTATTTTATAATTATTAGTGAAGTGTTAAATAAAGAACTCATTTAGGCTATAATAACACTTCTGCATTAGGTGCATTTTTAGTGCGTTTACAAATTTATTGTCAAATTCTATGTCTTTAATTTCATTTGGTAATTTATTGTAAATTTTTATGCACATTGCAAGAGGTCCTGAGTGATACATAGCCAGTTTTGAACTTGGCAATGCTAATTCATTTTTTACTCTTAAGGAGCGTTGCAGCGGCCTCTGACTTTTAGCTAAAGGGAATAACGACGCATGTTTTCTCACAAACTTGCTTACTTCCAAAATGTAAATGCTTGTTAGGGTTAGCATTTTATATTTAATAAAATAAGGTTTACAGCTCTGCATTTGGTCTATGTTCGCAAGAATTCTCACACATTTTTTTTGTAAAATGAAGAGTTTTTCTACGTCTACGCTATTTCCCCACACTATAATGCCGTATGTAATCCATGAGTAGGCGTAGGCGTAGTATGCTGTCATCGCCGTTTTGAAGTCGGTAAGACTGGTTTGTCAGACTTTTGGGTTTTTTGACTACTAGCCGTAACGACTTTCAAAGATTTAGGAATGACAGCTGATAGTAAAAGTACACTGTGGACCTCGCCGTAGATGAGTATATGTTCCTTGCTGTGGACAGCCGGTACCAACGGCTTATAGTGCTTTTAGTATTTAAAATTAAACTATAGATGATAAGTGTTTTTATGAACATAAATAATACTTTCACATACTTTTTTCAAGTTTTTTTTTCTATTTAGCAACGTTGCAAAAGAATGTATCATATTCCACAACAAATCGGCCTAAGCAATTGGACCGTCGAGCTGAACCGACCGACCGTCCCTTTGACATACAGAACCCAATTTTAACGAGATTGGGACAAATACATGAGCGTGAACGGAGGCGGTATGTCTACATATTGTGCTAAGGGTCACGTAATCGATTCAAGGGACAAATATTTGAACCACACAAATATATGCTCACAACTATTGGATCCAACTTCCAACTATTTGAATTTAACGGCGTACATTCTATTAAGTCCCCACCTATGAAATCAGCGTTTTGTATGGGGAATTTTAAAGAAATTGCAGTTTTCATACTAACCATTTCTTAATTTATATAAAAACCATGAACACTAATGTTTTAAAACATTTATGCATTAATGTTTAAAAACTAAGATAAAGTATGCTACTTAGATTAAGCGACAAAAACAAGACATGGAAAAGTAAAAAAAAAAATTGTGGTCATTTCTGCTAACAAAATGAGGAGTCATTTATAAGGTATTTTTTATGTTTAGAAAACTATAAGTAATATGGTTTTTTACTATTAGTAGTTGTCTATGATGGTCAGTATTCGATATAATACCAAGCAATTGATGAATATTTTAAATCATAGAAGTGACAATGTTCTCTATTTGTTAGAAAAAACCGCCAATTTCATAGGTTTTCAATTACCCAATATTAACGGTTGCATGTGACGATGATGACATTATGATTTATATGCGATGACTATATTACTTGCGCATGTGTCTATTGAGAGGTGCTTGTGGCTAAGTAATACAGCCGCACGGGTCGATCGATCAGGTCGAGCTACGCTTGCCGGGGCTAGTCCGTGGATGGGTGACCATCTTTACATACCAAGACCCCTCCGTGCCTCCGAAAGCACGTTAAGCCATTGGTCCCGCTGTCATTTGTAGATCTTTGACAGTTGTTACGGGTCGTCAGAAGCCCCCGAAAGTCTGACAACCAGTCTTACCATGGGGTATCGTGTTACCCAGTAACTGGGATGTGGAGGTCAGATAGGCAGCCGCTCCATGTAAAATACTGGTATTCAGCTGCATCCGGTTAGACTGGAAGCCGACCCTTACATAGCTGGGAAAAGGCTAGGCAGATGATGATGTGTCTATTATTTAAATTATTATGACTAGTAGGTACCTTCTTAGTTTGCAATGTTCAACATGCATTTGCTAGTCTGCTTTTTTTCCCTCAGAGTGCGCGCTTCCACTGTGTTTCATACTTCACAGATTTTGCGGTAGCAATACGCACGGCAGTGTGCGCTAGGCCTTACTGAAAGTAATAGTTTGCCAGGGTTGGTAGGTAGATTAACGTAAGTTCTGAGTTGAGTTATTCGATTAACTACTGACAAATGCATGCACTGACTGGACAGGTCCACTTAAATATGTGTTATTTTCTCAAAATACAATATTAGACACTATATCTACCTACATATGGTATGAGAAATATTTTGTCTGGACGTTAAAATACACTATGAGACAATATGACTACAACTCTACTCACTCACTACTACCTCTGAGTTTTTTTCGGTCTTTCTTCTCAGAATAGTCGGATCAGACTGCCTAGACAAGTGACAATCTCCTCGAAAGCGTTTCGTATTTCTACAACGACTTTCAACAGGATTGACATAAGCTTTTCGATAGCTTGAGCCAATCCTATACATTTTTGCCTTTTCCATTATCGTTATCGATGATAGAATCTCACTTTGTCTAGGGCCTCAGAAACACAGACCCGTAGTTTGAAACATAATTTATGTCTGACGTGTAAAAGTGCTTTTTTGAACCAATATTTACAGAATTAGATAATTATCACTAGCTAATGCCCGCGGCTTCGCCCGCGTGGATGTCGGTTATTATATACTAAAACCTTCCTCGAGAACCACTCTATCCATTGGTGAAAACAGCATGAAAATCGCAGTAGTCTTTGAGTTTATCGCGAACAGACAGACAGACGCGGCGGAGGAGTTTGTTTTATAGTATGTAGTGATTTAGCTGTTTTAGAAGGCACGAGTGACAATTCTTGTGTACATCCGGCACTCCTTAGGTAGGGTGTACTATGCCATATCGAATGCCAAATAATCGAATCTCAATTCATCGACCACTATAACTCGAACTTCTAAATACTCGAACGTTCATAATATCGAATGAGGTGGTCAGTTTCGCTAATAACGTTGTTGACAGGCTAATCTTTGCACAACTTAGCATTGTCTTTCTTCGTATAACTCGTGTCTAATAAAAAAGCCTTTATAAGTGACTAGCTTCCGCCCGCGGCTTAGCCCGCGTGGTATGTCGATAAAAAGTACCCTATGTCCTTCCCCAGGGTCCCATCTATTTTCTTGCCAAATGTCAAAATCCGTTCAGTGGTTTAGGCGTGAAAAGGAAGAAAATATATGCAGACAGACCGACAAACAGACAGACAGAGTTGCTTTCGAATTTATAATATTAGTATGGATTCTGAGGTTCTATGATAAAGATATAATAGCTTTGGATTGGACGACGTGTATGCCTATGGGTACAAAGTTCTTCCTCTGAGTGTTCAGAAACAGATTGTGTCAAGTGCAGATCTATCGAATAGATAAACTTCGGTTACAAATAACTCAGAAACCGGTAATTTACAAGTTTTCTTGCGTCTTCTGGTGCCTCTTCAATTAAATCCCAATAGTCTAAGAGCCCTCTATACAACGACCTTCACCGATTTGATTAATGGATGAGAAGTATTTTATATTCAATTAAATATGTCAACAAATATATTGCAAATGGGTATACAACTTTAATATTATAAATGCGAAAGTGAGTTTGTTACGCTTTCACGCCAAAACGGCTGAACGGATTTGGATGAAATTCAGCACAGGGGTAGACCATGACCTGGAATACGACATAGGATAGTTTTTATCCCGATATTCTTAGGGGATCGAGATTAACACGGGTGAAACCGCGGGGCGCAGCTATTTAATGATAATTGGTCATCACCTCCGAATTTTTCCTCGTCCTTTGCGCCCTGTTCTTGGAACAGCTAAGCAGCAATCATGACTCCGGTCCACTCAGCACTGTTCTCCAACGAGAACGAATGAAAATTTAGAAGACCAGAGGCCCTAGGCAAAGTGACATCCTATCAGCGATAACGATGATGAAAAAGGCAAAAATGTATAGGACTGACATATGCTATCGAAAAGCTTATGTCAATCCTGTTGAAAGTCGTTGTAGAAATACGAAACGTGTTCGAAGCGAATGTCACATGTCTAGGCCCTCAGTTAAGTTAAATCAAATGAAAAACTATGGCCCAGTGAGTTGACAGAGCTCGTAGTATCAGGTAGGTCGATTCGGTGCAGAGGCAGTCAGGCGGTGCGTGTGAGCGAAGGGGGACGCGGATTGATAGCGATACCGCTAAATAAAGATTTCCGCGACGACATCCGTGCGGGGGGTCCCGTCGCTTGCTCCCACGTGCGCCCGCGCATCGCAACTCGAAAATGGATGCTTTAGGGCTGAATTATGAATGTTGTACCTTAATCAACAGAACAAAAGGTGAAACAAAAGTGGTTATACAATGAATTATAAATGTTGTACCATAATCAGCAGAATAAAAGGTTTTGATGTGGTTGTACAATTAGCAGATAGACTTGCGACAATCTAAGAAGTCCGTTTTGACAGCTATAAAAATCCTTTGTGCAGCAATGAAAAAAAAAAATAGTTTCTTAAAACTGATTCTCAAGGCATAACGTTATAATACAAGTACGAGAACGAAACGTCAAAACGGACTTCTTAGATTGTCGCGAGTGTAGTTATGACTTTGCGGAAATCCATTATAAAATACAACCGGAGGATGCCTCTTTGAGAGGTGAAACACGTGTCGATTTCTAACTGGGTTTTTTATGACTCTTTAGGAATAGTTCAGCGGAATAGGTTACTAAATAATCTCTGTCTACGTCTATCGATTTTTTTTTTACCACATACCGAAAAATTGGCTAAAGTTGTGTAACCATAAAATATAATCTTAGAATAACCATCTAGTTAACTATTCCTAACCTCCAGTTTAACCAGAGTGCATGCAGTTGAGGCAGTTAAGTCTCTAACTTGTTTCTTCTTCGCTGAGCATGGGGACTGCCTCTGTAATATAGTGGTCGCAAGTGACCCAGCTGAGAGCGGTGTCGTTTTTTTTTTTTTTTTTCCTTGGCGAAATCCTCATGGATACCCTCCGTCTTGGGAGAACGGAGGGTTATGTCGGACTCCTACCGACTAAAACCCCACTGTTCCTATTTCTAGCATGAGTCAGGGGCCCAGGAGATACCTACTTGTACATTGGCCGCACCCCTGACTTGTGCTTAACCAGGTCGGGAAAACCATTCTTGTATTTTTCCATTCCGATAAAACTCTGCCTGCAATACAGACGCTTTTTGACGATGGGATGTCATCAAATGACTTCACCCGCTCTGGGCGGAGCGGGAGGGCATGTCAGACTTTTACTGGCTAAAACCCACCCGTGTTCCTTCAGTTGCCTGTTGCCAAGGGTCCCGGTATCCCTTTCGGACTTTCCCGCAACAATACAGGTCTGTTATGTGACTTTGTGATTGCTCATCGTACAGACAGTTGTGCATCAATTTGTGTATCGTTATTAGTGCACGTGGTCGGCCGCGACTACAATAGTTCGATGTGCTCTGCCAAGAGTTACTCCTAATATTAACTGAGGAACGCAGCGCGGTCATGGTAGGGTGACCAGAGATACTTTTTCACCAGGAAATATTCTAATTTGTAGAATACTCTTTATTAAGTACAATAATTCATTAATCTTACTAATAACTAGTTAATCTAACTAATAACTAATTAATCTTACTAGTAACTAATTAACTAATAACCATAATATGTACAAAGACAAAAAGGGGGGGGGGAAATAGTGTTCTAATTTTGAATCGTTAGCTATGTATAAAAAGAGACGAAAGACGTAAGTATGAATGTAGAAAAACAAAAATAGTTAAAGCTTTAATTTAGTGACTCCATAATTTTAATTGTATCGTTTGCTAAGTAAAGACACGTTAGTCAAATAAGCATTTCCAGAAATGTCAACATTAGATTTTTACTGAAACGTGTGCGGGTGCGTAGGTACTTTGTAGTGGTTAAGCCGTAATAACGTTTAGGTTTAAAATTAAGTGAGTCGATTAAGCGACAAAAGCATCCAAAACATTGAATTGTAGTCGAATGAGAAAATCATCATGTTTTGCAATAATTATAATCATTAAAATGAAATGTCCCACAACAAACTAAAAGGTAGCCCCCCTATCCGACCCGATTTCATCGAGAGCGATATTGTCTCGTTATTTTATCAGCGTATAATTATTATGATTTATGGTCAATCTTCTCGCCGGACATTCCCAGGAATCTCTGATAGTACAGTCTAGACCAAGTTTAAGACTAATGAATGTTTTGACATAAATATCTAGTATGGTAATGAAGTCAACTGCTTTGTGTGCTAAGTTCAAATGCAAGATCAAGTGACAGTTATCCAACCAAATTACTGCAGTCATGTCTGGCTTATCAAGTAGGTTATTTTTTGGGTAAAAATCTAGCTTTCTGTTACTTTCAAGTGAGATAACGTGATGTCGTTATATATTGTAATTTCGACAGTATGTATACGTGTGGTAATAAATTGTGCACAAATAAATAAATAGTATTAAGCCGTTGAACATAAATTAATCAATGTCAATAGTCCTATTTGACGAAATAAGAGATCATGTTTTATCGGCCATGTTAATATATACACCACTGACTTATATATTTTCTTCTATCCCCAGAAACAAGAACCAACAATCATGCCGCTCCAAATCCGAAGAAACCGTTGCGCGTCGTTTGTGCGCGACAACCTCCTGACACTTCTCACCATCATCGGCGTGGTCTCGGGCACCTGCCTGGGCTGCGGCCTCCGAGCCTCGGGCCAGGAGTGGTCCCGCCGTGACGTCATGTACTTCCAATACCCTGGAGAGCTGTTCCTGAGGATGCTGAAGTCCCTTATAGTACCGCTGCTGGTGTCCAGTATTGTTTCCGCCATTGGGTCCCTGGATTTGAGTTTATCTGGCAAGTGAGTTGGTTTTTATTTGTTAAGTAATTACGTTTTTGTCTGTAGATTTTTTTTCGAATCCGTCCACGTATTGGAATCGTTTAATTTTTTATGCGAGGTCACTAACAATTCAGCTGTGGTACTTTTTGGTCAAACATACAAAAATTGTGACAAAGAATGTTGACATTTTTTGCAAAAAATACGTCCCTATTGTTTCAATTCTGGGCAAAGAAAATTGGAAAAGTATGGGCTATGGCAGTCAATAAAAAATATAGAATAATCTTTATTGACTTTTTTACTCTACCATACTTTTCCCATTTTCTTTATGTTATGCCTTCCCTGGACAGTCGGTCAGGAACGAGTCCAAATCGTCACGCCAGCGTTTCTCAGGCCTGACTCGATGACGACAACCGTCTTCAGGCACCCACTATTCGAAGATCCCTCGCGGGCGGGTCAGACTTATAGGATGCATCAAGACAGGTTCTTGATGCATCCTATAAGTCTGACCCGCCCAGTCCCATTTCCGTCTCGCAGACTTCACGCTTCTTCTCTCTTTGGTACCTAAACCTTGAGTTTGGACTTCTGAGCCTCGCCTCGGTCAAAGAACAAGTCTGAGTACCATAGGTTAGGATAGGCAGGATACACATGTCAACGACCTTACGCTTCAGTGATATTGGAAGGTCACCACCAAGGTCTTTAGCGTCTTCATGGACCAGTAGCTTCTCCAGGCATTTTCGACGCGACTTTCAGGGCGAAAGCAGAGTGTACCACGTGCAGGTAAGGTTGCCTTAAGTTCCTAAGCTGGAATTGGGAACTCCTTACACTCCTATACAGGCTGTAAGGGTAAACACTCTTGTCATTCAAACCATGGGTAGTTGACTTAAATATAAAAATAAATAACCGAACACAACAACAAAAAAACGTTAATTTCATTAAAAGATTTTAAAAGGTTTCTATCCGACACCGTGCTCGCTAGCGAAACAGCTGACTGACTGAGGGAGGTGTCGCGCTCGCAGCCGGTCAGGTCACATCCAGCACCCCCAGCCCGTGTTGAGACGCAAGTTCGTTGCCCTAGCGCATAGGGCAACGAACTTGCGGTAAAATGTAGATGTAAAAATTTTTAAAAAAAAGTTGTCATTTTCCATTGATTTTACGTTCTATAAATGAAACCAAACCACTGGTTGCAAGGATACGGGTGTTTACCCTAACACCCTGTATATTATTTATTTATTTTATAACTATAGCTGCGCCCCGCGGTTTCACTCGCATAAGTCTCGATCCCGTGGGAATATCGGGATAAAAGGTATCCTATGTCCTTTTCCAGTTCATGGTCTACCTATGTGCCAAATTTCATCCAAATCCGTTCAGCCGTTTACGCGTGATGGCATGACTAAGCGAAATAGGGTTCCATATTATTTATAAATATAAATAGCTAGCCTGTACTAAACCACTCCGGGCAAGGGCTTCCTCTCTACAGCGCTTTGGTTGAAAACAAAGGGGGTTTGTTACAAATTCTCGTGTTGCAACCTAAAACTAACTCCTCATTTTTTCCAGGGTTGGTCTCCGTGCAATCATCTACTACATGACCACGACGGTATGTGCTGTGATGCTGGGCATAGCCCTGGTCACCACCATCAAACCGGGCAAGGACCCGGAGGCCTACACCCAGCCTAACGCCACCAAGCTCAACATCAAGGAAACTCTGACGTCTGATACACTGCTGGATTTGATCAGGTCAGTCTTTATAATAAAAATAGTGTTAGATGTGTTAGATGTCTGCCCGACTACGGGGAAGCGAAAACGAGTGTTATGATTTTGACCGGTATATAACTATTAAATCCGGAGTCACATGTAATCTGTTCGATTGATGATACGTGACTCCGGATTTTTTTGTCTGTCTGTGATGTCTTGTTTATATCTTTTTAGTTGACTTTTTTCGTAATTGGGTTTTAGTTTTATAACTTTAATTTTTTTTATACTGATTTTATAAACAACCACCCCCATGCATTGACATTAAATACAATATACAAGCTATCACTAAAATATATCTTAATATTATATACAAGAAAATAACAAATAAGGGGATGAGCTCATTCAGGTATCAAACAAATCGTCCGCACCCCTTTAATGGGAAAAGTGACCCAAAGGGCGGGTAGTATTGCCACATTGGATAGCAATGGTGACTCTTTGGCCTAAAAGATTTAGAAAATTTTTGATGTTGAAGTAAATCTTAGCTTATTCCTGAATCAATAAAGATTGGAACTTCGAGTTTAAAATATATAATTGTTCCATTAACCTGGGGATCCCTTTTTTTTTTTTTTTTTTTTTTTTTTTTGGGTGGGAAATCATCCAATGACTTCTCCCGCTCTGGGTGGAGCGGAAGGGCGTGTCAGACTTCTACTGACTAAAACCCACCCGTGTACCTTCAGTTGCCTGTTGCCAAGGTCCCGGTATCCCTTTCGGACTAACCCGCAACCCTGGCAGGCATCGGTCCTAGCGGACCCCGCCAATTGTGCTGACATCTCTTTGAGGCGCGCGTGGAACACGACGCGCCATCGACCCGGGCCTGGTCCTGATCGGACGGCGAGCTACCCATTGCTCGCCGTCCGCAAGCCCGCGCCTATGGTGGCCGGGAATCCGCCTAGGATTCCCGACGCCCAGGGCGTCTCCAGCGGCGGCGGCGGTTAGGGGCGTGAGGGCGCAAACTTTGCCTCTCCCTCACGCGTTCCGCCTCCTCCTTCGCGAGCATTACTGCTTCGCAGAAGGAGGTGACTGCTTCCCATGCCCTCTCGCTCCGTACCATGGCCTGGACCAGAGCCGGACGCGAGAGGTCACCGCCGCCAATCGCCTCCAAGAGGACACGGCGGGGCTCCGCCCAAGCGGGGCAGACCTCCACCGTATGCTCCACCGTGTCCTCCGGGCGATCCACACAGTGGTGACACCCGGGCGTTTCCTCCCGCCTTATACGAAACAGGAACCTCCCGAAGCAACCGTGTCCGGTGAGGACCTGCGTCAGGCGGAAGGTGAGGACGCCGTGGCGCCTCTCTAGCCACTCCTCAAAGAGGGGACTTATCGCCGCAATTGTGGCGTGCCCAGCACTGGGTTGCGACAATCGCACTCTCCATGCCGCCATGAGATCCTGCCGGAGCTCTGTCCGCTGAGCCGCGATTTCTCGCGGCAGCGGAGTTACGCCCCGGCGCTTCATCTCCTCGCGCCACTCCCATATGTGCGCGAGGACCTTCGCCTCCAGATCCCATGGCGGTAATCCGGCCAGGAGGCTCGCCGCCTCGCGGGAGACCGTGCGGTATCCCCGGGCCAGCCGAATGGCCATGACCCTTTGGGACGCGTTCAACCGGCGGGCTGGCCGCAGCCTAAGGGAACGCGCCCACACCGGTGCCCCGTAAAGGGCCATGGACCGCACGACCCCCGCGTAGAGCCTCCGGCAGGAGGCGTTTGGACCCCCCAGATTGGGCAGGAGACGCCCCAAGGCAGCTCCAGCCCGGTCCAGCCTGGGAGCCAAACGTCGGAAATGCTCAACGAAGTTCCACCGGCTGTCGAGGACGAGTCCTAGGTACAACCTGGGGATCCCTTCCCTGTCTTAGGGAACCTGGTGGTCACCCTTCCCTGTCTTAGGGAACCTGGGGATCCCTAAGACAGGGAAGGGTGACCACAGGGATGGGTGAAGCATTTTTTCTGCGGTTGTGGCCAATAAGTGGTTATCGGCCACAACCGCAGAAAAAATGCTTCAACTATCAACAGTATCGTGACGTCAGTACTATTTATCTATTCAGTAAAAAATCTGCCACACCTGGAAGGAAAGTTATAAAGTCCCTACTAATAAAATTGCGATTAAAATAAGTGTAATTATTTACTGGCTGGGAAAATTAAACGTCGTACAATTTACAAAGGCTTCTAAGACCGTATATGATGTTACCATGGTGAATCGATACCCGTGGGTAGCTAGGCTGCCCGCCAATATTTTCCTCATATTCCCGGGAAAACGAAAAATAATATATAAGGTATATTTCTGTATGAAGGTATAAATGCAAAGCCAAAGCCTCCTTACATTAGGGACCTCAGAGGGACGTTTGAATCCAAAATGGCGCAGGATTATCCGAAGCAATTTGGTGGCAAGGTTTTTAATAATAATCTGTGGGAGTCAGGCATACAACACCGAACATAAACGACTGACCCGCGCGGCGCGCGGACCGACACTGAATGCTGCCAGCCCAAGCGGTCGTTTATATCATTGCGCGCTCGTCATCGCCGCGTCTCCATCGGACATACTCATGCGCCGGCTACCTCCAACTTACTAAGCGGCTCATCGACCGCAACTAGTTTTTATTAAACATACTTAACGGTGATTGGCTGATCACATTTCTAAGGCAGCTGATCAGCCAATAGGATGTAAGTAGTTTTTAAGAATTTTGTATAAATATTGGTTTGGAAATAAATTCATCATCATTCCCAAAACGAGAGTTTAATTGAACAGTCCAAGTAGTACCCATATCTGGTGACCCCGACGTGATTATAATTAGTTATGGGGAATTCTGACGACGCCGTATTAGCAGAGTGCGAAAAGGAAGTCTCTGCTATTGCACTGCAAGCGAAGATCCCACAATTCTGGCGAGCACAACCAAGGCTGTGGTTTGCTCAATTTGAAGCCGTGATATCACCCTATAAGACAAGCGATGAACAAAAATACAACTTGGTCATTGCAGTTCTGGAAAGGAAAGATATCGAACAAATAAGTGATATCATCTGTAAACCACCCGAGTCAGGAAGATACAACGCTCTCAAGAATCGTTTGCTGACGGTGTACGAAGAGTCCGAGTCCCGTCAATTCCAGAAGCTTTTGAGCGGACTAGAATTAGGAGATCAGAAGCCTACACAACTCTTGAGGGTGATGCGAGAACTGGCCGGAGAAAAAGTACCCGATAACGCGCTTAAAATTTTATGGATGGGTCACTTACCTTCCCAAGTCCGTGCCGTACTGTCCGTTAACACGGAATCTCCACTTGATACCCAAGCGATGATGGCGGATAAGATGATGGAGCATACAGAGCATACTATCGCGGTAGTCAGCCAGTCTACACCTACTCCAAGCACCAGCACCAGTCCGGATCTGCAGTTTCAAGTACTGACAAAACAACTCGAGAAGCTGACCCTTGAAATTGCCGCAATGAGGAAGGAGAACGTGAGTCATCGTCGTCCATTTCGCCGCAGCAATTTCCGTTCAAGCTCACGGTCCCGCTCAAGAACAAGGTCAGGAAGGAGACCTGGAGATCCAGACTGGGAGTGCTATTATCATCACCGATTCGGAGACAGAGCTAAGAAGTGTGAACCACCATGTTCAAAGAAGCCGTCGGAAAACTGAAGACCACATTGGCTGTGGCGGGCGTCGGTGTAGCAAAAATGAATAACCGCCTATGTATAACTGACCTAAATTCAAGAGAACGATTTCTAGTCGATACTGGTGCAGACTTATCAGTGCTAGCCGTAAAAACTAAGCGAACACCGATAGAAACGCCTTTCAAATTATTCGCCGCAAACAATACACCGATTAAGACATATGGGGAAAAAACTTTGCAAATAAATCTTGGACTTCGACGCAACTTCAAGTGGACTTTCATAATAGCGGATGTGAAGACGTCAATTCTTGGTGCCGACTTCCTTAAGCACCACCGACTTCTTGTGGACCTACACAGTAAGAAACTCGTAGACAGTCTGACCGAGCTTTCAGTTAACACGATGACGATAAATAGTACACAAGACACTACGCTATATGTTGTCGAACCAGGACACCGTTATCATGCACTCCTTCAAGAATTCAATGAAGTCTTAAAACCTATGACACCTACTAAGGAAATCAAACATAATGTAAAGCACCATATTGAGATTACCGGTCCCCCACTCTTCGCAAGACCCCGCCCACTGCCGCCAATTAAATACAACGCAGCTAAAGCCGAGTTTCAAGCAATGATGTCAATGGGCATATGTCAACCATCCAAAAGTCCGTGGGCCAGCCCGATGCACGTCGTAACTAAAAAAGATGGAAGCCTTCGTATATGTGGTGATTATCGTCGCCTGAACTCAGTAACGCTTCCAGACCGCTACCCAATACCAAGGCTTCAAGACTTCACCTACCAATTAGATGGCATGAAGATATACTCGAAGATAGACCTGAAGAAAGCATTTTTTTGGATTCCGATTGCTGATAACGACGTAGAAAAGACGGCAATAACGACACCTTTCGGTCTTTTTGAGTTTCGTTGTATGCCATTTGGTTTGCGTAACGCGCCACAGACATTTCAACGATTTATGCATGAAGTCTTGAGAAACCTGGATCACTGCTGCTACTGCTTAATTGATGACGTACTTGTCTACTCTAAAACCCCAGAGGAACATGAAAAACATTTACGACTTGTTTTGAATCGTTTGTCTAACTACGGCATCGGAATCAACTTAGAAAAGTGCCTATTTGGTCAAAAGAAGCTAAACTTCCTCGGCTACGAAGTTACAGAAAAGGGTATCACACCCACTGCTGAGCGCATTCAAACAATCTCCAACTACCCGAAACCAGAAAATGTTCAAGATCTTCGACGTTTCCTTGGAATGGTAAATTTTTACCACGATTGCTTACCTAAGCAAGCTGAGACTCAAATAGAATTGAATAAGCTCCTACATAATAAAAAGAAGAACGACAAAACACCTATCATCTGGAACCCGACATTAGAAGATGCTTTCAATAATTGCCGTAAAAGCATATCGGAAGCAGTACAATTAACAAACCCTGTTCAAAATGCCCCATTATGCATCATGACAGACGCATCAAGCCTAAGTGTAGGAGCAGTCTTGCAACAAAAAATAAACAACATATGGAAACCGCTATCCTTCTTCTCGAAGAAGCTCAGTGACACACAATCTAGATACAGCGTATACGACCGCGAGCTATTAGCTGTCTATATGGCTGTTAAACATTTTAGAAGATTGATTGAAGGAAATGATGTCGTTGTGTACACGGACCACAAGCCCCTGACCTACGCCATGGCCAAATCAGCAAGTGCAAGCGACACTCCAAAACGGGAAAGGCAACTTCACTTTATCAGTTTTAACATACTTAACGGTGATTGGCTGATCACATTTCTAAGGCAGCTGATCAGCCAATAGGATGTAAGTAGTTTTTAAGAATTTTGTATAAATATTGGTTTGGAAATAAATTCATCATCATTCCCAAAACGAGAGTTTAATTGAACAGTCCAAGTAGTACCCATAAATCCTTAAATTAACGAGAGTGCTGTTCTTAATCTTAGAAGGATTTTTATGTAATAACTTTGATTGTTTGATTCATCCATTAAGATGCTGACTGCCTCGTTGGTTTAGTGGTCGCAGGCGCTACTGCTAAGCATGAGGTCTTGGGTTCGATTCCCGGGTTGGGAAACGTACTATTGGGGTTTTCCATATGGAATTGCTAGTAGCAGCCCGGAGTTTGGATTGTGCCCGGTTGATAGCAATAGGCTCGCCCCCTATTACATGGGACTTAAACATAACGGTGTTTGGGTATACTATAGGTACACCTGTGCCTAATTAGCCTACAAGTTCAAAATACGATACTCTCTGAAGATACAATTAATTATCTATTGCTACGTTACCCCCCCGGACATACGGGCAGTCAGATTTATGTGTTTTTTTTTCGTAAATCGTTTACCTCTCTCTCTTCTCTCTTGGCTCTTGGCAAAGTGACATTCTATCAGCGATAACGATGATGGAAAAGGCAAAAATGTAATAGGACGGACAAAGGCTATCGAAAAGCTTATGTCAATCCTGTTGAAAGGCGTTGTAGAAATACGAAACGCTTTCGAAACGATTGTCTAGCCTCAGTCACTTGTCTAACCTCAGTGTCTTGTACAGTAATTCTGATGATGCGAGAAATTCTTATCAAATCTCGTTTCATGATCTTAATGGACACATAACATAACATCATCTATCATCATGTAGTCCCCGAAGCGCTAACTTCTTAAAGCCCAAGCCGAGAAAATGGTGACAATAATATTTGGCAAAAATAACTTCGGAGAACCGAAATCGAATACGTATTTTTTTGTAATACAATATGAAATGCAATACATACCTAATCGCCTGCATGTATGGATGCATGGTTATAATATTACAATGTTATATTACGCGTGCTATTTATTAACCGACGAAAAAAAAGGAGGAGGTCCTCAAGTCGAAGCCGACTCATTTGTTACTAAAAATTAGTTTAGGAGCTTATATAAACTAAAAAGTTTTTTTTTTTCATCGGTTGAATATTTTATAAAAAGTGTTTTATTATACCCCATTCTCTCACTATCCTAAGCGCTACAACATTTTAACACAAATAAAATTGCGCAACATTTCTAGAACATATGACTACATTAACTAGTCCGCGTCATACAATTCGTATAATGTGACGCGGGATGATTGGCTTAACACTCTTAATAGGTGCTACATAGCGGGTAATTTTGCCATCCGGGTGACCCGTAACAAATTAAGTTGATAAATGATATGCATGATTTGAATATTACGTGTTTGGAGGTAACGGTGTTGAATTTTCAGGATCCGGCTGCGAATGACGATGTTTTTAGTTGCCCCCTTTCATTATAAACTTGGAAAATTGTTGTGAAGGTACCTATGTAAGACTAAATAAGTTCTGGTGAACGTTAGCTGATATTTCTTTTAGCATAGGTTATGACTTGGCAGCTGAAATATGTAAATTACATTCGAATTAATATTATAAAAGTCTCGAGACTTTAAGAAAGCTCTTAATTTTTATACTTTTAACATTTGCCTCTTGTCAGCGCCTTAACTAATTTGTTTACAAGATTCTGTGTATCACCATCTTGAATAAATCCTAAAACGCTCATCATTCAGAAGAAATTGAGCTAAACCACTAACAAAAATAAAACTATTTAGTGGTTCAATTGTTAGCACCGCTCGTCCGCAAAGTTCGGAGGTCACAGCTGTCGCGCTATCGGTCATAATTGCCCATCACCTGATTTATTGCTTTATTGCCCGCTCCTCGACGTTGTAACAATTGACACATTGTCAATAGGGAATATGCATGTATTTTTTTAATATTTTTATTCGATAGTTTACATCGTCAAATAATAGTTAAAAAAAATTCGACGGCAAAAAAGCAATTTAAAGTAGTTAAAAAAATGTTTAAAAATATCCAACCGATCCAGGCTATTTAAACGCCCTCCATTTGGCGCGCTTGGTGTGGTGACGTCACATTTCGTGAAAACAGACAAGCAACTGTCAAGTCAACGTCAAACACTCCTTTTTCTATGAGCGTTTGACATTGACTTGACACTTGTTGATTGACTTGACATTGACATTTTGATTGTTAGCCCGGATTGTTACGTCACATCCGCTCTTAGCCTTTTCAAGTATTTGAATTACCCACAGTTTTTTGGGACTTTTTAAAAATTAATTTCTCGCTCAAAAAGATATTTTATTCAAAAATATTGATGGAGGCTTAATTCTAAAGTAACATAGTTTATAGAAAAAAATATTTGACCCATATTTGAATCACATGCATATTCCCTATTGTTTAACACCTTTCATCCTCATATTAGCGTTGATAATTAAGTGCAGACTACTGTAAATATTTAGTGAAGCAATGGGCGCTATTTTGACCAGGGACCGTACAACCCCGCTTAAGAGTTAAGCCTTTGGACAGGGTAACCCGTACATGGGGTAACTCATATCGCAGTGTTACCTTTTGTTCGAGTTACATCCTCGAAACCCAGCGAAATGGTTAACACCTTTATTAAGGTAACCACGTGAAAGGGTTAACCCCTTCAATGACTTAAGCCTTTGAAGAGGTTACCTTCTCGAAAAGCTTTTTTTCGTGTTACCCTGGATTACCTAATAAACTTGAGCTGCATGTAGGTGGGGCGCTTTACAAGTCGCTCGGCAAGT
Source organism: Lithophane socia (assembly GCA_947522985.1). Lineage (NCBI taxonomy): Eukaryota > Metazoa > Arthropoda > Insecta > Lepidoptera > Noctuidae > Lithophane > Lithophane socia. The sequence continues at coordinate 11,887,269 of OX383268.1, read as the reverse complement.
CGGTACACGCAAGATTGGCGGACCGCCGAGCGCGGTACGATATCAATTGCGTATATGCAATTTTCAAACTAATATCGATAGTAAACAGTGCATAATACAATGTCTTGAGTTGGAATGGCTTACCCTGTTACAGTGTTACAGGGTGTTGAAAGGGTAACCCGTTCGTAACAGGTTAACTACACCCGTTCGAAGGTGTAACATGTATCATAGGTTTTTTTTTTGAAGCGCTTAAAAAACCCCTTCAAAAACCCTTTCAACGAGTATCCGGCCGGTACCTGATTTTGACGCGTAAAATTGTATTTTTTAACCAATTAACAGTTATCATCATCAATCATTCGTTTTCACATGCAAAAGGGCACTTTGCTTGTGTAAAACATGCTTATTAGCAAAGTGAACTTTATTGTTATCAGCAGAAAGCTTAAAATTCAAGCTACGTAGGTATTGAGTGTTATACCTACGATGCTTTACTCCAGTGAGCCTTAAAAGTTTAATGCATATTGATATGACGTCAAAAGTCATTACAATATTTCATTAGCCATTATGAGAATTAGTCCATTTAAGACTCAGTTGCCATTTTTAGAATTGGGCATTCTGCACCTAAACTAGTTTAATTACTTATTTCAGTAACAACTGAAATCACAGCTGTTGATTTCTATATTAGGGATAATATCAGTCGCTCCATGTAAAATATTGGTATTCAGTTGCATCTGGTTAGACTGGAAGCCGACCACAACATATTATGTAGTTATGAAAAGGCGAAGCGAGATGATGTGTAGGGATGATATATCTTCCTTAGCCAACAGGTGGACTGCATTCAAGGCAAGCTCCCAAACTTCATGATTCATCAAAGACATTCATATTTGACGTATTTGACACGGTAAGCGTGTCGGCGTGACAATTTATGACATGCTGTGCGTGTCCTATACGAGTATGGCGACATAGGTACCTAATTTGTCAATTGCAGCCGGTGTGAGAGGAGCGATGCGTGCTACAGTTCACGCTTGTCGCTTCGTTCACTTATTTATACTGCGCCCTATATACGCGTGTGTAGGGCTGCCGGGAGATACACTGGCCTAATAATGCTATTTGTAGGTTGATTCTTCACGGTGTGACAATCAGCAATTACGGCAAAAGAGCAAAAAAGGAGGAGGTTCTCAATACTTCTCTATGTTTTTTTTGCGCTGTAACTCTCTCAGATTTTGTAGGTTCGTTTACAATCTGACATTATTAGATCAATACATTATTGTATTCAATATCCAGACCCAGAACTTGTTAGAACCTGGTATAATATCACTAATTCATTATCCAGTAGACTTTTTAGATCAGCAGGCGTAGCATGAGCACCGTTTTGTCGACGAAAGAGTAGACAAAAATTACGTTTCCTGTAGACAGTACGACGCAAGGTATAAAGAGTCAACTACACTTTTTACGAAATTCACTCTTTTATATAATTCGACTCAGAATTCTTTGTTTTGTCATAGGATTTATCGGTTGTCAGTGTGATTTTGACAGTAAGGATAGAAAACTTTCTTCCGAAATAGTCTACCTACAAAAAGACCTAGACAAAGATCGTTAGAAATGAAAGACAAAATGACAGATTGTAGAAGGATTTCTACGGTGCGATGTCACAAATGAAGAAACGAACTGTCACTTTGTATAGAAAAAGCTATGTCTTTTCTACGTAGAGATAGAAAGTGCCATGCTACGCCTGCTGCTGTGAGCTGTTACTTCGGTTCATCATCCTCAGCAAAGCAGAATGGTCCTGGCAATCGTCATTCACTGTTTCATCGTTCAATCTTTACATAAAAGTAACTAGCTACTTTACTCTTCTAGGCTACTTTTTATCCCGATATTCTCACGGTTCGATACCGTGAGAATATCGGGACTTGCGTGGGTGAAACCGCGGGGCGCAGCTAGTGTTACATATATACTAGCTGCGCCCCGCGGTTTCACCCGCATATCAGGATAATAAGTCCTATGTGTTAATCCAGGTTATAAACTATATGTGTGCCAAATTTCATCCAAATCGGTTCAGTAGTTTTTGCGTGAAAGAGTAACAAACATCCATCCATCCATCCATACTTACAAACTTTCGCATTTATAATATTAGTTTAGAAGTTTAGATTTGCAATCATGGTCTTTTCAGGACTCTTTCTAGTACTCCATCTTATCTTTCGCATTACTCGACATATAAGGTCTTCCCGAAACCAGAATTGATTTGCCCAACATCAAAGTTAGAATAGATTCGTGGGTAAGGACTCACGAATCTATTCCTTACACACTCCAACTCGATCCAAAATAAGTGTCAAGGTTTCTAGCCCCTTCCCCATATCTAGTAACTTAATTAGTTAACAGCTCATCAACACCCAGGAGACATGAGCTGTTAATGAAAGGTACTTTATTGTGCTTCCCTCGGGGAGATAAACCTTTGGCAAGCTTCGTTTATAATGTAACAAACGTAAGGTAGCTTAGTAGCTTACATACCTAATGCTTTACACATAAATACACAAACGTTAAGACGATTCATTTATTATGCCCAATGACAGAGACTAAAGTCTGTTTTTTTATCTCGTAGACTAATTTGACATTTTGAGGAGCTCGTGGCTAAGTAATAACAGCCGCACGGGTCGATCCATCAGGTTAAGCTACGCTTGCCGGGGTTGGTCCGTGGGTGACCATCTTTACATACCGAGACTCCTCTGTGCCTCGGAAAGCACGTTAAGCCGTTGGTCCCGGCTGTCATTTGTGGATCTTTGACAGTCGATACGGGTCGTCAAAAGCTCGAAAGTCTGACAATCAGTCTTACCAAGGGGAATCGTATTACCCAGTTACTGGGTTGTGGAGGTCAGATAGGCAGTCGCTCCATGTAAAATACTGGTATTCAGCTGCATCCGGTTAGACTGGAAGCCGACTCCAACATAGTTGAGAAAAGGCTAGGCAGATGATGAGACTAATTTTACATTTCAAGTGATTGTTGTTTGTTTTTTCCATTTGGAGTTTGACATTTGCACCTGTCAAATTAGTCTACGGGATTAAAAAAACAGACTTTATGTTGCTGGAAGTACTGTTGTGTAACAACAACAGATAAATCTTTAAGTTTGTCCTCAGGTTAATGCTGACCACGTTCCTTTTTTATAAAATCTGAATTCTGAATGGGTATCTAGTTTGCTTCCAAAAAAAAAAAAAAACTCTTCTCACCAGCTTCTCACTCGTTTTGATACGACTCCTCTACTGTATAACCGGCTCCTAAAGCACTCTTAAAACCCTTATAATTCCTGGTTCTTTTTATCCACAATTACCTGACGACAATTCTAGAACTGATGACAGAATGGTCGTATACTACCTACTCATTCTGTAAAGTTTCCTACAGTACTTATTAGTTCATACAGTAGGCACAGTAGACAGCCCTGCATACCACATCAATCAAAATAAGACAATGGTGCTCACACGACTGACGACGGGACATCAGGTGTTGTGACGTCACTAGATCCAGATCATTGGCATACCCAACCTAACTGTTGAGCGTGGAAACATACGTATGATTGGGGCAGACGGCACCGCAAATGGTAGTTTTCCATAAATGTATGAATTTGTTAACTACGCTGTGAACGGCATGAATATGCTTGGATCATTGAGCATTAGAGCGACTATACCTACATTGTAGAATCAATCTTTGCACGGACGAATGTGCGGTTTGATCAGTTGTATGCACATAGGACAGCTCAGCTTATATACAGCTTATGCCTGAATTCCTCTTACGCTGATGGCAGTCGCGTACGGTCGATCACGTACGCGTAGCAACGTAGTACGCGCCGCGGACGTCAGCGTCGCAGTATGGTGCCATAGAGAACACAATGTATATACGCACACGGGACGGGAGGAATTCAGGCCTTAAAGAAGTCAATTCACATATGTATCTTTACAATATTAGTTTTGAAGGAGGATCAGAGGAGCAGCTCGTGGCTAAGTAATAACAGCCGCTCGGGTCGATCCATCAGGTTAAGCTACGCTTGCCGGGGTTGGTCCGTGGATGGGTGACCATTTTCACATATCGAGACTCCTCCGTGCCTCGGAAAGCACGTTAAGCCGTTGGTCCCGGCTGTCATTTGTGGATCTTTGGCAGTCGTTACGAGTCGTCAGAAGCACGAAAGTCTGACAACCAGTCTAACCAAAGGGTATCGTATTACCCAGTTACTGGGTTGTGGAGGTCAGATAGGCAGTCACTCCATGTAAAATACTGGTATTCAGCTGCATCCGGTTAGACTGGAAGCCGACCCCAAAATAGTTGGGAAAAGGCTAGGCAGAAGAGAAGGAGGATCAGAGGATATAAAGAGATTTTTTTTTATTAAAGTCCCAGAAATGGCATTCAAACGTGTCTGCCCTACGTCAAATCCCGAATGTTTCCAGACTATAACCATATTAACCCGCGGTCGCCACTAGGGGGGTGCCACTGCCACTTCACTTTCGGCTGTTAATGAAATGATTCGATTAACCTGAAATTCTGTTAGCCCTCTTAATTTTTGAGCGGATTTATTTCCTTTTAATTTTTTTGCTTGTGTCCTAGGAAATATCGACATATTTTGGTCTTGAAAAGCTGAACTGAAATTAGATTTCAAGCTCGTGTTCCATGCAGACGATTTTTTTGATGCCCTTTGATAATTTTCCCATAAGTACTTTAACTGTTTTAAATGATAATGAATAATGTCAATGTCAGCAATATGATTGAATATGTAATTAGGTCAATCATTTGTTATTTTATTACTCATACATATAAATAGATTTTCCTGGTAGTTACAATAGGTACAGATATGATATTGTTAAATATTTTTGGAGAACGTTTATTCGCTGTTGCATACTATATTGTAGGTCGGTTGTGTTGGTATCTATGTATTAGTAAATTATATTTTAAAACTGTAGTATATATACCTATTTACGTTATTAATAATACTATAAGGAAACAAAAATTTAATAATAGAACAACTCATTATTAGCGTGTTCTTCACTTTGAACTACTTTGAACTTTTGTTTATGGTCTAATTTAAATAATACCAACTAACCAACCAAAATACTACCAAGCAACTATGGCCCTATCAATAACAGTTAAGTTCTTATCATAGATAGTTAAAAAAAATCAAGTAACAAAAACTAAAACCCAACTACGACTTAAAAGGTATAAACAAGACACCACAGACAGACAAATTAAAAATCCGGAGTCACACGTGTTAGGGCATAAATCGAACAGATTACGTGTGACTCCGGATTTTTAATTTGTCTGTCTGTGGTGTCTTGTTTATACCTTTTAAGTCGTAGTTGGGTTTTAGTTTTTGTTACTTGATTTTTTTTAAATTCTTTTGGGGTTATAATATATATATTTTTGAAATGTGCTCATTAAACCCTTTCATTTGATACCCAACATGGTACGATTAAACCATATTTTTAATTACGGCAAAAGAGCAAAAAAGGAGGAGGTTCTCAATACTTCTCTATGTTTTTTTTGCGCTGTAACTCTCTCAGATTTTGTAGGTTCGTTTACAATCTGACATTATTAGATCAATACATTATTGTATTCAATATCCAGACCCAGAACTTGTTAGAACCTGGTATAATATCACTAATTCATTATCCAGTAGACTTTTTAGATCAGCAGGCGTAGCATGAGCACCGTTTTGTCGACGAAAGAGTAGACAAAAATTACGTTTCCTGTAGACAGTACGACGCAAGGTATAAAGAGTCAACTACACTTTTTACGAAATTCACTCTTTTATATAATTCGACTCAGAATTCTTTGTTTTGTCATAGGATTTATCGGTTGTCAGTGTGATTTTGACAGTAAGGATAGAAAACTTTCTTCCGAAATAGTCTACCTACAAAAAGACCTAGACAAAGATCGTTAGAAATGAAAGACAAAATGACAGATTGTAGAAGGATTTCTACGGTGCGATGTCACAAATGAAGAAACGAACTGTCACTTTGTATAGAAAAAGCTATGTCTTTTCTACGTAGAGATAGAAAGTGCCATGCTACGCCTGCTGCTGTGAGCTGTTACTTCGGTTCATCATCCTCAGCAAAGCAGAATGGTCCTGGCAATCGTCATTCACTGTTTCATCGTTCAATCTTTACATAAAAGTAACTAGCTACTTTACTCTTCTAGGCTACTTTTTATCCCGATATTCTCACGGTTCGATACCGTGAGAATATCGGGACTTGCGTGGGTGAAACCGCGGGGCGCAGCTAGTGTTACATATATACTAGCTGCGCCCCGCGGTTTCACCCGCATATCAGGATAATAAGTCCTATGTGTTAATCCAGGTTATAAACTATATGTGTGCCAAATTTCATCCAAATCGGTTCAGTAGTTTTTGCGTGAAAGAGTAACAAACATCCATCCATCCATCCATACTTACAAACTTTCGCATTTATAATATTAGTTTAGAAGTTTAGATTTGCAATCATGGTCTTTTCAGGACTCTTTCTAGTACTCCATCTTATCTTTCGCATTACTCGACATATAAGGTCTTCCCGAAACCAGAATTGATTTGCCCAACATCAAAGTTAGAATAGATTCGTGGGTAAGGACTCACGAATCTATTCCTTACACACTCCAACTCGATCCAAAATAAGTGTCAAGGTTTCTAGCCCCTTCCCCATATCTAGTAACTTAATTAGTTAACAGCTCATCAACACCCAGGAGACATGAGCTGTTAATGAAAGGTACTTTATTGTGCTTCCCTCGGGGAGATAAACCTTTGGCAAGCTTCGTTTATAATGTAACAAACGTAAGGTAGCTTAGTAGCTTACATACCTAATGCTTTACACATAAATACACAAACGTTAAGACGATTCATTTATTATGCCCAATGACAGAGACTAAAGTCTGTTTTTTTATCTCGTAGACTAATTTGACATTTTGAGGAGCTCGTGGCTAAGTAATAACAGCCGCACGGGTCGATCCATCAGGTTAAGCTACGCTTGCCGGGGTTGGTCCGTGGGTGACCATCTTTACATACCGAGACTCCTCTGTGCCTCGGAAAGCACGTTAAGCCGTTGGTCCCGGCTGTCATTTGTGGATCTTTGACAGTCGATACGGGTCGTCAAAAGCTCGAAAGTCTGACAATCAGTCTTACCAAGGGGAATCGTATTACCCAGTTACTGGGTTGTGGAGGTCAGATAGGCAGTCGCTCCATGTAAAATACTGGTATTCAGCTGCATCCGGTTAGACTGGAAGCCGACTCCAACATAGTTGAGAAAAGGCTAGGCAGATGATGAGACTAATTTTACATTTCAAGTGATTGTTGTTTGTTTTTTCCATTTGGAGTTTGACATTTGCACCTGTCAAATTAGTCTACGGGATTAAAAAAACAGACTTTATGTTGCTGGAAGTACTGTTGTGTAACAACAACAGATAAATCTTTAAGTTTGTCCTCAGGTTAATGCTGACCACGTTCCTTTTTTATAAAATCTGAATTCTGAATGGGTATCTAGTTTGCTTCCAAAAAAAAAAAAAAACTCTTCTCACCAGCTTCTCACTCGTTTTGATACGACTCCTCTACTGTATAACCGGCTCCTAAAGCACTCTTAAAACCCTTATAATTCCTGGTTCTTTTTATCCACAATTACCTGACGACAATTCTAGAACTGATGACAGAATGGTCGTATACTACCTACTCATTCTGTAAAGTTTCCTACAGTACTTATTAGTTCATACAGTAGGCACAGTAGACAGCCCTGCATACCACATCAATCAAAATAAGACAATGGTGCTCACACGACTGACGACGGGACATCAGGTGTTGTGACGTCACTAGATCCAGATCATTGGCATACCCAACCTAACTGTTGAGCGTGGAAACATACGTATGATTGGGGCAGACGGCACCGCAAATGGTAGTTTTCCATAAATGTATGAATTTGTTAACTACGCTGTGAACGGCATGAATATGCTTGGATCATTGAGCATTAGAGCGACTATACCTACATTGTAGAATCAATCTTTGCACGGACGAATGTGCGGTTTGATCAGTTGTATGCACATAGGACAGCTCAGCTTATATACAGCTTATGCCTGAATTCCTCTTACGCTGATGGCAGTCGCGTACGGTCGATCACGTACGCGTAGCAACGTAGTACGCGCCGCGGACGTCAGCGTCGCAGTATGGTGCCATAGAGAACACAATGTATATACGCACACGGGACGGGAGGAATTCAGGCCTTAAAGAAGTCAATTCACATATGTATCTTTACAATATTAGTTTTGAAGGAGGATCAGAGGAGCAGCTCGTGGCTAAGTAATAACAGCCGCTCGGGTCGATCCATCAGGTTAAGCTACGCTTGCCGGGGTTGGTCCGTGGATGGGTGACCATTTTCACATATCGAGACTCCTCCGTGCCTCGGAAAGCACGTTAAGCCGTTGGTCCCGGCTGTCATTTGTGGATCTTTGGCAGTCGTTACGAGTCGTCAGAAGCACGAAAGTCTGACAACCAGTCTAACCAAAGGGTATCGTATTACCCAGTTACTGGGTTGTGGAGGTCAGATAGGCAGTCACTCCATGTAAAATACTGGTATTCAGCTGCATCCGGTTAGACTGGAAGCCGACCCCAAAATAGTTGGGAAAAGGCTAGGCAGAAGAGAAGGAGGATCAGAGGATATAAAGAGATTTTTTTTTATTAAAGTCCCAGAAATGGCATTCAAACGTGTCTGCCCTACGTCAAATCCCGAATGTTTCCAGACTATAACCATATTAACCCGCGGTCGCCACTAGGGGGGTGCCACTGCCACTTCACTTTCGGCTGTTAATGAAATGATTCGATTAACCTGAAATTCTGTTAGCCCTCTTAATTTTTGAGCGGATTTATTTCCTTTTAATTTTTTTGCTTGTGTCCTAGGAAATATCGACATATTTTGGTCTTGAAAAGCTGAACTGAAATTAGATTTCAAGCTCGTGTTCCATGCAGACGATTTTTTTGATGCCCTTTGATAATTTTCCCATAAGTACTTTAACTGTTTTAAATGATAATGAATAATGTCAATGTCAGCAATATGATTGAATATGTAATTAGGTCAATCATTTGTTATTTTATTACTCATACATATAAATAGATTTTCCTGGTAGTTACAATAGGTACAGATATGATATTGTTAAATATTTTTGGAGAACGTTTATTCGCTGTTGCATACTATATTGTAGGTCGGTTGTGTTGGTATCTATGTATTAGTAAATTATATTTTAAAACTGTAGTATATATACCTATTTACGTTATTAATAATACTATAAGGAAACAAAAATTTAATAATAGAACAACTCATTATTAGCGTGTTCTTCACTTTGAACTACTTTGAACTTTTGTTTATGGTCTAATTTAAATAATACCAACTAACCAACCAAAATACTACCAAGCAACTATGGCCCTATCAATAACAGTTAAGTTCTTATCATAGATAGTTAAAAAAAATCAAGTAACAAAAACTAAAACCCAACTACGACTTAAAAGGTATAAACAAGACACCACAGACAGACAAATTAAAAATCCGGAGTCACACGTGTTAGGGCATAAATCGAACAGATTACGTGTGACTCCGGATTTTTAATTTGTCTGTCTGTGGTGTCTTGTTTATACCTTTTAAGTCGTAGTTGGGTTTTAGTTTTTGTTACTTGATTTTTTTTAAATTCTTTTGGGGTTATAATATATATATTTTTGAAATGTGCTCATTAAGCCCTTTCATTTGATACCCAACATGGTACGATTAAACCATATTTTTTTTTAAGTCCCTCACTTTATGTCCTCTAGAGGGCGCCATTTTTAATTTAATGTGACTTCACATAGCCTATAACCAGCGGACAATCACGACGCTTCTAACGATACCTCATTTGTCAAATTGTGATAAGTGGTTTGGAAGATAGGAGGGAACAGATGAACATACATACATACATACATACATACATACATACATACCGGTCAAAATCATAACCCTCCTTTTTTCTTCGCCGTAGTCGGGTAAAAAGAGCAGTTGTGGCCCAGTGGTCGTTACCACTTACCGCGTTACCGCGACTTACGAGTTGTAGATCGTAGGTTCGAACCCTCACCTCACCACTGCTCTCAAAACGGTGAAGGAAATCATCGTGAGGAAACCGGCATGTCTCAGAACCAAAAATTCGAAGACATGTTACATTGTACCAACTCACACTGGGCCCGCGTGGTGGATTACGGCCCACTCCCTCTCACAGAGACGAGACATGTGTCCCAGCAGTGGGAACCTTATATGCTGATTATGCTTATAATAAACGGTGAAAGAAAATCATCGTGAAGGGAATCATCTTGACGTAAATTGGCTACCTCTAACGCTAGCTCTCCCGATTTCTCTAGCTCTCCTCTCCCTAGAAAACATTAATTAAGTATATATAAATAAATAACATAACGGATCCTACTGTTTCTACTACCACAATTGTCGTAAAAATCTCTCGTTAGCTTCCAAAGATACGCATGTCGTCGTAAGAAAATAGGTTAATCATGATTCGTAGTCTCGCTGGCAGAGGGCCAGTGAGCCAGTGACGATTGTCCACTTACAAAAGTGCATACACTTTTGCAATCTGGACGGGGTTATTGCGACCGGTTCAAGGGCAGTCAACTAATACACGTGCACGCTGTAAACTTATATAATTTTGAAAGATTTTGTTATGAGAATTTTATATTCTTTGCTGACTTGAAAGTATGAATGCTATTCCCTGGTTTGCGAGATGATTATCGGGGAAACTTTGGACTGTTAACATTTCAAAATAACCCTTCACTTGACGTTAATACCCTTTTAAGGTACAAAACATTACGAATAATACCTAATGTTTTTTTATTCGAGCAATCACCATGTCGTTTCGTTTCTTAGCGAATAAAAAAAAACTCATATTAATGTCGCCAAGAGGACCTTAAAGGGTCCCACAAACAGGCGCGATATCGCGGGCGCGATAAGTGTAGCGCTGCCTGTCGCGCCAGTTTGCACGAGCCTTTATTTTTTAAACCCCATCAAAAATATGTTATAGCACTGGATTTGCTTAGGTAATGATTATCCTTAACATCAAGAGCTATAGATATTATTTGCCTATGAGTAGTCAGATGCACCTGAATAGTAAATGAACAAACATAACAATAACAGCGGAAGTGACGAACTCTCGCCATTCACGTCACATCTGACCACTGTGCACCTTTTAATAAGTTTAAAAGATTCGTCCTTCGCTCTATTTTTAAAACTATCCTATTAAATTTGCCTATTGCTATATTTTGTTTGATAGTAGATATATACTGCTAACGAACAATTCATCTTACCCCTTCCTGTGAGATGTTCTCGAATTTAGCATTATAAAATGTCTACAGGAGTAAAATGAACCAATCTATGAAAAAGAGAGCGTGATAGTTAATTGATTCGGGCGTGACTTTGCGGAAATCCATTATAAAATACTTTACTCTGCGTCCAGCGCTCGGTGTGGCAATACGTCGTGTTCTGGTTTGCGACTGGTCAATCGTCATCCAAAGGATGCCTCGTTGAGACACAAGTTGAGAGGTGAAACACGTGTCAATTTCTTACAGTTTTTTCAGACTCTTAAAGAACGTTAACTAAATAAATATACGTCGATTGTATTAGAGAGAGAGTGGTGAAAACGTACATATAAGCTTGATTTGTGAAAAGAAAAAGCATTTTAGTTGTTTAGCAGTATAATTTTCCATTTCGATGAAATGATATAAGATGGTATTTCTTTGCAATAAGACAATTTAATGCATTATATTAATATGTTACTACGTCTACACTACATTTTTGTGTATTTAGTTCTTATTAAAATTACATTATTGTTTGTTTGTTTCAGAAACGTGTTCCCGGAGAACCTTGCGCAGGCGACGATCGCGTCCTACCGCACGAGGCTCGTTTACGATAAGAACGACACTAAAAGTCGACTAGGTAGATTTATTGTTTCTCATCCGATCATTTAACTCCCGATAAATCTTAGTTTTAAGTGTTGTGATTGCATCTCTTTAACAACCATTGAAATAGACAATTGTACTCACACAATGACACGTGCACCCAATGGTTTTCGCTACGGCAATAGGTGGGTACACAATCTTTTTGTGAACCTCGACAGAAAAATAAGGAGGGGGAGGGTTCCTAAGCGTTTACTGTATCTACAGTAGCTACCTGAAAGAATAATCACTAATTTAACAACTTGTGTTAAACCCACTATGTTCATTACAGATTTATCTCAAATTGGCAATGTCTCACTGATAATAGAACCGAACCGTAATTTTTCAACTTTTATCTTAAATTAGTTACGCTTGTGGGGTGAGGCATCATTAGGCACTTGTGGTGCCTCACCCCCCAAGAGTAACCAAACGCTAATTTAAGAAAAATCCAAATCAGTAACATCACTAAACGACGGCGTGTGCAGACAATTTATGTACAGCTAACTGAACAATGACTTTTATTGCAAAATGATGATGAATGTCTGTCCTACTCAACAAAAGATTCAAGTCTTTGTTCACAAATGGAACAATCATTCAGTTCTTTACGTCACTAAGGAGGAATTGAATTGATTTTTGTTATGTTCTACGTCACAAATATGAGAGAGTTGAGCTCTATGATCATTTCCAATTGTAATGAGGTCGTGTAGCTTGAGTCTTTTAGCATGATTTTGATGTTTGCACTGCCTCAATCAACTGTGCCACAATTTTCCCAGTATTTACATAACATCCCGCATGTTTTACCGAAGGGTTGGGCAGAGGTGTATAATAGGACTTATTTACACCCACATTTCGATAATATTTTGAGCTGCGAATTTAACCCCGGGACCTTCAGCTCAGTAGTAGCATAACTGCGACCAGTCGACCACTAGATCAGTGAGGCAGTTTTTGATGGCATGTAATCATTACAGCATGATTGAAGCAATTTGTTCACTGACGCATCACTGGGCACAAAACAAAAAGACAGCTTTCATTGAACTTCTAAATATATCAACAAAACAAAACTTTTTAGCCACGTGACATTAAAAGCTCCTGTAGAAAGGCGCATCGCGACAGCGCGATACGACTATGGTGGAACAATTTCTATGAAAACTTGATGGAAATTGTTCTTTCGCAATCTTTTCTTTTTGGAAATTTGTCGCAGCGCGTCACGCCTGACTGTGGAAGCCTTAAGCCGCAATGTAAAACTAAAGCTTTTAAAAAACTTAACAAGTATTTCTGCACTTTCCAGGTGAATTGGAGACTTATCAAATCACGGGCGACTACCAGAGCGGCAGCAACGTGTTGGGGTTGGTGTGCTTCAGCATCGTACTGGGCATCACGCTGGGCAAGATGGGCGACAAGAGTCGACCGCTGCAGGAGTTCTTCCACACTTTATCGGAAGCCATGATGATCATCACTGGATGGGTTATTTGGTAAGTTCGTCATGTACATATTAATCAATCCTACGTTCTTATCCTTACATATTATAAAACAAACACCTCCGCCGCGTCTGTCTGTCGTCCTGTTCGCGATAAACTCGAAAACTACTGCACCGATTTTCATGCTGTTTTCACCAATCGATAAAATGGTTCTCGAGGAAGGTTTTAGTACATAATAACCGATATCCACGCAGGCGAAGCCGCGGGCACAAGCTAATAATATTATAAATGTGAAAGTTTGTATGTTTGTTACCTACTCAATCACACAAAAACGGATTTTGATGAAATTTGGCAAATAGACTATAGTTTATAACCTGGATCCATACATAGGACTTTTTATCCTGGTTAGTATATATAACCTGGACATATATGGTATAGTTTATAACCTGGACGTTACCGTGGGATAATTTCAGAAACCGCTGGCAAAAGTTCGATAATGACAATGGCCAATGGAACGATCACATGAGAAAGTGTCAAAATCTTTGTAAATGTAAATGTTTCAGGTTATCACCCCTTGGTGTGTTCTTCCTGGTGACAGCGAAGATCATGGAAATAGATTCATTTGCGGAGCTGGTGGGTCGGTTGGGACTGTACTTCATGACGGTACTCTTGGGGTTGTTCCTGCACGGGTTCGGGACCCTCAGTATACTGTTCATCTTGGCCACGAAGAAGCTTCCCTGTCGGTACATTGCGAAGATGGGACAGGTCATGGCTACTGCTTTTGGTACTGCTTCCAGGTAAGATACATTATTTTCGGATTATTATTTTGTAAAAGACATTTGAAATAAGATTAGATTTTTAAATAAACCATTTTTACAGACCGTTCAACCGATTTTGACTTCTATTGCGTTGGTGGCATGAGAAATGGCAGCTGCAGTAGACAGTTGGTATTGTGTAACCATTTTTCCTTGAATAACATCTTTTTGTTTACGGTATAGAAGTCAAAATCGGTTGAACAGACTGTATAAAGGTTTGTAATGTCTAATTGTATTTCAAATGGAGTATAGATCGTTGTAGTTGTAAATTGATTGAAAATAGACGTTTGACTGTTTTTGGCCCTCTTTTCACTTAAAATGTTTTTTTTTTGGTGATACTAGTGATTCTAGTAACTCGGTAAACTATGCTACGCTTGCGTATTATCAATATTCTTGAAGCTGTTATATAAATCTTCAACATTTGAATTGCGAATTCACAAAAATTGTGAAAAAGAATGACGTGTATCGCAATTTTACTTCGTCTCCAACCTTTTGTCAGACTAAAATGTCCTATTAACATTTCCCAGTTCAGCGACTATGCCAATAACGATCGGCTGCTGCGACGACATGGGGCTGGATCCGCGCATCACACGCTTCGTGATCCCCATCGGCGCCACCATCAACATGGACGGCACGGCGCTGTACGAGGCTGTCGCCGCCATCTTTATCGCGCAGCTCAGGAAGGTTGAGATGTCGTTCGGCAAGATTATTGCTGTTAGGTGAGATGATGACTACGAAAATATTTTATTGAAGTGAAGACTTCTTTAGGCTCGTTGAGCACTTTTTGTGAAAATGGAACTCGCGTCATCGTCACGCTTGAAGAAATGAATGAATATTAAGTCAAAACTTCTGTAGGCGCGTTGAGCACTTTTTGGGTAAACAAAAATCATGGAACTTGCGTCATCATCACGCTTGAAGAAATGAATGAATTTTACTTAGTTTTCATTTCTATCGGCAGTCCCCAAAGACTGCCCCGCATGATTTTTTACCCGACTACGGCGAAGAAAAAAGGAGGGTTATGATTTTGACCGGTATGTATGCATGTATGTATGTTCATCTGTTCCCTCCTATCTTCCAAACCACTTATCACAATTTGACAAATGAGGTATCGTTAGAAGCGTCGTGATTGTCCGCTGGTAATATGTGAAGTCACATTAAATTAAAAATGGCGTCCTCTAGAGGACATAAAGTGAGGAACTTACAAAAAAATATGGTTTAATCGTACCATGTTGGGTATCAAATGAAAGGGCTTAATGTGCACATTTCAAAAATATATATATTATAACCCCAAAAGAATTTAAAAAAAAATCAAGTAATAAAAAAAACTATAACCCAACTACGACTTAAAAGGTATAAACAAGACACCACAGACAGACAAATAAAAAATCCGGAGTCACACGTAATCTGTTCGATTTATGCCCTAACACGTGTGACTCCGGATTTTCAATTTGTCTGTCTGTGGTGTCTTGTTTATACCTTTTAAGTCGTAGTTGGGTTATAGTTTTTATTACTTGATTTTTTTTCATGTTACGAGGCATGCAGTTGAAATGTTCCTCCTTCCATGTATCCTCCATCAAAACAAAATGCTAATTTGTGTAGGTCCTCAAAAGTGTTCGTAAGTAGTTGATCTGAACCCATTGGAAACTTTTAACTACTGTGATATTTTAAATGATCTAAACTTGCCCATGGGTTCATTTCAGTAAATAAGTTTGTGCCAATACAGCCCTGGATCAATCAATTTTTAAAATACAAATCTCCCAATTAATCCGGAAAGTCTTCCGTCTATTTACGAGTACATAACACCCCAAAAGTGTAACTTGATTATAGCCATTTCCATCGATAACACACTTTCTGACATGATTCCCAGTGTCACGGCCACGGCAGCGAGTATAGGCGCGGCGGGCATCCCGCAGGCAGGCCTGGTCACCATGGTGATGGTGCTGGACACCGTCAACCTGCCCGCTGAGGACGTCTCCATCATCCTGGCTGTTGATTGGCTGCTGTAAGTCTTTAGTTTAAATTGTCCAATCAGATACCTTTTTATGTGGGGAAATCTTCATGGATACCCTCCGTATGAGGAGAACGGTTATGTCGGTCTCCTACCGATTAAAAACCCCACGGTTCCCTCCACTATGATGAGCCGAGGGCCCGAGGGATACTCGTATGTTCACCGCTTTCCCGAATGTCGAGATTCCTAATCAATCAGGGGGCTGACTATGAAGTATTAATGCCAGCATTATTCCACTGCGAAAAAAAGATGGTGCTAGCGGTCTTGTATAACTCCGTCTCTCACTAACACTGGAAAAATGGTGGCATTAATACGTCGCGGTATAGTTGCAGATTTAAATTCCTGTTAGAATGATTTTATCTTCATAAACCATTTCTTAATTGTACTGAAAAACTGCTGACTCTTTTACAATGTTGACCGTTGTTCAATAATAAGTTAGTCCTGAAAGTTTTTCATTCCTACAAATGGGCCTATGTGGTGCTATAGAGCTTTAAGTTAGGTGAAATACGTATTCGTAAATGGGTCATGTCGTACCTACTGCAAGTAGGACATTTATGTGAATAAGAATAAAGTTACAAGTCATTGATACCAGCATCTTCTTATTGACCCAATACACAGTTGCTGTGACGTCATTAACGGTATGCTGGCAGATTTTACATAAAGTAGGAAATCTTTCATTCTTGCCATGGCAAAAAAATACTTTTTATTTACTGAAAAAAAAGGTAAATGTAAAATAATTAAAAATTTCATTCCAGCGACCGCTTCCGTACAACGATCAACGTGGTTTGTGACGCTTTGGGCGCCATTATAGTGACGTCACTATCCCAGGGAGACATAGAGAAGACCCGCGCTATCAACAACGATAGGGAAGGGGCGCCTTCCCACGAGCTCACCGAACTAGAGAAGGGCGACCATTGAGCTGAAAATACCAAAAATATAAGTACGTCCTCCACTGACTATTGTGGACAGAATACGGAATAACGTCATGGTTGAAAATGTTTGATAAAAATCAATAAACGAGTACAAGACCGAAGCTTTAAATGCAAATTATATCGTATTTACAAAATTACCAAAATTGCTTCAATGGAAGAATGATGAATGATTTTGGTACATAGGTATCGAGTTCGGAAAATCAAATTCAATTACTAATAATAATAACGTTAAATAACTCGTTATTCCGTCGCGTTACGAAAACTGTTCTGTGTTCAAATGAAGTTATAGTTACCGTTATTTTTAGGACAATAACGTTGCAGCTTAAACTGTTATTATGTGATGGGATGTATGATATTTTTTGTGTGTAAAATATTGATGTTTGAATTATAATAGTTTTTTATTTTATTGCAAACCTTTATATACTTATACTGTTTTAATTTATATCTACTTTTATTTATAAATGGTCATGTTTTAATTAACACATAATATTTTCAATGTGTTTTTTTGGGACAGTTGATAAGGCTCTCTATGGACCGTATTATTCAAATTTCAATGTATAAACATTATCATATTGTACCAAAAGTTGGTTACCGAAATAATGTACCTACATAAATATCCAGTATTTAGGGTTAAAATATTGTAAATGTTAGAATGAGCTTATAAAATGTGTCGGTGTGTTCTATATGTGCCATTTTATGTAGCTTTAAAGTAGCTGTCGTGACGATGTCTAGAATTTTCGACTCTCTATTATATTCGAGTCTACGTTAAATCTAGACTCGAGTATAACGTTATGTGTACATGTCGCTTAAAATAGATTCTCATTTAGAGATTAAGTAAGAGTTGTACTTTCACTGTATGAAGTTTTTAACTAAATATTTCAGCTATTTTGCTACTACAAAACTTTTCCTGTCCTTCTCGAAGGATTTTTTAGACAAAATTTAAAAAGAAGGTTTTATATAGGATAGGTTCTGTCTAGTGATGCGAAACACAGAAATAACGCACAGAAAATTTTACCTTTGGAGACATTTAAAAAAATCTGTAGCTGAAACTTTCCATCTATTTTTGTATGAATGTACATTAGTCGAGTCGAATGTGTATGTAATGTATCTAGAATGTGTTTGTATTATAAGTAGATAATTTAATTATATGCGCCAAAAGTTGATTTTGCCAACAATGATGTTAATTTGATAATGCTCCAGGTTTTGTTTAATGTTTTTGGTATTTCAATTAAATCTTTTGTACTTTTCGACAAGTTTCGTTATTGCGAAAAAGTACTTAATAATAATGTTGTTTCATTGCATTGCTTAGTTCCATCTGTTATTGTTAATTGAAATTAACATTGAACTGTTGGTAAAACCAAATACGGTATGTGTTGTTAGTACATTTTCAGAGTTGTAATGTTAAAGACAGCCTGCATTCCAGTTGTTTCAAACGAATACATGACACTTAGTGTTGTGCTTCTATTTATTTACATTTGTTATCGATTGTTTTTATCGTTACAAACGATATAAAATTTACCGTTAGTAGTTTGAAAATTTATTTATTTTTTCCGCTGTTTCACCATTTTCTGATTTGACTACATTGTTTAGTAGATATTTTTCATTCCTTTTTAATACATCCATCGGTGTGTGCTATTATTGATTAAAATTTTCAAGAAAAATCTTGGCCATCATTGAAGCAATATGTTAAGTTATTCTAGCTCAGAATTGGTGAAACAGAGTCTAGTAGTGTATGAGTTACTTAGTGATTCTCTAAAGCAATTTAATTTAGAAAACTAGTTATTCGAATAAGTTACGACATAATAAATTACTTATATCACAAAATAATTTATGTTTTCGACCACAGCAGAGGGAAAGTCATTTAATTGTGGCCAAATATTAGCTGTAAGCTATAAGGATTATAGTAAGATATTTTACTATTAAAAATATTATATAACCACATTTATGTACGTAGATGTAATGTTCATAATAGTCTCTAGTCCGCACTTTAATTATTATTAGTCCGTTTTTTTAATTGATGTTAAAAATTAAATTCGATGGTATTATTATGGGGCGAAGATATTTTTAACGGAAGTCTATCAACACCTATTGGATCTTTACACGAATATCTTTAACTTAGTAAGAAATAACTTATTTTGTTATGATTATGTATTATCGTTAATGTGTATGTTTTGTCGCACTACGTCTTATATTACTGAGTTTAAAGTCATACCAAATATTGTAATATAAGTACAAATTATTTATCAATGTCGGCTCATGATTCTCTGTTTTTATTTAAAATGGATGTTATTTTAAATAAATATTTGTGTGAAAATTGGTTTTTTACTAAGGATCATAAATAACAGAACACTGAAATTTCATTTTTTATTTAAAAAATTAGCTCTTGCATTAACTTAGGATTAAGATTTGGTACAAAAATTTCATATCTCTTTGTATGTATAGAGCTGAGTCTCTATCACCTCACAGCCAAGGTATACATTTACACTACTAAACAAAAAATAAAAGAATCTTTACATTAAAACTATAGTTTAAACAAAAACAACCTTTAAAGAAATAACAATTAGTGTTTGGTATCAAAATACCTACTAAGGACTTATCGTCTGTCAGTCAGTCTTATTGAATAAATATATACGTAATAACTTAAGCGTGTTCTCATTGGAATGTATCAACTTTACATGCTGGAAAGCCATGAGTATCCTAGTTGTGTCGAGGAACTAGAGAATCGATGTCGATTGTCATCATAATGAGTAACAATATCAATCGATGAAGCCTCATTATACTAGCTATCAGCTAATAATTAAGGACTATATCTATAGCTAAGTCACTTACAGGAATGTTACATATCAGTGCGTAACACTCAATGATTACAATTACATTAACCTACTCACAAGGCATGGCACAAACCGCACGAACCCTAGTCTTTGTGTAACTTATCGCGACCTAGATATGTTTCAAGACTCCACCTTAAAGCTTTCTTTTACACACATAGGAATTCAATAACGATATTCAACCTGATTTTAACGAGCTACCGAGTTCAGAGAAGGAAAAGAAGTCGTTTAAAATAACGTTATTTGTTCAATGTTGTTAACCGTTACGCTCATCACTATTTGGAACGACAAAACAACAAACAACGACTGAATAGTCTTGATCAAATAATCATCGTATTTTTTTAAAGTTTTTTTTTAATGTCTTTTATTTAACATAACAACAAAAACAGCAACAACTGATCTAAGGTGGTATCTAAGTGCATCGTCTACCAAATTATTGGCAAACAAGACCTTAAAACGAATTTTCTTCTTCTTTGAAACTTCGAATTACGACTTTTCCAAACACGTCAAATGATTTTTAGTCGTAACTTTCCCTAAAAGGTTCTTAACACAATTATAAGTCGAGAGAGAGTGAGATAGCTATACCATGCCGTTGCTAACATGATTGTTGTTGATGGTGTTCCAATGTTTTTGTGATCCGTTCTGTGTGTTGTTGCTAGGGGATTCCCGCCGGCCGTTTCTCTCGCTTCCCATTGAGTTTCTTGCTCTAGCCAGGGTCGCTGCTGATATCTCCATAGATTCGCCGTAAGGGAGTCTTGAGCCACGCCGCATGCTACCGCTTCGACATCGAACGTTCTGGAAATCGAAATGTCATAGTTTTGGAGTGTCTAAGAAGAATTTTGTAGTTCGATTTAATAATGAAATGAACCTCTCTACCGTCTCCATCAATTGCAAGCGTGATGATTATGTTTTTTCATAATAATATATATTGAAGTGTGGAGCCGTAAGGACACAAGCTTGCTGCCGTATAAGATAATTGGTTCAGCCGGTCTAAAAATCTCTCAAGGAGAAGTGAGCTTGACATGAACTGTCATTCACCTGATGCTAGGGATTGACACTATTGATAGCTTACTCTGCTCACTTCAAGCTCACTCTGCTCGCTTCAAGCTCACTTTACCTAAGTTTTCACTAATTTTTACAGAATATTCCGCTGTAGTCCAACTTTTGGATCCTAGACCACCGCCAACGTTAAGTTGTTGGTACCTATCTGATGTACAATGACCGGCCACCTACTTATCCATGTCACATATATGGCAATCTGCACGCTAACTACGAGCTCCTTATTGCCGATATTCGACGCTTCACTCGAATGAGTGGTTCGATCGAGTGAAGGTTATTTATTTTTTTGTTTTATTCACACGACGCCGACCAAATGATATAGGAATGAACAGTTAATCAAAAATTAAATTAAAGCATTTCATTTTTCAATTATTTTGAAGACGAGTGAAATATGCTGAGTGCCGAAATCTAACATCGTTGAATCACTTCACTAGTGAATTAATTTTCAATTTTTTATTAATTCTGTGTTCGGATGTTTCAGTTCGAGTGAAAGGAAATATGAACGAAAAGTGAAACGTCGGATATCGGCATAAATACTCCTTTAAAATAGGTTTACAAAATATAGATGATGGTGTGAGACTTACAAAGTAACTCACCCGTCCGGCGCGCCACGTCCAACGGTTGCGGTTAAACACGCCGTACACGATAGGGTTTGCGCATGAGTTGGTGCACGAGAACAGCCACATTGCCTTCTGGATGGCTGGGTCCAGGCTCTTCAGAGATTCTTTGTCGATCCAGTACCTGGGGAGAATGGAGTTTATAGATATTTCGTGTTCAAGCATTGGTAAGGTTAGGTCCAAGGATCTAAATGGCAATAAAAACGATGAGTCTGGCAAGAAATTACATCTTTATGCAGTTTAGGCAGATGAAATCTGTCGCCTGTAGTCTCATAATTGATTAATAAATTTGTTAGAAATATTTTTTAAGTGAGACTTGATGGAACGGTAAAGGGAAAGGTGAAAGGAAGGGTCTCAGAATACTGAGTAAAGTCCTCAAAATTAATTTCTGGTGTAGGTAGGTACCTAGTACCCATAATTCTCATAAAGCACAAGGTTTGTACAGCTAGATGTAATTAACTTCGTTTTTAAAGATTTTATCAATTTAAGGTGTAGGTGAAGATTTTTTGCTAATAACTTACCACAAACAATAACAGTAGTAAGGAGACCAACAAGTAAAAAAGACTAGAACTATGGTGACTGTCATCTTCAGTGTCCGAGCTCGCGCTCGACCCAGAATGCCCACGCCGCTTCGACGCATCTTATCTGCAATCATCATAGAAATATTTGATCTTATTCATAGACCCAAGAAAAATTGAAATGAAGACGTAGAACATTACTGTGATATTAACTTTTGCCCGCTGCTCGCCCACGTGGAGGTCGGAAATTCTCCCATGGGGACGTACTACCACGGTTAAAAGTATCCCACGTCCAGTGTCCTAGACCAGGTGCCAAACATATGTAATTATAAATCCCTTTAGCCGTTTAGGCGTGAAAAAGAAACAGACAGACAGGTTTACTTTCGCATTTATATTATTACTATAGATTACCTTAATTGGTCACGCAAGAAAAACGTCACACGTCACATACGAGTGTGTGTGTGGGGGTGTGTGTGTGTAAGTGTTTTTTTTGGGTGTTTGTGTATGTGTGCGTTTTAATTCCTTACCATTAGAAGTATTAGCTCTCCGGATAATCTCGAGTAGCGCGGCTGACGAGCAATACAGCGTGGACAGCAGCGGGATGACGTACATCAGGATCATGTTCACCAGGAAGTACGCGAACTCGTGGCACTCCGTCGGCAGCGAGCCGTAAGACACGCACTGGTAGTATCTGGAAGTAAAAACAGATGGTTATTAGCGCATACTTGGCTAACTGAAGTAGAAGGAACTTTCGGTCTTGCAAAATCCATCAGGGGCCTAAACCAGCCTCATTAGCAATTCCTCTAAAAGCAGTTCTTTTCTTGAATCCCAGCTGTCATTAGCAATTCCTCTAATTTGACATAAAAGCAATTCATCATTTGTGGACCATTTTACGAATCTCCATAGAAAACTGTCAAACATGAATTATTTCGTAATATGAATTACACGCAGATCATATTAAGAATATTTGTCAGTTTGTGTCATTTTACAATGATTCATAATATAATAATGATTATAAACATAACATGTTATGATTCTGCTAAGGTGACCGTTTTAAGCCCCCAGGCCTCGTAGTGAAACTGCCCACAGACTATATTAGAGCAGCGTTCAACACCATCGCGGTAGACCCAGGCGTAGATGGCGGGACGATCGTCATGCTTATAGGAGGGATTGGTTCATATTGGAGCAGGATCGAGGTGAGTGGAAAAAGGAAAGAGGGGCCTGCAGTGGGATAATACGGGCTAATTATTATTACTAAGTTTAAAGCATCTAACCCACAGCAGAGATCGAGAACTTCGAACTTATTGATGCTTACAGTTACTGGTCTAATGGGTTGGTGGCTGCCATGAGAAATAAAATTAATATATGTTATGAAGACATATTAACATAAAAGTAACATCACGCCTGTATCCCTGAAGGGTTTGGAAGAGAGATCTTTAAGTCCCGTGTAATTGGGGGCGAGCATAGATATCCGTGGGGGCGAGCCTATTGCTATCAACCGGGCAAATCCAGATTTCAGACTGATACTGCGCTAAAAATTCAACAACAACTACCTAATACTTATATTGCAATCAGTTTTCGGTTAGGTACAGTCAGGCTAAGTGAATCATGACGCACTTTGACGATAAATTTTGAAACCGTCAAAATAACAAAGATGGCAGATGACAAGTTCGTTACCGAGGAAATGTATGTTTACGCGAATGTCGACCTAATTGTATTTGAATGTCTGTAAGAAAATAAGCTTATGGTGGGTCTGAATTCAATTTTTTCGACTGGTACAGTCCTACCTACCCAACCGAAAACTGAAAACATATTTTCCATGACCTTAGCTTAATCCCACAAAAACCCAAATTGTCATTTCAACTCCTAATGATTGACGTAACCCATAAAACACACGCACTTGTAATCGTATTGATATTCGATCAATCAGCAAACCTTTTGACTGTTTATTACCGAACCAGATTAGGAAAATCGTAACTTTTATTGTGTTATTCGATGGCAAACAGAACGACACGTGAACGCTACGGCACATAACTAAGTGGTCATCGCCGTCTATGGTAATTTGCAACGTAAAATTCCGGCCGGTCTATTCTGTAAAAATCTCACCGTGAAAACTTAGGTGAAGTGAGCTTAAAGAGTGAGCTGTCACTCCACCTGACGCTAGGAATTGACAGCTCACTTCACCTAAGTTTTCACGGTGACGTGTTTACAGAATAGACGGGCTGACGGGCTGACGGGCCTAAACCGGCCACATTAGCTATTCCTCTAAAAGCAATTCATTTCCTGAATCCCAGCTATCATTAAAAATTCCTCTAATTTGACGTAAAAGCAATTCTTATTTTGTGGACCACTTTATGAATCTCCATAGAAAACTGTCAAACAGATGAATTATTTCGTAATATGAATTGCACGCAGATCGTATTATGAATTGTGAGTTTGTGATATTTCACGATGATTCATAATATTTTCATATTATGATTCTGCTAAAGTGACCGTTTTAAGCCCCCTGATGCTAGGGATGTGCACTACTGACAGCTCACTTCAGGCTCACTTCACATAAGTTTTAACGGTGAGAGTTGTCTACGGTGGGTATCGCAACGTTGCTTTACCAAATAAACAGCCAAAACATCTCATGCACATGTCATTATACCGGCATTATAAGTGTATCTTTTTACCCGACTACGGCGAAGAAAAAAGGAGGGTTATGATTTTGACCGGTATGTATGTATGTATGTATGTATGTATGTATGTATGTATGTATGTATGTATGTTCATCTGTTCCCTCCTATCTTCCAAACCACTTATCACAATTTGACAAATGAGGTATCGTTAGAAGCGTCGTGATTGTCCGCTGGTTATAGGCTATGTGAAATCACATTAAATTAAAAATGGCGCCCTCTAGAGGACACAAAGTGAGGAAGTTAAAAAAAAATATGGTTTAATCGTACAATGTTGGGTATCAAATGAAAGGGCTTAATGAGCACATTTCAAAAATATATATATTATAACCCCAAAAGAATTAAAAAAAAAAGATTTTTTTACCATAACAAAACCACAATTAAAGTCCCACTGCAGTCCCTCTTTTCTGAATGAGAAGGGGACGGACAACTACGGACGGACCTACTTACAGAGAGCGTTACTATTGCTACGATGGTCAACTAAATGATCTATTTTAAAGAAGTAATCTATCACGCTATCTTATCGAGAGCCATTCGATTTAAATAGCGGGCTATCTGAATATTAATGTATGAATAAGTACGAGTACTCAATTTAATCCGAACCGAAAAGCGTATGTCAATCCTGTTGAAAGTCTTTGTAGAAATATGAAACACTTTCGAAGCGATTGTCACTTGTCTAGTCTCAGCAAGATAGGTATAATAATACTGCAAACAAAATGCATAAAACAACGAAATAAACATTCTAACCACATACCGCACTAACGATGTAACTATTTCTGCTCCACAAACTATTTATACGATAGAGTTCTTAGCCATGTTTATGTAAATAAATGTACTCTATGGTATTAGTCTACAAGTTGCAACTGTTGCAAGCTCTACAGCCCTAGTCCATTAATCCAGTTTTACGATTGGCGTCTATCGGCTAGCCGAGAACGTTTCTTTTACTTAAGGAAGGCCATGAAATGTGTGGATATGCTTATTGGTATCGTAAATGCAAATTTTATTAGAGTGGTATTTATGTTGGTGTAATGGTGGAATTTTACAGAATATTGTTGGTGGGTCGCGTTATATCGCGTTGGTTAAATTGAAGCAAAGCGAGGAGCTCGTGGCTAAGTAATAACAGCCGCACGGGTCGATCCATCAGGTTAAGCTACGCTTGCCGGGGTTGGTCTGTGGATGGATGACCATCTTTACATATCGAGACTCCTCCGTGCCTCGGAAAGCACGTTGAGCCGTTGGTCCCGGCTGTCATTTGTGGATCTTTGACAGTCGTTACGGGTCGTCAGAATCCGGAAAGTCTGACAACCAGTCTTACCAAGGGGTATCGTATTACCCAGTTACAGGGTTGTGGAGGTCAGATAGGCAGTCGCTCCATATAAAATACTGGTAATCAGCTGCAATCCGGTTAGACTGGAAGCCGACCCCAACATAGTTGGGAAAAGGCTAGGCAGATTACTGATTGGTTAAATTGAAGCAAATAGTATTGCTCATGAGGTACCTTTAGGAAATGCATTTTGCATTTTGTGCATTAGAGTTGTTTCATATCAAAACAAGATTGTTTAGAAATTATTCTATTCCTGGGTTTCAAATTAAGTTCCATTATACATTATTATTCCATTATATAATTATAGCATTTATTTCAAATCGGGATAATTGTCTCAGATTTGTAATGATTATTTAAAGCTTATAATATCTTTTAGAATTTCTTTACGTTCTTTATAACTAAACCGTTGTCCTACACGAAAATATGCGACACACGTTATGTTGGTTGGTTCTGAGAATGCACGTTTAGTCATACACCAGTTATTATAGTCTCAGCTACATTCTCTCCACTATCATTATCCTTTGAAACACTCGCATCCGATTCACTAACTCATCTTAAAGAGCTCAGACATGTTCTATCATCGCCCTTTAGATCAGCATCATAAACATGTATACTATCATTTAGTTTACATGCTGAACTTTAGGTGAAAATGTAGCACAATCTGCCTGAATCAGTGCCAATATTACGCCGGGATTCCTTCCCGTTAGCATTTGTGTTTATGGAACATCAGATCAAACGTTATGGAGTATATTATTGATATAAATATCTTATAACAATCATCGCTTTGCAATCATATTTGTAGTAAGATTTCCTGAAATGAAACATATACGAAGCATATACTGGAATATATACAAAGTGAGTATGTTCCAAACAAGGGCTGTGATTCTGTAAGACCTCATTCTAAACTTCAAATCTGAATCCGCTGTGAGTTTCTTGATTGGCAATTTAAAAACTCGGTTGATACACTACCGCTACCCTTGCGAGCGTGTCAGCGAGTTGAATTAAATTGACCGTGAGATTTTGACAGATAAAGTATGAGATGACGTAAGAAGTGGTATTCAGTAAGGTAATTCCCCGTCATTTCAACGCTCACTTCGCAGTCGAACCCGATTCAAAATTCGAAGTGAGAGTGAATAGCGATGTGAAATGCGAGTTGTTTGAATTTTACAGAATCGACGTACAGATTTGATGCATAATTGGAACGAATAATCTGAATCAAACAAAGCTATATTTGGAACCATTTGGGAATAGTATTCGATTAATGTGACATTCAGATTGTCGGTTGTAAGCTCAGAGGGTTTATTATATTACTCTCGAGGTTCTGGGAAGCACAGATTAATAGGTTTAGCCCCAACTCGGGTCTGATTCAAATTAAACAGGTATCAAATGTTATGTGTGTGTTTATTGTGATTATTAAAGACGTTCAGTATTTGTCGTATTAAAAGCGCAAAGACTGCCTATCGGCTTTGTTTTTAGGTGCTACGTCTTATTTTAAATGTTCAAACGGGTTATGCCATTAATCCCCATCAATGGGGATTAGAGAAGTTTTCTTGCACAAATCCCCATTGCTGTATAATAGAGCTCATAATGGGGATATGTGGAAAAAAAGTTCACAAACCCCCATTAGTTTAAAAATAAAATACAAACAACATTATTATATAAAAATCACGAAGTCTTTATTTCTTACTGAGGTAAGGACTCATTGATTATTTTTATAATAATGGCTAATTTAATAGCTTAAGTGTAAAATATTTTAGCTAAAAGAATGAAATCACAGGCTAAACTTTACTACAAGCAATTCCATTTACCTTTATGAGACTACGATCGCAATATCGGTATTAATATTTTCCTATAAGTACGTCTTTTATGCCTAATATCACATTTTCTCCCATTCATGTACATAAGAGTACCTACATTTTTATCCTTATCATATATTTTTTTGTGAACATTTCCTGCATTTTCGTAACAGTTGAAACGGATAATTTTATCATTACCTACCATGATAATGAGCCAGTCTCTTTAATTAAAAATCGTGGAACTTTGCAAAGAATAAGCATAACTTTGGAAAGAATAACAAAATAATCCTGCTTTTTTATTAACGGCTCGTTTTTGAGTTCGACTCATGAAAAGCGACGTCTAAGGCCGAGATCTATAAAAATTTCTTAGCAAGTACTTTGGGAAAGCGTCCTGACATTGTCACACTACTGACAAACTTCAAGTGCACGATAGAGACAGGAACATCGACTTATCCGTAGAACAGAGTCCGATGTGATCATGGAGCAAAAATGAGTTAAATAGCGAGACGAGGTAAGGAATACGAACTCTACAAACGTACGTTTTTAGATTTTTCGTATCTTATTTAGTTTCGGAAATATAGAATCGAATAACGTTCAATCTGACATTAGCTCCGTAGTTTTTCTAGGTTTGATGAAAAAAAAAAATCAAGTGTTTTTCATTAAAAAACATGTTTTTAGAGATGTCACGACCACGGAAAATGTTGGATATGCTTAAAGATGACTCAGAAAGGCCTGAGTTTAGTTCATCATTTTCAAATGTTGCTGCTGTTTATATGAAGAAAGGTGTAAATGCTGGTAAGTCGACGATTTCAGTTGCATTATTTCGTGATACACACTATTAAGTTTTAAAATTAATGAACATTATGTCTTTATTGCTTTTTTGTTTCAGTAAACAGTTGTGGGCGATCGATTTTTATAAAGGACGTTTTTTGACGGAGAGGTATAGAAACGCATTTTTTGTATGAAAATATGATTGGTGTAATGCATATTCACAGGGTTATCATTATTTCTGTAATAATAAACAATAAAAAGAAAGAGTCTTATGAAATATTAGGACGATTTTATACGAACATTATTGAATTTCTAAGCGTTTCATGTGAATATAGTACGTTTTTCTACGAAATCTGTTATACGATTTGCTGGTACGATATTAAGATGGGACGTTGTTACTGGGATAATGCAATCAGATAAGACGTTGTTCATTTAAAAACATCGTTAAATATAAAGATTTTAATTTAAGATTTGTTTAATTAATTGCTAGGTACATTTGTCTTGCATTATACATTAGTATTTTATGAATACCTATAATAATATACCGGTTTTTTATTATTTCAGTGGTGAATGTTAATGACAACAGCATGATATAACAAACGTCACCTTTGCCTCCTGGTGCAGAAGAAATCAGTCAGGAACTAGCTGGTTTATGGGAAGAAGTTCTGCATGAAGATAGTGGGACCAAATAAATGACCTACGACAGCTTAATACCGAATGCCATGTCTGATCCGTCTATCGGGGATGTTCACAGCACCCAATCAATCTAGTACATTTTCTTTGGAAGCGCCTTCTCGTTTCGAAAATGTACCATTCATACAGCTTGAATAGCTGTTAGAAGTTTCTCACCGCAGATCTACCCCGCTTAATTTGGAACTGTCAGTGCCAACTCCTATACCGTCTCCTACTAATATCCATTCGATCTGCGATAGCACATTCTGCCTTAATCATGTAGACAGTTTCTCTGTGATTTATTCGTTGTCATTTAGCACCACGAATTCGACTGCTACTTCGCACTCAAGCAATAGCACCGTGACTCCTGCCACGACAGAGGCGCCCAAAAGAATGGACAGACCTGAAACGCAAATGCCTTACGAACTTACGTACGTAAGAAATATGTAACGAAAAGGAGAAAAGCAGTAGACGAAAAAACGATTAGGCCATCTTGCAAATGCCGTTAAAAATACCTCAACAACAGCGGCTGAACTGCTTCACAAAAATTTGGCAACTGGGAGATCGAGCTATGCAGTGGAATTTCATCCTCAAATGTTCCAATAAAATGAAGAAGAAAATATGCCTGAATCAAGATACTCCTAATATCAGGAACCATACTTTTAAGTATTATCTGTCGGTGATCACAGGTTCTAGCGAATCTCACTGCGAGAAAACTGAAGTATGCCAAACTGGGTATGTTTATTAAAACTCTTGCCGGTTCAACTCGTTGTCCTTCTCTAAAATAGCTTTCATCGTACTTCTTCAGTACGATGAAAGCTATTTTAGAGGAGGACAGACCCCGTCTGTTTGGCATACTTCAGTTTTCTCGCAGTGAGATTCGCTAGAAGCTGTGATCACTGACACATAATACTTAAAAGTATGGTTCCTGTAGTAATATCTTGAATCAGGCATCTTTTCTTCTTAATTTTATCGGAATATTTGATGATGAAATTCCACTACATAGCACGATCTCCCAGTTGCCAAAATTTTGTGAAGCAGTCCAGCCGCTGTTGTTGAGATATTTTATCAGGGCATTTGTAACGGCATTTGCATAATGGCCCCATCGTTTTTTCGTCTACGGCATTTCCCCTTTTCGTTACATATTTCTTATCTAAATAAGGTATTTGCGTTTAAGGTTTGTCCATTCTTTTGGGCGCCTCTGTCGTGTCAAGAGACACGGTGCGATCGCTTGAGTGCAAAGTATCAGGCGAATTCGTGGTGCTAAATGACAAAGAAGAAATCAGAGAGAAACTGTCTACATGACATTTATAAGTTGCTAATTTCCATGCCGTAGTCGTGTAGGTTACCTAGTTACCATGCTGTGATACGATATGCCATTTAATTACTATTTTAAGTTTTAACTATTACGCTACCAAGGCAGCTATAAGTACCTATATGTACAGTTTCATTGTTGTTAAATATAGAACCTCGTCTAGGTCACAATGCTTCTAATTGGTAAAATTATAAAGATACTATATTTTTTAAATACGATAATGTTTTTTTTTATAACAAATGCGAAGTTTATAATTATATTTCTTCATGCGCGTCTCCTGCATTGTTCTAAGTTTTAGACTATGCTAATTTTAAGTCCATACCTAACTGTGATGTGATTGCTGTTCAAAGTGATGCCATCTAATGGTTTTGTTATCTGTTTTGGGTTTTTTTTAAATTAATAAATGATTTTAAATAATAATTTCATTTTTTATTTAGTTGTATGGGAGTTTAGTCATAATATGGCTAAACTTTTAAATATTTTAAGGTGGTTATTCACAAAGGACTAAAAAGGGATGGGTAATTCCAACAAAAAATGACCCATGTTAATATAGAACGTCACTTAATTACAGACGTCTCCGTAAAACAACGTAATGTTCAATACCCGCTCTTCCGCTATAGAACGTCCTATGTTGATATAGAACTCACTATCTCGTGAAATAAAAGAATAAGAAATATACAATACATAGTGTAACGAAATAAATAAACACACTTCGTTAAACACGTATAATTTTTGTAATATAAATATAGAAAGACACTTTTTACAAAAAATATAAAAAAGGTGAATATAAAATATAATTAGGTTAAGGAAAACTTTCGGAAATCTTAGGTAAATTTAGTTACGCGTGGGAGTTCGGTGTGTATCAGCGATTGCAAAAGCTTATAAAAACCATAACTTACTAGCGCAAACGCAACGCATCGAATAAGGAACCGCAACCGAAGGTTGACCTAATGCCAGCTTAGTCTAATT
This sequence comes from Lithophane socia, assembly GCA_947522985.1. Classification (NCBI taxonomy): domain Eukaryota; kingdom Metazoa; phylum Arthropoda; class Insecta; order Lepidoptera; family Noctuidae; genus Lithophane; species Lithophane socia. The sequence goes on along the minus strand of OX383268.1, from coordinate 11,855,610 downwards.
TGCATACGAGATTATTTACGCGTAAAAAAATAAACTTGAACGTATTTGAACTTGAACGGAAAACTTGAAGGGTTTACAACAGCTGCAGTTTGCAATGCAACGTGGAAGAATCCGAGAAAACGACGCTACGCAGTGGATAAATAAATAGTTAATAAGTCACGAGGTGGTTAGTTCCTGGACCGCACGGTACGTCAAGAGGCGGTATTCCTTGTACGTAGCACGGCGCTCAGTCAACTGCGCCGCCGGGGCGCCTGATCCAGGATTATGTCGAAACGGGGATACGAAGTGGGTTCCCAATACCCCACCGATAAAGGCCAAAATAGGCCTTTTCACTGTTTTTTAACCGTAAAACAAGGAAACGTGGACACAACAATAAACACTATAATTATTTATACTGCAAATCTTTCAGCATAGTACGCCGGGAATTATTTGAAGAATTAGAGCTCTTGTGTTCATGAGAAAAAACCGCGACTGACGGCTGCTAATCAAAAATTCTTCATCTTTCTTCACGTCAGATTCAAATTCAAAAAATTGAAATTATCTTACGATTAAAAACGACAACATCGATGGCCAGCGAAGTAAAAAAGTTTTAGGCTCGAAGATTTTATGCAGGGTAATACTGCAATAGCATTTAACTAGGCTGGGGCGTTGTTACAACATACCCAAAAATCTAAATGTCAAGTCTCACCGTTTATGAGTTACACAAGTCAACAACTTCTCTAACCCCTACTGATAACTATCAACCCTGCAGATCGGACTTTATTCTACGGATGAGTCGACATGTCTAAGTCAACAAGCGAGTCAAGTAACGTTTATGTCGGCCTTCATTCTATGTCTTTTATTTTACAAAATGTACAGTAAAATCACAATATAAGCTTAACCTATTCAAGTCAGTGTTCTCCAGTTTTCTTGCTCGCTTCGCTCGCTCTTGCATTATCGTAGTACATGACAGCTAAATTAGAATGCTATTTTATTTATTTTGTAAAAAAAAACAATACCATCCTTTACCCTTCCTTTAGAAATAACCTCTCTGTTTGTCTCTGCGTCCAGCGCTCGCAACACGTCGTGTTCTGGTTAGCAACTGGTCAATCGTCATCCTGAGGATGCCTCGTTGAGAGGTGAAACACGTTTCGATTTTTTATGACTCTTGTAGAATAGTTAAGCGGCATATGTTACTAAATATATCTACGCCATTGGTCCCAAGGTGGATACACTGACCCTATTTCCAATTTATCCACACACGTTGTACTCATACATGTTTCCAATAACAAATATGTTTATAAAGTAGGCTCTTGATAGGTTTCGTCAGTCCTAAATAGCTAAGTTAATAATTCAATGAATATTAATCTTGTGTCAACGCACTGTTTGTAATAACTAAAAAAGTTTTCGATTAAATTAGATTTCGTTTATCAAAACCAAATCAAATGAGTTTATTTCATGTATTTATATGGCTGCAAATCAGCCCATTTTGAACGTCAAAATTTTTTACGAGATTTTGACTCAAAATTACATTTGTGACAGTCCCCCTTAACGCCCGCCCGTCACTACTTCCTAGTGTTTTAGCTTGGAAGAAGAAGTGGCGCTACAAACTTCCCAGCCTCACATCTAGAAAAGGTTTTGAATAGAAGGAATGTGTGTGGTGTGGAAACACTATTAGAACGGGTTGCGTTAAAGAGTACTTTGCCAATGATATGATATATTATGCCAATGACATGACCTTAGTAAGTTCAGCAAACGGTTGAACTTCATTGTACTCGTAAGTGAGTTTCCAGTAATCTTGCTTTTGAGGTTTTCGCAGAAATTAAAGAAAAGAGTTCAAAATCAAAAAGCTTTTTGGATTAAAAACTCTTTGTTGAACTAAGCTGTATCTGCCACATCTTTTGACTAAGGTGTAGAGTTTGTAAAGTTAGGGCGTGTAGATTTAGAAGCTTGGCTCTACATGCGATCTGATAACTTTTTGACAGTGCGAGCCTATATGTCTATGCCTATATATATGGTCTTGACCCTTACCCCTTAACATCGGGATGCTCCTCCACGTGGAAGATGAAGCTCTGCGGCAGACTGGCAAGCCCGGCGCATACCCACGCCGTGATCAGCGCCCTGCGCACGCGCGCCTCCCACGTCACGTTCAGAGGCTTCAAGATGGCGTAGTATCTGGAATGTGCAAGTAAACAATGATATGAATACTATTACAGGTTACAACATTACATTGTTTTTGTTGACCCTAAAAAATCAGCTGATCGATATATTTTAGTCCACATACACGTAGGTATAATACCTAACTCGGTAAAATTAACAGCTGATTCGATTTCAGGGTTTTCGCATACAAAAAGTAGTTCATCAATGACCCCTTTTCATCAATTCCTTAGAATATTTTAACCCAATTCTTCAAGAACCACGCAAGAGGTCAGACCTTTATTGAAACTCATTTCGTATTCTCACATGCACACTCTTGTAGCAGCTGTTTTTCATTAAAAAGTATTAAGTTAATAAAAACTTCCCATATTAAGTTTCCACATACTCTGGCAACTTGGCTGTGGCAGGCCGTTAATTGCTTAACAACATCAAAGGGTAGATAATCATTATTCTAATTTAAAATTAGTCTATTACTATCTCGAACATCTTAACTAAATTGTTTAATAGGTAGATTAGGTTTGAGCTTGGTAAATAAACCGACTTTCACTCATGGAAAGTGTTTACTGGCGCTTATAGAGACTACAAGACGTGAGAAGTACTAATACCTTTTTTTTTTAATGTTGGAAATCATCCAATGACTTCTCCCGCTCTGGGTGGAGCGGAAGAGCGAGTCAGACTTTTACTGAATAAAAACCACCCGTGTTCCTTCAGTTGCCTGTTGCCAAGGTCCCGGTATCCCTTTCGGAATAACCCGCAACCCTGGCAGGCATCGGTCCAAGCGGACCCCGCCAATTGTGCTGACATCTCTTTGAGGCGCGCGTGGAACACGACGCGCCATCGACCTGGGCCTGGGCCTAATCGGACGGCGAGCTACCCATTGCTCGCCGTCCGCAAGCCAACCCGCAACCCTGGCAGGAAGTACTAATACCTACTACTCTGTTATCCCCACGCGTCTGGATACCTTCAACAGAGACCTAAGTTCACGCAATCGTTCGGTGCGGTTATGTATGCGAGTATATTCGACAATTTTCACTCGCTAATCGCTTGGACATAATATAAGTAGGTAGGTATACAGACTCATACATCTGTACGGTACAACTCAACTTAGATGTAGCATCGGCGAAATTCGTAAATCCGATCACAATCCGAACTGATCGGCCTTCAAAAGCTCCAATCTTTATTACTGCTTTAGGTGAAAATGATCTTTACGCAAACGGAATAACTTATAAAGTTATTTATCCAAATACATTCATAAAATTGAAATGAATGGATGCTCAAAATGCTACATCTAGCACCTTGCGAGCTTACTGTACCTTATGTTCTTAATCTAAGCCTGAGTACTCAATTAATGAAATAGTCTGTATCTATAGCGGCGCGATTGAATGACATCTACACTGTAATTACGTAACACACGACCAATCATAATCTTTTTCAATTTAACAGTTCAACAACATTTCGGCTGTGCAATTTCAAAACCACAAAAATTTCAAAAACTGATATATCGCAAAAATCTGTTTTTTTGATAGATTAGGTATATATCAATTCAAAATGTGCAAAAACACCGATATTTTTAGAAATGTCAGTTGCTACTTGCTAGGTTTTGAAATTGCACAGCCGATTTATTGCGTTATTTACGTTGTTGAGCAAACAAATTCGAACATATGAAGCAATGGATCAGCAATATCTTTCAAAATGATTGCGATTAATCGTGTGTTACGCAATAAGGGTGCTGCTGATATCTATTGGGTATCCAGTAATGTCATAAAGAAGTTTTTCAATGTGTAACAGAGCCTCGTATGCCCTTCATATGTAGGTAATGCGTAAATCCGAGTATGAATGACCTTGGCTCTTGTAAATCAGACAGTTGATTGATCGATCTCGTTCGACGACCCGTCTCGACGGCACTCATGTTTGGATAAGTACGTCATTATTTAGTGCGGGGAAAAACCTACGTGGGTAGACTGTATGTTTATGTTTCCTATAGGATGAGATTAACGCATGTAGATGTTCTTTTTACCCGACTACGGCGAAGAAAAAAGGAGGGTTATGATTTTTTACCCGACTACGGCGAAGAAAAAAGGAGTCACAATTTGACAAATGAGGTATCGTTAGAAGCGTCGTGATTGTCCGCTGGTTATAGGCTATGTGAAGTCACATTAAATTAAAAATGGCGCCCTCTAGAGGACATAAAGAGAGGAAATTTAAAAAAAAAAATGGTTTAATCGTACCATGTTGGGTATCAAATGAAAGGGCTTAATGAGCACATTTCAAAAAAATATACACCGTGGCATTTTAATCGTCTTACAAAGGTGGTCCACTCAATGTATCCGACATAAAATACCTCCAGACACGATTTTTTTTTTTTTACCATTAATTAATATAATAGGTACAAAGAAAAATAAATATTGCATTAGAATTCTGAAACATCCTGTTATTAATGTTTACGTATCAAACGGTAGAACATACCTACGCAGCGCACGGGTCGAGTAGATCATTCCAATACCGAAAGCCAATCAAGCATAGTCCACGTGGACTGTCATCCAATGAGGAGCTCTAATGCTATCCTTTGAGTAGAGCCGCGCGTGTCACGCCCCGCCCCTTTCACTCGAAAATAAGTGAAGGTCAATCTCGCAGCGTCTCAGTTGCGGCCGAATACCGGAAGTGGAAGTGCGCGCGCGCTACCGGATATCAAACGTTGTTCGCGATCGTTACAGTGCAAGAAGTGAATAGTTCCTCATAATCATTGTGAAGTACGTATTCACAATGATTATGAGGAACTATCGATACTCGAATATCGAGTACCTACAAATGGTGCGCAGTGAGTGGTGACAATTTACGGGGAGCAAGGAGATTGTACGCTGCGCCAAATAATCTGAAAATGTTACGCAACCGAGGTGTGCCAGGAAGTCCTGGCACACCTCGGTTGCGTAGCAATTTCAGTAACTACATATCTTTTGTTTGTTATTTGCTAGGTTAGTAGACATGAGTCAAATTTCTATCTTCAATAGGGTCGAACGAAGACAAATTGATCAGTTATTGAAATCGGCCGTATGTTTGTAACTTTCTTTTTTATTAATCTGCACTTACTAAGTACCTATACCCCATTTGAAATAAGATTAGACATTGAAACAAACCTTTATACAGTCCGTTCAACCGATTTTGACTCCTATTCCGTAGGCATAAGGATGGCATTAAAAGAAAAAAAGGTTACACACATTTTTGCAATAGGGGGAATGAACTCTGTTAAAGATGCCGCCGCTTCAGTCCGTGCCGCCTTTGGAACACAATGCTCGGACCGCGCTCATAACAGGGTGTTTCAAACTACGTCATGCGTCTTACTATTGTTTTTTTTTTTTTTTTTAATTACTCAAATGTTCATAAATACTTATCTTTTTTTTATGAATGTGTAGTAGTCATTGGATACATGAAGTGGGCTGCGGATGAAAGACGATTAAAATGCCACGGTGTATATTATAACCGCAAAATAATTAAAAAAAAAATCAAGTAATAAAAACTAAAACCCAACTACGACTTAAAAGGTATAACCAAGAAGACACAGACAGACAAATTAAAAATCCGGAGTCACACGTAATCTGTTCGATTTATGCCCTAACACGTGTGACTCCGGATTTTTAATTTTTTAATTTGTCTGTCTGTGTCTTCTTGATTATACCTTTTAAGTCGTAGTTGGGTTTTAGTTTTTATTCTGTTTTGCCACAAAAACTCAATATACTTCATAAAAGATAGTTTGATCTCTGCGACAGCTGTCACTAAAATGAAACAAAGACTCAAATGAATTCAAATTGAATGAAATCAATTTCACATTTGAATGATTGCGATCATCATGATTTGGACTGATTTTGAATTCAATTGTATTGGACTCAAATGAATTCTAGAAATGACATGGTTTGACATATATGTCGCAGAGATCAAGCTATCTTATATGTAGTATAGTTTACTGTTCGTATGTATGTCACATATTAGACGTTTTCCTTTAGAAAACCTTTATTTTTACAAAAGTATTTACAGAGATAATTAGAGAAAAATAATTATTCTACAAGCTTGCCATGTTTATGAGCGCTCATTCTAAAGTTGGCAAGGTCGCAAATAGCTGTCAAATACTTATTTACATGTTTTGATTAATTTGGCAATATGTAATACTGTATATTTTGACATTAGAATTAGTCGTAAATGCTGATTAAGCAGGCATTTCAGTATGTTGTTTGTAGTAGGCAAAGCAAGCCGAGGTCTTGGATTTGATGGCAGCTGTATCAAGTTACCATAAGGTTAACCTTAAACGGTATATACTTCCCAAAAGCCTTCCGCCGCATGTTGATTTTCACTTAAGAAAATTACAAAATTCTTCCAGTATTGGCCGATTTTAAGACTTCAGATAAATATCTGTGGAATTAAAAGTGCAGTTTGACAACTTTATAACCGACTTCAAAAAAAGGAGGTTCTCAGTTCGTCGGAATCTTTTTTTTTGTTATATTATGTTCCCTGATTGACGGCTGGAGCGATTTGGAAAATTCTTTTTTTTTTTGGAAACGGTAGTACTTCCTAGGTGGTCCCGTATAAATTGTATTAACTTTTCTTGGATAGTTTTTGAGTTAGCTTCAATAATACGTATTTTTCGCACTATGTGGATGATGTTATAATAACATCCTGTCACTGAAATTTACTAAAAAGTAAAAATAAAAATGACACCTAATAGGTTAGTTGAAACTCCGTAAGTACATGTGTGTTGTGTAGTACTTTAGAAATTTTACGCCGACTCACTTTGGACCGGATAAAAATTCAAAGCAAGAGCTCTTTTAAAGTACAAAGCAGTTTGAGAATTATGTCGTGCTGTAAAGAGTTCTTCAGAATATAAGTCAAAGGTTCTTGTTTTACGCAACAAGTGCGCTCTTAGCATGAAAGACTCTGGAACACATGTTTCAATCAGTTACATTTGAGGCGCGCAGGTAGGTAATCCATGTTTTAAAAAAAAACATGGCTAGGTATCCTATACAACATTATTTTTTGTTTATGCTAAACCCGAAAAGGGGTCATTGTACTCATCATTTGGAACAACTTTTTCTATGGGACCAAAGTTGAAATCGCGAAAAAAAAATCAGCTGTTCCATACATTTGTGTTCACTTAAATCGACAAAATGTATGGAACAGCTGGTTTTTTTTTCGCGATTTCTAGGTCGTACAGAACAAATAAATTCATTTCATTTCTTATTGTGATTTTGAATTATTCAGAAGATGTTTTCGTGGTGGTTTTCGGCAAATAGATTAAAAGTAAAGCTATGTTTCGACGAATGGTCAATCTATATGCATAGGTTTTCTAATATGCGGAGAAATAAATGTTTTTTTCATTTGGGTACCTTTTTTAGTTCATTTATTCTTATGATGAAAGCCTACCCATTCCTTATTTATAAGCAAGAAAAAAGTTAAACATAATCTGCCTATAAAGTTCCCACTGCTAGGACACAGCCCTCCTCTCAGTGAGAGGCAGTGGGCCGCATGCCACCACGTGGGCCCAGTGCGGTTTAGTGGCGGTATCTTAGAGTACTCTTTGTTGGTAGATGTAACATGTCTTCTCCGGTTCCTCAAGATGTTTTCCTTCACTATTATGAGAATAGTGGTGATGAAATACGTTACTCAAAGTAAAGTACATTATAGGACTCGTCACGTCCGTTTCCACTGGGCGAACAGTTACGAAAATAATGAAATGCCATAATATAAAAAAAAACAAATGATCATCGCCACTCACCTATCAACAGCGATACAAATAAGCACGAAACTGGACAGGTACAGTCCGAAGGTCCTTGTGAACATCATGACGCGGCACATGAGGTCCCCTGCTAGCCACTGGACGGTGCCCGCCCACGCGATCTCCAGCGGCATCATCAGGAATGTTACCTGCAACAACACTGCTGACCGTTTCATTTCAAAGAAAGAATTACATTTATTTGGCAGCTCGTTCAACAGTTGACAAAATCAAAATCAAAAGTCATTTATTCAAACTAGGCTGAGAATAGAGAAAAACTTTTCGAACGTCAAAATTACATAAGACAGTCCCCCATAAAACACCCACCCTTCACCACTTCCTAGTGCTTTAGCTGGGAAGAAGAAGTGGCGCAACAAATTCCCCAGCAGACAAATATCATCGTTAGCGTGAGGAGCAATAACAGAGTGGACTGTACAAATAGGCAACGGTTTAATGCCGCCTGACCTTACTAAAGATAAACTTTTCCGGTCAAACAGTTAAGTAATAATTAAATGAGAGAGGAGTATCGTCCGTTCACGGTGGAGTCTAGTTGAAGCGAGACAAATGTTTTAACCAAAACAGTGTGCCTCACGGCGGTCAATTTCATCAGGCATTATTGGCTGATGTGTGCTATTGAAATTGGGGTTTGATGTTGGTTTAGTGAAACGCCAGTTTTGTGTTGTTCAAACGCGCGTTTCAGGAAAAGGGGAACATACTTCTAGTGTTGTGATTGTGTTTGTATCAAGTCTCCTTTTAGCTGTTTGATTGGTTGACTGAAATAATAACAACCAATCACATTGAAACAAGGCTTGACTGTAGATCGATCTGAAATTTTATTTTTAATCTATTACATTCCTAGAAAAATATTTTTCGTAAGAATTGAAAAAAAAACTGATTGGTTTTAATTTATAACACAAAAAGAAACCCTCGAACATTCCGGGTGGAGGCTCCGGAATATTATAATATTCTTTGCAATACAGTGAAACCACGTGATCGTAGCCAGCTACGGCGTAGCGTAACTGCCGCGTCACGTAGCAAAAAACGTACAGCGCTACCCTACTATAATTGTATTATTATATTACCCACAGAAATAAGTTTATTTTTTAGCTGTTAACATACGACGAATTATCAACATAATTAATTAGGTATTTGGCCATCGTTACCCTATTATCTAGGTGTAAAGAAAAAATTAAAAAGAATTGACCCAGGTCAAGCACACAATATTGACACAAAAACAAAGGACAGAATAGAAATATGATTGTGCGCCTCACGGCTGCGCCAAACAGGACCTATACCAGCATGTATACCAGTCAACAAGTGCTTAACCCTGGACCTTATGTTACGAGGACGTCTTACGGATGTAAATCAGTTTTATAGTGTGTGTAGATCCTAGTAATATTATAAATGTGAAAGTTTGTGTGTTTGGATGTTTGTTACTCAATAACGCAAAAACGGCTTTGGATGAAATTTGGCAAACAGATAGTTTATCACCTGGATTAACACATAAGGATACTTTTTATCCCGATATTCCCACGGGATCGAGACTTACGCGGGTGAAAACGCGGGGAGCAGCTAGCGTTTTAATAAAAAATAGATAGTTATGTGTAGCAAATAATAATAAACTCGATTAGATATTTGTTTAAAAATAATTATAAATAATTAAGTATATATAGTGCTACGGTGTAACTATTTATGTTTAACATACACATTACACATTTCCCTTGCAAATAATCCAAGTTCATAGCCTTAGTGACTGATACCTTACTTACCTTATTACGTGTTGCAAATTGTTATTCAGCTCACGTAGAATGAACCAGTACGCGAACCACATGAAGGGAATTGTAAGAGAACCTTTGAGGGACACGAAATAAAATAAGTATCGGATAATCAACAAAAGAAATGTGTCACCCAAATGAAAAGATATAACATACAAAAACTACAACAACAAAAGGAAAGAGGGATAAAGTTGAAAAAAATAAATAAAATTAAACATGAACTAAACAATTATATCTTTATATCCACATCAAGATGGAAGATATTAATACCTATTTAATGCTATCAACTCGGTGTCAAAAGCGTTGGTCCCGGCTGTCATTTGTAGATCTTTGACAATTGTTACGGGTCGTTAGAAGCCCGAAAGTCTCACTACCAGTCTTACCAAGGGGTATCGTGTTACCCAGTAACTGGGTTGTGGAGGTCAGATAGGCAGTCGCTCCATGTAAAATACTGATATTCAACTGCATCGGGTTAGACTGGAAGCCGACCCCAACATTGTTGGGAAAAGGCGATTATGAACGCGGTGTCAAAAGGTTTCCTAGTTCAATATCTATGTACAATGAAACACAAAACTGATAAAATAGTCAAAAAATTAAATTATTCAGTGCACTGCCAATCTCTACTATCATGCTTCAAAATAAACATATATTTTTTCAAATGTAACAGCGCTATCTTCAAACACTGGAGAGCAGTTTAACCAAAATACATAAAACATGAGGTTGTTAACGACCGCCGCTATTTACTCGCAAAACTTGATATTCTAATGCTGAGTAAATTATCTTACGATCTGCATTAAATGCTTCGGTCGGTGTCTATATGTATAATTAAAATTTGTTGAACAGACATGGTGTTGGTTGAAGTTTGGGTAATGAGTTGTTAATTTGTTCAATTTCAATCTTTATTGCAATCCATAATGTACTGTGTTCATACAAATGGTAATAATCTATATAAATAAAAAGAGAAGTCCTGACTGACTGACTGACTGACTCATCAACGCCCAGCCCAAACCCTTGGACCTGGAAAGCTGAAATTTTGCACAGAGGTTCTCTTTATAATGTAGACAAGGAATAAGGAAGGAATTTTCGAAATTCAACCCCTAAAGGAGTTAAATAGGGGATGAAAGTTTGTATGGAAAATCTTATTCCTTAAACTAATAAATTTGAAACTTGGCACAAATACTTATTCTAAGTAAATAATAAAACGTGTATTTTTTTTTTTTTTTTTTAACTACCCCCTAAAGGAGAATTAGAAGGTGTCAAAATTTGTATGAAAGAATTTTAACGCGTGGTCTGATTAACTCGAAACTTAGTATTTATACTTTAAACCTCACAACGTACGTATACATCGAAATGGCCACGTGACAGATCATGAGAAAAGCGTAGCCGTCTCACGGGGTTACCTGCAGTACCAAAACTTGTATACAGCTCACCATTGCGGTAAACTTCAAAGACCCACGGAAAGAGTTGGCCTGCCGCCTCCAGTTCACATAAACTACCATAAGTAAAAGGGCGTGACATGTCAATGCAGTATTCAGCGGCGCAGGAATAATTATCCCCATTATTATCGTGGGACATAATGGCAAACTCTTCCCAGTTGGCCGCCACATGACTAACGATTTGCTCGCGCACCTCCCTGGCCATCACTTGTGTGTCATACAGTAGATAGGAGATGGCCCGAAACAGACATGCTCCATCTCTAATTACAGGAACTATGGAATGAGGCACCATAATCCCATCAATTGTTAATGATTCAACAGCCATTGTAAAAGATTACAAAACGTAACTGTTGTTTTGTGTTTATCTAAGTCAGGGTAAAGAAAATATTATAAAAACAATAGCAAAAAGTAACTGATGTTTTGTGTTTAACTAAGTCAGAAAATAAAAAGTGGTAAAGAAAATATTATAAAAACAATTTTGGAAAACAAAGGATTGCGCTAAAAGTCACAGTTTTTAAAAGACGGTTTTGCATTAAACAGTACAGTTCAGTTGAATCGTAAATGATCGCTGTGCTTGCGCCAAACGTGTTATATAGACAAATGTTGCATTTATAATGAGATGGCCCGTTTTTTTTTTTTTGTCTAGGGCATCTCTTAGTTGATTTTAGATGAAAATCGTAACTATTTTTAACCGGACTTTCCTGTGGCTGCCTTAAGCTACTACACTCAGGGCCAGCCAGGGGCATATGACTATTCTAAATTAAAACTAAGTGAACGCTCGCTAAGGGCACCCCCTGTGGGGTACGAACCTCGGCTTAGGGCGTCACTGACAGGAGGACAGCAAGACGGGACAGGCTGGATCAATATAGGATCATTATTATTATTATCCCCCTCCCCAACCTTTGTCGCGAGCGGACGTGTTTTTGAGTGCTCCGGTATTTTTATTCTAAATTAATAGTAAACAGTGTAGTTTTTGTTGAAAGGGTCGTATATCTATGTGACCTATGCTAATACCTACAAAACAGTGCATAAACTATACCTGTGCTTAAACAAATACTCGAGTTATTGTCAAAAACATTTTAAAAAGTGACCGGTGTCGTGCAAAGTGAATGACCTCTATAAACAAAGGACACGGTCGTTAACGTTCAACTTTAATTCACTTGTATCTAGTGATTACCAATTTGCGACGTAACTCATAGAGTCCAGTTGGCGTCGAGGCATTCCTATCGGTTCTACGTTAGATATACACGTGAAGTATCGAGTTCGATTCCAGCATCCTACATCAACTTTTGTATTTTTATTTTTGAAACAGTAGTGTTAACAAGAATTTTTGTCACTTTTTATATTTTTTCTAAACAAAAAAAAAAGGTCTCAAATATGTTTAAAACGCCGCCGAAATCTCCTGTGGAACTTGCTACTGCTTCACGGTCCGAGTCTGATTTACAAAAACTGTACGTAGAAGAAGGCTTATTGTTAGATGTCAGCCCTATAAATATCACCCAGAGAGCTAAGCGTCGCCGCCCGTCTAACGATGGTTACCACAGGGAAGGATTTGAAGACAAATTATTGGACCTAAAAAACGATATTAAATCGGACCTTAAGGAATTGATTAACGATTTAGTACGTTCTCAAAACTCCCGCATGGACACATTCGAAAAGCATATCTTGGAAATTAAATCGCATTACACAAAAATAGAAGAAACAAATAAGGATATTGAAAGGTCTATGACAGCAATATCGACCGAATTAACCTCTTTAGAGACCAAAATTGTTAACCTCGAATTAGAGCGCACCGAGATGGCTAAGAAGCTATTTTCCCTTGAAGAAAAACTCGACAATATAGATCGCAACTGTATAAAGACTTGCATCGAGATACGTAACGTACCTAAGCGTCCGCAAGAAACAAAGAACTCTCTATACACCTTGGTTCAACATTTGTCCAAAGAACTGGACACTAACATTCACCTTTCGGACATCCGTGACGTCTCGAGACTACCTTCTAAAAGAGAAAACAAAACCTCGAACATCAGTATCGAATTCTCAAACACTCTGCAAAAAAGTAACTTTTTATCAGCAGCCAAGCAATATAATACAAAAAACTCAAACAATAAAATTAATTCTACTCATTTAGGCTTTGAAGGACCTAGTGCCCCAATCTACATTGCTGAACAGCTCACATCCTTAACAAAAAAGCTTTTTTATACTACTAGAAACTTCGCCAAGCAGAATGGATATACCTATTGCTGGACGTCAAATGGACGTGTCATGTTGAAGAAAAATGCCGACAGTCAATACATACTGGTCAAAAATGAGCAACAACTGCTACAAATGTCGCAACCTAATAATGCATGACTAATAACTTCAGCACGTATTAAATTTAACTTATTTTTTGTACCTTTTGTAATTTTCATAGCATTTCCTCATATTACTAACTATAGCATGTATACTTTTCTTATGTTAAATACTGTTAACTCACACTCACACTACCATACTCAAACATCATACATACAACACACGTCATACTACACATACCAGTACAGATCACACTCAGCTCACTCACACTCCATTCAATATGTCACACACGTAATTTTAAAGAACTTGCTATTCAGGCCTATGCTAAAATCGATCGTTATCCTTACCATAGTCAAATATTTAACCCTTAACGTAAATCTAACACAATGACTGATAACATTTTAACGTTATTAAATAACGTCGATGAAGCATCGGTATCTGAATCGCATATCTGCCCACCAGAACAAGTAAACCAATTTTTAGGTAACTCAACCAACTACCTAAAAATGTTTAGCCAGAACATTAGATCAATAAATTGTAACTTTTTAAGCTTGCAAGCATTTTTAAACCTCCTTCCTTTTGCCTGCGATCTTTTAGTACTTTCAGAATGCTGGTTACCTTGCGTGGGAAATCAACAAATTCCTGAATTAGATAGTTACACGACTCACAAAACTACGAAACATATTAACCAGAGTGACGGTGTGGTAGTTTACACAAAGTCATTTCTTAACCCTACCGTAGAAGAACCAGACTTTAACAACTCAGCATCTGGGTTAATTATCAAAACCACAATTGATACTGCAGTTCTATGCGTTTACCGTTCACCGTCTACTGATAATATAGACAGTTTTTTACATGCGCTAAATGACATACTTCCAACACTAAGAGAATTTAAATCCGTTGTTTTCACTGGCGACATAAATATTGATATTGGGTCACCTTTGGATATTCGCTCCCAGAACTACCTAAATTGTCTCGCGTTTCATGGGTTTCTCCCTGCTCATACTTTACCGACAAGAGGTAACAGCTGTCTCGACCATACTTTTATGCGAACAAACTATCCCGCAACCACTCTCATTTTTGAGTCTACAATAACAGACCACTACTCATCATTAGCATGCATCCAAAATAATAAAGCGCGTACAAAAGATTACTACACAGTAACTAAAATAAATTTTGAAAGCCTAGACAAATCATTCGAGCAGCTAGATTTTACCCCTATTATATCTATAAACGACCCTAACGCTGCCACAGATAACCTAGTAAACATAATGTCAAAAGCAATATCGGAGAACTCAACTACTTCAAAACAGCCGGCGAGAAAAAGGATACTCAAACCTTGGATAACTCCAGGCTTGTTGAGATGCATCCGCAACAGAGACGCACTTAATAAAAAGCTTAAATTGTCACCAAACAACAATATCCTCCTAATGACCTATAAACGTTACAGAAACTTCTGCACTAAACTCCTAAAAAAAGCTAAAAGGCAGTACGATAGTGAACAACTAAAAAAAGCAGGACAAAATACCAAGGTGCTCTGGACCACCATAAAAAACATAACTTACACCACTAAATCAAGACACTCATCTACACAACTATTACTTCATTCACACTCTCCAATAGATTCCTGTAACAAAGTAAATGATTTTTTCGTTAACATCGGCAGGGAGCTCGCAGACAGGATAAATAGAACTTCAGTGCGACCATCACAAACGACCTCGTCACAGACTCCTACCAGCCTGTCTTCCTTTGTCCTCGAAGCAACTGACAACGATGAGATTCTGAAAACTCTCAATTCTTTAAGATCTAGTGCTGCGACTGGCTGGGACGGAATTTCGTCTACCATCTTGAAAAGATACTCAGCTACTCTGGCACCAATTTTATGCCATATATTTAACCTCTCATTTCAGACCTCCGTCTTTCCCACTTCATTAAAAAGGGCAGTTATTCACCCTATTTTCAAGGGTGGCGATGGGAAATTGGTAAACAACTATCGGCCAATTGCAGTATTAAGCGCTCTTTCCAAAGTATTAGAACGCCTCATTAATAACAGGCTGAGAGATTATTTAGAGCACTTTAATCTTATCTCCCCAAATCAATACGGTTTTCGCTTAAAAAAGTCCACCTCTGATGCTGTACACCAATTGACTACTTTTATTGTTTCAAACCTTAATAACAATAAAAAAGTACTTACAGTGTTTCTAGACCTCGCGAAAGCATTTGATACCGTTCCCATTAACACCCTTTTACAAAAACTTGAAAAAATAGGTGTCAGAGGCCCACAACTTCAATTTTTCCAAAGTTACCTCACTGGTCGAACGCAAGTGGTTAAAATAGGAAACCATGTAAGTGACGAGCTTCCTATTGAATATGGGGTACCACAAGGGAGCATTATTGGTCCAACACTTTTTCTCGTCTTTATAAATGACCTTTGCAACCTAAGTATCCCTAACTGTAATATTCTTACATACGCAGATGATACGGCAATAACCTTCTCTGCTGACTCCTGGTCAGAACTTCAAATTAAAGCACAAAGTGGACTCAACTCCACCCTTGACTGGCTTCTGACTCACACCCTAACACTCAACACAAGCAAAACTAAATTCATCACTTTTTCTATTAGCACAACATCTCAACCAAAAAACCATTTAAAACTCACAGCTCACACATGTCGTTCTCAAACTACACAAAATTGTAACTGCGCTCATATAGAAGCTGTGAATAATATAAGATATTTAGGTATCATTTTAGACAGCAATCTAAATTTTAAAGCACACGTGGAAGCTTTGACGAGCAGAGTGCGTAAGTTGATATATATTTTTAAGACCCTTAGACTTGTAGCTAACCAATTTATTATCCGCAATGTCTACTACGCACTTTGTCAGTCACTAATATCTTACTGCATTTCTTGCTGGGGCGGGGCTTCCAAAACCACAATACTTCCATTGGAAATCGCACACAGATCAATACTAAAGATTGCAACATTTCGACCAATTTTATTTTCCACCACTCAATTATATAAAGACTGCAATGTTCTTACCGTACGCCAACTGTTTATTTTCCATGCAATTTTGCTTCAACATCACATAACTCCCTACGTTAAACTTAAAAAACGTCGTAAAGACTTAATTTGTTCCCTTCCGCAAGCCCGTTATTCCTTTACGAAAAAGTTTTTCTTTTACCTTGGCCCTTTCATGTACAACAAAATTAACGCTAATATCTCAATATATTGTTTATCAGATCATGAATGCAAATCAGCAGTTCGCTCGTTCCTACAAGATAAGACGTATGATGAAACAGAATCATTTCTTCTTACAGTATCATAAAATACACGCATCACGTACTTACCCTCACTACCCACACACACCCTATCACACACACGCACACCATCACACACACACACCATCACATGCACACACCATCATACACACACACTACACATAAACACACATCACACAAACACACTACTCATAAACACACCTACTCACATCTGATACATATACTTTAACGCATTTTTGCTATTTTCATTCTGATGTAGTTATTAAAATTGTTACTTAAAAACACTAGCTAATTTCTATACTCTTGAGGGACACGGCACTGTTTCTCTTTACTACAGGCTATTATGTAGCCTATCTAAGAGGACAGTACCCAAACCATCCATTGTAGTGTACCAGTGTTTATATTTATAAGTGTAACTGTTTTATTGTATTTACTACAGCTCCTTTTACGTAATAAAGATTTTATTTATTATTATTATTTATTATATGGGGAATTTAAAGCTACGTGCTCAGCTACGGCGCGGGCTGGCACATCATCGGACAAGGGACGGGGGGACGAATTCGGGATCGCGGTCGTGCTGGACCTCGGCGGCGAGGTCGGAATGACGGTAGGCGTCTGTGTTTGTGTTTGAGAACTGTACTGGTGGCCCTATTGCTCTCCTGGAGGAGGGTTATGGGATCATCTGGCTGAGTTGGCCCGCCTTCTCGCACTGCTTATATAGTATCCGAGGAGCGGCGCGCGGATTGATTTATGATTGAATGGAGGATAAAAATTGTAAAACCTAACAATAGAAACAAAATACAGGGTGTTAAAAAAATTGCTTAGGAGTAAGTATAAAGGAACACAAAAAAAAAAATTACGGCTCGCGACCAATGGCGCAAGACGTGGGCCCATTTTTTTTTTTTTCCTTATTTTCTTTATCGATACTGAACCTGTCCCTAAGCTATGGCACGCAATTTCTTTGACACTTTGTTGAAATCATTCGAAGGTGCAGAATACCAATACAAGTCTGTGGACACTGTAGTGCATACGGATGATGCTGTACACTATCCTGTGGAGTTCTTAAATGCACTCAACCCACCTGGTCTACCGTCTCACAAACTTATCCTCAAAGTAAGTGCTCCAGTAATGCTACTACGAAATCTCAATCCGCCCAAGTTGTGCCATGGAACCAGGCTGCGTGTGAAAGCCTTACATAAAAACGTGGTAGAGGCCATTATATTTACTGGCTGTGCTCGAGGTGAATCGGTATATATACCGCGGATACCACTAATACCGTCGGAGTACCCATTCGAGTTTAAAAGGCTGCAGTTCCCCCTTAAGGTATGTTTCGCAATGACGATTAATAAGTCTCAGGGTCAGTCACTGAAAACAGCGGGAATTGATCTTAGAGGGGACTGCTTCTCGCACGGCCAGTTTTACGTGGCCTGCTCGAGAGTGAGCTCATCTAGCAGCCTGGTTGTGTTAGCACCTGAGGGCAGAACCTCTAATGTGGTATATAAAGAGGTACTTTAACTATATAAGTATAAGCGTAATTTGAATTATTTAGGTAACTATTTACGTTAACTTTAACTTTTTTTTTTATAGAATTAAAATTTCCGTTCTACAGTTACCTTCAAATTTGGCGTTCAAGTAGGTAATTTTCCATTCCGTTATAAATTCCGTTACTATTGCTAGGTTTCAGGATTTGTTATCCTCCAGCAATCATATTATATCAATCCGCGAACCGCACCTCGAATACTATAATAAGCAGTGTGAGAAGACGCTGTTTAACTGGATTAACATAATATAGGGTACTTTTAATCCCTGTAGTACGTCCCCGTGGCATATTTTCCGACATCCACGCGGGCGAAGCCGCGGGCAAAAGCTAGTTAATAAATATAAACAATTATGGACCCAGGGCACACGATTGCCTGCGGGAAAGTTCGACTGCGGGAAAGTCCGAAAGAATACCGGGGCCCTTGACAACAGGCAGCTGAACGAACACGGGTGGGTTTTGGTCAGTAAAAGTCTGACACGCCCTCCCGCTCCGGCCAGAGCGGGAGAAGCCATTAGATGATTTCCCACCGTCAAAAAAAAAAAGGGCTCACCATTGTTTGTGGTTTATAATGGGTGCATTTAAATTTTAGATTTGCAGTTATTAAAGATACAACGTTTAGTGACATATGCGTTTCATTCTGTGTTTCCCGCATTCAGCGAATTCCTGCGGCCTTCACAAGGTCATCGGTCCACCTTGTTGGGAGGCCTTCCAACGCTACGTCTTCCGGCACGCGGTCGCCACTCCAGAACTCTTCGCCCCATCAACCATCTGTTTGGCGAGCAATGTGCCCATTGCCACAAAAGTTTGGCAATTCTTCGGGCTATGTCAGTAACCTGGGTTCGTCTGCAGATCTCATCGTTTCTCATTCGATCACGTAGAGAAACTCTAAGCATACCCGTTTCCCCTCTCCATTGCCCACTTGTACCCTTCTGACAATGCCCATTGTGAGAGACATTTAAAATATCTTACGTCAATAATCTGCTCAGATTGAAAGTATGATGAATACCGACGCAAACATCTAAAGGCCAATCCCCGCAACTAAAAATGTTCAGAATGTAATAGCTCAGCGACAGTCAATGTCAACAATTTAGGTAAATTCGAGGTATTTCTGACAGATTGAGACAGATTACGATGCGAACGTTCTTGAAATACGGAAACGGCCTTCTGTTTGTTTTTCTTGGTTTTATCAAAAGTCTTATTTATAAACATAACAAAGTACCCTGGTGTGGTTTGTCTGTGATCTTCGAACTACATTATGTACTTATGAAGAGTGTTAAGGTGTTAATTTTTTTACGGTTCCGTACCCAAAGGGTAAAACCGGACCCTATTACTGAGACTCCGCCGTTCGTACGTTAGTCTGTCTGTATGTTTGTCTGTCCGTCTATCACCAGGCTGTATCCCATGAATCGTGATATTTATCACAGATGATGTATTTCTGTAGCCGTTATAACAATAAATACTAAAAAACAGAATAAAATAAATACCATACAACAAACGTGATTTTGTTGCCGTTTTTATAGATAATGGTACAAATCAATAACCGCTTACCATAAGGTCAGCCACTGCGAGATGCATCAGCAGCACATCGAGCCGACTCGCCCTCCCCGCGCGCTTCCTCTTCATCAATTGCGACAGCACCGTCAGGTTGCCAGTGGCAGACACCACCATCAGCACACTATACACTGTCATGGACACCATGTGGCCATGGTTGAACCTCATGTCCAGAGGCAGTTCATCACTGGTGTTCAAATGCGACCAGTTCTTCTGCGAGGCCCCTCCGGGCCCCGATACCTTTTCATCTATATCCATGGTTGATGTTGAAATTATTTGGTGTGAAGCCAGGTGAATGGTGACATTTTCGATTTGTGTGTTAGCATTCGTTGTTGTCTGTAACAAGAGAGGATTTTAATTGAATTATTGTGCAATAGGTATTTTATTCCGGAGTAGCACCTATATTACAACGTATTAATGCCACCATTTTGCCGGTGTTATTGAGAGACGGAGCTATACAAGACCGCTAACACCATCCTTTTTTCGCAGTGGAATAATCATGGCATTAATACTTCATAGTCAGACCCCTGGTATGGAAAGCAAGTCGCCAAGGCAGTTTGATCAAATTTTTCCGATTTACTGGTCATTTCATTGCCAATAATGGGCAAAATTCTGGTAACTCTTCCAAAAAAGGCACTCATCGAGTTGAAAAAATGTTAGATCGAAGTAAATACATAAATAGGTTATGTATTTACGTACGATTTTCTTTTCCTTGGCCTTTCTAAAAAACGCAATTAAAGTAATGGGTTATTGCGTCATCGAATCGCCGGTGGGCGCCATTAAGCATTTCTGTCTACGCCGCGGCTACGGCGCTACGTCGTAGCTGACGTAGCCTTCACCCTGCTACGCAGCTACGCAGACGTTATTTTAATGGGTATTAGAAGATTTTTGTTTATAATATTTATTCATATTTGAGTAAGTTGTTTGAATTAATGTTTGAGTAACTTAAATAACGCATTAAGGTAAATCTTTAACACTGTTGTATTAAAAGACTGATCCGATTGCAAACTCACAAATACTTTGTATCTTCATCTTCTCATTTCATAAAGAAAATGGGCATAGTACAAAGTTTATTACACGATTCTATAAAAGCTTCTAATATCCCGAATATACTAAATTTTTTATTCCAAAAAAACTTTCATTTTTATTCTACACGGTGAAAAAGCTTTTCGTTTTTCTTCTTACCTAAGACAGACAAAATTCGTCCTTTATTACCTAACAGACCTTAAAAAAGCCGGTAAACATAGCGTTGATCTTAGGGTTAGGAAATATTTCTAATAATAGCGAGAAAAAACGACATCATTTGACAAAGAGCACACAACGACCTCACAACGAATGAGCTCACAACGTCCTACGAATTAACACGTTTTGCACCAGCTTTTCCTAATTAGATATCAATTCGCACGAACACTTCCAAATCTTGTAAACATTCCTAATCTAATTTTCCGGCGCCATATTTGGACGAATCAAATAAAAAACTCAGCAATTACAGCGCTTCTTTAAAGGTTTAGGGGTATGAGGAACAGGGTGTAAAGTTCACTCATCCACCATAGAAAAGGGAGGATCCTCCGACCAGACAGGTGTTGTGTCTGGCGAGCAACTGCCCAACGATTGATGTTGGTTTCTTGTATATATGTCCACTGCACGGTAAACATTAATTGCGCGATGCAGGATTTTTGTGACGTCAGGATTTTTGTGTGACGTCAGGTCTTTGATGCGTAGTTTGCATGTGGCGATGTAGATACCGCCACAAAGGAATAAAAACCTAAAGCGCTCGAAAGCGCTGGAAAGAAACCCAACTTTGCCCGACCCGGGAGGGAACCCAGGTATCAATGCTAACAGTACACTACAAACTTGACGAGGTAGTCATTATTTCTATGAACCATTTGCACAAAAGCTAAACTGACTACCAACTCCTATTTGTTGGAACCTCGACATCACTAAACAAAATTAAATACACAACACTTGAGATTACATGTTTTACCACAGATTGCTGAAAAAATGTCCCATCATTATTCTTTATTATTCAAATATATCACACAAGTCTACCTCAATATTTAGGTATGCCAGACTTGACTAAGATTATTTTAGGAAAGCGAGCTCACTATTCAAAAAACTTTAACAAAAGAATATTGTATAGACCTTTAATAACCGCTTCAGTTAGCTTCACGAGGATTTATGTACCAAAAACTTTACAAAAAAAAAAAACAAACGACTTTAAAAAAACCACTAAAAATAAACTGAAAAATAACTTTAATTTCGGAAGTCGGAGGAAGTCTTTGGTTTTCAGTTTTCGTTTTTTGCCACCGACTCAAAAACTCCGCAAGTAAAGTTAATAAAATTTATATAGGACCACCTCTGAAGCATGACTTACCAAACAAAAAAGAATCATCAAAATCAATTCATAATTGGCGGAGTAATCGCGTAACAAACACACAAAGAACCTTTTTGAAGAAAAAAATAGGTAAATAGGTATTAATAGGCTTTTCGGTTAAAAATAGGTACCGCCCTGAAAGCATCATCATTATTTTGCCCTTATCCCAGTTTTCTTGTGGTCGGCGCAACAGGATTTTTTTTTTCCATACTTCTATATTAGTCGTCACCTCGATAGTCACCGCTTTAGAAACGATGGATGGACTGAGTGAACGATGTCTAGAACATCGTTCAAACAATCAGGGTAAATCTGTATATTAAAGTAAAGGCGACCTTTTTAAAAATGTTAAATGCAAAAATCGCAATAGAACATGGTTGTAAAAATGTCTTACGTTGATGACAAAAAAGTGGCATAGGTACAATTTTTCTTAATTTTAATGAAAACATGGTATAATTATAGTAGATAAATCATTGAACTATTTGTTGAAATCTGTAGATCATACTGTATAGGTAAGCACTTGAGTGAGATACCTGAGATACAGGTTTATTCCTAGTTCAGGTAGAATCCAATTATTATATACTCTAGTTTAAGGCCCTATGTTGTAAATATTTATGTACATAAATTAAATTATTTCAATAAACAATTTCATTTCAGTCCATCCATCGTTTCATTGGTCTTCCTCTTCTTCTTCTCTTACAGCCATTCACATTCATACTCAAAACTTTCCTCACGACATGGTCGTGAAATCGCCTGCGTTGAATAACTCGAGACTAGTAGCTTCATATTTTTTTTTTCCAAATTATATTTTCAAGGGCTCATTATTATATAAGTACACTTAATAAACACTTCAAAATGTAATACAGAAAAAGCAAAGTTACATTATACAAGCTATTCAGTCTCTCTTTACATTTAGAGTAATTTGAGCACTACAATCGACACAGAGGTACATCTAATGAATAATGTTCAATAATGTACATCTAATGAATAGTATTCAATAAGGTACATCTAATGAATAATCTCTTATCCTTAGGGGCATCATCTTAATCCACCCCTGCCCAGTCTGTTATCAGATAATGAATGAATGGGTCAAACAAGGGACGAATTATTGCAAGTCAACAATTACTAGGAGGATTTAAACCAAGGTCGGTGACAACACAAGCCGTTTACTAGTGACGTGGTTTGAAAGTTTAAGTGCCTTTCCATGTTTTAATAACTAAATGGTTCAGTAAGGCAGTGTTGTTTTGCTATTTTTATGTAGTTTACCCTTTAGATCAGAGGTCTAGTAGTTTACCATCTTATTTTTAGTATTTACGAAGAGGCTGTTAAGTTTTCTTTGAATTTTATATAAACTGCAGAATTAAATATAGCCTTTTATTTTTTTTATTTATTATTCTTAATTTTAACAGTAGTCTATATTTATTCCTTCAACACTCATAACACAATTATGTTCGTGTCTACCGTCTACGTTTGTGGTGTTACAATCTAATTACAATACACGCCAACGCCAATATGCCTGTACCATTTCCAAAAATAGCCTAATAATTAAACAGACAAAATCAAAATCAAAAGTCATTTATTCAACTAGGCTGAGAATCAGCACTTTTCGAATGTCAAAATTACATAAGACAGTCCCCCAAAACGCCCACCCTTCACCACTTCCTAGTGCTTTAACTGGGAAGAAGACATTTTTTGGCATTGCTAGTTTGTTATGACTAATACATATGGTATTATAGTTTGCTTTTAGTTCAAATCTTAAATCAATAATTCTGCGCTCAAATCTCATGATAATTATTCAACAACAAGTTCAATAAAAAAAGGAGTTTTGTTTTAAGAACTGCCTTATTGGTCGAGTGATCACAAGCGCTACTGCTGAGCATGAGGTCCTGGGTTTGACTCCCAGGTCGGGTTTATTCATCAGGAATTTCTCTCGGAATCTGGATGTGTGTCCGGTTGATGGCAATCGAGTTTAAATGTACTTTAAAGTGTTAATTTCGAAACATAAAAGCTCTCGCAAAAAGATAGGTACTTATTAGTTTTTCTCTGGCATCAGAGCATAATGTTATTTTAGTTTAAAATTGCCTGAAAAATATAACAAAGGCTTCGGTGATTACATTACGTTATACGTCACTTTTTGAGCAAGCCCTCAGTGATAATTATGGTGGATAATTTGTGACTTTCTATTAAAATCTTGCAATTCTTGGAGCTGTGAAAGAAAGTTTTAACTAGAAATCTCCTACCAATGAAATAAGTTGTTTTAAACAAGTTTAATGCTGTTAGGAACAGAAACGTTTAATCTGTTTGCGGGTTCGCTTTCTGGTATTTTCTAAGAAATAAAAACGTGAAGAGTACATAACAATGAGTCTCTAAATAAATAAATAATAAAAAAAATAAAATAAAAAAAAAACTTTTATTTGAGGAGATTTTTTTTATGTGGGGGATAGCTCTGGCAACCCCTTTGACATGCGTCAGTCGTTTAAAAACTATCTAATAATAAAATACATGTACCGCTTTAGAAGAGTTGGATACTGGAAAAAGCAGCCGGTCAAAATCTTAAAGGAGGTTAATTACGTTTTACCTAATGATTTAATACTCAATATTCAAGTTACCAGAAGGTAATACAATATCTTTCCCATAAGACATCGTTTAATCTAAAGTTGAAGGTCGTTAAAATCCGTTATTTAATACCGGGACCGGACTTGTCGGGTGTTCCTAAACTGATTAGAGTGATTAAAGGTTTCAGTTCCAGGAACCGATGTTCAGTCCCGGTGTTTGTTTATTTGAACAGTTCATGGGTTCGACGAAATGTAGGTACACCTTTGACTAACCATCGGTAGGCGTTATGTTATGTTTATGTTATGATGGACAAAAATGTGAATACTGAGATAACGGCTGCTAGAGATAAATCATCATATATTTACATAACTAGCTGCGTCCCGCGTAAGTCTCGATCCCGTGGGAATATCAGGATAAAAAGTATCCTATGTGTTAACCTAGGTTATAAACTATCTGTTTGCCAAACATCCAAATCCATTCAGTAGTTTTTACGTGAAAGAGTAACAAACATCCATCCATCCATCCATCCATCCATCCATACTTACAAACTTTCGCGTTTATAATATTAGTTAGATTAGATTATACTCCATTTGAAATAAGATTAGAAAAAACAAACATTTTTACAGTCTGTTCAACCGATTTTGACTTCTATACCGTAGGCATAAGGATGGCATTAAAAGCAAAAACGTTACACAATATCAACTGTCTACTGCAGCTGCCATTTGTCATGCCACCAACGCGATAGAAGTCAAAATCGGTTGAACGGACTGTAAAAAAGGCTTATTAAAGTGCCTAATCTTATTTAAAAAATGGAGTATGGTATCATCAGATAAAAAACATCCACTGCTGGACATAGGCCTCTCTAAAGGTAATAAAGAACTGTAAATGTAAAGGTTGTCTGCAAAAGTGAACCTTTTTTTAAACTGAAACGGGGAAGCTCTTATAATGCATCTCACCTGACGGTAAGTGATGATCAGGCCGAAGGTGGAACCGAACTTCACCCGTAATCCTCAACCACAGGGGAATTGGCTATCTTACCTCTAACTGCCGAAACACAACAATGCTGTTAACATTGTTGTTATGGCGACAGACGTAGATAAGATTGATGATCATTCAGGCTGGTTGATAAATAACTGTGGTTGTATTCGATAACTCACGCGAGTTTAGGATTCGTTTTCAAAATTTTATGCGGCGACTGTTTTCAGGAAACGACGTACGAAAAAGTGACCAGCATAGCAGCAGCTTGAAATAACGAAAGTTTCTTATTGCTTCTTATTGGCGTATCTAGCGCCTGCCACACATGGTTCTAGTACCTACTTATAGTTTTACTGGAAGAGTTTCAGTCAGTCATCATCATCATCATTTCAGCCGAAAGACGTTCATGCTAGACATAGGCCTTCCCCAAGCACCGCCAGTTCAACCGGTTCTGTGCTTCTCGCATCCAGCGCATTCCCGCGGCCTTCACCAGGTCATCGGTCCACCTTGTTGGGGGCCTTCCATCGCTACGTCTTCCGGTACGCGGTCGCCACTCCAGAATCTTTCGGCCACATCGGCCATCTGTTCTGCGAGCAATGTGCCATGCCCACTGCCACTGAAGTTTGGCAATCCTTCGGTCTATGTCGGTTACCTTCTCCTACGGATCCCTTGATTTCTGATTCGATCACGCAGAGAAACGCCGAGCAAAGCCCTCTCCATTGCCCTTTGAGTGACTTCCAGCCTCCTAATGAGGCCCATTGTGAGCGACCACGTTTCAGTGCCATAGGTCATCACTGGCCACACACACTGGTTAAAAACTTTTGTCAGTAAGTTTTCAGTCAGTAGTAGTATGTAATTATAAGAACAGTCCGTACTCTATGATCGAAATAAACGGTTGCATGGTCTACAGTTCGTAAATTGTGTTAGTGTTGGTTATGTACCTGCTATTTTTGAAAGAGAATATTCAATTCCCTCTTTTCCGTAATCAAATTCTAGTTCAATCTTCTAAGGAAAATGTCCCTATACTAAAATCACCTGAACAAATATGAACAGTGGCCTGCGTTCAGGAGCTGTGGAAACAAATAAAAAGTTTAATATTACTTTTTAGGACCTTTTTAGTTTCACATCAAACCGGGTTCCCGGTAGCAAACATCTTTTCCCCGAGATATGACGTCACATTTGAGTACACTGTCTGGCTATTATTAAACCCTTGACCATACAGATTCTATTGAAATAGCAGATGGTAAAAAGCAAGCCCCTGTCGCTCAGACTCAGTCGCTTCACTGAATGTTCATTTTTGTTTCATTCTACGTACACAAGACACCGAAATGCTAGTAAACCAATATAATAATATTTTGAACCGTGTTTTTTATTGTCAATTCTATACAATTTTGTCTATATTGTATATGTAATGTATATTGTATTTTACTGTAACAGCAAAACCAATCGTGTATGAAAACAGATAAAGCAATCATTGTGTATTGTATATTATGTAGTATCTATAGTACTTATGCCTGAAAATTATCTTTCCGCTCCGGTTCACTTACAGAATGAGCTGTATTAAATCTTGTGATGCGTATCTAAATACTGGATTTTACTATACATTATCGTTTGGTATACTAAATAGGTATATTTGAGTGGTTTTCATACAACACCTGACAATTAATATAATTATACAAGCCGTGTGCAAGTTACGATTTCCCATTAAAAAAAAATACGAACTTCCATACAAACTTTTTTCCCCTATTAGCATGAATTTTCAAAAATCCTTACTACTAACTTACGTTAGATAAACAAAATTCGTTTCGTTATGCAAAATTTCATGCTTCTTGACCCATCGGTTTAGACTCTGCGTTGTCTTATTGTCTGTCAGTGAATTAATGAATATAAGATTTTTATTAAGTGCATAGATTAGACTACGTGTCTGTGTTTTATGAGGCACAGGGTAAAAAATGTGCTCCTTGTCGTTGACAGTCTTAAGGACAAAGAAACGTTACATGTTTCATTGGAATGTCATGACGTTTAGGGACCTGAAATATTACTTTCCCTATTGCCTTCTTGGGAATCCTAAATAATATAACATATTATAATTATGCGAAAATGAGTTTATTTGTTACAAATTCCCGCTAAAACGGCTGAACAGATTTGGGTGAAATTTGGCACAGGAGTAGACCTTGACCTGGAGAAGGACATAGGCAAGATCGCAGACGAAGTTGCGGGCAACAGCTAGTGAAATACTAATTTTGCAGGTGTTTGAAGTCCGCAGTGAAAACTTTATATCAAGTAACTCTACTAAAAAAACATTGCCAAATGTTGGTCATACTATATAATATAAACTTGCATACCTACACAAAAAGATATAATGATATAAAAAACAAACAATAACCAAAGAATGATCTTAATGAGTGTCCCTAGGTATATAAAAATGAGGGTTTAGTCACCCCGACTTAATTGCGGTCGTTGAACTAAAGATATTCAGGCAAAGTGTTAAGAAACCGCACAAACTATTCCGGTCACATTACCCTAAAGTACACACGACCACAGGGTCGCATTACCTTCACAATGACGCTAACATTAAGTAAATGAAGCCGATCCTAGCTAACCCCAAATATTTAGGGCAGAGCCTAGCCTCAGCCACCGATACTATATTAGTTCAAACTCAGTTTATTTGAATTGAGATTAAACCATTTGCTCTTACTTAAAATTTTCATAAGTTTATGTAGGTCCCCACTACTTCCTCTCACACAAAGAAGGCCCCAGTTCCTTTCAGTAGTTGGAACATTATTGCCTAATAAAAACACAAAATACTTAGTTTAAGTAGATATTCTAACAAAATTAGGTTGTGTTATTTGTTTATCTAAAACACATGGATAGATAGTATAAGATAAATTATGTTGATTTTTTAATACAAAAAGTTAAAGTTATGAAGTAAAAATGACAGTCTGGCAGACTGTCTTAAAAATATCCGCTGCTAATATTAAAATGAATTTAGGTCACAAACGCGGACGCGCTGGGCGCGCGGGCTCGCGAAAGATGGAAGAAGTGGAGGGAGGCCTTTGCCCAGGAGTGGGACAGCGTAGGCTAGGAAAAAAAAAGGTCACAAAAGCTATAAAGCCAGCCCTTGGGTCACTTCCCGTGACCCAAGGGCTGGCTTTTACCTTGGTTAGAGGCTAAGCATTGCCATTCAACGTGGCAATGCCGCCAGTCTCTTGGGTACACTACCAGCCGACAGCGATGCGGAGGAATTTTTCGACGCCATATTTTAGATATTAGTTGTTTATTTGTACAGTTAGTTTTATTTAATATTAGTTAGAAAATTGTTTAGTGTTAGATTGTATATTCACTATTTTTAAAGTAATTTGAATAAATTAAGAATTAACTTCACTATTAAATGAGCAATATTACTAACAAAAAAAAAAGAAAGAGGTATGTTTTTTTTTATGTGGGCAGCCTTTTGGGCACTTTTGACAGCAATGCGGACGAATTTTTTGATGCCGTATGATTCTTTACCTCCTTTGTTATAGTACATGTAATTATTATTAGTATTCTTTTAAGATATTATGTAAATATTATCTGTGTAAATAAATATTTTTATAAGTTGATCCGGGATTTATAATACGCAATTTATGAGCCCTTTGTTGTCGTTTCGGAAATTGGACCCACACAATGATCGACTTGAAAGATAAATTGATCTTTTCTTTGCTAAATTAGCGATTTTCCTTGACAAAACGAAAACTGAAGGTTTTATGTTATAAATCCTTATTATTAACCCGTTTTGCTTGACAAGTGTGCAATAAAATAATAATACCTACTCTAAGCTTTCATAATCATCATCTGACAAGTCTTTTCCCAACCATGTTGGGGTCAGCTTCCAGTCTAACCGGATGCAGCTGAATATCAACATGGAACGGCTGCCTATCTGACCTCCACAACCCACCATGTAACCCAGTTCCTGGGTTTCATAATCATCATCTGACAAGTTTTTTCCCAACCATGTTGGGGTCAGCTTCCAGTCTAACCGGATGCAGCTGAATATCAACATGGAACGGCTGCCTATCTGACCTCCACAACCCACCATGTAACCCAGTTCGGTGGGTTGTGGAGGTACCATGTAACCCAGTTCCTGGGTTACATGGTACTCTTAGCTCTATATAAAAGGTAAAGAAACGAACAATAATAAAAGCTTATTTCCTGATATTTACACAAACAATACTCTCAACAATTTCATCAATATAATATAAGGGTGCGTTGTGTACAAAAATCACAATATTAGCCTCTTTTATTTCAATATTAATATTCAACTACGTCGCAAAACTTGCGCAGTGAACCATGAAACGGTATCAGTTGGTTGAACATAAAGGCTCTTACATACTGGCGCGATTCGACGCGCGACGCGACGCCGCCGCATTGTTCGCCGTGAAGTTTTCTCAGAAATTGTTTTGTTAAAATTCATATGTATGTAAGAGCCTTAATACATTTATGAATAGTTTGTTGCTGTAAGATTCTAGATAGCTACTTAAGAAATTGTTTCAAGTAGGTCGGTTTCATGCAAGCTCCAAGTCTGTAGATCTGAATGTGAGGACTATGTAGATCTTTTTTTTTTCTGTCTCTGTTCATTTCTTTTCTGGCAGTTTGAGTAGTTTATGCGGCTTACCCAAATTTTCTTTCTTTGGTATTGTTCGTCGAGTCGTTAAGCTCCGAGTTGAACTACACGATTACTCACACTGGACAGGTCTGCTCAAATCTGTGTGATTCTTTCAGACACTAATCTACATGGGAGGACCATGTAGATTAGTTGGCGTGACCAAGATTATGTCAGGACTTTAACCGGTGGTATAACCGGAACGTGGATCTCGTAGAGACACAATGGATTTTTAATTGTGTCTGTAATTACGGCATACGACGGGTTAAAAGAGAGAGTTTGTTTCGTCATGTCTTCTCAGGGATTGTCAGATAGGAAATGTCGACTCCATCTAGCTTTTTTGAAGTGACAACTTCTTTAAGTGCATTGAGCACTTTTTGGGTGAACAAAAATCATGGAACTCGCGTCATCCCACCGTCACCGAACGCTTGTTGGGTGAACAAAAATCATGGAACTCGCGTCATCGTCACCGAACGCTTGAAGAATAGAATGAATGTTAGGTACTTACTTTTCACTTCTATCGGTTTCAGTCCCCAAAGCATTGTTTTTTTAATATGACTTGTAAAAGTGAATTCGATATCCTATTTACATAATAAATCATTTCATTTCATTTCATTTCGACTGGGCAGTGACTCAGAAAAGTGATGGAAAAGAACCAAACAGATTAATTAAATTTATCTTATAAAGATAGAAACAAGTAGGAATAGGCAATATTTCTAATCTTACTTTAGTTAAAGTGATAAATAAGTGAAACAATAGATGTAATCTGTGTTTATAGTGCTTCATTTACATCTAAAGCTTTAGGGTGTTGGCCATTTAGGCCTGTACTACAACTTTGGGGTAACTAAGTCCCTTACACAAACGTTATCGTTCAAAATTATGATATTTCTTCATTAAACATAATATAAGTGTTGCCATTGAATGCCACAAAGAAATCGAAAATAACATAAACCTTCGCGAAACGAACACGTGTCGTCGTTTTCCTTAAAAAGAGGGAAAATATTTTTTTTTACTTTTTTGCTTTAACAGCTTTAGGTATTTTCTTATTAACTTTATATATATATCGAGTTTCTTTATTATTTTCCTCATTTATTAAAACAGTAAATCCCTTATCCGGTTACTTTTCAAAGGAAACAAAGATTACAATTGAATTAAAGTTCATTCGCGCGCGCGCGAAAACTGCTTCGATGGCTATAAATCATTCAAACATTCACAGCAGTTTACGCGCGCTTGACAATTTGTCACATTCATTTTGCGATAATTTTTCGTTCGAGAAACTGTCCCTTCAGTTTAGTGCAACACAGGCATGTAGTTTATGAAAGTTCGAATGCCGCGTAGCTTGTATGCCCTTGCTACGCAACTTTCCACGGCGTAGCTCACACTGCTACGACGCGCGATGTCCATGCGAGAAGAACGTTTTGAATAGCTTAGTTTTATTATATTTTTATTATTTGCGATTATTGCATTGTGATCATTTTGGCTAAATATGAACCATTGGCTACTGTAATGTAAACTATACAGTATGCAAGGGTAAACACCGTTGTCACTCAAACCATGGGTAGTTGACTTAAATATAAAAATAAATGACCCAGTAACAACAGCAAAAAAAACCTTATTTTCATTAAAACATTTTAAAAATTAAATATCCGTCACTGTCCCGATACTCATGGATACGCACTCTAGAGAGCTGTGAAACAGCTGACTGCCGGTCTTGTAACGTCCCGCGTGCCCCGCCCGGCCCCGCCAACCGCCGCCCGCCGTGTTGAGACGCAAGTTCCTTGCCCTTGCGTATAGGGTGAAATATTCTTGTGGAAAAAAGTAGACATTCTTTAAAAAAAAAGTTATTTTTTTTCATTGATTTTACGTCCTATAAATGAAACTAAACCACTGGTTTCAAGGATAACGGTGTTTACACTAACACCCTGTATATGAATTTATACTTATGATCGCGTTTCCATCGTAAATATTTGGAAACACAATGCACTTCAAATGACAATAAGCACGAATTGTGCTTTGCATTTAGATTAGGAACCTTCACGCCCATGGTATTGTTAACTCATGAATAAGTTACACGTGTTGCTATAATTATTTGATAACGAAGAAATTGAAAAAAAACTATTAAGACAGGATATTAAATGTCAAAGCCTGCTTTGTGTACCATATTTGTGCATTTTGGTTTAAGATTTAAATAAAACAGTTAGGCTTAGTCTAAGTTTAGGCTCACAAAAGTTATTGCCAAAACTACTTCACCTCAAAAATAACTAGAATAAGAATGTAACCTGCGGAGATAAAATAAACATTTAAAAAACATTTAATGGAAGTAATGAGTCATTATTATGACCATTATTCTGCCTAAATACCAAATGTTTAGAGCCTTGTTTACTTTAACGCTTTTCCTAATGAGGCCGGCTTCCAGTCTAACCGGATACAGCTGAAATCCGGTATTTTACATGGAGCGACTACCTATCGAACCTCCACAACCCAGTTACTGGGTAACACAATACCCCTTGGTAAAACTGGTTGTCCGACTTTTGGGCTTCTGACGGCCGTAACTATTGGCAAAGATCCACGAATGACACCCGGGACCAAAGGCTTATCGTGCTTTCCGAGAAACGGAGAAGTATCGGTAATGGAAGGTCACCCATCCACGAACTGACCGCGACAAGCGTATCGTAACCTTCAATCGTCCCGTGCGGCTGTTATTATGTAGCCCCGAGACTTGTTAAATTTAACAAAAGATATTAATTTAACCTCTCAAATTGGTCGTTTTGTAGGTAAGAGAAAACACAAAATACTTTTCGTTCCCGGTTTATTTTCCAAAAATGTAAACAATCCTGCAATGTGTAATTGGAAAAATAACTTTAAAACCCACACGTAAAGTTTAGTTTGCGCTACAACTTCGAACATTTCTATGACTTCTCCAATAGGTACCTAGTACAAAAATTAACTAAGTTGATATTTTTTGTAAGTGGAAAATAACATCATTTGGACTAGCCTAGACAACTAGGATTTGAATGGTGAATAGATGAGAACGCAAAAAAAGTAAAGTACACTTGTACACTACAACTTGTAAGTTGATCCTTCTACTTAGTTAAACTTAGTTCTCCTATAACTAGTTTCTACAACTACGATCCATCACTCCGGCTTTCAAAGTTAGCTCGTACGTAGTATTCCAAATTGTAATACTATAGCGAAATAACTCAAGTTTCTGCGATATGTAAGAACTTAGCAACTAAGTATACTTAGTAGCGAAAACAGATGTAGCTTAGAGAACAGCGAAAACTTCGTAAGTTTGTAAAATATGTTTAAATACTAACAAGTACCCATGTAAAATTCTATTAATTTCAATTCAGAACTTCTCAAACTTCTTTTTATAAAATACTAGCTGCCGCCAGCGGCTTCGCCCGCGTGTAATCTTTATAAATTATAGCCTATGTTACTCAGGGTGAATGTAGCTTTCTAATGGTGAAAGAATTTTTGAAATCGGCGCCGTAGCTTTTGAGTTTAATAATCTTTATAATATTAGTGTAGATTGGATTTAAGGTTGTTGCGCTAGGATAGCCCGCGAAATTCATTTTTTCTTACAAAAGTGCCAAATGTCATGATTTCATGAAATAGTCATTCAATGCACTTACATGAGCATAGAGATTTGCATTGCTGATTTGAATGTTTATAATTCTGTAAATCCATATTTGTTACGAGCGCTAATAATATTTAGATCAACATACAACCTGATACTGACCTGCAAATCGCAAAAAACGTAAGAAAATTTGAATTTCGCGGACCACCCTAGCGCATCCCCCTTAAAAAAATATGTAGACAGTTAAGTTGCCATTACATAGTTGTTGTTGTCATGTGCCATATTCAATAAATAATATTGTATCTTATTTAATAAGTACTTGGAATAACACATCTCGCCAGTTTTCCCCGAAGCATTAGACAGAGATATACTTTAAGCATATAAATGTGTATATAAGTAAGAAAATATGTATTTTAACATAAGATATAAATGTTAACATAACTTTATCTTCTGAAAAAATACATATTTTGGACAAAAAGGATCACTTTCCGGAATTGAGAGCGTCTCCCTAATTTCAGTCAATCTCATCGTTTTAATTATGTAGGCGTGGATGCCAAGATCTATAATCAGACATATCCAAAACTCAACCTTGTAATTACGTGACGAGGCGGATCTTTAATTGGTATTTGCACATCATTGGGCACCATCGTAGACCTTTACGAAATGTGTCAGGGCCTAATTCCGGTCTATTCAGCTTAATTCAAAACTTTTAGATACCGAGGCGAATATATTACAAGTTATTGAAAAGTCGTGTGGAAATCGGTTGTCATCGTATGGGCTTGTGATGTGACGTAATGGAGAAAATGTCCTGGATTTGAGTATGAATATCGATGGCTATAGGACTAAGGGAAATAACTGCCTGTTAATTTTTCAACCGATCATAATAACCTCCGCAATGTCTAAATAACAGTTGTAAAAATTATTACCCTTTAGGGGTATGAGGAACAGGGTGTAAAGTTCACTCATCCTCCATAGGAAAGGGAGGATCCTCCGACCAGACGGGTGTTGTGTCTGGCGGGCAACTGCCCAGCGATTGATGTTGGAATTTTGTATATATGTCCATCGCGCGGTAAACTCTAATTGCGTGATGCAGGATTTATGTCAGGATTTTTATGTGAGGTCAGGTCTTTGATGCGTAGTTCGCATGTGGCGATGTAGATACCGCCACATCACTTCCCTCCGGAGACCGGAGGTCGATAGTAGGCTGAGTCTTGTATCTTGCGATACTTGCCAGTGCCAGTTGTGGTTCTAGTGAGTCGGAATCCTTAAACATATCTGACGAAATGTGGATGTACTAACTCTGCCTAACTCTTCTGGTAATACAAGCGTGATGTTAATCGTTATTACACAGAATGATAGATAAACTGCGATGACGTCAACCCTTGAACATTTTTTAAAGCGAAAACTTAATTTAAACGCTTTCCTAAAGCGTTTTCAATCACTTTTCTAACCAAATTCTGAACGACGAAGGTCGGATTTAGGCGAATCTTTTTATCGACCTTTTAAACCCGTTGGAGCACAATATTTACGAGAAATAGGATCGCTCGTGATAAACGTACACTGTAAGTAGGCACATTGGGCTGAGGTCTTGTGTATCTAAACGTGAACGGATTTTTTTTGTGAAGATTTATTACGCTTATTTTTGTTTTTAAGTTAACCTTAAATCCTTACTAAGTAATATTATAAATGCGAAAGTGGTTTTATTTGTTGTTTGTTACGCTTGCACGCTAAAATAGCTTAATGGTTTTGGATAAAATTTGGCACATGGGTAGTAGTGAAAGCGTAACAAACAAACAAACAAACTCACTCTCGCATTTATAATCGTATAATTAATATTAAAATGCGAAAGTGAGTTTGTTTGTAACGCTTTCATGCTAAAACGGCTGAACGGATTTGGATTGGAAAATTGGTACAGGGGTAGACCATGACCTGAAAAAGGACATATGTTACTTTATATCCATGAGATCGTGACTTATGCGAGTGAAACCGCTGAGCACAGCTAGTGTCTAATAAAGAGTTATTTGATAATTTATTTTTTTACCTTATACACAAAATACATGGAAAGTATAGTACAAAGAATTGGCTAGCTTTCAAATAAAAACAACAAGTAACGACTTTTTCTAAAAATCAACTTAACACAACATAACATTACGCAATCCCCGATGGATAGGCAAAAAAAAAACAACAACTAAACCCAAAAACCAACTAAAAAAAACAACCCCTAACCTAAAAATAATTTCCTATAAATTAAAAATATGTTTTAATGATAATATTATGAAATAATTAATTACAGTTTACGTAAATTCACCTATAGGGATGTAAACAAGCGGTTTCTGTATATGACACGTGTCAACATCACCCAAACATTTTTGCTCAAAAATGTTGTATAAATATCCACGATAAACATACTGAAAAATAAAAATGTGAAAAGTAATATTATCACCCTTATACCACAAAGCACGAAAAACAATGTGTGGAGCAATTACTTTAAGGGGTTACAACTTGACATATATCTATAATCTCGATTTTATTGCCAAAATCCTGGCAGATATATCACTTTGCACCAAACTATCTCCGAAACTATAGCAGATAGAAGAACGTGAGTTAGACCAAAAAAACCGCAATTTTTTCTGATAATTTATATGTAAAAATCACAAAAAGGGTACAACTCGACAGGGAACAGGAGGCACAGAAATTTACCTAACATTATGTTTCCCAAAATTGCTAAAATCCTCGTCAAAGTGAAAGCTCCTAAAGGCGCCTCAGTGACGATGTTTCACAGAAAAGACAATATCATTATATCTGGGTACGTCTAGAACCCGCGGATGTGTCCTATATAACAGCGAATTCACACCTTTTTACCATACCATATAGTTATATTGTGGGATTATCGGGATAAAAAGTATCGGGATATATGTCCTAACCCAGGTCATGGTCTACCCATGTGCCAATTTTCCAATCCAAATCCGTTCAGCCGTTTTGCGTGGAAGCGTAACAAACAAACTCTAGAGATGGGTTGTAACAGGTGAAACACGACATCTGTGATCATGTGACTGTGACAAAAAAATAACAGATCCAAATATCTGTTATTAAATCACAGCCTGTGATTTTTGTATGGACGATAAATACGTATCTCAATCGAATATCATCTTTATTTCTTTTGATTTAAAGTCGAAAATCGTATCTATCTGTTATAAAATAACAGCCTGTTATTTTTGTATGGATGATAAATACGTATTAACTCAATTGAATATCTTCTTTATTTCTTTTCATTAAAGTCGAAATTCGTAACCGAAGATTTAACAGTAACAGTCTTGAGGATCTGTGATTTTAAGTAACAGATATTTTTTATCGTTAGGAGCAACTGCTATCTGCTATTTTTTCATATCTGTGATTTCTATCTGTGCATTTATAATATTAGAAGATATGATACAACGATTTGCGCACAATTAAAAAATCACAGCTTTGTCAACTGTAAAATATTTTATTTTATTTAACCATCTGTATTCAAGTGGATAATAAGGTTTTTTTTCTCAGTCTGCAATGAAATACTCGTATGTTCTATTATTAATAATCTTATTTATACTGTCTCGTTTATAAACATTTTCCTTTTTTATGACAAAAATATTTACTTCTTTCAAGCTACACTAAAAACATTATTTATAAAATAAAAAACAATTGATTCCACCAAACCCGGCTTCACCTTCTTTACCTTCTTTAAAAATAAAGATAAGATAAGTTAAGAAGATCATTTATTTGTCCAAAGGCAGTAGATAATATAGCTTAATAAGTCCGTTTACGCGAAATTTTCCCTTCTTTTGTAACAGGACTAAACTAAGCCTGATCTCCGGGACTAACGTGGGCTGACAATGAACATAGACAATTCTTTAACTCAGATTTTGGTATTTTTAGGCCTTAGCTCTTCATAAAAGTTATTTTTTTTAGTTTCGTGCCGTTTAGCGGTCAAACGAGCAAAGAAATAAAACCAATGTCAAAGAAAAAAAATATCTTGAATTTGAGAATGATATCCTTGTGTAAAGACCGGAAAATGCGGCTCCGGTCGGAATTATGAAGATCATAATCTGTTACCCGTGTGATACGTGTTATGCACTCAAAGCTACCTTTGTGGCTTTAAATGTCACTAGCAGACTAAACTCTACCCTAATCAACGAAGCGAAAAACCCTATTCTGGTAATAGGGTTTTTCGACTCACATTTGAAGTTTGTTACCATTTAACGTTTCTTTGTGGTATAAATCTTTTGACTTCTTTGATTATGGAATACGTATCTAGCATAATCAACCTATAACGTTCTCACTGCTGGGGCATAGGCCTCCTCTCCGTGAGAGGGAGCGAGCCGTAATCTACCACGCGGACCCAGTGCGGGTTGGTGGATGTCACATGAATTCGAAATTTTTGTTGTAAGACATGCATGGTTTCCTCACAATGATTTCCTTTATAGGTATCTCATAGCCGTTTTTATAGGTGTCTCATAATCATCATAATTTCAGCCGAAAGACGTTCACTGCTGGACATAGGCCTCCCCTAAGTGTCGCCACAGTCCTGAGCTTCTCGCATTTGGCGGATTCCTGCAGCCTTCACAAGGTCATCGGTTCACCTAATGGGACCTATCTATTCGGATGAATTTAATGTGTGCGTCTTTTTGTCTCATGTATAAGTGGCCACAAAAGAACGGGTGGTCGTTGAACGAGAAATCAGAGCTTTTCCGAGTTTATTTACCTCTTAATTAACAAGGAAGGCCAATGAATGTGGGGCAATAACGGATTATTTCCCTTGAGTGTCCATATTATTTCAGGAACTTCCTTTTCTCAGGGATGCTTTTTATAAATTCTCATACTTACTATGTTCACAGAAACAATACTTCAGGTATTTTTTAAAAGGATTTGCTAAAAATGTTTGCGTTCGTTCTTTCTTTTTTAGAATTTCTTGGTATTCTTGGTAATAATATGTGGGTTGTATTCTTATTATACAATTTATATAATTATACTAATGAAGCTTCTAGGCATAATATTAGATACTAATGGGCTAATATTTTTTTATATTTTTAAATGTTTATATATATTTTTTTATTTTAATATAAATAAAAAAAATATATATATTCGATACATCGAAAATGATATAAAAACATGTAGATACGGTAGTTTACACTAATTGGCGGAGAAATGGTGTAGGTATTTTTTCAGTATTGGTTGTAAAATAAGTACATTAAAGCAAAATTTTACTACGTTTAATGATGTCTTCTTGTATATGAAAACGAGTGTTTATGTAAAGAATAACCGAGCCATTTAATCATTTAAATTAACCTACTTAATTGGGAATTTTAAACGAGAATAATTAAGGATTCTTGAGAAGGCTTTGAAGAATTCTCGATATCTTGAGTTATTTGATATTAAAAATACAGGTAACGATGGCGAAATTTTTAAGATAAGGGCTCGGTACATCGCCATCATTCATCCATCGCATATTATTTAAATTGAGTTTGTCGTAATAAAATTTGAGTTTTATGACCTGTAATTACATACTGAAGGATGTAATTTTTATATTTATAGGTACTCCATTTGAAATAAGATTAGACATTTAAACAAAGCTTTTTACAGTTCGTTCAACCTATTTGGGCTTCTATACCGTAGGCAAATGTATGGCATTAAAAGCAAAAAAGGTTACACAATACCAACTGTCTACTGCACCTGCCATTTGTCATGTCACCAACGCAATAGAAGGCAAAATCGGTTGAACGGACTGTAAAAAATGTTTATTTAAATGTCTAATCTTATTTCAAATGGAGTATAGTTACTTTACCGTTCCATCTGATGAAGAAACCGTACGAGTATCGCTTCGGTTACCAAAAGTTTTTTTAACGTTACGACTCGCTGTGCCGCTTTGCTCGCGTGACTTTGTACTTACTTGGACTGTCAAGATATAGTATTGTAGGCAATGATATTAATATAATATCATGAAAAAATAATCTTTAGTAATGTTGCAATAACGTAACCGCGATACGCGTCGGGTCCCTATTTTATTTAATACTAGCTGATGCCCGCGGCTCCGCCCGCGAGGTTGTCGGTTATTATTTCGGTTTTCGGTTACCTTCCTCGAGAACCAATCTCCAATGGTGAAAACAGCATGAAAATCGGTGCAGTAGTTTTTGAGTTTATCGCGAACAGACAGACAGACAGACGCGGCGGAGGACTTTGTTTTGTATTGTAGTGATGAATAAAGTTTATGTATACTTGAATTTACAAAAAAGGGTTTATTGTTTGTAGCCTCCTTTTAGGCAAACAATGGATGACATTTGTCACACGGGTAGACTATGACCATGATTAGGACTTATGATACTTTTTATCCCGATATTCCCACGGGATCGAGACTATAAAAATCGTTTTATATTAAGATTCTAGAAAATTCAAGTGATAACTAATCATCGTGTCGACATACAGCGAGACGCGATGTTACTTTGTACACAACATCAAGTTATAAACAAACAGACCTTACGACCTCATCTGCATTAATTGCACGATAAAATACAACTATCAACTACAACACTATAAAAATAACTGTCCACACGATTATAGACCCTAACTTCTTAGTAATAAATGTGACAATAGCATCCAATTGTCTATAGATGAAAATTTGCGTGGGTGTGTTTGCTTGGGTCTCATTTATTAAAAATTATTATCTGACAACAATAAAATTAATAAGCTTGATGTCAACGCGACCATGTATGTAATAAGAAATTATTTACATTAAAATAATGGCAAGACAATTTCATTAAATACAAATTAATATGATCTTGAAGGACATGTGATATACTTAGGTAATTTCTTTTCAATCAAAAATTGAGTGTAGTGTTCTCATTTTATTTTCATAACTAGCTGATGCCCGCGTGGATGTCGGTTCTTATATACTAAAACCTTCCTCGGGAACCACTCTATCCATTGGTGAAAACAGCATGAAAATCGGTGCAATAGTTTTAGAGTTTATCGCGAACAGGACGACAGACAGACGCGGCGGGGGACTTTGTTTTATAATCACAACCCAATAACTGGGTAATACGATACCCCTTGGCAAGAATTGTTGTCAGACTTTCGGGCTTCTGACGACCCTTAACGACTGTCAAAGATCCACAAATGACAGCCGGGGTCGGACTTTGTTTTATAATATGTAAGGATATTGAATCTTATCGGAAAGAAAGAAAAGCTTGGGGAAAGCGTTTCCTATTAGTCCAATCGTGTCGTCAATTAGCAAACCAAACACAGATTTAATGTCGAAAATATCATTCTTGCTCTCGTTTGATAAAACAAGGAAATTCCTTATTTAACCATTGGATAATCTAACGTTATGAAAATACCAAGATTACAATGTACCTTATACCTACTTCACAGAACTTTGTAATTCCTGAAAAATGTTTTTTTGGATTATTTCTGAGTAGCTTAATAACAGGCGAGCTAGTGGTCAAACATAAGCCAATTCAGAATGAAATGCCGTGTATTTATCTACCATTTCGGACAAAAAAATTGATAAAAAATGCGGGTGTACTATGTAACCCTTCGGGGAAAACAGGGGTGATTATGTTGTTCTTGTATTTCGGACTAAAATTCTTAGTAAGACCCCAACTAAGTAGGGATCTTATAACATAATTATTAAGTCAATGTTTTTCAGCTTAAAAATAATTAAGTAGGTATTCCAAAAATGTTCATTTATTATTTTTTTAGGTACCTATTGATTATCTATAATAGCTGTTCGTTTCAGTATTTCTTTCAAATAATCCGACGTCCAATACTAATTCAATCGAGGACCACAAAGGTTCGAGATTGATAAAGCGAGGATTTTGAAACGAAACAATTTAAATTGACTCTGCGTACACATTAAGACGTTAAAGTGTTTAGATTATAGTTTTATTCTAGTTTATTATGTATTATTTTGCACATTCAACTTATGAACGCTCAAACAACAATACC
The DNA here is from genome assembly GCA_947522985.1 of Lithophane socia. Classification (NCBI taxonomy): domain Eukaryota; kingdom Metazoa; phylum Arthropoda; class Insecta; order Lepidoptera; family Noctuidae; genus Lithophane; species Lithophane socia. The sequence continues at coordinate 11,813,742 of OX383268.1, read as the reverse complement.
TAGATCCTTTTTTTAACCCCCGACGGAAAAAGGGGGGTGTTATAATATTATATATTTTTGATAATTAAATACACAGTAAATGCATTTGTTTTTATAGAACTAGCTGATACCCACGGCTTTTATATACTGAAAGCTTCCTCGAGAACCACTCTATCCATTGGTGGAAACAGCATGACAATAGGTGTAGTTGTTTTTGAGTTTATCGCGAACAGACAGACAGACGCGGTGGAGGACTTTGTTTTATAATATGTACCTGGTGAAATAACATACTAAGGTATGCAAGTTGAATTGCGCTACATAAGTCCATTATAATAACAAGTTTCTTGAGATTCGAATGGAAGCTGTCCTTTGACGTAATCTTAGAGTAATGTTTGTTTATAAACAACTGGGTGTGACTATGATTTGATTATTATAAATACCAGTCTGTTAGTCTCCACGGCATCTTTGAAATGTGACAACAAACCCATCCATCCAAAGGTTATCTTTAAAAGATCGCTTTTAGCGATAAACCCGCCCATTGTGTCACCCTATTGTCAAATTTCAACATTTTTTATCTGTAATCCACATCTTTCTTTCTTTTTTTTCCGACGTGGCAGTGCGTGCTTGAGAGATACTTTTCTCGACGGTATTTTAAGCCAATTCAGAGGCTCATGGGCGGTATACAAACTTATTTATTTATTTATTTTATTTATTATTTATTTATTTATTTATCACAAACACAACTATCATTACAGGCAATAATCCTAATGTGGACAAAACAAACAAAACAAACTCTTAAAACCAGGGGGCCTACCACCACCAGGGGCCAAGGGGGCCCTACAGCAGTACCTATTATTTTGATATTACTTCAGTGCGCAGTGTAGGAAAGAGATGAAGCTCTACAGGATGTATCGGCTTTCCCCCACGAAGTAAGATTAAAATAATACTGCTGTAAGCGATGGTGGTAGGCCCCCAGGTTAGTCAAAAACCACACGAAAACGAAAAGAAGAATCCACTGGTGTACCTACAAAATAAAGAATATTCTATTCTATTCTATACGTAGGTTTGGTACGAGTACCTTTATTAACCGACTTCTTCAAAAAGGAGGAGGTTATCAATTCGTCTGTATGTTTTTTTTTTTTTTTTTTTTGTGTATGTTACCCGATTACTCCGCCAATTATGAATCGATTTTGATGATTCTTTTTTTGTTTGGTAGGTCATGCTTCAGAGGTGGTCCCATATAAATTTTATTAGTTTTGCTTGCGTAGTTTTTGAGTTAGCTTCAATAATTACGTATTTTTCCCACTTTGCGTATGTTGATGACATGTTAATTGACTCAGTCACATAGCAGATAACGGTATACGAATTTGTGTGGGGTAGTTACCACAACTAAAAAGTGAAAAATAAAAACTTTTTACAAAAAAAAAAACAACCGACTTCCAAAAAAAACACTAAAAAAGTGAAAAATAACTTTATTTTTGGAAGTCGGTGGCCAAAAACGAAAATTGAAAAGCAAAGACACCGACTTCCGAAAATAAAGTTATTTTTCACTTTTTTAGTGTTTTTTTTGGAAGTCGGTTGTTTTTTTTTTGTAAAAAGTTTTTATATTTTTCTTTTAGGTACACAGACCCTACCCTTTTGGTGTGCCCTACAGGGTCCATAATGATCTAAATTATATAGTTACCAGCTAAGTACACATTATGGTAAAGCAATAAAGATATTGAGTATTGAGTATTGAGATCTAAAAACTGTAGTCCCAATAGGATCTATTTACATATAGTAATTTAAATCTAGATTAATTGCCTACTCTTGTGTTATTTTCAAGCATTCTTATAATAGAGGGACTAGGGCCCATATGTTCACACTTCATTTCTTCACATAACCGTTTTTAACGGACCCTGAAGGCAATATCCATAGAGATATAAGTATATCTCTATGGCAATATCACAAAAAAGGGTTTCGCTCCTAAATTCTTGGCGCTCGCTGACTTGGCAACACGAGAAAGTTTAGCAACCCAATTTACGATTACTCGATCAAAGTCAGTGTCGAATTACACAAAATATTAGTTGGTAAGTACTTAAGATAAAATAAAGTCAGCTAAGATTTACGGTGTTATGTATTTGCTTCTGTTGTTTTCTAAAGCTTCTGTTCTTCTATACATAATATAAAGAAAAAAGAAAGAAAGAAAGAAAGAAAATAAATTTATTTGACCCAGGTAAGGCACACAATATTTATAGAAAAAAACAAAGAACATAAAAAAAGTATTGTGCGCCTCACGGCTGCGCCAAACAGGCCCAGTTCAGCATGAATGCCAGACAACTAGTGCCTGACGCTGGTTTTCAACTGGACCTTATGTTACGAGGACGTCTTACAGATGTAAATCAGTTTTATAGTGTGTGTAGATATTTAAATAAAAAACAAAAATAAAAAAATGGATATGTGTAGCAAATAATAATAATAACTCGATTAGATATTTATAAAAATAATTATAGATAGGTAGATGGATAATAATATCTGCTCAAGAAACATGGAAATATGTTATGATGTGATCAAATCAAGTTATGGCCCAGCAAGCCACGTTATCTGCCCGAAATGTGCTGGATAACCTCATAGGGTAAGATACAGTGAAAAAACTTAGCATAAAAGGCTTCGGTCTGTCAAAATAAGATTTTGACGTGATTTCAACAGATCGAAACGAAAGCACGCTTATTTCGTCTCTTATATCTTACCACAGAATAGTACAGAAGGCGCACTCCGCATTTTAGGTATGAAGCTACAAGTACGCGCCGGGCTCGTCTTGTAGGGCCAATTCTGTGAGCGTAGCGTATAGTCAGCAGATAATAGAGTTACGCGATAGAAAGAGAGGCAACTTCTATACTTAGGTGAATATACCTGTAGATAATTAGCAAGCGACTCTTTTTATTTAAATGATTTTGCGGAGTGAACCATCTGTATAGTATAGTCTGTGACCTATACAGGGTGTTAGGGTAAACACCGTTATCCTTGAAACCAGTGGTTTGGTGTCATTTATAGAACGTAAAATCAATGAAAAATTACTTTTTTTTTTTTAAATTACATTTTACCACAAGTGTAATTCACCCTTTCACCCTATGCGCTAGGGCAACGAACTTGCGTCTCAACACAGGTGGGGGGCACGGGACGTCATCTGAACGGCCGCGAGCGCGACAGCTGTTTCGATATCGAGCACGGTGTCGGATAGAAACTTTTAAAATCTTTTAGTGAAAATAACGTTTTTTTGTTGTTGTTACTCGGTCATTTATTTTTACATTTAAGACAACTACCCATGGTTTGAGTGACAACGGTGTTTACCCTTACACCCTGAAGCGTATTCCGAAATTTACTTGTATATACAATAGGAACTCAGTTTTGGGTACGATATAATTATTCATGTTTATCATAGTTGAAAATTTTAGTTGTGTAGGTATTTGTTTCGGTACTACCGAACTACGAACTAGAGTCTTTATTCATGAGCATGAGTCGCTCACACCGCGACACAGTCACGTCGCGAGTATCACATGAGTGCAAGAACAATAAACAAAGTTATTTGTTAAACTTACCAAACGTAAGATATTCATTTACGTAGTGTCTATCGTGTTTCTGTAAATTATATTATGTGAAGTGTGTAAATTCAACGTTAAAACAATCGATCCCACTATCTCTTGTAACCATTATGTTTTCACTTTTAAACAATTTATTTGTACACATCTTACAACATTGACCCCAAATGAGATGAAACAGAAACATTCTTATTTGCACACGACTTTCCATCAATATTTTTATAAAACTCACTTCAATAATACATCACTCAGTACATGCTTGCCCGACTCATAGGTAGGTACTTTATAGTACCTACTCACAACGACAGTCTAGTGTAAACTAAGCACTAGATTACCTAGACACATCTAGCCCTTATCACCGACACCACCAATCAAGACGTCAATGCTAATGACAAATTAATTAATTCAATTTGTGTTGGGTTAAGAGGATAATCATACAATAACCCATGTAGGTATCTAGGTATCAAGTTCCGTATCCACGAGGCACGATTGTCATCTAATCTCAAACGTCTTATAAATCGGGAGATATCTTTTCGTTTTCAGATATTGCACAATTATAAAATGTTCTATGTAGTTATAAGTTTGCGTTAATTTAAGGGTCATCTACTCAATTGTTATATCTTTAGGCCCTTTCCTCACTGGTCGGTGCGTTAGCGGTGCGGGATTCTGCCAGGGTTGCGGGAATGTCCGAAAGGGGATACCGGGAACCTTGGCAACAGGGAAGGAACACGGGTGGGTTTTAGTTAATAAAAGTCTGACACGCCCTCGAGAAGTCATTAAATGATTTCCCACCATCAAAAAAAAAAAAGGGCACACGATTGTTTGTGGTTTATAATGGGTGCATTTAAATTTTAGATTTGGAGTTATTAAAAATACAACGTTTAGTAACATATGCGTTTCATTGTGTTTCCCGCATCCAGCGAATGCCTGCGGCCTTCAGATAGTCATCGGTCTACCTTGTTGCGAAGCCTTCCAACGCTACGTCTTCCGATACGCGGTCGCCACTCCAGAACTCTTCGGCCCCATCGACCATCTGTTCGGCGAGCAAGGTGCCCATTGCCAATTCAGGCACTTCAAAAAATCAGTGCGGGGTTAGCATATTCGGTATATTCCGTACCGAAAGTGCCTACATTTCAATGAGCGTTTCCTGTTTGGCTCGGTACGAGTATACGCGGGAGCGAGGCGGGATCGTTTCGGTTTACCGCGTGGTACGCGCTCACGTCACAGGCACACATTCCATACAGCTAAAATTTTCATAGCTTTTGAAATTTCGCTTTCCATAAGTGTTCACAACACACACTTCAATAAGTTCAATACTTATCAGACTCGTATCATCGATATCGTCTAGAATCTTCGCCAGTTGTTGTCCTGCAACCCGTGTGAGGTCGCGACGACCCCAAAGGTCACTCGTGGCAGGTGTCAGCTCGTTAGTTCTATCGGCAAATCTGGACATGCGGGCGAAACATGTGTCTTTCTGTCTGGGCTGCTTACTATGACACACAGTGTACGGTAAATAGATTCGTATCACTAATATTGATTTGTTGTGAAAGGAAATGTTGTGTAGAAGCTTTCACTCGCACCCTCAGACCCGCTTCCAATACGTTTAGTAGTAAGCGAATTTAAATCATTGTTCTGTTTTTTGGGTGCGGATTTCACCAATGAAACTGAACCCAATCAGCCCTTCTAAACCGCGTTCAAGAGCTGTCAAATATTGCATAACATTTTTGCTACAACTGACGTAAGTACAGCACTTGACGCGGTCTTTATGTGTAACGTTTGAAGACGAAAGAGACAGCGAGATGTTTAAATATCAGCACTAAACACATTGGAGTGATTTGTGTTGCATGCGGCCCTCAAAATCATTTTTACTACACGATCCTGACGGGCTAGGCAATATTTTCCTTTAGGAAATTCACAATTGCAGCCCGGATTCTGGATTTATATCCAGCAATAGGCTCGCCCGTAGGGGTGAGCCGCGAGCGAGCGAGTAATACTACTACTCAAGGATGCATATATCCGGTATGGCTCGCGAATCCTTCCTTACCCTGACAGGGCACAGTCTTCCCTACCATTTTCGCGCCCCCAGGTCTACTCCTTTATGGGCAATGACCTATGTAGCCCTATGAACCATGAGGATCCAGGGGCTAGGTGCAAATACTGGGGTTCATTCGATTTATCGAGTCTGGTTAAACCACGCTGGGGTCGGTGCGTTTCATTGATTCATTCATTCATTCATAAATAGGCTCGCCCCTATTCCACGGGACTTAAACATAACTGGCGAACCGTGGGTAATAAGCAAGCTCTGGTTCTCATCAGGAAATACAGGCGTGTTGCTGTTGATGTTATGTATTTATTTATTGGAAGACAACGTTACTAGTTGATATTATTATTATGCTAATGTTGACGATGACGTCAGTAAACATTAAAGCTCCTTCCTGTGCGCAGTAGAGATAGTTGATGGATAGTTCAGTCACCGCATTGAGGTAAATATTTGTGTGTTCGATGTTGGTACGGTTCCTTGTATTTTGACATGGTTGTTCCCTATAATTAAAGCCACACGGACATATTAATATTACATAACATCACGTCCATAGTTTAAAAAGTGGTCGATAGATAGATAGGTAGAATTTACTCTTTATTATGTACACCATCAATATTACAAATATAAATGTAGACATTTTACAAGGGGTGACACAATGGGCGATCTTGTCGCTACAAGCGATCTTTTATTTAAAGACAACCTTTGGATGGATTAAGGGAAAAGGACAGACAAGACTGCAGATAGTCTGGTGTAGTAGAATTCGAAAGTAACTCTGTCTGTCTGTCTGTATGTTACCTTTTCACGCCTAAACCACTGAATGGATTTTGATGAAATTTGGCAAGGAGATAGATGGCATCCCGGGGAAGGATATAAAATACTTTTTATCTACATACCACGCGGGCGAAGCCGCGGGCGGAAGCTAGTAATACATAAAACATTTACTCATCTATATAAATATAATATTATGGCTCAAGACGGGTGTGAGAGGAGCTCGTCGCTATTAAGCCGCACGGGTCGATCCATCAGGTTAAGTTACGCTTGCCGGGGTTGGTCCGTGGATGGGTGACCATCTTTACATACCGAGACTCCTCCGTGCCTCGGAAAGCACGTTAAGCCGTTGGTCCCGGCCGTTATTCGTGGATCATTGATAGTCGTTACGGGTCGGCAGAAGCTCAAAAGTTTGACAACCAGTCTTATCGTATTACCCAGTAACTGGGTTGTGGAGGTCAGATAGGCAGTCGCTACATGTAAAATACTGGTATTCAGCTGCATCCGGCTAGACTGGAAGCCGACCCCATAGTTGGCAAAAGACTAGACAGATTGATTGGCTCAAGACGGGTGTGGAAATATACTTAAAGCCAGCTAAACTTGAGTTTATTTTTGAGGAGAGGCTGCCAGCTATGTTGACTTCTCAAAAAATAGGGAGAGAATTTATTGCCACAAATCCAGACTCCGTGCTTCTTCAGAAAATAATGGAAGAACGCAGTAACGATTTACCGACCAGTGAATAAAACCAATGACTAAGCAACAGTCTATCGTAATAGTGATCAACCGAACAAAGAGGCGGACAAACAAAAAAAAACAAATTATAATACATAATAATTATATCGAGGACAGAGCCCTAATTTAGTCTATATTTAACACAACTAGGGGTCATTTTAACAAATTGGGGTGACGTAAAGAGCTGTTCACAGAATCGTCTATCCTAACTTTAGGGCGCACCCTACCTCAGATTTTATCCCGCTCGCACCATACTACTCGCGCCCTGATTGAGAACGAGACGGAGTGGGGTGCTAGCGGCTCTAAAGTGTCGAAAAGTTTAGGTAATTGCTTTTTACGGTGAAAATAATGGTATTTAAAAAAAAATGACACACATAAGACCTGCTTTATAGTTAATTCAGTTATCATGTAAAGTTTCATGATCTAATTTGAAATATTTTTTGAATACTGCGGTTTATAATTTATTCTGTGCAGAGGTAACTTTGGATTTTTTTTCTATCGAGAAAATTTTATGTAATCGTGTTTTCGCCTCACATAAGACCTAGCATCAATCCTCAACTTTAACATATATTTATTTCAAAATTAATGCTGCAGTATTTTCGGCATAACTGAGGATCACGCTAAGCAATTTGTGATTGGGTGCGCCCTTAATATGTAATATACGAAAGTGAATTTGTTTGTTTGTTTGTCACACTTTCACGCTAAAACGGCAACCTTTCCATGACTGAGGGCCATCATACTCATATGCATAACGTTATTATAATTATCATAGATCATGTATTTAGAACTTGCCTGATTCTTCTCAATATTATTTTTTAACTTGTGGGGATAAAACTCAAGACGTCGCTCTCGGTAGTCGGTCGAAGCCTTGATATAAAGATTAAGATAAATTCTGAAAACTCAATATTTCTATTTAAATAAACCGTACGTAACAGAATGAGTGTTTGTCAACGTTAATCACTCCACATTTTATGACTCTCAAGAGTCTTTTAATATTGTTCTTTAGGGTAGGGACACAATCGGGAGAACTGTTTTATTAAGTACCAAGTTTTTCTTAGATTACCATGTAAAATACTGGTATTCAGCTGCATCCGGTTAGATTGGAAGCCGACCCCAACATAGTTGGGAAAAGGCTCGGCAGATTTATTGATTTTCCTTAGATTACCCAGTTGATAGCAATAGGCTCGCTCTCTATTACATGGGACTTAAACATAACTCTCGAAATGTGGGTGTACTCTAAGTACACCTCTGCTAACCCTCCGGAGAATACAGGCATGATGTTATGTTATGTTTTCCTTAGATTATAACACAATAATTTAGATTAATTTCAGGAGCAATATAGAGTTATGTTTTTCGGAATCATTACTTTTCCTAAAGTATTTTTTTTAATATTATTAGGTAATACCTATATACCTAAATGATTAGGCGAATAAAGGATGAAATGGACAAAATCTAGTGTTGGTTACATACAAACAAATTAAATCTTAAACTTCTATAAACGTCTGACTCTGGCTATGAAACTTCCATTAGTTTACAGCAACAATTTCTACTCATTACCGTTTAGGTATAAAAAAGTATTATGTATGTATAACAAACATATAACTGGCTAAATGTGGGTGTACATCTCTGCCTAACCCTTCGGGTAATACGGGCGTAATGTTATGTTATACAGTATGTTACCTAACGAAGGGCGTTCCCGTTAACCTGCAATAAATAGTATAGCGTCTATACATGCCAAAAAAATTAAAAAATATAGTAATAAATTCACAAAAAAAATAAATTGATACGAAAACGAAACTCTGTATACGCACACTTGTCACACTTGTCTTTCTACGTTGAAATAATAGTCCTCCAGACCGTATTTTCGGCCACCGCGGCCAATCTCAATGGAGACTAGCCTTCGGCGCGGGAGATATTATAGTGCACAAGTGTTTGCGCAGACACAAGTGCACTCTCTCTTCCCTCACTCTCATAGTCCGATGGGGCGGCAATCCGACACGACCGGAGAGAGATCAGGCGTAGGACCAACGGCTTAACGTGCTTTCCGAGCCACGGGCGTATCACACCGCCAACTTCCAAACTCCGGGCTGTTACTACGAAATTCCTAATGGAAAAATCCAATAACAATTTGCCCGACCCGGGAATCGAACCCAGGACCCCACGCTCTGCAGTCACGCTTGCGACCACGAAACCAACGGGGCAGGCACAGTCGGGGCACGTTGAAATACAAGTGTGTGTACAAGTTTTGTGAATATTTCACTATTAATATTAAAAAAAAAAAAAAAATTGTAGTAATATTTTTTTATATGTATGTATGGACACTATGCTATTGCGGGTTAACGGGAACGCCCTTTGTTAGTTAACATACTGTATGTATCCCATAGCAACAGTCTCTATTTCCTGCCCACATATTTCGCCAAGTGTGTCGCCGTCGTAACATACTTAAACCTGGTCTTAGCAGCGAACTTACCATCTCCTTGACAGCCGCGGAGAGGTATTAAATTGGGCCTAATTTTTCTCCAGGCCCCAGAATATTTAAGTCACAATTTTTCCTGAAATTAACTTAGGGAAAGAATGATGGTAGAAAGCTGTACTAGTGGAGAGTAATGGATGATTGCTGTCAGTTTCTGTTACGTCCGCGTTGTGGAAGAGAAATTACGTTTTCATAATAAAAAATACCTTCTATTTATCTTTTCTTGTTTGTAAGAGTAATGTTTTCAGCATGAATATCAACTGGCATATGTTATTTTTCATACAAAAATAATTCTACAAAATCAAGATAAGAAGGAACTTTTTTCACATAAGCGAGTGTTTTACGTAACTACGTAAAACATTGGCTTTTGTGTAAAAAGTAAAAAAAAAAAACTGACTATCGTTTTTCATTAAAAAAAAATGACAACGACGCATTTTCATAGCTTTACATATGAATGATTGGTTTGAATGAAAATTATTTACTCGTACGTATCAAAGATACACACATCGAGAGCTTAATGTTACGATATCTTCAAAAAAAAAAACAAATTGTCAAATAATTTATATTGCCCTATAGTTATGAGATTTAAAAAAAATACTTTGTGTAGATTATGTGCGACGAAAGTACGAAACATTCGCACATCTAATGCTGATACAGACAAGCTGTACGTAAGGTAATCTGTCGAAAGTACCACTTTAGGTAATCGTTCCCTATCACGCATATAATAATCAAACGGACAACTAATAATGAACAGTCGAGATCCCACTTGCACATAATCGACACCATTAGTTGCCCTTCGCGACTCCCATGGGGGGTGACCTATTGGTTGTCGGTTAGTGGCAAGTTCCGTAATTAATACTTATGAGGTAAAAAGTATGGATATAACTTGTATCATTCCTGTATTATTCTAGCAAGAAGTTTAGCTGTTCTAATCCTAACTATACGTATAGTAGTCATAACTAATCACTGCATATTATAAAACAAAGTCCTCCGCCGCGTCTGTCTGTCTGTTTGTTCGCGATAAACTCAACAACTACTGCACCGATTTTCATGCTATTTTCACCAATGGATAGAGTGGTTCTCGAGGAAGGTTTTAGTATATGATAACCGACATCCACGCGGGCGAAGCCGCGGTTTCTTACGCTTTCACGCTAAAACGGCTGAAAGGATTCTGTGCTTCTCGCATCCAGGGGATTCCTACGGCCTTCACAAGGTCATCGGAACCTTGTTGGAGACCTTCCAACGCTACTTTGTCTGGTTTGCGGTAATAGGTACTCGTATATGGAACTCAAAACTCAAACTCAACTCAAAGTCAAAGCATTTATTTCAATTAAACCATTTACAGGCACTTTTGAATTGTCAAGGAGTCGGTCAGTCAGAAATTTTAATATGAAGCTAGTTGCCCATTCCAAAGCGTAGTAGGTACCGGTGGAATGACAAATACTCATGTCTTACAAAAAGGATTGTATTATTTATAAACGTTGATTTATGCATAGTTAAGAGATGTTTAAACGCCAAAAATGTATGGTTAAAGAGTCGTTAATCATTACTTAACTTTAAGCTACGTTTTTAACTAAAGGCTCCCACAAACAGGCGCGGTATCGCGGGTTGCGCTGCCAGTCGCGCCCGCGATATCGCGCCAGTTTGCACGAGGCCTAAAGGGGATGTTTAAGGGCTGATAAAATGCATTATCAAGTTTTTTTCCTCACAACCAACAAAACCCGTGAATCCCCTTATTTTTCCTGTGTATCATCTTATGTGTAATCCATATGTTATGTACTGAATGTATCACGTCAATCTGCGACCTATTCACGTTGGTTCAGCCAGATAGTGGGGTCATACCGCCGACCTTCCGAAATGTGATAACGTTAGATATTCTTGCTTTTCTACTAATATGCTCTTTTTGTCATTGTTTGTTTGTGTGTAACGATAATTATGTTGGAAATCAATTAAGGTATAAACTCGACACGTCGTCGAATTGCAGTTGCCGCCTAAGATGCTACGCAATGGTACATACGGCTACACATCAAGTTATACATTTCCAGTTTATGCTGATCTCGCATTGTATAGAATTTGCATAAAATGCGAAGTCAGTTCAGGGAAATGTATAGCTTGATGTGTAGCTGTGTGTACCTTTAGAATAAACATAAAAACAACCAACTTACAAAAAAATCTATCTGGAGCGACTGCCTATCTGAACTCCACAACCCAGTAACTGGGTAATACGATACCCCTTGGTAAGACTAGTTGTCAGACTTTCGGGCTTCTGACGACCCGTAACGACTGTCAAAGATTCACAAATGACAGCCGGGACCAACGGCTTAACGTGCTTTCCGAGGCACGGAGTAGTCTCGGTATGTAAAGATGATCACCCATCTTCGGACCAACCCCGGTAAGCATGGCTTAACCTCATGGGTCGACCGGTGCGGCTGTTATTACTTAGCCACGACCTCCTCTTTACCTTTAATTTTCACTTTTCTTTATAAAGTTCAAAAAGATTCTTGTTTCGAAAACCAAGGAAATCTGCAAAGTATAGGCATTCACATAGCAAGGTAAAAAGTTGTGTAAACAAGGGCACGAACGCTTTCAGACAAATTGTTAGATATAAGACGTATCACACTATTCAAGGCTGTTTGTAACAATGCCCAATCTATACTGTGTTATTATAGTCTTATACTGTGTTATTATAGTCTATACTGTGTTATTATAGTCTTATACTGTGTTATTATAGTCTATACTGTGTTATTATAGTCTATACTGTGTTATTATAGTCTATACTGTGTTATTATAGTCTTATACTGTGTTATTATAGTCTATACTGTGTTATTATAGTCTATACTGTGTTATTATAGTCTATACTGTGTTATTATAGTCTATACTGTGTTATTATAGTCTATACCTACTGTGTTATTATAGTCTATACTGTGTTATTATAGTCTATACCTACTGTGTTATTATAGTCTATACTGTGTTATTATAGTCTATACTGTGTTATTTTAGTCTTATACGCCCTACGCAGTGTTTTTACGACGATACATCGAGATTACATTTATTTATAATTTAATTTATTAATAACATTTTATACGCATAAAGCTTCCGGGAGGAGCTCGTAGCTAAGTAATAACAGCCGCTCGGGTCGATCCATCAGGATAAGGTCCTACCCTATCTCAAATTGCTTAGCATGGTCCTCCGTTATGCCGAAAATACTGCATCATTAATTTTGAAATAAATATATGTTAAAGTTGATTGATGCTAGGTCTTATGTTTGGAGAAAACACGATTATATAAAATTGTCTCGACAGAAAATATTCCAAAATTACCTCTAAACCGAACTATAGATCATGAAACTTTCTATAAACAACTATAAAGCAGGTCTTGTGTTTTTTTATTTTTTTAAATTACCATTATTTTACCGTAAAAAGCAATTACCTAAACTATTCGAGGCTTGGGAGGCGTCAGCACCCCACTCCGTCTCGCTCTCACTCAGGCCGCGAGTAGTATGGTGCGAGCGAGATAAATTTTGAGGTAGTGTAGGGCCTTAAGCTACGCTTGCCGGGGTTGGTCGAGTGGTTGATGAGTGACCATCTTTACATACCGAGACTACTCCGTCCCTCGGAAAACACGTTAAGCCTTTGGTCCCGGCTGTCATTCGTTTTTGTTACGGGTTGTTAGAAGCCAGAAAGTCTGACAACCAGTCTTACCAAGGGGTTTCGTATTACCCAGTTACTGGGTTGTGGAGGTCAGATAGGCAGTCGTTCCATGTAAAATACTGGTATTCAGCCGCATCCGGTTAGACCGGAAGCCGACCCCAACATAGTTGGGAAAAGGCTAGGCAGATTGATTTTCTAGTAGGTAGATAGAAATATCTTTCCCCTGTAATCCAAATCTTATCTCTCGCCTGTAAAGACTTTTTTTACTGTAAAAACCTCTTAACGTTTCCAATGAAAGTTTTCATAAAATCTTTAGCCCGTGGCGTCACTCACGAGGATTTACAGTTCATAATTTTCCACAATTTTCTTATCCTAAGAGGTTTTTATACTTAAGACCTTCAAGAAAATGTCGCCTTCTTATGGAAATAAATTATAGATACGCCCTTGGAGTTATACTTATTAGGCAGCATAATGTAGGTACCTACACAAGGCTACACATCAAGCTTATACATTTCCAGTATATGCTGATCTCGCATTGTATAGGATTTCCGTACAATGCGAGGTCAGCTTAAACTAGAAATGCAGCTTGATGTGTAGCCGTGTGTACACACACTATAAAAAGCGGCCAAGTGCGAGTCAGACTCGTACACGAAGGGTTCCTACAATATCTATTAAACAATACATTCTTTTTTAAATGCTTTTCTTAAAAATTAAAAAAAAAAAAAAGCATACCCTTTAATTTTAAACTTTATTTTATTTGTACTTATTATTTTTTACCCGACTACGACGAAGAAAAAAGGTTATGATTTTGGCCGGTATGTATGTTCATCTGTTCCCTCATATCTTCTAAACGAAACGACTCATCACAATTTGACAAATGAGGTATCGTTGGAAGCGTCTTGATCGTCCGCTGGTTTTGTGACGTCACATACTATTGAAAATTGCGCACTCTAGATGACATAAAGTCAAGAAGTAAAAAATATTTTTTTTTTACATACCATGTTGGGTATCAAATGAAAGGGCATAAGCACATTTCAATAATATATAAATTATAACCCCAAAAAATTTAATAAAATCCGGAGTCACACGTAATCTGTTTGATTTATCCCTAACACGTGCGACTCCGGATTTTTAATTTGTCTGTCTGTGATGTCTTGTTTATACCTTTTTAGTTGATTTTTTGCAATTGTAAATCGAGTAGATACTACTAATTTAACTTACCAATACAAGTCTCAACAAGATCAGTAGCAGCGAGTACAGCCTTCTGTGATTCTGAAACAAAAGAAATACAGAAATATTACTAAATAAAGTTCTATCTAAACGACATCAAAACTATCTCATTATGTGCTACCAAATCTTCAAAGGGATTAAGCCAAGAGGATTGGACTTAGTTTGTGTTTATTCCGCAACTAACCACAAAGTCCACTAATCTGTCTGTCAAACGAAGGACATGTCAATTTCTTTTTGACAGATCTTAAATAGCTGATACACTTTGGTGCAAGTTTGAGCGGGACAGGTATTATTTTGCTATGCAAACTTACTCATTATATACGGCAGTTTTCGCGCGGCCTTTAGAAGGCATCGCGACGGACAAGAGGTATTTTTTGACGCGGCCTTCTAAAGGCCGCGCGACAGGCAAGGGGATGGGAAACATTTATTAACAAGAGAGTAGGTAGGTACCGGAATGACCAGAAAAATGTCGGGAGGGGTCGTGGGACATCAGGTTGGAACGAAGTTCCTTTCTCTGAATATTATGTATTAATACGGAACCATCTAGCTATTACTTTAATCTATGTAGTTATGGTCTCAAGCAAATATTAAAAAAATATATTATTAAGTATGTTATAAATTATTATAATATTTCGTTAGTAAGTAATACGATTGTTTAAAAGTGTTTCAACATCCGGACAAACCTATTGAGGTTTTTGTGATGTTTCTGTTTATATTTTGTTTTGATCCTTAATTTAATAAACAATAAAAAAATAAAAATAAAGGTACAAAGTGTCAAAAAGTTTTTGTTTTTTAATACAGAGCCTAGTCTAGTGTCAGTTTTAAGCCTTGCAAAAAAAAAACGGACATTTTCGGACAAAACGCTATTTCGTTACATGACGATTTCTGCCAGTTTACTCTACCATAAGCTGCGATAAAGAATTTTGTCCCAATAATATCTCACGTCAGTATTCGTTTCCCAACAGTCAATATTTACGATCTTGAATTATTTCCGAACTACCTGAATTCCGGCCTGAAATAACACCACCCACACTACTTTAAATTCTAGTTTACCTAGCAAATTGATATCCAAACACACAATCTCTAAACTTTGATAACTTTAATTGGCAGAAAACAAGTAAAACAGTTCAACGCCGTATCAAATAAAATAAATATCTACTCGTGGTAGTTTAGTTATCAATTTTGTAATGAATTGAGTCAGTATATTGAGAGTAAATACAAACTGTTTGTACCCACCTGTTAATCCTAACTAATGTAACTAATATTATAAGTGCGAAAGTGAGTTTGTTTGTTTGTTACGCTTTCACGCTTAAACGGCTGAACAGATTTAGCACATGGGTAGACCATGACCTGGAATAGGACATAGGATACTTTTATCCCGATATTCCCACGAGACTTACGCGGGTGAAACCGCGGGGCGCAGCTAGTATAGTTTATATGTGACTAGATTCTGCTCGCAACTTCGTCCGCGTGAGATTTCTTAATCCGCGCGGATGGGCGCGGCGATGCGATGCGACGGGGTAGGACAAGCCCACCCCGTCGCATCGCATCGCCCGCCCGCGCTCGTTCTTTCTGACTTTTTTTCTTTTAGCTCGCCTTCTTAGTGTCGTGGCGTGATGGTAAATAACCTTGCTCAAGAATTAGGCTATCAAATGCAAAAATATTTTTTCAAATTCGAGTGGAAGTTCCCGAGATTAGTGCGTTCAAACAAACAAAAAACCTAACTCTTCAGCTTTATTATTAGTATAAATTAGATAAGCTACGTGGTTTCTTAGAAGAGCTGCCACATAGCTTCTTCAGTATACCGAATACGAATGACGTCACTGAAACGTTATGAAAGTAAGTTGATGTATTTTCCTAGAGAACGTTTTGAACGCCGCTCTAAATTTGCCCTCACCGTACCACAGATTAACCGTACTTAGTCACGCGAAAAAGTAGGTATCCATATTGAAAAGAGTGAGCTCACACACTATTAAATAGCGTTACCATGTTAAAAGTCAAGTCACAGCGTCATTGTGTCATTGTGTCAAAACAAAACAGAAACGCAACTTTCTTTTGACGCGCTAGGGTCAAATCTAACTATTTAAATCTTTGCCGCTACCATCATTTTCATGACAGCCGTCACAGCTGCCATTAGGCATGTGCGGCCATCGCTTTTCTAGGAAAACGTAACTTTACTTATTTACGTAACGGTATTTCAAACTTTATAGCGAATATTTTGAATTAATTAGAACTTTTAATTACTTCGTATAGTTACATATTTAGGTGCGTGAATATTAATTTTAGAGTCTATGAAATGAGGTTTAGCATACGATACTATGCAGATTCCGAGAAAATGGGATCACTACATCAATTATTAAAATGTAAAAACAAAAACAATTAAAGAGCCGTGAAAATAATAATTTGGCATCACAAATCTAATTTGTAAAATATTAAATTCATTAAATTAAAACATAAGTAAATCCTGTATTTCTAATGATACATCTATAAGTACTATATCTTATAGGCTACCTACATGTTATAACACCTACGAATACTCGAAATATATACCTACGTAACAGGTATATACCTACCTAATGGCATAAGAAAATCGAATACCAATCAATCTGCCAAGCATTTTCCCAACTATGTTGGGGTCGGCTCCCAGTCTAACCGGATGCAGCTGAATACCAGTATTTTACACGGAGCGACTGCCTATCTGACCTCCACAACCCAGTACCTAACTGAGTAATACCCCTTGGTAAGACTGGTTGGCAAACTTTCGGGGTTGTGACGACTCGTAACGACTGTCAAAGATCCACGAAGGACAACCGGGACCAACGGTAACGTGCTTTCCGTGTCACGGAGGAATCTCGGTATGTAAAGATTGTCACCCATCCACGGACTAACCCTGGCAAACGTAGATTAACCTGATAGATCAACCCATGCGGCTGTTATTACTTAGCCACGAACTCCTCTAGTATCGAATACCTAGAATATAGAATACCTCAAATATATAATACCTCCTCCACAATATAGAATACCATTGATCACACTTTAAGTATCTAATTACTTTAATAATAAGAAATCTGATAAGATTTTCTTACAAATATTTAACATTTTCAATAAATATTCATCATTTAGTAACAATTTTTTTCCAAATAATTTCACGAACAACGATTAAAAACAAAAACGCGTACGTCCGCAGGCAAAAGGTTGTATATCTACAAAACATCGTTACCCGTCGTGAACTGGGCCATCAGCCATGTACCTAAACAAATATTATAACTTTTTTTAGATAACCTTGTGTTTTCGGGAACTGCGCATAAAGAGATAATAATGCACTGATCAACTAAATCAAGTGCTAAAACTATCCATACATTTGTATAGTATTTATTATAGTAAATATGTATGTAAGTATATGTATCATAAGTTTATAGCTTATTTATGTACTGTAAACCTGTTTTATCTTTATTGCAATACGATATATTATATATTTGTTCTCTTTGTTCCTCTCAATTAGAGCACCTGCCATCTAATCTCTTCACCACCCTTGGTTGACTGGTAGAGAATGCCTCAGGCATTAAGTCCGCCTTTGTACCTTTTTTTGTGCGAAAAGTTTAAATAAATAAATACATAATACTCACGTCTTCTTTCCATGGGGGTAAGTAGAAACGACAGAACGCCATCTGCTGCGATCCTAAAGCTCCCATTACATGTTGGGCCAACGCAAAATACACACAAAACAAACGGCAAATCACGCAAAAAGGCCCAGTATACGTTGGCCGAGAGACGGGCTCGCCCAACGTTAATGGAGGCTTTACATATCCTTTTGCTTCGCTTACGTCCAAATATCTGGTCATACACGCAAGCCGGTTGCTAGTACTACGCACCTGACCGTTCTGAAGAACATCACCAATAAGGTCACTATAAGGCTCCAGGGCGTCCCCTCCCGGCGGCGTTTCCCTTCTTATCTGCGTTGTAAATACCCTTTGCTAGTCGCCTTTCATTAATTTATCCTCTCAACATGATCAAACCATCTAAGCACACTCTTTTAAATTTTTGTCACTTCATCTTCTTTTTAACTACACCATCATCATCATCATCTGCCGAGCCTTTTCCCAACTATGTTGGGGTCGGCTTCCAGTCTAACCGGATGCAGCCGAATACCAGTATTTTACATGGAGCGACTGCCTATCTGACCACAACCCAGTAACTGGGTAATACGATACGATTCTTTTTAACCACACCGAGATGACTACAATCCTATTATGCACACTTAATGCTAGAGACGTGTGATCAATATGGTATATTGGGTACTATCACATTTTGTGATATATTTACGTCACTTATAGTTATACAGTGTGTAACAAAAAACCTTTCCGAACCGTGAAGGTGTTGTTAAGAATCATACTGAGAGTTTATTATCATCGGGCGCGGGCGGCCGGTGTTTAGTGTAGAAAATTTGCTAATTTATAATGAAATTAGTGTAATTTTGGTAATAAAAATAAAATTCACGTTTTTATTAGCAAAATTACACTAATTTTGTTAATAAAAACGTGAATTTTAAACAGTAATAACTTTCTTATTTTCAGAAAACAAAATTGTTGAATACTTTTTAGTAATGCTTTTGCGGTACCTAGACGCCCTTTTGGATCGGACATGCTGTATATACCTACCTGCGGTACCTAGACGCCCTTTTAGATCGGACAGGGTTTTTATTACATGCTGTATATACCTACCCTTCTGTGTAAGATTCGGCTTGCTTAGCTGCAGCAGAAACTTGCTTGCGGCGGCCATATCTACACTTTAGGTACAGATGGCCGCCGCTGAATGTTAATGCTGCTTTAGATTCTAAAGCAATTACTAACCTAAAACTAAAACCTTTTAATAGAAATATCTAGAGTTCTTTCTATCATATTAACTATCTGTTTCTTTGTTCAATCTGCGAAAAATCCGTATCTTCACAGACAATAGTCAAAATCGACCAAATCTGTGACCACGCAATCGTAAAATGACCTTCACTAGAGTGGAATAATTCTGCTGAACTAAAACCATCGCCTTTTTCTAAATACCGGAGCTTTAATATCGTAATATAAGTACTCGAATATATCCGTAATATTGTTTGTCGACTGATCGCATTCCCTCCCGGGCACCGTGATAACATTTCACCCGTAGGTAACTTAATTTTGAACGAACGACCACAACAAAGTTGTAAAGATAAAGTTAATTGGAATAATATCAATAGAAATTGGACCAATTATACACTCACACTGACATTTATTACGCTTGCCGCGGTTGTTTCTTGGATGGGTGACCATCAATTACATATCTTAGATCTTTGACAGTCGTTACGGGTAGTCAGAATCTCAAGTCTGACAACCAGTCTCCCCAAGGGGTATCGTATCGTTTTACTTAGTAACTGGGTTGTGGACGCCAGATAGGCAGACATTTCAGACTACGCTATAATATAAAGCATATTATAGCATATAGCACAAAAATATCGCTCGCCATACATTTCCAATAATATATAATATAGCAAAGTGTGAACGTGTTCTAAATAAATGTATGCTTTTATATTATAGCGTAGTCTGAAATGAGCTTCACGTGGTCATTTATGAGTTTATGACCCACTCACAGGGAGATGGTCATAGCGCCAGCAGTCGTTAAACATTATCTAGGCTGACTATGTATGGTTTCAAGTATGCATTTGCTATCAGCACAATATCTCGACGAACATTTTTTTGTATTAAATGTCGATCTACTGAATCTTATCGCTGATGTCCTTCGAAAATCACGTGCCCTCTCGTATGAACGTGGACGAAACAAAAGGATTTAAGATCGTAGCACGTGGTGAGAAGTTTCTGCCTATACCCATGGGAGAAGGCTTCGTGTACGCACGGCTACACATCAAGCTATACATTTCCAGTTTATGCTGATCTCGCGTTGTATAGGATTTCTGTACAATGTGAGGTCAGCTTATACTGGAAATGTATAGCTTGATGTGTAGCCGTGTGTACGAATTTGTATACATTATAGGTATTAATCCACGTTTATTTATTTTTATAGACAACAATGATCCATTTATGTTAGTTAGTTAGTTACAAAAGACTTGAAAGCTATGTTAGTGTGTAATTATAAGTAGGGACTAAGCTCACAGAAAAAAATGTTACACTTTTTTCAGTTAGCTCACATTCAAGTGTGCAGAGCACAACGTGTGATTAGGAACTTCGTTCCAAAAATTATTCATGGGCCTCTCATAAGTTAATTTGTGTATCTCTCATATTGCAGTGTATACTGCGTGTTACATAGAGGCCACGTATATTGTGCCGTGGCTAAATAACAGCCGCAAGGGTCAATCGATCAGGGGCCTAAGTCTACTAATTTACCAACGTTACAATGACTCGCCATTGTGAGTTTTTGACTCTCGCAATATCAGACCATTGGAACGTTAGTAAATTAGTAGACTTGCCCCGCTGGTTAAGCTACGCTTGCCGCGGTCAGTCGGTGGATATGTGACCATTTTACATCCGAGACCCCTCCATGCCTCGACAAGCACGTTAAGCCCTTGGTCCCGGCTGCCATACTTAAACCTATGATAGTCGTTACGGGTCGTCAGAAGCTCGAAAGTCTGACAACCAGTCTTACCAAGGTATTGAATTACCCAGTAATAGGGTTGTGGAGGTCAGATAGGCAGTCGCTCAATTTAAAATAATGGTATTCTGCACGCTAGACTGCTGGCTAGGCAAATGAAGATGACTGCTGGTTACATCAGAATCCAAAAAAAAAAAAATGAAATATTTCTCGAAGTTCGACATGATTATCATGAACTTAACGCTCGTTTTCTTTCAAAAGAGATGAAAGGTATTATCCTGTCAAGGGAGACATAAATTACAATAAAAAAAGAAAGAAAAGAAAACAGTTGGGAGAACAATGACTGACAGTGAGTGCTTTTTCCCGAGAATTATCTCTCGCCGCCGCATTTCTCTACGGAACAGAAGGATTTCTCACTAACAAAACTTTTTAAAGTAGTTTTCCTGTTTCGCGTTCTTATAATAGAGAGTACACAGAATTTTTGCAGCTAGAAACCATTTATTTTAGACTAGTTTCCGGCCGCGGCTTCGCCCGCGTGATATGTCGATAAAAAGTAGCCTATGTCCTTTCTTAGGCTCTAGACTATCTGTGTACCAAATTTCATTTAAATCGGTTCAGTAGTTTTGGCGTGAAAGCGCGACAGACAGACAGACAGACAGAGTTAATTTCGCATTTATAATATTATATTATATATATATATATATGCTAGAGACGTGTGATCAATATGCTATATTGGTTACTATCACATTTTGTAATATGTAACAAAAACCCTTTCCGAACCGTGAGGGTGTTGTTAAGAATCATATTGAGAGTTTATTTATGTGGTTTTTTTCAATGGGTTATTTATCGGGTTAATACATGGGGCGCGGGCGGCCGCTGTTTAGTGTAGAAAATAATGAAATTAGTGTAATTTTGGTAATAAAAACGTGAATTTTAAACAGTAATAACTATCTTATTTTCAGAAAACCAAATTGTTGAATACTTTTTACCCGACTACGGCGAAGAAAAAGGAGGGTTATGATTTTGACCGGTATGTATGTATGTATGTATGTTCATCTGTTCCCTTGTATCTTCTAAACCACTCATCACAATTTGACAAATAAGGTATCGTTAGAAGCGTCTTGATTGTCCGCTGGCTTTGTGACGTCACATTAAATTAAAAATGGCGCCCTCTAGAGGAAATAAAGTCAGGAACTAAAAAAAAAAATATTGTTTAATCGTACTATGTTGGGTATCAAATGAAAGGGCATAATGAGCACATTTCAAAAATATATATATTATAACCCCAAAATAATTTAAATAAAAATTAAGTAATAAAAACTAAAACCCAACTACGACTGAAAAGGTATTTAATAAACAAGACAGTGGACGGAGTCACACATAATCTGTTCGATTTATGCCGCCCTAACACGTGTGACTCCGGATTTTTAATTTGTCTGTCTGTGGTGTCTTGTTTATACCTTTGCAGTCGTAGTTGGGTTTTAGTTTTTATTAGTTAATTTTTTTTAGTAATGCTATTGCGGTACCTAGATCCCGTTTTGGATCGGACTTGCTGTATACCTATACCTACCCGTCTATGTAAGATTCGGCTTGCTTAGCTGCAGCAGAAACTAGCTTGCGGCCGCCATCTGTATCTACACTTTAGATGCAGATGGCCGCCGCTGAATGTAAATGCTGCTTTAGATTCTAAAGCAATTACTAACCTAAAACTAAAACCTTTTTAGAAATATCTAGAGTTCTCTCTATCATATTATCTATGTTTTTTTGTTCAATCTGCGAGAAATCCGTATTTTCACAGCCAATAGTCAAAATCGACCAAATCTGTGCCCACGCAATCGTAAAATGACCTTCACTAGAGTGGAATAATTCTGCTGAACTAAAACCATCGCCTTTTTCTAAATATCGGAGCTTTAATATCGTAATATAAGTACTCGAATATATCCGTAATATTGTTTGTCGACTGATCGCATTCCCTCCCGGGCACCGTGATAACATTTCACCCGTAGGTAACTTAATTTTGAACGAACGACCACAACAAAGTTGTAAAGATAAAGTTAATTGGAATAATATCAATAGAAATTGGACCAATTATACACTCACACTGACATTTATTACGCTTGCCGCGGTTGTTTCTTGGATGGGTGACCATCAATTACATATCTTAGATCTTTGACAGTCGTTACGGGTAGTCAGAATCTCAAGTCTGACAACCAGTCTCCCCAAGGGGTATCGTATCGTTTTACTTAGTAACTGGGTTGTGGACGCCAGATAGGCAGACATTTCAGACTACGCTATAATATAAAGCATATTATAGCATATAGCACAAAAATATCGCTCGCCATACATTTCCAATAATATATAATATAGCAAAGTGTGAACGTGTTCTAAATAAATGTATGCTTTTATATTATAGCGTAGTCTGAAATGAGCTTCACGTGGTCATTTATGAGTTTATGACCCACTCACAGGGAGATGGTCATAGCGCCAGCAGTCGTTAAACATTATCTAGGCTGACTATGTATGGTTTCAAGTATGCATTTGCTATCAGCACAATATCTCGACGAACATTTTTTTTGTATTAAATGTCGATCTACTGAATCTTATCGCTGATGTCCTTCGAAAATCACGTGCCCTCTCGTATGAACGTGGACGAAACAAAAGGATTTAAGATCGTAGCACGTGGTGAGAAGTTTCTGCCTATACCCATGGGAGAAGGCTTCGTGTACGAATTTGTATACATTATAGGTACTAATCCACGTTTATTTATTTTTATAGACAACAATGATCCATTTATGTTAGTTAGTTAGTTACAAAAGACTTAAAAGCTATGTTAGTGTGTAATTATAAGTAGGGACTAAGCTCACAGAAAAAAACGTTACACTTTTTTCAGTTAGCTCACATTCAAGTGTGCAGAGCACAACGTGTGATTAGGAACTTCGTTCCATTAATTATTCATGGGCCTCTCATAAGTCATTTATTAATTTGTGTATCTCTCATATTGCAGTGTATACTGCGTGTTACATAAAGGCCACGTATATTGTGCCGTGGCTAAATAACAGCCGCAAGGTAAGTCAACTAATTTACCAACGTTACAATGACTCGCCATTGTGAGTTTTTGACTCTCACAATATCAGACCATTGGAACGTTAGTAAATTAGTAGACTTGCCCCGCTGGTTAAGCTACGCTTGCCGCGGTCAGTCGGTGGATATGTGACCATTTTACATCCGAGACCCCTCCATGCCTCGACAAGCACGTTAAGCCCTTGGTCCCGGCTGCCATACTTAAACCTATGATAGTCGTTACGGGTCGTCAGAAGCTCGAAAGTCTGACAACCAGTCTTACCAAGGTATTGAATTACCCAGTAATAGGGTTGTGGAGGTCAGATAGGCAGCTGGTATTCTGCACGCTAGACTGCTGGCTAGGCAAATGAAGATGACTGCTGGTTACATCAGAATCCAAAAAAAAATGAAATATTTCTCGAAGTTCGACATGATTATCATGAACTTAACGCTCGTTTTCTTTCAAAAGAGATGAAAGGTATTATCCTGTCAAGGGAGACATAAATTACAATAAAAAAGAAAGACAAGAAAACAGTTGGGAGAACAATGACTGACAGTGAGTGCTTTTTCCCGAGAATTAACTCTCGCCGCCGCATTTCTTTACGGAACAGAAGGATTTCTCACTAACAAAACTTTTTAAAGTAGTTTTCCTGTTTCGCGTTCTTATAATAGAGAGTACACAGATTTTTTGCAGCTAGAAACCATTTATTTTAGACTAGTTTCCGCCCGCGGCTTCGCCCGCGTGGTATGTCGATAAAAAGGAGCCTATGTCCTTTCTCAGGCTCTAGACTATCTGTGTACCAAATTTCATTTAAATCGGTTCAGTAGTTTTGGCGTGAAAGCGCGACAGACAGACAGACAGAGTTACTTTCGCATTTATAATATTAGTAAGGATTAGATATGGTACATGAGATTAACCAAATGAATGGCCCACTATGGTAAAACGTAATTAGATTTTGGAGGTCAGATAAGCAGTCGCTCCATGTAAAATTCTGGTATTCAGCTGCATCCCGTTAGACTGGAAGCCAACCCCAACATAGTTAGGAAAAGACTAGGTAGATTGAATAAATGAATGAGTATTGAGTATTTTTTTCCACCGCCATGAACCATAAAAGAAGATTGTATAGATAATCAGTATTTATGTCATAATATCCATTTTCGTATCACCTATGCACGTGGGTAGGTCATGAATTTATCTAAAGAGTACTCCTATTCAATAGCAAGGTTATTCCTATTCAACAACTCGTGCGACCGTTGCTTTGAGTGTACTGTGTCAAAATCAGTCCATAAAATTAAGTGAAATAAGTGGTAATTTGCTGCTAATCTCGGCAAATTTTTATTGTGACATATACAGTGACTCTTGTGGAATCCAAATATATATGGTTATCATCAATTAAATTCAGTTTAATACTAGTATTTGCCAAAATACTTAAAAACTTTAACGTTTCTGAGTGTTCAAGGTGACCTTGTTTGTGACTTTGAGAACAAAGGACCTCATTAGTCGAGCTTATCGCAAGTCATTCATACAAAAATACTCTAAATACTGGTGCAGAATTTCGACTTACAACTTAAAGTCACCGTGGTCGTGTGGCCGGCGGGTGTGCTTTTTGTATCACTAGAGCTACTCGACGCAGCGTGCCGCTGGTTCGGATCTCACAAGACGCGGTTCTTTTTCCATTTTTAAAAATATTATAATTTGAACAAAGATTGTTAAATTGAATATTAACAGAAACAATACTATGTTCCATTCACCCGACAAGAAAAAATTCCATTCGGATACCGACTTAACGGCTGGTTCCGTGGCTGATTCCCCATTGAGCGGCGATCAAAACGTGTCAGTCCGTAATAAACGTAAACAGCCGGATTCTGAGTGGACACAGGCTATAAATGAGTTGTCAACGGAGTTGAAGAATACAATAAACGAGTGGCGACGGGATTTGGAAACAAGTATTACTAAAATATCAGAGAGTATGGTATCAATGAAAGTCGAACTTACTTCACTTAATCAAGTCACGTCAGAGATAAAAAATGACATTAATTCTCTTCGATCGGAGCAATCAGTCCTGCGTCAGAGAGTTACAGAGTTAGATGTGAAGTGTTCCAGTACAACCGAACGAATTGACTCCCTCGAACGCTCGGTCCAGTTTACTGCTGAGGAGCAAGCTGATCTCAGTAAGAAAGTTACCAATATTAATAAAAATATTCAAGAGACCATTGATTTAAAGCCTATTGTTACAGAGCTTGTGGCAAGGATTGATAATTTGGAACAGAGTGCCCGCAATTGTAACATTGAGATATGCAACATCCCTGAAAGGCGTAACGAAAACCTCGTAACCATGATGCAAAATATTGGGGCCATAATTAAGTGCAATGTACAACAACATGACATTATTTCTATTCACCGTGTCCCACATGCACACCAGCTAAACAATAAGCCCAAAAACATCATAGTTAAATTTGGTTCACGTATACTACGTGACAACGTCCTTAGTGCCCAACGGTTGTGCAAGGGATTTACCACGGACCAAATTGGCGTTTCAGGAACATCTCTACCGATTTATATGCATGAGCACCTGACACTAAAAAATAAACAATTATTTCGTGAGTGTCGAGACGCTGCCAAACAACACAATTATAGATTTGTTTGGGTTAAGCATGGAACAATCCTTGTCCGTGAAAAGGAGGGGACAAGGTCTTTTGCAATTCGGAACGCGCACGACATCACTAAAATCAAACCTGGCTACGCAGCACCGATTGACAACCAACGCGCTGTATCCCTCGAAAAATAACTCTACAGTGAATAATCCGTCAATCTTCGGTTTGCTACATAATCGTTGCGCACAGCTTTGGACTTTTTTTTTAATGGTTAGTTTATTACTGAATTTAGTTGAACACTGCATAATATGCGGCCTTTTGAGTTGTTTGTTAATGTTAATCCATTTCTCTAAGTACTATGTTATGTTTCTTGTATTTTGTTCGCATTTTTTTTTTAACGTCCTATTGTACAATAATGCCTTGCTATTTGCGGTTGCGTTAGTAACGGTAAATGCATTTATGACACTATTCAACAGAGTTTTATGCTATAATGACAGATAACCTAGTTATATATTACCAAAATTGCAGGGGATTCCGCACTAAATTAAATATCTTATATATGAATATTCTAGCCAATTGTTATGATGTAATAATTTTGACTGAGACCTGGCTGACACCCGAGATATCAGATAACGAGTTTATAGATGAGCGTTATGTGGTACATCGGTACGATCGTGACCGTATTGCCACCAATAAAAAAGACGGAGGCGGTGTTCTCGTGGCTGTACTGAAGAGTCTGCATTCAGTTAGGTTAGCTCCGCAAATCGCAACTCATGCCAGCGTTGAGCACATCTTAGTGCAATTGCCAAGCTCAAGTGGAGGTAAGTGCCGTATTATTGCTGCAGTATATATACCACCAAAAACGCCAGAGTTTGCGTATGCTGAATATTTTGAACTTTTGCAAGCACTGCTTGGTGGCACAAACATTGATAATTTCTATGTGGTAGGAGACTTTAACCTTCCAGAAATCGACTGGATCACTTGTACAGATAGTACTTTATTATCGGCTCATGTTTGTAGAGGTAACTCCCCCGTTTGTGATCATATGAGTGCACTTTTGTCGTTCCTCAACGCTCATCAATACAATACAATACGGAATACGGGTGGCAAAATATTGGATTTGGTTATTGGTAACGGTGAATGCAATGTTTCTAGAGCCACAGACTGTTTACTGCAGCTTGACAGCCACCATCCACCACTTAACCCTTTCAGACCTGGCGTACACAAATGTACACATAAGATATAAAAAAATATTTTGGTAAGTATTTCGCAACAATTGCAAATGAGAACGGTTGTATCCATATGTCCACAATATAAACTACAAAAAACGATACTACTAACGCCATCTCTTAGCATTTTTTGTGACTTTTTCGACAAATTTCGACCAGTGGCTGACTGAAGTTGGAGCTGTGTAGGTAAGCTCATCATTTTTATTTCAAAAAAGTAGGAAATAGCGAAATATACGCACTGCAAAAATATGAATTGATGTGTTATATTCCTAAGGTCATACGTAACATATAATTTGACTTTGTTATTCTATTTTTGTATCAATTATCACAATTTTTATATTTGTACACAAATGTACACATCAGGCGTAAACGATGTTTTTACGATTGTTGAAGTATTCAAGCTGTATTTGAAAAATCAGTTTTGAATAATTATGTTTTTAACTATTTATTTTAATGTTATTGATGCTATATATTGAGATAAGGCTTTTTTTTACATTTTCAGATAAAATAACACCGATATGTTTTTACCGGACGCCTTGAAAGCCCTACATGAAGGAGATCTTTCCGATTTGGAGCTATCGTCTGATGACGAAGAACCGTTTGGATTTACATCTGAAAGGGAGTTGCGGTCTGTCCGAGTTGGTGCAGATGTCATCAATCAAAACCAACGAGAGGTATTTCCACCCGACACTGATGATGATGAAGGGCCCAGCTCATCGTGGATTGGAACGAATGATCCAGAAGTTACTGACACCTGCGATGAAGTGGTTCCCGAAGTACCACCGACAACAGAAATGGAGTCCTCTCATGAAAATATACTTCAGAATATTACGCCTAAACTGAACATTAGGTGGAGACACAGGGAACTCCTAAATACTATTTCATCAGATTGGCTACCACCAATGTCAGTTGACCCTACAGTTGAAGCTCCAGTGGATTATTACTTTCGGTACGTGCCAAAACAATTATTTGGAATTATGGCTGAAATGACCAACTTATACGAAATACATTCAAATAAACTCAGGTTTAAACCTACTACTGCACAAGAATTAGAAATTTTATTTGGGTTACATTTAGCTACTGGTATATTTAGCTACCACTTTCGTCGTCAGCTGGCTGAAAGTCTGGTGTTGAGGAATAAAATTACCATCGGTAAAAGAGGACGGCCCAGTGGCAGTAGCCCAATACCGCAAATTATTCCGAGAAGACCAGGAGAGGTTCGCCCTGTAGCGGATATAGCAAGAGACGGTGTTGGGCATTTCCCTGCACATGATGAGGGACTTGGGACACGGTGCAAAATGGTGGGATGCAAGGGAAGAACCCGGATTAAATGTATAAAATGCAAAGTTCACCTTTGCCTTACCAAACACAAAAACTGTTTCTTAGCATTTCATACGTAAAATGATGCTGCTTGAATGGGGCGAATGACTGATTTACCTATGTGCCAATTATTTACCTATCCCAAAGAAGAAATCTATTTTTTGTCAATTATTATAAGGATTGTAATCTAGTTTTGTTAATTTTATAAAAAATAATTAATATTTCCTAATAAAAACATTTATAAATTAAACATTTTATAATTTCAGTGAAACTTCTACTACACTAGTCTTGCCATTACGTAGGACGGATGTGCACATTTGTACACTAAAAGAAAAACTATTTTTTCTTGAAAAGTTGACAGCTAGGATTTTTTTCATTATTTTTTCCTTTGTCTTTTTACCCTAGTCTAGCTACAGGATTTTTTTTAGATTCATTGGACAGAAAAAAATAATTCAGGTCTGAAAGGGTTAATGTTTTTATTTCTCTAAGTGTACCATACGATTCGATGGCCCGCAAGGTGATTAAAAAATATAATTATTACAAGGCAAATTATGATGACATAAATGCGGATTTAAAAGACATTAATTGGGAGGAATTTTTAGTTAACCAAACCATTGACGATACCTTGAACACGTTTTATGACGTTGTTTTCAGCATTATTAAGAAACACGTTCCACTCAATAACTGTAGATCGTTAAAATTTCCGGTTTGGTTCACAAAATCGCTTATTCATATTTACAAAAATAAAGCCAAAGCTTGGGTAAAATGGAAGATGTATCAAAATATCTCAGACTACGAGCAGTTTTCCATTTACCGCTCCAGATTCCAAGTTGAGAGCAAAAATTGTTACAGAAAGTACATTGCCTCTGTAGAAGACGGCATCCGGATTAATGTTAAGCACTTTTGGACGTTCATTTCTTCCCGCAAATCCTCTACAAGCTTCCCTTCTATCATGCACTATAGCAATCAGTCAGCCAACAACCCTGAAGACATCTGTAATTTGTTCTCAAGCTTTTTCAATTCGGTATATGAGCCATCCACTTCAGGTCACAGTGTTTCATTGCAGTACGGAGATTACTCTGAAACCTGTTCTCTCCTTAGTAGCATTCAGTTTACTGCCGATGAAATATTAAGTGCGCTAAAAGCATTAGATCCGTCAAAAGGCCCGGGACCAGATGGCTTACCAGTCGTGTTCATTAAAAAGACTGCTGTTAATCTGTGTGTGCCATTACAAATTATTTTTAACCTATCCATTTCAAAAGGAGTATTTCCCCAAGCTTGGAAACTCGCAAATATAACTCCTGTTCACAAGTCGGGACCTAAACAGGATATCGAAAATTATCGACCTATTTCGATATTATCGGTATTTTCCAAGTTATTTGAGAGACTTGTTCATGATAAGGTTTATCCTCTACTACATAATAGCATAATTCCACAACAACATGGATTTGTCAAAAAAAGATCAACTACCACTAACCTGATAACTTTTGTTGACTATTTATTTAATAGTATGGACTCTCGTATTCAAGTTGACACTATATACACGGACTTCCAAAAGGCGTTTGACAAAGTGGATCATCAACTGCTTTTGAGTAAAATTGCCTTTAATGGTATACGTGGCGACCTACTGAGATGGTTCTCTTCTTACGTTTTTAACAGATCTCAGAGAGTTGTGATAAACGGTTTTAATTCTGCGACCCTAAATGTCACTTCTGGTGTTCCTCAGGGCTCTATACTGGGTCCTCTTTTGTTTGTTATGTTTATTAATGATATAAGTACGTGTTTTCTAAATTCTAAATTATTACTATACGCGGATGATTTAAAAATTTTTAGACCGATTATTAATTTACGCGACTGTTTATTGCTGCAGGAAGACTTGAATAGATTCTCTGCATATTGTGTAAAAAATAAATTAAAATTGAGCATATCCAAATGCCATTGCATTAGTTTCACTAAAAATAAAAACTCATTAAAACATGCATATACCTTGCACAATACAGATCTGGCAAGAGAAACAGTGGTTCGTGATCTTGGTGTTTTGCTAGATGACAAACTCCATCTAGATGCTCACGTTACTAAAATTGTGAACAATGCTTTTCGTATGTACGGGTTTGTAATGAGATCGGCTCAGGAATTTAGGCGTCCTAGTACTTACTTATACCTATATAAAACTCTGGTCAGGTCTCAGTTGGAGTACGGGGTCCCGGTGTGGAATCCCTTCTATGAAAAATATTCTAACATGATAGAAAAAGTACAACGCAAATTTCTAAAGGCCATGCATTACCGTTGTTTTCGCAGGTATGCATCTTATAGCGACTTACTAAATAAATTTAAACTTCAAGATCTTAAATCTAGACGTATAATGTTGGAATCGATGTTTCTGTTTGATTTATGTAACAATAAATTCGATTGTATAGATATAAGCAATAGAATAAGTTATGTAGTACCCAGAACAACTATATGTCGAGGTGTGCGCGCGCGACCGCTGTTTGCTGTAACCTCTTGTCGATCAAACGCAGGCTCGCGAGCACCCCTACGACGTCTTACCACTCAGTTCAATAAAATTTTCCAGGATATTGAGTTCTTTGCTGTTTCGGCTGGGAAATTTAGAAGTATTGCTCTTAATACCATAGCAGAATTAAGTACATAGCAATTTAAAGCCATAGTTCAATTCTTTCTTTTTTTTTTTTTTTTTTGCATGTATAACTTTCAGTTTAGTTTTATTTTAACATTTATTCATACTTTATAGTCTATGTACTTTACATCGCACGATGTTCATGTTAGTTTAACTTTTTTATATTATGTGGAAAATGTTGTTGGTTATACATTTATATTACCATTTTAGTTTTAAGTTCTTAACCATATTGTAATGTATAACCGTTTATTTTCCCAAATAAAATAAAATAAAAAAATAAAATAAGGTTATATAAGCGCCATACTTGTTCGCTAATAGCACCTGTATTGTGACGTCATAATGGTATAGCATGGTGTTTTTGTTCGTAATGTGTTTCATGTTAGTGCAGGTCAGTCTTGACGGTAGAGGGCGCCAAGTGTTAGTGCAGGTCAGTCTTAACGATAGAGGGCGGGGAATTACGACCCTCCCTTGTTGGAGTAAATCCTTGTTAATTAAGTTGTTTCTGGAAAGAATATAGACATCTGGTCATCTGCCCTCTCTTTTAGATATTAATCTTTTTAGAACCAGCCCTAGTACACTAAGACGTACCATGAATAAAGAATACTTTGGCTATAGCCCGCAATTAGTAGCATTACTCATTTAGCATAATGCATGTAACATAATGGATATTTTCTTTTTACTGTTTTTAGTACAATTTAAACTGTCACATTATTAGATACATATCCATAAATTCCAAGATCTTTCATGTTTTATTTCAAAGAAGAATTTATTTTGTTTTGATTAAATAAGAATTTGTTAAGTTATCTGTATGATTTTGGTTTTTAATTTTTATCTTAAAAATCTTAATATGTTTCTTTTATTTTTTTTAATTTTATGTACAGTCACTTTAATTGATGAGCAACCTTCAAACTTTTCAATTTTGCAGTTTCATACATTCACGAGATTGCACGATTAAACACGAACTCAAATCGCACGCTCGTAAACAAGATGACAAATAAATTACTTTTAATCGGAAATAGTCTTATCCATAGAGGTTGACTAATAAGTTCTCAATGATAAAAATAAATACAATGTTGCAATAAGTTTATCCAATCTATGTGATACCGACCTCCTTTGGATCATAGCTCATTAACTCGTAATTCTGAAAACAAAACTGAAGACACTGACAGTTGAAATATAGATGTCAGAGACGTTACTTTCGAACTTGTAGAAATGACTATTATTATTTCTCCGTGCGCTAACGTTACTATCGCAACAGTAACATAGCAACGATAGTTTATCGTTGCTAGGTTACAGTTGCTAGACCTGCAATTGGTTGACTTTGGGAGTCACTCTGCTGTCAAGTTTGTAGTTCTGGCTGTCAGGTTAGCGAACCGGTAAAGATATGAAATATTATTTTCTTCTTCTAATACGAAGACATATGACTTTGCGTGTCGGAAACCGAATAAACCCGATTTGCATTACACGGCTAAATACGAAGTGCCAGGTGGCTCATCAATTAAAGTCCGTGACTGTACATAGTTTTTAATTTGTGGAAGCTTGTAAATGGTAATTGAAAGCGCTATTGTACATAACCTACTTTAAAGATATTAGACTGTAAGCTTTCTGAAGAATAAATAAATAATAAGAAACTAGTTTTGAAAATAGCTGGTAGGTACACTATGGCTCACAAATGTGTTTAGGAAAACCTCTAACATAAAAATCAAATCTTGTTATCCCGGGTTGGGCAGAGGCTACCTATAGTACACCCACATTTCACAATATAATGTTTAAGTTCCATGTAATAGGGGGCGAGACTACCGACAGAATATAACTTGTAGACTCCAGCAGACTTCGGGCTTCGGGCTCCAGACTCCTGGCTGCTGCTGAGAAATTACTAGATCCCAATATAAAACTTTGCGCGACATGGAGACGAACCCAGGACCTCGAGCTCGGCAGGGCTTGCGACGAATAAACCAACTAGGCAGAGTATAAAAAAAATCGCATTACTTCAAAACCTATAGAAACTTCAAAATTTAGTTTTTTTTTGTTATATAATTGTACATACTATACATATTTATTTTGAAGTCTGTTAGAGTATATATTATAATAATGTAAATACCTTTTATTAATAAAAGAAAACGAGTAGCGTGAGAAAAACACTTCAAAATTAATTATAATTTTATTGCTTAGTTACAAATAATGTTTCGTTGTAAAGCTAACAGCTTCTATCCAATTAGTAACAGGAATCACGAGAGCCTTCAAAACAGTCTTTCCGACCGTGAAAACGTTCCCATTTGAAAGTCAATTGGTCCCAATGTCGAATTTCTTAACAATTTAACCGTAGAGGGCCAATAAACTTATAATAGAGAACTTTTGACCCCCGAACAATGTTTGCGTAAATCGATTAAGGGATTTATGACTGCTTCGGTGGCCTAGTGGTCGCAAGCGATACTGCTGAGTATGAAGTCGTGGGTTCGACTCCCAGGTCAGGCAAAGTGATTGGGATTTTCTCTCAGGAATATCTTAGTAGCAGCCCGGATTTGTAACCGGTTGCTGGCAATAGGCTCGCCCCCGATTACTTACATACATTACACAAAATGTGCAACGCTATATAGACGTTGTCTATCTCTGCCCAACCCTTCGGGGATTACTGGTGTCATGTTATGTTATCCTATCCTATACTATTTAAACTAGCAATCCTTAACCTTACATATTATAAAACAAAGTCCTCCGCCACGTCTGTCTGTCGTCCTGTTCGCGATAAACTCAAAAACTACTGCACCGATTTTCATGCTATTTTCACCAATGGATAGAGTGGTTCTTGAGGAAGGTTTTAGTATATAATAACCGACATCCACGCGGGCGAAGCCGCGGGCATCAGCTAGTATTTTTATATATATTTGTAATCACGTTCTCAAAATGGCTCTAACGATTTCGATGAAAGTTGTAAAAATCGTTCTCTCGAAAGAACCGAGTCTCGTATCTGAAAAAATCGAAGAAAAAAAAAGTGTAAATAATGGTAGTGTTCATTAAATAGTAGAGGGTAAATGAACTATAGAGTACTTTTGATCCCCAAACAATGTTTGCGTGTAGAAGATTAAGGGGTTTATTTACAAACAACAGCCAAACTTGTTTAGCAGTCGATGACTTCGATCTACTTGAAAAGCGTGTCGAATTAAAACCACTAACCTCTTCCAAGGTAGTTGGTTGAAAGTCATGATCTTTTCATACTCGATTTATCATTTTATATACACATACGTACTTCATAGTAGACGAGGTCGTGGCTAAGTAATAACAGCCGCACGGGTCAATCTATCCGGTTAGCTTAACCGCTTGCCGGGGTTGGTTCGTAGATGGGTGACCATCTTTACATACCGGGACTCCTCCGTGCCTCGGAAAGCACGTTAAGCCGTTGGTCCCGGCTGTCATTTGTGGATCTTTGACAGTCGTTACGGATCGTCAGAAGCTCGAAAGTCTGACAATCAGTCTTACCATGGTATCGTATTACCCAGTTTCTGGGTTGTGGAGGTCAGATAGGCAGTCGCTCCTTGTAAAATACTGGTATTCAGCTGTATCCGGTTAAACTGGAAGCCGACCCCAACATAGTTGGGAAAAGGCTAGGCAGATGATGACATAAGTACTTCATAATCTTCAAAGAATGATCAATTTAGCCATTTTTATTCTGCACTAGCTTCTACCCGCGATTTCGTCCGCGTCAGTTTTTTTTTAACATAACGTACCTACCTATGACACTCGGCAATAATGTGGTTTCGAATGGGTAAAACAATCGGATCAATATTCCCGAAGATTACCCCCAACATACAAACTCACTACCTCTAAACATATAAAATTGGTAATTTTGGTATATTTACTTTTGGTAATAACTTTAACCATACGTGCTCATTTAGAGAACGCTAACCACAGAGCACTTTAGGCATTGTATATGACGGCGCCAGCATCTATGTTTTGAAAGCAACGTGCGGCGAGCCTATATAAAGCAGCGCGCGCGCACGACTCAGCTCAATAGACGACGAGTTAATAGACGACGAGTTACAATCGGACCACCAGCCCGTGCTCGTCGTCTTATCGGGAATGCCGACCTCACTGAAGCCACTAGCGCCACGCCGACGTATTGACTGGACAATCTTCGGAGAGAAGCTAGACACCAATACGCCCACTCGGCCCATCGTTACCTCCGCGGACGTGGACCAGACGGCGGGTGACGTCACTGCTTGCATCCAGAGCGCCTTGGAAGCGGCGACAACGACGATGCCGCAGGGGGGAGGGCAATTGCCGCCCCTGCCGGCCTACATCACGACGATGATCGCCGTAAAGAGGCGTCTACGCAAGCAGTGGCAACAGCTTAGATGCCCTACCTTAAAAAGACAGCTAAACCGTCTCGCGGAGAAGGTAAAGGCCGAGTTACAGGCACACACCGCCGCGGGCTGGGAGGAACGCATCGACGCGACCACAGACGACTGGCCGTCGGTGCACAAACTCTGCCGTCAACTAACGAATACCCCAGCCCCGGTAAGACCGCTGTTAGACAGCGACGGGGCGCTCAAGTATGTAGCGGAGGACCGGGCGGAGGTCTTCGCCATCCACCTGGAGCGCCAGTTCCAACCGAACCCGACCAGCGAGCACGAACATGTCGCAGCAGTCGAGAAACACTTGGATGACTACTTCGCGGCGCCGATAGCTCCCGAAGAAGACCCAATATTCTTCTCGCCTGGCGCAGTTAGACGCGCCATCCGGAAGACGAAGCTCCGCAAGGCTCCCGGTGCGGACGGTATCACCAACGCAGCGCTGCGCCACTTGCCGTTCCGTGCAGTAGCGGCACTGGCGCGCCTGTTTACGGCGATACTGCGCACCGGGACCTTCCCCGCCTCCTGGAAGGAAGGGCGCGTCATTATGCTGCCCAAGGCGGGAAAGAATATCCTGAAGCCGGAGAGCTATCGGCCGATCACCTTACTACCGACAGTCTCCAAGGTGTTCGAGGCCCTCCTGCTGCGACATCTCCTACCCCACATCGCGCCGCGTCCGGAACAGTTCGGGTTTCGGGCGGAACACAGCACGACGCTCCAGCTGTCGAGGGTACTGCACCACCTCACGACAGCACAGAACAAGAAGGAGTACGCTGTTGCAGTATTCCTCGACATGGAGAAGGCCTTCGACCGTGTGTGGCACGAGGGCCTAGTTTACAAGATGGCCACCACGGATGCGCCCCGCCGCGTTGTCAAAGTGGTGTCTAGCTTTCTCTCCCACAGGACTTTTAAGGTGGTGGTCGACGGGGCGCTCTCTAGCGCCCGCCCCGTGCGCGCGGGCGTGCCTCAAGGCAGCTGCGTGTCGCCGGCGTGTTACTCACGTTACACCGACGACATTCCCGCCACTCCAGACTCGATGCTCGCGCTGTATGCCGACGACGCCGCGTACATTACTACATCGCTAAATGCGAAGTACGCGGCCGTCAAGATGCAGCGCGCCCTCGACTTGCTCCCCGAGTGGCTGTCGAAGTGGCGGCTCTCGGTTAACGTGGGTAAAACGCAGGCGCTTGTCACCGGCTTCGCGCCCCTCCCACCACCTCTGAGACTGCAAGGAGCCGACATCGAGTGGTCGCCCCGGGTAAAATACCTGGGTGTCACCATCGATCGTCGGCTCACGATGGGGCAACATGTCCGCAACATTGTCGCGCAGGGTAAGGTCGCCCGCTACCTGCTCAAACCTGTGCTCTCATCCCGCATCCCGGCGCGCGTCAAATTGGGCGTGTACAAGCTGTACGTGCGCCCAATATTGACGTACGCCGCCCCGGCGTGGTTCGCCCTCACGAGCGAGGGACACCGCAAGCAGCTCCGCACGCAACAAAACTTTGCGCTGCGGACTATCGTAGACGCCCCTCGTTTCGTGAGGAACGACGTCATCCACCGGGACCTCGGGATCGAGAGCCTGGATGAGTTTGTGCGGCGACTGGCGAAGGGGATGTTCGCGCGTGCCGACGCATCTGCCTGGCCTCATATCAGGCAGATTGCGCCCTTGCATACGCGCCCCCCCGACGCCAGACCCCTCCCGCGCGACCTGGCCGCGGACATTGCCCCCACCACACCGGATTGACGCCTCGAGTGATCCGCAATCAGGTTACACGCGGGTCACCCGACACAATAAGACTCCACATATGTACACACACATATGATACGTAGTGTGTTCTAAGTTAATATAGGCATGCTACGTAACTAACACAGACATCCACTACTACACAGACGCTTAAAAATAACGCGTGCGGGCGCGACGCGGGCCGCGACGCACGTAGCCACTGAGCGGCGGTACATTTCCTTACAAGCCGCTCACACACACACAACAGTTTCTCCCTCAAACCGCAAACGGCTAGATCTGTGACCGGGGCGAGGGAAAACTACACCCTTACTCTGTAGGAGCGTCGAGTCGGCATCTCTGTCGCTGGTCGTCACCCGCTAGGCCTCCCCCAGGCAACTGGGGGTCTCACCTGGCGGTGACAGACCGCCGAGATGTCGTGAAGAAAGCGGCGCTATAGACATAGCGTCGTGGCGCGCCTACAGAAATACACAGAGCAATCAATCACACGGACGCGTTAAAATTACGCGTCCGACTATCTGCCGAATGCCGAACTAGGCGAACAAAGCGACGGGCCCGCAGTTGCGGGCCACGGTAAAGCTTCCGCGGGCAAGGGGCGAAGCCCCGACCCCGCACGCCACGCCCCCTTACGGGGACGTAGCGACATCCAGTCCTCGGACTCAGCTCAACACTCGACGCGCGCCAGCGGCAGCGGTCGGACGTGTGCGCAGTGCGGTACGAGTGCTCTCCCGATTCCGGTTCCAAGCGATCCTGAATTCAAGACTTCATAGTGTTATACTTTGTTATTTATAGTAAAATATATTTATATTTTATTATTTATAGCAAAATTATAACGACTATCTTCAACTACTTGCTGTGTGCCTTTTTCAAGGCACAGCTTGTAAAGGTTTCGATAACAGTTACCCGTCATACAAACGTACGTCGTGTTGTTGGCCCCTTCTGGGTAAAACCACAGTTTCGTGGTCCTCGGTGGATACCTATACGGTGCCAACGAAGCCGAGGGGGTGTTGACCCAATCACACCCGCCGATCCCCATCAGGGTGAGGCAGTCAGTTGGACGGGTCCCAGTGTTCGGCCTTGGGGGGTCTCCTAGTCGGCATTGGTGACAGTTTTGCTTTCACAGCTACACACCTGTTGTGGTCGGGTGTGTCTACCCCGACACAACAGACCCTGTTAGGACCCCGTTGCACAAATAAGATAGGCAACGGGCAAAAGCAAGCTTAGGGCTCACCTTAGGTACTCAACCTCCCTGTCTATACCCGACAGGGAGGGTTTACACATCCCCGGGCATTCCTCCCGGGGAGTTAGAGTTAGGATTTATGTTAGGAGAAAGTAGGTAATTAGACTAGATAGACATAGAGAGATGGATCCTTTAATTAGGAAACTTTTCTCTATAATCCTTAGGCTATTAGCCGAGCCCACTGCGGAAGAAAAGGCCGCTATTAGGAAGGAGATAGACGAGTTAGCGCCGCTACTCGATCCCAAGCCCAGTCCTTCTGACTCTAACATCGCTGATTTCAGCGATGTTATTCCCCAAACCCAGTCTCTTCCAGCTATAGAGCTGGAAGACCCCTTCATTAGGTCCCCCAGTCCGGCCTTCAGCCCGGCCTTCAGCCCAGCGGTAGAGTCAATGGACACTACCGAGCCGGCCGCTTCCTCAAAGCGAGCCGCTACGCCCTATAACTATGCCTCAGAAACTGAGAATGCCTCCGCTCCTTCCTCTTCCTCCCATTCCGAGGACGATGGGTTTACCCCAGTCTCAGGAAAGGGGAGCAAAAGGAAGAAGAAGAGACAAACATCCAGTCAGGCAAACAAAGTCATCGCCGTCGATGACGTAATTTCCCCCACCCCTACCCCCGTAGCGCAAGTAGCCGGTATAGCGCCTAGTAGCGCTACCGTTGCGACAGTAGCTTCCCCCTCCACCTCCCCCGCCGCGACCGTTGCACAAGTTGCTCCCGCCGTCCCTATCACTTCGGGCACTAGAAAGCCCCGTCCCCCACCCCCCGTGTTCCTTCAGGACAAGGGGAAGTGGACAGATGTGTCCAAATGGTGTGTCGAAAAGAAAATCGGCTTCACCAACGCCAAGTCTACCCTACAGGGTATTAAAATCTCTGTCCCAACCGCGAACGATTATCGCGAGTTAACAAAGCTTCTGAGAGCTAGAGGAATCTCATTCCACACCTTCTCGCTCCCAGAAGAAAAACAGATTAGGGTCGTTATAAAACGTATCCCTAAGGAAATAGCCCCCGCCGACATAAAAGCCGACCTTCAGTCGCAAAATGTCCCCGTGGACGAAGTCCACCGCATGCATCGCTCGCGTGGCGGTGAAGCATACGACATGCTACTTGTCGTGTGCTCTCCAGTAGAGGGGCATCACCCCATTTTCAATATTAGGTCACTCTGTAACCTTACCGGTTTTATAATAGAGAAACCCCGTAAAAACGGGAATATAGGGCAATGCCACCGTTGCCAGCTCTATGGCCATTCGCAAAAGCACTGCCATGCGACCCCCAGGTGCGTAAAGTGCCTGGGAGAGCACGGCACTGCCGATTGCACGCGTCCTAAGGACCGTTCCCTCTGCCTCAGCCCTCCCAGCTGTGTGCTATGCGGCCAAGAAGGGCACCCAGCCAATTACCGTGGCTGTCCCAAAGCCCCCAAGTCAAGCTCTCCCAAGCTTAATAAGCGTGCTGACAATCGTCAGTATAGGGAATTCCCTCCCATTCCTTCCTCTCAAATTCCAGAGAGACTTAGCCCTCAGCGCCCCAGTCCCTGGAATATGCTGCAACACCAGCAATCATTCCCCAAGTTAGCCTCCGCGAAACCCCCTGCCCCCCACACCCCCCTCTACTCTCTCATGGACCCGCGTATCCGTGCCCACCCCCCAGCGCACCTCGCGCCCCCCGCGCATTTTACACCCCCCCCTCCCCCCGCGCCTCTCGCAAAACGCGCTCCCGCGCCAGCTAACTCTCGCCCCGCTCCCACTTCTGTGGCTCCCCAAAACCCTAACGTAGGTAAAGATCCCTTTAACGTGTTAGCATCCACGTTCATGATCTTCTACTCCCCCCGCGCTATCAGAATGGCCGCCGAAATCCAGGCAGCCAGGGATAGATGCGATCTAGCTCAGATCCAAGCGATCTATAACGCGTACTCGGACGTTACGCAAGCCCTAAATTCCCTCGCTAATCCAACTCATAATGGATAAAGCCATCTTAGCTAGGTTTAAACCCCGATCCCTCAGGCTAGGTATCTTCAATGCCAATGGCATCAACGGTCAACGAGATGAGATCTCTCTCTTCCTCCGCGACCATCAATTAGATATTCTCCTTGTTCAGGAAACGTTCCTCAAACCTAGTAACCGCAATCCCTCCATAGCCAACTATCGTATAGTCCGTAACGATAGAACGCGTTGCCACAAGGGCGGAACCCTCATTTATTATAAAAAGGAACTTTATTGCATCCCTATGGACCCTCCCACCCTCTCTCGTTTAGAAGTCTCTATATGCCGTCTAGGCATGTCAGGTCACGAACCGATCACTCTAGTGTCGGCTTACCTCCCCCCCCAGAGTGCCGCTGAGGACTTTCAGTCCCTCTCGGACGACCTCTCTGCCCTATTAGGCCTTAGTAATTCCGCTATAATAGCAGGCGATTTCAATGCCAAACATCCCGCGTGGAATAGCTTCACTACCTCCACTAGAGGGCGACACTTGTTCGACCTCTCTTCCTCCAAGAATTTTGATGTCATCGCTCCGATGACTCCCACTCACTTCCCCCACGACCCCAATCATACCCCCGACGTACTCGACCTGGCGCTCCTTAAGAACGTCAGCCTACGTCTAGACTCGATAGAAACGGTAGACGAGCTTAACTCTGACCACCGTCCAATAGTTATAAGACTGGCCCCCCGCATAGGTCTCCCGGACGACGCCTCCCAATCTCCCCTAGCCACCAAAAGGGTAACGGACTGGAAGAAAGTAAGCGAAAAGCTGAAATCCAACACGTCCCCCCAGTTAGATTCTATCCCCGATAAGTTTGACTCTACCGCGGACACGACGGCCGCGATCGACTCACTTACTGATCACGTACAATCTGTTTTGAACGAATGTTCAAAGGAGGCTCCGGCGACGGATGACCGTCGCTGGAGGCTCCCACAGGAAGTGCGTGATCTGATAACTGAGAAGAACGCGTCTGTCCGTGCGTACACCACCTTTCCCTGCTCCGCTAACAAAGCTCATATGCGCTATTTACAGAGAACTGTAAAGAAACGTGTACAAGAGCTGCGTAACGCGGGTTGGGATAAGATGTTGAGCGACCTAGAGCCAACTCATCTAGCATTCTGGGACCTTCAGAGGAAACTCAAGTCCCCGCAGGAAGCCGCCATGCCCCCCCTAGTACGTCCCGATAAATCCATCGCTTTTGAGGATTTAGAAAAGGCAGAATGCCTAGCAGACAGCCTAGAGGCTCAATGCTCCCCCAGCTCTCTACCAGTAGACCAAGCTCACCTCCATGAGGTTGACGCGGAAGTCGAACGTAGAACCTCACTTCCCCCCGTAGAAGACCCTGATGACCCCTTGCCCCCCGTCACCCCAGACGAGGTGCACGGGATCATCAAGGATCTTAAAAATCGTAAAGCCCCCGGTTCAGACGGAATCACCAATAGGGTGGTTCAATTGTTCCCCGCCCATCTTATAATGCTATTGACCACCATCTTCAATGGTGCTCTGAGCAATAACATCTTCCCCCAAGCGTGGAAAGAAGCCACCGTCATTGGTATCCCGAAGCCCGGCAAGCCCAGGTCGGACCCTTCGAGTTACCGCCCAATCAGTCTGCTCAAGGTTCTCGGCAAAATCTACGAGAGGCTTATTTATAAGCGTCTCAGAGACTATGCAGAGACCAAGGGCCTCATCCCCAACGAGCAGTTCGGCTTTCGAACTCAGCACTCTAGCGTGCATCAGGTACACCGGATCATCGAACACATAAGCTTTGGTTTCCAACGCAGTGAGGTGACCGGTGCGGTATTCTTCGATATAGCGAAAGCTTTCGACAAAGTCTGGCACAATGGCTTGTTATACAAGTTATACCAACTCGGAGTGCCTGACCGTCTCGTGCTCATCATTCGAGACTTTCTGTCGAACCGCACCTTTCGCTACCGTATCGAAGGTGCCCTCTCCTCTCCCCGACCCATACGAGCCGGAGTCCCTCAGGGCTCCGTGCTGTCTCCCCTCATTTTCACTTTGTTCACCGGTGACATTCCCAAAAGTAAAAAGGCGCAGTTGGCTCTGTTCGCAGACGATACGGCCATTTACTCGAGGGGGCGTCGACCCGATCAGATTCGCCTAGCTCTCCAGGCAGCGGTCGACAAGCTCGGCGCCTGGTTTCGAAAATGGCGAATCGAAGTAAATCCAGATAAAAGTCAAGCGGTTCTCTTCCAGAAATCGCGTAATCGTTTTAGAGCCCCCGTCCCCAGTCCGCTCACCATGTTTGGCAAGCCGATCCCTTGGGAGAAGCGAGCTAAATATCTAGGTGTAACGCTGGACGATAAACTCTCGTTTCAAGAGCACATAAAGCAGGTGCGCTCGCGCGCCGCTTTCGCTCTAGGTAGACTCCACTCCGTTCTGAATGCACGTAGCAAATTGTCACTCAAGTGCAAATTGCGTACCTACACGGCGTGCATTCGTCCCATCATGACCTATGCGGGGTCCGTCTTTGCTCACGCAAAGCCCCACTACATCCATAGGATGCAAACCCTACAGAACCGTTTCCTACGTAAAATCACGTCAGCCCCCTGGTTCGTTCGTAACGAGATCCTCCATCTCGACTTAAAGATCCCCACAATCCGCCAGTTCCTAAAACGCCTTTCCAAGCGTTACTTCGATAAAGCCGCCAAACATCGCAACCCTCTGGTTGTCGAGGCCGCTAACTATGCCCCCTCTAGGAT
Organism: Lithophane socia; assembly: GCA_947522985.1. Lineage (NCBI taxonomy): Eukaryota > Metazoa > Arthropoda > Insecta > Lepidoptera > Noctuidae > Lithophane > Lithophane socia. Next base: position 11,769,857 of record OX383268.1, on the reverse strand, counting down.
TAGCAAAGTCCGCCGTCCGAGGCATGCACTTGTAGAGCCAGATGATCCCATAACCCTCCTCCAGGAGAGCAATAGGGCCACCAGTACAGTTCTGAAATACAAAAACAGACGCCTACCGTCATTCCGACCTCGCCGCCGAGGTCCAGCACGACCGCGTTCCCGATTAAATTCGTCCCCCCGTCCCTTGTCCGATGATGTGCCAGCCCGCGCCGTAGCTGAGCACGTAGCTTTAAATTCCCCATATAATAATAATAATGATCCTATATTGATCCAGCCTGTCCCATCTTGCTGCCCTCCCGTCAGTGACGCCCTAAGCCGAGGTTCGTACCCCACAGGGGGTGCCCTTAGCGAGCGCTCACTTAGTATTAATTTAGAATAGTTTATATGCCCCTGGCTGGAGGCCCTGAGTGTAGTAGCTTAAGGCAGCCACAGGAAAGTCCGGTTAAATAGTTACGATTTTCATCTAAAATCAACTATGAGATGCCCTAGTTAAAAAAAAAAAAAAAAAAAAACGACTCAGCTCAGTCGTCTGATGGCCGTCGCCCAGTGCACATCTACCAGTAAACTACGATAGTTATTTTAAATCAGTTTAAGTGAATAATTGTGTTAAAAAAAAGAATAAACAAAGTGATTGTGTGAAAGACTTTTGTGTTTTTTTTAAAAAAAAAACAATGTCGGAGCCTGGCGCTATATCAGAAGTTGTGGATCTGGACCAATCACCACCACTAAATGAACCTAGTAATCCAATAATGGAACAGATGACGTCATTTTCGACCGGTATGGAAGCAATCTTCAGAAAAATTGCCGACAATATGACATCTCGTCAGTTTGTTCAGCATGGACCGATAAAATTGGTCAACTACGATCCGGATGAACCTGAATCTGACATCATCAACTGGTGCACACTTAGCGAAATGATAATTGAGCAGAAAATGATAAAAGGAATCGACTTAATTCTTGCTCTAACCCATTCTCTCAAGGGGCGTGCGGCAACCTGTCTGACGAATATCAAACCGGACCAAATATCATGGCCAGCAATCAAAGAAATGCTGATATCAAGATTCGCGAAGCCTATGATGATTCAAGATCATTTCGATCAGATAATCAAATTTCAGTTGGATGGCAAAGAGAGCCCTGCTGAAGCAGGAATGCGATTATGGCAATTAATTGAGAAAATCCCTGAAGTGAATATGCCTGAGAAGGTGATCGCTGGCTTTGCCATTTCCGTGCTATCTCAGTGCGATGACAAGATTCGTCGAGAATTAAATTCAGTGATTATAAACGACAAAAGCCAGTTATTTCGCACTCTGCGTGGTTTTACACTAAAAAGACGTAACGAAGACACTGGTTCATCCGATCTGGACGCAAAACGCTTTAGGAGCACTACTCCGTTTCGCGGCAGCTGCCACTTTTGCGGGAAACATGGTCACCGAGGGCAAGACTGTCGCGATAGAAACAGATTCGGCATGAAGAACTCTGCAGTGGCAGCCAAGGCGGAGCCACCACGGTCTTCGGGTCCTCCACAGAATCCTCGACCGTCTGTCGCCTGCTACGTGTGTGCCAGTCCCGGCCACGTAGCATCCGCCTGCCCTATGCGTTACAAGAAGAAGGAAGAGGCCGCGGGCACCGCCGCCAGTTCCAGCAAGCAGGTCAACGTGTGTACTCGAGCTGCGCGTGGATTGATTGAGATAAGTGGTATTAATTTGCCTTTTGTTTTTGATTCGGGTTCAGAATGCAGTTTGATTAAGCAAAGCTATTGTAAATTTCTCAAGGGCGAGCAGTTTCATGAACAAATAGCTTTAAAAGGTGTGGGAAGTAATAATGTGATCTCCCTGCTTCAAATTAAGTGTGCTACTATATTCCAAAATCTTAGTTTTGACATTACTTATCACGCTTTGCCAGATGAGTTTCTTAGTGAAGAAGTTTTATTAGGCCGTGATGTTTTAGAACTAGGGATTTCCGTTCAGATTAGTGACGATAGTTTAACCTTTAATGAGAAAATTATATCTAACTCTTGTACAACGGTGTCGGAATATAACGAAGACGCGATAGATACGGACCTCGTAGGATACGATAAAGAACGTTTGTTAGGTATACTAAGAAAATACTCCGATAACTTTATACATAGTTTACCAACTACCCGCATTAAAACCGGTCAACTAAAAATCGATCTTATTGACCCTGCTAGAGTTATTCATAGGAGACCATATAGTTTGTCTCCCCTAGAGCTCGATATCGTTCATAAAAAGATTCAAGAAATGTTAGATGCCAATATTATACGAGAAAGTTCGTCCCCGTTTTCAAGCCCCATCCTATTAGTGAAGAAGAAAGACGGCAGTGATCGGTTGTGTGTAGATTACAGAGAGCTCAACAGCAATACTCGTCCGGATAGTTACCCCCTTCCTTTGATTAGTGACCAAATTAGTAAATTACATGGAGCGTGTTACTATAGTATTGTCGATATGGCTTCAGGCTTTCACCAACTGAAGGTCCATGAGGACTCAGTGGAAAAGACTGCCTTTGTAACACCGACAGGCCAATACGAATTTTTGACCATGCCATTTGGTCTTAAAAACGCTCCTCAAGTTTTCCAAAGAGCTATTAATTTCGCGTTAAAACCGTTAAAGGACGATAGGATCTTAGTCTATATGGATGATGTCCTTTCGGCATCAGAAACCATTGATGAGGGACTTTGTCGACTTGATAAACTACTAGAAACCTTATCTCATGCCGGATTCTCGTTTAACTTTAAAAAATGCTCTTTTATGAAAAGGGAAATCGAGTACTTAGGTTATGTCGTGTCCTCGGGGGCTCTCAAACCTAATCCTCGCAAGGTTCAAGCCTTACAAAATGCCCCAAAACCCTCTACAGCTAAGCAAGTTAGGCAGTTTATTGGATTGGCCACATATTTTAGGCAATTCATCCCAAATTTCTCAAAATTACTCAAACCTCTGTATCCACTAACATCCGGCAAAGGCCGCATCATTTGGAATGCTGAACATGAGAAAATTCATAGTGAAATAGTTAGACAATTGACAACAGAACCAGTACTCAAAATCTTTGATCCATCTTTGCCCATTGAGTTACACACCGATGCCAGTAGTGACGGATACGGGGCTGTCTTAATCCAGAAGTACGATTCTCTCCCACATGTTGTAGCATATTTCAGTCATAAGACCACTAGTGCAGAAAGCCGTTACCACTCATACGAATTGGAAACGTTAGCCGTTGTAAAAGCAATAGAACACTTTAGACGTTACCTTTATGGCCGTCATTTTACGGTATATACGGATTGCAATGCTTTGAAAGCCTCTTTTTCAAAAAAGGATTTGACTCATAGAGTCCATAGATGGTGGGCCATTTTACAATCCTATAATTTTGATATTGTCTATAAGGAAGGTAGAAATATGGCTCACGCAGACTATTTATCCCGGAACTCCCCTCTAGAGGTTCATGCAGATGTGGCAAATTCTAAATTATCAATTCAGAAACCTCCCCCTCCTAAGATTGTTAATTTTTCAGAACTCGAAAAGGGATGGCTATCCGTTGAGCAACAACGAGACTCTGAAATTTTAGACATAATCTCTAAACTACAATCGAGTCAATTACCCTCCGAAATCGCCCATACTTACGATATAAGGCAAGGCATACTGTACCGTAAAGTGGAACGAGCCAAAGTTACTAAGTGGTTACCAATCCTCCCACACTCTTTGATATGGTCGCTTATTAGCCACGTTCATAGTGACATAAAACATCTGGGTTACGAAAAGACACTAGATAAGTTGTACGACCTTTATTGGTTTAGTAAAATGTCTAAATATGTTAAGAAGTTCGTAGATTCCTGTGTGGTTTGCAAGTCTTCAAAGGGTCCATCGGGTGCCCAGCAAGTACGTTTGCATCCGATTCCCAAGGTTCCACTTCCATGGCATACTTTGCACTTAGATCTCACGGGAAAACTCAGTGGTAAAAGTGACCGCAAGGAATACTGTTCTGTCACTATTGATGCCTTTACAAAATATGTCCTACTGAAACACACACTAACACTTAATTCCGTTGACGCTATCGAAGCAGTAAAAGACTCAGTACATTTGTTTGGAGCACCAAAGAGAATAATAGCTGATCGTGGACGCTCTTACGACAATACAGATTTTAGGAACTTTTGTAGAGACAACAATATCGAATTACACCTTATCGCCACTGGTGCCTGCAGAGCCAACGGGCAAGTGGAACGCGTTATGCGAACTCTTAAAAGCCTACTCACAATAGCCGAAGGTAATTCCGATAGGTCGTGGCAGGAACAATTAGGTGAGATCCAACTAGCACTCAATAGTACACGATGCAGAGTCACTGGCTTTACCCCAATCGAGCTGATGTTCGGAGTACAAGGTAACTCGTTAGGTATTTCCAGAATTGCTGCAGGTGCTGAAAGTCCTGCCAGACTAGACTTAGAAGCGGCACGGTCTAGTGCGTCAGAAAATATAAAGAGACTGGCTCAGTCTGATGTCGTTCGTTTTAACCGGGGTAAGGCCAAAATAAGACCCTTTTCGGTTGGAGACTTTGTTTTCGCCAAAAGTGAAGAAAGACACCAATCTAAGTTGGACCCAAAGTATAAAGGCCCCTATAAAATCACTGCTGTCCTAGAAAACGATAGGTACGAATTGAGGCATGTTAATGGGACCAATAGAACGTACAAAATTGCCCATGAGAATTTACGCGAAGTACCCCGCGGTCCATTAGGATTTGTGGAAATAGCTGAAACTTATAATGATGATGACGTGACGGCGGATGGAAGTCAGAGTAATGGTGTTCATGAAACTGATCGCAATAGTCCTAACTTAGTTGTAATTAATGACGCTGAGGATGAATTTTCTGATGGCGATACTGTATCTGTCGATGGTAGCATTGGGTCGACTGGTACACGTACCTTGAGCGCTAACAACAGTTATTTAGGGGATTCATCATCAGAGTCACCTGATCCAATTAGCAGTGTAACTACTGCCATTATCCACCACGATAATCAATAGTAAAATTAAAGTAAAATAAATAAATTAAAATAATTAGAAAAGATGTTTTAAATAATTAAAAAAAAAAAAAAAAAAAAAAAAAAAGGGAATTAGTAAAAAGTTATTGAAGCAGTCCAATAACTCAGCTATAGGGGTTGCATTCTGGTCTAGCCTCTTGGCTATAGGGATTGCAAATCCGGTCTAGCATTTGCTACAGGGGAATCTGGTCTAGCTCAGTCAGCTAAAGAGATTTCCGGTCTAGCACAGATTCAGTCTCCGGTTATAAAACTGATGAGAGGGATTTATCTAGTCTCCGGTTATGAAACTGATGAGAGAGATTTATCTAGTCTCCGGTTTTAAACTGATGAGAGGGGCTTAAATAGTTCTAGTACGCTGAAGGGCTTGCCGGACCAGCGCATTGTTGTAATTTTTGGTTATTGACCCCACAACTTATAGTTTTGTGACTGAGTGTGTCAGGATGAGCGAACAGCCTGTTGTCTTGTTCCCAGATGCTCAGAAGACGCTCGAGGACGAGCGTATGTCAGCATGGCCGTGACGGCGCCAGCATCTATGTTTTGAAAGCAACGTGCGGCGAGCCTATATAAAGCAGCGCGCGCGCACGACTCAGCTCAGCTGTGTACTATGCGGACAAGAGGGTCATCCGGCCAATTACCGCGGCTGCTCAAAGGCCCCTAAGTCGAGTTCTCCCAAGCTCATAAAGCGTGCTGACAACCGTCAGCAAAGGGAATGCCCCACCGCCCCGTCATCTCAAATCCCCCAGAGGCTTAGCCCTCAGAGACCCAGCCCGTGGAATAAGCTCCACCATCACGAGGTCTTCCCGGCCTTGGCTACCGCGAAGCCCCCCGCCCCTCATACCCCTCTCTATTCCCTCATGGATCCGCGTATCCGTGCCCACCCTCCAGCGCACCTAGCGCCCCCCGCGCACTATGCGCCCCCTCCCCCCCCCCCACCCCGCGCCCTCTGCGCCCCCCGCAAAAAGCGCTCCCGCTCCCGTAGCGCAGCGCCCCACCCCTACTCCCGTGGCTTCCCAATCTAAACCACCCTCCGATCCATTCAACGTGATTTCCTCCACGTTCATGATATTCTATTCCCCTCGCGCTATTCGAATGGCCGCTGAAATTCAGCATGCCAGAGATAGGTGTGACTTTGATCAAGTCAGAAGGGTCTATAACGCGTACCCGGAAATTACGCAAGCCCTAAGTTCCATCGCTAACGGTACCTATAATGGATAAAGCCATCAATGATAGATTTAAACCCCGATCCCTCAGAATAGGCATCTTCAATGCAAATGGCATAAGAAGTCAACGAGACGAGATCGCTCTCTTTCTCCGCGACCATAAAATAGACATTCTCCTAGTACAGGAAACTTTCTTAAAACCGTGTCACCGCAATCCCTCCATAGCCAACTATCGTTTAATCCGAAACGATAGATCGCGTTGTCACAGAGGCGGTACCCTCATCTATCACAAAAAGGAGCTGTATTGCATCCCATTAGACCCCCCTACCCTCTCTCGCGTAGAAGTCTCCATCTGCCGCCTAGGCATGACAGGTCACCAACCGATCACTCTAGTGTCGGCGTATATCCCTCCCGCTGACTCGGAGGACTTTCAGTCCCTCTCGAGCGATCTCACCCTTCTTTTGAGCTTGAGTAGCTCCGTTTTAATAGCGGGCGACTTCAATGCCAAACATCCCGCGTGGAATAGTACCACGACGACCACGAGAGGGCGACACTTGTTCGACCTCTCATCCACCCTGACCTTTGACGTCATCGCCCCGATGACTCCCACTCACTATCCTCACGATCCCAATCATACCCCCGACATACTCGACTTGGCGCTCCTTAAGAACGTCAACCTACGTTTAGATTCAATAGAAACGGTAGACGAGCTTGTCTCTGACCACCGCCCAATAGTCATTCAACTGGCCCCCCGCATAGGTCTACCTGACCCCTCTCAACCCCCCGCCACTAAAAGAATCACGGACTGGAAGAAAGTAAGCGAAAAGCTGAAATCCAACACGTCCCCCCAGTTAGACTCTATCCCCGATAAGTTTGACTCTACCGCAGACACGACGGCCGCGATCGACTCGTTAACTGATCACGTACAATCTGTTGTGAACGAATGTTCAAAGGAGGTCCCAGTGACAGAAGACTGTCGCTGGAGGCTTCCACAGGATGTGCGTGACCTGATAACAGAGAAGAACGCGGCCACTCGTGCCTATAGCAACTTCCCCTGTTCCGCAAACAAAGCTCATATGCGCTATTTACAGAGATCTGTAAAGAAACGTGTACAAGAGCAGCGTAATGCGGGATGGGATAGGATGCTTAGCGAATTAGAGCCAACTCATCAAGCCTTCTGGGATCTCACCAGAAAGCTCAAATCCGATCAATGCGCTAGTATGCCCCCCTTAGTACGCCCCGATAAGTCCATCGCGTTCGAGGACCAAGAAAAGGCAGAATGCCTAGCAGACAGCCTAGAGGCTCAATGCTCCCCCAGCTCCCTACCTGTAGACCAAGCTCACCTCGATGAGGTGGACGCTGAAGTCGAACGTAGAGCTTCCCTCCCCCCGGTCGACGACCCCGATGACCCCCTGCCCCCCGTCGCTCCAGACGAGGTGCACGAGATCATCAAAAGTCTCAAAATCCGTAAGGCCCCCGGCTCAGACGGAATCACCAATAGGGTGATTCAACTGTTCCCAGCCCACCTTATCATGCTACTGACCACCATCTTCAATGGTGCTCTAAGCAATAACATCTTCCCCCAAGCGTGGAAAGAAGCCACAGTCATTGGTATCCCGAAGCCCGGCAAGCCCAAGTCGGATCCTTCGAGTTACCGTCCCATTAGTCTGCTCAAGGTACTAGGCAAAATCTACGAGAGGCTTATTTATAAGCGTATCAGAGATTATGCAGAGACCAAGGGCCTAATCCCCCAAGAACAGTTCGGCTTTCGAACTGAGCACAGTAGCGTGCATCAGGTACACCGGATCATAGAATACGCAAGCGCCGGCTTCCAGCGCGGTAGTATGACCGGTGCAATTTTCTTCGATATTGCGAAAGCATTCGACAAAGTCTGGCACAACGGATTGATATACAAGCTATATCAACTCGGTGTGCCGGATCGTCTAGTACTCATAGTACGGGACTTTTTGTCGAACCGCACATTCCGCTATCGTATCGAAGGAGCTATCTCCTCCCCCCGACCCATTCGTGCGGGAGTCCCTCAGGGCTCAGTAATCTCCCCACTTATATTCACGCTGTACACTAGCGATATCCCAAAGAGTAGAAATGCGCAGCTAGCTCTGTTCGCAGACGACACTGCCATCTACTACAAGGGATTCAGAAATGACAATATACGAATCACCCTCCAGAGAGCTGTCAACAATCTTGGCGCCTGGTTTCGAAAGTGGCGTATTGAAGTCAACCCTGACAAAAGCCAAGCGGTATTCTTTCAGAAATCGCGACGCGGTTTCGATCTCCCCCCCCCACCTCCAATCACCATGTTTGGCAAGCCGATCCCTTGGGAGAAGCAAGCTAAATACTTGGGTGTAATATTGGACAAACATCTTACGTTTCGAGAGCACATAAAGCAGGTCCGCGCTCGCGCCGCTTTTGCTCTAGGTAGACTCCACTCAATTCTAAATGCACGTAGCAAATTGTCACTCAAGTGCAAATTGCGTACGTACACGACGTGCATTCGCCCCATCATGACCTATGCGGGTGCGGTATTTGCCCACGCGAAACCCAACCATATCCATAGGATGCAAACGCTCCAAAACCGATTCCTTAGAAAAGCCACGGGAGCCCCCTGGTTCGTTCGTAACGAGATCCTACATCTCGATCTAAAGATGCCCACCATCAAACAGTTTCTAAAACGCCTCTCAAAGCGTCACTTTGATTCAGCGGTCAAACATCGCAACCCTCTGGTTGTCGATGCCGCTAGCTATGTCCCGTCCAATATTAGTCGTATTCGCCGACCAAGGCAAGCCCTGTCCGACCCTGATGATCCTATCACCCTCCTCCAGGAGAGCCGTAGGGAGACCAGCACCTTACAGATATACAAACACAGACGCCTACCGTCATTCCGACCTCGCCGTCGAGGTCCAGCACGACCAACGCGATCCCGATTAAATTCGTCCCCCCGTCCCTTGTCCGATGATGTGCCAGCCCGCGCCGAAGCTGAGCACGTAGCTTTAAATTCCCCGTCTAATAATAATAATGATCCGATATTGATCCAGCCTGTCCCATCTTGCTGTCCTCCCGTCAGTGACGCCCTAAGCCGAGGTTCGTACCCCACAGGGGGTGCCCTTAGCGAGCGTTCACTTAGCTTTAATTTAGAATAGTTTGTTATAAGCCCCTGGCTGGAGGCCCTGAGAGTAGTTCTTAAGGCAGCCACAGGAAAGTCCGGTTAAGCAGTACGATCTTCTCTAAGATCAACTGCGAGATGCCAATTAAAAAAAAAAAAAAAAAAAAAAAAACGACTCAGCTCAGTCGTCTGATGGCCGTCGCCCAGTGCACATCTACCAGTAAACTACGATAGTTATTTTAAATCAGTTTAAGTGAATAATTGTGTTAAAAAAAAGAATAAACAAAGTGATTGTGTGAAAGACTTTTGTGTTTTTTTTTAAAAAAAAACAATGTCGGAGCCTGGCGCTATATATACATAAACCATCGATTAAATCTCGTGTGCTAGTACGCGATGATTTGTCACTAATTGGTTCTGGGTAGGTAATCCTGTCAAGGATACTATGACCCTGCTTTTACGTAATCGTATGTATGTCCTCCGACTTCAAGGTTTAAAGGGTGGAACAAATCTTATTTACAGTGGAATTCGCCAATTTTAAGGTGATACGTTCAACTTGCGTATTTTAAAAAGCTTTCACTCTTGCTTTGTGTTTTGTGTCCCTAAAGCCTCTTCCTTCATCTATCTATACTATATATATAAAATCTATTGCCTTGCTTTAGTCTCGCAGAAACGAGAAAATGGCTCGACCGATTTGAATAATTTTTGTTTGTTTTGTTCGCCTCAATACTGGAGTGGTTTAGGTTAACAGAAGGTTAGGAAAATCCCAAAGGAACAGCTTAAAATCGAAAACTATCTTCATTTTGATTGGGTGACGTGCTACGAAGGCACGTGGGCAAACGTGGCACGAAGTTCACCGGGTCATCTAGTTAAAAAAAAGCGATAAAAAATTTAATATACTTAAGTTCATAATCAGCCTATAATGTTCCCACTGCTGGGACACAGGCCTCCTCTCTGTGAGAGGGAGCAGGCCGTAATCTACCACGCGGGCCCAGTGCGGGTTGGTAGATGTCACATGTCTTCGGTGCGGGTTGGTAGATGTCACATGTCTTCGAATTTTTGGTTCTAGGACATGCCGGTTTCCTCACGATGTTTTCCTTCACCGTTTTGAGAGCAGAAGTGATGAAATAACTTACACAAAGTAAAGCGCCTGTCAGGGTTCGAACCTACGACCTACAACTCGTAAGTCGTGGCCGTTACCACTGGGCCACCACTTAAGTTGCATAACATTATTTTAAAACCAGCTTTTCGACATTCCAGCAACATGTTTGCGGCACCATGGTTTTAAACTTTTGTTTAGCGGTAGGCCGGGGTTCAAAGTGTATACACCTAGTTAATTATCCTCCATTAATTCAAAGAAACAAGAAAATCAAAACTGAAAAGATTAGAAATCTAAAAACCATACAAAGCATGATACATGTAAGCCTTCATTATTTGTCTATCAACCATTAAGTATTGGGTATTGTGGGTAATCAATAAAATCAGAAACAAGTAACATAATGTAAGTAATGTGGTAAGAAATGATACCATAAATCTCTATAAAAATACCTATTTGACATCGATGACATTACATCAAAAGATTTTTAACAAGGTCGTGACCGATCGTCTGTCAGACTGCAACTTTATCATATTATGGCTTAATTGTGATTACCAAATTACCATAATCAGGCTTATACTAGGATAAGACGGAGCATAAACTTGTAGTTTTAGTAAATGTCATTTTTTATTTTGTATTGTGCGTTTAGTTTGTGCAGAATAAACAATTTTTCTTTCTTTCTTTCTCTTCTTTCTAAACATTTCGAAATTCTCCAAATTTCGAAAAAAATTGACATCGGTATCAATTGAGATAATTAAATAATAAATAAATAAATTTATTCAAGAAATAAAAATGGGTAAAATACAGTGTAAAGCTTAGAAATAATGTAGAAATTATAATATTAGATACTTATAATGAAGAAATTCAAGCGTTGCGTCGTAAATAGCATCGTTGACTTCGTCTTTAATCTTAGCTAATAAATGAGTATGACAAATGCCACTCCAAATAAGTAAGTACGTTATTTAAAATCATTCTCTAAAATCGCTTAAATCTTGCGAAATACTTTGATCTTTTGCTATTGGCAAATTCAAATTCGAATAAGAAACAAGCTTTTAAAACTTTATGATCGCGACGTAGCAACTCTTGGCAGGAAAACTTCGCGTCTTCAAATAACGTACAATGTACGGAAATTAGATAATATTGTTGGTACGATATCTTTCTGTTTATTAAAAGTAATATTACGATGTTTATTTGATAGCGAGATTGAGAACCAAGACAATTGCTATTGGTTGGCTGGTAAGGAATCCCTAAGGCATTAATTCCGCCTTTGTATCTATAAAGCGCAATAAGTAAAAAAAAAACAACTTATTCCTATTTCTATTTCCGGTGAAGGAAAACATCGTGGGAACACCCGGACTAATCTATATTATTATCTATATAATAAAAATGAAATGCTGTTCCTTGGTAAGCGCATCATTTGGCTATTATTTGTTTTAAAATATTCGTAATAGTCCGAATTAGGTTTGTATAGAAAGAAAAAGAAAAGTTTTTCGGAAAAATTTCAAAAACGCGAAAAAATAAACGTCTTTTTTCTATACTAGTTTTGTTGAAATTTTGAAAGGACGACAGACGTCTATCGGATCAGCTAGTAGATAATAATAAAATAACATACGTTATACACCCAAGATTAATAAAAAAAACTCAATTAGAAGAAACGTTTTTATTCAAAGTTTATACCTCCCTTCTCTAGATGGCGTTGGGATCGAATAAAAAAATCGAAATCGTATCGCAAAATCTTAGTAGTTACAATAAGTACCAAGTCTCTATCACAGCCATGTGAAAGAGGGAATTTAGTATACTAAATCAGACTTTGTATTTTTGGGGTCAAAAACAATATATCCTCAGTCCAGTCGAGTCAGTCATACCTAATCTCGAATTTTTCATATCATATTCCTTTTCCTAGAAAAGATTGCATTACCAGGCAACTCCAGCTTTATTTACGACGTATTATTTATGTATTATAAATATATATATATTAGTAGGTAGTGCGTTTTTGTGTCTGTGCATGTGTGAGGTTAAGTATAAAATAAGTGACGAATTTTACTTAAGTTTTATACCGAGTTTAAGTCTTATCCTGCGAATAAATTTTGAATATTTGACAGTTTTTGCATACAAAAACTGTCATACGACAATTTTATTCCACGGATAAAAGATATCTGACTTTGATAACATCAGCCCTAAAGGTACTTTTCTTATAAACGAAGATTATTTTATATCTTCTTTTCTCTACTTATTCGTGTCCTTTTTTGTCCCTAACGAGGGTGTTTTACAGAAATACATAGATAGTCACGACTTTTATAGATCACGTAAGCCTTGGACACGATTACACTCGTGTATTTTATCTGTTACAGGGTCAAAAAGCGTGGTTTTGCTCAGCTTTTCCTTAAAGTAATTCGATCAAAAGTTTTGGTGGTTTTGTTTGCCGTGGTCAGCAGCTGTGTAAGGAGTTATCTCTCGGAAAGTCGAGCAAAGAAATTAGGCGAGTAATACACTATGCTAACTTATTTGGTAGACTTTTATATTGGTTGAGCTCACCCCGCTTGCAACTATCGTGGCTATAAGACGAAAGCCTAAACTCACGCCCGCTAAATGTAAATTAGTAACTTTGTGGCAGGCCTATATAAAGATGGGAGGAAGCGCTCCTCCTAGGGACCGGGTGGCATCACCGGGCGACCAAAAACTACGGTACAAGTACATCCCCGGTTTGGTCCCGGTTAAAAAAAACTCACTCTACTGTGGCAACTTGCAGTTCTTACGACGCGAGCTATATCTACAAATTCTACAGAAATTATTCAGAAATGTAATCAAATTCCGATCCCGTTACCTGTGGATTGTCGTTAGATCTTCACTATATGGATCAACAAACAACAACATTGTTCAGCCATGTTGTACCTATGTCTTAATCTCCTACGACCGAACGGAGAGAGACTTCAATGAATGCCGACTGCCGAGACAATATTATTATTCTGTTCTAACATTACAGGTGCTTGTAGTTTCAAGTACCTACCTAAGAAGCTCGATTCAAAATACATATTCATAATGCCCGGGTCACATTATTCCAGTAGCATTCCAGTCCAGAGCTGGAATACACGTTGAAGAGTCAACACGCATTGTCGTTTATAGTGTTACCGATCCAACAGCTTTTGAATGACTGGAATAATGCGGACTGTATGCCAGTCCAGCACTGGACTGGATTACTGGAAATTTCACGCGGACGAAGTCACGGGCAGATTCTATGCTTTTAGAAAGAAAGAAAATAAGTTTATTCATAAAGGCTCTTACATACTGGGGCGATTCGCCGCGCGACGCGACGCCGCAACGCCGCATTGTTCGCCGTGAAGTTTTCCCAGAAATTGTTTTGTTAAAATTCGCGTCGCGCGGCGAATCGCACCAGTATGTAAGAGCCTTAAAGCCAAACACCAGAAGAATCTAGTTCGACATTTTCCTTTGCGTCGCCTCTTCAAAGTGCATTTCTCGAATGTGTTTGCATGTTTACTGCCAGTATTAAGAGCCAGACGGTAGGCTCGGTCCAATTGACCGATTGACGTCACAATGCTGTGACAAGTGCGGGGGCGCGTCACAGCGTCAGCAGCTCGGACCTGACCCGTTTGATTGACACTATTTGTAATCGTTTTGACTGGGAGACAATTTATTTTATATCACGTGTGGGCTGAAATATCAAAAAATACAGTCCTTAAGGTCTCCTGAGCTCGAATGACGTTAGCAGTCGTGAGGTGCTATTGAAAACATTAATTTGTGAAATGTATTGAAAAACAATATGGCAGCATTCGTTCTGATGTTGGCCACATAACAAAAGATTTTTCTACAGCTGTAGAAGTTTTATACTTGGTCCAAAAAACAGGAGCAATGATGGCAGTTTAAGAGCGTTTACGCTGAAAGTGGGCAACGTCGCAAATAGATGTCAAATATTTCGCTGTTTTGATTAATTTGGCAATATTACTGTATGGAAATATGAAATACGGCTAGCTAACTGTTTAAAATATTGATAATGAAATGCAATAAATAATATCGTAACACCGAATATTTAGTTTTAGGTGTAAAAGAGGCATTTTGAAAACTTCCAAATCCTTTTTTTACAACTCAAACTAAATATTCGGTAATCAATATTTTAAAAAGTTAGCAATCCATATTTCATATTTCCATACAGTAATATTGCCAAATTAATCAAAACAGCGACGAAATATTTGACATCTATTTGCGACGTTGCCCACTTTCAGCGTAAACGCTCATAATGGGTTAGCACATTTTGGTAATTTAGTAAATGTTGATTAACAAACTTAATATTTTTGCAACTGATTGAAATTAAGCTTTTTAACCTACCGGTACTTATATAAAAAAATAAGTATTTAATTTATCCACATTTCTTGCAGCCATCAGAAATACGCCATGAACTACATCAACAAGACATTACTAGACATTCAGGTACATCCATCAGGGGAACAAAAACAATTTGCGTAAGTAGAGAAACACTGAGAAAAATTACAATATCTCACGCGTTTCTCATTACGAAGTCACGCGACGCTAACAGGTGGACAAAGAGTATAGAAAGATGAAGAAAGTACACTTAATCTTTTTTAAAGCAGCGAAAATTATCAACCGCGTTACCTCTTAACCCTAGGATAGGCGATTATCGTCAGCTGGACATGAACTTCTTTAAAAAAATGTAGAGTTGGAAATAAGATCAGCCCAGTTTACTATTATACCTCCCCCTGACGTGGTAACCAGAGATTGGGGAATATTCGATTAAGCAATCTGTCTGCGGTCTTCCTAAGTAAGTCACCAATCGCACAATACCTTGAAGAAATGAGTTGGTTGAGTATTTTCCCTATATCTCTTTTTGTTTTTCACTGAAAATAAATGAATAAAGTTGGTCTGCCATTACTAATTTGCGAAATGTAACAATTAAGTAGGTATCTGACTACAACAGCAGACAGTCGTGCGTGAGAATTGGGGAGTTTATAGGGAATCTTTTACCCAGGCATGGGACACCTCCCATGCCTGGGTTGGCTGATATAATCTATAAAAATGAAATGCTGTACGTTGCTAAGTGCATCACTTGAGAATAGCTGGATATATTTCGTTATTTTTTTTTAATACATTTTTGTTACCACCCGAATAAAGTCTTTAGAGAAACAAAAATAATCGTCAATTACGAATACAAGTGATTTTTCTGTAGTGGATTCATACTCTGTGAAACAGTGAATACAGTGTTTCAGACACTACTGCCAATCAATAGGATTTGCAACAACTACCTTTGTACGTGTCTTGTAGAAAAGTTTGTGATGAAGGTAAACTAACCTTTAATCTTTATTTGCTAATGTAGAGTTTTTGTCACTGACTCGTGTCTAAGTAATAACAGCCGCACGGATCGATCCATCAGGTTAAGCTACGCTTGCTGAGGTTGGCCGGTGGATGGGTGACCATCTTTACATTCCAAGACTCCTCCGTGTCTCGTAAAGCACGTTAAGCCGATGGTCCCAGCTGTCATTCGTGGATCTTTGACAGTCATTACGGTTCGTCAGAAGCCCGAAAGTCTGACAACCATGTCTTACCGAGGGGTATCGTATAACCCATTTACTGGGTTGTGGAGGTCAGATAGGCAGTCGCCGATCCTAACATAGTTGGGAAAAGGCTAGCCAGATTGATTATTCATATACCTATACCTAAATTCATAGCAAACAAAGTTCTGATTCTGAAACTAAGTGAACAAGTGGTTTGTGGTTTGGTGGTGTTATTTACATTAACTGTGAGTTAATTAAGAACCACATTAATGCCAATATTTATAAGCACTCTATTAACTTAGAGAAACTTCAACACTTTTGTTAGGCCATTGTTTTACTTTTCTTTAATAAATAAATAGTTGGAAAGGTCATGACAAACATCAATATTAGAAAAAATGTGAATGGTATTCTAAAAAGTTTTGAAATTAAACACAAAGTTTTCAGTAACAGCCGTCTTTTCACAAAATAATAAGCTGGAAGTTTTCGAAAATGAATGAATTGTAATTTGTATTTATTTAATAGTTTTCATAGATACACAATAGAACTCTTTGTGTATCTATCAAATCATTTGCGTGAACTAGGGCTATTTTGGACCACAAAATTGCTTGAAGTATTTAATGAATAATAGCAGTGAGAAGGCTTAAATATAGCCTTCGATGGATTTGGCTCGATCAAACTCAAAGTATTTATTTCAAATAAACCAATTACAGGCACTTTTGAATTGTCAAAGGGTCGGTCAGTCAGAAAATATGAAGCTAGTTGCCCATTCAAAAGCGAAGTAGGTTCCTATGGAGAAGAACGGGCAAGAAACTCCACGGACACTCTTTTAAATCAGAATATTGTTGCAATATGTTGTTTACATCATTCATGTTGGAATCATACATGTGTAGATGTACAATGTAGACAAACGTGCAGGTTAAAAGCGTCCGTAATCGTCCGATCATGGCCCGTAGGCCACTATTCAAGTTAGAAAAGCAAAAGGTTTTCTGACAGGAAACGCTTCTGGCTAAGTTAATTATTTATAACTGGTCAATTCTATGATTTTATATGACATGAGTCTCCATCCCGTGGGAATATCGGGATAAAAGGTATCCTATGTCCTTTTCCAGGTCATGTTCTACCCATGTGCCAAATTTCATCCAAATCCGTTCAGCTGTTTTAGCGTGAAAGCGTAACAAACAAACTCACTTTCACATTTATAATATTACTAGCTTCCGCCCGCGGCTTTGCCCGCGTGGTATGTCGATAATAAGTAGCCTATTTCCTTCACCGAAATGCCATCTCTCTCTCTCCTCTCTTGCCAAATTTTTGTCGAATTTGTTCGAATTTATAATATTATCAGTATGGATAATATAATAAAGTTAGGATGTTACTCAATGATAATATAGTATTCTACTGGTGAAAGAATTGTAAAAATCGGTCCAGTAGATTATCATTACAAGCAAAAACACTAATAATTTCTCTTCATAATATTAGTGTAAACTAGCGACCCGCCCCTGCTTAGCACCGTTACCATACATCAAATAATATTCATGAAGAAAATAACAACTAATCTCAATATACATAATTATAATCAGCAACATAATTACATGTCGCCGACTTCCGCGTCACACATCTGTTTATCGCAGTATTATATTTAGACATGTAAGACGCGATATTAGAGTCAGAATAAATATATTTTCAACATAATAAAATTACTACGTTTTAGTACCATTCATCATCTGATTTTCCCAAATATGTTGGGTTCAGCTTCCAGTCTAAACAGATGCAGCTGAATACCAGTATTTTACATGGTGCGACTGCCTATGTAACCTCCATAACCCGGTTACTGGGTAACACGATACCCCTGGGTAAGGCTGGTTGTCAGGCTTTCGGACTTCTGACTACCCGTATCGACTGTCAAAGATATGCATGGTTTTAGCTTCACAAAGTATCTTCATCATTGTATTCATCATCTGATTTTCCCAAATATTTTGGGGTCAGCTTCCAGTCTAACCAGATGCAGCTGAATACCAGTATTTTACATGTTTGAACTGCCTATGTGACCTCCATAACCCGGTTACTCGGTAACACGATACCCCTGGGTAAGACTGGTTGTCAGACTTTCGGACTTCTGACTACCCGTATCGACTGTCAAAGATATGCATGGTTTTAGCTTCACAAAATATCTTCATCATTGTATTCATCATCTGATTTTCCCAAATATGTTGGGGTCAGCTTCCAGTCTAACCAGATGCAGCTGAATACCAGTATTTTACATATTTGAACTGCCTATGTGACCTCCATAACCCGGTTACTCGGTAACACGATACCCCTGGGTAAGACTGGTTGTCAGACTTTCGGACTTCTGACTACCCGTATCGACTGTCAAAGATATGCATGGTTTTAGCTTCACAAAGTATCTTCATTATTGTATTCATTGTGAATGTACCGATTGAACAATTTGAACATGTTGTAAGAAACAAACGCAAGTGTCGTTTGGGCTATACAAATACCTATGGGTACTGTCTTGATGAGTTCATCATAGTTAGAAAGCAATTATCTAATATAATTTGGTCGTCAAGAGGCGGCAAATTGAAGAGGAATGACAAAGCCGCTAACGCCACAAGATTAAATCGATCGCGCAATCCATAACTATCCGTACCTACCTACTTAATAGGGATTGAAAGATAGATCGATGTAATTCGCTAGGTGATAAGGAATTTGCGGGATACTTCACACGTTTAAAATGACTTTGGAATTTCAATATTATTAACAGAGTTTGTTGCGAGCAGTGGTGGCCCAGTGGTAACGGCTTACGAGTTGTAGGTTGTAGTTTCGAACCCCGACAGGCGCTTTACTGTTTCTAAATTATTTCAGCTCTCAAAACGATGAAGGAAAATATCGATAGGAAACCGGAATGTCCTAGAAACAGAAATTCGAAGACATGTGACATTACCCGCACTGGGCTTCGTGGTGGATTAAGGCCGACTCCCACTGATTGAGAGGAGGCCCTTGTTATTTACAAACATGTGGGATGCAATAGTATACTGCTGAAAAATGGTGACCATATAATAGATAGTGTCGCGCTGCAAAAGAACTAAAACAAACAGGCCAAGTTTTTTTTTTTTTTTGTGGCTTCGCACGGTTTGTGCATTTAGCCAATGCCTGTAACAGCTGGTGTTGACAGCTCGCGTCACGTCAGTGTGCTGTCATTGCGCTTTTCTAGTGTGCATGCATTTAGCGGCTAACAGTTGACGCAATTTTGTTGGACGAGTTTGGCTTTGACTGTCTATCTAAATATATTTATATCTATGCAAGTCCGTAGAGAGCGAAGTACCATGCGATACACCTTTAACACTATCACTGGTACTTATATAAAATCTATAAAAATATCATACTGAGAAAAATCGTAACCCAACGAATCGGAAAGGGAAGGCCCTTTCCGATTCGTTTGGGTTACGACTTTTCTATCATCACCAACATCTCTAGCAGTCGTCATGCCGGTGTTCATGCACTTTTTTGCATCATCTTTCCTACAATCCATCCAGTTTTTTTTATCAATCTCATTTCGTATATTTAGCCACTTTTCTTTCCTTATCTATCAAAAATCAGCGGTATAAAATGTTGTGTCCACACTTATAATTTGTTTCAACTGTTACGTATACGAGCAATATCACGCATTGTGTACTAAAAGATAAACATTTGTTTTGGTATCATAATATTTGTATCAACTCGTTTACGTCACGATTTCCGTTCTATTTCAATATAATACAATATAGTATATTGTGCGTCCCTAGATTGTTGACGGAAATCAAACTTACGAGCTTTACCAGTGACAATGCAGTAGTGGTAAGATCGTATCGAAACATAATTATACCTAATTACGCGGATTCAGGGACTACGTGCCACATACCCAACGGTGAAATGTGGGTGTACTATAGGGGCATGAGGTACATCTCTGCCAATCCCTTCAGGGATTACAGGCGTGATGTTATGTAATATGTAGTGTATGTTTTAAGCCGTTGGGTCCCGGCTGTCATTACTGGATCTTTGACAGTCGTTACGGGTCGTCAGAAGCCCGAAACTCTGACAACCAGTCTTACCAAGGGGTATCGTATTGCCCAGTTACTGAGTTGTGGAGGTCAGATAGGCAGTCGCTCCATATAAAATACTGGTATTCAGCTATATCCGGTTAGACTGGAAGCTGACCCCAGCATAGTTGGGAAAATGCTAGGCAGATTGATGTTGTGTATGTTTTCAACATTTGTGGCGGGAACTCGGAGGAGGACAGCACAAAAGTACCCAATGCATGTTATGTTATACATACTTAGGCATATAGGTACTTATGTAGGTATTTTCGGAAAAAACCCAAAACTTCAATATCATCACTAACTCAATACGACGAAAAGGTCACATCACGTGAATTCACGTGAACCTATTTTAATACGTTACGAATTAGGTATTATGTGTCACGGACATCCTAGTACGAGCCTAGTATAGAAATATCGAAACGAGATTGGAGTATTATTTTCAGGCTTAGGGAGCGCGTGTATGACCCAGATGTATGAACGTTGAAGGACTGTTGTTGCTGTTGTTGACGATCTGTAATTTCTGCCTACCCCCATGGGAAAAATGCCCAAAGAGCTGGCAGCATTGCCACGTTGGATGGCAATGCTGATTCTTTGACCTAGAAATTGACCAGCCCTCTGGTCACGTGAAGAGTCGACCAACCGCTTGGCGATGTCCCGAAATACTCGATGAGCACTCGGACTCCACGGCCCTAGTGTTTCAACCCCAAACGGCTTAAAAATATAGCTACCAATAAGGTTGTTATATTTGAGCCGTTTGAGGTTTTCTGCACCTGCAGCAGCCGCCCCAGCTCAGCCCGCCGTGCTAGGAGGATGGGATGGCGCGAGGGTGTCAGAAAATTCAACAGTCCCATACATTTGTGTTCACTTAAATCGACAAAATGTAGGGACAGCTGATTTTTTTTTCGCGATCCCAAGGCTGGGGCCATAGAAAAAGTTGTTCAAAAATATGAGTACAATGACCCCTTTTCGGGTTTAGCATAAACATAAAATAATGTTCTATACCCAGCCGGGTTCATCGAACTGTCGTTAGTAAACACCAAAATTGTTTGTCATATCCAACCCTGTTTAACAAAGAGATGATACCTCCACCATTTGAACTACCTCACAACATCCAATTATATTCAAGTCCCATTTATGAAGTCCTCCTTCAAATCCAGCAGCTCTATATGTATTCCCTTATTCCAAAAATACTTCAAATTAGATCATGAAACTTTGCATAATAGCTGAACTAGTCTAATAAGGCAAGGTCTTATGTTTTTTATTATCTTTAAATTACCATTATTTTCATCGTAAAAAGCAATTACCTAAACTATTCGAGGCTTGAGAGCCGCCAGCACGGCACTCCGTCTCGCTTTCACTCAGGCCGCGAGTAGTACGGTGCGAGCGAGATAAAATTTGAGGTAGGGTACAAAACAGATAAATTACAACTAAAACCAAACCCGTATAGGTATGTACCTATAAGTAATCTTGTCAATGTCTTTTACCGTAAGATTCCCCTAAAGAATAAAATATTCTTTGATGAATAATGTATCAAACGTATGATCGCGACATTCAAAAGCTGCCCAATTTGCTGATGTTATACAATCTAAGAGTTCTAGCCCATGACTGAAAACCAACTGTAAGTAGGTATATTCGATGTATTTTTTCTTTATAAAACAGCCAAACTACAGAACCTTTGTAAAGACATTCCTGTTTAACTTTTCTTTTTTGTGACATAACAAATCACTGGAGATTAAAAGTCGGGCACAGTTTTTTTACATTTCAGCATAAATCTATTACAAACTTTGCCCAGTCACTGCCCTTGACTGACTCTCCGCATGGCGTACTCAAAAATGACAACCTCGAAAATAATAAGTTATATTCGGATTATTCGTACTTTATTCTGCGACTGGCTAGGCCTTGTAGACGGCGTTTGGACGGTAATTTTGACGTTCGAATAGTGCTGATTCTCAGCATAATTTGAATAACTTACTTTTGATTTTTATTTATTTTCTTTTTTAAATTGATTTTTATTTATGTTCTTTTATTAAGTAATTGATTTTTATTTATTTTATTAATTATAGATTCTTTTCTATTTTGTGAATGTAAGAACGTTGTATGCCCGGTAGACTCATAGATGCTTCGATTTGTTGACCATTTTCTATTTTATTAAGTACCTGGTACCAGCTTTTTGACAGGCCTACACTAACTGTCCCCCATACCTATTACCATGGTAATTGTGTATATTATATATAGGTATATTCTAAATACCACTGTAAGTAATTGTGTATATTATAGGTAATTGTGTAAATATTATATAAATATTTATAATACCTATTTATGAATTTAAAAGAGACTTCTTTGTAAAAGTGTTTTTCTCTTGTGGTTTTTCTTGCCGGTTCTTCCCCATAGGAAACGATCAATTGGAACCGTGCACCCTACGTGACCAGATTCTCACGTTTCATAATGTAAAAAAAAAATATATTTAGCGTAATTTCAATTACTCGATCTCGTGGCTAAGTAATAAACCCGTCCGTGGATGGGTGACCATCTTTACATATTGAGACTCCGTGCCTCGGACAGCACGTTAAGCCGTTGGTCCCGGCTGTCATTTGTGGATCTTTGACAGTCGTTACGGGTTGTCAGAAGCCCGAAAGTCTGACAACCAGTCTTACCAAGGGTATCGTATTACCTAGTTACTGGGTTGTGGAGGTCAGATAGGCAGTCGCTCCATGTAAAATACTGGTATTCAGCTGCATCCGGTTAGACAGGAAGCCGACCCCAACATAGTTGGGAAAAGGCTAGACAGATGATGATTTAGCGTAATCTCAATTACCTGCTTCAAAAATTCTGTACCTAATAAATCCATGTGTACCTAGATAATTTACCCATGAAAGTAAGCAGAATCAAATAACGTGTTCGATTGGATGTCGGAACACGGGAACATTTCGCCGATAAATCCGTACAATCCAATTTGCGTACAAATTGATTAGAACCTCGAATTCATTGCAAACTAATTGAATTTTTTACGATTCATAATATTTGCTTGGATTAGCTTTAAAATGTTTTTTAAAGTAGGTATCTATATTCATACATAGCAAAATAGTAGGTAACGAAGAATTTTTGTCCGGTTGTCTACATGTATCTTCCGGATTGGCGCGAAACAGATGAACGAATTTGGATGAAATTCGGCACACAGATAGTTTACAACCTGGATTAACACATACTTTTAATCCCGGGAGCATACGTTCCCGTGGGATATTATTCGATATCAATACGGGCGAAGCTGCTGCGGGTAAAATCTAGTCTTCTTTAAAAAGTCCCTTCCGTTCTTTGATGTAGAAAGTGAATTTACGCATCCGTGTAGGTAGTTTGTGTTGTAATTGTATGTAGGTATCTATTTGACGTGTAAGATTTCATTTGCCGAATTCTCAAAGGCAACTCTTCTGTAAGGTAACGCTAAAGTGTTGTATATAAATTCAAAATAATCCCCAGTAACAGCGATGGTGATGATAAAATCATGGAAATCACATAAGTTACTTATGTGATTACCTACACAGTTATTACTGATACTTCGCCCCCCCTGGAAATCTCGAAGAACATGTATGCGCTCGCCTAAGTACTAATCAAAGTGTAAACGGGGCCTTATGCTCTAACTTTTAAATAACAATTGCCAAAAAACCGCGCGCGACGATGGCACACTACACTACATATACCTAATGTTTCATGTAGGTGTGTTTGTGTAGTGTGTATGACAAAACAGCCGCGGACGATCCGACCTTAAAAAAATCTGACTTGCCCCCCCCCCCTAGGCCAGAAGCTGGGTACGCCCATGTTCGTTATCCTTTCAATTAACGTCGTCTTTTTTTTTCTACAGCTATTTTTAATTTGTATAAAGTGAAATATACTTACCTAAATACAATTCTAAAAGCTAACTCTAAAATACGTTGGATTTCTTAGCGTGAACAATCCTTGCACTGTTTCGTTATTTTCAAATAAAATATTTACGTGAACATTTTGTGATCCTTCCAAGAATTCTAATAGAGTGTATACAATTGAACAGCATTCTTACAAAAATGAGCAGTTTCTTATTCTGACAGATACCTTCACAGAAATACTTATTTGATTTTATACAACCTTTGTTGTTGAACTAAACGTCTTAAAGGGTCAGTACAATGATCCCTTGATAATGGTTAATGGTTTAGTTTAAACAAAAACTAAGTTTGTATAATCTGTAAAATAAACAGTAATGGGCGGGATATACCGCAATCGTGTTACTGAGACAGTTGCCCAGCTTTACGATAATAATACATAATAGTCGTCCAGACAGAATTTCGGTCATGGCGACCATTTTCAGCGGAGACCAGCGTAACACACTTTCAATCACAATCCGAGAGTTTTGAAGGATGTTGCTAATCTATTGCTTGATAGGTTTAAAAAACTCGTCTGCTCAACATCGCGCAACGGCATGAGGAAATGCGGTCGGAGAGACTTTTGAAAATTAGATATATTTGGAGAAACTACTGCTGTCGCGAGGGCTCTCGTTCGGTTGCTATTTATTCGATAATAGTGTCCCTATGTTTTTCTTTTTTCATTAATTAATTGTCTTTGTACAGTAGGCCCGTGTTGACAGCGGCCTGTCAACGTTAAAGTGTATGTGGTTTTATTCACAACTTAACGAATAATATGACAGAACTGTGGAGACGATACGAGTTGTGTAGACCGTATTATGAGGCGTCGGGGCATATAGGAGGTAATCGCGCGGGTGAATTCAATACATAGTACCTATATATAATACGTCTATGATTCAATACTAACACCCTACGACTTTGACAGGTCCAAGCGCATAGTTAAAAAAGTCGAGTTATTTTTCATCTTAAGAGTTTATGGAGAAGGTAAAAATCAACATGTGAATAGGTGCAGTCGAAAAAGCTATTTGGTATACAGGCAGATATCTTGCAACTACTTTAAACAACAAATTTTGTGAGTGTTTTCAGTAGTCAAAAATCCTTTTATGTCACTCTCCTAAGCCATCATCATCATCATCATCTGCCTAACCTTTTCCCAACTATGTTGGGGTCGGCTTCCAGTCTTACTGGATGCAGCTGAATACCAGTGTTTAACATGGAGCGACTGCCTATCTGACCTCCACAACCCAGTAACTGGGTAATACGATACCCTTTGGAAAGACTGGTTGTCAAAACTCTCCTAAGCCATTAGCTCAAAAGTCAAATTACGCACACAATCAAAATGAATTTTGGCAGTATAGCGGAAAATGAAATATTGTGCCTGTATACATCTATATACAAATAGCTTGTTCGACTGTTCATATAGCAATATTTACGCGTCCGCCAGCCGCCACGTACTGTTTACAAACACACCCGCCCGCCGCCGCCGCACTGATTACCTTCATCTAATTAGCACCTATCAACAGAGTTGGGACACGAGCATAACTCGGTTTTGCATTAATTAAACAAACATTCGAAAGCTATTTTCACTGGTATTTGGATTATTAAACGGCAAAGGAAAAACGGTCACTGGCAGAATCATAATAGGAAAATATTATGAATCATTGTAAAATGTCCACAAATTATGAAATGCTTTTGTATGAAGTTACTGGGCTGTCCCTTACACCCTGTATGTTATTGTTAAATCACAAGATGAATACAAGGAAAACTATCCAAACAAGGTAGGAAGATTTTAACAACAATAACATTGATGAGTCATCGTTGGTAAAAATGCAGAATTGTTTGTGTTAGAGAGCAACGAGTTATGATGAATAACATGTTATGATATAATACACTGTTCCGTCTTATCTTGAACAACAGAAAAGTGATCATTTTGTAAACAGTCGGGGCTTTTTTACATGGTCAACTTGCACTTTCGAAAAGATTTTTCATAAAACCTGAAGATTTTGGAGCTGTGATGAATTCTGGAGTGGAAGAATGTCCATTAGCATAAAGGACTAATTACTGTAAAGAAAGACAAATGGCTAAAGACACGGGATCCCGTATCGTGAGTTCGTGACGTGCAGTTGAGGTAGGCTTAAATACAGTGTATATAGCCTGCTAATCATTATTTGAAAGGCGACAGTCTCTTATTTTAACATGAGTTGAGGTTTACTTAAACTCAGGAAACTTCAGGGGCTGCGTTGAAGAGTGCTTAATTGACCCCTTAGCCCCCGGTGCAAGTGTGCGAGGGAACACGAGGTGGTTTTAGTCAGTAGAAGTTTGACAGATCAGATAGAGAAAAAAAAGACCCAGGAAACTTTGGCCAATATAGAAATCTGTGAACCGACTGCAGGCTCAAGTTGCAGATCCAATCTGGGATCCAGACGGGGTATAATCGACCACGTATAGGGGCACCTTCTGTTCTGCCCGTAGAGCACAACGACCTGCACCCTCCAGGACTTAAATGAGCCAAACGGAAGAGATTTTCACGTCAGTAGTTAGAACTAGTTAGGTCTGAGACCCTAGACAAAGTGACATTCTATCAGCGATAACGATGATGGAAAAGGCAAAAATGTATAGGACTGACATAAGCTATCGAAAAGCTTATGTCAATCCTGTTGAAAGTCGTAGAAATACGAACACTTTCGGAGCGATTGTCACTTGTCCAGGCCCTCTGGACCCTCCAGGACTTAAATGAGCCAAACAGCAGAACTGTCCAGGTCGGTAGTTAGTACTAGTTAGGTCTGGTCAGACAAAATATATGTCATCGTCACGAGAAGAAGAAGAAATAAAAATATGACTCTAAATATAGCATTGACTCAGAGTTAGTCATCTCCAGACGAGACCATGCGCTCTGTCGCGTGACAGATCCGCTTAAATGACCCGTTTGACTCCGCTATCGTTCTCCAGAATTGATTTATGATTTAACACTTAATTATCCGCTGTTTACCGCTCTCTAATTAAAGGCATTTTATGAAGCCGCCTGCCTGATATGGATGTAATAAAATTGTACTAATAGGCTTGGGATAAGAAAGAGGGTCTTTATTCAGCGGGGAGTAGGAAAAAGTTGGTAGAAAAAAGTTTTAACACGTTTATGAAAAAAAATTAAATCGCAATTGCTGATGTTTCGGGGTTTTTTCAACCATTTTACCATAATTGACAGATTTTTGAACCCAACTACATGGATTTTTGAAGCCCAAATTCAACGTTTTGTACCGCGGATAATTCAGGATTTCACATTTTCCATCATTTGATTAAATACTTACAAGAGTAATCACAGCAACGGCTAAGTAATAACAGCCGCACGGGTCGATCCATCAGGTTAAGCTACGCTTACCGGATTTGATCCGTGGATGAGTGATCGTCTTTACATATCGAGATTCCTCCGTGTCTCGGAAAGCACGTTAAGCCGTTGGTCCCGGCTGTCATTCGTGGATCTTTCACAGTAGTTACGGGTTGTCAGAAGCCCGAAAATCTGACAACCAGTCTTACCAATTGGTATCGTATTACCCAGTTACTGGATTGTGGAGGTCAGATAGGCAGTGCTCCATGTAAAATACTGGTATTCACCTGCATCCGGTTAGATTGGATGCCGACCCCAACATAGGAAAAGGTTAGGCAGATTGATTGGTTAGACACTCAAACAATCTAATTCTACCTGCCCTATACCATAAATTCAATATTTAGGCGTTCTATTTATGAACTAACAAGAAATTCCAGTAAGTTATTTCAGGACCGCTGAAGCAAAAGTGCTTGAAGTTCGTTGATGTAAAAAATAATTCGCATCACGAAGCCCAATGAGAAGGATCGAACAAAGAGTTCTTTACTGATTAGGAATTTGCTTTTACGTTCGAAACTGGGTTGATTCTATCGGTTTCTATATGTATTTTGCTCACGCATATTACCTAATCACGCATAACATCACGGCTGTATTCCCTGAAAGGTTAGGCAGAGGTGTCGTTGAGCTCCTTAAGTTCTGAGTTGAGCTCCACTATTACTGACAAATGCTTGCACTGACTGGACAGGTCCACTCAAATCTGTGTGGTTCTTTCCTCAAAAGACCATTTCAGACTCTTATCTACATGGTCCTCATATGGCCTGACCAAGATTATGTCTGGACTTTAAAGGAGACGGTGACCTCTGAGTTTGTTTCGGCCTTTCTTCTCAGAGTAGTCAGATAGGAAACGCCGACCTCATCTAGCTTATTTTTACAACTTTTTAATATGACGTGTAAAAGTGATTCCAATATCCTATTTACAGAATAAACAATTTCATTTCATTTCATTTCATTTCATTTTGTAACTATAGTACACCTCACATTTCTTGTTTACTTAAGTCCTATGCAATAGACGACGAGACTATTGCCATCAACCGGACACAGATCCAGACTCCGGGCTGCTACTAGGAAATTAATGACTAAAAATAATCTGAGTAGCCTTCTACTTCTAGATATGGTAATAGTTAGCAATAATTTGACAAACACCAGTATAATGATCAGGAAAATGATAGGTAGAGTCCAATTTTATGGCAGCTCTGAAGTGCGCTGCTTGCTGCGCAGTACCCACCCCTCACCCCCGCAGACACATGAATTTGTTACTGCGCAGCGACTCGCGTCATGTTCCGAGACGCCATAAAGTTTTAATCGTGCTGCACAGTTCGATTCAAACTTAATGGCGGTTCGTAACATTTTTTGATGAAATTTTGCACATGCGTAGACATGTGCTAAACATCCAAATCCGTTCAGCAGTTTTAGCGCGAAAGCGTTAAAAACAAACAAATAAACTAGCTTTTGCATTTATAATATTAGCTAGGATGTTACTCAGTGATGTAACCTACTGGTAAAAGAACTTTTAAAATCGGTCCAGAGTTTTTGAGTTTTTACAATTTTTTTCTGTTCATAAGATTAGTGTAGAAGTTGAAGATATTATCGTCCACGGCATCACGGAAGTGAAATGTATGACACAGTTTTTTATGAAAAACATATTTCCTGTCGCTTTCCTGCAATATAAGGGAGTGATTTCATAAAAGTGACGGAAGTGTGTAACAGGAAGCCGGGGAAGCGCGCGCTATTTGATTTGACCAATGAGCGCGCGTGGTGCTAGTTTGTCGTCAGATGGTACCAACCCATTTTCCGAGAAGTTGGTACTGTCAGCCAAGATGTCAGATGTTACATATCATTATTATGTGACTACTTTATGGCTCGCTTTTTATTACTTAACCCAAAATATATACTCTCTTCCATTAATAACATAATGTAAATTGAATTCCGGAGTGCGGCTAAATATAAACCTTAAAGGTTAATTTGGTTTCCGTATCGCTCAGTCTTCAATCACGCATCCATCTTAATAAATTTTTGATAAGCCACCGCACGAAGCAACGAGGATTTATTTTTATCCTTCAACCTAAAAAACAGGTATTTATTCCAAGCTTTCTTTTCGACTTTACAAAAGTTTGCGAACATTTTTATTTTTTGATTTGTTTCAAATGTAAATACTTATCTGCCGTTTGGGGTCGAAACGCTCGGGTCATGAGGCCACGTGACCAGAGGGCTGGCTTGTTCTTAGACCAAAGCATTGCCATTCAACGTGGCAATGCTGCCAGTCTTTAGTTTTCGTTTCGCTTAGTACCTACCTACGCGTTGTGAACCAAAGTATGAAGAAAGCTAAAGGAACTTCTCACGCTTCTTCAGCTTCGCTTCGTTCCCATAAGTGTGGCCTGCGCTTCATAGTAAAAATTCATCTTTGTAGAACGTTGCCTCTGTCAGTCATACCTTGCTACGTAATGGTGGAATCCTACGATCGGCAATATTGCAGACGGACACGCACGGCAGACGACCACAGACCACAACGCACCGCGCACCGAGGAACTTCCGATGTCTGCGATACCCCCGCACGTACACTTTCCCACGGTGCGTCGTCCGGGCTCGTCGGTGTCCGTCCGCAAAATCGCGTATCGTAGGATTTCGGTATTACGTGTCATATTTACGTCGCGGTACATATAACCCTATGGCCACTAAACAAACGGAGACTGACAACCCAAGTATTGACATAGGACAAACTGCGTTATACAGCCAACTGCGTATGAATACACACCCACATAACATAATTATGGTCTGCTGTAAAAGTGTTTGATGAAAGAGTAAACAAAACCTGTTCAGGTTAAATTCTTACGCAATCACTCAAGGGAATTAGTAACACATTCATCTATATTTAGAAGGTTTCAACTTCTTAATTAGCAGTCACGGTCGTCACGGATAGTCAGAAACCCATAAGTTTGACAACCAGTCTTACCGTGGCGTATCGTGTAACTGTGTTACAGTTATGTACAGTAACTGGGTTATGGAGGTCAAACAGGAAGTTGCTTCATATAAAATACTAGTATTGAGCTGTTTATGGTTAGACTGGAAGCCGACACCAATATAGTTGGGAAAAGGCTAGGCATATTGATTGAACTTCATAATTGCTAACTTAATTGTTAACTTCTAAATATTTAACCTAAATTTAAGTTAAATGAACTGCGCCTTAACATGTACTCATAAGTTTAGCCTAGCCTGTAACTGAGTGTACCTACATTATGCAAATAAATAAATCTAAATCTAAATTGACTCACCACTTTTTCCAACAATTATTGTTTCAATATCAGTATTAAATTGAAAAATGAAAAACTTATTTAGAATTAGAATTTTGGGTTTAAGTATTCAAATAATCAAATCAAAGCACTCAGTTTGTAAGTGGCACTACAAATTGGTATCCACAGATATGCTTTCGGATATATTTGTTTACATTTTTATCAGATTTTTTTGGGACTGACTATAGTAGCATTGTCTGAACTTTACACTGACGCCAGTAGGCGCCAACCTTCGCGATGAGTTATTGCAATCAAATTCGCGTGCAGACACTTATTGACGCAATTATTGTGATGGACGAATGTCGGTGGCATATTGACACACTGACTGGCTATGATGAGATGTTGTTATGTAGGTAACGTTACAATGAACATTTTTCCCTATTAAAGTAGAGCTTCAAACTGAAATATTCTGTTTCATTACTGATGGTCATTTTACTGGGGAAGAAGATCAAGGAAGAATAGGTATCCTAATTTTATAAATGCGAAAGTGAGTTGACGGCTGAACGGAATTTGATGACATTTGGCACCGGGCCTAGCGGTAGACCTTGACCTGGAGAAGGACATAGGCTTTTATCCTGATATTCTCATGGGATCGAGACTTATGCGGGGGAAACCGTGGGGCGCAGCTAGTTGCTTATGGATGCAAAAGGCAGAAAGCTGGTTGTTGCACCGCAACTTTTGAAAGGCAGCGATATAAAGGCAGCTCTCTCTCAACAAATCTGACTGCTGTTTGTGGCTTTCGTGCTTGCTACACAATAGTGTAGGCGTATAAGTAAACAAGAATAAGTTGAAATACCGTCTTCCGAAGTTTAATATAAGACCTCTCTATCTTCTTATCAAAGCAGGCCATCACATTCACCTTCAAATGCTTGCTAAACTTTTATGGCATCATGTGTATTTTCAGCTTGCGTGTTTCTTCTACTAGGTATAGTCAGCGACAAAGGTCGATTAATACTGGTTCTCCTTCCATTTCCCCAAAATTATTCAATACAATAGACGTAGATATATTTAGAAACCTATTCCGCTTAACTATTCCTGAAGAGTCATAAAAAATCCTGAAAAAAATCGATACGTGTTTCACCTCTCAACGAGGCATCCTCAGGATGACGATTGACTAGTCACAAACCAGAGCACGACGTGTTGCCACACCGAGCACTGGACGCAGAGACTCTGCAGTGACTAGGTTACTAAATATATCTACGACTATTGTATTTTATAATGGATTTCCAAATCACGTCACGCCTGAATCAATTAACTAAGTATAAAAAATTATTCGATACATTGTATTTCTGCATTTCATATAGGAGGTCTCTTAATCTTAGCTCTCTCTCTCTTCCTATTATCTTTTGTTTTAAATTCTTTTAATTTTACTTCTGCTCCGATTTTAATCAAATAATTTTATCGCAATGATTAAGATTAAAAACACAAAAGTTTGACTTTTGTAGCTGACTATACAAACTACGTACAATATTCACAATTAATGGAGTTTACGAATGAAATTCACGTACAGCTTGGCAATAAAGAGTTTGAAAAAAATGAGGGCACCACTGCCGCATATAGGTCACTTCAAATGGGAAATAAGTAAAAGAATTTAAACAAATAGTTAAAAACGCTGCTTGTACTGACTCAAAACCTACTAGCACTTGTTGGCAAAGTAGTGCCAACATCATAGGTCTGCAAATATTTAGTTTCATTTCAATCAATCAATTTCAAATCAATTAACTATCTTAGTTTCATTTGTCACCGCATCATACTCTTTTTTGTCAAGCTGTAATACTTACGAAGATAATATCCCACTGACCTAAAATACCTCTAATTTTGGGATATAATAATTGACTTTTCTTTTCCTCACGACTCAAGAGTATTTTTATCCGGGTAAGCTTTTTAAATATCCGCACGTGCATAAACGTTTCCTACTATCTAATTTCACAATATTGACTATACTGACTACTCAGATTAGTTTGTTTTACAAACTCAGGCTTAGCCTGTATTTTAAAGCATGTGTTTAAAATAACATTGACGTAATTGAAAACAAACTGGAAGTTTGACTGACGCATAGTATTCGACGCGAAAACTGCGTGTTTTGATCGTGGTTTATCTTATTTACCAACCTAAAGTTTTAGTAGCCATAAATCATTTTATTTATAACTAATATATTATGTTTGTTTCTTCAATCATATGATTATGATATCTCATGTGTGTAAAGAAATCTCAGTTTGGTAGAGCGACTCTATGAGTGCGTTAGATCAGGTATGAAAATAATATTGGTAGTTACTGATGCGCTAACCGCACCAAAACCTATGAGGCAGGCGCTATTCGAAAATTAGAAGCAATATTGAATTTTCCGCTATTTTGCGCTTACCGTACCGGAACGGCGCTACATACGAAAATAAGAAGCAATATAGATTTTTCTTTATTTCAAGGGGTATCGTATGACCCAGTTACTGGGTTGCGGAGGTCAGATAGGCAGTCGTTCCATGTAAAATACTGGTATTCAGCCGCATCCGGTTTGACTGGAAGCTGACCCCAATATAGTTGATAAAGGCTAGGCAGGCGTTGCATACGAAAATAAGAAGCAATATTGAATTTTCACTATAAATTTCAAGAGGATTACGTCCTCACTTTTGCGCGCCTATCACATAACTGTTATTTCTTGAAAAACTATCGCCGGCGCCGTATAATCAATTTTGAAACTAAATAATTGTAAATTCGCGTCAGTGCTTGAATAAAACGAGAGTACCTAATTAATCTACACGCCTGCATGATGTAAGGTTCCCTTTTGCAAACCACGTTTTTATACCTCATCATATTTTTAGCTTGTAAATCAGTGCTATTAGCAATTAAAAATATCGTATCTTCAAGAACGGCCGCATAGCTTCCGGTGACCCTCACCCGCTCTCGGAAACCCTCGCGTAATTTTCAATTCTATTATGTTCCGCTACCGTCATTAGCTTGTCAAAAACTTCCTTCCTTTGTACTGTAGGGGTCTCATCAAAAAACCATTTTGGTACTTCGTTTTAAGAATGGTATATAATGGGAACACCGAAAACGCATTAATACTTCATGGAGTGGCCAGATCCTTACATATTATAAAACAAAGTCCTCCGCCGCGTCTGTCTGTCGTCCTGTTCGCGATAAACTCAAAAACTACTGCACCGATTTTGCTGTTTTCACCAATGGATAGAGTGGTTCTCGAGGAAGCTTTTAGTATATAATAACCGTCATCCACGCGGGCATCAGCTAGTTGATAATAAAAGAAAAAACGGTTAACAAAAACAATTTGGATTTCTTTTTTGTGTAAAATGAAACTTACAGAAATAAGAGTATCGTTTGTGCGTGTAAAAATGAAACAAACATTGTTTCGCAGACACCAGCGCCATACGAGGTTACATTTAAAACAAAATTTAATTCATGTTAATAGACCCCAACAAATAGAGAGTTAAGGCATATCTCCGGATATCTATGGTAGACCCCCAGATGTGAGCAGTTCCTCAGATAGCATTTTATATACTACATAATTTATCAAAAGATTAGGCGCCACCACTAACACATATTGCCTCAACGTCAAATACTCTACGAGTATTTGATGTCAGATCAACCGAAAACATTTCTAGGAAAAATCTTTTAGAAATTCCTCAATTTTCTCAGAAACTTGCCAGATTGATATCACACTCGGCGTATATCCAAGATTTTCAATTGATGCTTTTCTGAATTCTATAGCTTTTAAGTATTCAAAAAACTCGTTTGTCCCTATGTTAATGGGACGATCTTGAGTCAATACCTATGGCACTCGTACTTTAACTAAAACAATTGAACTTAGGTACATACTTTTATTATTTTGTTAGCATATATGTAGATATAATTATTGTTAGTGTAAAAAAGCACCTAGCTGTTGCCCGCGATTTCGTCTGCGATTCAGGATCAAAAGTAGCCTTCCAATGTCTATCTTCGGGTCCTGGTCTACCTATGTGCCAATTTTAATTTAATGTGACTTCACATAGCCTTTAACCAGCGGACAATCACGATGCTTCTAACGATACCTCATTTGTCAAATTGTGATAAGTGGTTTGGAAGATAGGAGGGAACAGATGAACATACATACATACATACATACATACCGGTCAAAATCATAATCCTCCTTTTTTCTTCGCCGTAGTCGGGTAAAAAGAAAAGTCCTGTCTGGCTTACTGACTGACTCATCAACGCCCAGCACAAACTCTAGCCAGAAAACTGTAGCACAGAGGTTCCCTTTATATTGTAAGTAGATATGAAATAAGGCTGGAACTAT